>OW052229.1:6881678-8175222 GCA_932527175.1 Operophtera brumata
TGAAACAACCCTATTTCTTATTTGGTGACCTATACAGGTTCCCCAAGACATATAGAAATATATACGCACATGGAACTGCTTTGTTCTGTCCATTAATTTGACATAATATGGGTAGCATCATCGGCTCTGCAAACCCTTTTGGGGAAAAAAGCGTGTGTTTAGCATGCATGAATCAAGTTTTGCGACGCGGCGCGACGCGGTCGGCTGCGTTTAGTGAGCGCGGGCCGAGCTCTGCGCGCGTAAATATGTTACGAGGAAATGTGGCTGGTGCGGGGAAAATATCTGACTCCGCCCAGATCGTCAAAGCCGTTGGCAGGTACCACCACCTTAATGCATTATCTCATACGAGTAATTGACATCTTTGACACTTTTGGTATTCTACTAACTTCAAAATGGTTTTCAATTTTATTGTGACCATTATTACGTTTACCGACCTAGGTATATTAATAATATTGTGGTAGAATCGAAAATGTTTCTTTTTTTTTTTTTTTTATACTACTTGGATGACGGATCAAGCAAGAGGCCCACCTGATGTTAAGCGGTAACCTCTGCCTATTAACAGTGCCTTACCTCATAGATCACGTCCACCTAGGACGCAACCTATGTGGCATTGCACTGCGCCCGCCACCCTGAGACATAAAGATGAAAAGTCTCATATGCCTGTAATTTCACCGGCACCCTTACCCTTCAAACCGGAACACAGCAATGCGAGCACTACTGCTTTGCGGCAGAAATAGGTATGGTGGTAGTACTTCCCCGGACGAACTCTTTCACAAAAAAGCTCTACTACTACTATAAGTAAGTGATTATAAGTAGTTGATCGAATTTTCTCTCACACTGCACCAGTCTCTCACAAAACATGTCTACAGTCTGTGTACCCTACCGAGGTATAATTTATTGTTTAAAAGACCTTTTTGTTAGAGAAAATAAATGGTTTTTTTTTCCCTACCTGCTATTCTTAAACTAGACAATCCAATCATAAATTTAGCACAATACCATTTTTAATGACAATTGTAATTGAATTGTAGGTACTTGCATAGTTTAAGAATGGGTTTTCTTTAAAAATAGGTACCTAGTAGAATTGGGGCCCTGGACAAACGTTTGTATGTTCTGCAAATATTTGTTCAGGGCCTGGGTGGTGGGGTGCCATGGTACTTTGGTACTAGTAGTTCCTGATACCCACGACACACGGTATCCTAGTGTAGGATCAGGACTAGTATGTGACTGTTGGGTATTATGGTAAGTAGGTAGGTATGTTATATTATCGCTAAAAGCGATCTCGTACAGACAACCTTTGGATGGACAGGGTGTAACAAAATCAAAAGACGGCGCGTAGGTATAGGTAGCGGTTCTTAGTACCACAGATAAAATAATACTAGTACTAAACTAACCAGTAGGTACCTTTTTTTTTTGTCTTCATAGTATAAAATTCATTTACGAATAAACCGGTCCGGGGAGAACCTGTACCTGGACATAGGTAAGTATTAACCTTTTTTTTCTTTTTTTTTTAACATTTTTCGACCTTTGTTTGACCACGGTCTCACCTGTCTTACGGTGGAATTCGATGGAGAGCTTGGCGACGAAATCAGGCACGTCATCCAGATCAGTCTCTTTCAGGAGGGTGATGATATCCTGAAGACTTCTCTCCCCCTTATCATCTCTTCTACGAGTCGGTATTTTGTCGATGATGTTCAGTGACTCGTACAACAGCGTCTTCGCAGACCGTATTTCTTCTCTAGCTTCTAACCTTAGTGTATCTGAGTATGACCATAGACTAACTAAACACAATAGACTGCTAATCTCATACAAGAAAACGTGCATCGATGAATTATTGCCTACAATGACGCTAGATGTCGCTGTTTTCAATCTGCTATAAACGATTGAAATCATTTTTACATGTATTTCGAATAGATCGATAAAACATGTTTTGCGACCATAGTTTCATAATTAAAAAATGAATTAGAAATTTAAATGTTTATTTTTAAAGAGATTAGGTAATTGGTTTAAAATGCTGATTGAATGAATTTGCCAGCGACATCTAGAAATAGCCTGGAATTTTTGCAGGGCCATCTAGAAATAGCCTGGAATTTTGCCAGAGCCATCTAGAAATAGCCAAGAATTGACCTTTTTTGAGTCACGTTTTCTTGTATGAGATTAACAGTCTATTGTGTTTAGTTTGTCTATGGTATGACGTCATTAACACAGCTAATAATTCTACAACCTCCATAGTGCCACAGAATATGATCCCACCGCCTGCACCCTGCTTAATTAATTTGATGTCACGTCCCATCAATTAAAACTAAGCACATAAAATTACTGTAAAACAACACATCGATCAACGCGTTAATTACTCTGATGCAGCTTACTTAATAGAGGTTGTAGATAACAAACACGCATGATGCCAAAGAATTTAGTTATTCTAAGCTTGATGCTAGTTGCACCAAACAATTAGGTACCTACAAATTACGCGGGCATTTGTGAACTACAAGGAATTTTACTGTCCGGCAGTCCGATTTTTCCCGCTCCGATGTGCATGTAATATATTTGAGTATTACCTACTTCGTTTGTGAACTATACCATGTGCGTAATTTTACCGTCCGACATTTTACTTTTCCCCATTCCGGCCCGTTTTACAAGCATTTCATTTGGTGATACACACAGCCTTAAATTTGTATTTTGCCCCTTGATCCACGCCATATATTCTGTGTCAACGCGCTTAAGCGGTAAGGCAAAAAATCATAAGTAGCTGTAGACATCCTATAGTAGGTAAAAAAAAAAATTTCGTCCTGCCTCAATTTATTGTGGTTTATGTAAAATGACCCTGTCAGGTACCTTTCACGTATAAGGGGATAAACCCAAAAGTCTTTTTGTCTTCTACATGTACCTACTTCTATGTACTTCTATGTAGTTTCAGAGAGAGCCAACTCTATGTTAGAATATTGATTGTAGTCTGTGGCAAAAACTAGTCTGTGGCAGTCTATGAAAAGATGTCGTGTCGTGTCGATCATTAAAGAACCTGTGTGTTGCATTTACCTAATAAAGTTATTTAATTCCCATTCAAATCTCCAGAGGTTATGGGCCCAGAAGAGAGAATGCGAATTATTATAAATTGTGAGTAATAGACGTCCGTAGCAACACGGAAAAGTCGAAAAAGTTGTTGCAATGGCGGCGTCCACGCCGACTCATTTTCCACAACTCGTCAATACGGAAGTTTTCGACAACTGGTTATTTCGCCTAAATTGTATGCTTGAGGAGAGAGGTTTGAAGGAAGTCACCCAGATGGAAAAGGTAGAGGACAAGTCGCTCGATGCAAAAGCAAAAAGTTTAATTGTCCAATGCGTAACGGACCGCCATTTAAATTTGATCAAGGAATCAAAGACTTCGAAGGAAATGATAGACACAATGAAAAACACATTTCAAAGGAAAAGCGTAATCTCAAAAATTACACTAAGAAGAAAATTGCTAAATTTGAAGCATACGTATGCAAGCTTAGAAGAATACTTTTCCCAATTTGATAATGTAATCAGAGAACTCGAAGTTGCTGGGGAGAAAATAGAAGAAAATGACAAAGTTTGCTATCTCCTAACAGGGCTCGGTGATGAGTACAACCATATAATTACAGCAATTGAAACAATGAATACAGAGGTGAAATTGGAGTTTGTACGTGCAAAGTTATTAGACCATGAAGTACGAAGTGTAAAACCTGAGAAGGAAAATGAACAAACCAGTCAAAGCTCTTTTGTTAGCACGGTCATCTGTTTTTGTTGTAAGAAGAAAGGACACAAGTCGTTTCAATGTCGTGGTGGCTATAGAGGCCGAGGTAGAAGGGGACATAGAGGCTACAGCTCAGGCAGAGGAGAGGCCGCTACTCCTGCACAAGAGGAAAGCTCGTCTACATCTTCGTCAATGTTTATTGCATCTGAGCAGGCACTTGTAAGTGAGAATAGTAGCACTAATACTTTCATAGTTGACTCCGGTGCAACACAAAACTTCATCAAAGAAGAATATGAATGCCAAATGATCGATGTGAAGACCCTGCCTCAACCGTTGAACATAAAAATTGCAAATGGTCAAACGCTACAAGCAACTAAGAAAGGATTTTTGGAAGCTAAATATAATAAAGAGAACATAACAGTGGAAGCAGTTATTGTGCCAGGTCTGAGCACAAATCTAATGTCAGTATCCCAACTTGTAGGAAGAGGTATGGAAATAACATTCAAGAAGGGAAAGTTAATAATAAAGTCGGGAAATAAAACATACCTAGGTGCGAAACAAGGTCAGCTATATACATTCGAAGTAAAGTTGAGAAATCAAGAAGAGAACTGTAAATTAACCAAAGAAGAAAATGCTAATATATGGCACCAAAGACTTGGGCATATATGTAGAAAGAATTTGGCAATTCTTGGATTGCCATATAGCAAAGAGGCTTGCGATGCATGTATGAAAAATAAATCTACTCGGATACCATTCCGAAGATTGCAGAAGCCGAGATCAACAAAGATAGGAGATCTTATCCACACAGATGTAGCTGGTCCAACAAGAGTGCCGACCAAAGACGGATACAGATATTTCCAAACAATTATAGATGATTTTTCACATTTTACACAGACCTACCTATTGAAGACTAAAGCAGAAGCAACAGAGAAAACTATTGCTTATATCAAAGAAAAGGAAAAAGAAGACATCATAATACGAAGAATAAGATGTGACAATGGTGGAGAGTTCACAGCCAAAAAGTTGAAAGATTACTGCTATGAAAAAGGAATTAAATTGGAATATACACAAAGTTATAGTCCACAGCAGAACGGAAAAGCCGAGAGAATGAATAGAACCATCTATGACAAAACGAGAACAATGCTAGATGAATCAAACCTACCAAGGTACTTGTGGGGTGAGGCTGTACTGACAGCTACATTTCTGATAAACAGATCCCCAAGTTCAGCAATTAAAAATAAAGTACCAGCAAAAATAATGAAAAAGGAAATTATCTTGAAAAATTTAAAAGTATTTGGATGTAAAGCATGGGTACACATAATGCCTAAACAGGACAAGCTGTCCAGCAGAGCAACACTAGCTAGGATGCTTGGATACACAATGAATGGTTACAAACTATGGGACCCGAATACAGATAAAATAATTATCTCAAGAGATGTTCGCTTTGATGAGTCAAATGTAAGATATGAAGAAATGACAGAAAGTACATCCAATGAACCAAACAGATTAGTAGAAATAATAGATCAATATAATAAAAAAGAAATGAAAGTTGAAAATAATAATACAACAGTACATCAGGAAGAAGAAGAAGAAGAAGATGAAAGTACTAGTTACGAACCGACAGTAAGGCCCACTATGGATGATAAGATTATCCGTACAAGAAGTGGAAGAGTGGTAAAAAAGCCACAACTTTCTGATTACGAAGCCTATGAAGCCTATTGTTTACTTATAAAAGAAAATGATCCAGTTTCATACAGTGAAGCCTTAGAACAAAGCACGGAATGGAAAAAGGCAGTAGAAAATGAAATAAAATCATTGGAAGAACAAGAAACTTGGAATGAAACAGAGCTACCTAAAGAAAGAAAGGCTATAGATACAAAATGGGTTTTCAAAACCAAATCTGATGGAACTAGAAAAGCAAGGTTAGTTGCCCGTGGTTTCCAACAAGAAACACAAGATCTTGTTTACTCACCCTTGGCAAAGATGACTACAATAAGATTGGCATTATCACAAGCTATAAACAAAGATTGGACGATAAATCAATTAGATATTCCAACAGCATTTCTGAATGGAAAATTAGAGACGGAAGTATACATAAAAGTTCCAGAAGGAGTGAGTTTGGGGAGAGAAGGAACAGTTCTAAAATTGGAAAAGGCATTATATGGTCTGAAAGAATCACCTAAGTGTTGGAACAAAAGATTTGATGAGTTTTGCAATAAAATAAACCTAAGAAGATCTAAAAATGATATTTGTTTATACAAAGGGAAGAATGTATGGTTAATATTATTTGTCGATGACATTCTACTAATGGGACAGGAATACCAAGTACATAAAATAACAAAACTGTTAATAGAAGAATTTAGAGCAAAAGATATGGGTGAAATAAGAAATTTTCTTGGATTAGAAATACAAAGAAGTGAAAATACAATAAAAATATCACAAAAACAGTTTATTAGAGACATTTTACAAAAGTTTAACATGACTGACTGCAAAGTGATGAAGACGCCGATGGAGAATAATTTCCAAGTACCTGAAACAGATGAAATTATAAGTAATGTACCATACAGAGAACTAGTTGGAAGTCTCAATTACCTGTCGACGATGAGCAGACCGGATATCACATTTGCTACTTCATTCTTGAGCCGTTACCTGGACAAGCCTACTAAGAGCTTGTGGGCCGCAGCAAAACGTATACTGCGTTATCTCCAAGGCAGTATGGAAAAGGAGATTGTATACACAAAGAAAGAAACATATAATAATCTTTCTAATATTTCAGCTTTTTCAGACTCAGATTGGGCTGGAAACAAAACAGATAGAAAAAGTGTCAGTGGAATGGTTGTCTACCACCAAGGGAACCTTATCTCATGGAGTTCAAGGAAACAGCAGGCTGTCGCACTATCCACAGCCGAAGCTGAATACGTTGCAGCCGCAATGTGTGTTAGCGAGTTGCTATTTCTACGAGGATTAACAATTGACTTTCAAGATCAGTGCAGTGTTCTGTTGTTTGTTGACAATCAAAGTGCAATAAAGATGATGATGAACAGCGAAAATACGAAGCATTCCAAACACATTGATATAAAATATCACTTTATAAAAGACATTATTTCAAAGGACATTATTGATGTGAAATATGTAAATACCAGTGAAAATACGTCTGACATTATGACGAAGTCATTGTGCAGTGTAAAATTTGATTATTTGTGTGCGAATTTGCTAAGGTAGTATTCTTTTTAAAAAGTTTTCATAACATAGAGATTAATATGTTTTGTAAGATTATCTTTAGAGGTTAGAAGTTTGTTTGTTTTTTTTTAGTTGTCGAACTGAAATGTGTAATGTCATGTTCATGTAGATGTCAGATCAGTGAACTTCAGTGTTGCTGTATAATGAAAATAACTTTGGCTAAAAATGTTTAAAGTCGTTAGTATTGCCATCTCAGAAGTTCAGTTTTTGCTACAATGTTTTGTAATTTGATTTGCAATTTAAAGTTTTCTTTGTTACTACCCACTTGAAATTGAGAAGGAGTGTTAGAATATTGATTGTAGTCTGTGGCAAAAACTAGTCTGTGGCAGTCTATGAAAAGATGTCGTGTCGTGTGGATCATTAAAGAACCTGTGTGTTGCATTTACCTAATAAAGTTATTTAATTCCCATTCAAATCTCCAGACTCTAAACTGTGTCGCACCGATCCGAGTAAAGACTGACAAGCCAATCATCCGTTTTTTTCATGCCACATCGGAACGTGACAAATCGGACTACCGGACAGTAAAATTCCTTGTAGTGCACAAACGCCCTGGCTGCCTAAGTAAGTAGTACGTAACGTATCTACATAATACCTATTTTACGTAAGAAACCATAGAAGGATTGATGTGAAAGAAAACCCTAACTTTCTATCCACAGACTTATAATTACACTAGATAACGCAAGTGCACTTTGCCCGTCCGAAGTACCTAGATGTAGGTAGTAGGTATAAGGTTAATCGATTTGTGAGGCTCTAAAAAGAGCCTTTAATTATGACCATTGGTCGACAGAATAAACGAGTGTGATGAAAGGATTCTGAACGTGACCGATTCGCTATGCAAGGATTGGCCCCTTTGATGTCACACAGGCGTTACGTAGGTACGACGCCTTTGTAAATTAACTTAGCAAGGCGCTGTGCGTATCCAGAACTTCAACCTCGTGTGACGACCTCTGTGGCGCTACGGGCGAAGGTTCGCCTGCGTCGCAGGAGGTTGCGGGTTCGATTCCCGCCTCGGAACAAATATTTGTGCGATCTGCAGATATTCTGAACAAATGTTCAGGGTGTTCTGTGTATTTTCTATTTTATAATAAAAAAATATCTATCTATATATGTATGTAGATATTGTATTAAGTATATCAGTTATCTAATACCCATAGCACAAGCTCTGCTTAGCTTGGGGCTAGATAATGTTCTGTGAACTCTCCAGAATTATTTTATTTTTATTTCAGAAGACTTACCTACCTACAATCTCTTACAATGTGTAGGTAACGATTTTTGTACTATTATTTATTCTGTGGTAAAGGTAGGGCGGATGTAGGTACGTAGATAATAAAAAAAAACAAATAACAAGGAGGAAATCGCAATACAGGTAACTAACTAAGCAAAATAACTAGGTATAGACATCCTAAATACCTGATGCCTGAAGACGAAAGTCTTCAATCAGTCCTCCCGTCAGTCAGCGTCCTACCCGTAATGACCTACGGTACCGAGACGTGGACACTCACGGTACGCCTGGACCATCAATTCAAGGTCGCTCAGCGTGCCATGGAACGAGCTATGCTCGGAGTTTCTCTGAGGGATAAAATCCGCAACGAAGTTATCCGACAGAGAACTAAGGTCATCGACATAGCCACAGAACATAGCTCAAAGAATAAGCAATAAGCAAGCTGAAATGGCAATGGGCTGGGCATTTATACCGAAGATCCGACAACTGCTGGGTGAAGTGCTGGGTGAGAGCAGACCACGTCTTGGTAAACGTAGTGTGGGCGCCCCCTGGCTAGGTGAAGCGACGATCTGCGTAAGGCGGCTGGAAGAAAGTGGATAGGAAGAGCTGGAAATCGGTCTAAATGGCGCGCATTAGGAGAGGCCTATGTCGAGCAGTGGACTGATATAATAGGCTGATGACTTGGGTGTCAATTCACCTGGTAGGTGATTGAATAAGTGGTAGGTAGGTACCTATGTGGTGAATTGACCTAACCGGTGATTTGACACCCAAGCTAAAAAAATACCCTAATAAACATGAATGTCTATGTTTACCTACCTATTTGCATATCTACCGTCGTAGCTAATCAGATTAGGTGGGTGTAACATACCTACCTACCTACTTACTAGTGCCATTATGTAACTTCTCAAATCCACATGCAATCACCGTAACTAGCTAGGTACCTAACTAGAAGGTAATAAGATTAGTCTAATTAGGTAGGTACAATTAGCAGCTAATTAGAGCAGCAATCTAATCAGATTAATAATGCCAGATAATGTTACGGTAAACTGATACAATTGACAGAACAATGATTAGATTTGTCAATTTTGAAAGTGTTCTTTATACTACTTTCGATGTAAAATTAGTAATACAATTTTAACAAAAACAAATGGTGCAAAAAGCCAACGTCACGCGGTGTTCCCAGGCGGTCACCCATCCAAGTACTGACCGCGCCCGACGTTGCTTAACTTCGGTGATCGGACGAGAACCGGTGTATTCAACGTGGTATGGACGTTGGCAATGAATTTTAGGAACCAACTTTCCCTTATTTTTTAACGTCTTCAATGAGATGCGTACGAGCACAGAATATATAATAGTACAAGGTACGAGAATAGTCGGCTTAGTGCGGGAATGATTCTCCCCTTAAGCACAGATAAAATAATAATAATATACTAGTAGCTTAGGTATTGGTGTGAGGCGAGTCTTTATAGTTTTCGAAACTAGGTAGGTACCTATGTAGTTTCGTTTCTTTCCATACATTTACTTGCAGCGCCTCTAGCGAAAACTTCAAGGAACTAAGGGGGAAACGAAAAAAAACTTTTATAGTTTCGAAAACTATGAAAACGTAGGTAGCTAGGTACTAAGGCTAGGGGCTTAGTACGAAAATTGTATGGTAGGTACCTACCTACCTATTCAAAACTTATGAAGTTCGTTTCATTCAATAAATTTTGAGCAGTGTCCTTAGTCCTTAGTTTTCCTCGTTTCCGCTAGGGGCGCTGCAAGTAAATGTATGGAAGGAAACGAAACTTCACATAGTTTCGAAAACTCGGTGGATGGAGGCGGTTCAATACCGTTCGTCGTGACATTCCCTGGCTTATAGTAGGCCGGTGTCCAGCGGTGGACCTCTGGCTGATGTTAATCTGTTGATGTTATTAGTAGTAATAGAGCTTTTTTGTGAAAAAATTCTTCCGGGGAGGTACCTACTACCACCATACCTATTTATGCCGCAAAGCAGTAGTACTTGCATTGCTGTGTTCCATTTTGAAGGGTATGGTTGCCGGTGAAGTTAAAGCCACATTAAGAGACTTTTCGTCTTTGTCTCAAGGTGGCGGGCGCAGCGCAATGACACATAGGGAGCATCCTAGGTGGACTTGACCTATGAGGTAATGCATTGTTAAAGGCAGAGGTTACCGCTTAACATCTGATGTGCCAATGGGCCTTCTGACTGATCCGTCATCCAAGAAGTTAAAAAAAATGTGTCGGTGCTATGTTGCTACTCTCCGTTGTTTAGGGAGTGCACAGATTATGTCGTTAATTAATGACAACTTAACCCTTTGTCTGACGCAGAATACCTACTCATTGTTTGTTACCAACTCATGCTCATAACTAAGGTTCTCAAACTTTATTACTGGGAGGGTTTTTGTGAAATATAAGAATAGGTACTTGTAAAATCCGCAAAGAACTCTACTGATAGTAAAACTGGTAGTAGTAGTAGTAGTAGTACTTTAGTTAAAGAAAGAAAGAAAATATTTTATTTGTAACTCACTCAATAACATAGTAAAATAGAAGACAAGGCTAAGAAACTTTTGTATTGAGTTAGGTACTAGTTAGTACTAGATAGATACAGTCCACAAACCTTGATTTTTTTGTTCAAAAGTAAACCTAATTTAAGCAATGTCCCTAATCGTTGTATGGGATTTCAAAAATGTTTTTATTAAATTTTAATCAGTAGAGTGTACCTAGTGTACCCTTTCAACTCATTATTGCACATATCAGATTTTATAATATAATAACACACATAGATACAATCTTCGACCAAAGTAAAATAAATCGATGGATACAATAACAAAAATACACAATGGGCGGTATTATCGCTTATAGCGATTGTTATTATGGTACTAGTTTAGTTTCCTAAGGAAATGAACGAAAAATCTACCAAAAATGACTAAGTACACGTAACCTATTACAACACCAGTATGGTGTTAATAGGTACCAATGTATTTTAGTAACTACCACAGTAGTCCACGCTAAGATTAGCTAAGATCTTCTTTTTTTTATGGAATAAATAGGCAAACTAGCAAACGGCCCACCTGATGTGAAGTGGTCACCGTCGCTTATAGACAGCGGCATCACCCGGGGTATTGTCGATGCGCTGCCTACCCTGAAGGAATTTATAAACATTTAGCTTGAAGCGACACTGTCGTAACCAAGCGGGAAAACCTCAGATGGAAGCTTATTCCATAATTTCTAGGTATGGGGAAGGAATGATCTCGAGAAACGAGTCGTTCGAGAAACCCAGGGTTCAATGATGTGCGGATGAGCTTTGTCACGGTGCCGGGAAGAGCGATCTTGTAAAAACTGACTAAGAGATTACACCAGAGTTTAAGCAGCAGCATCCAGCTGAGTATAGTTATCCATCAATACAGCGATCACCCCAGATCTCATGTCAGCAGTCTGTGGCGATAACCAATCCACCTTTGGTGTTATTACCACTTCTACTTGGTAATGCTGATAGCTATATGTCTGGGATCCTGGTTTATGTAAATGATTTTGTCGTGTCTCAACGCGGAGAGGTGTCCATTGAACGCCTTGTTGTACAGGGTAGAGTTGAGGGCACACGAGCCCGGGGCAGATCACCCATGAGATGGACTGACCAAATCATGGCAGCTTTGGACGGTCCACTGCATGAATGCACCAGGAAAGCTGCGGTGCGAACGAGCCACAGACCCTGAAGTAACGACCACGACCACTCTGTCAAGAGTGTAACGACGAAGAAGAGAATAACAAGGTTATAAAAAAATACACGTAGGTCTGTTTTTCAAGGTAACTTGTTTTTAACCCCTGACGCAAAAACGACGGGGTGTTATAAGTAGGGTTTGTGTCACACGTGTCTGTGTCTGAGTGTGTGTCTGTCTGTGGCACCGTAGCTCCCGAACGGATGAACCGATTTCGTGTTTTTTTTGTTTGGTATGTGAATTTGTCGGGAGTGTTCTTAGCTATGTTTGATGAGAATCGGTTCAGCGTTGAAGGTTTTTTTAATTTTTATAAAATTATAACTACTTGATTCCTATCAAACTTTGAGAGCCCTAATACAACCCTTCCAGTGCCACTGATTCATCTTAACCCGTCACTGCGTGATGGATCAAGATATTAATACCGAAAGCGTGGCGAATCTGACCGGAATCTAACCCTTTCTATGCATATTTAATTTCAACGGGTCTTCATGACCGATGGGCGTGAATTTCTTTTCTGTTGCTATTAATCTGTAGCATAATTAGGGTTTTTGGGTTTTGAGTGGAAATGATTGATCGTTTCCCATTGCTATAGGATCTAGTCTATACCGTAGGAACATAGGTAGGTACACATAATAAACACGGAAATACTTAGGTAAAGTATGATTATATCATACTAGATGACCCGCGCGCGACTTCGTCCGCGCATAGTTTGAAAACATCTCCGACGCGGCGTGCACATCAACAACCACCCCGTGAAACGACTTTAGAAACAACACCACACTCAAGTTTTTCAATTTAGGGGTCACATTTTACCCCTGATTTCCTGAAAATATTTTAATCTTAACAACGACACTGTGAAACGACCTTTGAAACGACACCGAACTCAAGTCTTTCAATTTAGGGTTCCCATTTAACCTTGAGATCCTGTAAATATTTGAATCACAACAACGACACCGTGAAAGGACATTTGAAACGAAAACATACTCAAGTTTTTAAATTTAGGAGTCCCATTTTAACCTTTAGGTACTGAAAATATTTTAATCTTAAAAACGTCACAGTGAAACGACCTTTGAAATGACACCGTACTAATTAATTTTACGTTATTCCTTCGTTTTAATATACCTTGTTACATAAGAGGAATTATTATATTTTGTTCATTCTTTCGATTGGCATCATAAAAATATGGGGTGTTTTATTTCACATTTAAGTCGGTTCGATTCCCAGACGAAGCAACAATTTTTTAGAAAAACCTTAGAATGCAATTTTTCTATTTTCAAAAACAAAATAAAGTCTCCTATCAGCAAAACATCGTATCTACAATATTTAAGGTACTTTCCCTTCATGTCGCATAGTCTCGGGACGGTCTGTATTTACCAATATAGTTTGATTTAACTATATTTTATCAAAATATCTCATGTAGTTGGCCCAACAAAGATGAGAGAGTGTAAACTTATATGCAGATTAGATAAATTAGCTGAAGTTGATGGATTAGACATCATTAAGAGGGCACAATGCGCCCGTATCATTAAATATTCGCTCGATATTAGATGTCCACTTAAACTTTTATTAGACTGACTTGAGTTCGTGCATAAATTGTGTACTTGATGGCCTGATTTAGATTAAGCCGCTACTAATAAACGGGCCATCATCATCATCATCATCAGCCTATAACAGAAGTCCACTGCTAGGTATTTGTAAAATCTATTGCTGTCGCGCAGACCTCCAACCTCCCCCCGCAGAGCGTGATAGAGACAACTGCAGCTTGGATCGACAATACCTATTAAAAGTACATAAACTCAACGATTTAGAGTCCCCTGATTCCTTCTCCAAAACTTGAACTTTTTTTTTTTATTAAAAATAAAATAAAGTTTTAGCCGTGTTCCTATGATTTAATTTTTTTATATAATCTAGACAAAAAAAAAACAGGATGTTTTGAACACAGAGGAAAATCTGACCATTTTTGAGGTTTTTGAATGTTCATATATTACTTTAAATAATTAATTTATAAAAAAAAGGAAAACATAAATACATGTTGTGGGCATAGATTTTTTGGAAAAAAAAATTGCTTTTATGGCTTTATCCAGGGAGAAAACAGGGGACTACGTTTGTATGGGAAAACTGCTCTTGTGTTTCCTCTTATTATAATGCCTTTGGCACATCAAAAGGGGGCATTCCTCTTAGATAGATAGATTAACACTTTATTGTACACCAAAAATAAAACACAAAAAAAGGATTAAGTAACTAAATCAAATTATAGTACAATGGGCGGCCTTATCGCTGAAAGCGATTGCGTGATTATCCTCTTTTGTGTGTTGTTGAAAACTTTTCTTTTCTTTTCAAATCAAATCAAAAATCCTTATTTCACGCTTATTGAGAAATGCACTAAACCTAAACAGTAAGCCCATATCAACATAAATACCTTAGAAACTAACATAAAACACTTTATTTATAACACACGTGTGATCACCGACTCGTTGTGGCCCGGGGGATCAAGTGACAGGCAACCCTTGAACCGCCGGAACTTCACCCCTTTCGGCCAGAAGTCAGGGCTCAAAGTAAGTCTTCACATTTTCCGTAGGGACCCTCACCATAAATGAGCTAAAGCTCACATTATGACGAGAGTCCAACTTCATGACCCTCAATCCCACTCCGGCTTTCTTCCTGATGTAATCCACCACCTCTGTGGCCTTCACGTCTTTTCCTATGATAATCACGAGCTTTATGTATCTTCTGCCATTGCCACTTCAACGTGTTAATTCTGAGAGCTATGCCGGATCTTGGTTCTTCTACTGATCTCCTATCACGTAGTGAAACTCCGGACAGAGCTCTCTCCATAGCCCGCCGCACAACTTTGAAGAAACGAATAGACGAGTAATATCTTTGGAATAGTTACACCATGTTTCGTCTCTCTGAATGCAATTTGCAAAGGTTTGTCAATGCAATAGACAAAACACTGCCCGACTATTTAGTAGGTAACTATTTATTCTGTGATCAAAGTCAGAAAAAATAGAACCTAGTGCCCACATTGCTATGTTCGGATTTGAAGGGTATACGTATGGAGTATGGTAAGTAAATGGTGCCGGTGAAATTACATGCATTTTCATCTCTGACTCTGGATGACGGGTGCAGTGCAATAGGAAACACGAAGCATACGTTTTACCACAGACTAAAAAATAGTGGTTCTACCTAGTCGGACGCAAGGTCGGACGTGACCTAAGAAGTACCTACTGCATTTTAAATCGCAACAAGCCGGTTCTGTCATCATCTAAGATTCAAAATAAACCTTCCTTGACGACTTCTGTGGCGCGGCGGGCAAAAGTTCGCTTGCGACGCAGCAGGTTGCGGGTTCGATTCCCGCTTCGGAACAAATATTTGTATTTCCGGGTGTTCTGGGTATTTTCTATGCATAATCAAAATATCTATCTATGTAATGTATTATATTAAGTATATCAGTTATCTAGTTCCCATAACACAAGCTCTGCTTAGCTTGGGGCTAGATAATGTTGTGTTAAATATCCAGCATTATTTATTTATTATTTATGGTAATCTTCAGTAAGGTAAGTACATAGGTAGTGGAGAATACTGCCCAGTGGGGCGCCTTGGTGGAGTAAGTAGGAAGCACGCTATAAATTCCAGCTACATAGGCACAGTTTTACAATACTTGGGTTGATCATAATTAAAAGAGTGACTGGATTTATAAATTCCAGTCATATGTCGCTAACGTCCATACCACGTTGAATACACCGGTTCTCGTCCGATCTCCGAAGTTAAGCAACGTCGGGCGCGGTCAGTACTTGGATGGGTGACCGCCTGGGAACACCGCGTGATTCTGGCTTTTTGCACTCGATAATTTTTACTGCATATAGCTTTTTGCAATTAATATGCTTTTTTTCAGTAAATTGGCAAATGTACTTAACTTTTTAGGGTTCCGCAGCCAAATGGCAAAAAACTGAACCCTTATGGTTTCGTCATGTCTGTCTGTCAATGTGTTGTTGTAAGTATGTTTAAAATAATTACAACAACACCAAACTAACCAATACTAATAAATACCTACACAACTTTGTTTTTTGCCAAATTAGATTGGGATTTGGAGTCATAAAACGTGTTGACGAATAATGTTATGCCAATAACAGTTTCATGTAACTAAGGTCACAGAATAAATAATAGTAGCTATGTACTTATCAGTGGTGGGTGACCCAGTTTGACCCTAAATTGAAAAAGTGAGATTAAATGTGCAAACGTTAATAAAATTAAGGAGAAATTGGTTACAGTATTTTGGCATCACATTCGCCAACGTCCATACCACGTTGAATACACCGGTTCTCGTCCGATCACCGAAGTTAAGCAACGTCGGGCGCGGTCAGTACTTGGATGGGTGACCGCCTGGGAACACCGCGTGACGTTGGCTTTTTGCACTTTTTTTGGCTTTTTGCAGTTTCTTCACAAAGAAAGGAGATTTCTATGTACATAATAAAAAAAAACAATATGTAGTTTTTTTTTTTTAGTTCAGAATTACATTTTCTTTGTGTGTAGCCAAGTAGAATGATATAATATCGCAAAAAAAATGGGTTTCGTGTTACTGAGCTGTAGATTTTTTTGTTCAAAACGATATTTTTTTGCATCTTTAGCACAGTAAATATTATTTCTTCTGTGTCCTTAGCATCAACACTTTTGGCCTGGCTACATATTATCGAGCCTGCAATGCTCTAAGCCTCAACCCGTAATAAATAAAGTGTTTTTTTATTTTTGTATGTGTATGTTAGTTTCTAAGGTATTTATGTTGATATGGGCTTACTGTTTAGGTTTAGTGCATTTCTCAGTAAGCCTGAAATAAAGATTTTGAATTTGAATTTGAATTTGAAATTACTAAAAATGGGGCCCGATTCTACTAAACAAATTGGGATATAAATTGTTAATGAATTGTCTCATACTTGTCACTTTTGACACTTTTGGTATTTTAATGGTTTTTTAATTGCATTATAATAACCATTTAAAAAATCGAAAAATCGTTCTTCGTAAAAAATCTTAAAATCATAAGTTTTGCAGACTACTTACCTATCATTTTTAATGACAGTGGTAATTGAATTGTAATATAATGAATTTTCTTTAAAAAATAGTAGATTTGGGCCCCAGAGTTAAAACGTCAAAAAGTTTCGAACAAAAAATATAACCAAATTCTATTCTCCTTCGTCACATTCCCACCAGAGCTCGCCACACCATCAAAATGACAATCGAAATCCTAAGCTGGAATCACAATACTGTCATGAAATCGAACCCACCCACATAGATTAATGGCATCCAACAAAAGGCTAAGCCGTTTTTTGTGGATCCCTTTCGATTTAACAGCAATTAAAAAGTTCTACAAAGGAAGGGTTAACTTCATTTGCGCATAATTGGTTCGATTCGCTTTATGGCTGGAACGACATTTCTAACAAGTTTTATCCGTCCATTGCTGCTTTATTATTGAACACATTTGAAGAACTAGATTGAACTAGGGTGTGAACCGGCGTTGTATAGTAGGTACTCATGTCATCGTTAGATTTTTCAAAAGTGCCATATTTTGGCGTTCTATAGTCAAAAATTAGCATCATATTAATTAATTTATTAATTATCAATTATATTATAAAAACGGGAAATTTTCACGTACCTACCGTTAAATCGAGACGCGGGTGGAGTGCGTCGCGTTCACTCACCTTGAAAAAGACTCTCGAAACGGGTCGAAACAATATCGGTGCTTACATCGATTTAACGGTACGTGAAAATTTCCCGTTATTATAATATAATTGATATGATTCACGAAAGTTTTTATAAATTATCATTAGGAAAATCATATTTGATTGAAGAAAACAGTGGACTAATAGCGAAAATAACATTGAAATTACTTGTATGGACTAAAATGTCGATGTTATATTCGCTATTAATCCACTGTTATCTTCAACCAAATATGATATGGCGCAAATAATGACCAATATAAAAACCAACAACAGTTATTTCAGTGTAAAATTATACTCTGTTCGCCCATATTTGTGCAAATACGTTTGTATGAAAAAGCAACCACCTTAAGTCCATCGTAGACTTCTAGAATGTATTTGGTTCTCATTCAAGTTCACAAGTATTTAATTAATTGAAATCACAATGATTATTTAGAATCGTCTTGTTTATAATAAATTGACTCCTAGAAAACCACCAAACCTAGAAAAATCAGGGCAACAAACGCTGCTGATTCGAAAGCAACTCCGTTACGGAGGCAGCATTACCATATATTATCTGAAGTAGGTACCTTGGTGCTGCTTGGGATTCTCAGCCTTTTGACGACCTTTTTGCCTTCTTTTTGACGACCTCTGTGGCGCGGCGGGCGTTGGTTCGCCTGCGACACAGGAGGTTGCGGGTTCGATTGGTTTGGGGCTAAATAATGTTGTGTGAACTGTCCAGCATTATTTATTTATTTATTTATTTTAAGCGATAAAAAAACTCTCTATTCTACATCTATCTACACTAATATTATAAAGAGGAAAGATTTGTACCTATTTTTGTATGTTTGTATGTTTGTAATGAATAGGCTCAAAAAGTACTGGGCCGATTTAAAAAATTCTTTCACCATTGGAAAGCTACGTTCACCCTGAGTGACATAGGCTACCAGGGGAGGGGATAGGAAGGGGGGGGGGGGGCTGTTTTAGCTAATATTTTGAATTGCAATAACAATCTTGTAATGACTTCATCTCTACGAAGCTCTACGAGGCCTACGAAACTCTACGAGCTATTCTAGGAGCACATTGAAAAATTTAATCTATTTCAATTTCTAATAATCTAAAGAAGATTTTCGTATCCCAATTACAAAATTATTAAGTACCTACTATCTATCTGTAACGAGTTCTCGGTGGTTGTCCTGCTGTTCCTTGTTTTTTCAATCATTGCTACATAGCTTCTCTTTTGTTTGGGAACAGCAGATAGCTACCGAGTATCATGGCTGCTGTGACGACAGCAGCATTCTAAGGCGAGGCTGAAAAACATCGTGGCTGAGCCCTCGACCTTTTCTATTACACTAGACTAAATATGTTATTTTTATACTTATGTCCTTTGTTATATTTTTTTTAGTATAGTGTAAAAAACAAATGCCCTTTTTATAATAATAAAGAAATTGTAGAAATGCAAAAGTTTATTCAGTTATTACTTTGAGAAAGATAATTTATTCTTTATTTTTAAGTAAACCTAGGCTTATAGAAAATTTAAATTGGCACTAGGTATTAGCAAATCTTCTTCTTTACTGAGAGACACTCAATTAGTTGTTGTTAAGTTACATATACTTAGTTTTTGCCTTCTATATTACCTAATATGTTTTATCTTTTTTATTTGTATTTGTAGTGTCTTTACTCGATCCATGTGTGCCTTTCAAAATAGTTTTTTTTTCTTCCTTTCTTTCTTTTTGTTGAATTAATTAGTAGGTAGGTACCTACTTGGGATAAAGAAAAAATAATATAAGATAATTTAGGAACCTAACGCAAAAAAACTCGCTCCTTCGAGCCGGATTTGAACCAGCGACCTATGGATGACAGTTTTTACCAGCTACAGTCCACCGCTCTACCAACTGAGCTATCGAAGCGGCGAAATTTATAATCTGTTCCTTTTACAAAATGGATACCTATCGAAAAAGATGTGGTGTGTTATTCTTTCTCTAAATAAATTAATACAATTTCTTTATAGCAATTTCATGTTTTTTTTAAAATAACTTTCTATTTTAAATATCTGCAACAAGTTAAAAGTTTAAAAAACTAAAACCTTACTATGGAAAATAATGAAAAAAAAAACATCATGAAATTGAAAATTATGAAAACGCTTGTGAGACCATTTGTTAAGAAAAAAACATTTGTATAATGTACATAATTAATAGGTATAATTATAGGTATAGGTATACTAATTACTAATATTATAGTTAGAATGTGCTCATCAATACCTTTCTTTTGATACCAAACGTGATGATTATCTTAGGTTTTTTAAACATACATTTAGGATCCAAAAATCCGCCATTTTGATTTTTTACAACTGATTTAGTGACACTCATGCAATAAAGATTAATCTAACGACACATCATTCATTAAAATATGTTGAGTCGTTTAGCAGTTACGAGGAACCATAGGGACAGATATACATACATATTAGAGGTCAAACACATAACCCTCGTTTTTTGGCTTCGGCGCAGTCAGGTAAAAACAGTATGGGTCAAAATGTATGCAAGATGTTTGGTCGTTACGACCAAACGTAGGGAATGAAGTTAGCGAAATCACAAACGATCACCGTCACAATACTCGGCATATTTCATCGGGAGCGAACCACTAAATTATCTAAATAGAGATCACTCCGCAATCAGTGGATGAGGAAAACACCATGAAGTAAACATACTGGAAAGGGTATAGAATAAAAATAAGTTTTATAAGGGCTAGGCTAATTTCATTTTTTTTTACTTTTTAACTTTGAGGTTAATCGGGTTAGGACTCGTTATGCCCTTCTGGCCAGGAGATGATCAAAAGCATCCACCGGAGTACTTAATATCAATACTACGAGCATAAATATAATCACCATCTGCCACGCGTATTAGTGATACGACATACCCCCCCACCTCCCACTGAACACTAAGAAAGAGGCCTCTCTCAACATTGGACGTTTAATGGCAGATGATGATGATGATGATGATAATAATAATGATCCCTTTCTGTCACTCAGAAACACCTAGCAAGATCAAGAAAAGAGTGGAAGCACGCGTACTCTTTGCTAGGATATTTTGTTTTTGTTTTAGACTCTTTGGCAAATTGTCATAGGCAGATTGGGTTCTCGCTCTGGTCAACGATGCTTCTGTGCTATAGAAAGCGATATAGTTATACGAGCAAATGCTGTTAGGAGCGTTAAGCTAAGGCCAAACCAACGCGTTCAGCCCGCGTCCTCAGTGGCGTGCACGGTGGCGATCAATGGTAAGACAATGGATCGCCACCGTGCACGCTACCGCGGACGCGCGCTGAACGCGTTAGTTTGACCATAGCCTAAGTCGGTTCGAACTCCTACCACTCTTACTTAAAAAAACTTATTTTGTTGCTGTTAGATACAAACAGAGATTTAGATATGTATAAGCAAAATGATTTTTAGGATGATAATAAGGGTACGTATTTAATTAAAAAATATGTAAAATTATTTCATAAGTCTCATCTAGATTTAAGTATATCAACGGTGAACAAGAGACGGAAGCTTCGTGTCCAAAGATGGCGGGCGGAAACGCGTCGCGCCTCGTGCCAGACCGCCGGAAGTACCCTCGCAATTTGATAAATAGTTGTTCTTTAACAGTTTTTCTCATGCAAATGAGGGGTTGGATGACGGATGGCGTTTGTGACGATTTCCTAGGTCGGATTTAATTTGAGATTCGCCCGAGTAATCCGGGGGATGCTGATTGCGCGAATATGCTTCACGGGTTTTGTTTTGTATTTTTGCGGTGGGATTTGATTACAATGGAATCAAATTAAGGTTTAAAAAAGTTTATGAGATTTTGTTGACATCTCTCGATTTTACTATAAATAGAAGTGATATAGGGTGTTGAACTCTTGAAGAACTCAGGATAACATCACAATTCATTGAAATAACATTATGTTCTGACATTTTGCCGAAATTGATGGGAAATTCTACGGAGGCCTGCAATGCTCTAAGGGAAACCCTCACCAATATTCTTGGTCGTGCCGTGGTCGCAGGTACTTGAACCTTCCCCAACGCCGCTCAACCTAACGCTAAGGCCAAACCAACGCGTACTGCCCGCGTCCGCGGTGGCGTGCACGGTGGCGATCCATTCACTTACCATTGATCGCCACCGTGCACGCCACTGAGGATGTGTGCTGAACGCGTTGGTCTGACCTTAGCCTAACTCGAGGATATTTGGTATTCTATGACTGCAAAATGAGAAAGCGGTCAAATGAAGGACAAACAAAATTAAAAGAGAAATTAATTTAAAAAAAAAAAAACGAAAAATTAAAAAACCCTCACCGCAATGAAACGGCTGAACCGGTTTTGATCAAACATAGCTAAGAACACTACCGACTAATTCACCTTTCAAACAAAAAAATTAAAATGGGTTCATCCGTTCGGGAGCTACGATGCCACAGACAGACACACACACACACAGACGCGTCAAACTTATAACACCCCGTCGTTTTTGCGTCGGGGGTTAAAAATACAAGAGTTTGCTCAAATACCCATTGTTTTATGCGTATTTGGATACCATTTATCGGTTATCTAGCGCCGGCCTAATAGTAGGTATTTGATAACATATAGGAGTTAAGTAATTATCATGTTTCGTGTATAGATGTGCAAGTCATACTTATCTCCATTAACACACACATTTTGATGCATTACACATCTGTCTATTGCTGGCATGTTTGCACAACACAGTTTCTAATTATTCTCATAATCGCAGAGTATAGGCGTGACCTTAGTACGAATTTTCATAGTTTTAGAAACTATAGTGTTTTTTTTATACTACTTGTAATGACGGATCAATCAGATGGCCCACCTGATGTTAAGTGGTACCCTCTGCCTATGAACAGTGCATTACACTGCATTATTACAGTGTTTTTATGTGTATGTTAGTTTCTAAGGTATTTATGTTGATATGGGCTTACTGTTTAGGTTTAGTGCATTTCTCAGTAAGCCTGAAATAAAAAAATGTTTTTTTTTTTTTTTAATTACCTCAGGTCACGTTCACCTAGGACGCGCCCTATGTGGCATTCCACTGCGCCCGCCACCCTGAGATATATAGATAAAAAGTTCCATGTGTCCGTAATTTCACCGGCACCCTTACCCTTCAAACCGGAACACAGCATAATGCGAGCACTACTGCTTTGCGGCAGAAACAGGTATGGTTATAGTACTTCCCCGGACGAACTCTTTCACAAAAAAGCTCTACTACTAGTGTATTTTCCTCTCCCATATGCGGTTCCTTTAGTTCTCCGAAGGTTTAACTAGGGGCGCTGCAAATAAATGTATGAAGGAAACGAAACTTTGCATAGTTTCGAAAGCTTTAAAACTCTTACTAAACGTACACTGGTGAGCTCATTGTCGCCATTGCTTTCACTTGACCAACTCGAATAAGGCTTGACAAAAAAATATTGATAACCTAATATTATATCTTGAATTAATTCAAATCAACTATTTTCATCGAAATACGAGTAAATAGATATAAAATCGTTGCGTGACTGACTGACTGACTATCAACGCACAGCCTAAGCCTACAGACCTGAATTTTTTAGGGTATGTTCCTTTTGTGGCTTAGGGTTGCACTAAGAAAGGAATTTTCTAAACTCAACCCCTAAGGGGGTGCAGCGGGGTGTTGAAGTTTGTATGAAAAAAAAAAACCAGTCAACAAATCGCGGGCATTCCACTATTAAATTTTTTCTGTGTTCGCTCGCACTCTTATCCGACACATGACTTCTGCTGCATAAATAGTGTAATGACACATTTTTTGCACCCGCAGTATTTCTGCATTTTGTAACGGATCACCCGATATACAAGGTGTGCTTATAGCAAAAACTAAAGGTCAGACAAGCAGATGTCAGTCGAACGGTAATGTCAACTGTACCGCACGCGCCTGCTACCTACTTAGGTAAGCAGGGTAAGAAAGAAAGAAAGAAAGAAAGAAATAAACGTTTATTTATGACTATACAAACAAAGACACACACAAACAAAAAAACAAACAAGATATGACCTAAATAAAAATAAAAACAAATTACACAGATATAAAAAATAAGGCAATTTGTGTGTGTGCCTGACGTAAGCCACAAAAGGGTCCTCAACTCAGCGTTTGCTAGGCCACGTTGGCAACCCAGCGCTGATCTTCCGTTGAGGCCCAGTGAACAAAAAAAGGTGTACAAAATTAAGGTGGTTGCTTTCGCTTGTGGCGCGATTTTTTTTTTTTTTTCGTGTTATTTCCTCATAACTGTTCATCACAGCTCATCAACACTTCTTCAGATAGCGAAAACTATGTTGCCGGTAGTTATATGACCTAACACACAAGTTTTAATTTAAAGTGTCACATAAGTATCATTCGTTTGGCTACGATTGTGTTCGAAACAAAAAACACTTTAAAAACCATTTAAGCATAATCGTAGCCAAACTAATGATATTTATGTGATACTTTAAATTAAAACTTGTGTGTTAGGTCATATAATAACCGGCAACATAGTTTTCGCTATCCGAAGAAGTGTTGATGAGCTGTGATGAGCAAAATCACGAAAAAAATTGAATTTCGCGCGTCAAGTGAAAGCAACTACCTTAAGTACAAAATTGAGGGAACTCCTTAAATATTACAGGTACACATAATAGCGATTTTGGTATTTTCACCAACAAGTCGAGCATGTGCATTCAGAAAGTGCTATTTAGTGCAGTGGAACTGATGAAGAAGACCAGAGAAGATGGCCATTGGAACTACTCAATGATAAGTATTTCACGGGTGGAGTTATGGGTGACTTTCCGATATCCGATTGAGCTGAATTTGGCATACCCGTCTAGTTCCGATGAAAATACATTATGATGGGGACAGCGAGCTGATCTGATGATGGAGACGGAAGGAACTCCTCGTAGACTGACCATGTTTAGGTTCGTTGTGATCAGCATACGGTTCCGATCAATAATATTTGACGACCTCTGTGGCGCGGCGGGCGAAGCTTCGCCTGCGTCGCAGGAGGTTGCGGCTTTGATTCCCGCCTCGGAAGAAATATTTGAGCGATCTGCAAATTTTTGTTCAGGGTGTTCTGGGTATTTTCTATGCATAATAAAAAGTATATATCTATGTAAGGTGTTGTATTAAGTAGGTATATCAGTTATCTAGTATCCATAACATAAGCTCTGCTTAGCTTGGGGCTAGATAATGTTGTGTGAACTGTCCAGCATTATTTATTATTTATTTATTTATTATTTATTCTATATTTTGCGTCTGGTCATTTTGAGAAAACGTGCAGTGTCCATTTTGCGAAAACAACTAGTGAACGAAGTGGATGTTTTGAGCCTGAGCGATTTATGTATGTACATAGTATATGTATAAGTAGAACACGCTTTACACTCACCGTAATTTCTTGAAGAATACGTTTTTTTTTCTTAAATTTCTTGAATGACGCAACAAGCGGATGGCCCACCTGATGTTAAGCAGTAACCTCTGCCTTTAACAATGCATTAGGTACCACATAGGTCACACCCACCTAGGATGCACCTTATGTGGCATTGCAGTGCGCCCGCCACCCTGGGACATACAGATGAAAAGTCTCATGTGCCTGTAATTTCACTGGCACATACCCTTCAAACCGGAACACAGCAATGCGAACACTACTGCATTGCGGCAGAAATATGTATGGAGGTAGTACTTCCCCGGACGAACTCTTTCACAGAAAAGCTCTACTACTACTTAGTTCATGGTTCATGCACACCAGGTGCATAATAGGAAATTGCAATACAGTACACACCAGTCGAGCGTAAAAGGTCATTGGCAAGACAGTGTCCACGCGTCGCGAAATCTTCGGACATGACTCATGCGCCCTTATGCCATGGTTTACCGACCGTGAACACACCTGGCCACATATGTAACCTTATAATTGTAACCTTATCCTGACGAGCGTAGAGTTGAAAGTAAATTGGTATTTTTTACGGAATTTGATCGGTATGATTGAGTAAATAGGGTTGGAAAATGTGAGTGGATTTTTTCGTTGGACAGGTGTGAATGGAAGAATGTGAATAACTTTGCATTATGTTTCTGCGAAATTAAGAACTATGCCGTGGTGATCTCAGGTCTCGTAGTATCTCGGCCTTGGACTATATTCCTCCGTCTCCTCCTGTGGATGTCATAAGTGCGACGAAAAGATTGCACAAATTATAGCGTTCACGACAAACGGCGTTCACCCCATCCCATTCCCATGTTTCCAAATCCAATTTTTTGGGGAGGCCACCTCCAATTTTTGGCGGCTAAAGGCTGATGATAAGAACGATGAAAACGGAGTATATTTTACAAGCTTTTATTTAACCTGAGTTGTTAATATGATGTTAGTATGTTAGTGTGGGACAAATCTTGAAACTGAATTTTGAACCAGTTAAGCACGACCGATTGAGCTGAAATTTTGCATACTTATCAAGTTTCAATGAAAATACAATCATATGGTGACAGCGAGCTGATCTGATAATAGAGACGGAAGGTGGACAACGGAACTCCTCGATAGATAATAGTGTTCATGTTAATTTTGATCAGCACACGGTTCCGATCACTAATGTTATAAATCTTGTATTGAATAATATACAAACTACCTACTAAATTTATTTCTAATTCTATATGCATTATGTAGATACACGCCTTTTCCCCGAAGGGGTAGGCAGAGCGTCAATGGGCCTCTTTTCCCAGTGGGTTGCACGGTCGTGGAATATAGAAGTGGTGAGCTCATCGCCGCCATTGATTCCCACGACTGACTGGACTTTCTTCCAGTAATAACACTTTCCTTAATAAGCTAGTATATCCAGGATAAATCTTATACCAATAAATCTACCTAACAAGTCCGGGTAATCGCTAAGTCAACTTTTACGACATCCACGGGAGGTGACGGAAGGGTCTATTCTTAGGCCGGACACACCACAGCTGAATATATCGTAATTGTAATCCATACTGTATCTATGATAACTCTATAGCTGACTTTTGTATATTATGTATCTTAATTGATACGAAAGAGTATGAAATTTAACCCCAAATGTGCTCTGGTTTCAAATAGCAAAATAAAACAGTTAAGTATAAAACTTTTCCCATACTTTTTATCTCTGGTCAGCCAACAATCCACCCTCATAACTCATTGTCCGATCCATTAAAACTAAAAACGTGATCTGAATAGGCCTAAACAATCTCCATCTCCGTCGCACACGGAAGCTATCAATTAAACTCTTGAAAATGAGATCAACTGCGAACTAAATACACATTTTTTACCCTTATCACAAGTGTTTACGTCTCAAAATCAAACAAAAACGAATAAAGTTAAAATTGTATTGCCACAACAAAAAATTGCGGGTCGGTTGATATTTATTTTAAGAGCAATAAAACTGAATTTAAGTTAGCAGATATATTGGTAAAGTGAAAGTCCAGTGAATTTAAGGCTCGCTAAAGAGTCAATACGTTAATCTGCATAATAAAAGGAATATTTTAAAATATGCGAACGAGTACACGCGTCCCCTTAATTGTGGATGGTGGCGGCTATGAATTACAAATAGGAAAAAACTATCCACTCCATTGCGTAGTTTGAATGAGTTTGAGGAATTTTTCATTCTGATGACGTGGAGTAGCCATAACTAAATAATTTGGAGAAGTCATGCAACAATTTATATGCCAAAGTATTTTTATTATACATACATAGACACACGCCTTTTTCTCCGAAAGCTTAGGCAGTGCCACAATGAGCCTCTTTTCACTGTGGGTTGTACCATCATGGAAATATAGACGTAACAAGTGGGAGCTCATCGCCGCCATTGCTTCCCACGACTGACTCGGCTAACACCTTCTTCCAGTAATAACACATTCCTTAATAACCTATCAGCCAGGACAAATATTATCTTACTAACAAGTCCGGGTCGGCATAACAAATCTACATAACACAATCAAGGTATTTTTTTTTAGTCATCAACATCAACTCCACACCATTCATAACTTTAATAAAGGGGCCCACCGTCCAGCTTTTGTCCAACACAAATGACCCCAAACAGTAATCATCTCTATTCATTTCATTTTCACATAGCTAGAAGATACGGGCACTGATTTTGTATTATGATTTTGCGTTTAATTACCAATCACTACTGGACGCTTGTTCTCTAATTGTGGGTATTAAATTAATAAGGGTTGATTTGAGGTGAATATGACCGTAGGTGTTCTTTAATTAAATGTTGTCTATAGGGTTAATGATAATGCTAATAATAAACCCGAATTCATCAAAGGGTTATAGAGCTAGAGGTTTATATGAACGTACAAAATTGAATGGTTATTGACCGAGCGAGGTAGTCTACATCATTTGGCAAAATTTGCTTTCATCTTTCTATATGTTGGTACTTGCGTACCTACAGGGGCACAATTGTACTATTTTTAAAGAAAAACCATTATATTACTATGCAATTATAATTCAATAACAATTGTCATTAAAAATGGTAGTATGCTAAATTTATGATTTTACGAATAATGTAGAAAGATTTTACGATTGTTTCAAAATGGTTACAATTGTAATGCAATTGAAAAACCATTGGAGTTAGTAGAATACAAAAAGTGTCAAAAGTGACAGGTATTAGACAATTCATTAACAATTTAAATACAATTGGTTTAGTAGAATTGGCCCCCAGGTCGTATTTTCAACTAATCTTGACGGAACTTGATATACAGGTTCTACTATTTCATAGGTTTTTTTGTCGGTGGTTCATCGTCACGAAATAATCATACATAAACAAAAAAATACATTTATGCCGAATTGAGTAGCCTTTCGTTTAAAACCAGAAAAAAAAACTTGCAAAAGTGCTAATAAGGAGTTTTCCAATTCTTTCATCGTCAAGATATGGCGCTACCGTAACTTTTAGAATTCACCTACTTTTTTAATTGTATCATGGCAGTGGAGAATTTCGTTCAGCATACGTAAATAGTTTAAAAAAATACAAAATCCTGTAAAAATATGTAATTATTAATATCTTTGTGATAGTTACGTATTAAGAAATATTTATTGTTCCAAAAACAGCCAACGCCATCTAGCGAGAGATAACATACATACATACATAGACACACGCCTTTTTCCCCGAAGGGGTAGGCAGAGCCTCAATGGGCCTCTTTTCACAGTGGGTTGCACCATCGTGGAATATAGACGTGACAAGGGGTGAGCTCATCGCCACCATTGCTTCCCACGACTGACTCGGCTAAAGCTTTCTTCCAGGAATAACACATTCCATAATAATCATTTCATTCTAATCTTCACATTCCATAGAAATCGCTATAAGCGATAAGACCGCCCATTGTACATTTCTGTTATTTTTTTTGTTATTGAGTTATGCATTTGTATTTCTGTGTGTTATTTGTGTACAATAAAGAGTTAATCTATCTATCTATCTATCTATCTAGCAGCCAGGACAAATCTTATACCAACGAATCTTATCAACAAGTCCGGGTAATTCTCATTAATTCAGGATGATTTTTGTACATAATACTGTTCATAAGGATTGGCTATCCCACGCACACATACAATGATTAATAAACCCAGGAAGCGATCGTAAACCTTTTACGAGCGCTGCACTGTGCATTCGTAAAAATTCGGAAACTACCGAGCGTGACGTCATTATTATCTCGACGTTTATTGGCCGACATGTTCGCTTTACGCGTTTATAGACGATCATTTACGCTATTAATGTACACGACCAAATGGATACGCTGTTTATTGAGGACGGTTTTAATTAACGTGATCAAGTAGGTACCATAACTACCAACCCATACATATATTAAACAAATAACTTATCTCCTACTTGCTAAAGGAATAACATCCATCGGCCCACTTCTGCACGCACGCCAACAATTTTGAACACGACAATATCACAGATTACTGGACAGAAGCGAGGTAAATTTTTTAGTGCGTGTTCACTTCGCCAAAAATATTATATTCGCAATAAACTTTTGACACTTAAATAAACGAGGCGGCCGAGACTTGTAAATAAATAGACTTTTTTCTAATTTGTGAGGATGCAATAAACAAGTAAATTCACAAAACAGAATTTTAATTTATATTGTTTATTCTGCTATGTCTATGGCGTTAAATCTAATTCACCTCCCAATGAACTAGTAGGTAGGTTCATTGTTTATTAGACAACTTACAATTGTGATAAAGTATTGAGAACATAACATCCACAATACAGAGTAGTTATCTAATTTTCATTCCGCCAATTCGACTTTATTTCGATTTCGAGAAAAGTACATACTTTACAAGTCTCGGCCGAAATAGCAATTAACGGCCTCGTTTATTTGAGTCAAGAGTCAAGAGTTTATTGCGAATATGTTGTTTAAAGTCTTATAGTTTAGGCATAAAAATATAAAAAAGCAAAAATTTATGTGTGAAAAATTTCTGTATGTATTAGGAAACCTGCATGTCCCAGACCCAAAAATACGAAGACATGTGACATGGGCATGAAAGGAGCCTCTGCGAGTTGCACTGGATCCTTTCACCACAATGGTTCTTTCACTATCGGTCACTAGGCCACCATACCTCAAGATGATCACTGACCTAATGCAGGGTGACTAAGACAGAATCGGTGACACAAAGTAAGCATAGGCTTTTTTAGTTGTTTTTTTAGAGTAGCAACAAAGACTTTCTTATTTCGGTGCAAACTTGGGATAAGCTTCTATTCGTGTCATCTATCGATTCCATAAGAATCCACGACTACTCGACTTAGGGCCACACTTTTTGCTAATTTGCCTGTACTATATAACGAGGTGGTACTGATGGTTTCACTACTGAAACTGCCAATTAGGATATTGCTAATCCAAACCACAAATTGCACAACACATTTCAAAAACTCATCCAACAATCCAGCATCAATTACAACCCCTGCCGATTTTTCCATCATAACATCTCAACGCGAGCTGTAGTAATAAATGTCGGGCCGCGCATTTGTCCGGAGTATTTACGGCACGCGTGCCGGACGGTTTATGATTATGTCCCGATGTTGATTGAATGGCCATGGTCACCCTAGTGGGGAATACTTTTGTTTTATTATTGAAGAGGCTACCGATTTAATCGGGTTTGTTAAAACTATGATTTACAGGCCTATGATTTATGATTTACCTCAAAGTAAATGAACTTCATGTTAGCGATCCAAAATTGTCACAAAAAAAAAGAAAAGCGAGACGATAAAACCTTGGTTTCTTTCATAGACGTAGAATTTTTTCGCTACGCTTCTTTAGTCATTTATGAAACTAGGATGAAACGCATAAAGTAGGATAATTCTGGCAAGTTTTATCTGTCCGTTGCTGTTTGATTATTGAACACGTCATTTGAAGGAGTATACAGTGTGAACCGGCATTGTATCGAACTCATTTGTCATCGTTCGAATTTTAAAACGTGCCACATATTTTAGCGATAATATTGTGGTTTTTTTAACTACGTGAATGACGGAACAGTGGACTTAGTACGAGAATTTGATAGTATTAGAAACTATAATATGAAGTGTCGTTTACTTCCATACATTTACTTGCAGCGCCCCTAGCGGAATCAAGGAGAAAACTACGGACATTGTCAGTAAATGTATGGAAGGAAACGAAACTTCATATACTTTCGAATACCATAAAATTCTTGTACCAAAAAGCCCCCTGGCAGATGGCCCATCTCAATGTCAAGTGGTAACCTCTGCGTTATAAAATGCATATGTTTGCAGAACATATTATTTTTTTATTTTTTTAGCTACTTAAATGATGGAACAATCTGATGGCCCACCTGATGTTAAGCGGTAACCTCTGCCTTAAACAATGCATTACCTCACAGGTCACGTCCACCTAGGACGCGCCCTATGTGGCATTGCACTGCGCCCGCCACCCTGAGATATAAAGATGAAAAGTCTCATGTGCCTGAAATTTCACCGGTAACCATTACCCTTCAAACCGGAACACAGCAATGCGAGCACTACTGACGAACGACGAACTCTTTCACAAAAAAGCTATACTACTACTACTTTTTTTCTTATAATTTTGGACATTTCCCTGTGGTTTTGTCACAGTAGGTATTGTGGGATGAACGTAGGGGACCTACATGTTTTTTTGCTTTAACCACAAAAATTGAAAATCCTAACGTATGTAGTTAAAAATAGCTTAATAATTATAATTCATAATTCATAATCTTTATTGCACAATGATGGTACATAGTAGGTCGTAATTATACTAGAATAGGTGTCACACATTGAATCCATTTTGGACATGCAATAGTATTTAAGTATTCAAAAAGATGTTAACATTCAATAATATTATGTCAATTGGGTTTTAAATTTAAAATATTCATTAATGTTATAAAAAACTTTTTCAATTAGCCATTTCTTTAATGACAGTTTAAACATACTGTCTATTTGTATCTCTTTTATATATTGTGGCAGGTGATTGTAAATTTTAATGCTTTTTATATATGTGCTTTTGCCGTAAATCATAGTTTTAACCCTAGGTAGGTACAAGTCATCATACATTCTCATTGGAACATTCCTTGAGCGCATGTCTGACCTTTTTTTATATAAATCTAGATTATATTTTACAAATAAACAAATCTCCAATATGTAAATACCTGTTAGAGTCAAATATTTATTTTCTTTAAACAATGTCCTTAATGACTCATCGCTTTTCATGTTATACATATTTCTTAGACTTCTTTTCTGCAATACAAACGTGCTTTCAATGTTAACTGTGTCACCCCAGAATATAATTCCGTATGTAAGAAGGGAATAAATATTTCCATAATAGGCACTTCTAGCGACTTTGATTGATGAAACATCGGATAGCACAGAGAGGGCATAGCAGAAGCTAGATATTTTGTTATTGGTCTTCTCGATGTGGGATTTCCAGTTTAGGTGCTCGTCTAAAGTTAACCCCAGGAAATCAGTTCCTTGTACTGCGTTAATATTTGTTCCTTTTATTATAATATCGAGGCTCAACGGGTCGGTGTTGTAATGTCTGAAGTTCATTATCTTAGTCTTATTAGAATTAATTTTTAGGTTTAGAGAATCTAACCATGTCACAAGAAAATTTAGGTTTTTATTAATGTCAATTTCATAGTCAGCCTTGCTTTTATCGTTATTAACAAACAGAAGTGAAGCATCATCTGCAAAGAGGACGCAGTGGTGACTTGTCAACATGTACAATCAAACCCATTCCATCAAAGGACAAGCAGGCGCACGGCTCAGTACCATCCTTACCTCAACCTCCATTCGCACTAAGCGCTTCGGTTTCACCTTTATAACGAGGACTGCTAAGGAGTGGAATACACTACCGTCGTCTGTCTTTCCTGAAAACTATAATCTGGGTATCCTCAAGGCTAGAGTGAATAGGTGCCTTCTTTACCTTTGTGCTCCATCGTCGGCTGCATCGTCACATACCAACAGGTGAGATCGCGGTCAAATCGAGGGAAAATAATAGTTTAAAAAAACTAGTGATCGTCGAAAAGTAGACAAGTAGACGGTTTGCAAAGTACTCGTAGGTACGTAATTAGACAGAATGCGAATGATGCCAAGTGGGCCGATAGCAAACAAAGAGTTCTATTACAAGTAATTAATTTTGTAAAAATTAAAAAAACCCTCAACGCAATGAAACGGCTGAACCGAATTTGATCAAACATTAGCTAAGAACACTCCCGACAAATTCACTTTTCAAACAATAAAAGACAATCAAAATCGTTTCATTCGTTCGGGAGCTACGATGCCACAGACAGACAAACACACACACATTCACACACAGACACGTCAAACTTATAACACCCCGTCGTTTTTGCGTCGGGAGTTAAAAACTGAGGTTTAATAGAAAAGTCTTTGATAGCAATATAGTCACAGAGAGAAGTAATCAAAATAAGAAATAGGCTATTTAACAATAATAATTTTACATTTATATAATTTGACAAGGTAGGAAAACATCTGTGTACGTTTAGGTTTGAGCAAATATTTGATAAACATAAAATGCCAAGATTTTAATGATATTTTGCATCTGATTCACATCTCACTCGCACGAGCGTTGCAAATATAAAGGAAGTTGTTCAAATAGGAACGGGTTCCGTTACATAAACTAGCATGATAAAGTTTATTCTCTAAATATTCCTAAGAGACAGTCTAGCCCGGAGCGCATGTAAAGGTGAAGGAGGTCCTACTATTTGCTATAAGAATAGTGAGAAAGCTCACTAAAACTTATATTGACTATTATGTTCTTTGTCTCTTTACTCCATAAAATATGTTAAGCTCTGCTGTTTTTTGTTAACGAGAAAACTCTCAAAAGTATACCTACTTCTCATCAAAATAATCGAAACACTTCTCAAGTTTATTTTTATAAAGGATAATTTAAAAAAAAACTGTGAAAATACCTCGTATTCAGTAGCTAGTACAAGGTTTCGAATTCCCTTTGTTAAGAATTAGGACAATAATAATTAATAATCATTTTTGGTTATTTGTCACCTGAAAGAAAATCTTGGTAGTGTTTCGATTTTTTTGATGAGAAATTATATGTGATTGTGATACACACTGCTGCTGCTGTGCTGCTAATATGACTAATATGGCCAATCGTCGTTACCTTTGTCTCTCAAACATTTAGTAAGCAGTCATGTTCTTAATAATCCTTTGAATTATTCTTGTGCAAAGGTGAGCCCTAATATTTTCTAATTACAAGTCTGGCTTAAAGGAATTTCAGCAGTCATAAGTAGAAGTGGTAGTAGAACCTGTAAATTGAATTTTGACTCTTTTTGTGTCCATCAGAAAAAAGTACGAAAAAGTGTTTATTTTTATTTTTATGCAACTTCTAATGACCGATCAAGCAGATGGCCCACCTGATGTTAAGCGGTACCCTCTGCCTATGAACAGTGCATTATCACATAGGTCACGTCCACCTAGGACGCACCCTATGTGGCAAAGCCACCGCGCCCGCCATCCTGAGACATAAAGATGAAAAGTCTCATGTGCCTGTAATTTCACCGGCAACCATACCCTTCAATCCGGAACACAGCAATGCGAGCACTACTACTTTGCGCCAGAAATAGGTATGGTGGTAGTACTTCCCCGAACGAACTCTTTCACAGAAAAAGCTCTACTACTACTAATTCCTAATTTATAGTTTTTTTTTGCCTGATAGTTACTAGTTCGTTCGAGATCGGCCATTTTGTAAGTCTTATAGTAGGGGTAAACAAAGCAACACCATTATCATATGTCCCCGAGCAGAACCAACAAAACGTTCGTCTTTTTAGCACATTTGTTTAAGCGATAGTTGTATATTCTCTTCGTCGCATACATTACGCTGAGAAGCAGAAATATAAAAGAATTGGCTGTTTCGTCTCATCGCGGAATGTTTCTGAGAAACGGGGAAGGGGATTTTATATTAGAACCTAAGTGGTTTTACTTCCTTCAGCTAAAATAATATTCCTGTAGATTTCTGCCTGTAAACTATAGTTATTTTTATATATTAGTGTATGTACTTATCACCAATGTGAGTCTGGCGGTATGCTAAAGCCGTGAGCTGCCTGTTTCTGGGTAAGACGGTGTTACAAGAGAGACGATAGTCTGTGGAGCCGTGAGTAATGGCTGCAAACGGCGTTCTCTGTAAAAGTGGTGATAACAGTGAGGATCTATCATGAGCCATTTACGAGGGAACCAGGAATTACTTACATTGTAGTGTACAACACTAATATATTATCATATCATTGATAAAATAAAGATCTGCGTTATCTTAGAAATATTAACTAAGACGTCAGTAAAACGTTTCTGATTTTCGTTGATTTGACTTTTTCAAGAGAAAATAATAAGATTCATCATTCTATGCGTCTTTCGAATAAAAAAAAATAACTGGCATCTAACCCAAAAGACAAGTGTGTTTAAGAAGTTTAAAACGTCAATTATAATCACAAATTGACTACTGAAATGCACTCTCTCCTTTGAAAGACTTGGCACATTTTCACCCTTTACAACGCAAAGTCGACTTAGCGCAAACTTTGTTTAATTTACGAGTAATTGATTACCAACCTACTGCTATTGAGCTAGAGAGGATTATGCTAGAACCTGGATCCGATTTCGGTTAATTGACACGTTGTTAAAATGTTAAAATGTTGTTGTGAACGAATAATAGATTTAAGACACTAAATAAAAAAATAAAAACATAATAATGCTGGACAGTTCACACAACATTATCTAGCCCCAAGCACAGAATCAAGCTAAGCAGAGCTTGTGTTATGGGTACTAGATAACTGATATACATTACATAGATATATATTTTTATAATGCACAGAAAATACCCAGCACAAATATCTGCAGATTGAAATATTTGTTCCAAGGCGGGAATCGAGCCCGCAACCTCATGCGTCGCAGGCGAACCGTCGCCCGCCGCGCCAAAGCGGTCGTCATAATAAAACTAGACAATCAATAGATAATCATTATTGAAACATTTGTTTACTATAGGATTTGGCAGATTCCGCTGAGGACCTCAAAAGACGCAAATATGCAAGTCTCGACAGAGCTTACTTATTTGAGCCTTTCGGGGTCGAGACTCTGGGTCCGTGGGGTTCCGGGGCCCTTCGCGTTTTCAAAATTCTTTCAGGGCATCTGGTCGAAGCGACGCGTGACCCGAGAGCTGGCTCTTATCTGGCTCAACGCATTAGTATTGCCATTCAGCGTGGCAATGCAGCCAGCATCTTAGGGACGCTTCCGTCTGGTAGTGATTTGGATCAGTTGAGCTACCTTTAGATCGCTTGCAGCGGTCTTCAGGTAGCACAACTGTTTCATATGTATTTTGTACATACCTTGTATTATTCTTTCTGTAAATAAATGTATTCTATGGATTTAGGTATAGAATATAATATGCACCAGGAAAGCTGCGGTGCGAGATGAGTGGCGAAGGATTGTGAAGCGAGCCACAGACCCTGAAGTGATGACCACGACTCCAAAGTCTGCCAAGAGTAAAACGACGAAGAAGAAGTAATAGAATATTATACTTTGCGTACTTTTTTGATTCGATATTTGGGAATAAAATCTCACATAAAATATTATATCGTTAAATTCTAAAACAGGGACACGTCAATTTCAAAGTTCTCAAGTAATAGGTCAAGTACTGCGATCGGCAATCCACCTGCCAAGCGTGGTGATTACCTATGGGATATCCTCAATTGCATTCTAATAGGTTATGCCTCATCCAGCAGTGGATGTATTTCGTCTGATGATGGCGTACGTAAATTAAGGTCATAGCTAGAAATTGAGTACCATACAAACGTATGAGTAGGAAAGGATATAAATTAAGTAGGAGTAGTGGTCTCCCCACCATTTGATACCAACCAAGTTATATTGATCATATTTGCTCAAAAACAACCAAACAATCTCGGCAAACTGGTGGAAAATTAGAGAGAAAAAGTCTTTTCACCTACCACACCGCTCACCTTCGGCAGAGGATTCATCAGCACACCTTAGAGCCAGGGTGTTCTCGGACGGTGCGATTTCAGAGGAACTTCCTCCCGCGAACACTCAGTTTGTGGAATGATCTCCCTGCTGAGGTTTTCCCAAGTGACTGCAGTATACGACCAGTTTGACGACCTCTGTGGCGCGGCGGGCGAAGGTTGGCCTGCGACGCAGGAGGTTGCGGGTTCGATTCCCGCCTCGGAACAAATATTTGTGCGATCGCAGATATTTGTTCTGGGTGTTCTGGGTATTTTCTATGTATAATAAAAAATATCTATCTATTTAATGTATTGTATTAAGTATATCAGTTATCTAGTACCCATAACACAAGCTCTGCTTAGCTTGGGGCTAGATAATGTTGTGTGAACTGTGTCCAGCATTATTTATTTATTATTATTTATTTAGTATGCGGGGTTCTTCAAACGTGTTGTTTGGAATTTTTTAAAGGGTTGGCAACGCCCGTGTTATACCTCCACTAAGGCCTTACAAGAAGGGCACGACCTTCAGCAATGAAGAATATGACGAGAAAGATGGATAGTGAAAACCTAGACCAATACAGGGCAGCCAAATTGTGTCTGGCCTAAAAATAGATCCCCCCCATCTCCTGCCGTGGATAATTATCGACTCTGTGACGCGGCAGTGGAGTAGCCGGCTGACATGCGAGAGGTTGCGGCTTTGATTCCTGCTGTGGGACAAATGTTTGTATGACCTGCAAATAAATATTCTATTCGGTGTTATGATACCATGGTATTTGGAGTTCCTGATACCCATGACAAAGGGTAATATCAGGACTATGCTTCGTCCATAGTAAAAAGTATTTACTTTGGTCGAAGGGACTATGCATATAATTTTTGGGTGTTTTGGAATAAGATACACAAGGGGATATGCAGCAGCGTCCACCTGAGTACTCAACACCAATACTAACATCACCAATCCGCTTACCAAGCATGATGGGCAAATCCCCTGATTCTATGAGGAGGACTCGTCCAGCCGTGGATGTCTAAAGGCTGCTGCTGATGATGATGATGATAAAACCATCAATAATGATGATGATGATGTTTATGATGGTGATGAGTCCTAGTAGTACAAACTATTCTAGTATCACGTGAACAAAGCCACGGATAGATGCTAGTGTGTCATTATAATTTGAGCAAAGTATATAAACTAATGAACTAAGCTTACCCCTATTAATTGGCAGAAAGGGGTACAATAATCTCCAATCTTGCAGTACCAGTAATTATTTTGATAGGGATTTGTATCCCATGGGACACCATGGTGGTATGCTGGACGTGTGTTTTAATTAGTTTTGGATTAGCTAATGATTAATTGTCAGAGCTTGCATGTTATTTTCTGAAACAAATAGTGCGTGAAGGGTAATTTCATAACAAAGTTTTATCTAATATTTAAAGTAGGTTTGATAAACACACGTGGAAATAAATAAAAAGGTTCCTTAGAGTACATACTTACATACATAAACTCACGCCTGTTTCCCGGAAGGGTAGGCAGATACCACGGATTCCCACATCCTACGATCCTGACACACCTCTTTTGCTTCATTCACTCTCATCACATTCTTCATACATGCTCGTCGGTTAAGGGTACTCTTGACCTGGCCTTTTTCTAGAACGTCTCTGATCTGGTTTAAATACGTTCGCCAAGGTCTTCCCCTTCCCACTGTCCCATTCACGCTGGTCTTCTGTACCCGTTTCATCCTTAGAGAAGCTTGAACTAATCATTTAACTTCCAAATTGTACCATCGCTACAATTGTACATTTATCAACTGGTTTATGGATGGTTGCAACTTATGGTAAGGATGCTGCCTTCAGCATCCTTACCATAAGCGGGTCTCTTACTGGCTTTTTCTTGGTCAAATTAGGGATGAAAAGCCCTGAAAAGGACCTAGTGGACAATGGTGAAAAGTGTGTAGAGGATCTTTCAAGCACATTGTCGTTTTTGATTCTAGCACATGTCGACTTCCTCATTATTGTTCCTTCACCGTTTAAAAGCGCGTTATATTTAAAATATTCTCGAAATGAAAAATCCATTGACTGGGGCTTGAATTGACGACCTTAGGATCGGAAATCGGGGTCCCTCCATCGGGGAAAACTATCATGATTGAATATCTCAAAATAGTAAAGTAGTCCGTGCCATTATTCACTGAGTTTTGTACTTAGCCATTAAAAAGGTAAAGTGTACCAACAAAGGTATTTAGAAACATTATCATAGAGGGACTCTTCCAGCAATTTTCGAAAAGAGACGTTGTTTACGTTTATTTTACTTCTTTTCCTAGTGTTTTCTTGAGTTATTTTGTGTTATTTTGGTGGCATTTTAACTAATGTAGCTCGTTTAAAAAGCACATGTGTAGTGAAATGAAATGGAAGTGAATTGCGTGACTTTTGAAATTGGTGGAAATTGTCTACCAAAGTTTTAGTAAAATTGGCCACCGTTTTACTAAAACATGACTCGACTGTGACTTTGACGACTTGGAAGGAGTGTAACGTTGCAAAATATATTGAAAATACAAAGTGAAAATACAGATACTTGAAAATGGCAAATGCACAAGCCGTGCGGCGCCAATTATAAAGAAAAAACATTATCATAGGGTGAAATTATGAACTAATGCTAGCCTATTTTTTGATTCTGGTACAGCCTGGTGTGGGTGTTTGCGAAGTTACGGGCAGATATATACCTACTAATGATCGAATACACCTATTCGAAAGTGTTATATGTATTGCTTACCTACTTTTTAAACTCACAATAACATGCCGAACAAACGTTAATATCACACCTTTGTCGATCCGTCTATTACACAATGAAGCCACATTGTGTAATGGACGGATCGACATTTCAATTTAGTTCCAATCCAATCTCAAAATGGCCTTTGTCCAGTAAAATGGGCAACCACACTCGTCGTGACGTCACGAGCGTAAAGGGTCCACAAGAGGCACTGTGGAGATGGTTTTGACGCTTCAACACCCTGCAGCCATGCCCTGATGGTTGATAAGGACAAAAGGACCTTAGTCGTCAAAGAGAAAGTAAAGCTTGCACAGAAAAGGTAGTAGGGATCAGCGGAAAAAAAACTTTTCTACCTACAAAATCTGTTACTGAGTTGAGGATGACCTCTGTGGCACGGTGGGCGAGCAGTTGGTTGAGATAAGAGAATTTAGACCACGGAACTCCGTGATGGACTCAGGTTGTGTATAACTTTTCAATCAGCGTACAGTTGGTGTCGAAAAAAGCAACCCCTGGGGAAGCATCGACCTCACAACAAATATCATCAAAATCCACTTAATCATTACAAAGTTTGGTACATAAAATGCGAGAGTAGCTATGGGCGGAAGCTAGTAAAACATAGCCAAGAATGATGGTTGCTTCCTGTAAGTGCAATACTTTTTTAGAATCCGATCATTAGTTCCTGAGATTACCCCTTAATACAAACAAATTTTACCTCGTTATATAAAATAAATAAATAAATAATGCTGGACAGTCCACACAACATTATCTAGCCCCAAGCTAAGCAGAGCTTGTGTTATGGGTACAAGATAACTAATATACTTAATACAATATATTACATAGATACATATTTTTTATTATGCATAGAAAATACCCAGAACACCCTGAACAAATATCTGCAGATCGCACAAATGTTTTTGTAAACCAAATTTTTAGACATTTCGATTATATGAGAGATCACGAATCACGATGGTCTATCTGTACCTACAAAATATAATCTTTACCAAATACAGCATTGAAAAGGTCAAACTCAACACGACATGGGTGAGCTTTGTGAATCAATAATGTATGCACAAACAAGAACCTGTTTATTCTGTGTCCCATAGACATTGGAGTTTTTATACCAATGGGAAAGGATTAGTGGTTGAGAATAGTTTTGCATCTTGTGGGAGAATTTTAGATTTGTTTATTATTTCTTTAAATTTATCATTATTTGATCATGGGTGTCTTAAAGTATTCTTTGTTTCCAATATTCAGAACTATTCTAGAGTATTCTATACTAACGTATTAAAAAAATACGCATACTTATAAATTGATTTATTTTCTGGTATGTTTGAAGTGATATAAGAATAGAAAAAAAAAAAAAAGCTTTCAACACTAATATTTTAAACCCCCGACGCAAAAACGACGGGGTGTTATAAGTTTGACGTGTCTGTGTGTGTGTCTGTCTGTGGCATCGTAGCACCCGAACAGATGAACCGTTTTTTTTTGTTTGAAATGTGCATTAGTCGGGACTTCGGGAGTATTCTTAGCTATGTTTGATCAAAATATGTTCAGCCGTTTCATTGCGTTGAGGGTTTTTTAATTTTTACAAAATTAATTACTTGTTAATAAACTCGATTTAATGTAGTATACCTGTGCATTCGCATCGGGATAAAATGGAGTGAAGTTTGTATGGGAAACGGTTTTGGACCGTCCACCTTAAATTTCAGTAACAATTCATCGAGTTCGCATTTTACTGAACTCAAATTGTACTATTGGATCAGTTGTACTATTGATTTGGATCAGCTGAGCTACCTTTAGATCGTCAGCGTCGGTTTTCAGGTAGTACAGCTGTTTTATGTTTTTTTTTTAAATTTTGTACGTATCTACGTGTAGAAGTTGTATTCTTCTTCTTCTTTTTTTTTAACTACTTTAATGGCGGAACACGCCGGTGGCCCCCTCCTGGAGGGCAATTCTCGAATTGTAGAGATTATCTCTAAATTAGAGATAATGTCGAAGCATGAATGTCTACAAAAAATGGCACGAAAATGTTACAATAACCATCAAATCGTATTCGATTTGAATGATTTTTGCTATTCTCGTGATGTCACAAATAGACATAAGTCGACCAAAATCATTCAAATCGAATACGATTCGATGGTTATTGTTACATTTTCGTGGCATTTTTTGTAGACATTCATGCTTCGACATTATCTCTAATTTAGAGATAATCTCTACAATCCGAGAATTGGCCTCCTGGTTTTAAGCGGTAACCTCTGCCTATGAACAGTGCATTCTCACATAGGTCACGTCCACCTAGGACGCGCCCTATGTGACATTGCACTGCGCCTGCCAGCCTGAGACATAAACATGAAAAGTCTTATGTGCCTGTAATTTCACCGGCACCCATACCCTTCAAACCGGAACACAGCAATGCGAGCACTATACTGTTTTGCGGCAGAAATAGCTATGGTGGTAGTACTTCCGACAACAGTAGGCCAAATTTGTTCTAGGTTTTTTCGGTACTAGTCAATTTGTGTTTTAGTACATTTGAGTGTTCGACCCATTATGCAGTAGTCACTTTAAGCTCTAGGCAAACATCAAATGTAGTCATATTGTGTTCTAGACAGTCCAAGACCAACCCCCCCGGACGAACTCTTTAACAAAAAAGGTCTACTACTACTCAAATATACTACTATTCATTCTGCAAATATAAAAATTATATCCTTATACTATTATTTATTCTATGATTCAACTCACAAATTGTCCATAATCCCGCAGCAATTCCAATTGACACCTATGTCCTTACAATAGATATCCCGCATCCCAATAAATCAACTATACCTTCATATCCTCAACATCCTCACTTGAACTATCCCCCATACATCTTCGTCTTGAAATTGTATGCAAATTCAAAGTGTCACTCCCATGACACTTGAAGTGGTTCAAGTGGAAGTGTTTGATTTAGATCGCTATTGTGAGTACATATGGGGCTTTTGACTGGTGAATTTGGGTGCGTACATGAAAATGAATTTGTTGAGAATTTTGTTAGAAAACGTGTTATTTAATAACTTCTAACTAAAACTTTTTAAACTATCATGGTTGTACATACTTTTTACTGGAAAACTTAGTATATTTACCATGATTTTTACTTGACTAAAAAACAGAATAAAATGAATATTTAAGGGGCTCCCATACAAAAACGTGTTTTTTTGCCGTTTTATAGATAATGGTGTCACCAGGCTGCATCTCATAAAACGTAGCTTAGCTAAACAGTTAAGATTTTCACAAATGATGTATTTCTGTTGACGCAATAACATCAAATTAAATACCAAAAAAAAAAGAAAAAAAGTGGGCTCCCATACAACAAACGTGTTTTTTTGCCGTTTTTATAGATAGGTACGGAACCCTTCGTGTGCGAGTCTGACTCGCACGTGGCCGGGTTTTTTACATTAACTTGTGTCTAACTAGAGTTGATAGATATCGGAAAAATCTATTATTTTGATTAGGTTACGTTACATTTTCATTTCAGCTTTCTTAGGTACATCTCTGGTACTTTTACCAGAAGGCCCTCTTCAGGGCCACTAATCTATATACCTCAAGCTGGTATCCAATTTAAACCCCGTGACACGAAGTAGAAGTATCTCTCAGTAGAAAAATCCCAAACCTTGGCGCAAGGGTACTTGTACCATCAATAAAACTGAAGAGGCTCTCGATATTTGCATAGTCTAAGATGCATTAAACTCTTGCCGTGGACCGTGGACCCTTAAAGAAGAGTACAGCGTCTATGCGGGTCGTTTGTTTCTCCTCTTAGGCATCCTTTTGTTTACTTTTTCGCATAATCGAGTATCTATTGAGGTTAAGTGATGTAACTTTTTGTGAGGTATTTGTTTTCGATATAGATATTTTTAACGTAAATCATTTTATACACCTAACCTATTTCTTCCCTGAGAGAGGTTGCAGATATTTGAGTTATGTTTAAAACTAAAATGGCAGTGGGCGGGTCACGGCAAGAATGAACACAGGAAAGTGGGCCAATAAGGTAACCATCTGGAAAGGACCGAGAGCAACAAGAAGACCACTTGCTCATTGGTCGGAAGACATAGGACTAGCAGAAGATCGTATTGATCAATGGAGATCAATGAAAGGAGCTGGAGGACGCCTTTACCCGGGGGGGTCCTAGTTATGAACTAGATTTAAAAATATTACACTTAAGTATTTTAACTATGGAATAAACAAACTTTTATTTTTTATTTTTACTTAATCTATTTTGTCCCAGAAAGGAGAGAGGTTTCAGAGGCATTTGAGATATGGTGGTGGAAGGGAATGCAGAGGATATAAGCAGGACAAAAAAGGTTACAAACGAAGACAACAATAAACGAAAAAAGAGCTCTAATAAGAACTATTTCAAGTGGAAGGGGAAACATGGTCCAAAATGTCTACCTAAACGTTTCAGTTCTACCTTTATAATGCGAACCGCTAAGGAGTGGAACACTACCGTCGTCTGTCTTTCCTGAAAACTATAATCTGAGTCTCTTCAAGGCTAGAGTGAATAGGTGCCTTCTAGACGTTTGTTCTCCATCTTCGGCCACATCGTCACTTACCAACAGGGTCAAAGGTCTATCAATGTTAAAAAAAACTTCATAGACAAATCTACATTCTACGTACACAAAAGATGACTGGAAAGGTAAATATCATGTCATTATCGGTCAACAGGCTTTTTTCGAGGACATTTTGCATAAAACTGTCTCGATTAGGCGCCGACTTTAAAATATCTATATAGGTTTTATTATTGACTACGTTTCGGAGGCTGTTCGTCTGTAAGTTTGTGTTGTGAGCTAGGCCATCATTTTTGATGCGACTGATGCGAGGACATGAAGTAGTAAATATCTATTTAGCTCAAACAAACGACCTACAAATAAATCATAAATCATAAAATCAAAAATCATTTATTGCTTATGAATCTAGGTAAAATACAATTGCATTAGATGTTAGGTTGATAGCTATAGGTAAGATCGCTAGATTCTGCTTTTCAGCGTACAAACATATAGGCAAGTCAGATAGGCCAATTTATAAAACAGATCGGCAAGTTTATAATTAAAGAATGGACAAATTTAAAAAATTTAAGAAGCTTCGCAGTGTCCTAGTTTCTAAAGATAATCAAGATGTCAACAATTAAAATAACTATTTAAAAATAAAAAGAAATACATACATGTCCAGTCTTATTGCACTCTGAATTTTATTTGCATAAATAAAAACTAAACAAGATAAAAAACTTGTTTTGTCTCAGTACGTACAGGTTTTCTCTTGATATTTTCTTTTAACGTTTTGAGCAATAATGTTATTAGAAATAATTTATTTTACCAATAAAATATCTTATCGCTCTGTTTACATATTTTCGTTCCATTCTCCGTGTTTGTTTCTACAGTATCGAGCTGAGTGCCTGCATATTTTGTTAGCGAATTGGTTCCTTATGAGATGAGAGGTACTCCTTCGTATTATGAAAATTGCTTAGACAAAAGCTTGTTATGAGTCTTCTAAACATTGCCAAGTTTTGGAAAAATAAAACATTGGCAGTATAGGAGACAACGTGAGTAGATAACACTTTGGCTGAAAACTGGCGTATACTTAGTTAAGATCTTTAACAATGCATTACATCATAGGTCACGTCTACTTAGGACGTACTCTATGCGGCATTCCACTGCGCCCGCCGCCACACTGAGACATAAAGATGAAAAGTCTCATGTGCCTGTTATTTCACCGGCACCCATACCCTTCACACCGGAACACAGCAATGCGAGCACTACTTCTTTGCGGCAGAAATAAGTACCTATAGAGGTAGTTCTTCCCCGGACAAACTTTTTCACAAAGAAGCTCTACTTCTACTAAACTACCTGGTATATTAGGACATGGTCTTCATGTTATAGCATCACGCCCTCATCTAAGAGTTTTAGTATTTTGTAGCATGTTGTATCATTGCCTGTAATTTTTCCGGCACCCTTCAAACCAGAACAGAATTGGATTTGGCAGCAGATTATAGGTATTGTATTGTACTACTCCAGGCAAACTCTTTCACAGGGAGATCTACAAATACATCAAAAGTTGAATAAAGATTAATGAAGGCTTTGGACCAGTTAAGTTATCTTTAGATCGTTTGCAACGGTTTTTAGATACCTCAATTGTTTCGCTCAGGTTGACTTATTTTATTCAAATACAGTTTTGTACCTTGATTATTGTAGCTTAGTAGGTAGGTACTATAATTATGAATTAAATAAGGAATACAAATTTTAGCAATGTCAACAAATAATCAAGATAGGTATTGCCATTAATATACCCAAAGAATTTTACAAACTACAACAATAAAGAGAATTCAAAATTAAAGCGAATTCAAAATTAAAGCTAACAAAATTAAACGCATTTTGCTTATTCAATTTGTAACATAAAGCTAAAATTTAAAGGGTTGGCAGAACATACCAAAATTTTCATTTCATTTTAACCCTAAACGCGGACCCTATCGACATATTGTCGATACTTCAACAAAAGAATCGACATTAATTTGACATACCATTAAAATTATTGCTTTTAAAGTTGCCTGTAAGAATCCACGCGGAAGATATTGCTGCAAATGGCATCTGACGCGACAGACTAGATGTAACTTTTTAAATTTTATTTGATTTGTCATGTCGTAAAAATTCCTGATCGATCGATCGACAACCCTAATGAATTAATTGGTTAAAAATTTGCATAAATTGTTTTTTATATTTTACTGATTGATCGGTGTCGTAAAGTAAATTTTATTGGCAAAATTTAATGAGCCGGTAATGTTGACAGGAATTTAGCATAAAACATTAACGGTAAGGATGACACGCGATTTCATTGAAAAATATGCTAATAATTGTAAACATTAATTTGTAACGGTTGATTTGTTAATATACTATTTTGCATAATCATAATCTTTTGTTATATATACGAGAAAGAGCTGAGTTGTGCCTTAATGTTAAAGGGATGACGTTTACTAGTTTTGTGATCTATCGATCGTAAAAATACTAAATACTTTTTATTAAAATAAGTGATGGTCGTTTTTTTTCAAAGTGATAATAACAAGACATCTGCGGTTCTAAATTTAAATTTTGATAATTATTTTAATCGTTTGCAATAAAAATAATACGACAAAAGATTAGTTTTATGTCTCTATATCCTAATAATGACATTTCGACGTTTATATATTCAAATTATATTAAAATAAGTTTGATAAAAATCGTTTTATTTTTATTTTATTGCAGTCATATTTCTTACTTATTAGGACTTTTTCCGGGATTATTTTTTATTAGAGAAAAAAATACTTTTAAATTGTCGTGCTTAGATTCCCACGCTGGTAAATGTGAATTTTCTCAAAGGGTTAATTTGACTGACAGTTTTAAAATCGCGTCGGAATCCGTTACGGTAGGTACTTCAAAGGGAATTTTGAATTGCGTCACTTTTGATTGACAAATTGAAATCCGTAAAGAATCTAAACTTGTGCGAAAATTTTACAATTGTCATGCAATTTTCAACGAGGGATAGTAAAATAATTGATTTTGTCTGGTTGCGCTATGTTTGTTAGATATTTTAATTAAAACTGTTTTATCTATTCTCATAATGTAAAATTCAAATTATAAACTTCAAACCGAGTTTATGTTGACATATTTTATACACCTACACAATATCGAAATTTAAAAATAAAATCATATTATAACATTTTTTCTCCACCTAAATAAATTTATAATTATTTTTCTATCTTTTTACACTACGGCCAGACCAAAGAGGATTCATAGTCTTTTCCGAATATTTTTTTAAATAGTCTGTGGCTACGCGCGATACGTGGTATGCGCGGTAGAATCTTCTTTTCTTTTGCTTATTAATTTGACGTCTTTTATTTACGTTATTGTTTTTCATGTTCTTTGTTGGTCAAGTAACAGTTTTATTGCACGAGTGTATGAAACTGCACATAACTAGGTATTACAACACTCGTGTGTTACTCTATTAAAAACCTCGCATTATGTGACAGTTTCATTACTGTTATTGAATTGCTCGCAACGAATATTGAAGACATGAAACATTATTTTTTTAAATAAAAAATTACATAATTCTGACGAAGGGAGTCCACCAGATGATGGACAGTAGCATCCACCTGAGTAGGTACTCACCACCAATACTGCGATCACCAATCTGCCTGCCCAGCATTGATGATTAATGACAATCCCAGCCCGTGGTGCAGCTGTGGACGTCTAACTGATGAAGATGATTTTTTTAAAGTGCCTATTGATGATGAATATAACAGAATTACAACTGCAGCGATGTCACAGAATACATAATAGTACTGTTTAGAAGGTTGTCTCCGCAAAATCATTTAAATAAATAGCGACTCTTGCACAGACACAATAAAGTGCAATTCAGGTCACACAGCGCTAATTACCTAAAGCTATTCACCTAGTATTTACCTCTCCTTCTATCTCTTATCTTGTCTGACTCACTGAAATGACTCGTCAAGTCGATCCCGCCGGGTACTTGTAGCTTCAAAGTCAAAGTCAAGGAGTATTTTATTCATTGAAATCACAAGGATCATTTTGAATCGTCTTGAAAAATAAATTTACAATTAATCCTGTTCCAACGCAACCAGACCTAGAAGAGTTAGGCAACAAACACGGTCTGTTTTTTTTTTCATACCTATCATACCTACCTTCATACCTAAAGAGCGGAGTGCGCCATGCCTGACGATGTGTTTAATATATATTAATAGTAATAAACCAAGTTTAGTACTAATTAATTACATTGTACACAAACATTGTCACAGTAACCCAGCAAACAGTAATGAAACTTCATTACCGCCCGCGAAACATTAAGTAAATACGAATTAGAACCAGATGCTGCCGCTGAGATCGTAACTCCTTTTTATTTTGTTTTATTGCGGGCCACAGGGTGTCTCTGGTACACTTACTGACTTACTGTTTGTTTGTTGTACTGTGGCAATTTCGGTTTATAGTTTTCATTATTATTTTCACAAAGTTTTCACTGTTTTTACACGCTTTTTATTAACTTGCAATGTATATGTTTGTCTGGGTTGAATCCGGGTGGAATCTTGCAACTGAATTTTAAAGCAGTTATCCTCAACCGATTGAGCTGAATTTTGGCATACCTGTCAAGATCCGACGACAATACAATATGATGGTGATAGCGAGCCGATTTGATGATGGAGAAGGAAGGTGGACAACGGAACTCATCAATGGATAATAGTAGACTGGTCGTGTTTAGGCTCATTTTGATCAGTACACGGTTACGATCACTAGATTTATAAAAGATTGTATTGAAAAATATATTTTTCACAAAAATCTTATTTATACTAGTCTTTTAATAGCCTATGAATGTATCTCGCGCGAAAGGGCCCTAGGGCACATTGTGACTATTCCTCTAATTTGGTCATGGTGTGATAATTGCCTATTAAGTGAATAGAGCCAAACTAGGTTATAATTTCGTTATCATCATCATTGTCTTGCTCTTTTTCCCAATTTAATTTGGGGTCAGCGCAGTACGTCTTTTTCTTCCACTCTCCCCTGTCAGCCGTCACCTCATCATTCACTCCCTTCTCGTTCATATCATCTCTCACGCAATCCATCCACCTTTTCTTAGGTCTTCCTCTTCCTTTCCATTCACTAACATTCATATTCATAACTTTCTTAGTTACATGCGTTTCATTCCTCCTTATAACATGCCCATACCAAGCTAAACGATTTTCTTTAAACTTTGCTGTCACTGGTGCAATTTTCGTTCTAATTTCGTTAACCGTCCACCACTACCGTCGTCTGTCTTTCCTGAAAACTATAATCTGGGTCTCTTCAAGGCTAGAGTGAATAGGTGCCTTCTAGACCTTTGTGCTCCATCTTCGGCCGCATCGTCACTTACCAACAGGTGAGATCGTGGTCAAACAAAGGTCTAACATTGTTAAAAAAAAAAAAAAAAAAAAACCTCCAAAATAATTAAATTCGTAAAACAAAGCGATTTATCGTAAAATGGTGGCATATGCGCATACTGTTATCGTATCACCAAATTGGGCGCGTAACGTGTCAGTGATTGTCGATTTGTCACGAAATTATCGCCTAATTATAGTACTAGAAAATTAAATGGAAAACCCCAACAAATTGTTGAGCAACCTGTTTTTATGTTCTTTGAATAACATACAACAGTCACATACATTATAGTCCTTTTTTAAACCCCGACGTCAAAACGAAGGGGTTGTTATAAGTTTGACGTGTCTGTGTGTGTGTGTGTGTGTGTGTGTCTGTCTGTCTGTCTTACCCATCATAGCTCCCGAACGGATGAAACGATTTCGTTATTTCTTTGTTTGAAAGGTGTATCTGTCGGGAGTGTTTTTAGCTATGTTTGATCAAAATCGGTTCAGCCGTTTTCCGTGAGAGGTTTTTTAATTTTTACAAAATTAATTACTTGTTTATACTACTTGTAATGACGGATCAAGCAGATGGCCCACCTGATGTTAAGCGGAACCCTCTGCCTATGAACAGTACATTATCACATAGGTCACGTCCACCTAGGACGCACACGATGCAGCAATGCACCGCGCCCGCCACCCTGAGACATAAAGATGAAAAGTCTCATGTGCCTGTAATTTCACCGGCAACCGTAACTGTAATTTCACCGTAATATCCTTCAAACCGGAACACAGCAATTCGAGCAATTGCAGCAGAAATAGGTATGATAGTAGTACTTCCCCGGACGAACTCCTTCACAAAAAAGCTCTACTATTACTAAACCATTGCTCTACTACTATTACTATTATTATTTGACGACCTCTGTGGTGCGGCGGGCGAAGCTTGGCCTGTGACGACGGAGGTTGCGGGTTCGATTCCTGCCTCGAAACAAATATTTGTGCGATCGCAGATATTTGTTCTGGGTATTTTCTATGTATAATCAAAAATATCTATCTATGTAATGTAATATATTGTATTAAGTATATCAGTTATCTAGTACCCATAACACAAGCTCTGCTTAGCTTGGGGCTAGATAATGTTGTGTGAACTGTCCAGCATTATTTATTTATTTATTATTTATTTAAACCACTGATTCCAAACTCTGATCCCTCTTTCGCGTGTATTAGGAATTCATCACACCGTACATCAGACATAAGAATACCACATCTTATTATTTCCCACGATGGTGCAACCTACAGTGAAAAGAGGCCCATTTGAGGCTCTGCCTAGCCTCTTGGGGAAAAAGGCGCGTGTCTATGTATGTATGTACATCGGACGTCGTCGTAATTACTTGGCAAAGTTGGTGTGTCCGGCCTAAGAATAAACCCCTCCATCTCCTCCCGTGGATGTTGTAAAAGCCGACTAAGGGATTACCCGGATTTGTAGATAATATTCGTTGGTATAAGATTTGTCCTGGCTGCTAGCTCATTATGGAACGGTTATTACTGCGGAAGAAAGCGTTAGCCGAGTCAGTCATGGGAGGAAATGGCGGCGATGAGCTCACCACTTGTCACGTCTATATTCCACGATGGAGTAACCCACTGTGAAAAGAGGTTCATTGAGGCTCCGGTTTTTTTTTTTTTTTATACTACTAGTATGACGGAACAAGCAGATGGGCCACCTGATGTTAAGCGGTAACCTCTGCCTATGAACAGTGCATTACCTCATAGGTCACGTCCACCTAGGACGCATCCTATGTGGGATTGCACTGCGCCCGCCACCCTGAGACATAGATGAAAAGTCTCATGTGCCTGTAATTTCACCGGCACCCTTACCCTTCAAACCGGAACACAGCAATGCGAGCACTACTGCTTTGCGGCAGAAATAGGTATGGTGGTAGTACTTCCCCGGGCGAACTTTTTCACAAAAAAGCTCTACTACTACTACGGTCTTGGACTCATGCGGGAATAAAATCTGCACCTTATGTCTCAGCCCATAAGCTATCTAATCGTACGCCGTGCCACAGATATCATAAATTTACCAATCATCATCGTCATCATCCGCTGACGTCAACTGCATAGACGAGGCCTCCCCCATTGAAAGAAAGAAAGAAAGAAAGAAAGAAACGTTTATTTATGACTAAACAATCAAAGACACACACATGCAACACGCAAAAGCAAACATCATAAAATAAAAAACTAAAACAAAAACAAATTACACAGATATAAAAAATAAGGCAATTTGTGTGTGTGCCTGACGCAAGCCACAAAAGGGTCCTCAACTCATTGAATGCTTTGGGGGATACGCTATAATCACCACGCTTGGTGATCGCAGGTGGATGCTGCTGCCCATCCATGCATCTGGACTCGGCTTTCAAGACATCCACGGGAGGAGATAAAGGGGTCTGTTACTAGGCAGGACATGCCACAGCGGCAAAATATATAAGCTCTATGATGATCTGAGCAGCAAGAGTATTTTCCAAATTCTTGGGCCAATCTTGTTTTTAGTATAAAATTACTAATAATTATTGTACCAAGAATATAAATAAATAAATAATTAAAGACCACATCTATTGTAAAAATGCCTTGATATGAAATTATAGCCTACTCCTTAATTATAAAATTATAATTATAAAAGAAATAAAACCCAATGAAAATTGCATTTATCCACAAAAACAACGCTGATTTCTTTCATAAAACACAAGGAGCCTCCAATTCACCATTTGCGCCGACAAATTGCCATAATTATCGTTTCCCTTCCAACGCGATTGGCCCACAGATAATGGTTTCACGCAAATGTAGGGTTCCGTATCTGTTCAATCAAATAAAGCGTCATTGTGTCACTTACGTGCCAAACGCTTAATTAATTGTGTTATTTTTATCATTTTATCTAATGTTTTTTTTTGTGGAAAATTATTAGATCTTGTGTCAAATGAAATAAAATGCGATGTTTTTTTATTCAATACCCCTTTTACCAACTACGTTTTTGTTTCATTGAAACTAACTATTTGCGGCGTTGCCGCTCCGACACCAACAGGACCGAGATGGCAAGTGCCAACGCCATGTTCTTAGTGGAGTATAACCTATTTATAAATGACCGGTTTTTTATAGAAACCTTTTTGACATAAGTTAATACAAATAATACATAGGAGGACTGCAATGATCTAGATAGGTAGGTAATAATAATTGGATGTGTGCAATTGTCTACGTGATATAATCCGGAATCAAAATAAATAAATATATAATAAATATTGCTGGACAGTTCACACAATATTATCTAGCCCCAAAGTAAGCAGAGCGTGTGGGTGCTTACTAGATAACTGAATACGTAATACAATATTTTACATAGATAGAGATTTTTATTATACATAGAAAATACCCAGAACACCCTGAACAAATATCTGCAGATCGCACAAATATTTGTTCCGAGGCGGGAATCAGACCCGCAACCTCCTGCGTCTCAGGCGAACCTTCGCCCGTCGCGCCACAGAGGTCGTCAAAAATCAGGAATGAGGAGATCCGTAGAAAAACCAAGATCACTGACATAGTTCTAAGAATTAGCATGTCGAAGTGGCAATGGGCAGGCCTTGTAGCTAGCAGAACTGATAACCGTTGGCAAATAAAGGTTCTCGAGTGGCGATCACAAACCGGATGACGTAAACGAGGATGGCCTTTGATGGACCAAAGACATTATAAAGGTCGCAGGAAGTCGGTGGATGGAGGTATCTCAAGACCCCTCGTCGTGGCCTCGGAAAAAATATTTGTGCGATCTGCAGATATTTGTTCAGGGTGTTCTGAGTATTTTCTATGTATAATAAACAATATCTGTCTATGTTATATATTAATTGTATTAAGTATATCAGTTATCTAGTACCCATAACACAAGCTCTGCTTAATTTGGGGCTAGATAATGTTGTGTTAACTGTCCAGCATTATTTATTAATTTATTCTAAGACACATGTCCAGCATATTTCCACGTTAGTTACACTTGATTTTTATAACATTATCAACATTTATTTGACCAATACTAAACAAAATGGCAGTCTTAATTTTCTTTCCCCCAATTTTTGTGAGACAACGAGACCAGATAATCAGTAAATTAGAAGAAACAGCTGCGTAAAAATACTCGTGTCACATTACACAGTTTCATTAGATCGGTATTTTGGTAGGAATCTTTATTACGGAACCCTAATTTAACGGAGTTTGTTTACTCCAAATTGGAAGTATTACTTTCCGAATTCGTCTTAATAAACTTTTTGTTCAAAGTTTACCTTCTATTAATTATATCTAATGAATGAAAGGCATGATTATCATCATCATCATCAGCTGCTAGACGTCCACTGTTGTATGAGGCCTTTCCCATAGAAAGCAATCGGAGGTTTGCCTTAATCACCACGCTTGGCAGACAGATCGGTGATCGCAGTATTGGTGATCATGGATTGGTGGTGATTGGTGATATTATTGACTCAGGTAGCTGCACATTTCCTGTTCCTTTGTGGAATTTTTCAACATCCACGGGAGGAGACAGAAGGTTTGATTCGTAGGCCGGACAAAAACAAAGAGGTTATAATAGTGAGACCGTAAACTTTTGATAATTTATTAACTAAGACCTAATCAAATAATTTCAGGAACTACTCAAATAAAACTAAAAAACTAACTAAAAAATAATCACTTTCAATCATTTTATAAAACGGGAATATTTCGAAGCAGAAATTTACTCTAGAAAGGAAGTGGGCAACCGCTGACCCAGGACAAAAATAAATGATCCAGGGAATGATTCATGGAAGTAATTTGTATGGTTGTACTAAATGATGTTTTTTGTAAAAAAAAACTAAAGAGCTTGTATATTTTTAGAAGTTGAGAAGAAAGTTGTATTCATAAATAATTAGATAAATCAACTCATTGCATTTGCGTGAAACAAAACGCAACAAGCTTCATTACTTTCCCACAACTTCTACGCAAGAAATTAAATTAGCTTTTTCATTCTTAACATGTACTATTAAACTAAAAGTAACTAAACGTAATAACTAAAAGTATCTCAACTGAACGTTACGTTAGTCAAAAAAGTTGGGTTAGACAATGTATGGGGAGTTGCTCATGTTCTTTGAGTCGAAACATGTTGGTATTGTACCTACCTAAACAGATATAATGGTGAAGGTACCGTTTTTTAAAAACTCGGTTTTTATGAAATGTTTCACGAAAGTTATTATAGCAAAACCACTTTCTGAATAGGTATTCTATACTTTTCATAGGTCAAGTAAATATAACCACATCCTATTAAATAATATTCGACCATTAGCAGAATTAACCAACCACCCAAAGTGTCCAAATGTTCCCATACACATAGATTTCACGGCAGAATCGCACAATAATCTAATTACGTCACATTCGGCCTATCGTCATAGCTACTATTAACCATTCACAATACTGACTATTATATATTCTGTGTTATTGACATAAAGACTATCAGATAAGCTGTGTCAGCTCAACCCATTAGAACATGGACTCCCACTTTGCGACACGGTGTCGCCAAATTAGATTATTTGAGTGGTCTTTGAAGGGTTATCTCGTGGAATCGGAGTTTGTACTATCAATATTTGACACCAGCATAGAATTAGCTTATCAATCATCTCCATCATCAGCCTGAAGAAGTCACTGGAAAGGTACAACAAACGGGCTTGCGCCGCCTCTATCCACCGACTTGCTGCTACCTTTAAAATGTCATCGGTCCATCGATAAGGGGGCCTTATACTGCGATGTCCGGTTCGTGGTCGCCACTGGAGAACCTTTAATCCTAACTTATTTTAGGAGTTAGACCTGTTGCGACAGAGTAAAATGATGGCCGTTTTACTAAAACTATTGTAGACAATTTCCAGTTTCCACCAATTTGAAAAGACACGCAATTCACTTACTGTTTTACTATGTGTATGGTGTATCAAAATGAGCTTTTTACTTACCAACTTCTTACTTCAATTTTATTTCACTACACTTGTGCTCTTTAAACGAGCTACATTAGTTAAAATGCTACTAAAATAATACAAAATAACTCATAAAAACACTATAAAATAAATAAAATTAAAAGAGACAACGTCTCATTTCTAAAATAGCGGGAAGAGCCGGGTAGGTGGGTAGTACCACTTGGTACCAATACCTACCTAAGTTGTACAACCTCTATGATGTCCGTCGTCAGCCAGTATTGTCATACGAATATTTTCAAAGGAATATGTTACTATTCAATGTTCTGTGACTGACATAGATTAGTGAATAGGCAACTATTAAATAAATGTTTCAACGACTAAATAGATAATTTTGTGATTGAATTTGAATTTCCTGCTAAGTCCAGATGATATTCAGACTTGCCGAAGACGATGAAGTCGATGCCGGACTATTTGCGTTTTGGACTAGGTACCCATTTTTTGTTTAGGTAACTTACAGAACATCGCAAAATGAATCAATAATGTGTAGTGAAAATTGCGTGAGAACACTTGCAAATTGCATTCATAAATACTAAGAAAGATACATAAAATTCATGTGTTCATTTCGGACACGCTCCCAAATTAATTCGGCGAGTGTGCGACAGGGATTAAGATATTTATTAGGAATAATAAGTGCGTCTGTACTTCACCGCGATCGTTTATCGATAGGTACTTGATTAATAGGGTTGTCTGTGAGAGTTGTACCTATGTTGTCCAAGACTTACTTAGCAGCTGTGTCTTAAAAGGTATGATACTAGATTAAACGATTAACTAATCTTTTTCTTCGTAGCACTGGTTCTTTCTTGGTCACCATAAGTAAGATATTTTAAAACCCAGGTTAATTGACCAAGCGAGCGACGTCTATGCAACAATTGGCAAAATTTTCTTTCATCTGGCCGGGTGTAGTATGAAGGTATGTTGGTACTCGCGTACAGGTCGTATTTTTCAACTATTTTTTATTTTAACTTTTTTTTTTTTTTTTTCATTTTATTTTTTTTGTTGTTGGCGATTTATGATTTTTGTGTCTCCCAAAAAAGGGGGATTTTACTGGGGCGACATTTACGAGCCGATTTGGCAGAAACATTCAGTATAGGTAGGTACTTAATTCTAAACAAGAATTTTGTATATGAGCAAAATCGGTCAAGAGGTTGTCTAGATATACATGACGCATAGTTTTTTTATAAGTTTGTGCTCTGGTCTACTGTCTGCAGACTGGTCTAGACCTTCCTTCGTTTGACCGCGATCTCACCTGTTGGTAAGTGACGATGTGGCCGAAGATGGCGCACAAAGGTACAGAGTACAGAGACACCTATTCACTCTAGCCTTGAAGAGACCCAGATTATAGTTTTCCGGAAAGACAGACTACGGCAGTGTGTTCCACTCCTTAGCAGTTCGCATTATAAAGGTGGAACCGAAACGTTTAGTACTAATAGAGGGTATACTAATGAGGTAAGTGAGCCGTACGTCTGCTCGTCCTATGATGAAAAGGAGATGTTTGGATCAGATTGTGAAGCTCCTGGAAGCATTCCCCGAAATGTAACCTATAGAAGATCGAAAGGCACGCGACTTTACAGCAGTGCTCGTGACTCTGGATCTTAAGAGTACGAGAATTACAATCACACTAATTTGTTTGTTACTTTTTCACGCTGAAACGGCTGGACGGATTTGGATTAATTTTGGAATAGATATAGCTGGTCTCCTGGAATAACATATTTTTTATAATTATTATGAGCCTGTGGTGTCCCACTGCAGGGCAAAGGCCTCCCTTCCCTCCTTTCATTCGTCTCTATTGTTGGCTATTTGGCACCAATCCTTCAAGTAGGAGTCTAGCTCATCCCGCCATCTCCGTCTGGGCCTTCCACGTGGCCGTCGACTATTTGGGATCCATTCTGTCGTGGTCTTCGCCCATAGTTCTTCTGACATACGGCACACATGTCCAGCCGTGTCAAGTTTAGCAGTTAAGTAAATTTTTTGAGCGACGTCAGCTTTCTGTTTACGAGCGTATTTTCGAGCGTATTGGAATACTGTTTATTTATTTTTATATCCTGATATTCCCACGTGTTCAAGACTTATGCAGCTAGTCTATACTTATTATAAAGAGGAAAGATTTGATTGTTTGTTTGTTTGCATTGAATAGGAACCGAACCTACTGAACCGATTTAAAAAATATTTATCTGTTGGGAAGCTACACTATCCCCGGGTGACATACGCTATATTATATTTATAAACAATTTGGGATCCTTACTAACACTCCAATAATATAACCCAAGGTGTAAAAAAATTACCTAAAATATTCTTTACATTTGGTGTGTGGATAGATGGGTGGTTGGGAAGGGGGGAGGGTTAGTGTGACGGGAGGGAGGGGGGATTCAGACACTATTTGTGTGAAGCCAACTATTATTTATTCAGTGGCCAGGGCGAGTTTCTAGTATGAAATAAATTACAAAAACGTCAGATTTAATTGAAATTAAATCACACAAAAATTACTTAAAATACACAAATATCGAAGAACCATAATATCGATATCTGTTATTTCACATCTCTAGTCGATCGCTTCAAAATGTGAACAGCCATCAACTCGCTGGCATGTCACATCAATATTATTGTCCACGTCATAAATATGATCTCCCGTCGCAGTAGCTAGGGCCCTACAAAAGGTCCTATGTGTCCTACACGTGCGTGAAACGTTATCGTAAAATTTTACGAGTCGCAAGATCGCCTGCGGTCGCTTCCGAATTGTTATTATTTTATTGTGTTTATGAATTATTATTTTGAATTTTGCTTGTGAAGTATCCTTATTTGAGTAATCTATTCAACGGTTACGCCATTTCATGTTGTTTATAGTCACTATTATCGTAACCGTAAGTGGAAAACGTATTAATACAGACTGACTTGTAGTCACAATAAGAAATTGGTCTTCTGTATAATGCAGACTACATAAGGTCAGTAACCAGCTTGATATATTATATCCTGAAATAGTATCAGCCCCAAATAGGTAAGTATGTAAATCGTTGCAATACCTAAGAGTATTTCATATAAAAAAAAAACAGTTTTGAAATTAGTTTTTATACAGGGTCAGTTAGCGATAATGCATCCTGGCTATTTATATTATTCATAGAAAAAATAAAATAAAAGCCATTAAATAAGAGCTGGGTTATAGCTTGCTCAACGCATTAGTATTGCCATTCAGAGTGGCAATGCAGCCAGCATCTAGGGACGCTTCAGTCTGGTAGTGATTTGGATCAGTTGAGCTACCTTTAGATCGTTAGAAGCGGTCTTCAGATAGCACAACTGTTTCAGTTTGTATTTTTTTACATACCTACCTGTATTAGTTGTGTTATTCTTTCTGTAAATACATATATTATTTTGAAAGAATAATAAAACTTATGCAAGAACTATATCAAACGTATCTATATATTTATATTTAAAATCAATCTAGAGCTAAAAAACACTAATCAGAGTTCAGGTCATCGACCGCAAACTGTTTAGGCAATTGGTATTATTTAAAAAAAAAAATTGTGGTGTTCTTGCTTTTTCCAAAAATTTAAGTTTATTTATTGTAAGTTTTCTTTATACTTAATCAGACTTTAAATCAGCTTTGAAGCTGATTCCAAAATAAAATATACTTATCTTGAAACTAATGGTTTTATTTAACAGTTCAAGAAACAGCTGATTGTATAATTTGTTAATTACAAGAATAAGCTCAAAATTAACAAAAAAGTGATCATCCCAAAACTCTTAGAAAAAAAGTTATTTATTTTAATGGTAGCAATTTTGACCTAAGCTAGTTTAAGCATTTTTCAAATGACCCTGTATAATTATTTGTCTTAGTTGTATTTTTATTCTGATAATACATTTTATGATCAGAGCTAAAAAATACCATATCATAAATGACTTGGATGTTAAGATGTTTGTTACTTAATCACGCCAAAACAGCTTAACCGATTTCGATGAAGTTTGGTACACAGATAGAATATGCCCTGGACTGTAGGCTACTATTTATCCTGGTAAAATGTGAGCGAAGCCGCGCGGGACAATAGTAATACATATATCTCTATATCAAATTCGTTGTTTCACAGATTTTTTTCTTTCCCAATCAAATTAATCTAAAATAAACAAGTTTTTCTGAAAAATATGTTTTTCATTAGGTACAAGCTTTTATAAAATTACTGATCATAACCGTGTGCTGATCAATATGAGCGTAAACACTACCATCGATGAGTTCCGTTGTCCACCTTCCGTCTCGATCATCAGATCAGCTTGCTGTCTCCATCATATTGCATTGTCATCGGAACTTGACAGGTATGCAAAATTTCAGCTCAATCGGTTAAGGATAACTGCCTTAAAATTTAGTTGCAAGATTCCACCCGGATTCCACCTAGACAAACATACCTACATCTACATTATAAAGCTTGTAATAAAAAGTACCACAAAAGGAAAAATAATCCTCCAATAAATTGAGCTCGCTGACATTATCACGAAATATACTCTCCGCCTATTTGTGAAGTAACTAAAAAGGTTTCCCCGGAGTGGTACAAAAAGTGTGTTAACAAACAATACGATTTATTCTCGAGTGGAAGATAAGTTCGTTTACCGTTTCCGTAGAACGGAACGTTAGATAAATATAGTGAAAAACCAATAAAAGTATATTGCCTAATCTCTATCCAATATTTTCTTAGTGCGATGAAGGTTTTCCTTTGGTGAATCGTGCACGGTAGTGTAGAGTGGATAAGACACTAAACTTTTTTAGATGTATTTCATATCATAGACTAGCAAAACACAATAGACTGCCAATACAAGAAACCGTGCATCGATACATGATTGCATACATTGACGCTAGATGTCGCTAAGTGTTTTGAATCTGCTATAAACGTTTGAAATGTTTTTACATGTATTCGAATAGATCGATAAAACATGTTTTGCTACCATAAGTTTAATAATTAAAAAAATATTATAAATTTTAATGTTTATTTTTAAAGAATTCAAAGATTTTACATGGATTAAAATGCTGATTGAATGATTCGCAGGCTATTTGTCAGAGCTATCTAGAAATAGGCTGGAATTTTACCTTATTTTGAGTCACAAAAATTTTGTTGGAATGTTAGCGGTCTGGGGTGTATTGTTTTGTTAGTCTATGGTCATATAAACCAGTAGTTTGCCCCGAACTGAGACCTCATCTCAACGAATCTTTTATTAAGTTAATTAATGAACTTGCCAAATATATTTTGAATGTCCTATCTCGAGGATTTTGGCGAGATTTATTCGGTCGAGTTGAAAACTACTCAATGGTATTGGCATCAGTAACCTACGTACCAAATATCATGGTGATTGGATTTATGGTTCGAAAGCTATCTTCGAAAAAAGTCCCATCAAACTTAGATAAACATAATACGAAAGTCCATCTATCTTATAAGCGAGTGCTAACGCACTGAATGCTTCACTTTGCTCGGTCAATAAAATAGATGCATGCAAAGTGGTCTTAATTATCAAAATTATCCAATTCAATTCAATTCAATTCAATACATTTATTTCAGGCAAAAGTGAAAAATGTACATTGTACCTAGACAAAGGCCCATAGTAAAATATACCTTACAACTAACATACATATAAATATATTTATAACTTAATGTAACACACGTGTGATCGCCGACGCGTCGATCACGTGACAGACGTCCTTTGAACCGCCGGAACTTCACCCCTTTCAGCCAGAAGTCAGGGCTCAAGTAGATCTTCAGATCCTCCGTAGGGACCCTCACCATAAATAAGCTAAAGCCCACATTATGACGAGAGTCCAACTTCACGACCCTCAATCCCACTCCGACTTTCCTCTTGACGTACTCCACCACTTCTGCGGCCTTCACGTCGAAGAAGACGCGGGACACGTAGATCTGCGTAGTGGGTTCCTTCGCTCGGAAGTGCTGCTCACTGGATAGATGATGAGTACCACACTGGTTCCGGCTAGATGGCTTCCGTTTCTTCCCTATCACCTCGATAAAGCCCTCTGCATCACAGGGCTCCTTCCTTGGAGCCCTAGTTGTTGCAGCGCTGCGAACAGGTTCACAGCTCCGCTTCTTCCCCTTCTTCAGAGAGGCAGCAGGGTTGCTAGCCGCTACAGAAGCGTAGTCACTAAGCGTAGCGTATTATATAGTAATATTTTTTTGTAAAATATACAACCAACTCTAGATAAGGTAGATGTCTGTAACTTTGTTGCTGGACATAGGTCTCCTCAATTGAATGCCACGACATATGTCATTGAGCCACATGTATCCAAAGTCTTACTGCTTCTTTTGAAATTAAATTTGCATTTTTTTTATAGTACTTGAATGACGGAACAAGCAGAGGGCCTACCTGATGTTAAGCGTTAACCTCTGCCTATGAACAGTGCATTACCACTGCATTGCACTGAGCCCGCCCCCCTGAGACATAAACATGAAAAGTCTCTTGTGCCTGTAATTTCACCGACACCCTTACCCTTCAAACCGGAACACAGCAATGCAAGCACTACTGCTTTGCGGCAGAAATAGGTATGGTGGTAGTACTTCCCCGGACGAACTCTTTTACAAAAAAAGCTCTACTACTAACAAATTCAAGTTGTCTTATCCTTAACATTATTTCCCCTTTCAACCAAGACATTTCCACCTTATGCTTTTATCGCGTACGCTCACAAGCGTTATAGTAAGCGATACTTCTGCTATCTCCAATTATTTAGGAGACGGTCCGTACCCATGGAATAAACACTCACAATTGAGGGACAAAAATAGGGAGAATCTTTTCTATATATGAAAGATATTGCCTGTGGAATGGGGGCATGGCTGATAAAACTTGATTTTTATTTTCAGTGTGGCAGTATTAAAGATGTTATAAGATCTGTGGTGTGTCCAGCCAAAGGATAGACCTCTCCGTCTCCTCCCATGGATGTCGTTAAAGCCGACTAAAGGATTACCCGGACTTGTTGATAAGATTCGTTGGTATAACATTTGTCCTGACTGCTAGCTTATTATGACATGTATTGTTACTGGAAGAAAGCGTATGGCGGTGATGAGCTCACCACTTATCACGTCTATATTCGACGATGATGTCTTCGATTATGTAACCCACGGTGAAAAGACGCCCATTGAGGCTCTGCCTACCCCTTCGGGGAAAAAGGCGTTTGTCTTTGTTTGTTTGTATGGTCAATCTTGAAATATCTACCTTAGTATTTTATTTTGTACTAGAGTTTTCCCGCAGCTCGCTCTATGCCTATAGACACAGATATGCAATACAATCTCTTAGACAACTATTTCATTTGTATTTTTCAATTTTGTATCATACCTAGTTGTATTAGTTGTATTATTATTTCTGTAAATAAATGTATCTTATAAATATTTACTTTTCTTTTGTTCAAAATATTTAATTGAAAATGTAAAAAATATTGTTTTAACTAACTATAAATACCCAAAAATTATTACTGGTATAAAGCGTTTGCCGAGTTAGTTGTGGAAACGCAATGACGGTGATGAGCTCACCACTAAGTTACGTCTTTATTCCTCAGGTTGTGCAATCTGCCAACCCTTTCGGGGATAAGGGTTTGTGTTTTTGTATTATCCAGAACGAGCAACCATTGCAAATCCATGGTTATTCCATGGTTATCTACAAACGATTGATATTTGTCATCGAACCCATGAAATGAAGCGTAAAAGTGGGTTTAGGTGCAACCCTTACAAAGTTTAATAAAAGGAATGGTCAGTGGTCAGTTTATTACATTATCTGTAACTAATCACTGTGAGAATTTCTAATATAGCTTTCTGAAATAGATCAAGGTTGAAATTGTGTTTTGTTTATTTTATTATAATTTATTTATTAGGAACAAATTGTTACACGCGGGCAGTATACAAAAAACCGGCCAAGTGCAAGTCGGACTTGCGCACGAAAGGTTCCATACCATTCATAATAACGGAAAAAACAGTTTTTTTTTGTACGGTAGCCCCCTTAAATATTTATTTTATTCTGTTTTTTAGTATTTTAATTATAGCGGCAACAGAAATACATCGTCTGTGAACATTTCATCTGTCTAACTATCACGGTTCATGAGATACAACCTGGTGACAGACGGACAGACAGACGGAGAGTGGAGCCTTAGTAATAGGGTCCCGTTTTATCCTTTGGGTACGGAACCCTAAAAATGAACGCTGAAAATGGCATAAGTATAAACTGTGTCGCAATTTGTTCAGGGTGTTTTGGGTATTTTCTATGTATAATTAAAAAAAAACTATTGTAATGTATTGTATATGTTACCTTTAGCAGTTATCTAGTAGGTACCCATAACACAAGCTCTGCTTAGCTCGGGGCTAGATAATGTTGTGTGAACTGTCCAGCATTATTTATTATTTATTTATATCGCGTTAGCACTAAGCACTTATATGCGTGGAATTGCACTTTATTGCGTCCCAGCAAGAGTCGCTATTTATATCAATTTTTTCGCAAAGCTCGCCTTCTGTAGTTGTACTATTATTTAATATGTGGCCTGGGTACTAACCACTACACCAACACTGCAATTGGTCAATACACACCTTTCAATATAAGAACATCTCACTATGAGAATACCGAATAATCCACGTTCTCACAAAATTGCCACTAAGCAGATAGAGCACGGTGCTCCAATCGGATTACTAACTGGTCACCACTGGTCAGTCTGACATGAGAATTTTCGTATTATTGGATTTTGTAAATAGAACTTCGCTACGGATGTAGGGTTATCGAGTTCCCAGGCTTCGTTAGTTTTGCCATGTTTTTGGTGGGAAAGGTAACTAGGTACATCTTATTTTGTTTAATTTTTTTAAATAATTTCTTAATGTGACTTATAAAAATCTACCTCAGGGAATACCCCTCTCCGTTGCCTGGTTCAAGTGGAAAAATATATCCTTTTATGTTGCATACCCTGGAAGATACGCCACGCCATTAGTAAGTTACGAATATCCCTAAACAAAACAAAAAACTCATTAAACTAAACTTATTAACTAACTAAACAAAAATTAATCATATTATTAAATGGATATTCGTAGCTAAAACTAATGATATTTATGAGATACTATCAATTACAACATAATGTGTAAGGTCACATAGTTTTCGCTAAATCAACTTTCGCTATCTGTTGACGAGCGGTAATGACCAAAAATCACCTACAAATTTGAATTTCGCGCCACAAGATAGAGCAATCACCTTATCAGCGACCTCTTCTGCTCAATAAACAACAACAAACTTTTTTTAATAAAAACCTGACAGTACGTTTAATCTCCGTGTGCTCGTAAATGTTTACGAGCACAACTAGTTGTGGTCCTTACGACGCCACGCCTAGTGACAACGACGGTAAACTTGGGACACACTAAGAAAACATGAAAAAAATACAAAAAGTATTGCAAAATAGTAGTTTAAGAAACTGTCACATAACATATGCATTTGACATACAGACAGACAAACACGAGAGTGATCTAATGGTTCCGTTGGAAATTCGGATACCCTGTATAGTAACAAATTTATTATTAGCGATTATTAATTTAACTCAAGAGAGTACATTTCATACTCAAAAATTGGTACACTCCAGATCGCTCCTTAGAACTTTGATTTAATTCTTATAGGTACTACTTGATACGGACTCGCAAGTAGACTAAACATTTCCACTTCTTCATTTATTAAAACACGAGTTAGTTTAAAAACAGAGCCTAGGCGAGGTTATAAATAGTATCATACCAGTGTTTTAATACCGAGTGATGTGCAGTTTCATACACTAATTTATCTACAATCATGCAATAAAACTGTTACTTGGCCAACAAAGAATATGAAAAACAAAAAACTTAAATAAAAGGCGTCAAATGAATAAGCAAAAAACAGAAACGATTCTACCGCCCGCCCCTACACCACAAACTATTAAAAAAAAACGTTAAAGAGTATGAATCCTCCTTGGTCTGGCCGTAGTGGCAGTCACAGACAAATAGTGTACTACGTAGGCTGTTATAAGGGACAAAAAAGTTATTTTATGACATTATTTAGTTAGAGAAAAAGTACTATTTTTAAATTTCGGTATAGTGTTTATAAAACATGTAAGTCAATACAAACTCTTTTTGAAGTTAATAATTACAATTTTACGATAGAGTAGACTAACTGCTTTACACTTTTGTTTGCAATTCCAAATGTTTTTTTATCAGTCTTCCTTTGTAATTGGTTGACAAACAGGCTTACGGCCCTGATGGTAAGCAGTTACTAGTATTGACATCCGCAACACAAGACGCATTGCCAATGTGTTGACTGTGCAGCACGGCTATTGTCTAATCGATGCCAACTACCAGTTTGCTGTTCATTGCGCTGCGTGTTTTTGCTATTTTACAAGATCGAAAATATTTGAAACACGTATAGCGCAATGAACAGCAAATGGTAATCTAAATCAAACTTCAGTCTGAAACAAAATAAGACCACTGGACTTGGACACAATTGGATCAATTTGGAAGCAAAGAATACCACAATTAGCGATTGTATGCTATCAACTAGCTGAAACTGCTACACATAACCTATGAGGTAATGCACTGTTCATAGGCAGTGGTTACCGCTTAACATCAGGTGGGCCATCTGCTTGTTTCGTCATTCAAGTAGTATAAAAAATAAAAATAAACATAACAGTAATCGTATGCAGTTAAAAACTTCACTTTTTTATGACGTAGGTAGAAGATGTAGACGTCGCTTCGGCTGCGTTTTCACCAGAGATGAGCGGGGATGCGTAGCGAGGGATGTATTTGTTAAGAACCAATAGAATCACTTCATTTACCTAGCCTCGCTCAGCGCAGCTCTGGTGGAAACGGCTTAGCAGAGCGAGGTTTTTATTATGTACAAAACAAGCACGGGATGTGTGCGAGAGATGTGCGCGAGGGATGTGTGCGAGGAATGTGTGCGAGGGATGTGTGCGAGGAATGTGTGCAAGAGATGAAAACATCTGAAAAGAGCCCGCTACATACCCTCGCACCGCTCATCTGCGCACAGTTTCACAGCGTCGCTACGCATCTTCGCGCCGCTCAGCTGCCTAGCACATCTTTGGTGGAAACCCTAAAAACTGGTGAACTTTCGCAAGTGTGGTGCAAAAATATCGAAAATGACGTCGTTTTTTGTAAATAACTAATACCCAACAGTCACATACATAGTCCTGACCCAATATTAGGATTCCCTGAGTTAGAATCACGAACTACGAGTAACATGGTACCACAACACGCAGATCCGGAACTAATATTTTCAGATCATGCAAACAGTTGGTCCCACAGCGGGATCAAACCTGCTCTTCTGGCATCTCAGGCGGCTGCTCGACCGCCCAGCCATGGAGGTCGTTGTTTTTATTGCATCCAATTGCGAATAAAAAGCCATAAATGATATTAAGACTGCTTTCCTTACGCATACTAAACTATCTTTTAACTTCTTCACTCTATAATCTATGTTTTTTTTAAGAACTCAGTGAACCCCAACTTTTGTTCTTCCTCAATACTACAGTCTTCAAATACCGCCACTTATTGTATTGTGTATTATTTACCCACTTTACTACTCCCTTATATTTTCGAGTGAGTCCAAACTACTTAAATTTTTATGTGCGCGTTTTCCACTCCAATAATGTGTGTGGATTTTATTATCGGCTGTAAAATATTTTCCTTGTCTTGTTTAATTGGATGAAGTGGAAATGTTTAGTCTACTTGGCGAGTCCGTATCAAGTAAGTTAATAAGACCTAAGAAGTGGGACCTATTCGACCCCACTCATCTCAGTAGGCATCAATAGATCTATTCGTACTAACAGATTCAGTTCTACCTTTATAATGCTAAGAAGTGGAACACACTACCGTCGTCTGTCTTTCCTGAAAACTATAATCTGGATCTATTCAAGGCTAGAGTGAATAGGTGCCTTCTAGACCTTTGTGCTTCATCTTCGGCCACATCGTCTCTTACCAAAAGGTGAGATCGTGGTCAAACAAAGCTCTATCTAAAATTTAAAAAAAAAACACTTAATATTATAGTTATAGCACCTGCATTCTAATTGGAAAGATTTTGGACGGTCAAACAAACAATATTCAAAACACACACACGCAAACAACATTCAAAATAAGTAGACAAACGGGGAAAAAAAGAAGTAAAAATAAGAAAATATAATAAGTTCTAAGGAGCGATTTTGAGTGTATCAATTCGTTTTCAAAGGGACTTTTGAGTATGAAATACACTAGAGTTCACCTTATTAATATATCTCTATGAATAAATTACGATAGGTACAGATTATCCGAATTACCAAAGAAAAAATTATAGGATTTCTCTCGTGTCTGTCTGTTTGTATGTCTGTCACAGCCTTTAATTTCAAAGAAACTACTGTACGGATAAAAAGTTGGATATCAAAAAAAAACTGTAACATACACGGAAGTATAGCGTAAATAAAAAAAACCCGGCCAAGTGCGAGTCAGACTCGCGCAAGTCGGGTTCTATAAAAACGGCAAATAAAAAGTTTTTTACTATTTGTTGTTATAGCGGCAACAGAAATACATTATGTGTGAAAATTTCAACTGCCTAACTATCACGGTTCATGAAATACAGCCTGGTGACAGACGGACAGACAGACAGAGGGACGGATAGTGGAGTTTTAATAATAGGGTCCCGTTTTACCCTTTGGGTACGTAACCCTAAAAATTAACTATGAGAATCTCCAAAATGTTTCATCACACCGTACATCAGTACAGCGACATTAAACTGTACAGTTTAAAGTCATTAACCGATTATATGTTTTGACAGACCATTAAGCATTGACATTCGATACATTGACAGTGACAATCGGTATTGACTGGTATTGACAGATGTCGTTTTACAGTTGATGTCATTTTTACAATGTGGAATGATGTTTAAATGGGGTTTGATTTTTAATGATGACTTAAATTGACACTATACTAATGCTATGTCACAATAAAAGATATTCAAGCGGAACCCTTCAAGAAAACTAAGTATAACATTAATATTTTTAACAGTAAAAAAACTTTTCCAACAATTTCAATTAACTTAAAATGGTATTAATAATGATTTTATATCAAATAAGCTGATGCTAGAGATAATTCAAATTAAAACCCACATCATGTCAAAATGTCATGTAACTGTCACTAAACTAGAAAATAGGAAGATCAAATCTTCAGTTAATTAATTAACAGTAATTACCTTAACCCTTCTGCTGCTGTATAATTAGGGGTTAGTAAGACCACGGTAAGTACCTATATTATAAATTTTACATGCTGTAATTTTTAATATTTTTATTATATTTTACAAAAGTAACTAGGTACCTAAGAGTAATTGAGCATGTTGGTACGTATACGGAATAAATGTTTTTTTTAAAGTATTATAAAAGACCAAGGTAAACTAATATTTATATTGCATACAATTAAATTGGGTATCATCCTAACTAAACAAGGGGTATTAATAAAAGCTCCGACAAAAAAAAAAGAATTGTCCTTACTCAAAATATTAAATCTACTGCCTAAAATACTAACTTTCCGACTACTTTTGTCCGAATAAAAATGACGAAACGACCGAATGAGATACTGAAATCTTCGAAAAATAAACATGATAAATGGTTCGCTGCGGGCCCTACCGGGCCACGCTCGCCTTCGGCTCGCTCGCAGCTCACGTGCTGATAATGTTCTAACCTTACCTATGTGGAGTCGGGGTGCTCCGTGTCGGTTCTGTCACTTATTTTGAACCAAAACCTCTGTTGTCGGTAACTTAGTAATTTTGTCGGAGGTTCATTATAACGCTGGTTAATTAGAATAATAGTCGACCACAGATAGCTGGAGATTAATTTGTTTTTCGGAACCATTATTATTTCCCCTAAACAAGCATTGCCCATTATAATAATTTGTATAAGAAAATCATCACACCAACCAAATCTCGTACAAAGCCTATTAAATATTTTATAGGTTTCATATATCAAACAATGTAATTCATAGCATCTTTAAGAATAGCCGTAAATTGGCTCCTACCCCTCAATCGCCGCGTGAAATTCAGATTTGTGATATTGTCCGGATCGGTCTAAACGACCACACGTGGTCAACAGATTTACATTGTAACGACATCTTACTAAAACCCGTGACGGCGTAAATTAAATGGACGGTCAAAATTGAGGACACTTTTGAAACATCTCACTATAGCTGTCCACAATTTAATATGTAGACAATGTTTCGTTTTGTAGTAGTTTTTTTGGGCCACGGGAAAGATTTATTACTTTTTACGCATTTTGTATTATTTATGGTTTATCACTTTTTACATCTGAAGAAAAGTATAACTTTAAGCTTGCTTGATGGCCACACGATTCCAAAATACTTTGTTAAAAACTTAGACTATGAGGAAACAGATATGAAGGTACGAAGTGTAACTTTTTAGCAACAAAATGGCTCAGCCTCAGCATGAGTTGGTTGACTAGCAACCTAGCAACCAACGCTGGTCTTCCATTCTTGTTGTATAGCCGTAACGCCAACAAGTGGATCTGACATCTACTCCACATCCACGTTACGGCTACTCACGACGACTATGTCACAAAATACACACTAACATAAAGAAAACTAATAACAAGAACTATACTAAAAGTAAGGTATGCTCGTATTTCCATAATGTGCTTGACATAATGACACAATTTAAAACAAAGGGAAGTTAGAGAAGAAAAAAAAAGTTGTTATTTTATGCATTCTAGTATGTACCGTAAAATAAGGTTCTGGACGGTAGACTGAACTGTAATCTCTGACTTTAGTCTTTGTTTTTGTTATAGATTCGGACTGCCAAATCTTGTCACTAGTTAAATAAAACTTCACCATGGGTAACACTTAAATCATGTGTGACCGGGTACAAATGACCCTGAAGGTCATGGACAATGTATTTTTAACATTTCATCGGGTTCAAGTGTAAATGCTATAAAATTCGTAACGCTACCCCGAACAAGGGGTCAATTTCAGAAATATCTGCTTTGGCTACTTTATTTTGATATATTTATGTGTTTTCGTTAATAAGCGTTAAGATAAGGGGTCAAGTTCTGAAGAAATTTATTATTTTTATATGTTACTGTTGAAACACCCGAGATTTTACCCACGTGGAGATTTTTTCCATGCTTTCACACCCGTTTCCATCCCTCTAGGGGGTGAATTTTGGGAATTCTCTAATTGCAACCTTAGACCACAAATTAAATGTACACGCCAAATTTCTGGTCTTAGGAAAAGACCAAATTCAAAGGGCAAGTTGTAGGACTTACGGTTTCAGGTCAAAGCACAGATATCAACTCGGTAAGGGATCGTAACCTTATCGCCTTTCGCCTCGCCGTCAACCAGGCGTCAACCTAACGTAAGCACGTAACCAAAGCGGATCAGCAGCTCCCGTACTTTGACGCTACGGATAGGCGACGCCGCGCTTACGGCTCGCCAACCGCTCGCTTGTCTCGAGGTGAGGCGATTAGGCTACGGTTCTGATTAGTGTGCGTTGCAGTAGGGAGTTTCATACAAAGAATACTGAACGGCTCGAGTTGATACAGTGACGATCCCTTTCCGAGTTGATATGACCTTTAGTTAATAGCTGTGAGTTCATAGTCAGTCACGTCAGTCACACAACGATTTTATACTTATTTATACATAAACCATACTTATGTTCCAGATTCATCATCTGTCTATATCAGTCCACTGCGAACTGCTAAGGAGCGGAATACACTAAATGAAATGAAAAACATTTATTAGGCACACAACAAAAAATAATCAGAACAAACAGAATACAAGGAATACTCGTACAGTAGGACAAAAGCAGAAAAATAAAGAAAAAATAACAACAAAAACATAAAAAACGGATACAAAAACATAATTTAGACACTTAGTTATGAATAAAATACATTCAAAAGTTTATACAAAGAAAAATAATGCCGTCGTCTGTCTTTCCTGAAAACTATAATCTGGGTATTTTCAAGGCTAGAGTGAATAGATGCCTTCTAGAGCTTTGTGCTCCATCTTCGGCCACATCGTCACTTAACAACAAACGAAGGTCTGTCAAAGTAAAAAAAAAAAATCTCCAAAATCCAAAATTTCCAAATTTACTTCTATTAATAATTGAAAGTGTATTGACTCACAAAAATCAAAATTCCTATTGTTATATAACCACAATAGAAAATAAATAATTAATAGCACACAATCGAAGGGGTGTTACCTTATTTACCGTTCACCTTCAATAACCATAAAAAAATACAAAACCAACCGTAATAACACCACAAACAATCGATTAAGAAAGCTATAAGCACATTATCAATCACTAAAAAGAAAAATAGCGAAGTATTGATAAATGGGTCCATTATATCATTATAGCAGCATTGAAGGGTTTGTATGGATGTGACAACTTTTTACGCATCACCGATTAAAGAAAGGGGAGAATATTTTTTTACGTAAATGTATTTTTACAAAAGTATTATCGAAATTGGAGTGACCGTAGGAATAAACAGAATTACTGTGTTAGAAGTGATTATTGGATTATAATAGATGAATGGGCTTTGAAAAGTGTTTTGTTATGTTATTTTCGTGTTTGGGTAAAGGGTGGGAAAGTAGTATTTATGTAGGCCTTTTATTTTACACAAAAGTACAATAGTACATCATGGTACTAGTGTGTAATGTTGGTGATTACCGCTGAGGCGCCATTGAGACCCGAGCCGTTAGGTGAGGCTCTTAAGAGAGCCGAGGACGGTAATCATCAATACACATGTGTATCATACGACGCTTTTCAACACACTAGTGAATAAAATAATTATATAACAGAAATACACACTGCGTGTAAATGTTCAACTGTCTCTATAACTCACTAGTGAATAATAGCAATGAAAAAGTCACAGTTTGAATACAGGTGTCATTATGTGCCTAATTGCGGTGAAATTAGAGCCACTTTTTCACCAAGTGTGTTGAAAAAGCATATTAAACGCTATAAGCATAACGCTTATGATATCTTTTTAGTTATTTGTGTTATGTAAAAGTTTTAGCCAAATGGAAAATGTATAAAGTATGAGTATAAAAACTATGAAACAACCTATGCATAAAAGGTTGTAAAACTGAACCAATCAATAAATAAATTATTTATTGAAAATGGAATATATAATTTTTCATCTAATTTTTCGTTTTCAATTTGGAGATTTCCTTTTCATTTCAAATCAGAGTGCGTAACAATTCACCGAGTTTAAACCTCATAAAGTTAAATGGGGTGTATGGACCCCGAACATGTGTACTTTGGAGTCCTTCCTACCTAATGGATTTAAAATTTATTGCAGACACACCCACTTTACACCTCACTATTTATAGTACAAAAAATACGACCTCTATTATTGAGAGCATAGAGACTAGGTTTTTGGAGGGTTTAAAAACGTGTAAGATTTTATTTTAAAATGTTCAATGTTTTATATCTATAGTTAAAAGTTAGCGATTTTATTTTAAGTGGGGACACGTGCTGTTTTGAATGGAAAAGTTTTGAGTAAACAGATTCATCGTCACCATCAGCCTCCATCCACCCACTTCCTGCAACCTTAAACTGACTAATTTCACTACTAAAAGAGTCTACTTTTTGTCTACTTTTTCTAGTGTCTTTTTGAATTATTTTGTGTAACTTCGGTGGCATTTTAAACAATGTTGCTCGTTAAAAGACCACAACTGTAGTTAAATAAAATGAAAGTATATTGCGTGACTTCAGTTTGATGTAAATTGTCTAAAAAGTAAAAAACTAAAAAAGTATAAAAAAACACACTATTAACCCACACAAACATGACTTGACTGAGACTTGACAACTTGCATAATGAGTGTAAGGGCTAGCGCTTACATACAACTGTTGCATCGACTAAACTGTTTCGTCGAGTTGTGTACTTTTCGTGATTTCTACTCAACTGAACAGTTTAGTTGATGGAAGTGCGTATACAATCGATTTTATATCTTCTCAAATCGACCAGTCTTTATTCAGCAACGCTCGAGTCAAGGTGTTTACTTCAAATGCTTATACGAGAATGGCAGTCGCGGTCAGTCGCGGATCGACTGTTTAGTCGATGGTCTGCGCACATCAATACAATGCAATACAAATTGAGCGCTTGATCGATAGTTGTCCAACTTTTAAATCAAAAGCAAATCGATATAGCTTTTTGGCTTTTTTGTCGAACAACTATCGAGTTGACTGTATGTGCGCTTTAATATATTCTTTTAAACATATGATACACAACAAAATAGTTGTTCAACTAAAAGTTGTATTTAAGCGCTAGCCCTAACGTTGCAAATTAGTACAATCAATATTTGAAAATCGCAAATGCATACGCCGTGCGACAAAAATAACCTGAAAAATGTCGTTGGCCAATAAAACGAACCCTTCATATTCGTAGTCACCTCTCTCCTGTATTCCCCAACGGTTTTCATTTCAGCGAGCTATGTGGCCTGCCCATTGCCACTTCGACTTTTTAATTCTAAAAGCTATATCGGTGGTCTTGTTTCTTCTACGGATCCCCTCGTTTCAGACTCTATCACGTAATGGATCTCCGAGCATAGCTCTCTTCATAGCAAACAGACAACAACAACAAACAAACTAACTATTTTAAAGTATCACGAACTCTATGCATTCGTTTTAGAATATGATGACTGAGTATACAATAGCCTGAAATATCCAGTTTCTAGTGAAAAGTATGAGAAGAGCTTGTTGTTTGTTTGTTAGCAATAAATCAATTTTATGGAAATACGGATAGCTGGGTTAGCTCGGCCATGGTGTTTCCAGCCTCAAGCATGCCTAAAGGCGAGGGCCATTGTCGAGCTTAACCACTCAACATGGTCTAACCAAACGTTTGCGAAGTCCTCAGCAAGAAATCCCGAGTTAGTTAACGCTAAACTACCAATTACGAAAGCGTGCAGAAAAGGACAAACTATTTTGCTTGTACGAAATGGCACAAGCTGGGCATACTAACATCTTAGAAGAGATTTAAAATACCAGGAACAAGCGGCGGAACTTGTCGAGGGGCCAGGACCTACAAAGGATTGTAGCGTCGCAGGAACATATAACAGCCAACACTCCAACACTCTCATACATATTTCAACCTCTCGCATCTCAGCCCGACGCGCCACAGAGGTCGTTATGTTTGAATGATATTCGAGTATTTATTCCAGGCCTGAGTGTAATGGTACCACAGTACTCGTAGTTCCTGATACCCACGATACAGGGAATCCTAGTGTGGGATCAGTGGGACTATGTATGCGACTGTTGGTGTTATGTTATTAGTCCCGCAGTAGGAATTGAACTCGCAACCTGTAGAATCTCATCCGGCTACTTCCCTGCAGCGCCACAGAGGTTGTCTGATCACGTCACGACTGAGCCCAAGCTGAATAGAACCGCATTTACGTTTATCTGTAGTTTTGTATTTGTTTTTTGGCTAAGCTCGTGGTGGCTATCTCCATATTCTTAGTTTCCATCCATTATCAACCCACACTAGCCCACTGCTGGACATAGGCCTCTCCCAATACGCGCCACTGTGCCCGGTGTTTAGCTCTTCTCATCCACTATCCACGTAAGTCATCGCTCCATCTAGCCAGAGGGCGCCACGCTACGTTTACCAAGACGCGGTCTCCACTCATGAACTCACTTAGGTACCCCAACGGTTGTCGGTTCTTCGGCATATATAACCAGCGCATTGCCACTTCAGCTTTCTAATCCGGTGAGCTATGTCAATGACTTTAGTTCTCTGGCGGATAATCTCATTTCAGATCTTTTAGAGAGATTCCGAGCATAGCCCATACATAGTTACCATAGTTAGGCCATAGAATACTGCGACTGACGGCCTCGAGCCGCCTCCATACATTATTAGTAAAGCCTCCGAGCCCGATTTAGGTTGCTAAATCGAGCGCCGTATTTAGCAATAACTGTCAAATGATGTGGAATCGGCGACAATGGTAACGAACTTTATGATCACCAACCGAATTAAAATTATCAGCGGTTTAACCGGTCCTATAAGGTTTTCAAACTTTCATAAGTCAAATACGTAGTACGTACTAATTAGCGTAACCGTTATTCTTCTTTTATTGATTGTTCTAGCCTGCGGTATGTCAGAAAAAATAGTATTCAATGCTACGCTTCTCTACTGTATAAGACTTGCCATTTGACGGTCGCTCCCTAGTGAATGCAAGAAAGTCTTACATTTACTATAAAAATCAATTAATAGTAAGCAAATAGAACTGCGCTAAGGCTGCGCCAACTTTAGGCAGAAATCTTCATCCAAAAAAACGCCTCACGCTGCTTACAAGCTTAAACCATTTTTATTGAATATCTCGTAAAATATAGATAATTGTACAACCCGTACAGTAAACCTCCGGCTTTATTGTATTGATTTTCTTTATCAAATTTTTTACCCAATAAAATGCACCAATTTAATAAACAATCGAATCTAGCCAAAAGTTAGAGGTAACTTTGGGTTTTTTTTTCTATGAAGAAAAAATTTACTTATCGTGTTTTTCGTACAGTGATCTCTTGGTATTGTAATGAGGTATCAGAAAATTAATGCTTATTTTTCATTTGAATATTGTACTTTAAGTCACTGAAAAACCAAATCTGCGATTAGGAATTTTGCGGCATGCCCCACATTAATTATAACTGCATTGAAGAACCAAAATCACAGTTATAGCACTCAGAACAAGCAACTAGAAGAAGTAATGCTTGCTTCTGTTCTCGAGTGGCAAGCACGAATCAGTGTAGGAGGACCTCCCGAGATGATGAGATTTTATAGGTCGCGGGATGTTAGATGGAGGTGGCTCATCGTTCATCGTTGCATTCTATAGGTAGGCCTTTCTTCAGTGGACTTCTACAGGCTGATGATGATGACGAACTATGCAAATTATTTACATTTATACATATATTCATGTATGTACAACTAATACAAGTATGTACAACATTTTTACACTACAAATTATCTAAAGACCGTTGCAAAATATCTAAAGGTAGCTCAACTGATCCAAATCTCTACCAGACGGTAGGATTCCTAAGATGCTGGCTGCATTACCACGCTGAGTAGCAATACAAATGCGTTGAGCCAGATAAGAGCCAGATCGTCGCTTCGTCCCTGAAATAATTTTGAAAATGCTTAGGGCCCCGGTGGCCCATGGCCCCAGAGTCTCAACCCTGAAAGGTTCAAATAAGTATGTATAAGCTCTGTCGAGACTAGCATATTTCATGTACCAAATAATACACATAAGTACGTACTAGAATCATCAAGCATCAAGTCATAAACCAAGAGGGAGTAGCACAGAACCCTTTCGGAAGTCGATCGAAGATATCGTAAAACTTTACGAGTGACTTCCTTCAAATTAATGTCGAGCAGCAGCGTATGCACTAGTGCTCGAATTTATGAGATGGTGACATCCTTTGGGGAAAATCCGAGTTGAGAAGATTATTCTAGCAATTTCCGTCCGAGGTTTGCAGCGTACTTGTAAGTACGTTGTAGGTTCACAAATAACTACCTACAGCTTATGCTATTATTTATTCTGTACTACAAGCCTACTTAAAAGTGCAAAGCTGGTATAGTAATTCCTCTGACACTAGAGAACATTTAGACAGATCACGGCATTTGAAACAAGTGAAGCCGATACTACGCTCATCTATATATATAAAACAAAGTCGTGTTATTTACACCACTCAAGAACGGGTGAACCGATTTGGCTGAAAATTGGTGGGGAGGTAGCTTAGAACCAGGAGATTGATATAGAGGGTAGAGAGGTAGGAGGGGGGGGGGGGGGGGGGGGGTCGCCGGGGGCTACCTGTGCGAAGCCGGGGCGAGTCGCTAATAATATAACGAATAGTACTAAACCTACGTCACGCACTCACACAAATCACGAAATACATACTTAGTACCTACAGAAGTTCAGTTCCGGCCGAATTTGATTTAATAACCTATATACGCTCGGCCGTAGCGCTAGCACTGGTTTTGCCAAATAAGCTTTAGCCTTTGGCTGAAGTTTAGATTTCAGAACGTCAATTATAAAGACATTTCAGCTCAGGCCGATTATTTGAACCACTGTTTCCTACAACCAACGACGAAGTTTTAAGGACGAGAAAAAGGGATTCTGAAAGTATTTTGAATGAAAATGTGTAAACCCCCGGATGTAAAATTATTCAAAATGACTTCGAAATAACGAGTGCAAGTCCGTGATAAAATATTTTCAACCCTTCCCTGCCGATGGTGACATCAATACAGACCTATACAAAGTTGTAAAACTGCATGCTTACAAACAATGTTGGATGCAGGTTCGTTAAAAACCGCATTAGTCGCATTTATCGGTGTCGCTAACGTGAGCTTGAACTGTTTTAGTAAAAGTGTTCCTCAAACTTTTATAACAAATTGACATAATTGCATAATTGTTTCATGGTTTTTTTTTCTTTATTTAGTGGCTTTTGAACATAATGTTCATGTCAGCCCATATTTACAAACACAAATTAATTTCTAAAGGTACATAATATAACAAAAAGGAAAAAAAGAAAAACTTTATTAACAAGAAAATAAACTTACTTAAATAACAATCTAATAAAAATAATCAACTGTATGCACTAACCTATAGGTAAATAATTTTAGCTTCATTTGCATTTGGACAAGACAAAATACGCTGAAACACTCCAATGTCGACAATGTTAATTACCTATTCAGAGATTTAAATATCAAGATGCGGTCAATCTAGAAAATTTTCATTTTTTCATAACACTACACACAACCGATCGTGTGCAAACTAAATCATAGCGAGTAGTCTAGGAGTCTTTGGTGTCTCGCATTTGATTTACACACTCAAAATCGTCATTTTATCGCATCATCTACCGTGTCCTTACATTAGTATTTAGTATTTATTTTATATTGTTTTGGCTTAATCAGTATATCATTTATATTGCGAAACACAAATAAGATGATAATAAAAAGGTACAGGCCATGATCAGCTTTAAGTTCAGCATGCAAAGTAAAATAATAAACATTAATAAATAATCATTAGTGGTAATTTAATAATAATTATTAAATTACCATCAAACCTAATGGATCCCTTGGATATGATCCTGTGGACTTTGGTCTTCTGGTCAAAAAATATTTGATTAACTCTACTGCTTACTACTGCTACTTTAATTGGCATTATTTAAGTTATCTAATCCTATAAATAAGTGTTCAATATAAGCTCAAGGAAAGTTGGAAAAAAATATCAATTGAAAATATGAAAAATCACGAGACACAAGCCATGAACAAAGCAGATTCACGAAGAGCATTTCACTTGAAATTTGTTCGAATAACCCGTATTTATCTAACTTAGCGACCAGATGTGGTGCAGGGCTACTGTCAGATAAGGTACGATCAACAGACTCACTAAGGTCACATAATATATACAGAAGGCATATATGCTAAGGTAGGCATCACGAAAAATGTTGAGAACCACAAACAACGCCAAACATCTCCGTAACTGCATCAGCATCACAATAGGCCAGACGCGGAAGCAATCGTTGTAAACTTTTACAACCGTGTGCCACGTCGGTAGGGAGAGGGTTAATCGGACGGAATGTAGCAATATTGAATTTTGATGTGGATTTTTTTAGAAACATTCAAGGGTTGTGTTAAAAAAATGGCGAAGGTTGTTTTTGTTCCGTATATTTTCACCCAGTCACAAAAAAGTCATTGAAGATTTTTGTACACGCCTTTTTCCTCGAAAAGGTCGAAAAGAAGGTCAGAACTTTAAAGGACCTCATTTCACCCTAGGCTACAAGAGGTCGGAATCTAGACGTGAGTGAGTGAGTGAGTCTCATCGCAGACATTGCTTCCCACGACTGACTCGGCTAACACTTTCTTCCAGTAGGTACGAGTAATAACATATTCCCTAATAAACTAGCAGCCAGGACAAATCTTATGCCAACAAATCCTGGTTTTCATCTGTTTTTCCCATATAATGATAAATTAAATAAGACTGAATGAGTTTCTTATTATTTTACAAACTTAAAAAGGACCAGAAGCTAATTGGTCAAAGACAGTTCACATACACTTTTTTATTTAACTGTGTGAATGACGGAACAAGTAGATAGCCCACCTGATGTTAAGCGATAACCTCTGCCTTTAACCATGCATTACCTCATAGGTCGCGTCCACCTATGACACAAGCTATTTGGCATTGCACTGCGCCCGCCAACCTGAGACATAAAAACAAAAAGTCTCATGTGCCTGTAATTTCACCGGCACACAACCCTCCAAACCAGAGCACAGCAATGCGAGCACTACTGCTTTGCGGCAGAAATGGGTATAGTTGTAGTACTTCCCCGGACGAACTCATTCACAAAAAAGATCTACTATTAACAAAAAACATAATATTATTTTAAAGTGACAATAATAGTTCAATAATATTCCATGGCAGTAAAGTAGTAGACAGGAGACGAAATTTCGTTTAACTTCGAGTGTAATATTCAAACCTTATCGTTTGTCATAAACCTACCAATTTATTTACGACACAAATCGACTCAAAGTTTTCATTACACATTTGCCGTGAATCCTCATAAATACAGAGATGAAAGACATCACACAAATATACGTGAAATACATCACAAAGCCAAACTAACATCCAATACGGATAAACGGAAAGCTAATCCGGTGATATTAGAGATAACTTCACCCAGAAATTGACCCGGCTTCTGTTAGAATTCGGACGCAGATACAAAGTTCAGCAGGAAGTGCTACGAATGTTTTCGTAGCGCTTCGTAGCATTTAAGACGCGTAGCAATAACTGCTACGTGTTTCTTGAAGACATATTTTCAGCGGATCTTTACGTAACTTTTGAATGTAGGCAGATCTCTTCATGTAGAAATCGCCCGAGGAATTACTACCACCATGCCTATTTGTGCTGCCAAACAGTAATTCTTATTGTGTTCCGGTTAAAAAGGTATGGGTTAACCACAGGTGTATATGAGATTTACCAAATGTATGGCTTTGTGTAATGGATGCAATGCAATACCACGGAGGTCACGTAAAAGTTGGCTTTATAATAGGTATAGTAACGAAATATTCGGTTACCGCAGGTATACCTATATAGGACAGCATTAAAAGGTAAAAAGTCAATGAAGACCTCTGTAGCGCGGCGGGCGAAGGTTCGCCAGCGACGCAGGAGGTTGCGGGTTCGATTCCCGCGTTGGAACACATATTTTTTCAGGGTGTTCTGGGTATTTTCTATGTATAATAAAAAATATCTATCTATGTAATGTATTGTATTAAGCATATCAGTTATCTAGTACCCATAACACAAGCTCTGCTTAGCTTGGGGCTAGATAATGTTCTGTGAACTGTCCAGAATTATTTTTTATTATTATTTATAGTTATCTCCCTCACTAGCCTTCAGAAGTCCACTGCTGGACTTAGCCACCTACATCCACCGTCTTCCTGCGACCTCTATAATGTCTTTGGTCCATCGAAAGGAGGGTATTTCTAATTTGCGTCGTCCGGTTTGTGGTCGCCAGTCGACCTTTCTTACCGAACGATTATCAGTTACGTCAGCTATAACCTACCCATTGCTACTTCAAATTGCTTATTCTGTAAGCTGAATCTTAGTTTGCTAAAAATAAATTGTATTGTATTGTATTGTATTGTATTTATTTATTGCTTACATGTACCTACTTACAATATTGTTAGTATATGGTCTTATTTCTACTTACTTCTAAATGTTTAGTTTAATATTATAATTTTTAAAAACAAGCTATTCTGAAGTTAGTTATCGGAACTATGAGCTGATAAAAAGGAGCACAAACACTGCCTGGCTTCTGTTGTTTCTCGTGCGTCTCCAACATCAGATCAGCTCACTGTCACCTGTCATCGAAACTTGACAGGTATTCCAAACTTCAGCTCAATCGGATATCGGGAAGTGGTCGAAAATTCGAACGCCACACAGACAGACAGCTTTGTTCTTTACCATCGTCATCAGATCAGCTTACTGTCACCATAATATTGTATTGTCATTATAACGCAAACAAAAAGGTTTCTTATGCCTAGGCAGCTGCCAGAAATACAGAAAAAAAATGCAAAGCCACACCGATGACAATAAACTGGACGAAAACCTAAAGCTAATGATTTTCTTTGATGATCGTCTGAAGAAAATACAACTAGTGTTAATGTAGTGCAAAATAGTGCTTGCTATTAGGAACACAAGAACAAAGTGTTAATAGCAATGAGTTTAATGTGAGGATTAAATAAATAGAGACAGTAAGAAAAGTGTCAATGGACACATTCTTTGGTATAGTTTATGCTATAAATCTAGATCAGTGATAAACTACTTATTAGCCTGCCTTACGGCTAGATTGTAATGTTATTGTAAGATTATTACGTACCTACATAAAAAAAAAAACTTGACAAGTATGCCAAATTTAAGCCCAATCAAAAATAAGTACTGGTTTAAAATTCAGTTGCAAGATTTGTCCCCCACAGTTAGAAACAGGAAAGTACAGGAAACAGGAACAGTAGTAAGAAGGATCATCAAAAGAAAAACAGACCGTGTTTGTTGCCTGATTCTTCTAGGTCTGGTTGCGTTGGAACAGGAGTAAATGTAAATTTATTTTTTAAGACGATTCAAAATGATCCTTGTGATTTCAATGAATAAAATACTTTTAACTTTGACTTTGGAAAACAACATAAATTAACTTTTGAAACTATCATGGTTATGTACATAATTTTCACTAGAAACGGGATATTTACCATGATTTTTGAGTTTTATATGTTCCCGATATTTCGGCACAGTTGCATGCGCCATGATCACGGGAGAACTGACTAAAGTCTTTGCGAGTAGATGTTATTGGCAGATATATCGATCTACCCTCTTTCTCACTCTTTTATTACGAACGATACCACTACCATCGGTTTCATTGTCACAATTCACACCAACTCGACACACAACACTAACGGTGTCCGGACGCGTAGCAGGTACCACACTTTTTTGATTCTTACACATTCTTACCACAGGCTTCCATACTCCAGATAATTGAAAACCATCTTCTCTATTGAAGTTTCTGTACTTAGTAATCTCAATTGCCTCTTGTACCATTCTCGGTATGTAATGTCGCTCTGTCGAGATTACCTGCGGACTGTGTAGCTCGATCCAATGATTTGAGCCAGATTCCAAAAGGTGTTCTGCTATGGCTGACTTATGTATGTCCCTGTTCTTGACCGCTCGTATGTGCTCCTTAACCCGACATGCTATCGTACGTTTCGTTTGGCCAATGTACGAACTCCCACAGCTACAATCAATTTTATACACCCCTGGCTTTTCAAGTGGAAAACTGTCTTTTGGTGAACGCAAGTAGTGCGATATCTTCTTTAAGGGAGTGAAGATGGTCTTTACGGAAAACTTCTGCAGGACTTTCGCAATTTTGTCCGTCACCCCCTTAACATATGGCAGAAACGCTGGCCTACGTTCTACTCTGCATCTGTGGGGTCTTGGCCTAGGTCGGGATGGTAATGACCGAAACTTATAACCATTCTTACGCAACACATGCTGGACATGAGCTAGCTCACTTTCAATGTGATTCTCATCACACAGGTCAACTGCTCGGTTGGTGAGAGATGTTACCACTGAATTGAGCTGCCGAGGGTGGTGGTGCGAATCAGCATGAAGATATCGGTCCGTGTGTGTAGGTTTTCTGTAAACAGAGTGGCCTAACCCACCATCTTCTCGGACCTGTACCAATACGTCTAGGAAAGCCAAACGTCGATCACATTCCATCTCATACGTAAACCTCATCTTCGTATGTACTCCATTAAGATGTGCCAAAAGTAGTTCTATTTCTTCATTCCTTCCTTCCAAAATACAGAAAATGTCATCAAAATACCTCTTCCACAATTTAATCGGTAAGGGGGCAGTCGAGATAGCCATATTCTCGAAATACTCCATCCAAATATTTGCCACTACGGGAGCAACTGGACTTCCCATAGCTAACCCATCTATTTGGAGATAGTAATTTCCCTTGTATACAAAATAATCATGGTAAATATCCCGTTTCTAGTGAAAATTATGAACATAAATTAAGCATGTTTTTTTTTATTTTTTTTATACTACTTGGGTGACGGAACAAGCAAGAGGCCCACCTGATGTTAAGCGGTAACCTCTGCCTATGAACAGTGCATTACCTCAAAGGTCACGTCCACCTAGGACGCACCCTATGTGGCATTGCACTGCGCCCGCAACCCTGAGACATAAAGATGAAAAGTCTCATGTGCCTGTAATTTCACCGGCACCCTTACCCTTCAAACCGGAACACAGCAATGCGAGCACTACTGCTTTGCGGCAGAAATAGGTATGTTGGTAGTACTTCCCCGGACGAACTCTTTCACAAAAAAGCTCTACTACTACTAAACATCTTCGGGGGTGTGTAACGGTGTGAGGCAACACACGTACTATCTCTAAGTCAGGGCCTCAGCCCAATTTTCGACAGTGACAGCTGCCGGATTAAACGTCATTGTCAGGCACATGTCAGTCCGCACGCTAAGTTGCGGCTGACAGCCAACCTAGAATTCTTTTTGGCTCGGACAACTCGACGAACCTAGTCGCTTTAGAAAATACAATATTTTTCCTTGACTGGTAAGTAAATAACATACTGGTTACTTCAATCGCCCACTGGCACTACGCCGTGGCTGCGATGCAGATCAATTATCACCCGAAAATGTTATAGGGTCCGCGTGGTATATTGGTCGCCTCCAGCACCCGGCCGGTCCTCGCCGAACTACTGTGGAATCCTACCTATCCAGACACCACGCTTGAGCGAGGGGCCGTCCGGCTGTGTTACCGCCCGCTCAGAGCAACCCCGGGCCCAGTCAAGGCTTGCTAACAGTACAGCTGGCTCAAGTAACTACCCTACAAGTCGCGCTCGGCGCCACCGCCACTACGGGTGGCCTGCTGTCCGTCCGCCCGTTCTAAGAGAACTGGGCCACGTAGCAGCCTGTCCCCGGCCAAGCCGGGACGTCTCCAACCTACCTTCGGGCAAGCACCGAGCCCTCTGGAACAAAGCGGTATTGGCGAGCCGCTTGCGGCAAGCCCTTGTTCTATCAAGTTCCGTCCACTAACCCGTCGACCCCTCTAGTCTCTCGACCTACTCAAACAGTGAAGTGCTAGTACGTACATGGTTTCCACGGACAGTTAGGATCTGTAGGTTATAGATCTCCACGACCCACTGTAGGTCTCATTGCTCCTAGTAAAGAATGTTAAATATCAAGGCGCCCAAACCCCGTGTAAAACTATAATCTAAGTTAGCTAATAACTTCCCTTTTGTTACTTTCTTGGATCTGTATTTTTCTGTGTAAACTCACTCTTTTTAATAAAACTCATATATCAGTCTAAATTGTATTTATTGAACTTCTTTGTACGCCCCACCTGATAGGCGTACAGCGGGCCCTACCATAACTAAAACCCCTTCACTGCTCGGAGACAAGCCTGCCCTCCCAGCCTGAGACCTCTTATTCTTGGGTTGGCACTCGGAGGTGGAGTCTGTCCCCGTGGAGGGGATCTGTTGGTAGGTGCCCCGCTGAAACCTTGGCCCCTAGGGCTTACAGATTTTTAAAAGCGTTACAGTGGCGCACCAACTGGTTAGTCCGAGTCTGTGGAAACCTAACATTTAACTTGAGATCTAGAGGGAAACTAGAATATAAGGTGTTACTAACAAAATAAGGAACAATTTAATAATATCATTGCTAAGTTTTATTACCCTGTCTGCCTATTTTACATATTGTGTGTACATAATTGTGTGATGTAACTTGTGATTGATTGTGTTGTGATTTTATTAATCATATATTATTGTGATATCAATAGAAGTGTTGTAAAGCCCTGAGTCTTACCATCTAAGAAGTAAGACTTTATGTTAGAACATTTTGTAATCCAAGAAACCATGAACACTACAAACACATATTATTGAAATTCTTACCAACGCATTACTCACATAATCCTAAACTTGACTTTGAATTTTCCAACTAACACGGTTGTCTTATCTTCAAGTGGGTTCCCACCTACTTCTCCAGTCAGGAGATTTAACTAGGTAAGTCATATATACATTACATATTGGTAAACTGTAGATATAAATTGAAACTAACCTTGAAACTAGAAACTATTTTGAAAATAAAAATATACTAGGACAACTACTTACAAATAAATACTTATTCTAGGTGTGTGTGTGGGGGTGTGTGAGTGAATTACCCTGAACTTAACGATTACTCTTACATAAACTAAACATAAAACTAGAAGCCACCTTTAAAATCTAAAAACTAAACTATAACTAAATAAAAACTAACCTACCTACTTATTAATGCTTATTCTATCGATGTGTGAGTCAGTCTCGAGTATGTTACCTATAAAAGCTATGATTATTTTCCAACAGAACTAAAATGTTGCAAAATAATTATGGTATGGTACCTACTAAACCATACCGTCTTTTACTTTCTTACCAAAGAACCTACATCTTTGGCGGGATACCTTTACTTTCTTACCAAAGACCCTACATCTTTGGTGAGATACACTTACTTTCTTGTCAAAGACCCTACACCTTTGGCAGGATATTTATACTATCTTACCAAGGCGCTAAACCTTCGGTGAGACCTATATTCACATAGCTGTCTAAACAGCGAAAGTGAAACCAACATATGGAGCGGGTCGTGACTCCAAATAAAAAAAAGCCAACACATGGAGCGGGTCGTGACTCCAAAATAAAAAAAAAGCCAACACTAAATAAATACTAGCTTACTTATAGTAAACTATTTAGGTAACATACACCATTTCAGACCTCACACAAGCATTCAAACTATGTATAAACATACCTATTAGAATATTACTAATAAAACATACCTATCTGTGAAGCTAAACTTACACCAATTACTTGATGCTATTTATGTCATTTAAAATCATAATTACTATTTACCTCTTTTAGCTAAATTCTTACCCTTCTATTGGCACTATCTAACGTTCACAAAGTATTCCTCGGACCGTAGCTCGGCTACGAAACAACTGTCCTAGGGTAACTGAATTACCATGGAATGAATTGCTGAAGAATACGTTTATAGATTGCTGGTACAGATCCATCCCTACCGATGGACTGTACGTGGTTCGTGCATGCTAGGATTAAGTCTTTATAGGCTACATTTAGGTAGTTTTCTGGTGGTGGTTTATTTTGGCTAGCTATAGAATTAGGATTAGGAAATATCTGTTAGGCAGAGCGTAGGTACTCTCCGTATAGCAGTACTTAGTTTTTCTAAACAGTGTCTCGGAATATGAAATATAGCGGGTAGTGACTAGAATAAGCCGACACTGGGTATTCGGAAAAAGAGACACTGTACCGATAGGTTAGTCAGGTTACAAGTTGTATCATACATAGTGAACACATACACAAAGGTTTACTATGGTTGTCAGGGATGAATGAAAGAAGGATTTGTTTTTAGTAGTACAGTGAAAGGAGAAGAAAGTAAGGGGGAATGAGTGAGTATGATTGGTTGTGAACTGCGAAGAGTCTTCAACTCAACATACAGGAGATGAACCACCCCGCTAACTAGAAAACCAACAGATAATTAGCTATAGGACTCATCAAGTCACAAAAAAAAAAAACCTTGTTCTACCATTATGTTGCTTGTTCTGTTACTAACCTACCTTTACAGACCAAGCAATAGTTAACAAACTAAAAGTATTGGTTTGTGTATTGATTCAACTTTTCTTATAGACAATTTAGTTCTTGTCTTCTTTTGTTTTTGTTTCAACTTTTTACGGCTGGGGCAGCCGTTGATTTTCTAAGAAAAATCTTCCCATCTTCGGGGGTGTGTAACGGTGTGAGGCAACACACGTACTATCTCTAAGTCAGGGCCTCAGCCCAATTTTCGACAGTGACAGCTGCCGGATTAAACGTCATTGTCAGGCACATGTCAGTCCGCACGCTAAGTTGCGGCTGACAGCCAACCTAGAATTCTTTTTGGCTCGGACAACTCGACGAACCTAGTCGCTTTAGAAAATACAATATTTTTCCTTGACTGGTAAGTAAATAACATACTGGTTACTTCAATCGCCCACTGGCACTACGCCGTGGCTGCGATGCAGATCAATTATCACCCGAAAATGTTATAGGGTCCGCGTGGTATATTGGTCGCCTCCAGCACCCGGCCGGTCCTCGCCGAACTACTGTGGAATCCTACCTATCCAGACACCACGCTTGAGCGAGGGGCCGTCCGGCTGTGTTACCGCCCGCTCAGAGCAACCCCGGGCCCAGTCAAGGCTTGCTAACAGTACAGCTGGCTCAAGTAACTACCCTACAAGTCGCGCTCGGCGCCACCGCCACTACGGGTGGCCTGCTGTCCGTCCGCCCGTTCTAAGAGAACTGGGCCACGTAGCAGCCTGTCCCCGGCCAAGCCGGGACGTCTCCAACCTACCTTCGGGCAAGCACCGAGCCCTCTGGAACAAAGCGGTATTGGCGAGCCGCTTGCGGCAAGCCCTTGTTCTATCAAGTTCCGTCCACTAACCCGTCGACCCCTCTAGTCTCTCGACCTACTCAAACAGTGAAGTGCTAGTACGTACATGGTTTCCACGGACAGTTAGGATCTGTAGGTTATAGATCTCCACGACCCACTGTAGGTCTCATTGCTCCTAGTAAAGAATGTTAAATATCAAGGCGCCCAAACCCCGTGTAAAACTATAATCTAAGTTAGCTAATAACTTCCCTTTTGTTACTTTCTTGGATCTGTATTTTTCTGTGTAAACTCACTCTTTTTAATAAAACTCATATATCAGTCTAAATTGTATTTATTGAACTTCTTTGTACGCCCCACCTGATAGGCGTACAGCGGGCCCTACCATAACTAAAACCCCTTCACTGCTCGGAGACAAGCCTGCCCTCCCAGCCTGAGACCTCTTATTCTTGGGTTGGCACTCGGAGGTGGAGTCTGTCCCCGTGGAGGGGATCTGTTGGTAGGTGCCCCGCTGAAACCTTGGCCCCTAGGGCTTACAGATTTTTAAAAGCGTTACAACTTACTGCTTGTAAAAGTACGCTGAATAATTGGGTGTTATGGTGCCACTTCGCTTTTATTTATGTCCATGAAATATTAGCATATATGTCAGGCTTGGATTAGTATCTTGCACATCGGCGTCACTGCCAGAGGCTGCCAACTAAGAATGGTTTGTTTGTGTTGGTAAAGGGTAATATCAAATAAGTCGGTTTGCATTCTGGTTGGGACTAATAAATGTGTTGAAGAAACTATTAACCCTTTGTAAGCCAGGTGGGCACACGGACCACTAGAACGGGAAAAATCCCATCGTCAAAGTTAAGCAAAGCATTTTTTTGGGAATAATGTAATGACAGGTAGCAAACTGACTGTAAAACTCTGCACAATACAAAACACATAAAAACAATAAATAAATAAAAATACATACATTAGACACACGCCTTTTTTTCCGAAGGGGTAGCCAAAGCCTCAATAGGCCTCTTTTCACAGTGAGTTGCACCATCGTGGAATATAGAACTGACAAGTGGTGAGCTCATCCCTGCCGTTGCTTCCCACGACTGACTCGGCTAACGCTTTCTTGCAGTAAGTAATGGTGAGCTCATCGCCACCATTGCTTAACACAACTGACTCGGCTAACGCTTTCTTCCAGTAATAACACATTCCATATTAGGACAAATCTTAACAACAAGTCCGGGCAATCGCTAGTCCACGCGAGGAGACGGGAGAGGTATATTCGTAGGCCAGATACAATAAAAACTTGATGCTTTGAATATATTATTCTGACTTACTAATAAAAGCAACCCTTTCAATTGATTGCTGACAAATACCTACTTCAATGTACTAAATATCAAACAATTCATCCTCACTAATTGAATTTCACAATCCACAATTGAGCATTCATTGTCACCATCACAAGGGTGTCCTCAAAGACAATATTTGCTGAGGACATCCTAGACACACGTGGCCGGTGTGGGAAATGTGGGAATGTTCGGGAATACATTAATTTGGGAACACTTGAGTTGACGTGTCGAGTTTTAAGGAGGTGATGTTTGTGGGGTTAATGGCTGGTATAATAATAGAGACGAAGGCCTTTAGGACAATTGATTCACTGGTTACCTAAGTGATGTGAAGAAGAAGTAAGAAGAAATAAAGAGACAATCTGGGTTTTCATGAAAAACTCGAGCTTCATTGCAATTATGATGATTTCATTGAAATTATAGTATTAGTGGAATACTTTATATATATAATATGTTAAATGTGACGATGGCTCACGAATATCTTGTAAACCTATGCAATTATGGTACACAATATTCTTCGTATAATTGGAATTATACATCATTATTAATTTTATTATAAAAATGTAACTGTGTTACTGTAGGTATTAATAATATTTTCATAAGTGCTGTATTTTATCTACTAACCAAATTATGGATCTGTGAGACTGTTTTTTTATTTTTTTTATTCGATTCATTAAGTATGTCAGTAAGTAATCGGCAGTACGGGCACAAATACATAATAGTACAGTAAAATTTATAGGTATTTTATAGGATGGTTGACTACACAAAATCATTTTTATAAATAGTGACATTTGCCTCCACACAATATAAAACAATTCACGTCGCACAGTACCTAGTAGTTACCTCTCTTTCTATCGCGTAACTCTTATCTTGTCTGACTCACTGAAATGACTCGACAAATCCAGACCGCCTGGTACTTGTAGCTTCATACCTAAAGTTCGGTGTGGACCAGGCCAGAAAGGTTGACTACGCAAAATCATTTAAATAAATAGCGACTCTTAGCCTCCACACAATAAAAAGCAATTCACGTCGCACAGCGCTAATTGCCTACTTCAAAATTCACCTAGTAGTTACCTCTCTTTCCTTCTCTTATCTTGTCTGACTCACTGAAAATTCACTCGACAAGTCGAGACCGCCTGGTACTTGAAGCTTCATAGGTTCCTATAAAGCTTCGTGTACCGTATGTTTCTTTAATTATTTTTGAATTATTAATAAAATTAAACATAAGCATGAAATATTCACAAGAATGTCTACTTACATAGTTTTGTGGGTATTTTTTTATATTGTTATAAATATTACCTTTATTTTTAACGCCCGACGCAAAAATGACAGGGTGTTATAAGTTTGACGTGTATGTGTGTGTCTGTCTGTCCCATCGTAGCTCCCGAACGAATGCACCGATTTCGTTTTTTTTTGTTTGAAATGTGAATTTGTCTGGTGTGTTCTTAGCTATGTTTGATCAAAATCGGTTCAGCCGTTTCATTGCGTTGACGGTTTTTTTAATTTTTATAAAATTAATTACTTGTTCCATTGAAAAATCTTCTTGTCAATATTACCTTTCAAAGTAAACACAGTCAATTCATACTAAAAACTTAACACTACAACAGGGTATTGAATACATATTTAACCCTCCATTGATTTCTGAAATCATTTCGCCATCATTATTATCACAATAGTCGATAATTCACAAGAATCTGAAGAGTCTCAACCCTCTAATAACCGGCTGGTCTCTTAGACCCCTGGACATCAAAACAAACACGAGGTCACGTGACCATACGAATTGCAGACGATGGTGAGTACGAAATATGTCAATTATAATTAATAGGGAGCAAGATTATTGGTATCGTATTGTACGATTTTGGTATTGACGGGAACTAAGGGCGTGTAAGTACTTATTGTTGGTACAACGATTGTATTGGGATTTGTTTGCGGGTCTTTTCGGCCATTGATGAGAGGATAATAAGAGGTACAAACGATTCACGTCATATAAGTGAAACATTGGGAAATTCACTATAATTCGTAGAAACCACAAAATAGTTGTCGGTGTATTATTTTTCACAATTATATCTTCTAAAATTTAGTTTTCTGCATATATATTTTTTATTTATAATTGGCTTCGAACGGCTTCTGCATTTGCCATTTTCAAGTAAAATTGTTTTTTCAATTTAATCAATGTTACACTCATTCCAAGTCATCAAAGTGACTCATGTCTTAGAAAAACGGTAACCGTTTTACTGCAATTTTGGTAGACAATTTCTGCCAATTTGAAAAGTTCGCAATTCACTTTCATTTAATTTCACTACACTTATCGAGTTATATTGGTTAAAATTCCACCAAAATAACACAAAAAAAACACTAGGAAAAGTAACAAAATAAAAGTGTCATCTACTTTTACTTTTATATACGTCTCTTTTCGAAAATGGTGGAAAGAGTCCTCTGCATAATTTATTCAGATTAAGTCAAGAACTCACTCACTCAACTCAAGTCACTTTTTTATGAAAAAAATATTGTAAATGGAAACATTAGTATAAATATTTAAAAGGCTCAACGACAAAATTATATACGGAAACCCATCAAATAATAAAGTCATCACAATCAAATAATAGAATTAAAATCCAATGATTCCCACGACTCCGCCCTCTATTGCTAATTTCCAAACAGTGTCTACAAAACATTTTAGAAACATTGTTCATCAATTTGCTAAACATTTAGTTGAGCGAAGCGCCACGCGAGCGCCGCGGGCGTTACTGGAAACGTAACAATAACCAACTAATATGTATAATGAATAAAGCATAACGATAAGTTTTATTAGGGTATAATAATTCAATAATAATAATTGCTTTGATTCGAGTTCACATCCGCTAATAAGTTTTACACTTGATTAGTTGATGACTTACACCACATTACAAATACCAAGGATAAAAATACAAGTGTGCAAGATATAATGGGCATATAGATACGGAGGTCTGCAATGCCCTGAGGATAGATATTTTTGTACTATTCAGTAGGTAATCACGTAATCACATTACTGATTTATTTGTATATTTACTACTTTAGAAGCAAAACGAAGTTTAACATTTGTCGCTTACGTCAGTTACTTCCGGGCTGCTAGATGTAATGCTCAAACAAAAGCTGGCATGTTTAGTCTGCTCATATCTTATGCGTAAAATCTGTACAATTAATCTAAGTTTCTTAATAAGTAGTAGTTATATTTTAATTTACAGGTATTGATAAGCTCTTTAGCTTAATTTACGTTTTAAACACACGACACAAAAACGACGGGGTGCTATAAGTTTGACGTGTCTCTCTCTGTGTGTGTGTGTGTGTATGTGTGTCCCATCGTAGCTCCTGAACGGATGAAACAATTTCAATTTTTTTTTATCTTTGTCGGGAGTTTTCTTAGCTATGTTTGATCAAATTCGGTTCAGCCGTTTTATTGCGTTGAGGGTTTTTTAATTTTTACAAAATTAATCACTTATAGTTTATATTTTATAGTTTATTTATTTATAACGAATTATTGTTACATGTCAAGAAGGTTTATAAAGCATTTAGGTCATAGGTATAGGTGCATTCTGACAAATTAAAACAAATATAAAACATAAATTAAGTAATTAGCTCACAAGTTCGTCAATAATAAAATTCAATAAAAATAAATAAATTCATACAAATTATATGAAACACAAGTCACTTGTTAATATATATGTTTGTTACACCCTAGGATTAAATGTACACTGGGAATGTTCTAGGTTATGTATTATATGGAAATAAATGAACTTTTAAAATTGAATTGAGTTACTTCCGAACGGCAGAAAGCTATACCTCATCACTTCCCGGATTCAAGTGAATTATAGCGCTGTCATTTTCTTTCAGCTATTGTTTTCTTGCTAGACTCCGCACATTCGATAATTTAAACAGGAACTCTATCAATAATCTCATATTCGATGTATAATAAAAAATATCTATCTATGTTATATATTCTATTAAGTATATCAGTTATCTAGTACAAGTTCTGCTTAGCTTGGGGCTAGATAATGTTGTGCAAACTGTCCTGCATTATTTATTTATTATTTATTTTTATTTCCTCCCGAAATGTTGTTTGTTTGTATGCTTCTTTGTATGTATGTTCAAATTGTTATTCAATTACTCACGGGAGAACCGTTTATGTGGGATGTGACCTGAGGCGATAAGGCAACTCTGTTGGAAGTAATAGTAACAATAAAATAGTAAGGGCTCGCTCAGACAGACCGTGAACTGTAAATATGCATGAGGTACACGGCTTGCGGTCATAGCAGCTTTTTTATAAAAGCTGGACACTTTTACTGATTTATCTGAAGAGCGTGAACAAGGTCTAGTAAAGATCCCTTATGGTTTCTGCGATCTGCGGTATTCAGGTTCGTCGCTAGAGTCATCATCATCATCATAGTCTTGGTAGACATCCACTGGATGAGGCCTCCTTAGAATGCAATGGGAGGTGTGCGCTAATCACCACGCTTGGCAGGCGGATTGGTGAACGCTGTATTGGTGCTAGGTACATCAGGTGGACGCTACCGCCCCTTATAAGACATTTACGATATCCACGGGAGGAGACGGAGGGGCTCATTCATAGGTAGAATCACCACAGACAGAGTATTATCCGTAAATATCTCAATTGAAAACTGATTTAATTGAAAATGCCCATCAACCCACAGTGAAAAGTGACCCATTTGAGGCTCTGCCTACCCTTTCGGGGAAAAAGGCATGTGTCTGTGTATGTATGTTTGACCAGTCACTGGTATTATTGCTTTCTGTAAAGTCTGATTCTTTCTCGTTTGTCTGTGCCCTTACAACACAATACCCGAACACTGAAAACGATTGCAAAATATTTTTATGACAATACATTTAAAATAGTATACCGACACCATTAGAGGTTGTATAAAATTTTATGGCACTGAAAATTGCAAAATTTTAGTGTGAATCCAGGTATTGTAATTCCGTTTTATTTTAGTTCTGTGTCAGTATTTTAGTGCGTGCATTCAAAAATAAGACAAAAACACAATTTTTACCCGACTACGGCAAAGATAATATGGAAGGATTATGTTCGTAGTAGTCTTTGTATGTAGGTATGTATTTAGGCATGTCCGTAGGTATGTCCGGTTTTTATGAATGAGGTGTCAATCGATTTTTTATTATGGTCCGGGCAAGATAAAAGAATACTATACTAGGAGTCCGGGCAAAGTACTCAAATTTATTTAGGTCCGGGTTAAAAAGGCTATTTTTATACGAACAAAATATCAATGTGTAACTGTAACTTTTTTTTTATTGGTTTAATGTTTGCTCATAATTTAAGTTAACTGATAGGGCCGGTGCGGCGGCCGATTTCGCTGTCGACCTCAAAAGACGCAAATATGCAAGTCTAGACAGAGCTTACTTATTTGAGCCTTTGGGTCTGTGGGGTACCGGGGTCTTTTGCGTTTTCAAAATTCTTTCAGGGGGTCTGGTCGAAGCGACCGAGAGCTGGCTCTTATCTGGCTCAATGCAATAGTGTTGCCATTTAGCGTGGAAATGGATCCAGCATCTAAGGGACTCTTCCGTCTGGTAGTGATTTGGATCAGTTGAGCTACCTTTAGATCTTTAGCAGCGGTTTTCAGGTAGCACAGCCGTTTCATATGTTTTTTTTATTTTGTACATTCCTAGTTGTATTATTCTTTATGTAAATAAAGTAATGTATTTTGTTAACTGTTAAAGTTATTTGTGAGTTAAATAATATGACGGATGTTACGGACCGTTCACCGTAAGATGTCCTCTGCCTTGGCTGGCTTGGCACTATTCCCAAGGCAGAGGACATCTTACGGTGAACGGTCTATACAGACAAAATGGAGGGGTCTTTTAATTGTATTGTGTCGTTTTGTAGGTATGTCAAATGACTTCACTGAGATTTTGATTTACATACATCCAATATAATAAATGACAAAGTTACGATGTTTGGATGTTATGTACGTTTGTAAGTAAATCACGCCGAAACAGCAAAACCGATTTCAATGAAATTTGGTACATGCATAGATTATGACCTGAGTTGAGCTGCTGTAGGCTACTTTTAATCGTATTAAAGCGACAGCGAAGTCACGGGAGGCAAAAAGTTCAAAAAATGAGAAACAAATTTTGATATCTAAAGTTTTCCCGTACGTCATAGTATACTCATCAACACCTTCAACCTGTACAAGTCCACTGCTGGAAATAGGCCTATCCAGGTCGTGCCCCCCCCCATAGAATTTCACTATATTTAGCCTCCTCCATCCACCGATTTACATACATACATACATAGACACACGCCTTTTTGCCCATAGGGGTAGGCAGAGCCACAATGGGCCACTTTTCACAGTGGGTTGCACCATCGTGGAATATAGACGTGACAAGTGTTGAGCTCATCGCCGCCATTGCTTCCAAGACTGAATCGGCTCGCTTCCTTCCAGTAGTAACACATTCCACCTATTTATTTTTAACCCCCAACGCCTGTTGGTACGCCCTAGTATAGGGACGTACCTAGTATAGGTACTCCCTGTTACGATATTTTTTTCAGAAATGTAATTCTTTCCCAAATTAACCCTTAAACTCACGCTGGGTCGATTAGACCGGCAGCGTGCGCCTTCGTGGGACGCCCAGCTATTGACATTGTACACTGCAATTACTTGCGCTGTGCGTGCACAGACACACACAAGTGGCCTTAGGGCGTGTCCTAAGGCCACTTGTGTATTTCTAGTAACTGTTAAATTGTATTGATACAATACTATTTTATAGGAAACCATCAAAAAGTTTTTATGTATTTATGTGTGTACACATTTTGGTACACAAACACACAGTGAATTTGGCTGTTAAAATAGAGCGTTACTCTTAAGAGGCACCTACAAAATGTCAAGTCATCATCTTAATCATTCTTTAAGCAACCTTTAGACGTCCACTGCTGGACGAGGCCTCCCCCACATAATGCAATGGGGGGGGGGGGGGGGGGGGGGGGGGGGGGGGGATTTTCCACCACGCTTAGCACCTATTTGGCAGTATTGGTGTTAATTACTCAGGCGGATGCAGCTGCCCATCACCTGGTATAATCCCTTAGTCAGCTTTTACGATATCCACGGGAGGAGATGGAGCTCTATTTATAGCATGGACACCGCGGCATGCCTTGTCCCTAAAAAATAAATAAAGCGTGACATCGGTATTTTTCAGAGTTTTCATGTTTCAAAAACCTGGATTACGCTAAATTTTTTTTGGCGTTGCATTTGCCATTTACAACATTTTCCAGTATTTTTGTTTATACGTGGATGGACGCCAAATTCAAACCTCGAGCCTTATTGTGTTACATATTATGTGAAACACATACACTGTCACATATCATCTCACATCTCACCTCCTTGGTAATAAGCAACATGGCTTATTATTAGCTTCGACTAAATTGTGGCTTATTTTTCACGGAAGTTTGGTATGGGTCCACTAATTGCCAACCTCTCGGATAAATGTGCACTTTCTGTTACGCACTACCGTCCTTCTTCACGAACACACTCCCACAGATTAAAAGAAAGCGAGAGGCTCTCCTCTTGCACACTGGAGACGTAACAAAGGTCTATCAATGTTTAAAAAAAAGTTGTTTTTTTCATATTAGAGACGAAGGTAATAAATATATAAATAAATAATGCTGGACAGTTCAAACAACATTATCTAGCCCCAAGCTAAGCAGAGCTTGTGTTATGGGTACTAGATAACTGATATACTTAATACAATATATTACATAGATAGATATTTTTTATTATAGGTACTTATATATAAAATACCCAGAACACCCTGAATGTAATGTAGTCATTAAAACACTATTTTTTCTTATCAGTATTTTACGATATGAGTGTAGATAAATTATATAATCGCCATTCAAATAATATATTTAAACCTACAGTAGGTTTCTTTAGACCACAGCGGGCCGAATGCGTATATACTCAGAACAATAGTGTTAGGGGGTGTGCACACGCGGCGGGACGCACGTGACCGGCACGCGGCCGCGTATGATGGGCCACGAAATTGATGTGCTGGATGAGTTTTCCGGAAGATGTGGAGTAGTTCACCAGTTTTTTTTTTATGCTACTTGGAATGACTGGTCAAGCAGATAAATAAAATAAATAATAAATAAATAATGCTGGACAAGTTCACAAAACATTATCTAGCCCCAAGGTAAGCCAGAGCTTGTGTTATGGGTACTAGTTAACTGATATACGTAATACAATATATAACATAAATATATATTTTTTATTATACATAGAAAACACCCAGAACACCCTGAACAAATATCTGCAGATCGCACAAATATTTGTTCCGAGGCGGGAATTGAACTCGCAACCTTCTGCGTCGCAGGCGAACCATCGCCAGCCGCGCCACAGGGGCCGGCAGATGGGGGATTATTTGGGGGAGGCTTCGTCTAAAAATTTACATCTATCTACTGATGATAATAATCGTTATCAGTATTTAAATGTTTTTACGGGTACATAAAAAGAGTAAAAAACATTTAAATGGGTATAATTCAGACGGTTACCAAAAATATTTTTATGACTCTAAGCCAAATAAAACCAAATAAAATAAATACCACCCAAAAAAGTACTAAACGGTAACCAAAATGGATAAACGGTGACCAAATTTTGTATATATAATATATAGTCTAAAGTGTATTTTAATGGCGTCCATATATTTTTATGGCAGCATAAACGAAAAAAAATGATTTATTTAATATTATTTTTGAAACGTAATTCGGTGACCATTTGTCCATTTTGGTAACCTTTTTTGGACGGTTTTTAAACACAAGCCGATTTAAACTACGAATAAAACGGAGTAGCCTCTATGGATTTCATTTTCCACACTTTTACATCTTCCATTTGCGTTCGTTTGATTCGATCCTGATTTTGTCAAAGCCATCGTAAAACAGTGTACGGGTCTCGATTGTTTTTATACGCACACATTTATACACTTATACACTCATTTAGACATGGTGTATGTCTACTTTTATTTGCTTTGATTTGCGGGTGACAGTTTGTTTTCTTTTTAGATGCGATGTTTTGTTGTGATTTTGTCGTGATATCTGTTCTTTATTTTTGACGCCGGAGCGTGTCGTAGTTTTGATAGACTGTCAAATTTACATTATAATGATCTGTCGGGATTTTGATGCCGTGAGAATGTTTTTTCTTGAGAGCCAAAATAAATTGAATACAAATCGAAAAATAATATTGTCCTTGTTAATTTGATTAAAACGGAAATTTTCCACGTACTGTTTATATCGATGTAGGCAGTGACAAGTTTAGAACAGCGTAAAAAACCTCCTTCTACGTGTTATGCCATTTGTGAGCATAGACTACAATAATTTATGTTTGTGAGGGTCAGTCATTGGCTGTCATTGGTCATTTGCATGGCAGCGCTGCGCGGCGGAAATAATTAAAACGAAATACTTTTAAACATTATTTTAAGATCACGGATTAAGATACGTGTAAATCTATAGAAAATATTTATGTAATTGAAAAAGGTATGGGTAATTTTATGAATTATATTTTGTTTTGACGCAATTGTTACGAAGCCACGGCAACATCCTTGTGATTGTTTTTTCACGGTAAGTGAATGCGACATCCTCCCTCCTCGTCCCGTTTAGCACTCCAGTTAGTCAGTTTAGTTTCCGTTTAGCGGGGCTAAACGAGATGCGGAGGTGTGCGTCACGTTGTGTAATCTTGAAAGAGACTCGAAATTTGAGTAGCGTACATCGATATAATTTTATAAAATGGATAATTATTATTATTTTATTGCAAAATTACTAAATTTAATGTTAAATAAATTATGTTTCGATAATTCGTAGAAATAATTGTATTTCTATCCAAATCAAATAAAGCTTTTTTTTTACATTCTTTAACATTATTACTGTTACTATAAGCCAATACTGTCCCATTGTTGGGCAAAGACCTGCCTCCCATTTCCGTCAGTCAGTACGGTTTTGTGCAACAACTTCCCTCTCGTATGCGTCTAGTTCATCCCGCCACCTCATGTGTGGTCTGCCGCGACGCTCTTTAACTGCCAAATTTAACACATTTTAATTAACACATTTAATTAAATTTGTTTTGTTTCCTTTCGGTGATTTTTTATGCGTTATTAAATACATTTGAATGTTATTTTTTATTTCAAGAAGCTATCTTGTTTGGTTTCGCAAGTATATATATGACTAGCGACTCGTCCTGGCTTCGCACGGGTAGTTTCAGGATGAAAAACAGCCCCCCCCCCCCCCCTCCTACCCCTACCCCTCTAGTAGCCTATGTCACTCAGGGTGAATGAAACTTTCCAATGGTGAAATATTTTTTGAAATCGGCACATTCGTTTTGAGTTTATTCATTATAAACATACACACACACAAAAATACAAATCTTTCTTCTACATAATATTAGTGTAGATAAGTTAGTGGCTAGGGCGATGTGGTCGCACAACGATAAAGCCATGTTATTCCACCAATAAAAAAAAATAGCTCAGTGTACATAAAAGTTTTGCAATAAACGAAATCCTCCAGTACCGATAAATTATCACAACACCGATTGTGCAAAATGATTTCAATTCCATCTCAAAACTTTATACACGATCTCACTCGATTGTATTCGGCCATCGAACTAAATTCATTAAACTCACCACGCTTGACTGTTCTAGCCTCCCCATTCGATAATTACATACGTTTTAACCGATACACCGCCCTAGCATTATTTGAATATGGGTTTATTTCAATTGACTTAGCGGGAATACTTTTTTGCTAGCACATGGAACTTTGCACCCTAATTTGAAGTGTCAAAGCTGAATTTAGATTTTGACAGTGATAATTTTATTTTATTTTCATGGTGTATGATTATGGACTGTAATTTGTGAACAGTAGAGTTCAAATTTGTGTGTTTTTGTTGGATTTTTGCTGCGTATTGTATTGTAAATTAATAAATTCGGTTCTTATAAAACGTAACTTTATTTGTAGTATTGTCACCGCCACTTAAAAGGCCACATGTCGCCTCGAGGGCTATTGAGGTTTTTGTTTTAAATTTTTAGGATTTTGACTTTATTGACTTTGTTTAGGCAAAAATTCATGTACCTATTGTTATTTTAAAATATTATGTTGTGGCAAACTCTGTGGCGCAGCGGGCGAGTAGCTGGCTTAGATGAGAGAGGTTGTTGGTTCGATTCCCGCTGCGGGAAATATGTTTGTATGATCTAGAAACGGGTAGGTACATAAAACGGGTATTACGAGCGTGAATGGGACAGTGGGAACGGGAAGACCTCGGCGAAAAAAGGCCAGGTCAAGAGTACCCTTAACTGACGAGCATGTATGAAGAATGTGATGAGAGTGAATGAAGCAAAAGAGGTGTGCCAGGATCGTAGCAAATGGAAATCCGTGGTCTCTGCCTACCCCTCCGGCAAACAGGCGTGAGTTTATGTATGTATGTATGTATGCATGTATGTATGATCTGCAAATATTTATTTCGTTTGCTTTTCTGTTTGTTGTGGTACCATGGTACTCGTAGTTTCTGATACCCACGACACAGGGATGCTAGCGTGGAATCAGGACTAAGTATGTGACTGTTGGGTGTTTGGTTAATTTATGTAGGTTTTCTCGATAAACGAGACACCACACAATCTGGCCTTAAAGTATAAAATAATTTCCCAGAGGTTTTAAAACCTTTAAAAATGCATCTCATTCCAAACGAATAACACATCAATTACTTAAAAATTCCACAGTTGGGTAAACGAAGGTTAATGGGTACCTAACCGCGGAACGGACACGGAACCAAACTTAAAATAATTGGTTCGCAATACGCTTCGACAACGACACTTCTGTTGGGTGCGAGTCATTTTGATACTATTAAATTTTTCATATATCGAATAGTTAGTTAGTTATAGTTCATAGTTCATTTATTAATACCAAAAATTAGTTACAGGTCAAAATAAACAATAATAGTATAAAAGAACATAGTTAGTACATAAATTAATTTAAATGTCCCTAAAATGAACAAGTTAAATCTAACAATAAAATAAAAAAGTTAAATCTTAACAATAATAATAAATTAAATTTAAATGTAACCCAAAAATTCCGTTCCAGCGGGACTCGAACCCACAACCTCGCCTGTGATCGGCGATGCCTTTACCAATTCGGCCATAGAACACTATGACGCTGACGACGAAATTGGTTACATTTAAATTTAATGTTATCCTTAAAGTGTGGTTTACACTTGAAAAATAAATAAACTATGATAATAATATATGATTATTTATCGACTAGGTATAAGTTGAATAATTAGTCAGTAGGTACACATAACATTGGCAACAGAAAATAGCTTTAAATAAAACATCATAATTGGATATTCATAAATTCATTGTAATCTTAAATGGACTGCTCAATCGGCCACTTACTGAGCTTGTACTTAAAAAAACACTTTCTAGTTACTTAAATAGGTTATTGTAATTTTTTTGAATTTACTCCGTTTGGTGCTTTTGTATTTTGGCAAATATGGACGAACAGAGTGTAATTTTACACTGAAATTACTGTTGTTGTCTTTTACATAGGTCATTATTTGCGGCGAACCATATTTGGTTAAAGAAAACACTGGATTAATAGCGAAAATTACATTAAAATGACTTGTGTGGACAAAAATTTCGATGTTATTTTCAATATACAAAAATATTGAAATTACAGGCACATGGGACTTTACATCTTTATATCTCAGGGTGGCGGGCGCAGTGCAATGCCACATAGGGCGCGTCCTAGATGGACGTGACCTATGAAGTTATGTACTGTTCATAGGCAGAGGTTACCGCTTAACATCAGGTGGGCCATCTGCTTGTCCCGTCATTAAGTAGTATAAAAAAAACAAAAAAAATAGTGGTGTTATAAGTTTAACCGCTTTCTGTGTGTGTATGTGATATCCTAGCCTAGATCTTAAACGGGTAAACCGATTTAAATGCGGTTTTTTATTTAAAAGCAGGTTTTCCAGCGATGGTGAGAGTGAGCAACTGTATCAGTGACATTTATAAAAAACAGAGTAAAGTTATTACAAGAAAAAAGGGTGTAGGTAAAAGGACTTGAAGCCAGGCCTTAAAAAATACATCTTTTATTATTAATTTTCAAGGACTTGATATTCATCGTGTTATTATCTTGGTTATGTATGAGAGGTATAAGATGAATTAAACAAAACTTGACTGACGTTGCACTTAATCAATTAATGCTAACCCAGGGTCAGCATAAAGTTGGTGCAACTTATAATGATCTCGCGTCAGCGGGGTTAAATTATGTGGTGCAATTCATAGGCAACTAAACATTTTTATTTCTCTATTCCCACAAACTTTATATAAAAAAAAACAAAAGACAGTGATAACAAAAGACTGAGACGCAGCAGGTTGCAGGTTCGATTCTTCATTCGGGATAAATATTTGTCGCAAAAAATGTTTTATCGATCTAGTCGAATACATGTACAAAGCATTTCAATTGTTTATAGCAGAATCAAAACACTCAGCGACATCAAGCGTCATTGTAGGCAATCATTTATCGATAAATAAATAAATAAATAAATAAATAAATAAATAAATAAATAAATAAATAAATAAATAAATAAATAAATAAATAAATAAATAAATAAATAAATAAATAAATAAATAAATAAATAAATAAATAAATAAATAAATAAATAAATAAATAAATAAATAAATAAATAAATAAATAAATAAATAAATAAATAAATGAATATATAAATAAATAATAAATAATGCTGGACAGTTCACACAACATTATCTAGCCCCAAGATAAGCAGGGCTTGTGTTATGGGTACCAGACATCTGATATACTTAATACAATATATAACATAAATAGATATTTTTTAGAAAATACCCAGAAAACCCTGACCAAATATCTGCAGATTGCACAAATATTTGTTCCGAGTCGGGAATCGAACCCGCAATCTTTTGCGTCGCAGGTGAACGTTCGCCCGCCGCGCCACAGAGGTCGTCAGATGCACGTTTCCTTGTATGGGATTGGCAGTCTATTGTGTTTTGTTAGTCTATGATTGTAGAATGAAGGCACTCTAATTTTATTATAACTACCAACAATGTTATATACAACATCCATGCACTAGTAAATGGTTAAATAATTGCTCATTACAAGCTTCACTTTGTTTTCGTGTTTTGTTAATTAAAGATCAGGAAATCAAATTTTTAGTTTTGATACCGCTACCGCTTGTAACTTACACCCGGTGCTAATGTTTATAGTTTTAAGAGAAGAGTGAAATGCACTTAAAGTAATTAGATTGCGGAAAAGGTTAGGACTGTGCCATTGTGAGCGTTATAAACGAAGCGAATACAGGTTGTCCCATTTTTAACCCCCGACGAAAAACAAAGGGATGTTATAAGTTTGACGTGTCTGTGTCTGTGTGTGTGAGTATGTGTGTGTGTGTCTGTCCCATCGTAGCTCCCGAACGGATGAACCGATTTAGTTTTTTTGTTTTGTTTGAAAGGTTTATTTGTCGGGCGTGTTCTTAGCTTTGTTTTGATCAAAATCGGTTCAGCTGTTTCATTGCGTTGGGGGTTTTTTTATTTTAACAAAATTAATAACTTACTTGCTTGTTGTTCTTTTAGTGGTCAGATGTTTTTTTTCTGCTATTAGGTACTTTGTATCACCGGTTCTTTCTTGGTCACTGCATAGGGTCAGAGGTCAGATTTAGGAATGGTGGCATTGAAAAGGACTTTGGGACCAATTGTGCAAGAACCAGTGTGCTGAAAGTTTTTTTTAAAACTATGATAGACCGTCGTTTGATCGCTATCTCACCTGTTGGTAAGTGACGATGTGGCCGACGATGGAACAAAATGGTCTAGAAGGCACCTATTCACTCTAGACTTGAAGAGACCCAAATTATAGTTTTCAGAAATAACAGACGACGGCGTCTTGTTCCATTCCTTAGCTGTTCACAATACAAAGGTGGAACCGAAACGCTTAGTGCGAATTGCGGGTTTACTGATGAGGTAAGGATCGTACTGAGCCGTGCACCTGCTTGTCGTATGATTAAAAAGGAGTTGGTGGGCTCAGATCATGTAGCTCCTGTCATCCTGTCAAACTGTTTAATCTCCAACCGTCTTCTTCCTCCTGTTGAGTTTTCATTATTCTTGTCTGTTGAAGGTCTGTTGTTATGTTGTATTTAATTATTATGTATTTATTTTATGTATTATAATGTAGGTTTATATATATTTAATGATATGTGTAAGGTGATAACACTACTGTCCCATTCTTTCAAATAGTCCTCCCCATCCTAAGGTTGTCTGGAAGAAATTGCTATAAGCGTTAAGATTGTGCATTTCTTTTATTTTTTGTTATTAAGTTATGTTTTGTATTTCTGTGTGTTATTTGTGTACAATAAAGAGTTAATCTATCAATCTATCTATCTCCTGGGCACATTCCCTGAAATGTAATCTATAGAAAATCGAAAGGTATGCAACTTTAGCAAGGTATGTGTACAATTTGTATAAGTAATGTATTGTATCTTTTTGACTCATGTGTTTTTTTTTTGCTAACTACTCTGGTGTATTAGGTTATACCTGTAAGAATGGATGTAATGTTTTAAATAAATACAAATACAAATACAAACTTAAGTATTCATTCTTAGGCTGGACACTATACTGAACACCATTCTCACCATATTAATTGCGGTAATATTAAGCGAAAAGAATTGAAAACATGGTGTATTGCAGCAAAACTAACGTATAATTGTTAACAAGGATAATTTCATAAATTAAAATAATATCCTTAAAACAAACACTTGAACATATTAAACTCCTGCCTCGCATTCGAATTCATGTTTTCGAAAACTTCGCATGTAAACAGCAATGCAGGGACCCCTTACGATATCCGACACGACTGAGCATTAAACTAGGACCAGTTAAGGCTGCACCTACCCCGGCAGAGATCTTCGTACAAATAAGTAATTAATTTTGTAAAAATTAAAAAAACCCTCAACGCAATGAAACGGCTGAACCGATTTTGATCAAACATAGCTAAGAAAACTACTGACAAATTCAACTTGCAAAAAAAAAATAAAAAATTGGTTCATCCGTTCTGGAGCTACGATGCCACAGACAGACACACACACGCAGACACACACGCAGACACACACGCACACACACTACACACGCACGCACAGACACGTCAAACTTATAACACCCCGTCGTTCTTGCGTCGGGGGTTAATAAAAATTTGTCAAAATCTTGTCGTATAGTGTGAAGCATCTCGAACGCAGAGTGGAAAACAACGGACAGTAGAAAACGTAAAACTAGGGATAGAAAATCTGTCTACATCCCCGTTTCTAACTTTAACCGGTTAATTAAACGCCACTCCCGTTCAGTTCTCGTTTCCAGCATTAAATAAATTGAAAACAACTGCACGCGTGTCGTAGGTATGTTACTGTTTGGGATTTTAGTTAATTTTAACTGTTTGTCTTCTCAGTTTGGGTTTATCTGCGGTAATTTATTTTTAGTAAATAACCAGATGTTTTTACCTACATGAGATGCATGATCTTGGATATGTCACAAATAAAAAAAAAGCGGCCAAGTGCTAGTCGGACTCGTCCATGAAGGGTTCCGTAGCAGCAAGTAACATAATATAAAAGTTCCTGGATGGTTTACGATTTATGACGTATTAAAAAAAAAACTACTTACTAGATCTCGTTCAAACCAATTTTCAGTGGAAGTTTACATGGTAATGTACATCATTTTTTTTATTAGTTTTTTCATTCTCTTGTTTTAGAAGTTACAGGGGGAGGGGGGACACATTTTACCACTTTGGAAGTGTCTCTCGCGCAAACTAGTCAGGTTAGAAAAAAAAATATTAGAAACCTCAATATCATTTTTGAAGACCTATCCATAGATTCACCACACGTAATGGGTTTGAAGTTTTTTTTTGAGTTGCAGTTCTAAGTTTGGGGAACCCCAAAAATGTATTGTTTTTTTTTATTTTTGTTTGAAAATTTTAATGCGGTTCACAGAATACATCTACTTACCAAGTTTCAACAGCATAGCTCATAAAGTTTCGGAAAAAAGTGGCTGTGACATACACGGACAGACTAGACAGACAGACAGACATGACGAATCTATAAGGGTTCCATATTTTGCCATTTGGCTATGGAACCCTAAAAATATATAGGTAACCAAATATAATAAATAACATTTTATTTGATCGATTTTTGACGACCTCTGTGGTGCGTCGGGCAAAGGTTCACCTGCGACGCAGGAGGTTGCGGGTTCGATTCCCGCCTCGGAACAAATATTTGAGCGATCTGCAGATATTTGTTCAGGGTGTTCTGGATATTTTATATGTATAATAAACAAATAATCTATCTATTTAATGTATTGTATTAAATATATCAGTTATCTAGTACCCATAACACAAGCTCTGTTTAGCTTGGGGCTAGATAATGTTGTGTGAACTGTCCAGCATTATTTATTTATTTATTAATTTTTTATTTACATTTAGCGTGGCAATGCAGCCAGCATCGTGGAGACGCTTCCGTCTGGTAGTGATTTGGATCAGTTGAGCTACCTTTAGATCGTTACCAGCGGTCTTCAGGTAGCATAGCTGTTTCATATGTATTGTTTTTAATGTTGTACATACCTACTTGTATTAGTTGAATTATTATTTGTGCAATTTTTTTTTTTTAAAAACATAATTAAAAAAAAACAAGTAAGTCCTATTATTTATACATACTTAAATATATTTTTAAGAAAGTAGGTACATACAGAAAATCATCCTTGTCTTGGATGACTACTGAGAACCCTAAAAAAGATCGAAAGATTGCCCAATTAATTTACAAGGTTTAATTAAGCCGTGGTGTGTTAGGCCCAAAAATAGACCCCTCCATCTCCTCCCCTGGATCTCGTAAAAGCCGTCTACGGGATTACCCGGACTTGTTTGTAAGATTCGTTGGTATAATAATAATAATAGATTTGTCCTGGCTGCTAGCTGTTATTACTGGAAGAATGCGTTAGCAGAGTCAGTAGTGGGAAGAAATGGTGGCAAAGAGCTCAGCACTTGTCACGTCTATTTCCTGCGATAATGCAACCCACAGTGAAAAAAGGCCCATTTGAGGCCCTGCCTACCCTTTCTGGGAAAAGCCGTGTGTCTATGTATCTATGTAATATGGTGAGTAATAGCGTCTAAGGGGGTTTCTTTTTCATACTAACGAATTTTACCAAATATGGGCAAACAGAGTATAATTTTACACTGAAATGACTGTTGTTGACTTTTAAAATGGTCTTTACTTGCGGCAAATCGTATTTAAGACAAGGACACGATAGGTGGAGTAAGGCGCTTACTGAATGGCGCCCAAGAACTAGATGCAGAAACGTTGGTCGTCCAGCAGCGAGATGGGCAGACGATATCGCATGCGTCGCGGGCCGAACATGGATGAGACTGGCACGGGACCGTGAGGAAAGGCACAGGCAAAGAAAGGCCTATACTCAGCAGTGGGTGAAGTCAGGCTGTGGATGATGATGATTATGATGATATTTGGTTGAAGAAAACAGTGGATTAATAGCGTAAAAGCTATGTTGTCCAATGAACTGTTTTTCATTTTTTTTTCAACTGTGCATCAGCCTGTATCCAGCTGTCACTTCATCACTGTCCCTCGGGTGGTATTACCGTCCGCGGGCCGGATCCACCATTTTTTGCCGTAAATCTAATTTATTTGTATTAGTTAATGACTTACGCGCAGGAATGGCGATATAACTCTTTTGTATTCGGATCGAGTGGTTTTGATACTTTGGCAAGAAAGTATGGTATCAACCTACTGGTTGATATCATGCTTTCTTAGTATGCTCTATGTACTATGTTCTGTCTTTCCTGAAAACTATAATCTGGGTCAAGTCTAGAGTGAATAGGTGCCTTCTAGACCTTTGTGCTCCATCTTCGGCCGCATCGTCATTTACTAACAGGTGAGATCGTGGTCAAACATAGGTATATGGGTCGGGCCGTAGATTTTGCCACATTAGCTTACAACATATCTCTCCGCCACATTTTAAAAAATAAGTATTGTACATATTTTTTTTTCAATAACAGCGTCGTATTTCCTGACAAATGGTGAATAGCGATCAATACATATATGTGGATAAGTTCATAGCTCTGGCAATTTATATAACATTTTGCTACAAAAAGCGATGAATTTTTCGTAAAATACGCTTATCCGTTCCAGTAGAGGTGCACTTTGAGCATCAGTAAAACCAAAACGAACAATCTTTTTGATAGTCTGTTTGAACTGACGCATTATAATAGTAGTTAGCTAGCCAAAATTTAAATATCGTTTCGTATATCCTAAGAAAGTTCATTATTTTTCACTCCTTTTAAAAAAAAGTCAAAATCCGTTGCTATTATTTATTGCGCAACTAATATCTGCCCATTTAGTTGTGTATTCGTGTATGCCAGTATTCGGGTTTGAGTAGTGGCAACACTGAACCAACTTTGTCTGGTCAAAACGCTGTCAGCGGCCATATTTTTTTCAGTCCGACATTAACATCGTTCGAAAGTAGGAAGTGTAAATTTTTTTGCGGAGAGTGTTTTTTGATATATTCATGTAAGTTTTTGACTTATACCTAAACTTGTTATTGCGCACGATACAATGAAACGAATGACGTCTTTCAAGGCTTAATTTACATTCAAAAATAGCTTTTTTATCAAGTAATACTTGATTTTGTTTGCGCGACAGTTGCGCAAAAATGACTTTATGTCACTTTGCGATACTAGGGGCGTAGAATTTGCTCCACTAATTTTACGCTACCAAATAAAGGAGCTAGCACACATATTTTTGCAGGTTTTTTAGCTTACCTTTTATGATTTTGCAATAAACTAAATTCGTTTTTTCGTTCGCCCCAGATTAAAAACTCTTTCAGTTTTGCACTCCCTATTAAGGTAAACACTGAAAAAAAATATTAAAATAATATTAATTCGAAAAAAAAAAAATGCATCTTCAAATTCGGCTTCGTGGCCTAACTCGTAGCGTGCATGCCTGCGAAGCTTGGGATGATGAATGTCTTGTATGAAAAGCTCCTTCGGTTGCCTTGTGTCTTGATGGTAAATAAATACTAAGTTCTTCAATTAAATTTCAGTAAGATGTATACTTTGATGTGTAATATCCCTTGGTAAAAAGTAGCCAATAAATGTGCGAGCTGTTAATTAATACAATAAAGACTAAAAATAAACTAAAATATACAACTTAAATCATATCAAAACCTAGCTTAATAACGATGTTGCTCCCATAGTAAAAGTTGTATATATCAGCAGCTGTATACATGATTTCAAGGAATTACATTTGCAGATCCATCCTGTATAAAATTGAAGAAGGCGGTTGGGTTCAAATAATTTAATTATTCAAATAATTGGGCAACATTTTCAAATAATGTTTCCGTCTTCAATAGTTTCTTGTTGATTAAATACTCTTTATGTTGCCATACTATTCTTTTTTATAAGTGTGTGTAGAATTTGAATATTTTTTTTTTGGAGATTTCGATTTTTATTAAGGTGGTCGCTTTTCCATACAAACGTATTAGCACAAATATGGGCAAACAGAGTATAATTTTACACTGAAATGACTGTTGTTGGCTTTTATATTGGTCATTATTTGCGTCAACACATATTTGGTTGAAGAAAACAGTGGATTAATAGCGAAAATAACATCGAAATTTTAGTTCATTTATGTCAGTGTGTGAGTGTACACTGACAGTGTCACACACATAGCCGCAGATTAGATAACAGTAACATGTCACTTACACGCGACGTTGTCAGCTCGTGACTTACGCCGGCTAAGCGCTGTTGCCGCTTCGATCTGTCATATCATAATTAGCTCGGATAGAAAATATTAGAAAAACAAACATTTAGGATTGGACATGTGTATGCGAATCAGCCAGACAGCCGGAGGCCGCAATGCATTGCAAGGTCTCTACATATGAACTTTGTATAAATAATGGGAGAAAATTAAATTACAAACAACTAGACAGAAATTACAGACAAATATAATATTATCTTAATTACGTAAAAATTAAATTAAATACTACTAGCTGATCATAATTACCTATATATTTACGCACAAGGTTTTTTGAACTGAGACCTCACGAATACACACGGTTTAGGTAGGTTACCTTATTTATTTCGAAAAAATATCTATGTACATCCACATGTGGTTCGAAAAGTTAGACCTTCAACGTCGTTAAAATTCCTAGAAACGGGAGGTCAACAAAGAATGTTATACACTGGTTGTTATTTTATAGAGTAGGTACCTACAAGTTTCAAGATTCATAAATTTTAGACTTTTCCCAGTATTTGTATCATAAAAGCTACAAACGTAAAAAAAACAGCGTTGTAGGATTAGTGGAAGTACCCTAGAGGTTTTGTTTTTTTACATTTTTGATTTACCCTAACATCTCAGAAACTAAAATAGTTTTGAAATGTCGAAGCGAGGAACTTTCATATGACACCACATTTGATCTGATATTCTCACTTTTTTTTACCTCCTCTTGGACCCCAATATCTCAACAACCCCCCGACCGATATAGCTCATAACCTTACCAACAAATTGTACCAATACTATCACCTCCCAATCAAATTTCATGAAGATCGGATTAACGGTTCGGAAGTTATGCTCGGACAAACATACATACATACATACATACAAATGCCAATTCTTCCAAGTTGAATCAGAGAACTCGCTTCGCTCATTCAATATTAAAAAAAAAAAACATAGTATTGCCTTGTTTCAGTCGAAGTCAGTTCTGTGTAGGTAGGTGAAACTACAATCTTCAAACAAATTCGTTGAAATGATTCCTAGGGGTCTTATTCATTATAATTGCCAGTTAGGGTCTTCGGAAGATTCAGATATGCAGGCCCAGGGTGGGTATTGAACATTTTGCCTCCTGCTTAGAAGACAAGAGTTCATCTTACTATGACATGTTATGTCTGTTCGTGTATGTCACAGCCACTTTTTTCCGAAACTATAGGATCTATGCTGTTGAAACTTGGTAAGTAGGTGTATTCTGTGAACCGCATTCAGATTTTCACAAAAAAATAGAAAAAAACAAAAAAAAAATGGGGGTTCAGTTCTAAGTATTAGTACTTAGAACTGAAACTCAATTTTTTTTTTCATCAAACCCGTTGGTGTGGGGTATCTATGTATAGGTCTTCAAAAATGATATTGAGGTTTATAATATAACTTTTTTCTAAACTGAATAGTTTGCACGACAGACACTTCCAAAGTGGTAAAAAGTCCCCCCCCCCCCAACCCCGTAACTTCTAAAATAAGAGAATGATAAAACTAAAAAAAAAATGTACATTACCATGTAAACTTCCAACGAAAATTGGTTTGAACGAGATCTAGTTAGTAGTTTTTTTTTAATACGTCATAAATCGTAAACCATCCAAGAACTTTGATATTATGTTACTTGCTGCTACGGGACCCTTCATGGGCGACTCCGACTCGCACTTGGCCACTTTTTTTTTTAATTTCCATAATATTATTTGCATGCAATGCATATCAGCCGGCCTAGCCAAAAGACATTCGCTTCGAAGCGATTCCATTCCTTTCTAGGCGCTAGTCCAGATGGTACGTTCCTAAGCACTAATTTATTACTAGTAGGTAATTGTGTTTATACTGTACTAGCCATTTCACCGCAGCTTGGCAAACAAACAAACAAACAAAACAACAAAGTTTACATATTTACAGGGAATTAATTTTGTAAAACTTAAAAAAAAACCGAACGAAATAAAACGGCTGAACCGATTTTGATCCAACAAAGCTAAGAACACTCCCGACAAATACACCTATCAAACAAAAACAAAAAACGATTTCGGTTCATCCGTTCGGGAGCCACGTTGGGACATACAGACACACACACACACACACAGACACGTCAAACTTATAACACCCCTTCGTTTTTCGTCGGGGGTTAAAAAATACAAAATAATAGTGAAGATAAATAAAAAAACATAAAAAAGATAAATATTTTATACATAGTGTAATACAAATAAACAATCTTTTTTTTTAAGGAGAATTAGCCTTTTTGAAATGCAATCCTTTCCCTCATTGTCTCGCAAGTCGCAAAGGCCTCGAAATTAAAAATAATATAATTAATTTTTATTGAATGGGTTATCCTCTCTTTTAACCCCCGACGAAAAACGAAGGGGTATTATAAGTTTGACGTGTCTGTGTGTGTGTGTGTCTGTCTGTCCCATCGTAGCTCCCAAACGGATGAACCGAAATCGTTTTTTTTTGTTTGAAAGGTTTATTTTTCGGGAGTGTTCTTAGCTTTGTTTGATCAAAATCGGTTCAGCCGTTCAGCTTTGGGGTTTTTTTTTTAATTTTTACAAAATTAATTACTAACTCAACTATAATCTGGACCTCTTCAAGGCTAGAGTGAATAGGTGCCTTCTAGACCTTTGTGCTCCATCTTCGGCCGCATCGTCACTTACCAACAGGTGAGATCGTGCACAAACAAAGGTCTATCAATGTTAAAAAAAAAAAAAAAAAAAACTTGTTGAAAATAGGGTCAACTGCGGATTTCCTCAATGAAGAATTGTTACTTCGTCGGCTTTATTTCTCAAACTCAAGACATCACAATAATGGAAATGGAGCGCGACGAATTATTCCCATTTGTCACACTGATCTGTCCCCCCTAAGGTGACAGTTAGAACAAAAAAGTTGGATCTGTCCCCCTGTTGCGTGATTGGGTGATGGCTGGTACATTTGCGTGTAATTTTAATTTTAATTTTAGATTATTGTATGGAACCCTTCGTGCTAGAGTCCGACTAGCACTTGGCAGTTTTATTTTTATTTTTTATGATACAAATTGGCAAACTAGCATACGGCCTGATGTGAAGTGGTCACCGTCGCTTATAGACACCGGCAACACTGGGGGTAATTGTCGATGCGCTGCCTACCCTGAAGGAATTTATGACCATTTTTCATGAAATAAAACATGGTTACGTACGACATGTACGACACGGGAAAACCTCAGATGGAAGCTCATTCCATAGTTTATAGGCACAGAATAAATAATAGTACTTTATGGGGAAGAAATGATCTCGAGAAACGAGTCGTTCGAGAAACCCAGGGTTCTATGATGTGCGGATGAGCTTTGTCACGGTGCCGGGAAGAGCGATGGTAAAATCTCGATGCGAGGATGAGATCGGAAAGCTCGTCAGAACATTCCCCGTTGTAGAGGCGGTAGATCACGCAAAGAGATCCGATAGCTCTGCGTTGGCTAAGCGGTTCTAGAGTATCGGAGAGCTTGTGGTCACCGATGATGCTAATGGCTCTTCTCTGTAAGGAGTCAAAACGAAGCAGCTGGTACTTGGGTGCCCCGTGCCATAGATGGGAACAGTTTCTACGTGCGGCCTTACTTGTGCTTTGTAAAGCAATAGCCATTTATGCGGCGTAAAATAAAGTTTCTATGTGCATTATATTATGGGGGAGGCCTATGCCCAGCCGTGGACTTCAGTTGATGATCTATCAATAAAAGCTGAAAGTAAATAAATCTTTAGAAAAAAAAGCGGCCAAGTGCGAGTCGGACTCGCCCATGAAGGGTTCCGTAGCAGCAAGTAACATAACATAAAAGTTCTTGGATGGTTTACAACTTATGATATATTAAAAAAAACTACGTACTAGATCTCTTTCAAAACAATTTTCGTTGGAAGTTTACATGGTAATGTTCACCATTTTTTTTGTTTAGTTTTATCATTCTCTCTCTCGCAAACTATTCAGTTTAGAAAAAAATGATATTAGAAACCTCAATATCATTTTCGAAGACCTATCCATTGATACCCCACACAGGTTTGATGAAAAAAAAATGTGTTTCAGTTTTAAGTATGGGGAACCCCAAAAACTTATTGTTTTTTTCTATTTTTGTGTGAAAATTAGTTTCGGAAAAAAGTGGCTGTGACATACACGGACAGACAGACATACATGACGAATCCATAAGGGTTCCGTATTTTTTTTTTTCGGAACCCTGAAAAACTACTTCATAGCTAGGAATTTATACCCAATACAACATAAATACATACATAGACACACGCCTTTTTCCCCGAAAGAGTAAGCAGAGCCTCTCATGTGCCTCTTTTCACTGTGGGTTGCACCATCGTGGGAAATACACGTGACAAGTGGTGAGCTCATCGCCGCCATTGCTTCCCACGACTGACTCTGCTAATGCTTTCTTCCAGTATAATACATTCCTGAAATAAGCTAGCAGTCAGGAACTACAAGCTAACTACAAGTCCAGGTATAAGACTTAATAAAATTAGTGTGCTGATGAAAATGAGCCTAAGCACGGCCAGTTTACTATTATCCATCGAGGAGTTCCGCTGTCCACGTTCCGTCTCCATCATCAGATCAGCTCGCTTTCACCATAGTATTGTACTGTCATCGGAACTAGATAGGTACGAGTATGCCAAATTTCAGCTCAATCGGATATCGCAGGAGACACCATTGTTGCCACCCGTGAAATATAGTAGTAGTAGAGCTTTTTTGTGTGAGAGTTCGTCCGGGGAAGTACTACCACCATACCTATTTCTGCCGCAAAGCAGTAGTCCTCGCATTGCTGTGTTCCGGTTTGAAGGGTAAGGGTGCCGGTGAAATTACAGGCACATGAGACGTTTCACCTTTATGTCTCAGGGTGGCGGGCGCAGTGCAATGCCACATAGGGCGCGTCCTAGGTGGACGTGACCTATGAGGTAATGCACTGTTCATAGGCAGAGGTTACCGCTTAACATCAGGTGGGCCATCAGCATGTTCCGTCATTCTAGTAGTATAAAAAACAAAAAACATTCTGAATGCAATGCTTGACTTGTTGCTGAAAATACCGAAATTGATATATGTGTGCCTATAATATTTGAGGAGTTCCCTCAATCTTCATGGATTCCATCATCAGAAAAACATTTTAATGAAAATGGCACCAATCTGGAAGTATATCATGTAATTTTTTTTCCTAATCGTTACGTAAATGGTATGAGGTAACAAACATAATAAAAAACTCTGGAATTGATAACCTCCTCCATTTTTTGAGGTCGGTTAAGAATCGAGTACCTACTTTTTGATTTGAAATAAGGACACACCACAACACTCACTTCACAAACATAATATTGGCTGAAGCAGAATCAGTGTATTTTGTAGATCATTACAAAAACATTTATAAAAAAAAAATAGTCTGGTATCGAACCCAGTACTGTGGTTTTAGTGTCGAGAGATCTAGTCACTGGTTCACAAAAAAAAAGTAAAAAAAAAATACAAAAAATATAGGCAGTATAGAATCGAACGCAGTAACGTGGGTTCAGAAGTTCTGAGTCGACAGTCCAAGCCGCTAGTCCAACTATTTTGAAATTCGCGCGCCGAAATTAGCTTATAGTTCTAATACAATAATATCCTTGACTGTGTGCGTGAGTAGGCTTTCATATTGCTCGGAATTTGCTCGGCACAAGTATGTTAAAACTAGAGACTAAAATAACCTGAAATATAGCTAGGTACATAGCAAATAAACCACCATTTGCGTGAACGTTAGTGTTATGACATAATATGCACATTTTAATTCATAAATACATAAAATACTTCAAAATTTGGCAACAGCGCCATCTATTGACGCTGTCGTGCCTAGCTGACCACGAGGAACAACCTTAATTGAAGAAGTTGTATTTCCTCTTTTCTTTTTTGTAACTGTAAAAAGACATTAGGTACTTTACTATGGGAAAATGCCCCACGGCGGACGACGATGAAACGTACTTTATTTTAAAGCTTCAGATCTGTAGGTAAGTTTACTGTAAGCGCTATGTAGTGACATGAGGGAATTTTGAGATAAGTCGTTTTTGAAAAATGGGGCAAATAGTACCCAATGTCATTTGATATTTGTCATACCTACTAAAAGTTTTATTTTGTAGCACTGTTCTAAGGTAAAAGACGTAAGTATGTACTTATGCGTTACCTAAAAATTTCACATAATGTATGCGCTCCTTAACAATTTTGCGTTACCATTTTGCGTCACTCTGCGCGACGGACTCGTAGAAATTTTTGCGACACCTTTGCGCCATTTGTGGCAAAATCTACGGCCTGACCCATATCATTAATAAAAAAAAAACCTGCTTAAGTTTAACATTTAGTTAGGTAGTAGCAAAATGTTTTTTTTTTAATTAAAATATAAATTAAACTTGAAAAATAAATTAAAATTAGAAATAAATTTTAATTTAAAATTGTAAAGAGTGCTTATCAAAGAGTTTAGTTAAATATCGTGTACCTTCACTTATTCGTTTTCATTTGTTCATCTTGACATACCCAGAGATTAGAAAGACACTAGTTAGCTTATATGGCTCGAAAAACGAACGTTGATTCATTGATTAAAGCCATCTAATGCTCTAAGGTTTAAAGCACTTAGCAGAGGAACTAGTGTGGTGAAAAGTTCAAGTGCACACAAAGGCATGCACAATTTGTTAATTTAAAAAGAATGATTCAGCAATACCTTTGAATTGTTTTTAAATACCATTAACTTGCCCACAATAATTTATATCCAATATATCACAAAATACCGGCACATTACACAGATGGGATATAATTAAATGGAGAGTATCGCGTGACTCACTTTGTAATACCATATTCGCAAAATAGTAGAGCATAACCCGTAATGTAGCGTCTAGTATTTATAGTACTATGTTATCTGTGGTAGAGGTAACAAACATGAATGTAGTGTAACAAACGTGTGTAATTTCTATAATAATTGAACAATGTTTTGAATTTGGAATTAATTTTGAAATTGGAATATTGAAGTAGGTTTTAATTTTAGCTGATGGTTGAAAACAGAAGCTACATCCATGTGGTTGAAGACGGAACTAATTCGTCTTCTTTTAACTATAGCATCTGATAAAAAAATCCTAAACTACGCCAATGCCAGGACACCTGGCAAGAAGAGGTGATGATAGGTGGAGTAAGGCGCTAACTGAATGGCGTCCAAGAACTGGGTACAGAAACGTTGGTCGTCCAGCAGCTAGATGGGCAGACGATATCGCATGCGTCGCGGGGCGAACCTGGATGAGACTGGCATGGGACAGTAAGGAATGGCACAGGCAAAGAGAGGCCTATACTCAGCAGTGGGTGAAGTCAGGCTGTGGATGATATGATGATGCCAATGTCGGTTTAGTTTCAGTCAATTCTTGAAAAAAGATAGATATAAAATTCTTTATTGCACATAAAACAAAGAAGTACAAAAGCGAACCTAATGCTAGAAATCATTCGCTTTCAGATAACCTTGGTGTATTGAGGAAAAAATATGTCAAAAAATATGTAAAAGTCATGTCTTCGTAGAACAGTTGCAGTTCTAATTATTCTTTTTATTATAGAAAAAAAATGGAATAAACGTGAATCTTTCTACTACAGATTCACCTTTACCCGGTCTAGTTAGTAAGATTTGTTGGCATATGATATTTTGTCCTGGCTGAAAGCTTATTAAGGAATGTGTTATTACTGGAAGAAAGCGGTAGCAGAGTCAGTCGTGGGAAGCAATGGTGGCGATGAGCTCGACACTTTTTTTTTTTTTTTTTATTTAAACTGGAATGGCGGAGCAAGCTGATGGCACCTGATGTTAAGCGGTAACCTCTGCCTATGAACAGTGCATTACCTCATAGTTCACGTCCACCTAGGACGCGCCCTATGTGACATTGCACTGCGCCCGCCACCCTGAGATATAAAGATGAAAAGTCTCATGTGCCTGTAATTTCACCGGCACCCCTACCCTTCAAACCGGAACACAGCAATGCGAGCACTACTGCTTTGCGGCAGAAATAGGTATGTTGGTAGTACTTCCCCGGACGAACTCTTTCACAAAAAAAGCTCTACTACTACCAAAACAGACTTGTCATGTCTATATTCACACCCACAGTGAAAAGAGGCTCATTGAGCCTCTGTCTACCCTTTCGGGGAAGAGGTGTGTGTCTATGTATGTATAGATCCTATCTGTTTTAAAAAGCTACAATATCATCAAACAGAAGTCAATTTCAAAACTATTAGCTAATAAATTAATATCATATTCCTATCACCCTCACCTCACAAAAATATAAATTAACTCACTTTCTAAAATCAACCTTATTGTGTGGTGTGAAAGTTATAAATACTCGGAAATGCGCTTAGAGACTTGTAAAATAAGTGCAGCATCTGTCATTCTGACATTTGTCACGTGATCTCTAATTCGACGACATTACAGCGAGCATGGAGGTGCAATTACTAAATTAAAAATGAATTTATCCAAAGAGTTTTATGATGGATATTAAATTGTCTCTTGTTTTGACGATTATTGTTGTAATTTGTTGTAATTGTTATTGTTGTGATTAATGAGATGGTATCTGTTATTGTTGACGCTAATTTAATAACAGTTAGTGAGTGATTAGAAGTAATAAAATGGAGTATCCTAGCTACATTGTTTTATGTTTTATGGACATCAGGTATAATGCTAAATTCACGAAAGCCATTGCATTGCTTCACCATGGAATTCGGTGCTGGACTCAAAAGTGTCCGAATCGTCCGAATAAAAGAGAAACAAAACGCAACAAAAGAAACAATCGGCCGTCTCTCTCCATTTCGCCAAAACTACCAAGAACAGCAGTTATAAATGATTAGGCATCGGATAAATAGCAGTTTTCACATAAATTTGGAAATCACAGTTAGACAAGATTGAATTCAGATAACATCAACAGAAGTTTTTTTTTCTAGATTTACTGTGTGCTAGCTACGTATTGCTGAAGCATGTCATTGTGTGTAGCTTGACCCTGACGCTCTCGCTACGCAGGCCTTTTGTCACTGGGCCATTTTTTGTGCTATTTTTGTCTACCATACAGAAGGTAAACTCGTCACTAGAATTTTCTCAGGATTTGTTCAGTCGGCATTAGGTTATTTTGAAGCCACATATTTTTTGATTATATACCTGCTGATCTATTTTGTTGGTTTATATCTCAATCATGCCGTAATATTACACGGATTTTGATGAAATTTGGTAGGTACTGAGATAGCTTATCGCCTAAACTGAGAGATAGGTTACTTTTTATCCCAGTATAAAGCAAGTCATTCCGCTGGTGAATACAAGTCTTTACTAATTCTAGATTAATAATTGAACCTTGATCCAAAGTTCAACTCAAGCGCGTTCCAAAACCAACATGCCAGCCACTTCCCTGAAAAAATATTATCTCACTAAACCCAGGTTCACATCGTTAGACAAAGATCACGACTGTTGACAGAGCAAACAAGAGGAATATTCTGTTTGATCGTGAGGACAAGGTCTAATTGGGTTTGTTTTACGTGTGGATGGAGCTGAAAATTGAATGGAAAAATCTGAGCTACAAGCTTGGAAAATAGGAGGAAAATCTTAGGTTTTCGTTTTGTACTCTTGGTGTTTTTTCTGACTGGTGTCAGAGATGTTATCTTCATCACCAATCAGCAGCCCACGACGTGCACTGCTGGTCGAGACCCTGAGTCATTTCATGGTCCATGGTCTCGACCAGCAGTGGACGTTAACGACGTCGCTGTTGTATGTTGAGATGGGGGGATTTGCCATAACCACCACGCTTGGCAGGCGGATTGGTGATCCTAGTATTGGAGTTGATTACGCAGGTGGATGCTGCTGCTTTCTCCTGGTATTATCCCTTAGTCTTTTCTTACATTCAGGAGAGGAGACAAAGCAGATTTGTCTTAGGCCGAACAAACGACGTCCTATCTTTAATAAACTAAAAAGTCATAATATCAATTTGCTTTCTATCAGATGAACGGTCTGCTAATTTTGCCAATATACAAAAATAATCACACTAATTTACTAATATAATACAATAAAATACATTTATTTCAGGCAACAGTGAAAAATGTACATTGTTCCTAGACAAAGGCCCATAGTAATATATACCTTACAACTAACATACATATAAAGTGTGTTGTGTTGTGTTAGTGTGTTTGTTACTTCTTCCCGCTGAACCAGCTGCTGTGTGACTGATTTGGATGAAATTTAGAATGGAGATAACTGGACTCCCGGAATAGCACAAGGCATATTTTTATCCCGATATTCCCACGGAATCAAGACTTACGCGGGTGCAACTGCGGGGCGCTGCTAGTATAATATAAAAACAGGAGCGAGCCTATCATTAGTCGCATATTGATGTGTTACATCTGACATCTCACCTCCTTGGTGAGCAACATGGCTGATGTACCAACCTATTGGAAAAATGCGCGCTTCCAGTTACACACTTCTGTCCCATTTCACAAAATCACTCCCACAGATTGCAGGAAAGCGAAACAAAAGATGTTACGTATAAAAAATGTTTGTTCTATTATTTCTGAAGTAATTGAAAAGTGAAACTCCCCACTGCATTATATTCCAAGAAGCATCCTAAATAGCCCAAATGAACAGATGCTCTGACGTATTACGAAAATTAATCCCAACACGAAATAGCTAATCCCAATCACTTGTCACCAGAAACCACTCATGCGCAGTTTTGCTGTAATCAGACGTGTTGTAGCACAATGAAGCGCTTGTATCACTTTATCGCTGATTTATTTTTAACCCCCGACGCAAAAACGACGGGGTGTTATAAGTTTGACGTGTCTGTGTGTGTGTGGTGTCTGTGGTAGCTCCAGAACGGATGAAACGAATTAGTTTTTTTTGAAAGGTGCATTGTCGGGATTGTTCTTAGCTATGTTTGATCAAAATCTGTTCAGCCGTTTCATTGCGATGAGGTTTTTTTTAAATATTCACGAGTTTAATTACTTGTTAAATACGGCATTTCTTCGGGCCTTATCTTACAATACATAAATATGGAATTTATCTGCGTTCTAAAAGCTTAAAACATCTCTTGGATAGATATTCCTAGTTATTTAGGGCCACTGCTTTAGCAGATATTGATGGTATTTGGTGTGTGGATAAAGAGGGGTTGGCAAAGAGTAGGGAGAGAGGAAGGGGGTGAAGGGGGGGGGATTCCAACACTACCCGTGCAAAGCCAGGGTGAGTTGCTAGACCTTAATATTTAAGACTGATTAAATTTAGCTTCATTCTAAATACTTATATAATACCTAAATGGTTTTTTATTGTGTTTATACATATAATAAAAATGAATGACTGTCCAAACTGACAATAAGGCCTCAAAAACATATGATAACTATAAGAAGGAAATAAACATAAATTTATAAACAAGCAGTTCCAAATACAATGAGAGCTTTTCATTTTAAAATTAAAAAAAAAGTAGTTCAATTTGGTTCGATGGATGACGCTGACTTAAGTATGCTTGTCAAAATTAACAAATGCATTGTCTGTGATTTTGTGTGAAGATATCAAAATAACACGAAAATATATCACTACGTTGTTGACTTTGACATTTCACTTTATTTTGAAAGCTAGGTTCAAAGCAGCGCCATCTATTAGCGCATTATTTAAAACGTCCGTGAAAACCCCTCATTAATATTTTCCAATCCCTATCCAAAGCGCTTCATTATATCACGTTCCGATTTCCAAAATCGCTTGACGCTTCAAAACAAATAACTCAAACTCGAATCGCATTGCAATAAACAATTTTTTCGCTCCAAAACATCACAATAGAATGAGATTGACACTTAGCGCACTTGTGGCAAGTGTAAAAATTGTCACCGAATTGAAATGGGGGTGGTTTTTTTCACTTGCCCGTTTGACACCCGAAACCTTAATAGGGTAGATTAGAAAGAATTGAATCGATCTTTGTTGGGGCTTTTGTTATTTATTGTGTAAATACGAACTGATCGGTATCTTTTGTGTAAATTGAATTGAAGATGCCACACTTTTTCTTTGAACTTTGCAATCATTGTGGAATAATTGAATGAATAAACTAAGTTTTGCGCCGTTAAGTCGTGGTCTCTTACTATTGGCCTCATAAACGGATATGCTATGGAGAGCTATATTCTCGCAGTTTCACTACGTGATCGAATCTGAAATGAGAAGATCCGTAGAAGAACGAAGATCACCGACAATAGCTCTCTGAATTAACATGTTGAATGTTATTGGGCAGGTCAATATCTCGCAAAACGACAGCTGTTGGGGAATAAAGGTTCTCTGCTAGAGAGAAGTAGTCAAAACTCCGGCACGGAGGCCTGCAATGCTCTAAGAGTCAAAATGAGAAATTGGCTATTTGAGACCTCTGGCGCCTGAAGTGCATTTTTTCACCCCAGATGGAACGGAGAAGGGATACGCGTAGGTATAGGATGAGATGTGTTTGTTTGTGAAAATGTTGCCATTTATCACCAAAACGGTTTGACCGATTTAGATTCAGTTTTGTATACTATGAAAGATGGTATTTGCGAGATGGTTCATAGCTATGTGTGGTGAAAATTGGTGCAGCCGTGTCCTGAATCATCAGCTCGCAAAAATGCTTTTGGAAGACAATTGCAAGGAATGACAGATAGCGTGTTCTATTATTGCTTGTGGTGACATCTAGTCGTGAATAGAATAGCTTTGGGGCCCTATATTCTTGATCGAAGAGCCTACACCATGCGTGCTAGTCACCAAAGGGCTTCCAGAAGTGTTCCAGAAGTGTTAAATTAAAATGGAACACTGAAAATGGCCGATGTTCTATTTTTCTAAAATATAACTTTTTCTGTTTATATCTAATTTGGTGTATACATACATACCATATTTTATTTATTATATTTTACTTTAATTAGAACGACAAAAAGTTATCAATTACATTAATTAAAAGGTATCTCCATAAACATAGGTACATTTCAAATTAACACATAATAATAGCGTGCTTAAAATTACCATGATACCATGGGTACCATAATACTCTTAAAACCTGAAGATACCCACGACACACGGAATCTTAGTTTGGGACAAGGATATTAGTAATTTTTACTTTGGTCGAAAGTGTGGGATCAGGATTATGTATAATAGCTGTTTGGTGTTTTGTTATGACATATTTAAGACGGTTGTTTACAACCTCACAAAAATCCATCATAAATTAAATAAGATATCACTGTAGGTGTAAATTGTTTATTTATAGTTCATTTGTCGTTTATGATCGGATTCTGACGAATCAATCCATGTTCTCTGTCTTCCAAGCAATTAACTTAAGTATGTGTGGTACAATAATCTGCATTTAGCGAATTGAATGACTGTTAACTGCGAACGGCTAAGGAGTGGAATACACTACCGTCGTCTGTCTTTCCTGAAAACTATAATCTGGGTCTCTTCAAGGCTAGAGTGAATAGGTGCCTTCTAGACCTTTGTGCTCCATCTTCGGCCACATCGTCACTTACCAACAGTGGGAGAGAGATCGTGGTCAAATAAAGGCCTATTAATGTTAAAAAAATATTAAACTGCATTGTTAACAATGCATTACCTCATAGGTCACGACCACCTAGGGCGCGCCCTATGTGGCATTGCACTGCGCCCGCCACCCTGAGACATAAAGATGAAAAGTCTCATGTGCCTGTAATTTCACCGGCAACCATACCCTTCAAACTGGACCACAGCAAGGCGAGCACTGCTGCTTTGCGGCAGAAAAAGATATGGTGGAAGTACTTCCCCGGATGAACTATTTCATAAAAAAGCTCTACTACTACCACTACTAAAAAAATTGTAGCATACCTGTCAAGTTAAGATGACAATACATTATTATGGTGACAGTGAGCTGATCTGGTGATGAAGATGAAATGTGGACAACGAAATTCCTCAATGATTATTTATTTGCCCGACAGAGTTAAGACTCATTTTGATCAATTTAGGGTTCACTAATTTAATAAAACTTATTTTGAAAATTATTGTTTTCAATAGTTTTATTTTAAAAATAACAATGACTGAATACCAGCTAAAAAACATTCTTTCGCTGCGTAGTAACTAATTGAATACTCGTTTTCAAGCTTCTTCAATAATATATCAAAAATACATAACTAGAATTCTAAAATTGTAACTGTTTTATTAATAAGAATTGAGAGGTAAAAAAAATACTTTTCAGCAGAGCTTAGATTTTTCGCTAGCCCCCACTTCTTGATCCACAACCACGCTCAAGACGACCGCATCGCAAACTTAACTGGAAACGATTCAGCTTAGGTTATGAGTCAACTGGGCGATATATGCAGTAACGAGAACTGGCCAAAGACTTTCAAATAGAGTACAGATGGACACATCGCAATCAATACGATGCGATGCAGTACCTACGTACATTGTCATCATCCATCACCAGCCTACAGAAGTTCACTACTGATGGTTATAGTTTTTTGCCGGTGAAGTTACAGGCACATGAGTCTTTTCATCTTTATGTCTCAGGTTGCCGGGGCAGTGCAATGCCACATAGGGTGCATCCTAGGTGGACGTGACCTATGTGATAATGCATTGTTGAAGGCAGAGACTTAGTTAAGCGGTAATCATCAACCTATTTTTAGTGGTTTTTCTTTAATATCAGGTGGGCGCCATTTGCTTGTTCCGACATTAAAATAGATACAAAATAGGCCTCCCCATAGAATGCCATGACGAACGATCTTGAGCCGTCTCTATGCACCTCCTTCCTGCAACCTCTATAATGTCTTCGGTCCATCGAAAGGGTGGATTTCCTATATAGGTACGTCATCAAAATGTAGTGATTTATTGTAACCTATAGCTTATATCACGCGCATTCCGTGGAATTCAGTTCTTCCCCTCGGGACGGCGCTGTCAGCTACATTTTCCTTCAGTTAGCTGCAACAGATTCGACCTTTACACAGCGAGCGTGAGGCTATTTGTTCTGGGTGCCAACGATGCAACGCGTCAGAAGGCGTGCGATTGCGAGCCATGGCACCAGTGGGGGTTATTGCGTAGTAGACTGACGTTTGATTTCGATGTCCAGTTTGCTATTAATTGCGCAGCGTGTTTTAAATATTTATGTTCATGTAAAATAGATAAAACACGATGCACAATGAACAGCCTATAAAAGACGTGACAAGGTTTGTGGTCTGACTCTTCCCGCCATTTTCGAAAAGAGACGTTGTCTACTTTTATTTTATTTCTTTTCATAGTGTTTTCTTGAGTTATTTTGTGCTATTTTGGTGGCATTTTAACGAATGTGGCTCGTTTAAAAAGCACAAGTGTAGTGAAATGAAATGGAAGTGAATTGCGTGACTTTTGAAATTGGTGGAAATTGTCTACCAAAGTTTTAGTAAAATTGGCCACCGTTTTACTAAAACATGACTCGACTGTGACTTTGACGACTTGGAAGCACTCCTTCCAAGTCGTTGCAAAATATATTGAAAATACAATATAGTGAAAATACAGATACTTGAAAATGGCTAACGCACAAGCCGTGCGGCGCCAATTAAAAAGAAAAAAAAAAAAGTTTGTGGTCACCACTCGAGAACCTTTCTTCCCCAGCGGTTATCAGTTCTGTGAGCTATATGGCCTGCTCATTGCCACTTCATCTTGCCAATTCTGAGAGCTATGTTTGTGATCTTGGTTCTTCTACGGGTACGAATGTGACCTCGCAATTTATCTTTTATCAATAAATTGGTATGCTAAGTATTTTTAGTGGGATGATTTGGACCCCCGAAGCTCAAAAACCCCTGTACCAATCAAGCTCATGTTCAAATATAAAAATAGTCTTACATTACCTACCTACCTACCAAGTTTCATCAAATATTGGATCAACGGTTCTGCAGTTATCGTCGGACAAACACACATACTTACAAACACACATACTTACAAACATAATACAAATAACAAACACTGCATTCTGCAATTAGACTTCGAAACTTCGTTATCAATCAATCATTACTTTTATTTCAGGCTTAATGGAAAATGTACTATACCTAAACAATAAGCCCATAGCAATAAATACCTTAAAACTAACATACATATATAAAATATTTTATCTATGGTTATAGCCTGAATATGAAAAAACAGGCGCACGCATGCGCAGTTCGAACTGTGAAAAAATGGCGCACGCATGCGTAGTTTGAACTTAATTTCCCGCGCTTCCCATATTACTATACCAAATAAATTACTTCCTTGTAACTTACCTACTTTGTTTAATTTCAATTTTTCCTATGAGTGAAGATAAAGTAGTGTATGAAACTTAATATAACTCAGGTATTATATGACAGTTGCATAATCTACTATTATTTTAGTGCACATGTTTAGACGGTGACGTATGACTACGACAATATACCTATATAAACGTTATACTCGGTCAATAAATTGTAACATTATTTTCAGTGTTTTCTCAAATCACAAATTACTGTAGGTATCAATACAACTCTAGTTGATTCTGAGCCATCGAATATAGTGTCGTATCTGTTCATAAATATTCATTGCCATCAAAAGGAGTGAACTTATAATTGAATTTCTGTTAACTGCACTCCAAGGACTGTTAAGTCTTGGTCATAACTTGATCATACGTAATCTGGCTCCTTTGTCCGGCAACATTGTATCAAGAGTGTTCAGTGGCACTATACGAGTGTACGTTTAGTTTAGTAATAAACCTAGTGAAAGAAAAAATGTATTCATTCCAGAATTAGGTACAAATGTTTCAGACTCCAACGGCCTTATTCTCTTAGCAAACAAAAGAATTATGGTGAGTTCAGATGATGCTCCAATTTAGTCACGATGTCATAAATGTAACAAATATTATTCTACTTAACCTAAAATACAACATGGAAATGTGATTATATAACAATGTGACCGAATCTTGAACGTTTCGAAGCGCGTTTAAAACTGTGAAACGTTTCTCTTTCACTCTTTCCAATTATGTAAAACTTTGCCCTACTCTAAATATGATCGCAATTAATTGAAAGTAGACTAAATTATTATGACGCAGAATACCAATTTTCAGTTAATTCACAATACAGCCTCGTTCGGTCAACTTTTAGTATGGTTTAAAATAATTGTTTAAATACTGAATAAATACTTGATAGATATAATAAGCTCGTGAAGTTACCTTTAACGTTTAGCGAACTGGTATGTTGCTTAATCGAGATTAATTGTGGCGCAGCGCAGAATTGCTACATAAACAAATTATTTGAACTCAAATTAAATATATAAATAGTACTGGACAGTTCACACAACATAATCTAGCTCCAAGCTTAGCAGAGCTTGTGTTATGGGTGCTAGACAACTGATATACTTAATACAATATATTACATAGATAGATATTTTTTATTTTATATAGAAAATACCCAGAACACCCTCAACAAATATCTGCAGATCGCACAAATATTTGTTCCGAAGCGGGAATCGAACCTGCTACCTCCTGCGTCGCAGGCCAACGTTCGCCTTCCACGCCACAGAGGTCGTCAAATTTTGCTTGTGTCTTCGCAATTTCCTTCAAAATTTCATTGTTATACACTATGTGCGCACACTTGGATCATAAGACTAGGATGTAAACTTAAAGTATCAAATAAATCACAATACCATCGACAGCCTAAACTCGCAACAGCGATCTATCCTCAATCCCAACAACTAAGTCCCCATACAGATAGGATTTACATGTTGATGTTGAGCAGTAGGTGTGTTGGTGTGTTGCGGATCTGATGCGGATGATTTATGCATTCTGTGGCGAACGATAACCGGTAATTGATGTTACCTTACAGCTTAATGTAGACATTGCACAGTTAGGCCGAAACGCTTCCAATTCACTAACTCATTTTATGCCTTAAACCGTCAGGTTCCGTACCAAATCTATGACTTCCGGAATAACAAAGAATACACCTTTTTTAAAATTTATTTATCATTTAAATTTACTATTAAAAAATATAACATAGATATAAATATAGCACTACAAAAAATCACAAAGGTTTATAAAAAAAAATGCTATAAGCGAGTCTTATTGAAACCGATACAATAAAACGAGTAAAGTAAACATCGTACGTTCGTAGGTACGTTTAGATTAATATAAACAATTATATTAGTAAATAGTTACATATATATATTTATAATATACATACCTACTATGATATTTAAATTTCAGGTATTAAGCAAGCGGATTACGTAACTACGTAACACTGTTTCTATCAGTCAGTCCAAAAGGACGCTGTCGCGATTACCCAATTTACGAAGTTTACCTACAAAGCCTGATTGCAACTAGACTGCATAAATTAGGTAATAGAAACATCAATTTTGAAATATTTTGAATTAAAGTTTGTTAAAAAAAAACAAAAAAATATTCAAATCGACTGAAACCGATAGCAACAGAGTAACGTAATCGTGCCACAGATATGTATCAGAAGATTTTCGGATAATTTTTTTTTTTTAATAAAAATAAGCCCATTCCCATTGAATACACACATTCCAATCAGAAACTTTAGCAATAAATCTGACAGGAACAAAATAAATCAAACTGGATTATCTCAATAAATGCTTCAGGAATACAAATAAATGTTCTTATCAGGAACCTTCGCTCCTTCACTCCATAACTTGTGTGTTTTGTGTGTTTTATGCGGTAAGAGGCATTTGTGATATAGTTTAAGTTGATAAATTGGTAGTATGTATGTAGTAGTAGTGGTAGACCTTTTTTGTGAAAGAGTTCGTCCGTGGAAGTACTACCACCATACCTATATCTGCCGCAAAGCAGTAGTGCTCGCATTGCTGTGTTCCGGTTTGAGGGGAATGGTTGCCGGTGAAATTACAGGCACATGAGACTTTCATCTTTATGTCTCAGGGTGGCGGGCGCAGTGCAATGCTACATAGTAGGATGCGTCCTAGGTGGACGTGACCTATGTGGTAATGCACTGTTCATAGGTAGAGGGTACCGCTTAACATCAGGTGGGCCATATGCTTGATCCGTAAGTAATACCAAGTTTTATAAAAAAAAAAAACTGTTCTCTAGACAACTTTATTGTATTTGATGTTCGTGAAAAATAATTGTAACTTTGTTTGTATCTATGAACACATAAATTCATCACTATTACTTATAACTATATACTTTTTATCTAATTTAGTAATATTTTATAATGTAAGTAGCTGTTTGTTGTTTCAGTAAAAATAAAACAAAATAAACAATCAAACTTTTGACTATACATAAAATAGCGCGATATTCTTACATCAGCTAAACCATATCCAAACCAAAACAAAAAAGTCATGTTCGAACGTTTCAAACGTTCAAAATAGCGTGATTGGGGCTTGGAGGGAGTTTCTAACAATTTATACACTTGGCCGCAATGAATTCATGTCACTAATAAAAACCAATATCTCAGAAAATATGAATACCAGCTTAATTAAATAAAAAGTTTTTGTGAAAAATATATTTTGAATAAGCTTTTTCAAAATTTATGACCGTAACAGTGTGCTGATCAAAATAAGCCTAAGCACGGCCAGTCTACTATTTATGCATCAAGGAATTCCGTTCCGTCCATCTCCATCATCAGATCAGCTCGCTGTCACCATCATATTATTGTCATCGGAACTTGACAGGTATGTCAAATTTCAGCTCAATCGGTTAAGGACAACTGCTTTAAAATTTAGTTGCAAGATTCCACCCGGATTTCACCCTGAGAAACATACATTGTAAGTTAAATAAAAGCTTGTAAAAAGTGTTTCATACACCAGTTATTACTACATAAATACCATTCATAAAAGTTGGTTGGTTGTGGGTTTGCTATAAAGTAATAACACCAACAAAATATAAACTTATTTCATCTGTTTTTGTTAATGCACTTCAATTCAAATCCATTTATTTCTCAATAGACACATATTACATTGCACTTAGAAAAGTAATTGACATAAAACTGTATTTTACAGAAGACAATGGTAAAACCAAAAATAAAAAAGGTACAATAATAATCTTATAAGAGAACAAAATAATATCAGAAACATACATTAATTGATTAATTGTATTTATGTAGTATTAATGGTCTAAGTATCTAAAACATTTTTCACTCCTCTTGCTCAAAAAGACCGTCAATATGGCGTACCAGAGTAAAGAAAAAATAGCATTTCTTCATCAAGGGGAAAAAGTTTTTTTTTTAAATTTTTGGCTGTCAAATGACAATGAACCTACAAAAACGAAAAAGTCTTTAGTCATAAGTAGAATAATAATGAATAAAGACTCTACTTATTACAGTTTCATCAAAAAAGAACAACATTTTATTTTTGAAAATGGAATTAAAAGGCAATCTCTTTGGTAGAATGCATGCAATGCGTTGCGTTGCCGCTACACAAGAAATAAAAAATAAAGACAGAGGCGTGAAATAGTTTTTTTTTAGTTTTTTATTATAATTGAAAATTGAATTGGTAGTGACCGTAATTAATTTTTCATATTGTATTGGATTATTTTATAATTCTCCCAATCGTAGTGTAAAGTTGAGTGAACACGGCGCTAAAAACCCATTAAAATATTTAATTTAATTTTTTATATTAAACTCGGTTTCTATTTACTGCCGATCTTTATATAATGGGTAATTTTAGCTCCTTGTATTAACAATCTAATATTATTTCAATATGTTGGCGTTCTTATTTTCCAAGACATTTGTGTTTTTGTTAGTGACCCGAATTTATTGGGGCCGAGTGTATATCATTGCCTGTTCCATCAAGTTCCATATCCACTTGGTCTAGCTTTAATGAATGTCATGTCTATCTGCCACTTGTATTGGGGTAAGCGTCTCTAAATGAAATACCTCAGTTTCAGCAGCGGCTTCGGCTAGCTGTCAGTTGTGCATTCTTTCGTTGACCAAGCGCAGCGAATGTCTCAGTGGTAACTTGAGCGTCGGCTTTCGTATGTATTATCCATAGATATTTAATAAGTATTTTGACGACTTCTGTGGCGCGGCGGGCAAAGGTTCGCCTTTGACGCAGGAGGTCGCGGGTTCGATGCCCGCCTCGGAACAAATATTTGTACGATCTGCAGATATTTGTTCAGGGTGTTTTAGGTATTTTCAATGTAGAATAAAAAAATATCTATCTAAGTAATGTATTGTATTAAGTATATCAGCTATCTAGTACCTATAACACAAGTTCTGCTTAGCTTGCGACTAGATAATGTTGTTTTTTTTTTATACTACTTGAATGAAAGAACAAGCAGATGGCCCACCTGATGTTAAGCGGTAACCTCTGCCTATGAACAGTGCATTACCTCATAGGTCACGTCCACCTAGGACGCGCCCTATGTGGCATTGCACTGCACCCGCCACCCTGAGACATAAAGATGAAAAGTCTCATGTGCCTGTAATTTCACCGGCACCCTTACCCTTCCAACCGGAACACAGTAGTGCGAGCACTACTGCTTTGCGGCAGAAATAGGTATGGTGGTAGTACTTTCCCGGACGAACTCTCACAAAAAAGCTCTACTACTACTAAAAAGCTCTACTTCTACTAAAAACTACTCGTGTGAACTGTCCAACATTATTTATTTATTTATTAAATTGAATCTCTTTCGTACTACCCATGTTTGATGGGACTTTATTTGATGATAACTGTAGAACCGTTGATCGAATCACCATGAAATGTAATAGGTGATCGTGGCAAGTTTGTTTGTATCCTATACCATTTAATTAACAATATTTGTTTGTAATCACGTGCTCAAAAAAGGCGATTTAATTTTTCGGGACGAAAAATCTATCTAGCTAGGTCTCTTCACTGGGAAAAATAGCTTTTCATGGTCATTCTAGTAGACTCTGGTTTTCATAGTATCACAAAGAAAACTTACCCGTTAACACAGAATAAATACAATAATACAGAATAGTACACAGAATAATACAGAATAGTACAAGTACCGTAAATCAAATAACGAGAACCTCAGTGTTCTTTTCATCAAATCCTAAATAACTAAACAGAAAGAAGCATAATAAAGGTTTACACACACTGCGCCAGTGCGGTGTAACACCAGCCCAACTGTGACTCATCGCTCTTCTAACTAGAGATGGGATATTATCGATTAGACGCTCTATCGATAGTCAACTTTTCAGTTTCTCGATAGAATGTTGAAACGATGCAGTTCATAAACAAAAATTTAGTCTGTTAAAGTCTGTAATTTTCGGAGTTTTTTTTTTAAAAACAACTAATGCAAGGAAATTACGAAATAACGTTTAAAATTTAAAAATAAAGGACATAGTGAGCCATTTTTTTGTTGTTGTAAATAACACAATATATTCTTATAATACGATAATATTTGAAACCGATAAGTTTTATTATTTTATTAGCCATTTATCTACGTGGCGATTGACAGTCCGAAAGCAATAACTCAAAAAAAACCAGCAAAATAATAATAAATTAGTGTTAGTTACTTAGGGAGCTAAAATAATAAGCACTTACGTAAAAATCTATAACGGTAAAATTACATATTGCTTTTAAATCCACTTAGCTCTAAACTTGTCATTACTTGCTTGAATTGAACCTGCATTAATTTAACCCTAAGTGGAAGAAAACTAATCTAGACAAGTGCCACTTAGTAAACTTTTTATTTTTATTTCCTAAGACATAATTAGTGTTTTTATCGATAGGGTAAGGAAAACCAACCCTTATGATATTTATTATTCATGATAATAAGCAGAAAACAGAGACAAATGAAATAAGTGCTTTGAGGGTTTCGTATATTTTTGGCTTGCGATAATTAGTAAGAAATGTGTAAAAAATACCATTTAAAATTATAAATCTGTTTTTTATCGTTTTCTTGTGCAACCTTCTCCAAAATACTAACATAAAACTTTATAAGTAGGTTTCTGAAGAAAACTAACTAACTCAAAAAGTCCAAAAATACATTTTTAAGGACGCAGCTTTTTATTGTATTTAGCTATAAACTAGAGCTTTTCACATGACTAAAAAACTGCAGGTAAAATAACACCAATACAATTATTATTTGTTATTATTTTCAACTCAATATGTTTAGCCTGATAAAAACATTCTTCATTGACAGACAGATAAAAAATATATCTTTTATTGAGTATGTTAATATTTTTTGAGGTGAAGAACACTAAAAATGCATTTAACAAACAAGGCAAAATTTTAAAAGATACTGATAGCAATTTTTGGTCAAAATTCGAACAGAGTTGAAAAATAATTAATAAATAAATAATAAATCATCGACACGGAATAGTGTTGAGCCACGTACAACTGTGCTACGGCTACGGTAAAGGGTGACCGACATAGTGTCGCCGCGGTAACAGGGGGCGTTACTGGGCTGTTAGGGCTGACAATACTTGTGTTTTCTGTTATTATTTATTACGTGCAAAATAAATATATTATTAATGTTTCAAAATCAGATGCAATATAGAAACACATCAAAAGACCAACTCTTACTCATATTCTTGTGTGCAATAAGGATTAAAGAGTAGAGAATGTTATACTTGGAGCATAGATAGTAAATGTATTAGAGCAATGTACATTATTAAGAAGTGGGATCTCTCCATGGTGGAGCAAGATAGAAGGAAAAAAGTAATTAGCAGCCTTTAAATGTCCACTGCTGGAAGAGGCTACAGAAAACAATGAGGGGGGGGGGGGGGGGGGGGGAGGAATTTGCCATAATCACCATGCTTGGCAGGCAGATTGGTGATCGTAGTATTGGTGTTGAGTACTCAAGTGAATGCTGCTGCCCATCCCCTGATGTAATCCCTTACTCGTTTTTAATAAAACTGTTTTTTTTTCAATTATGTATGATTCGTAGAAAAACCAAGATCACCGATATAGCTCCCAGAATTAGCAAATTTAAGTGGCAATGGGCACGCCATATAGCTTGCAGAACTGATAGGTGACCAGAAACAGGACGATGCAGAAGAGGAAAGGGACCATTCTTAATGGACCATTTACATAAAAGAGGTCGCAAGAAGTCGGTGAATGGAGGCGGCTCAAGACCGCTCATCGTGGCATTCTATGTGTATGGATATATTCTAAGGGGACGGCGTATGTCCAGCAGTGTGCTTCTGTAGGCTCGTCATCATCATAGAGATGATGACGATTTTGATTTATGGGTTTGTTTTACCGTTTTTTTTTATGCAACTTTGTATGACTGATCCAAGTTGATGGCCCACCTGATATTAAGCGGTACCCTCTGCCTATGAACAGGGCATTACCTCATAGGTCACGTCCACCTAGGACGCACCCTATGTGGCATTGCACTGCGCCCGCCACCCCGAGACATAAAGATTAAATGTCTCATATGCCTGTAATTTCACCGGCACCCTTCAAACTGAAACACAGCAATGCGAGCACTATAACTTGGCGGCAGAAATAGATATGGTAGTAGTACTTCCCCGGACGAACTCTTTCACAAAAAATCTCTACAAATAAAAAAAATTATGCTTTTAATATAAAATAACATTATTAAATTTAGATAAAACTGTGGAAAACTTGTAACAAGTTTTACGTGAGCCAAACTGCCAACCCTATTCAAAAAGGGGGGACGCCTGGGGAATGACTCGAACCAGGGAGCGTATTGTCCACCGTACGATACATCAACGTTGAATATCAATGTAAAAGCATCTATCGTTTCGCTCGAGGCCCATCGGACATAATTCAGCAATTTTGCTCTTATGACGTAATTATTAAGATGTATGTATGTGTGTTCAGCGCAGGCAGATGAATAAGAAGTCATTTTTCTTTGAAATGAGAGCTATTCGTATTGTTTAAGTAGGTTGCTGACTGGTACACCCCTACTCGCAATGATCATGATGCTGTTAGTTGGTTGCTATATCATTTACACCAGGAAGTCGAGGAAATACTTTTAAAAAAAAGAAGATTTTTATACATGCAAAATTATTTTTATTTCATAAATCATTGTGACGACCTCTGTGACGTGGCTGGCGACGGTTCGCCTGCGACACAGGAGGTTGCGGAATCGATTCCCGCCTCAGAACAAAATATTTATACGATCTGCAGGTATTTGTTCAGGGTTTTCCGGGTATTTTCTATGTTTATTAAAAATATCAATTCATAGAATGTATTGTATTAAGTATATCAGTTATCTAGTACCCATAACACAAGCTCGGCTTAGTTTGAGGCTAGATAATGTTATGTGAACTATGCAGCATTATTTATTATTGATATATTATTTTAATATATCTTATTATTCTAGCAGTCTTATTGTCTGCTAGAATTATTTGCTCAATCAAAGCTGGTCTTTTATACTTCCATAGAAAATAACAACAATATGAAGTCTCACTTCGTTTGAGACATTTTGCGTAAGCAGTCAACTTATAAATATACATTGCTACTAATAAACGTGGATCATACTCCAATACTCGTGTAATTACTCCAAGGGGAGTAATTACACTGTCTCTTGTCTTTTGTCTCTTTCGATTTAATTGAACTGCCTGCCAAAAGCAAAAGACAAAAACTGCAAAAGACTGTATCTTTTTCAAGGATAATTGGGCAAAGTGGCGTCCTGACCCGGCGATTAGGCGACGCGGCACCAAATCGGAGATGGCGAGACGAAATTGATAAGTTTCTGGCTGACTGGATAAACATAGCTCAGGATCGTGATGTCTGGAAGGAGTGGGGCCTTTGCCCAGCAGTGGGATACAAAGGGCTACGAAACGTCGGGGAAAATAAATAATAAGGTTATACGCGATAAATACCCGTGATAATATCCGTAAATACAAAGGGCTAGTAATAAAGTAGATAATAGAAATATAATTTTAATTTTATAGTAGCAAGGCTAATGTTCAATATTAGTCGAAAAATAAAATTTTATAGTATATGCATTTCTATATTAGTTTTTGTGGTTTTTGAACTATAATAAAACAGATATTTTTCTCATTTTCAGGCAGCGCAGCCATCACAAACGCCACATACATATGCGATCCAATTCAAGCAGCAATTGGGGGAGAGCAGCGTCTTAGTCTTGGAAGTTCCAATTAAAGAGTGGCTATAGTGGATTATAGTGACCGATTCTATGTATGTATATATATTATGCATGTATGTATGTATGTTTCACATGGAAATCTTACTAGAAGTATACCTACTAGCTAGAACATTAAATAGTGTAGAAGCCCTTCCTGTCAAAACTGTTGAAATATGGATATATCGTACCTAGTACTTATATACCAACAAATTTATTCCAAAATTCGTTACAAACCAAACAAATAAAATACGAAACTTATCTATGATCAACACACCTGTGTTTAATCTTCACATATAAATTCAGTAATTTTTGACGTAAATTGAAATTAAAGGTATCCTAGGGTCAGTAGGTGATCAGATTAGTCCTATTCACGGCAGGTTATAGATCATATTGGGGTTGAAAAATGAAACGTCTACGTAGCTTTTTCTGTTTTAATTTAATGTTAGTTTCGTTCGTCCGTTATCACTGGTTCTTTCCTGGTTAGATCAGATACTAGATGATAAAAGTGTGAGTGGTAAAATTATTTATTTCATTCAAGATCTTTGATTTTTTGTTTTAGGTAGTTTTGGTTGCCTCATCGACGTTTCATTTCCTTTGAACCTTCGTTTTTGACAGACCGTGAAAGTGAAATCTTCTTCTTCTTGTCTTAGGTAATAAGAAGAAAGTGAAATCAGTGAGAACAACACTGACTAGACTGGTAGACTTTCTGGAATGTCATTGTTATTTAGATTTTCTTGTCAATGCTCCCAAACGCCAAAAATAACGTAGATTGCATCATTCGCTGGTGACATCTGCATTATTATCTTAGAGGATTCAAAAAATTTTTCTGGCGCCAAATTATTATAGATATCTGCTACACATCTATTAGCGTCCAATATTATTCATTGCATTCTATGACCCAGGCCTCGTCCAGCAGAGGACTTCTACGGCTAATGATGATGAAACAGCTTTTAATCACTGGGATTTTTTATTGCATAGGGCATAGCTAGCATAGCTTTTCTCAATAAATTTACTTGCGGTAGACCGCTAGCCTATATTGTTAGTTATAGACTGCTGCAAATCTCAAAGGTATGGCCATACCTGCTTTAATTATAAATTTATCAAGGAGAACTTGTTAAATATTTAATATTATGATGATTTGAACAAATGTTTTGTAAGTTTTCTGTTCAAATAAAATACTTTGTTAGCTGTATCTTGGAGCAACAGAAAGGGTTCCCAATCCATAAACAACACAACATTATTTATTACATATTCAACAATGAAATTCGCATTTGTTAACACATTATAACATTGAAACTATTGCAAATTGTTTCGAAGCTTTCTATAAAAAATACTATCTTGGCCCCTTTTCTTATTTTGACTCCCTTTTCTATTGTAAGGGTTAACTAAACATGTGTAATCTTCATTATTTATGGTCAATTATGTCCTGCAAACGGACCTACTCTATTATGAAGGACTATTTAGTAGCATTTCTGTTTAAACGGGTGGACATTCGGATTTAGATGTCTTGTCTTTTTTTGTTCTGTTTTAATGGAGTCGCTTTTAGTTACAAACGTTTTTATAATTTAGGTTTGAAAATTCTACAATTTACGACAAAGTTAAAAAATATTTTACAAAATCATAATTTAAAGTCTCTAAAAGATGTTAAACAAAACGTTTATTCATATTTTGAGTTATGATCAAAAACAGACAAGAACAAACAGCAAGTAAAATCAAAATTGCCTCATTAAAATTAATCAAACAGTATGTCGTATTGTTTGGACTTGTAGAATGAGAACAGTTAAGATATGGGATCTTAAAACTAGACATGAATAAATATTAAAGCCCTTATTGCCGACATTGATCATAAAATAATTTTAAAACAGAAGTTATTTTAGTTATTACCTACTTGGCTGCGGCTACGCACGCGTGGTGTTCGAATAAAAAACCTAACCTCATCTTGGGAACCAATGGCTGTATAGAGCTCGCCCTAGTCTCAAATTGTAGCAGATTTAGTCTACTTTAAAAGTATGAATAGTGACTATACCGGTCAGATCCTTCTCTCACCGAAAATTTCATTAGTTTTTTTTGGGCACACCGCCACTCGTGCAGTCTGTTTTTTAATATTGGTTTAGGTCCTAATAAAGAATTCAGAACGATCGGACCTTTTGAAAGCACGGATGTATGTACATCTTGACTGGACTATTGACATTTATGAATAGTTTGGAATACTACTACAATGACTGTTATGTTATGTTCATGTTTATTTTTATTTATTTTTATTTTTTATTTTTAAGTTTTATTTTATTAAATAGGACACCCAACACAGGTTTACACTAACACATTCAAAAAACAAAACAAAACAAGGTCTTAATGTTAGTGTTCCCGTAATTATAGGGTATCACAGCGTGCGTAAGAAATACAACAATTAACAGCTTATTACAGGGATACATAGTAAATTAAAGGATAAGAAATATAAAAATACTTATTACATAATACTAAGACAAAGGATAATAATTTATAGAAATAATACTTAGTTTAGGCTAGTTATATGTTATTATGTTACTAATAATCATGACATATTCTTGAAATAGTAAAACCGTGTTTTGTCTCTTTCGAACGAATTTGAAACTATCCGTGAATGTAAAACACAAAACACAAGATAATTTGAGTTTTATAGTACTAACACGGTTAGTAGGTAGTATTTTAGAAATAATAGTCAATAAATAGCAACAATGTTGCTTCTTATTATAACACTCTATACCTTTACAGTTCAAGCCAAGACCATTAGCTTTTTGAAAATTTGTCCCCGTAACTCAACAACATTGTCCCAAAGAAAGGTAACCCTAAAAGACCATGTCTTATTTTATAGGACTAGCTATAAATTCACCATTTTATGGTCTAGAATTAATGCAGAAGCTCATTACTGGCTATTCTTAGGGTATTTGTTTATGGGTCAAGAAAGTAACGTGCGAAAGGGGTGACTTCAAAGGGGATTTTTTTGGACGTAATAATTTAGGAGACAGGAATGAAGAGTTTTGAAGATGACAAAGGTAAAAAGAGCTATAAAATGACACATCTTTCTTAGGTTTACGCTGTATGAATATCAGCTCCGAAATCCGTCAACGTCATCATCATCAGCCGTAAGACGTCCACTGACGAGGCCTCCTCTATAGAATACGATGGGAGGATTTGCCATAACCACCAAGCTTGGCAGGCTGATTGGTGACCGCAATATTGGTTTTGAGTACTCAGGTGGATGCTGCTGCCCATCGTCTGGTTTAATCCCATGGTCGGTTTTTACGAAATTCACGGGTGGACACGGAGGTTAATTTTAATGTTAAAGAACTCCCTTTTCCGCATTCGAACTCTATGGGCGGGTCCATTATGTTTCTCTACTCATTAGCCGAAAACACCACAGCATAATAATTTAATTGTATAATTTTCCTTACCTTTTCTAAAAAGTAGGTACTACCACCGTACCTACTCAATGCTTGCATTGAAGTATTCCAAATTGAAAGGCATGTGTGCCGGTAAAATTACAGTCACACATAAAAATAAATAAATAAATAATGCGGGACAGTTTACACAACACACAACCGTTTACAACTGATATACCTACCTACTTAATACAATACATTATAACATAGATAGATATTTTTTATTATACATAGGAAATACTAAGAATACCCTGAACAAGTATCTGCAGAAAAACAAATATATCATTATATAGTTATTATATATTAGTTATTGTATCGTACAAATATTTGTTCTGAGACGGGAATCGAACCCGCAACTTCCTGCATCGCAGGCGAACCTTTGCCCGCCGCGCCACCTAGGTCGTCAATATAATGTCTCACACACAGGCACAGTGTCGAAGAAACAGCCCGTCAATTCCTCTACCAAAAGTTTTCAAGACTGGCACGACCTTCAGCAATGAAGAAAATTACAATGAAGAGATATAATAATATCATGTCATCATAATGTCAGCATGTCAGCATGTATACATGTCAGCTCTGGTTTAAATACAAGAGAAAATCGTATAGTACTATAACGGTGCTATACAATGTCGCTAATCGCATCCTTATAAAAAAGCCACAATTCTGTAGCGCGTCGAGCATGTTCGCTGATGCACGTTTTCCGGATTTCTTCTCCATCATAAAATCACGAATAGAGTCCTTCTGGAGTGGGTTGAAGAGTTCCAAAAAAGGCATTCTGCAGTGCATGTCTGAAGGCATAGCCCCATGTACAGATTTTGGATCTCTGTGCATCAGAGCGGTATCCGGAAATAATAGGTATTTTTTATTGTTTTTTTTTATGTAGTACCTATTTCAATTTCAATTTGGCTGAATTGGTATTTATATATTTTTGTAATTTATCTTTTTTTAGTCTGAAATAAAGAAATATTGTATATTGTATTGTATATATATCAGTTATCTAGTACCCATAACACAAGCTCTGCTTAGCTTGGGGCTTGATAATATTGTGTGAACTGTCCAGCATTATTTATTATTATTTATTATATATCTCAAGGTAGACGCAGTGTAAGGGCACGTATGTATCTATATACATCATAGGTGACCGTGACCTAAGAGGTATTGCTGATTTAATAGCTGGACTTTTTAAAATCTGTTGGAATCTTAAAGCCTATAATGTATTTTTTTAAGCTAAGCTGTCGGTCCCGGCTGTTATTGATTAATAGTAGTCGATAAGCCATGTCAGAGGCCCTGGGGCGGCTTGACAAACTCTGACACCAGAGGCCAGCACTACCTCATACGAATCGACGACGACGACGATGTTTTTTTTTTATTTTCATCTGTTTCTATAACATGAAAAATAAAGGGCGTTCTGATATTTGGATACTGAATACAACCGATTGTGGAAATGTATTAAAACAATATAAACAAATAACAAAAACTTTTAAATTATCTTCATCTTTAACATGTACCAAATCGAGTATGTTCATAATGCTACTTCATTTCTCACGTCAAGCAACATTTAACGCCAATAGAACATTTACACAAAAAAAATACTCTCATACAAAACTTCAATGACAATCATAATCACAAGAGATCCACATCAATCTACTGACATATTGTGATACAATTTCGTCACGTATAATAATGGTCCAACCATACCTCCTTGCGATACACCTAGGGTGTATTCAATAGGCCTTTATCTCTATCATTTATTCATGGTCATTATTTGACCATTTCTGGATTAATGATGTGCTATCATTGTTCTTGTATGTTAAAAGATCGTTAAATGTTTGGAGAGGTGTGAAATAAGATACTTAATGGGTGTAACGGATCGTCTTTGTTATTTGCTGACCCCATTTTGATATTTGGTTCCGGGATATTCATAATCATAATACATTCATCTACAATTTAAAAAAAGATAATCGTTTTATTTTGGTTTAGCTTTAACTTTGATTACTTGCAATTCTGCTTCGTTGACAATACAATTTTCAAAGGAGTTTTTCAATTTTGTGTTTAAATCATAAAGTTTGTTTTTAAAGATAGTATTAACTGTCTTGGTTCTTATTGTATTCATTTTATTTCTTTCATACAACCATTATATCTACGGAATAAAGCACCTGACCGTTGTGTACACATTATATTTTATTGCATTTATTCTCATGTACACTAAACTAATTAATTTACTTTATACTATAAGTTTAATATTCAGGATCAATTCATTTCTTAAATCAAACCAGATTAGCAAGGCTCTAAAATATTATTGCAAAATTTCTCACAACGCTGAATGAACCAATTCATGAATTAAAAATGTGTCTAAATTAATAACTTTCTCATCAAACACTTCAATAGTATATCATTTTATAGACCATTAAAAATTCAAGTGCTCTGAGAACAAGAGTATTAAAATGTATTTCTGGTTTCTTTTTAATTTTTTGCGCATTTGTCACTTGTTAGATTGAATGGGCATAGAGCTTATTTGGGGTGGTGGATAAATGGGCTTAGAACGGGTTTTGGCAATAATCAACACTGTTGCAATGTTTATTAAACAAGGTAATAAGCATGGTCCTTTCTGTAGTCACGTTCCGTTATTTCTAAACCTGTTTTAGTGTGACCTTTTGATGTTAAAGTTAGATTACTCGTATTTTGTGTTAATGCGTTGTACTGTATCTGGTGTCTTCAACTGCCCTTTTAGAGGGAATTGTATCATTCTCGTACAAAACATTAACATGATTGATTTTGTTGTAGAAAATTCATTAATTTACTTATAATTATGATATCTGTTGCACAATATCTCTTGGTGACCAAACTTCCGCAGCAACCACGCCAGCCTCCTTCAAAACTTAAGGGAGGCTGGCCGGTGTCAAATATCTATACTCGTACCTATACGTATATAAAACAAAGTCGTGTTAGTTACACCACTTATAACTCAAGAACGGGTGAACCGATTTGGCTGAAAATTGGTGGGGAGGTAGCTTAGAACGAGGAGATTGAAATATGGGGGAGGGGTAGGAGAGGGGGGGGGGGGGGGGGGGGGGGTTCACCGGGGGCTACCCATGCGAAGCCGGGGCGAGTCGCTAGTAGTTTATATTTTAAATTGGTTCTTTTAGTGATGTTTGTTGTTTTTTTTTTTTTGAGTTTGTCTTGTATAATGGGTAATGCTGTTTTATTGGGATTAGGGCGAAATAGTGCTTGGTGGAAGGTTCCAGACATGGTAGTTCGGTCCGCAACAATATCCTATTTCCCCTTAAAGTAAAGCATCACTTTATGAAATTGTCTGATCTTCGTTTTCCCATGAACTAGCCGTAAATTTCATACCACAGCTTTACAATTTTTAGACATTACTACAATTGCTATGACTCACTTCTTTAAGCACCACTTTTTTATTCTATGGCACTTTAATCCTCGAGGTTTCCGAACTGTGTGACTGTAAAATATACTGTGCCCGACAAAGAACAGACGACTGGAGTTCACAGGTCATAATATATTCAGAAAATGCATTGTGTCTGTTAGAATAAAAGGAATTAGACAATGACATTCTGATATTATTTATACTGCGGACGAAGATGGTTATCGGACAAAAAATTTGGAACGAGGATGCACGGATGGAAGATGATTTTGATGGGGATCATTAAGTTTAATAAAATCAGTGTTATTTTTTTCTTGAGTAATGAGAGTTTGAAACAGTTTCACATGTGAACGTCTTGATTATTATGAATCAGGTTCATTCTTGAGCTGCGGGTAAGGTCTTCTAACTGGTGCTATTTATCCTAGCTTCATCGCTGGAATCTAAGAAGTCACGGGATTTTGCCCAGATGCCTTCCTGGCTTCAAGTGATCTGTTTGTGGTTAATGTATTGGTCTAATGGTGCCACTCCAACTACGCTCCTATGGGGAGTCAAGTGCGCCCAGATTTTATCGAGTAAGGGGAAGCCGAGATCTTTGGATGTCAGGCGGCGGCGTGTGCAGTGGTGCATTTGCTTTGAGTTGGTTGTGGCGGCAGTTGCGACGTGGTACATACGGCGCGCCAACAGCACCACAACGTCCTCAATGCTGGAGAATTAAGAAAGTAAGTCTCTGAACTCTTAACTCAACTTTTTCAGGCCTCATCAGTCCATGTACCCACAAGCACGATAACGAAAATAATTACGTTATTTATGGTACAGACAATTATGTCGATGAGTGTCTCAATAATTAATATCTTGACTTAAACAATATCGATCGTTTAGTAACAACTTTTTCTTCTCTCTTTCCAAAAAAAAAACACTCTTCCATGAGTATTTCAAAGAACCACTCGTTTTCTTACACAATGCTTACCGGACAAAAGTAGCCATCTAACGTCGCATTCACGTATTTTTACGGTTTTCCTTACATGAAACTATTTGTTTCATCCCTGTAGGAAGCGCAATAAGCTCCCTTGAAAAGAATATTATTTACGAGTAGGGCAGACAATTTGGAACATTTTCGGTCTGCGTAAAATTTCAGTCGCTGATTTTCCGGTAGGTACGTTTTAAGCCCATGGTCGGTAATGTAACGTTATATAAAAAAAAACAGAAAACAAAATAACTTTTATATTGTTTTTCATAATGAGAAATAAAATAAAATAACACCAAACAGTCACATTATAAAGATAGTTTTGACCCCTCACTAGGATTCTCTGTGTTGTGAGTAACAGAAAATATGAGTATCATGGTTCTACAACATCGAGACTCGATATGCTATTGAATGAGAACCATATCAGAATAAGAACCTTTCAGGACTAACTGAAATTTCACGATGCATAAAACCAACAGTTTTGGCTACCATTGTTAATATAAACCAATCCGTTTAGGCTAAAGCAAGTAAGTTTATTACAGTAAGTATTGCATAGCATTTTTCACTCTGACTTATTCTTTGATAATGTTACGTGTGGAACAGACCTAATGAAACATGTTCCTGGTTGGTGGCAAAACTCAAGTAGAGCGTTTCAATTTGAATTTCGGGCTTAAATTTCGGTCTCAATTCATGGAAACCGAATGTGATACGCTACCTTACTACCAAGACACTATTTTCCCAGCGAGACAAGAAATAAGGTAATATTTAGCAGAGAGTAAAAATTTCTACGTGCTTCGGCGAGACGTCCCCATAAATTGTCTCTTGTAAAAGAACTCTAATGGCATCGCAATTGTATGGTTCTTTCGATACTAAGGTATGGCTTTGTGAATTGAAGAGAAAATGAGGAAAACCATTGTGGAAAAATAAAAATATGAAGCTGAGTAGCTCTTAAATTGGGGACCTACGTTACAGTATGTGTGTGTATGTATGAGAACTGCTAAGGAGTGGAATACACTACCGTCGTCTGTCTTTCCCTGAAAACTATAATCTGGGTCTCTTCAAGGCTAGAGTGAATATATAGAGCCTTCTAGACCTTTGTGCTCCATCTTCGGCCGCATCGTCACTTACCAACAGGTGAGATCGTGGTCAAACAAAGGTCTATCATTGTTAAAAAAAAATAAAAAAAAAAAAAAATGTAACAATCATAGACCGCAATAAAGTAAATGCTTCAGATTGTGTTACCAACACTATTTTTTAGATACCTTCCAGCTTTATATTTGTTCCTGGTTTGGGTGTTGCGGTACAATGGTACTTATAGTTCCTGGCGCGGCGGGCGAAGGTTGGCCTGCGACGCAGGAGGTTGCTGGTTCGATTCCCGCCTCGGAAAAAATATTTGAGCGATCTGCAGATATTTGTTCAGGGTGTTCTGGATATTTTTTATGTATAATTAAAAATATCTATCTATTTAATGTATTGTATTAAGTATATCAGTTATCTAGTACCCATAACACAAGCTCTGCTTAGCTTGGGTCTAGATAAAGTTGTGTGAGCTGTCCAGCATTATAAGTAAATATATAAAATTATTTAAAAAAAATGTTCCTGGTTTTGGGTGTTGCGGTACAATGGTATTTGTAGTTCCTGATATCTACGACACAGGAAATCCTAGTGCGGGGTCAGGACTATGCATAGATAGATAGATATAAAAACAATTTATTTAACAACACAGAAAATAAGCAAATTAAAAATTAATATATAAACTAAACACGGAAGCACAATGGGCGGTCTTATCGCTATAAGCGATCTCTGCCAGACAACATGTATGAAACTCGTATGTGACTGTTGGGTTTGTTATGTTATGATAAGTTACACTGTCTACCTCAGTCACTAGTTCAATTAAATCTTAATTACTATGCTTCTTCATCATCATCGTCAGTCCATAGAAGTTCACTGTTGCACATAGGCCGTAGAATGCCACGACGAGTCTTGAATCGCCTCTATCCACCAACTTCCTGCGACCTTTAAAATGTCGCCAATCCATGTGTGAGTGGAGGGCACCGGCCTACTCAGCGTCATCCTGGTTCGTGGTTGCCACTCGAGAACCATTATCCCTGAGCAGTTGTCAGTTCTGCTAGCTATACCATGGTCTGCCCATTGTGACTTCTACTTGCTCATTCTGAGAACTATGCCAGTGATCGTGGGTTTTCAACGAATATCAACGATTTTGGTTTTACTAAAAAAATGCCGGACTCAACATTGTCTAGCCCCAAGCTAAGCAGAGCTTGTGTTATGGGTACTAGACAACTGATATACTTAATACAATATATTACATAGATAGATATTTTTTATTATATATAGAAACACCCCTGAACAAATATCTGCGGATCGCACAAATATTTGTTCCGAGGCGGGAATCGAACCCGCAATCTCCTGCGTCGCAGGCGAACGTTCGCCCGCCGCACCACAGAGGTCGTCAAAATATCTCTCTCCAGCTGACTTGACTTTGGCCTTGTGTGCTGAGTAAACAAACTGAAATTTACAAGGTATTTTGACAATATAGTGTAACTACTACATTCATGCAATATAGAGGTGTCAATGACATCAATGTTGCCAATATTGTAACCAAATTAGCCCGAATGGCAGGCTTTGATTAAAAGCAAGGTGTAATAAAACCGAACGCTCGTTAATGCGCAAAACCACACATTTTGGGAAATGTCCACAACAATGTCAGGGTACAGTGCCGGCGAAAAATTAAATTAACAGTGACACGTGGTTTACAGTGAAGTAGAGAATCTAGAAAAGCCATAGCCTATGGAAACCATAATAAATTCCAAATCCAAAAGACACGGTTCCGAATACAGGATAGATAGATAGATAGATAACACTTTATTGCACGCCACAAAAATAAAAATAACATTAAAAACAATCAGAAAAATCTCTTCCAGACAACCTTGGGATGGACTGGAATTGACGAGAACGATAAAGGACGGTGGTGTAGATCAAATAAATCAATAAATAAAAGTATACGTATACATACAATCTAACTTATAATAACATAAATATATAATATAACTACACAAAATATACTAAATAAATATATACAAATATCTGAACATATTACTAGAATTTACAGCTTTACGACATTGACAAAAAATGATTAAACAATAGCTTTTTGAAGATAGGAAGAGATTTAGCGGTTCTGATAACCAGAGGAACCAGGTTTGTGAAAGTATATATCCACTAGAGCATTTTTTGTCCAGTTCTTCCGTTTTCGGATGACCATTCTGAAGTTAGCCGTTAAGAAGCCGTAGAAAATAGTAAAATTGATTTTGTATCACTACATAATGCCTATCAATTGTCTACCGCGCTAACAAACTAATTTTCTAATAGCTAATTTGAGAATGGTCAACTGTATTCGTATAATAAGGTACCTGAGAAATGTGCTTCTTTCAAATTACCACGAAGCTCGTTAGAAGAACTGCAGGAAGAATAACTTCGCGAGGATATTTTCATGTTCACCATTCAAAAAGTCAATGGCATTATATCCATCTAATTGCATTGTGTCTGTGGTTTTGGCTATAAGCTGAGATTTTCAAACACCATTTTTCCACTTTAAGACTTGTTCACCTTATCACATTCCTAAAATTGTCTCATCTACTTAGCTGTTTACATCTAATTTGTTCAGGCTGTTTTTTTACTGTTACAACTCCTTTAGGCTCAATTATCACTGTATTAAAGGAGGTTCTAAACGCCTGACACGACACACCGCGCAGGTGCGTCATGCGTCGCCGTCTAAACGTGTGCAAGTCTAAAGTGTTTTTTATATGTATGTTAGTTTTTAAGGTATTTATGTTGCTATGGGCTTATTGTTTAGGTTTTTGTACATTTTCCAATAAGCCTGAAATAAAGATATTTGATTTGATTTGATTAAAAGCGAGATCTTATCAGTGCAAAATCCGTTGAAACAATAACGGCACGAAGAAGTCTGAGAGAGCTCGACTGATATAAAAACGCTGCTGCCTCTTCCATTGATTATGGTAGCCATAGTTTTTGCAATAAAGTGCAAACGTAGCCCATAAACTAAGGTTGACAAGTTCGAAGCCCGTCGCTGTGATGCCATCGACAAATATTTTGTTTTGTTACCATTAGGTATCATATGCCGTGCTATTGCAACACTGTAACACTGTAATGTATAGGAATAATCTGCCCCCCTATTCCCTAACTGAAAGTCACTCGGTTACTAACGTTTGACAGGTAGAATGATCATCAATTAAAAAAAAACTATTAAGAATTGTCAATTGATGGTAATTTTACTTGTCAAACGTTGGTCACTGAGTGACTTTCAAGATAAGGAATAGGGGGGCAGATTAATTGAAAAATCTTTAAAAAAAAACCCGTGGCAGTGCCTCAACGGATCTCTTTCGAGTTCTTATTAAATTAGTGATCGGAACCGTGAGCTGATCAAAATCAACTGCCAGGCTCTTAATTAATCACTATTATTAATCATTGAGGAGTTCCGTTGTCAACTTTCTGTCACCATCATCATCAGCTCGATGTTATCATAATATTGTACTGTCATCGGTATGTCTGGTATGCCAAATTTTAGCTCAATCGGATGCCAGTTATGCTTTAAAGATCGATTACAAATTATGAACCGGAAATACGAGACCAAAAGAGATATAAACGAAGCAAGTATAATGAAAGCTTTAAATAACATGTTTCATACATGAATAGGTGAGTGTTATTTTTTTTTCTCTACAACAACATACTTCTTTCATTAGATGGATACATCAAAAACCACGATGCCCCGAAAAACAGTGTTGTTTTGAGTCACCTTTATTCACTTACTAGCTGCGCCCCGCGGAGTTACCCGCGTAAGTCTCGATCCCGTGGGAATATCGGGACAAATATGTGCCTATGTGTTATTCCGGGAGTCCAGTTATCTCCATTCCAAATTTCAGTCAAATCCGTAGAGCCGCTTATGCGTGAAGAAGTAACAAACAAACTAAACACACACACAGAAACTTTCGCATTTATAATATTAATATAGTGTGATTTCAACAACAGTAGTTTGCAATAAGCATTTAATACATAAGTGATAGGTTGAATAACCTGAGCAGGATATCGATAACATCAGTTTTTTTGTGGATGTGCTGCGCACTTGGCTGCTTCACTTAATAAGATCGCTTCCTTACAAATTAGGATTATGTTATACTAATTAATTCATTAGTTCTGCAATCGTAACGTGAATTTTTTTATTTCGCCCGAAACTTCAGCTTTAAAACACCATAATAAAATGAAAGTAACTGACCTGCCCTAACTTAACTCTTAGCTACTAGTCCCATAACGCAATATACTCAACTTTTAACAGTCTAGTAATAAAATAAGTTGACTTATGTCGTTAATCCATTGTGCAGTTTAGCAGTAGCCGAAAGACAGACATTGTGTCTACAATATTGTCGTGTCTTTTAAATGTTGGGACGCTACTAACAGTCTCTTGATTTTAAATAGTCTTTAGGACTTTTTATTGAGTTTGAAGTACCTAATCTCTCTGGTAAACTCGAGTGTTCATTTCTACTAGATTACAACTTGACAATCGTAACTGTTCGTAAGAAGAATTACTTGGATTTGTAGAAAACTAATTTGTATTTGTATTTATTTATTCAACTAGAATGGCACAGGCCAATTACACTAATGAATTTACATAGGTATAAAAATTAACATAGGTAGGCAATCATATTAAATTAAAAATAACAATTTTAAAAATATAAATGCATAAATTGCTAATATAACTATGAAACGTTAATTACCTTTGGAACACTTATACAGTGTTTTGTGTTTTGCGTTGAAAAGCAGTTTTAAATTCAATCCAATTAGACTAAACACGGTGTAGATGTTTAAATATTATTCAGCGTTTATTAGTAGGACTGTTAGGCAATTCCAATTCCATCCCCGATAACCACCCTGCGATGTGATAGAATTTTAAAACCTACATCAAAGTATTTCTAATAACTCTATGACTACATCTTACGCTTTAATAGATCAGGCCTTTAAAGGCCATGCAGGTATTTTTGTTGAGATAATGAAGATCTTAAATCATGTTCTACTAATAGTCTAGTAATTTCACTAGTCTAATAAATATAATCTTCTTTTTTTTACATTGATTGACCTTTGTTTGACCACAATCTCACGTGTTGGTAAGTGACTATATAGCCGATGATAGCACAAAGGTCTATAAGGCACCTAATGCATTAGCCTTGAAGACACCCAGATTATTTTCAGGAAAGACAGATGACAGGTTTAAAATGGCAACGGTTTTAAATAATTTCGCGTGAGATAATGAAAAATGATATAATTTTGTGACTTGTGAAAACTGGTAGTAGTGTCTCCATGTTTACAGAACCAGGATTTTAATATCTTGGGGTAATAAAGGAGAGATGGAAAATATTTTCATTACTCTCGCAGGACATGACACCATAGACATTTACGGAGCTTCGCAGCGAACTTTTTACTATTGGCAATGGGATGTTACAATGTTGCAACTCTTAGCTGAAATAATACATCAAAGTTTAATGGGGACAGTAGCTTAGAGTGGTCTGGATCCATGATGACTGATTTTTATGGAGTTATTTTTGGTTGAACTTCGTCCGGGGAAAGTGTTATAGCCATTTTCTAATGTGAATTAGGTATGTATCTATATACATCAGATGAATAAAGAAAGAAAGAAAAAAAAGCCTTCCTTTAAGCAAAACATCTTTGTATAGCAAGAGTGTAGTTTTTATGGTTGTGAGTGTTTGTAATCATCTTCCTAAATCTGTACTAGATGCTCCCAGTCTTAATGTGTTCAAGGGAAGACTGAAAAAGATGCTAAAAGGAAAAGCTTCCACAAGAATTCCTTGGTAATAATAATGTTAATGACTAGGAATAAGTGACTAAATAGGACTATTTAGGTGATTTTTTAATTTTTAATTTATAGTTATTATTACTGATATTTGTATAATTTGCATGCGTTAAACGCCGATTATGGCTGAACATTTAACCGTAGCACTCACCACCAGTTACTTACCCATATATCGCAATAAATGAATTTGAATTTGAAGAAAGAAAAAATATTTATTTGGAACGGCACACATGGATAGAAGAAACGACACTACACAAATAAAAAAAAAGATATAAAAGGTAATACCTACAAAAGGCAAAAACTAAGTACTTAATCTAACTTAAATACAATTAATTGAGTGTCTCTCAGTGCCATCCACGCAGTGACGTCACAAATTGGAGTCCGACTCATCATGATGTTACACAACGCTGATATTCCGCCGGATGAATAAATATATCTTGTTAAATTTCAAGCACTCACTGCTCAAGCACTGAGACATGGCCGCTAAACATTTGCCTCAAACCACAAGCCGCAGCGTGCTATGGTGAGAGCTATGCTTGGAGTTTCGCTAAATAATAGAATCTAAAATGAGGAGATCCTTAGAAGACTAGAGTAGTAGTAGTAGAGCTTTTTTGTGAACGAGTTCGTCCGGGGAAGTACTACCACCAAACCTATTTCTGCTGCAAAGCAGTAGTGCTCGCATTGCTGTGTTCCGGTTTGAAGGGTAAGGGTGCCGGTGAAATTACAGGTACATGAGACTTTTATTTTATCTTTATGTCTCAGGGTGGCGGGCGCGGTGCAATGCCACATAGGGTGCGTCCTAGGTGGACGTGCCCAATGAGGTAATGCACTGTTCATAGGCAGAGGTTACCGCTTAACATCAGGTGGGCCATCTGCTTGTTCAGTCATTCAGTAGTATAAAAAAAAAAAGACTCAAGATCATCGATATACCTCTCAGACTTCGCAAGTTAAAATGGCAACGTGGACATAATTAATTTCAGTAATTACAGCATTTTGTCTAGTTCTTATCCCCTGATCTACCCTTTTTCACGCCAATAACAAATTAAAACGATATTTGATGTATATTTCTGTGAATACATTAACCGTGCTGATTTTAACTTGTAATGGACAATGCTAATCCGAGAATGGCGTGGCGGTACCTACTAGTTGGTGGTATTGACAGTCTGTGGTGACGCCCCCACATAAAGCTGTAAAAGCTCATCAGTGTGTCTCAAACTTTGAAATGAAAACCACAACTAAAAAGACGACTGCTAAAAAATATGACCCAATAGTATGTTTGCTTGTCTGTATATTTGTCTGTTTGTATTTTTGTATTTGGCTTCATAATTCTGGAATGGTAGTTCTGGGTGGCTACCCTTGACACTCTATCGCAATCCTAATTTGGGATTTGCTGTCAAATCGTGCTATTTGGTACTCTTGAATCCAATTCTGCCACACGATTGGATGCGAACCTGGTGGAATTTTAAGGAACTAAACAAAGTCGACTATACTCGAATCCAAGATATATGGGAAAATAAGTAATAATTAGGTGAAATAATAAGGATTATGCAAGTTATTTTCAAATGTAATGAATGGTAGTTTTATTGCGTTGTGTGTAGCCACAGCTACGTCATGTTGTTCTTTCAGGAATCATCACAAGAAGTCGGTCGCGTACACGATTTAAATTTTAATCTCGATTTTGATTGAAGAGTGCTAAATTTTGTGAAAACTGGATTGCGATTGGGATTGGATTGGGATTGAAATTGTTGTCAAGGGTAGCCCCCCTGATTTCAATGGGTTTTTGTTAAACGTCAGATGCGAGAAGACTAATTTTCAGTATAAATAGCAACGACCTCTGTGATGCGGCGGGCGAACGTTCGCCTGCGACGCAGGAGATTGCGGGTTCGATTCCCGCTTCTGAACAAATATTTGTACGATCTGCAGATATTTGTTCAGGGTGTTCTGTGTATTTTCTATGCATAATAAAAATATCTATCAATGTAATGTATTGTAGTAAGTATACTCATAGCAGTTATCTAGAAACCATAACACAAGCACTGCTAAGCTTGGGACTAGATAATGAATTGTGAACTGTCATGCATTATTTATTATTTTTTCAATGTTTGGTAAAAATAAGCGCAGCCAGGATCAATCAGTTCGCATTACTTATTTCTGAAGGGCATTTTTGCAGTCAACCTTCAGTTAGAGCTCCTGTGAGAATGAGAATTAAGAGTAGATTATCATTATCATACAATGTTTTCTTTAATTGTTTTGACTACTTAAAACGCTCAAGTTATACCTCATTACATCATAATCATCATATCAGCTCAGGGTCAATCACTGCTCTAGACCGTACACTGACTGACCCTGAGCCCCCTCCCACCCTCGGCACCCTGAGTGGTTTGACGAGATCGTCAAGTCGTGAGGTAATCCAGGAAGAAAAAGAAGTAAGACGATTAGGCTGCCTGACATAAAGAGGCCTAGATCTATCTATCTATGCATCTTTTTGCCTTTTCTTTTTCTTCCTGGATTACCTCACAACTTGACGATCTCGTCAACCCACTAAGTATCTCAATATTGACCCATCAAGGTGTCAGACGACCCCGATTTCTAAGGTAAACCTCGTCATTTCTTATATCCCTTAAAATGCACAACATTAAGCGTGAAGGCGTGCTAAGGAAATGCGTGCTCCACCTAAGCACCTCTAATTACCTTATCGTTTCGTTTCGTTTTGTATGAGGTAGTGCTGGCCTCTGGTGTCGGAGTTTGTCAAGCCGCCCGAGGGCCTCTGACATGGCTTATCGACTGCTATTAATCAATAACAGCCGGGACCGACAGCTTAACGTGCCCTCCGAAGCACAGAGCGATGGAAATCCTTAATCCTTAAAATTACCTTATGATTGACTGATATTGGTTAAAATTACCTTCATTCAATATTATTCTGTTCATTAATTTGATAACATGATTTTTTATCGATACTTTCCTAAAGTGCAAAATTATACCATTCATACCTATTGGGACGATCATTGAGGGACTAGTGTCCGTCAGCGGCTTCACTCGCGTTTTTTTAAAATTTATTTAATAAAAGGACTTTGTCTTTTGTCACTGATGATATGTATTAGTTTATTTTAGGCAGTAATTTAAGTACTTATATTACTATTATTATTATTTTTTAATTTTCTTAGACTTATCCAATATTTCCCTTCTTGTGCACTACCGATACATATTTTTTCCGCAATACACCAAGGTTATCTGGAAGAGAATGCTTTCTAGCATTAAGTTCGCCTTTGTACTTCTTTGTTTTATGTGCAATAAAGAATTTTCTATCTATCTATCTATCTATAACACCGTCCCGTAAACACAACAAAAGAAAATCTAAACAGACAAAAAACTAAACATAATGAAAATCAACTCTTAGCTAACGCTAAATCAGCCAGTTTGTGCCATACTTTTGCTTCTTCTGATGACGGACAAGCTAAAATACTATTGAGGAGGCCAATATGTTCAAATCTGTTCCTATTCTAACATGATATCCTAAATGTTTCGTCCCGAACGCACTCCATCATGATTATGTTGAACATCCTTAATTACTCCGCATTCGTCACAATCCGGCGACGGGACTTTTTTCATCAAATATGCAAACTCGACCAGGATAATATTAGCCTATAGCTTAATCCAGATCATAATCTATCAGTATACTAAATTTCACTGGAATCGGTTTAGCCATTTCAACTTGATTGAGTAAAGAACATCCAAACATCCAGACTTTGTTAATAATACTAGTGGGATGAAACAAGAAACTCCCGTCCGTTTACTAATCGAGAGTACGAGTACCTGCGTTCAAAGAAATGGAAACAATTTTCCCGCAGCTAGTACCGAACCGCAACCTCCGGCATCACAGCCGGTAACTAGCCGGCCGCACCACAGAAGCCTCGAACACAATGGGAACATATTTAACTAGGTAAAAGACATAACTAGATATTTAACTATCCTACAATACATACATCTGAATTTTTACAATGACACGGAACTCATGACATCACATAAACACGTGTTTTTATAAACTAAAATCAAACATTTGTCCCGCAGCTAGAATCGAAGCGCAACCTCTGGTATCTCAGCCGGCTTCTCGTCCACCGCGCCACAGAAGCCTCGAACACAATAGAAACATATTTAACGACATCAAAAAGTTTTTTTTTTAACATTGGTAGACCTTCGTTTGCCAAGATCTCACCTGTTGGTATGCGACGATGTGGCCGAAGATGGAGCACAAAGGTCTAGAAGGCATCTATTCACTCTAGCCTTGAAGAGACCCAGATTATAGGTTTCAGAATAAACCATCCTACAATACACCCATCTGAATTTTTACAATGACACAGAACACATAAATAAAAGTTTTTATAAACTACATTCATTATGTACGGCATCCGGTGAATAAGGTCATCAATAAATATTCAAACAAAAGGCCATAAAAACAGATTAAGGCCTCTTTATAACTTGAAATACCTCAGCAGTGCAATGGCCTATTTCATGTCACGAACTGCAACTTTTAACGATACACTTCTCGCTTTTTCCGAACAGAAGAACTGTGGAGACTTCGGTAAATAACATATTTTCTGAAAATAAATTATTTAGGTATAGCAGTGTGTTACAGGGACGTGAGACTGTAAATAGGGGAGAATGGAAGAAGAGAACATGTATGCTGACCCTCCAGGCAGGGACATGATGAGGTATAGCAGTGTTTGAGCCATTAGCAGATCCTGTCAAAGAGGCCGATGAGTCCTTTTTGTAATATTTGCTCTTAAAATTACCAAGTAGTTTACTTTGTGATCCTAAAAGCTTGATTCGGTGTCTGTTGATAGCATACAAGATCCATAAAAAAATTAGGAGATTTAAAATTAATACTATGACAATCTGCTTCATATGCGAAGTACTACTCGTACTTTGGAGTAAATTCTGATGCGGCCCTAAAGCTAATTTATAACACCACTCTTTTTGCGATGGGATTTAAAAATAAAAAGTAGGTCAAACCATAGCCTCTCCATTTCAACCGTGTTCTGAGCCACTTCAGCGGTGACTCACAGGACTGACTCACGGCATTCCTAGCCGGAGCTGTTGCACCTGATGAAATCATGGGTCGACGACCATCACGGTCTGTATGATCAGGGGCATGCGGAATTATTTAATGAGTTTGTATGGAAAATAATGTAGGTACAACGTTGATGAGTAGTATTACAATTTAGAAAAATTATGACTATGGTGTATAGTCATAATTTTTCTAAAATGATACTAAGTCAAGGTTTTTTTTTTTTTTTTTTTATACTACTTGGATGACGGAACAAGTTAGAGGCCCACCTGATGTTAAGCGGTAACCTCTGCCTATGAACAGTGCATGACCTCAAAGGTCACGTCCACCTAGGACGCACCCTATGTGGCATTACACTGCGCCCGCCACCCTGAGACATAAAGATGAAAAGTCTCATGTGCCTGTAATTTCACCGGCACCCTTACCCTTCAAACCGGAACACAGCAATGCGAGCACTACTGCTTTGCGGCAGAAATAGGTATGGTGGTAGTACTTCCCCGGACGAACTCTTTCACAAAAAAGCTCTACTACTACTAAGGTAATTTCAATTCTAGTATTACAATTGTATGGCTAAGTAGTGGATCCCGTGGATGTCGTAAGAGCTGACTGAGGGATAACCTGAAAGTTCAGGTTATCCCCCAGTCAGTTAGGAAGATTCGTTGGTACAAGATCTGTCCTGGATGCTAGCTTATCAATATTTTATAACTGGAAGAAAGCGTTAGCCGAGCCAGTCGTGGGAAAGAATGGCGGCGATGAGCTCACCACTTGTCACGTCTATATTCCCAAGATTTTGCAATCCATGGTGAAGAGGCCCATTGAGGATCTACCTACCCTTTCGAGGAAAAAGGCGTGTATCTATGTATGTATAAATGAAAGTAAAAACTGGTGTCCACCCGTGGCTTCGCTTGCGTTAGAAAGTGGGCAAGATCTGTGTACCTAATTTTACCGAAATCTGTTCAGCTGTTTCGGCGTGATTGAGTAACATAAATTATTATTGTTGAGTATATGTTACGATTGTGTAAGATGTTGTTTCTGCCACGTCTGTGAACGCATTTAAAAACAAACTCGACAACTGGCTACGAAAGGACAATTCAGAACTTAAAAAAGTGACCCTAAATAAGACATTCAACACTGTGACAATGTAGACATATCAACGAAAGCTGCTCGTCTATGAATAAATAAATAAATAAATATTTTAATGTATTTTGTGTCTCAATATTGTATTTATCTAATCTTCATATTAATATATTGAGTTCACATCTTTAATACAAGAAAAATCAGGTTTACAAAACTTACTGAAATATTTATTTCTAACAAACAAGTTACATTTTTACAGTGTTACAAATTAAATCCTTCTAGCTTGCTTCATGGTTTTTTCCTGAAACAAAATGATAAACAACATGAGTCTATGAATTAATATAACATAACACACCGGACACTCACATAATGGTCCCTTCAACCAAAATAAAAAGTATAAACGGGCTAGGGAACGATAGTTTTAAAGCTTAGTAGTAAGCTTTTCAGTAGTACTCGTAGTAGATCCCTTTAACCCCCGACGCAAAAACGAAGGGGTGTTATAAGTTTGAAGTGTCTGTGTGTGTGTCTGTATGTCGCATCGTAGCTCCCGAACGGATGAACCGATTTCGATTTTTTGTTTTGTTTTAATGGTGAATTTGTCGGGAGTGTTCTTAGCTATGTTTGATCAAAATCGGTTCAGCCGTTTCAATGCGTTGAAGGTTTTTTTAATTTTTACAAAATTTAATTACGTGTTTGTGAAAGAGTTCGTCCTGGGAAGTACTACCACCTTACCTATTTCTGCCGCAAACGATATTGCTGGCATTGCTGTGTTCCGGTTTGAAGGGTAAGGGGTGCCGGTGAAATTACAGGCACATGAGACTTTTCATCTATGTCTCAGGGTGGCAGGCGCAGTGCAATGCCACATAGGGTGCGTCCTAGGTGGACGTGCCCTATGAGGTAATGCACTGTTCGTTGGCAGAGGTTACCGCTTAACATCAGGTGGGCCTCTTGCTTGTTCCGTCAATCAAGTAGCATACAAAAAAAAATAAAAAAATGGTCCCTTCGACCATGAAATAAAAAAGTATGGACGGGCTAGGGAACGATTGTTTTAAAGCTTAGTAGCTTAGTAAGCTTTTTAGTAGTAGTATAGCTTTTTTGTGAGAGTTCGTCCGGGGAAGTACTACCACCATAGCTATTTCTGCCGAAAAATAGCAGTGCTCGCATTGCTGTGTTCCGGTTTGAAGGGTATGGGTGCCGGTGAAATTGCAGACACATTAGCCTTTTCATCTTTATGTCTCAGGGTGGCGGGCGAAGTGCAATGCCACATAGGGTGTGTCCTAGGTGAGCGTGATCTATGAGGTAAGGTAGAGGTTACCGCGTAACATCAGGTGGACCATCTGCTTGTACCGTTATTCACACAGTAAACAAAAAAAGCCATCATCAACATTATCAGCTAACAGTAGTCCACTGCTGGACACAGGCCTCACCAGAGAATGCCATAACGAACGGTCTTGAGCCGCCTCCATCCAACGAATTTCTACAAAGATAAGTGTTATGAGTTCATTAATGACTGCGTAACACTACGTCGCGACGTAGTCTTACGCAGTCATTATATATATGTATGTATGCATGTGTGTATGCATTGTATAATACACACAATTTTCAAATACAAACGAACAATTGAGCAATCTAAAGACCTTTGCAGACGATCTAAAGATAAATAAATAAATAAATAAATAATGCTGGACAAGTTCACACAGCATTATCTAGCCCCAAGCTAAGCCAGAGCTTGTGTTATGGGTACTAGATAACTGATATAGGTACTTAATATAATACAATACATAGATAGATATTTTTTATTATGCATAGAAAACACCCAGAACATCCTGAACAAATATCTGCAGAAAGCACAAATATTTGTTCCGAGGCGGGAAGCGAACCCACAACCTCCTGCGTCGCAGGCGAACCATCGCCAGCCGCGCCACAGAGGTCGTCAAGATAGCTCATCTAATCAAATAATCAAAAGCTTTAAGATACAAAAACAGGTCAGCTTTCAGCGACAAGAGTTCCTGAAGCAGATTTTGTTTCACAATTTAAGTAATTCTGGGTTACGGTATATTTTCTATGAATACTAAATAGGATGTGCCGGTCCTGTAGTCTCTTGGCTAATCATATAGTAAAACTAGCTTTGCTAACTTCAATATGCATGGCTCTTTGTACTTAGTTCAAGGAAAAATCCTTCAGTAACTTTACGAAGACAAGCATTCATCTATATGTTATTCAAATGTATCTAAAAAGTGCAAAAATCATGAATTTGATTTGATTTGATTAGATTTGTTTGTTTGATCATCATTTAATAAAGTTAGGTATTTTAATAGTTATGGCTACATAATACTAAGTCCCTGGAAGGTAAGCGGAACCTACAACACAAGTCGACTCGACTTAGTGTAGGTTCTGTCTAACATACTTTAATAATATACAAGCCATTAATTTATGATTTATTATTTGTAATTTTTATAATTTGTATGTGATTGAAATGAAAATAAATTACTATTATATTCTATTCTATTCTATGTATAATTTAGCGGTAACAGCATTATGCCAATTATGCTCTAAATGTAAGACTATATGGCAAAAAAAAGATGGCTATAAAAATCCGATCAAATCAATGGGTTTTACTAGTAATATCAATCAAATCTATGAGGTTATTCTAGTAATACCAATCAAATCAATGCGGTTATGCTAGTAACACCAATCAAATCAATGCGGTTTTGCTAGTAACACCAATCAAATCAATGCTGTTTTGGTAGTAAATATCAATCATATCAATGAGATATTGCCTCATTGGATTAATTGATGAACGGCAGGAATTCAAGATGTTGATGATGTGAATAAAATTTTAAAATAAATTCAAACGTGTAGACTTACAGCGGCCTATTAGATGTTAGAAGAACTAGGATCACATAAAGAATTAGCATGTTGGATTGCAATGGGCAAGCCACGATGCTCACAGAATTGATAACCAGGTTCTCTCATTTTAAAGATCGTAGTAATTGGGTGGATGTAGGCAACTCAAATCCTTTCAATGAGACATTATATGCAGCAGGCCTTTACAGTTGGAACAGGAGTAAATGTAAATTTATTTTTTACGACGATTCCAAATGATCCTTGTGATTTCAATGAATAAAATACTTTTGACTATGACTTTGACTTTATAATCAGCAGTGAATGATGTTTTTTTTGTTTTTTTTTATAAGTTGACAAACAGGCTTACGGCTGATGTAAAGCAGTCACCGCCGCCTATGGACATCTTTAACACCCACGGTATAATATTTCAAACGCGCTGCCTACCATCAAGAGCCCTATTGATATATATCTTGAATTTACCCATATTGTAGCCCTGTGGGAAGACATCCAACGGGAGCTCATTCCACGCCTTGCATCCTGCAAGGCGTGGAATGAGCTGATAATGTTGGAATGATAATGTTGAATTCACACAGTTAAATAACCTATTATTTACCAAAGGTAAACTTAATTTAGCAGAGATTGTTTTAAAAGCATACACATTGCCTATCAAAACGCAATTCTAATTCACAAAACGAGTACGCAAATAATCTGAATACAACGGTACAAAACGAATTGGATCTGCGCCTGAGGACATATTGTCTTCCAATCTACACTCGGTTGTTCTAAACAACCAATTGCAAACAGAAAAATGCAATAAACATAGGTTTTGGACGGTATGAGTATGTGGCTTATAAAGAGAGGGTTTCATATTTGCAATGTTGATGACTGAAATTGCAATGAAAAGTATGTTGAGAGTTGAAATGCGTCACAACTGTGAGTGTTTACTTAAATTAGGAAAAACATCATACGGCTTTTTTTATGAGCAAGCGAGAAAATGGAGTTAATATTTTGCATTCTGTTACTTAGAATGACGTAACAAGCTGATGGCTCACCTGATGATGAGCGGTACCCTCTGCCCATGAACAGTGCATTATCACATAGGTCACGTCCACCTAGGATGCGCCTTATATGGTATTGCACTGCGCCCGCCACCCTGACACCAAATATGATAATATCTAATCTAATCAATCCATCAAGACGTCATTCATTGATTTGATTGGTATTAATACCAATACTGCTGTGGCGTGCCCGACCTATAGACAGTCTCCTACCGTAGATGTCGTAGAAGTCGACTAAGTGATTACAACAAAAGACGGGCAGCAGTATCCGCCTGAGTATTCAACACCAATACTGCGATCACCAATCCGCCTGCCAAGCTTCATGATTATGGCAACTTCATTGCATTCTATCTATGGGGAGGCCTCGTCCAGCAGTGGACGTCTGAAGGCTGCTACTGATAATGATGATGATGATGATGATGGTGATAACTACCAAGCCCTAATTGATTTGATTGGTATTACTACCAAGCCCTCTTTGATTTGATTGGCATTACTACCAAGCCCTCTTTGATTTGATTGGCATTACTACCAAGCCCTCTTTCATTTGACTGGCATTATTACTATTTAGCCACCAGAAAAAATATTGCTATTACTAGCATGGCTGGCATAAACTACGTGTAAAATAGACCTAGCATTATGTGTATGTTGGTGACCTCTTGAATTCATAGACACCGGCCCAGATCTGAAATTTTTCGCAAAGACTGAACCCTAAAACCCCGTAGAAATGCAATCGGCGACCACAAAGCCTTCGCTCACATGACTCACAAACGATTGAAAGGTTAAAAATAAAAAACTTCCGTGCTACCATTCCCCACATTACTAACATACAACCTTATTTTCGAAGACATAAAGGTGAAAACGCCTTGTGGAAATAAACTTAAAGACTCCATAGGTGGCAATTGCTATAGGCGGAACGCTTGCAAACAAAACCGATTTAACGTAATAAAAGAAAGGAAGGCGGTGTCCAATCCCATACAAATATAGCAAAAACACAATGTTGAACTATACAGTAGAATAACTGACCTTTTGGAACGAATAATGGAAAGGGAAGTGTCCTGCTGTGCTTTAAAATGGCTTAAAAATAGCCAACGTCTTCACTTTGACCGTGGTCGTTCTAGTAAATGATTAGGGTTGTCAGTATTGTGATGTTGTTGAGATTAAATTTGATCAGTTTAGTTTTGATTTTGATTAATGATTATTATAACAAAATCTAAGTGTCGTTACTGACTAACAATCAAAGCACAGCTTGCCATAAGTATATTTTGGGGTAAAGAGCGGATGTGGACTATGTGGCCAAAGAATGGGACCATTAACACTGCATCACACTTTGCATTATTTTCGTTGACATTGGTTGAGTGAGTGAAATATACAAAATAATTGCTTTAAGAGCGGCCAACTCATTACACTTTCCACATAAACGCTATTACGCTTCTCGTACGTGATTATGGTGTTGTAATAGATTTTACAAAATATGGCACATTTGAAAATTCGAACGATGATAAATGGAGCTTCTGCTTTGGACTCGATCAAACGCAGAGCTTTCAGGCTTATAGGAGAGCAACATTATGGCGGAGACTAAGATCCAGAGTCTCGAGCATCGCTGTAAAGTTGAATGCCTTTCGATCTTCTATGTGTTACATTTCAGGAAATGCTCACAGGAACTAAACGATATGATCCCACCATCTCCTTTTCATCATAGACGCACGGCTCAGTATGATCCTTATCTCATTAGTATACCATCTATACGTACGAAACGTTTTGGTTCTACCTATATAATGCAAACTAAGGAGAGGAACACACTCCCGTCGTCTGTCGTTGTCATCTGTGTAACTATAATCTGGGTGTCTTGAAGGCCTTCTACGAATATGTGCCTTCTAGATCTTTGTGCTCCATCGTCGGCCACATCGTCACTTACCAACTGGTGAAATGGCGTTAATAATGTTAACAAAATATTTTTTATATACTGCCGATTCATGTTCTTCAAATGTGTTTAATAATCAAGCAGCAATGGACGAATAAAACTTTACAGAATTGTTTATTTTTATGCGGTTTGTTTCTCTTTTGGTTCGGACACTTATGAGCATTAACACAAAGTCCATTTAATTTGAGGTAAGTGCGTACACCCAATGTCTAGCTAAAACCATTCCAAACAATACCAGCAGCAAGATTAGGTACATATTTTACATATTTATATATTATATTTATATTATTATTATTATTTTTATATTTACATATTTTATCTCCATAAAAAACAGTAAACTCGAAATCCAATCTCATCATCTTCGACAACCCTATTCACAACAATATTAACCAAGCCAAATACTGATCTACACCTTACACATTACAATGTTTCTTTCTATCCTTAGAAAAAACCATATAACAATGCGGGCTACCATTTTACAATCTGAAGCGACCGTCGTAATTTTAAAATGGCCACTTCTGTCACCCTTCTGAGCAATTTATTGACGTAATTAGTTCCTCTGCTTTGCATTTATCGTCAGGTTTTTTTAAAAGAGAGGTAAATACTTTTACTGGCCAGGAAAGAATGAGACGGTTGTACAATTAGTGATGGAACAACATAATTGCTTTAATTTGTATTGGGATGTACGATGATTGAATGGTAGTTGGCAAAATAAAGCGTTCGGCTTTGAGAACAAATATGAAAAGAGCTGTAGAAAGTTTTTGTTGGGAATTCGTTTCACTTCAGATATTTTGGCTATACGGGTAATTTAAAAAGCAAGAAAATCACCTATTCAACTATTTCAGGCAGAAAGCTTCATAAAAAATGACTCGCGCCGCACGTAAAAGCAGTTTTTGTTGCATATCTCGTAATATATAGATAATTTTACAAAACCGCTACAGTAAACCCTATGCTTTGTTTTATTGATTTTATTTACCTAGTTTTTTACCATATATTATGCTCCATTTTAATAAACAAACGAATCTAGCCAAAAGTTTAAAGTAACTTTAATTTTTTGTCTATCGAGAAAATATTGTCCTATCGTGTTTCTGATACAGTGATCCCTCGGAATTATAATGTAGTATTCATGCATATTCATAATATGAATATTGTACTTGATTTAATAAGTTAAAAATCAAATCTAAGAATGGTAATTTTGCGGCATACCCCACCTTAAGAACACATACTTTTGGGTATATGGACAGCAGATATTTGTTCAAATTATTCTCACAGTTCATGTAAAAGAAACGAAACGTAGGCCTCCTCCGAAGTACTTGGCTATTGGCCAGCTTTTGAACCCTCGTAGGAAAGAAACTCCCCATCATCATAAAATGGCGAAATACTTACTTAAGAACACAGACTTTCGGGTCCATGGATATCAGGTAGTTATTCAAACTGTTCTCGCAGTTCATGTAAGCCATACCGAAACCTAGCCCTCCTCCGATGTACATTGGCCACTTTTTGAACCCTCGGAGGAAGAAACTCCCCATCATGCTGCCTATAAGAAGGCCAGTTGCTGGAAAAAGATTAGTTAGGATTAGATCATTCATCATCAGTCCACACTAGTCCACTGCTGGACATAGGCCTCTCCCAATACGCGCCACTGAGCCCGGTTTTCAGCTCTTCTAATCCGCTTTCTTCTAATCCACCTAGTCAGAGGGCGCCCCACGCTACGTTTGCCAAGACGCGGTCTTCACTCAAGAACTCGCTTACCCCAACAGTTGTCGGTTCTTCGGCATATATTTGACAACCACTATGGCGCGGCGGGCGAACGTTCGCCTGCGACGCAGGAGGTTGCGGGTCGATTCCCGCCTCCGAAAAAATATTTGTGGGTTCCGCAGATATTTGTTCAGGGTGTTCTGGGTATTTTCTATGCATAATAAAAAATATCTATCTGTGTTATATATTGTATTAAGTATATCAGTTGTCTAGTACCCATAACACAAGCTCTGCTTAGCTTGGGGCTAGATAATGTTGTGTCAACTGTCCAGCAATATTTATTTATTTGTTTATTTATTTATATATGAACAGCCATTAGGTGATTAGATCATTAGTCATCATCAATAGCCAAATAAATAAATTCCTGGACATAGCACTACGGCCTCACTACTAAGCAGAGTACGCGTGAGCGACAACAGCATCCGGAAAGAAATTGCATAGGTACAATTACGCGTGTCCTCTGGTTTGGAAACTCTCCCAGAGGTTGAAATCTGTGTTAGTTATTTATTACTAACCCCTAATCTTAAGCTTACTTACATAATGGACTATGTTGTCTGAATAAAAATTCTTTATTTATTTATTTATTTATTTATAGCCCTCCTTTAAAAAATACCGTGACAACTTGAGCTACCTCCATCTACACTACAGGCTTCATGAGACCTAGACTGTCGTCGGTCTATCGAGCTGTCCTAAACTCGTACACTACATCGGTTATTGATTTATTCTTATTCTTCAGCCGATTATGTCTTGTCTAGGATTTGCTTCGGTATGTCCAGATAAGAATATACCCCTACGTCTCCAGTTGATGACGTAAAAGCAGAAAAAGGGATTACACCAGGGAATATAGGCAGCAGCATCCACATAAGTACTCAACAGCATGACTGCGATTACCAATGGGTCTGCAAAACATGGTGGTTAGACCAAATCCCCCCATTGAATTCTATGGGGGAGACCTCGTCCAGCAGTGGACGACTTAAGGCTGTTGATGATGATGATGAAGGCTGTCAGCGTGAATTGTTCACCCGTTCTTGAGTTATAAGTGGTGTAAACTAACACGACTTTGTTTTATATATATGTATATATTTGAGGTCGCCGAGGCTAGACCTCTAGGAGATATCTATCTTACCTTCGTTTGCCCATGTCCATACAATTAACAGTTCTAGCCATGTCTTCGAGTGTGATTCGGTAGCGGGGAGGTGCGGGGAGTAGTTACCTCACCTCCCCGCGCGCAGGTGCCGGCGGGGGTCACGCGCGTCGCTAGGAAGCAGCGCGCCTTTCTTCAGTACGCTATTTTTACCGAGTGTGTGCGCATGTCCATGATAAAAGTGTTTTAAAAGTTAACGCTTTTCACTGGTTTTGTGTTTGATTAACACTGTTGTAGTGTTCGTTCACGTACCGGATAATCGGTAAGTGATATTTAATATGTTTTGTTTCAGTCGTGTCTTCATAAATTGAGTGTGTAGAACTTTGTGTTCGATTTAACACCTACTAGGAACGAGGTACCTATCTATTGACTTCAGGTATTCCTGTGTTATTCGGCGCTTATTTTACGTACCACGAAGTTATCTATTTACTTCAGAATTCCTGTGTTATTAAGCGCTTATTTTACGTAGCTAATAAAGGTGAGGAGCACGAAGTTCTTCTGTTTCTTGTGTTCACCTACCGCGTTTGGAGCTTCCATTCATGCACTCCACTTTACCTAGGCGTAGCTGTACAGCTCCCTAGTAAGGCTACACAGTTTGTTCACAACAACTGTTGTAAGCAAATTGTCGTGAGACAACGCGCCAGATGGCTCAGCCACAGCGACGGCTCAGGAGCCGCAGCGGCAGCCGTCGCAGGTGAGCGACGGCTCGCGAGCCACAGCCGCAGCTGTCTCCGTCTAAATCGAGCGGCGCGACGGCTCAACGGAAGGCTCGCGAGCCGCAGCGGCAGCCGTCGCAGGTGAGCGATGGCCTACGAGCCGCAGCCGCAGCTGTCTCCGCCTAAATCGAGCGGCGCGACGGCTCGACGGAAGGCTCGCGAGCCGCAGCCGCAGCCCTTGCCGTCTAAATCGAGCGGCGCGCCTACTCGAAGGAAGCCTCGCGAGCCGCAGCCGCAGCCGCAGCCGTCCTATCTAAATTAAACTTCTTGGCTCGGCAATCGCGCTGTTTTATATTCTCTCACCTCCACCCTGCAGAGAGAGCAAGTACCTCCTGCTGGTGAATTTTCTTTTAATTGTTTGTGATACATGGCACTGAGTGGTGATCGTATCACGAAGAGGCAAAAGGAGGAAATAAAGTCACAGGAGTAAAACGCGCTGTTAGAACGGGTAAAGCTCCTGGCCCAGAAGCATCTGCCGGATACATGTACCTACGTGTTGGAGGGTCGTACATATGGCTAAGGAGGAATTATTTGGAGAGGAGATTGATCCTCAAATGCCGAACGAGTTTCACACTACCTACAATAGAGTTGATTTAAGCTTTCTTCCCGGATGCGGCATATGTTTCAGAGAAGATGTTTCGGAAGATTAAAATTAAGCTGCTGGGCTGGGCGTTTGCAAGGGCGCTCATCATGGGGCCTCCAGCGATAGCAAATAAGATCAGGGGTTCAGCCACCCAGACTTAAATTTTCAATAAGACAGTGGTTTTGTTAAAACCCTTGCTGCTCTCACATCTCTACAGCCGAAACAGCCTTCGATAGCGCAAAAGTGGGCGAGAAATGGCGTGACATCCTTTGAGTTGGATTCAGATGAGGAGAGTGAGTATACCCCTTCCAGGGACTCCTCACCCATGTTAGCCCCCACCTAGGTCGTGGTAGCCATCTAAATTGGTTTGCGATTGGCAAAATTTGCCTACACTAGAGGCAGCATGAGGGTCATCATCTGGAAGCACAATCGATGTAGCGTGCATGGTGTTTTTTGTGTATAGGCTGCTGATAGAAAGGAAGTCCTTGGCGGAACAACTCAAAGGCGTGGCAGCTAAATATCCTGAGGCGGCTCAGGACTTGGTGAATGTCTTCGCAGAGGGTTCAAACATTAATACTGCATCCGACACCTTGCTTCAGTTTGCATGTGGCCATCGAGCCAAATCTATCGAATTTCATCAAAAATCCTTCAAAACAAAGAATGACGCTTTGATGGCTGCTTTCAAGGCTGCCTTGCAGCAAATCCCACCATCAAAGACTCACCCTATTTGACGGAAAAATCCTGCCAACCTTTATAAAAGACCATGGTGGCATATCAGCCATACTTCCTTCTCGAGCCGGGAGGTTTCCAGATAAGAGAGCCGGTAAAGGAGCAAAAGGTAATTTATTTCGGAAGCCGGCAATTTAATCCATATCCAAGCAACCGACTTAGTGTTCTCGATGGTGCACCTACTTTCGCGCACGCAGTGTCCTCACACCTGCACCCTGAAAGACGTTTACGAAGCCACTCATAATGCAATAGCCGTGGCAGAGTACTGGTCTAAAATAATTTGACAGAGAACCATCGACACGACAGAAGAAGAAGAGACAAGGGCAGCAACCCAAGCAGAGCGTTCCATGGGTGCGTCAAATGCGGAGTCCCAGTCCAAGAAAGACCATAAGTCTGATCGTGAGACGGAGCAACGTCAGCTTCATAAAATCCAGGTGTTTTTGACGTTTTTTCGAGGGGGACAACTGAAGGATTACCTGATACAGTGGCATACAAATTGAGCGCATCAGCTCCAATTCTGAAGATAATCTCAGGATATTCAATACTGTTGGTAGTAAAACCACCTTCTGTTCCCTTGGGCGATGACAGAAGAGTTAAAAACCTTGCTTAAAGTCAGATGTAGTAGAAATTTCCGGTTTCTGTCGCAAATGTTTTTGATTTCAAAGTCAAACGGAAAGATGCAACAAATTTTCGACCTTCGCCGCCTCAATTTTTGTCTAAAACCACAGAAGTTCCGGTTAATCAACCAGCTCCGTAGACCTTTCTACAGGAGGGTGACTATATGGTGAAACTGGATATCAGTCAGGCTTTTTTTTCCATATTCCGATAAAGATAAGTCACTTTAGCTTTTGCTTTCAAAGGGAAACTGATGAAACTGGGAAATTTATCTCCATCCAAAGGTTGTCTGGAAGAAATCGCTGCTAAGCGATAAGACCGCCCATTGTACGTTTAATTATATAGTTAAGTTTGTTTCTTTTTGTTGTATTATTAGCTATTAAGGTGTACAATAAAGTATTTTCTATCTATCTATCTATCTGTATAAACTGACTTCATTCCCTTCCGGGCTGTCCAGTGTCCCACGTGTCAGCAATTGGGTAGCGAGAGTTCTGATAGAGAACTGGTTATAGTTGCTCGTTTATCTAGTAGACAATTTTCTGTTTGCTTATGGACCCTCTGATCTTCGAGGCGCGGGTATCTTACTTGATAGATTTACTTCAAAGCTTAAGTTGGTCGATAAATGCAGAACAATCCTCAGGGCCAAAACACGGATAGAGTTCTTTAGAATTATGTGGGATACAGATTAGAACGAAAGGAGGTTACCGAATTCAAAAAATAAGCCGCTTAGTGAACGACTTAAAAGAACTTCAAAGAGAGTATCTATGGTCTCGGCGGACAGGTATGTTGCTAATAGGCAGGCTGGGTTTCGCGTCACTTGACGGTCCTCTAGGACGCGAGAAATATACGGAGAGCGAGCCGAAAACTGAGACAAGATTGCTGTCTTCAAAAAGTCAAGGTTCCTCCACAGGCTCTAGCGGAGTGCTGTCAGTGGTTGAAAAATGTAACGAACCCAGGCAGAATTATCCCTCAGAACTGCACAATGTTCTTGAAAACGGGTGCGTCAGACGAAGGTTGGGGGGTTTCATCTAGGCGATCGTCATCTAAGCATGTGGACAGTAGATCAAACAGGATATAACGCAAAAACACCGCAAAGAACTCTTTGTAGTATTGACAGCTCTCACACAAAGTAGGGAAATAATTAGTGGTACATGCAGACGGACAACAAAACTGTGGTATCGTACATCCGGAATCAAGCGGAACGAGGTTTGTTGGTCTTTTGGAGACGACAAAGGAATTTTTAGTATTGGCGGAAAGCTTAGAAGTAGCGCTTCATCCCTTTTATATTCCGGTTCGTTACTACGCGATTGCAGATAGTCTGTTAAGAGGAAATCTACTTCCAGACAGGCATTCGAAAAAGGAAATAACCAGTCGAATCTTCGGGAAGATTCGGAATTCCTCAAGTCGATCTGTTTGCCACGACTTATTCAAATGTAGCCCCAGAGGCCTTATACAAATTAGAGGCTATTAGCGATGATGCTAGTAGAAAAGCCAACAATGTATGAGATTGACGAAAGCTATCGACATGTCATGTGTTCTGCTGTTCTGTATCTGACTGAACTGTGTTCTGTATTACGAATGTAGAAATATAATCGTTTGGTAGCGAATGCCGTTTGGCTAGGCCGGTAGGTTACGTGTCATTAGAGTTTGAGGAAGTGGGAGCGCTATTCATAAACTTCTTCAGCCGACCCTGGCATTTTCATTTGGCGGGGGGCTTTCCCCACCTCCTCTGATTCCCAAATGCTGCAGTACTTCAACAAGTCGTCGGGGATCTATTTAATGGTAGTCCCTCGTTGGGAGAAGCTATTTTCGAGAGCCGATCTAAAGCGGAGAGCCTTAAGAGGCACCGTTTCAAATATTTAATCTCAGGCATCACTTAGTCAACCTCTCAACCAAACGGCCCCCACCGAATGTGCGAGGTTTTTGTTAGAGGTTTGGAGGACACGGGGTGGAGTAAACTAACTATGAACTTAGATCCGAATGATGTCGAACTTCTTCAAGCAGCCTGGCGAGATTCGACATGGCTCACTTATAGTTCGGCTTGGAAGCCGTGGGTCGAGTGGTGTAGACAAAATGGGGCAAATCCCGGTAATCCTCGACCACAACAGTTAGCTTCATTTATAGGCTTTTTATCACGGATAAAAAAGTTAGCATATTCCACGGTTTTAGTACATAAATCGTTGATAGTCTCCTTATCTGATCCAATCCAAGAACGAAGTCTGTCTTCCCATCCATTGGTCACAAAGATGCTCAAGGTAATAGCTATTTAAAGATCTTTAAACATGGTGCAAAGGACCTTATTTTGGAATATAGAAGATATGTTAGAGTGGTTAAGAGCTAACATACTCTCCTATCATATAATTTTTGAAGTATCCCGCCACGTGGCTTTGCTTCTTCTTTTAGCCTCTGCTGTAGGCGTATTCACGATCTGACTATTCTCTGCATCGACGCGCAACACTGTCACATAACAGAGAAGTCGGTCACGATTTGGCCGACATTTGGCTCAAAAACCGATAGTGCTACACATTGGCAATCAGGGTGGCATTTGGACTGTTTAGAGGACCCTGCCTTGAGCTTGGTAATATGGTTGAAGCAATTGATCCAAAATTCAGCAAAGAAAATAATAATAATTTGCACAATATATTTATAACTACGCGAGGGGAAGTGGAAGCTGCACCAAGAATATAATTACAGGTTGGCTAAAAGCACCTTTTGCGGAGCACGATCAGCAGTTGCACCAAACTACTTCCAAAATAATGTTCCGTTGGATCAGATCCTCAGCCGAGGGAACTGTAGTGGAGGCAGAGAATTTATTTAAGCTTTACTGTAAGTTCGTGGAAAAGCCACGAGGCCCTAATTCTAACGTGTTTAACGGGTTTTCACCCTATCTGAAAAGGTAGATTCTACCTACAATTGCTTACATTTGTGAATTTTAAGGCTAAGGAGGATGATGATTATGAGCCTACTATATATAATTGTTAATTACTGACTGATTATTTTTTTTAAACCGGTCAACCCCAAGTTTTTTTTCTGTATTCATCCATCATCAGGTACGAGTATATCTCTATTCTGTCACAGTACACTATAGTGCCGGCAGAAAACAAACATTTCTCCTAGAGGTCTAGCCTCGGCGACCTCAAATACAAACCGTTTTCCACCCCGAAGGGAAGAAAACGATTTTTTTAGGTCAAGCCGAGGCTAGACCTCGGTAAGGCCTAGCCGGCTTATCGGAAGGTACTAAAGAAAGGCGCGCTGCTTCCTAGCGACGCGCGTGACCCCCGCCGGCACCTGCGCGCGGGGAGGTGAGGTAACTACTCCCCGCACCTCCCCGCTACCGAATCACACTCGAAGACATGGCTAGAACTGTTAATTGTATGGACATGGGCAAACGAAGGTAAGATAGATATCTCCTAGAGGTCTAGCCTCGGCTTGACCTAAAATAATCGTTTTCTTCCCTTCGGGGTGGAAAACGGTTTGTATATAGATTGTACACACACAAACAGAGCAGAAAAACAACTTACAAAAAGGACAATATGTACAAAGGCGAGCTTAACCCTAAAAGAGTTTACTTCCAGCAAACCTTTGACGATAGGGAGAACCGATTAATAGTGGTGGATCAAGAGTTATGGGTCATTGAATGCATAATGGCAACCATATTGGAGCCTTACACGTTCTAGGTGAGATACATTGATGTTTGAATTACTTCAGAAAATGCCACAGGCAGAATTTATTTTTCATGCCAGTACATCACATTATGTACTGCAACCGTAAAACCAAAAATGTAAATGATTATCGGCACCAAGACGGCCTGCCGTGACGGCCGCAGTGGCGGCGGCCAGAGGCCCTAGTCGGAATTTTGCAAACACCATCGTAAAGATGATCGTAACGATGAACTTACGTGTATAACATCACATAACTAGCTATTAATCTGTGCCAAAAACGTAACAGATTAATGTATAGTTACAACGCAATACACGTACGATCGTCGTTACGATCATCGTTACGATGGTGTGTGTAAACTCGGACTTGCCCCTCTGTTGTAATTGCTTGCAATATATAAGTGAGTTTTCACATGGTATCATGACGCAGCCTGAGAGTGGCTGGGAATATAGAGAATACAGGAGCAGGAAGAGAGTTCCAGGCTTTTGCTTTCCGGAGGACGAATGAGCTCGAGAAACGGTTTGTACGCGATGGAAAGTTATGGATGGATGGATGTTTATAGAAAAGCTTGAAATTTTTACCTGTTTTTAATCCAAAGTCAACGAAACAAGCCGTATACCTGTCTTCAAAGTCCCGTTTGTCGGGTTTACTCATGTCTCAGTGAACTACGTTATAAACGATGGTCTCTTACTAAAATACATTGCAACTTCTGACAAGCACTTAAAGTTACTTTTTTTATTGTTAGATTGGTCTTTTACTCAGAATAATTCATTAAAATAAAACACAAAAATTCAAAACAAATTTGAACTGACAACTGACACTGTCACTGAAAGATTCAGTTTTATTTTTCTAGGAGAAAAAAGTTTGGTCTTTTCTAGACCTGAGCAAAGAGTATAATTACTCTTAATTTAGCCATGTCAGAGGCCCTCGGGCGGCTTGACAAACTCCGACACCAGTGGCCAGCACTACCTCATACGAAACGAAACGAACTCTTTGCTCAATGTCTTTGAATTACAAGGTGCATGTTTATGCACCTTGTGCAAAACGTTGTTAAGAGGCATAAAACAGCTAAACTCCGTCACTATCTAACTCAGTAAAGTTCAGGTTAGTTAGAAAGTGACTGAACAGCGCGCGCGCTACAAAAAGTGAAAGAAAATCATGAAAAACGGTATTTAAACAAATTTTTGCTGCGTTATAGAAAATATAAATCGACCATGCCCTCTAAAATAATATTACTGGTTAAGTACTCTCATAGTGTTACCACAAGTAGAGTACGGGTCATGTCAAAAGAACGCTGGAACGTATGAAGATGTATGACCGCCAGCGTTATTTTTACATGACGCACATTATAGTTAATTTTGAAAAAATTAAAAAAACCCCAATGCAATGAAACGGCTGAACCGATTTTGATCAAACATAGCTAAGAACACTACCGACAAATACACCATTCAAACAAAAAAAAATGAAATCGGTTCATCTGTTCGGGAGATACAATGGGACAGACAGACAGACACACACACACACAGACACGTCAAACTTATAACACCCCTTCGTTTTTCCGTCGGGGGTTAAAAAACGCTGATAGGTAAAAGAGATATTTACGTTACTAAATCCAAGCGATAACTCGTCAACGTTAAACATCTGTATTAATTACGAGACCCTGTCTTCGGCTCCAATCAGGGTTGTCAATTTCACCTATTACGCAGAAACCACTTTGATAAGACATGCAAATACGATTATGAACGGTGGCAACCCTAGCAATGATTAGGCTTGCAGGTTTGTGGTATAGCTTATCAATGGATGGCTAGTTCTCTCACTTATAGCATAAAGAAGCTTTAAATCGAACCGTATCTGATCAAAGGCTTGAGATGAGAACACATCATTTTTGACGATATATCCTACAAAGACACTTCAAAAGTTTGTTACGAGTAACGAGATTAAGTCATAATAAAAGATCTTCATAGGGAGTAGAAGTCCTATTATCGGCAGTTACTTATGTATGTGAACTCTTACTATAATTTCTGATCCGATACAAAAAAAACTCTCTCTATAAAGCCGATTACGCGAGACTTACGAACACCGCGTTACACACATAGGCCTCATTTACGGAGACGCGGGGCGTCGCGCGTCGCGTGTGACGTGGCGTCTCGCAGCGCGTCGGACGTTTTTATTGTTTACGTAGCGGCGGCGCGTGAAGCGGCACGTATCATCGCACACACAAACTTATAGCAATATACGATGTTGTTTATAGAGACGCGAGGCGGGAAGATTGACGGTGCCCGCCGATGCGCCCGCGTCGTATTCTCAAGCGTGTAGCGAAGCACGCGGGGTTCTCAATTAAACCGACTTAGTATCATACTCCATTGCGACGGTGACTACGTCTGTGTTGCACGATTACCAAATGAGACTGGCAGATGGTTCCGCCACAGGCATCGCTTCATCGAGAATGACCGCTGCGTGCGCCGCCGCGATAAACGCCGCATGAGACGTGACGATGCCATCCGTGGGGTCAGCCGTAAAAGACGCTCCATTTCAAGCAAACGCGTGTAAAATTGCTTCTCCGTAAACGCACTCATCCAACGCTTTACATTTGAATTTAGCCTAAAGCGACGCGCGACGCGCCGCGTCTCCGTAAATGAGGCCATAGGCATCAAATACGGAAACTGATGACTGTTTACCGATACCTGATTTAAGATATAACACAGAGACATAACAAGACTTGCAGACGAAAACGCAATTTCAAAATTCAAATCTAGAAATTGAATTTTTGAGTGTTGTTAGTTCTGAGTTGAGTTCGATTTTACAGTCTAGCGAGCAAATTTCCGCAGTCATGCTAAATATATTAAAACCACATGGAAATAAAGGTTCTCGAGTGGCGATCACAAATACTGGACGACGCAGAGCAATAATAAGTTCCAGTGCGCAATAATAGCGATACCTCGATAGACCAACGACTTTATAAAGATCACAGGAAGTCAGTGGATGGAGGCGGATTGAAACCATTCTTTGTATAGGACTCTATAGGGTAGGCCGATAAGGTTGAATGATGGAACTAGCTTGGTTATGACCCACCAGATGTTAAGTGGCTCTGCCTATAACAATGCATTAACACACAGGTCACGTCCACCTAGGACGCACTCTACGTGATATGGGACTGCGCCTACCAGCATGAGACATAAAAATGAAAAGTAAATATTTGTAATTTTACCGGACCCAATATACCCTTTAAGCAGGAACATAGCAATACGAGCACTATGCCATGCTTTGCAGAAGAAATAGGTATGGTAGAAGTACATTTCCGGACAAACTCTTTCCTATACCATCATTTGACATTATATTTTGCAATACCATCAGGTATTTAATTGAATCAATGTTTATAATAATAATATATGTTAGCTCATTAAGTATACTGTACTATTGTTGTACCAATTTAATATGTAAAATCTGACATGTAATAATTTTTTGCCAATAAATAACTATGAACTATAAAGCTACTAAAAATGTATGTCCAGCAGTGGACTTTTATACGCTGATGATGATGATGATGATAAATTATCGAATCTAGCATGTAGATATCCAGCTGTTCTACCCACACTGTGGAAATGTTTAGGCTTGCAGGCGTCCAGCTTGTTTAGCGCTAAATCCTTTGTCTATTACTGGTTAGAACTGGTTTAGTCCAGTTTATACTGGATCAATTATGTAATTGAGTCCGAATGAACGTGCGGCGATTAGAAATGAGCTGGCTGAATTAGTCTGAAGTTGAAAATTAGGTTCTGCTACTTTGTTAACAGAGTTTTGGACTTACTTTACTTTTAAACTAGCATCTGCAGGCAGCTTCGCTTGTATATCTGGGTTATACGTAGGTCCTCATTAGTAGGTATACCTACCAGCTATTTGTACTAAACGTTTCAAATCAAATCAAATCAAAATATCTTTATTTGGAACAATTAACTTAGAACACAAACAATGAAAATCGATGATACCCGCAGAAGTAAAATACTGTGTCGCAAGTACCAACGCCCTCCTCAAAAAATTACGTGGAGTACAGGGTTCCAAAAGTTATAAACTTATAAAGTAATAAAAGGGAAAAAGTAAAAATTAAGATAAGATAAGATACCTGACTAAACATGATGGAGTACAAATAAAAATGAAACTGGATTATTGACTACTTACAGGTAAACATTTTAAGTTTTTAAGTGTTTAGTGTGAGAGGGTGTGTATATAGGTGTGTGTGTGTGTGTGTGTGTGTGTGAGGGAGGGAGTGTATGCGTGTGTGGCGGTGTGTGTGAGTGGGAGGGTGAGTGGGAGTAGGTGTGAGTTTGTGTGTGAGTGTGTGTGTATATTATTCAGCATAATGGTACATTATTCAGCGAACTTTAAGACAAGTTCAGTATCTTCATACGATAGTGATAAAAGCCATTCTAAACACTTCAATTTGCATTTAAAATGAGGAAGCGGGAATATATCTAGCTGTAAATTTATTCTGTTGTACAACATCGGGCTTAAGTAGTAAAAATGACGATTTGCTAGGGCCGTTCGGCATCGCTCGATCGTACAAACCTTGTCCGATCTTCTTCTATAATTGACAGCCACAGGCACATAATATAATTGGGAGTGTTTGCGAAGAATAGTGTGCAGAATAAAGATTTTTCGGACTGAAGGAACTTGGCATAGAGAGTAGAGATCAGAAGTGGGGAAAAGAATAGGTTTTTTAGAAAGTACTTTCAGTACAGCTCTTTGTGCTCTTTCGAGCCGTATCAACAGGGTTTCGGTTCTTCCAAGTTTCATCAAGACTGGATCAACGTTTCTGCAGTTATCGTCGGACAAACACATTTACATACAAATGCCGCATCCTGTAATAAGAACGAGTCCTCGGTTCAAGTCTTGAAATCGGTCCTGACGTTATGGAGCTATTCGACAGAAGGTCAGTGGAAAGAGCCAGTTCAAAATCGTTTATCGTGACATTTTTTGTGAGAGCCTTCTCTCCAGCAGTGGACTTCAGTTGTTTAATGATGATAACATATAACATACATAACATCCAACAGTCACATACATAGTCCAGATCCCACACTAGGATTCCCTGTGTCGTGGGTATCAGGAACTACGAGTACCATGTGCCATAACACCTAGACACGGAACAAATATTTGCAGATCATACAAACATTTGTCCAGCAGCGAGAATCAAACCCGCAACCTTTCGCATCTCAGCCAGCTACTCGCCCGACGCGCTACAGTCGTTGACATTGTGAATGAAAACTACTTATCTTAGTTTATAGAACTATAATTAGTTCAAGAGCCAACCCTTATAATATTTGTATAATAGGTAGGTATGTTATTTGCATCAATTGTGTAGATAGGTAATCTTATACTTGAGCTCTATATAGTTCTGGTATCGATCAGTAATCAGTATTTCAAAACCTAAGTACCTACTTACCGGAACCAATTACACTAAATCAGCAAATCAAATCAGCATTAACCGATTGTGATTGAAATCATAATTGGGCATATTAATTGTCTGCGCGGATTAGCTGAAGGTAAATCCTCTTGAGGGTTTATAGTTTAAGAGGAAGTGGACATAATTTATCGTCAAAGATAAGGCATTTCGTTACATTCCTAGGGAAGGACAAATAAGGCTGGAAGTTAACAACTAACCAGTCACACAATTTGGCCCTGATCCTCCCCCTGATCCCTGAAAAAACCTCCGGATTTCAAGCGCGTGGTAATTAAGGTGCTCCATTGGCAGTGCTCAAGTACCTTTGACTGCGTGAGCTCAGCTGTTTTACTTGCCAATGGATCAACAAGTTTTGTAAAAAGTGTCTCTATTTTGACATCATCAAACTGTTAATTTCTTAAACATGTATACATCTACAGGTCTAGCGCTTAACTGAGATATGGAGCGGTACGGGAGGAGTGTTTTCGTGTCTCAAATTATCAGATGGCATGTGACATAATGACGACAACGACGACGAAAGCACCGTACCGCTTCCATACCTCAGAGACTGACTTAGCTAATTTAAGCGCTAGACCTGTAGTTTTAACGGCATGACGTAAATAAATCATCGGTATCTCTCTGACTACTATAGGTTTATGTGTGGCTTGGTTCTTAATTGGGTATTCAGGTATGGTATAGGGGTTCCATAGGTCGCAAATAGAGCTTAGCTTTCAGAGGCCTAGTGTCTAAATAATAGACAGCATGCATGCTACGGATGAATCAATATAGAGAACATCCGATTACTGCAATTCTATAGAAGTCTAGCACTGGACTGAAATAACTTTGTTCAAATTTGTGTGTGAGCTTTCACATCAATACGTAATGCTGAAGAAAATGAATAGGTCAAAAACACGACACAGGCCGTATTTGCTTTATTTTTATTATTTGTTTTATTATTATAGTTTGTTTATTGGTTCGCGCACACATAATAAAAATAATAAAAAGGCTTTAATTACCATTACCTTCAATATAACATTTTTAGTTTTTAATTTATTAGTAGTTTTTTTGTAATAATCTAAGTTAGTACTTAAATGGGTAGTAATGGTTTAGTAGTAGTCTTAAATGGGACTGGGCTGGACATGTGTGCCGTATATCAGAAGAGCTATGGGCAAAGACCACGACAGATTGGATCCCAGACAGACGACGGCCACGTGCAAGGCCCAGACGGAGATGGCGGTATGAGCTAGACTCCTACTTGAGGATTGGCCCCAAATAGCCAACAATAGAGACGAATGGAAGGAGGGAAGGGAGGCCTTTGCCCTGCAGTGGGACACCACAGGCTCATAATAATAAATACAAATAATAAGTTAGTACGTTTTTTTGGGATATGGGCCCCTCCACGGGTGAAGGCCTCCTCCAGTTTCTTCCAGTCCCTGTCACTTGAAATATTTCTGCCAATCATTTCCTGCTGTATCTGTTAAGTCGTCCGCCCCACGTTCTTCTCGATCTGCCTACTCTTCTTTTTCCTTCTTTCCACTCTCAACACATAATCTATGAAAATTCCCTCTTACGGCTGCCAAAACAATACCCCTGTGACAGAATACAGACAGACAAACTTGATGGCAGGCAGTCAGCAGAGTAGGCTAAGTAATATGTTCCTGTTAAGTACAGAACCCTAAGCATCAATAAGTAGTAGTAGAGCTTTTTTGTGAAAGAGTTCGTCCGGGGAAGTACTACCACCATACCTATTTCTGCCGCAAAGCGGTAGTGCTCGCATTCCTGTGTTCCGGTTTTAAGGGTAAGGGTGCCGGTGAAATTACATGATACTTTTCATCTTTATGTCTCAGCTTGGCGGGTACAGCGCAATGCCACAAAGGGCGCGTCCTAAGTGGACGTGACCTATGAGGTAATGCACTGTTCATAGGCAGAGGTTACCGCTTAACATCAGGAAGGCCATCTGCTTGTTTCGTCATCAAAGTAGTAAAAAAAAAACACATTTCATCATTTCGGTGCTAGAAAGTTTATCTGTGAGCAACACAGTTTGAGTCACACACATCACATGTGAGTTTATCAGACAGCATTTATTATACGAAGAAAAAAAATTGTCTGTGATGGTATGTGAAACATTTTTATACTTATTTAATAATTAAAGCTAATAGGTTAATAAAGGTTTTTATTAAGATTTTTCCTCACGTTTCACCACACACGATAATACCTATTCTTAATTTAATAAACCTACCTTTGCATTTGAATTCAGTCCACACCCTTTAATGCGGTGTCCAGGAATTTTTAATTTGTGATCTCAGTTTTATTACGTTTCCCTTTTTGCCAATTTGAGGAATATGAAGAGAATTTATTGGTGGTTTGTTTCGTCTGGCTTTTTAATTGAGACAGATGGTATTATTGTATCCAGGTTTTCTAGATTTTCATACGCGCGTATATTAGGTAGTAGTACTAGTATAGTATTATTTTATTTGTGGTAGTAGGTAGGTTTATACTGACGTTACCTACTCGATACCTAACCTACAAAAGTCTCCCACTAAGTAAAACTACTCCCAACCTAGAACCTTCTTTCTACTGATAGCAATCGCACGCTAAAACCTTGCGCTGTTATTAGTTAATCGATTTTGAGGCAAAATCGCGGCCGGTCGACTCTTACATGTGAGTGGGACAGAGCTATACAGCGGGTCAGAGCTATAATATTACATTAGTATAGAACTATACGTTCGGCTTCTGTCGGATATCAGTCTGCGCTTTTCTGCGCAAACGAAAACAGTCGATCGGACTTATATGTTGGGTAATACAAGTTCAAAGTGATACTAAATAGATGCGTTAATCTCTTACAAACAGTATTTGATGAGTAATAGCCTCAGGGAAATGCATTAGCGTATATTCTCTCTAACTTCCTTCTCATATTATTAAGGCCCTAATAGGGTTCATCTAATATTATTTAAAACCCAAAAAGGATCGTCTAATATGTTTTAATTCATTTAAAGATATAACAAATAGCTTGAAGCAATTTTAGCAATTAGTGAAATACTTTCCGAGTCAAACGATTATTAGCATAATTCGCTGCGACAATATTTTTACAAGGGGATGGAAATCACACCCCAACTAAGACTATGTTGTTTTAAATAGCGCGTCTGTCTCATTTTGTTTAGTTTTAAAAGCTCTTTGATCTTTGATTATATGTCGGCTTAATTTATCGTTTAGAAATAACACAAAAATAATATACCGACGTAACACATAAGTAGGGGTTTATTGGGCATTATAGCTCATTATTTGCGTCTCGCGACGCAAATAATAAGCTATAATGCCCAATAAACACATGAGATTTAGTTATAATTAAACTCACCAACGTTAGCAGAACGAAGTGTCACAATTCTACATTAAACAACTCGATGACGATGGTTCTTTCACGTTATTGCGATCGATTGTTCAGCTAATACTGTATCACTAGACTGTTTGTTCTATATTTAAAGAGCAGCAATAAAAAAATACTTTCATTTGGGAGTGTGTGTCGAGTTTGAACGTGTTATTTGTTATCAAATTGAATAACAAAATATGTCACTGAATCCCAAATATCCTCTTTATTCTACTGAAAGCACACGCTTAAGAAGCTTCGATAACTGGCCACGTGGTTTAACTCAAAGAAAATGTGATATGGTGGATGCTGGATTTTATTATATAGGATTTAGTGATAAAGTGGTTTGCTTCTGCTGCGGTGGAGGGTTAAAGGACTGGCTTCCCGAAAACCAACCATGGGAGGAGCATGCACGCTGGTACCAGTTTTGCCCATATGTTTTATTGGTTAAAGGGTATTTATATGTGCAAAGAATTATAAGTAAGGAGTGTGAAATAAATGAATTGGATGAACAATCTGTACCAAATGATTTAGAAGATGATGAAAAACGAAAATGTGAGACACTGTCAGAAACATTACAATTAACCTGCAAAATTTGTCTAATAGAAAAGTTAAATACCTGCTTCACACCTTGTGGTCATGCCATAGCTTGTGCAAAGTGCGTCTTATCCATGAACAGTAAATGTCCAATTTGCAGAGCAGTATACAGAAAAGTAATTAGATTATATTTCTGAGTATATGGTGATACTATATATATAACAGAGGTATAGAACATGTTTTATTATTTTCGTAACATAGCTCATGTAAGTTCAATCAATAATGAAATTTGTAAAACAACCACTAACATTAAATATTGGAAATATATGTTCTGACTCAAAAAATAAGGAAATCCGCCATGGCAGACTTTTACCCAACACAATCCGATGTATTATTTGCGGTCCATCTAATTGTGGCAAAACTAATTTGATGATTGGTCTTATTCTACATGAAAATGGATTGCGTTACAAAAATATATACGTGTATTCCAAAACTCTTCACCAAGCCAAATATATATTTTTGGAAAATGTTTTAAAATTAGTTCCAAGCGTATCATTTGAAAAGTTTCATGAAAATGAAGCAGTACTCAGTCCGAGTGAAGCTAAATGCAATTCAATCATAGTTTTTGATGATGTAGCGTGTGAGAATCAAAATAGTATGCGCGATTACTTTGCCATGGGTCGACATAAGTATATAGATTGTTTCTATTTGAACCAGACATATAGCAAAGTTCCTAAACAACTTGTTAGGGACAATGCTAACCTTATTATCCTTTTCAAACAAGATGATACAAACATGAAACACGTCTATGACGAACATGTTAGTACAGATATGTCTTGGTTAGAATTTAAGGAAATGTGTTCCCAAATTTGGAGTGAACCTTATAACTACTTAGTTATAAATAAGGATTGTGTAAAAAATAAAGGTTGTTATAGAAAAAAATTTGACACTTTTGTAGAGTTTAACTAATGGTACCTACTTCTAGTATATAATATGATGACAAACCTAGTTTATCTTCATTATTGTTTCGGTAAACTATCAGGTGACTACATTATTTCTGCTTTCAAATGGAAAAAGAATCATCTTTAAAGCGTAAAGTTGTAGATGCTGCGGAAGCTGTAAAAAGAAAAGTTAAGAAAATACGGAATATTGAGACCGATAGTAAAAAAGCATTAGAAAATGTTTTTGAGCCAATTACAAATCCCCTAAATAAGCTTCTGGATACTAGTAAATATAATAATTTCAATGAACCGTCTTTACCAGCGATCAAATTCAAAAATGATGATGTAAATGAAACTTTTAATGATTCACGCATGAATAAAACTCTTTTGAAGAGGAACTCTATACTTTCTAACGATAATGATGATATTAGTTATGAAAACACAGACAATGAAGATGAAGAAGAGGTTGAAAATTCAAGTAATCTAAGCAATGAATCATTTAGAACGATTGAATCAGCTGTGAGTAATCCAAGTCGTGAAATATCGTCTTGGTCTCTATCTTCTGAAGCTTATGTTGATGTTCCTTTTGGTGTAAGGAATAATAAAGGAAAACTTATGATGGGTTCAGAGCGAGTGAATATTTCCGATGAAATAATTAGTATAGCTGGACGCAACTATAAAAATACAGCTGGCCTAAAAGAACTGTTGCTTAAAAAAATACCAGACTTAGATATCGTAACATCAGAAGATATCGAAAACTATAAGATAATGTTAATGGCAACAAATGCTCACCGAAGGGATTATGATCCGAGTAAGCCTATCAAAAGTAATAAGGGTAGAAAATACTTAAGTGTTATTAAACCATTATTTAACTCACACCAAATTTCTTCGAGTGCTGAGGGTAGCCTTCCTCGTGGCTCAGGACTACCGTTGATGAAAACGTGGAAGAAAAATGTGGATTTTGTCTATTGGGATGATCCAAACGAGTTAGTTACTAGGTTAAAATTGTTAATTGCTTCACGGAATGCTGGTAACACTGGAGTGGATAACGAAATAATATCAATTATTGAAGAGTTGCGGGAGTGTGGAATCATAAATTGTAAATAAATACACCAATCTTTACAAAGTTCTTTCACTATAGTTTTATCCTTTGAACCTTATATTACAATAATGAATATTGATAAATTTGGTCATCATATACATAAACGTATGCGTTTTTCGGAACTATTTGACTTAACCGATAAAACACTACTTAAATCAGAAACTGGTGAATATGACTTGAAGTTGTCAAGATTAAAAGGTGTTAAGACACCTTTAGCAGCTGATGAGGTGGTCAACAAAGAATACGTAGATAAAATTAGTAATGATTTTTACAGTAAGAGTAAGAAAGAAAATCGAAATATGGTTGATACTTTAAAAAGTGAAATTCTAAAATTATTGGATCAGTACCAACTGAAGTCTGTAACTGCTGCACGTAAAACCAATAAATTACAGTAAAAATGAGTAAACAAGAAGTGGTTCATGAAATACACAAAGCAGCACGAAAAAACTTCATTCGGCGTTCGGTTGTTTTAAAAGGAATCGATGACTTGTGGCAAGCAGACCTGATTGACTTACAAAATTTGAAAAGATATAATAGAGGTTTCAGATTCATTTTAGTAATTATAGACTGTTTCTCAAAATTTGCTTGGGTAGTTCCTCTAAAAACTAAAACTAAATCTGAAGTAACGAATGCTTTTAAAAATGTTATGATTGGAGCTAAAAGACATCCTGCTCACTTACAAACGGACAAAGGGACTGAGTTTTTTAACAACAACTTTCAAACGCTAGTGATATCATTCAAAATAAACCATTACTCAACTTATTCTGTTAAAAAAGCTTCCATAGTTGAAAGATTGATTAGAACACTAAAAAATAACTTGTTTAAGTATTTTAGTTTACATGGTAGTTACAAATGGATTGGAGAACCACTTAAGGTCGTAATTTGTTCATATAATGAAACAAAACATAGGGTTACTAAACATAAACCAATGGATGTTAATCGAGAAAATGAGAACGTTGTAATGAAGAATATAAACCATTCACGTATCAAATGTCGTAAACTAATAAATAATAAGTTTAACGTGGACGACTATGTTCGAATCAGCAAATATAAATCATATTTTCATAAGGGTTACTCTCCTAATTGGTCTACTGAATTGTTCAGGATTAGGTGTGTAAATAATACAATGCCGGTTACTTATTACATTGAGGATTTGCATAAACAATCAATATTAGGAACTTTTTACGAACAAGAGCTTCAAAAGACTAAATGTTCTGATGTATATCTTATAGAGAAAATTCTTAAGAAAAGTGGTAACAAACTTTTTGTAAAGTGGTTGGGTCTGAGTGATGCTGAAAACAGTTGGATCAATAAAAATGCTTTAGTGTTATGATTTTTCTCATTACGGCAAGAGTGATGAAAGGAACAGGACTGGTTAATAATATAATAAATAATTTACCGTTCGAGCTTCACTTACCTGGATATAATTATTGTGGACCTGGAACCAAACTCGAAAAACGATTACTACGAGGTGATAAAGGAATAAATCAGTTAGACAACGCTTGTATGCAACACGACATAGCGTACTCAAATACCGATTTAACTCATCGTCACAAGGCTGATATAAAGTTGGTAAACATGGCTAACCAAAGATTTAAGTCAAAAGATGCTAGCAAAGGTGAAAAACTTGCTTCATGGTTAGTTGGCAAGGTAATTAAAGCTAAACTAAAGGTTGGTGCAGGTTTGAGGAAAAGAAAGTTTAAAACTGTTGTGTCAAAAATTCATTCACATGTTAAGAAAAACAAGTCTAAAGGCATAAAGAGTACCATAAAACATGCATACGCTGCAGCAAAGAAATTGTTACCCAAAAAATGCAAAATTCGTTTACCCCGTGTAATACCGCTGCCAAAAAAAGGAGGTATTTTACCTTTAATTCCAATTTTTGCTGGACTGTCAGCGTTAGGCGCTTTGGCTGGAGGTGCAGCTGGTATAGCTAAAACTGTAAGCAATTATAAATCCGCTCAACAAAATCTGAATGAATTGGAGCGTCATAACAAAACTATGGAATCAATAGCACTGGGAAAAGGTTTGTATATAAAACCTTATAAAAAAGGTGGAGGATTAATCATCAAACAATCAAAAAACTGAATAAGAGGCTACCTAAACGTGCGCTTACCAATCTGGATATTCTAGAGCATGCAAGCGACATACCATATTTCAGAGGAGTTTATATGAAAGATAAATTACCTAAGACACAAAAACGTATTGAATGTGGTGTTGTAAACTTAGATAATTCTGTTGGTGTAGGAACTCATTGGGTGGCCTACATAAAAATAAATAACCGTATCGAGTATTTTGATAGTTATGGTAATCTTAAACCTCCGGTAGAATTGAGGAAATATTTTAATTATAGAAATATTTTTTACAACTACACTAATTACCAAAAGTTTAACACAGTGAATTGTGGTCATTTATGTTTATCTTACCTGAGAAATTTTTGGAATAAAAAATAAAGTTTATATATATATATAGTAGAATAATCTGTTTTTTATCACTTCCACAATGAGTTTCACTCTGTCAGTTACAGGCAAAACATCTCTTTTATCGACAAACTATTATCCTGCTCTACAACTTGACGGTGAATATGAATGTGCTCTGTTGTATCTATCTTCTTTTAATTCTATTCCAAATATCGACAAAAAAAACAAATTTTACTATGGATCAAGTGATGTTATCAACATACCAGAAGGAGCGTATGAGTTTCAAGATATAAGTGACTATTTGCAGTCTCAAATAAAAAAAGCTACTTTAAAACTACATTGCAACAATAACACGCTAAAAACATCAATTTTTTGCACTAAAGATATAAATTTTGAAAAAAATGATTCCATTGGTAATTTACTAGGATTTGGCAAAAGTATTCTCAAATCAAATATAATGCATGAGTCACAGTTTCCAGTGAACATTTTATCAACAACTGTAGTGAGGATAGAATGTGACATTGTGAGCGGCTCTTATATTAACGGGAAATCTAGCCATATTATATATGAATTTGCACCCAACGTACCACCGGGATATCGCATAATTGAAATACCTAAGAACGCTATCTACTTTCCTGTTAATCAGGATATAGTAAATTGTATAAATATAAGGATACTGGACGTAAATGACAATCTAGTTAATCTACGCGGCGAAGAAATACAGTTATACTTTCATTTAAAACGAAAATGATTAATTACAATAAAAGCGTGTCTCTACAGCTTATGAATACCAGTCTCCATCGAACTATCCGCAAAGAAGCATACGCTAGAAAAAGTACTAAATTAACAATAGAAAACAAGAAATTTCTGAAATTAATTGGATTACTAAAATGAATATTTTGGACATCGCAACCAACCCTCTCTTCGATAATAGTATAGAAGGTATTGAGTTTCATTCATACAAGCCGTACATAACTACTTTTAATAGAAATGATGAAATTCGCATCCCCATCAATCAACAGGATTTATACGTTTTACCGTCAGCTAGTACTTTGTACCTGGAAGGTGTTGTAAATGTTTATAAAAATGATTTAAAGGAAAAAGTTCCTAGTATTCACTTTACAAACAACCCTTTACTTTACCTATTTCAAGACATTCGCTACGAGTTGAACGGAGTTGAAATTGATAAAATAAAAAATGCTGGTATTACAACAACCATGAAATCATTGATATCGATGAACGAAAATGAATCCAAAGTTGCTAAAGCCTGGGGTTGGGATATTAAAGGCACAAGTAATCAACACGGAGGGAGTTTTTCGGCTTCAATACCTCTTAATCATATCATTGGTTTCGCTGAAGATTATAAAAAAGTAATAATAAACTGTAAACATGAACTAATACTCTTGCGCAGCAATACAAATCTAAACGCAATAAAACTAAACACCGATGAAATTATAGACGATATAGTTATTCATAACATTGTCTGGCGAGTACCTCATGTCAAAGTATCAGACAAAGAGAGAATTAACTTGCTTAAAATATTAGAAAAAGATAGACCAATTCCATTAGCATTTAGAAATTGGGATTTGTATGAATATCCTTTATTACCGCAAAGTACAAAACATACTTGGTCTATTAAAACTTCGTCACAGATTGAAAAACCTAGATTTGTAATCATAGGCTTCCAAACGAATAGAAAAAATAACGCTGCGAAAGATATGTCAGAATTCGATCACTGTGACATAAGAAATGTTAAAGTGTATCTTAATTCAATATACTTTCCTTATGAAAACCTTAATGTTAACATGACTGACGAAAAATTTTCTTTATTATACGAGCAGTATGTTAGATTTCAACAGTCGTATTACGGACGTAGATCAGAGCCATTGTTGAATTCACACGAATTTAAAGAGAAAGCACCACTTTTTGTTATTGACTGCTCAAGACAAAACGATAATTTGAAAACAGGTCCTGTAGTTAACGTACAAGTGGAGCTTGAGAGTAACGTAGAATTACCTGACCATACTTCGGCATACTGTCTCATTCTCAACGACTGCATTATTGAATACAACCCCTTGAGCAATATCGTTAAAAAGATATCATGAATAAAAATTCTATAATTGTCGACGTTCAAGGATTTAAAGACAGCAAAAATAATTTTATTGTTAAGGAGTTTGCTTTGGCTACTTCAGGAAATACTCAAGTGTTTTTAGTTAAACCTCCGTATCCATTCTCAAAATTATCAAACGAAGAGAAAAGACATGTACGTTGGATAGAAAAAAAACTAGGTATTTATTGGAGTGAAGGCTACATTGATTACCAAGAGTTTAAGCGTATTATAAAAGGAGTTTTGTCTAATAAAATAGTAATTCTAAAAGGAATTGAAAAAAGAGGGTGGGTCAAAGAACTTTGTAACGTTAGTACAGTTGTAGATTTGGAGGATAAAGAATGTAGTAATTTTAAGAAACTTCACAGTGAATATTCTACTGATGATGTAAATTTAAATTGTATTTTTCATAAGAACGAATGTGCATTAAAAAATGTAAAATGCTTAAAAAGTTGGTGCATACATAATTGTAATATACACTCAAACATTATATAGTTATTTTATATATTTATCAACATCAAATAATTTGTTATGAAATAAATGGATTATTTTTACTTTTAACTGAGTTTTATTTTACTTTTTTATAAAATACCATACAACAATCACACGTTATATGTATATAGTCCTCATCCCACACTAGGATTCCGTGTTTAGAGTTTGAGGTGTAACTACATGTACAAAAACCTAGAACCACAACCTTACCTCATAACATAGACTGAGCATCGCTTTTGGATGACAGTTCAACTTATGAAGTAACTTTCAATTAATCTGTGTGCGTTGTATGATTTAATTTAAAAATTTCTGCTTTTAATCCGCTATCACAGGATATATAATAGTATAAGTACCGCTATCTGAATATATGTAACTGTGGCTAAACGTGGCAGTGCACCGCTCTGCGCTCCATGTAGCTACAGCTATAATATGGAAAACAACTAAAGCAGGCGGCGCAATGAACAGCAGAATAGTTATCAAAACCAATACTCAGTCTGTTACGCGGTAATGTAGACGGAACAAATATATCTTGCAGATTATGTCAACATTTGTCATGCAGCGGGAATCGAACCCACAACGTTCTCGTCTCTGTCAGCTGCTTGCCTACCACGGGTGTATAGATATAGGTTGTAGATCGTTAAGAAAACAAATATTATTGAATTATTTTACCTCTTTAATTAAGTAATTTGTAGGTAAGTATAAAACATAAAAATACAATTTTAATATAATAGAAGTCCTACTCTTAAACATAATAACCATCACATAATTTCTTCGATATCTTATGAATAACACTCTCAGTCTCTGCCAAAATATCATCATTATGATCTTTTACCACGTACTGTGCTCTCAGTACCACGTTCGAGTCAGTATCACTATTTGCTTCGCTGTCTAACTGCGAGGGTATGGTTAAGTCTATCACTTTGATTTTGATTAACCTCGTTCCTTTTTCAGTTTCTCTAGTTATCACGAAGGATTTTCCATGAAGTTTCATCTTTTTTGAATTATCACGTCTCTGTTTACTTTTCCGCAAAGTTGACCTCGGTATGCATGTTGCAGTCGCTTTGTTCCGTTTACACAACTCAGGATATTCTTCGTCGAATCCTTGCAAGGGGTCCTGGCCGTATTGCGAAAAACAAATAACGGTGTCGTCAGTCATTTTCTGAAACAAATTAAAAATAACGTTACTAATCTTGCATACAGTACATTCCTTTACATGTTTTATATCATAATATTAAAATAAAAAACAAAACTTACCTTGAAGGTCTTCTCTCGAATGCGGTGCAGAATAAAATGAAATAGGTGCCTTGTAGAATGTTATCATAAAAGGTAGACATTTGATACGTACGTACGTAAAACAAGGTCGAAACTTGCTCAGATGGTGTTAGTTACGTTTAGAAGTCGACGAGCATCAATATAATATGATGCCCCTTTGCCTTGCAGGAGACTTAGTCTGAGTTTTACATTCATGATATCAATTACGAATGCGACCTCTGTGGTGCGGCGGGCGAAGGTTGGTCTGTGATGCAGGAGGTTGCGGGTTCGATTCCCGCCTCAGAACAAATATTTGTACAATCTGCAAATATTGGTTCAGGGAGTTCTGGTTATTTTATATGTATAGTAAAAAATATCTATGTATGTAATGTATTGTATTAAGTATCTAGTACTCATAACACAAGCTCTGCTTAGCTTACGCCTAGTTAATGTTGTATGAACTGTTCAGCAATATTTATTTATTTACTATTTTAATGCCACAATCTTCAGTCAAGTAACTTTCAATGAAACTGTGTGGGCTAGAATGGAAACAGCATATGTAAATTAATTGATAGATATTGCGATAGAACTAACGATCGTTGTAATTGTCTTCGTCACGATGAATGGTAAAAAACTTAGACTAGCCCTTCAGTTGTATAGCAAATCAGCATATTCTGCTTAAAGACAAGTATTGACTTGAATATGATTTCATACACACCTGTGCGGTGTCGGCTAGCATAAAAATAGGTAATCTGAAACTCTGTATCGAGCAAGGCACGTGCGGATGTACCTGGAAACCATTATTGGCATGAATTTCATATATTATGTAGGTATCTATATTATCTATCTACGATTGTACTGTAATAATTTGAAACAATAGTTCTTAGGATGTTGAAAGTAAAATATTATATTATAATTCGTTAGTTAATCCGAATAATCGATATAGACACCTACTTACCTATGAGTGTGTCTGAAAAGTTTTCTGGTAGAGATCACCACTCAGCGATAAGACCGTCCATTGTTTATCATACAGAGACTTTTCACTACCTATTGAATCGCTCAATAAAGTATTTTCCATCTATCTTTTATGTATGAGACGGGTCATCATCATCAGCCGTTAGATGTCCACTGCTGGACGATGCCTTTCCCATAGAATGCAATGGAGGGATATGTCATAATCACTACGCTTAGCAACCAATTGGAGGTAATGAGCCTGGTAGTGAGGGTTTAGTAATAAAAAGCAGTAAAATATTTTAACTGTCCATATATATTGTATAAATTACAAAGCAATACTTATGTCTAGCATTATCCTATTTTTTCATTAAAATATTATCAATATAGTTATTAAGGACGCTGCTTACCATGTATACAACTACTACCAATTACAACTTATTTTATTACCGAGTAATCATGTCAAATAAGAAAATTATGGTGACCCCACGATAAAGTAGATATTTTATCTCGTAGAATGATGCGTTTATCATCATTTGAGGATAGTGCCACTTTGTTCAGTTCTTGTGTAAAAATTTGATGTTTAATGGATTTAAATAAAATGTTTTTCTTTGATTCAATACTGTTATTCAACAGGACTTGCTCATAATCTTCAAATTTCATTTTTATAATTGCGTTTTTCGTGACTCCCTTAGCTTTTTTACATTCATCGTCTATAGTTTTAATACAATATAGTTTAGACCTTAGTCCCACAAACTCAACAATAACTTTACCACCAAACTCATCTTTGAATAATCCGGGAACCTTTTTATTAGAGCGCACCATCTCATAATCATTGTTTTCCGAATAATTACTAGTATCGAAATATGGTAGGAAATTATATTTTATATCTCTATATAAATCTTTAGTATGAACTGAATACAAGAAACTATCAGTGTCTGTGTAACATAGTCTTAAATTCTGTCCGTAAAATGGTTTCATTACTGAATAATGAAAATCGTACATATGACTTTTCGAAATTTCTAATACCGTAAATCCTATGTAAATAGGTTTGTCAAGTACTACTGATTCTGGTTTCATTTGAATAGCTACAAAGTTTTCTGTGAAAATTGTTGAACTTTGATAGTTTGGTCTGGCTATTAATTGTTCGGCATTATATGTCTTTTTAGTTATGTTTCTGCTATCATTCCACTGATTAACCAATTTTATATTAAGTCTTTTTTCGGTATCTTCTAACGTTTTACCGAAAATTGAATTATTAAGTAACTTGAAAAAATCTTGTTCAAACACAGATTTTGCTTTAGTTCGTAGTTCTGTATTTAGGTCAATATATTGTTTTAAGAATGGACTTTGCTTAAACTCAATGACTCTATGAACTTTTTTTAATAATAATCCATGTTTCAAACAAGTTTTAAGATGAACGTAATGAATTACGTACTGAAATTTATCGTACAAATTTGGTATCAACTTTGCATTCTTCGAACCTGGAGGTATAAATTTTTGGGGGCAAAATGGAATATCGTTATGTAAATTATGCAAATTATCAGGGTACTCCAAGTCTACTTCTAATATATAACCATAGTCAGAGTCATTTGGTACGCTTGAAATGTTAAGCAAAACAATTTCGGATTCAGTTAAAAGCTTAAAATCAGAACATGGCATATATGCGCACATAGCATAGCCATATAAATTGTTACAATCGATGTACATCAAATAATTATCTGGAGCAGATCTGTCATAATTTAACAGGTATTTGTTATTAGCGCTGGCGTACCTAGTAGAGCATAAACAAACCCCCCCTCTAATGCCCTTTTGAATCATTCTTATTATCTCTAAGTCATTGATAAGTTCTAATTTTATTTTAGTTTTAAGTAACATTGCGTCAAAACTTAGACTTGGCGCTGTCATATAAAAGGCTGGGTCTAAGCGATAGTTATTTTTACATGTGAGACGAAATTTTTCAAATATATCTCCCAGCAGCAGTACGTCTGATTTAAGATATAAATCTGTGTATTCACCTAAATTTTGTATATTGAAAGTTTTCCAAACACATTTTGCATGATCATAATCCGCTTGTGAGATACCTTGATCGCATAAAACATTAAAAAAACAGTGTTTTGGAGGCAACTGTTCTTCTTCATAAGAACTCCAACTAGTCACGTGTTCATATGGATAAACACCTTTACGTTTTAATAAATTTAATTTCGTTTTTTCCGGAAATGAGCGAGATAAATGAAGAAAGTCATTTTTATTCAAATTGGCTACCAATTTTTCTAAACTGCTACCCAAAAACTTAAACGAGTCTACAAAACGGACTGCTATATACTGTTGATCACATGTAATAAAGAATTTTGTAAAAGAAATGTAATTTTCTATAGTTTTAGCAATAACTTTGATTCTACCTTGCATTTCTCCTAACTGACGTATGAACAAGTGAGAGTCGTATCCAGACAAATTATGAAAAAATACTGGCACAAACTTTGGTATCTGGAACTGTACGTTACAGTAAGAATGAGCAGCTCCGCGATATTGTCCTGTTAAGTGACAGTGGTCTCTAACTTTATCGTCCAACAATAGCTTATTACATAGAAAGCAATATTTTGAATGTGAAAAATTCTTTGAGTCTTCATCATTAAATATCATTGGAACAGTATTTCTAAGAAGGTTATGAATTTCAGATACGTCATCTTGAAGATATTTCAGGAATATATCAACACAATCGTGACCTCGATAAGAAACGTATTTATTGAACGAGCTGTCGTATGAACATACAATATAATATCCAAACGCAGCAGGAATGTGTTTGTTTAAAGTGTTGGTTTTACTCGAACTTGGTCCGTCTTTATCTGGCTCTAACATTGATTCAAAGTCCGCATAAATAACAAATGGTAAATCTTGCATCCTCTCGTAGTGCCTAAATTCCAAAAGACTTCCCTTTTCAGGCAGAATTGTCGTGACGCCACTGCATATATGAGCCTTAAGTTGAATTTCATTACTAAAATATAACATACATTCGTCACAGAAAAATATTTTTCCATGATGTTTTGTAAGTTGCGGTCTAAGTAGTTTGCTTAAATTTTTTATCAAACAATAATGGCTTCGATTTCCCTTCTCCAAGAATAACAAATTAATATGATGTTTCTTTTTGCAATGTGATTTGTAAAGAGGGCCAACAATACTCGAATTATTTTTCAAACCATAGACATTAATACTGAAGTCTCGATTATTTTTTTCGAAAGCCTTAATGTCAGAAAAACCAACAGGAAAAGTCATATTTTTTGTATTTAAAATTTCACTAAAATGGGGGTACGAAGAAGTTCTGTTGCTATTTTTAGCAGGAAATAACGCTGCCATAATTGACCATAAGAAACAGAAATTGTCGACGTTGCGTATATTAATACATGCTCGTCTATTCATCAAACATCGCGGCAGCTCAATAAAACTGGAGGCTCTTAAAGGATTGTACTTATTGATATTAACTTCTAAATACAAGTTTCTAATGAAACTCCAACCACTATCTTTTTCCTGAAATTGATCAATTTTTGTACATATATTTTGAACCGCTTTTAAGTAAATCTCTTTAAAATCAGAGTTTTTGTAAAATACTATATTTTCCGTAGCGAAGGACTTTACTTCTATAGTATCATTTTTTGGCAAGGTAAACTCTGCGAATAATTCGAAATTACCTTTAATTGTTTCGTGAACAGCCTGCCTTGCATCTATAAGCCGGCGCACGGGATTGCGAAGCTGGCTGAGGAACTGTGCTGGCGGCGCGGCCTGCATGTATGCGTCGGCGTCCTGCTCACGCCTGTTTGCCTCTACGTCACTAGATAACGAGCGTGTTCCTACTCTGTACGATGCTATTCGACTACGAAATGCACTGCTTATTTTTTCTATGCCGTCACTGATTTCTACAGCACTGTTATTTTTATGCAAATTAGTTCTGAGATGAGATGAGAAGCTCTTACTTTTAACCTGAATGTCGCAAACTGTACAATATATATTTTTATTTGACATGATTACTATGTTCAATTAATCTAGGTATACTAAGACTAAAAACCAAGTAAAAGCCTGGTTAAATTGGATCAAGATAATGATTGAAAATCGTACAATAAGATATTGAAAAAAATTATGAAAGATCTGCTATCTAAATAAAGTAAAAATCCTCTGTATATAGGTATTTATTTTATTAATCAACGCATTACTTGTTAATTTTTCTTTTTATCAGCGAAAAATGTGCCCTCCTCCTTAAAATATAATTTACAAATATTTATAAATTTTTTCAAAGATTCTACATGAGGTGTGCCGTTGTCACAACAGAATTTAAGATTTAACGAAGCCTTCTCCCAACGGTCTTTTGGTTCAACCAACTTAATATCTTCGGTGTTGTATACCCGAAGCTCCACGAATAGATCACCTTGGTGTTGAGCCGTGCGACGCACCACGCCGCCTGCGACGCGCCGGGTGATGGATGATACCGGCGGAGCCTTCCGTGCTCTTCGAGCGACCTCCGAGTCAGATTCGCTCCCTGAGTCACAGTCACCCAGCCACCCAAGTATGTCCTTTTTGGAACTCTTTGATTTTTTAGCCTTACTGCGCCTGACAGTGGCTTTAGGCTTTACGCTTTTCTTCACACTGTAACAAAAATATTTGAGTGAATAAATAATAATAGTAAAAATAACTAGAAAGTTAACATATTTGCTATCAAATTAAGATGAACATTTACCTAGTAGACACATCAACCTCGTCATCTGAATCAATAACGCTTGGGCTTGGTACTTGGTGGGTCTTCTGCCTGGCTGACGCTTTCCCTTTCAAATTTTTCTTCGCACTGAAACAAGGATACATTTTATAAATATAAATAATAGTGAAAATCATTAGCAAAAACATATGTTTTTATTAAATGTGAAAGTGATTCACCTAGTTATTGGATCAACGTCATCATCCGAGTCAAAAACGCTTGAGGTGGGCGCTCGGCGTAATTTCTTAGACTTCAAATTATTGAAATATTCGGTGTCCGACCTGAAACATAAATAAGTGTTAATAAACAACTTAAAAGAGCTTAATCCTAGACTTAAAGAGACTAATAAAGTATGTCAGTGGTAGCGATTATATGCATCATTCCTTAAATTTAAACTGCACTAAAATGATTACGTTCCCTTATTATTAAGTTTATTTAAAAGAACTCGCGATAGTGTAAGCGCACTTTAAATTTAGGTAACACTGCACAGAATCCCTATCACTGTTGTTATTAATTAAATAAACTTACGAACATCTTATATTGATGTATAGAGCACCGTAGCGTTCACCTCGAGCAAGACGGTTGGTGATGGTGGCACAAGATGTGCGGAGTACAGCAGGGCAGGTGGTAGGGCGGAGCGGCAGCAGTGGGCGGGCGGAGAATCACTGGGATGGCACTCGGACAGCACTTGATTCTGATCGCTCGATGAATAGACTGATTTTAATTCGAATCCATCCAGTCACTTTTGTTATATGGAAAAATTTGCCGATGCATGCACAAACTCTAATCATATGTGGTAAACATTTTATCGATAATGTTTAATCAAAAGTATATTTTACTAGTTGAGCCCCGCGGTGTTACCCGCGTAAGTCTCGATCCCGTGGGAATATCGGGATAAATATAGATGCGTATGTGTTATTCCAGGAGTCCAGTTATCTCCATTCCAAATTTCATCCATATCCGTCCAGCCGTTTCAGCGTGAAGAGGTAACAAACATACTACACACACAAACACACAAACTTTTGCATTTATAATATTAGTGTGATTTTGCACGTTACGAATTATTGTAAATAAGAATTAAATATGATAATGATATTGAAATAAAGTAACATCATCATTACTGTCAGTTCTAATTGACGACTAATGAACATTTAAAAAACGAATTAAACGTTTTCTGACCTATATTCACACGTTTTCATTAATCATAATCATTATCATCAGCTATCACATTTTTTAAATAAATATATATTGATTTACCGCCCTCTGATAAAAATGTTTATAATCCATATTGCTAAGTTTTTATAAAATAATTATGATTTTAGTTATCATAACAAATATATCAAATTCGTTGATTGTTATTCGACGACATGAGGAAGCCGCCTCAAACAATGTCGCAATATTGCATGCTTAAGCAGTGTACACACTAATTCATATTATTGTTATTGTTTGAGAACGAATTTTATGAACGAAAAAGTTTTGACTTTTCTAACTCGTTAATAGGTTTTGATAAATTTAAAGTGATAGATCGGTTCTACCTTCTTATAGTCTATATCAAATTAAGTATTTCTATGTATAATACCTACTAGGTCTGAATTCCACATTCCACTAAAGCCACATTATATTTTCATTCAATGTTAAAAGAGATGATGATGATGTTACATTTATTGGTGCACACCTACTTGGATTCGAACCCACACCTTGCGTTGGAGGATATAATAAATGTAGACAGACTAGTTGAACGTTGCATCGTTCTTAATACAGCAGTGCCAGTGTGTATGGAGTCTTAGTTTAAAATAGGGTAACCATAATTTGTAGTGTGTTCGGCCTAAGAATACACCCTCTGTCTGCTCCCGTGGATATCGTAAAAGCTGACTATGGGATTATCCCAGAAGATGGACAGAAGCATCCACCTGAGTACTCAACACCAATACTACGATCACCAATCCGCCTGCCAAGCGCATGGCATTTCCTCCCATTGCATTATATGGGGAGGCCTCGTCCAACAGCAGACGTAACGATTAACCATAAGCTTGCATTTTCAGGATATTAGGTAGGTACCTACTCTTTGATGTCAAAAAACATAGTATTACGCTCCGTCTGCCTCGATGGTTTTTGAGAAAAAAACTATGATCGCTGATCTTGTTTTCATGTCTGTTTAACTCTTCAGAATAATCATCTAATATTTTTTCATTCGTCATTTCATGTTTCATCTTAAAATAATAATGAACAGCGGACTGTCCTGCAAAATACGTAAAGCTTGGTATTATATGAGTATCCATAACAGCATACGTTATTGTGTACTCAGCAAAGAAGCACAATTTTAACGACTACCTAAGTATAAACATGAAACCTTATGCATATCCGTATTCTGTATCGCTTAACCATAATCTGTTTAATTATTATTATCTCACTGCTGGAGTACTGGGATTCGGAAACGACTTTCAAAGAGAGTGAATGGGTACCACCACGCTACCCGAGGTAGATGTGGTAGATAAATAGATAGATAAATCATTTTTGCATTCACCTTAAATAAAATTATACATCATACATTGGTTACAAACTAGTTCAGGGTGTGGTGGATGTTCGTGTATACGAATTTTTAGTTCTAAGGCACGTAGGTTTTTCACTGTTTGCCTTCACGGTTTTTAGCATAGCATTTCTTTAGCGCATTAGCGCACGTAAATGTTTTGTACACTTGTACACTTGCACCATTTGAACGCTCCACTGTAGGTAAACTGCGATATGAATGCGATATCGATGCGATGTTGCAAAAAAATGATCAGAATATGATCATTATACGTCACCTTAATTTTCCATCATTTCATTTAGTTCCGTGTTACTGTTCAACGAACAACATCTACTTACTGAAGTGTTAGTTTTATTGATAAATTTGACTTGGGTTCGTCTTGTGAGGGAATGAACATCTCTAGGTGTCAATAATTTGGCACGAGCAAACGGCCTAGTGATACGATTTTCCCTGAGCAATCGGCCGCAATGACGTAACCTTCTAATGATACTTTGTGAGGGAACATATCGTTAGTGATATTATCTAATATGTAGATACACTCAACGAAATATTCTCTGAGCAATCGGCCACATTGTGTTGTCAAAATCAACAATCTTTCACACCAATACCAGTGATTCGTTCGTTGATACAAGTTGTTTAATGTAGAATTGTGACACTTCGTTCTGCTAACGTTGGTGAGTTTAATTATAACGAAATCTCATGGGTTTATTGGGCATTATAGCTTATTATTTGCGTCGCATGACGCAAATAATGAGCTATAATGCCCAATAAACCCCTACTCACATAGTCACGTACATAGTCATCCTACACTAGGATTCCCTGTGTCGTTGGTATCAGGGACAACGGGTACCACTGTACAAAAACGCCAGAGCCGAAACAAATATTTGCAGATCATTCCCCTCGACCTCTGTGGTGCGGCGGGCGAACGTTCGCCTGCGACGCAGGAGGTTGCGGGTTCGATTCCCGCCTCGGAACAAATATTTGTGCGATCTGCAGATATTTGTTCCGGGTGTTCTGGGTATTTTCTATATATAATGAAAAATATCTATCTATGTAATATATTGTATTAAGTATATCAGTTGTCTAGTACCCATAACACAAGCTCTGCTTAGCTTGGGGCTAGACAATGTTGTGTGAACTGTCCAGCATTATTTATTTATTTATTTTATTTATTTATTTATTCAAACAAAGTTCCGCGGCGGAAATCGAACCTCACGTCGCATCTCAGCCAGTAATCGTCATAACATCCAAACTTTCGCGGTCGTATTGCGTAAGTTCAGAATTAATAAGTTTTTTGCGAAAAATATATTTTTCAATACAAGCCTTTATAAAATTAGTGATCGTAACCGTGTGCTGATCAAAATGAGCCTAAACACGGCCAGTCTACTATTATCCATCGAGGAGTTCCGTTGTCCAACTTCCGTCTCCATCATCAGATCAGCTCGCTGTCACCATAATATTGTGTTTTTATCGGAATTTGACAGGTATGCCAAATTTCTGGTCAATCGGTTGAAGATAACTGCTTTAAAAGAGCATTGCAAGATACATTGCAAGTTAAATAAAAGCTTGTAAAATTGATTTTTCCAGGGATATATTAGTTCTATATCTCTCGTGAGTTTTAAGGCGCTATAGGTTCATCGAACATTTTTGTATGAGGCGAAGAAGGCGAGCGCACGCTCTGATACCGTGTTTTTATGTATAAAAAAATTATATAAAAATATCGTTCAAAGTTTTGTTTAATTTTGTTAATGAATTCACTAACTTAAATAATAACTAACATGTAACCAAATGTTTCAAAACTTAAAACGTGAGAGAAGTGAGTTAAAAATAGCATTTCAATTTTAAAAAGTAGGTATCTTTGTTATTTTTTTTTATCGAGTGAAGTTATTCAAATATTGTATTGAATTATTGATTTCAATAGATAAAAAGCTTAAGAATATCATATATTTTTTTCTTCATAGAAAACTATGAAAATTCTTATCAAAAACTTTAAAATTCTAGAGACATTTGAGAACCTATCGCGCCTTAAGCAATTCCATACCTACTATCTGCCCCTATTTTTAAATTATTCACGTGTAAACAATCAATCGGAACATTTACCTCCACGACGGAGCAGCCAGACTTAACAAAGATTTCTAAATTAAGAACTCTGAGTCCACTTGCACCAAATGTTAAATCTGAAATTAACCGAATTTAACATTTTCATGGAGACTTTCGACTATTATATGGTAAAACTCGCTGGTGGAAGTGGGGTTCCGTTCAACTCAGCTGTCACAATGTGGTGGCACTGATGGATGGACTTGTGGGTGTTGTGCTAAATATGTGTTCATTAGCTAACTTACTCTTTTAGTTTTGTCGAACGCAAAAGTATTTTCGTTTAAAATTATGAGGTAAGTGGAGTTTTTTAGTTTCATGTTTTTTTTTAAGTTCAAACGTAAATACACTTCTAGCACAAATATACACTGTCAAATATTTTATTTTCTCAAAGCCGCATCGACTTTTCACATGCTTTCCGTCATGTTAAAGAAGTTTTTTTTTGCTTTCGGCCAATTAAGGTTATGGCGACTAGCTTTGCCCTTCTATGGGAATAATCATCCCGAAGCCCGAGACGTAAAAACATACAACTTGATTAAAAGACATTTACATTTCGATCGCATTATTGGAGCTGCTGCCCATACCCTGGTGTTATCCCTTAGTCGACTTGTACGGCATCCACGGGAGGAGACGGAGACATTCTTAAGCCGGAAACACCACGGTCACTAAACGCACATATAGACACATACCTTTTTCCCCGGAAGGGTAGACAACTGACCCTAGCCTCAACTGGGTCTCTTTTCACGTGGGTTGCACCATCGTGGGAAATAGACGTGACAAGTGGTGAAAGGGACATTCCCGTCCGAATCCAGCTCATCGCCGCCATTGCTTCCCACTACTGCTAAGCAATGCAACGCTTATGCTTTCTTTCAGTAATAACACATTCCTTAATAAGCTAGCAGCCACGACAAATCTTATACCAACGAATCCTACAAACAAGTCTAGGTAAACTACTAAACTACAGACAAAATACTGTTAAGAGACCGTGTAGGTGTTGGTATGTGCTACTGCAAGGTCATCTGATTTTCCCTTAGATATATTAAATATCCTCGTTACTGTACTTTCTCTACCAATAAATCCTGAAACCTCCCAAAGCCCCAATTAACTTTTTTTATCAATCGCTTCACCCGTCGCCCAATCACCCGCCAAGCTAATCAGCGCTCGTAAAATTACAACTATAAAACGTAGCTCAAATCTGGTGGAAGCCATCGGATCCATCGTAAACTAGATGAGACCATTCGTAAGCTGATGCAGATGAATCGGATGAATCTTGCAATTTTGGCGCTAGTCATTTTGTGTGAACGAGCCTTTGTGAGGGATGTCGTTTTGAGGGATTTGTGCCGATTCGTCATGCAGATTGCCCTGTGTTTTGGTGTTTATGACGCCGGTTACAAGGCTAATTAGCAGCCATTTGTAAATAATTTTATTCATCGAGTTCCTTGCTTAGTTTGATGAGGCCAATTTCGTTGAAGACAGTTTAGTCAGTTTTTTATGACATGTACGTAAAGGCCTCTTCCATTTAATGTCATGAAGAACGGTCTTGGACTGCTTCTATCCACCAAATATCTACGACCCTTGGTCAAAAGTCTTTGGCCCATTCTTACACTGCGGTGTCATCTGGTTCCTATGGTCGGTTGATGGTCGACAGTACTGCGAGCTGTTTTTTTTTTTTAACACTGATAGACCTTTGTTTGACCACGATCACACCTGTTGGTAAGTGACGATGTGGCCGAAGATGGAGCACTAAGGTCTAGAAGGCACCTATTCACTCTAGACTGAATGGTTGAATTGGCTGTACGGGCTATACATTGTAATTTCAACTGGCTGATACTATATCGTTTTTCTTGGTACTTCTATGGATCTCCTCATTTCGGATTCAATCACGTAGATAAACTTCGGGGGAGCTGCACTCTCCATAGCTCACTGCGTGACACTGATTTTGTTTGTGCTAATGGTTGGCGACCAAGGAATTTGAAAGTTGCTTAAAAATATTCAGGGATCGAACAGGACGATCAAAGTCCACAGGATCATTTTCAAGGGATCGAACAGGAACTACTCCACGTTTCACGCACTGATTATAGGTTTTCGTCTTGAGGTCTGAGATATCTGTGACGAGATGATATATGGCGTAGTTTCCCAAACGCTACCCGTCACCAGTCGAAGTCGGATTCGTTGGCTAAATTATGTCGAAGTTGGACCTACTCGTAGTATAATCGTCTGATCCAAAAATACATCAACCAACTTCGATGATATCGTTCCCAACGGTTCTAACAGGCGTGTAAAATTGATATTGCTTACAAATTAATGAATACATATTCATATTTTTAGGTTTATTGCCATACTTGAAAAGCCAATCAAAGTAATCGTCAATACTCACACATTCATACTTATATGACGTCAATAAAGTCGATTTGTAATACGCCGTAAACCAACCCTTGATGAATTATATGCAAATGCAGCGATGTAACCCCAGAGGGTATTGCTCAACTGTGTCGTTAGTATGTGCAGAGCTGATTTCATTTCACGAAGGTTAAGTAGCAAGTTGTTATTTAGGGATGGATTATATTTAATCTCAAAAAGGAGATTTTTTGATGTGTAACATCTTTCCTCTCGCTTTCCTGCAATGCAGTTTGTGAGAGGGACGGAAATGTGTAACAGGAAGCGCGCATTTTTCCTAGAGTTTGGTACTAACAGCCATGTTGCTTATTACCAAGGAGGTGAAATGTCAGATGTTACACATCATATGACATATCTATATATATAAAAGAGAAGTCCACACACTCACTCACTCACTCACTCACTGACCACTCATCACGAAATCTCGGAAACTACTGGGCCGAGAGGGCTGAAATTTGGCACAAGCATTCATTATAGGGTGTAGGCGCGCACTAAGAAACAGTTTTTGAAAATTTGCACCCTAAGGGGTTGAAAAAGGGTGTTAAAGTTTGTATGAAAGTCCCATGTTTTTAAAGATAGAGACGTGAATTTTGGCATGCATGTTCCTTTTGGCTTCCTGGTGCTCTCCTAGAAAGGGTTTTACGAAATTCAGCCCTCAAGGGTATAAAAAGGGGTATTTAATGTTTGTATGAAAAATCTTAATGAACCAAATTGAATCTTACTGCAACGCGTTACTGCATATTTTACATTGAAATTCAAATATGGAAGCAGTACAAAATTGAAATTGAACCTTACGTAAAGGCGTTATTGCATATTTTACATCGAAATTAGAATTTGGAAGCCCATGTATGTTTGAAAAGTTCCTTGAGATTCAACTTCGTTACCATGACAGTTTTTTTATTCTAATTTCTAGATGGCCAGTACCTATGTTTCATTCTATCAAAGAAGTTTTTTTGAAAAAGTTGAATGCGTTCGAGCAACGTAGGTACTCATCTTTTATTTTTATACTACTTGAATGACGGAACAAGCAGATGGACCACCTGATGTTAAGCGGTAACCTCTGCCTATAAACAGTGCATTCTCACATAGGTCACGTCCACCTAGGACGCGCCCTATGTGGCATTGCACTGCGCCCGCCACCCTGAGACATAAAGATGAAAAGTCTCATATGCCTGTAATTTCACCGGCACCCATACCCTTCAAACCGGAAAACAATAATGCAATGCAAGCACTACAGCTTTGCGGCAGAAATAGGCATGGTGGTAGTACTTCCACGGACGAACTCTTTCACAAAAAAGCTCTACTACTACTAAATGTAATGTAATGTACTATGTCTGTTCTCATATAATTTATTTGTTTCTTTGTCTGTCTGTCTGTACAAATTATCTCGAAAAACTGCTCTTACAATTTTGACGAAATAGGATAGGGTAGGATATGGAGTTTTAAGGCCGAGAAAACCGTTCTAACTTAGTCCCACACTAGGAATAATAAAAAACCCAAATTCTGAGCAAAGTCGCTTTGTTCTATAACGTCTGAAATGGGGTCGTATGGGTTTGTGAGTGTTTCTAGGGTTTGTAGGTGTTGTAAAAAAAAAAGGGAGTCACACAAGGAGTTTTAAGGCAGAGAAAACGATCTAATTTGGTTCCTGCCTGAACTGGTAAAAATCCCGACTTCCAAGAAATTCTCCTGAGCAAGGTACGTCGTAATGGGGTTGTATGGGTTTGTACGAGGTTTTAAGGGTTTCTCAGAGTTTAAGGCATTGTATGAACTCTAAGGAGTTAGGGTATGGTATAAACCCTGTGTTTTTATGAGTTTGAATGGCTGTTTAGAGGTTTGTAGGGCTTTTTAGGTTGTGAGAGTTTTAAGGGGGAATAATTAGTTAATTTTTTGATGATCTGTATTTTTTGGGAGTTTGTTAGTTTCTCGCCCATGATCATTTGGGATTATGCTATGATGGTTTAGACCACTATGTCTGCTTGGGTAAACGATTCAACTAGGAAGGTGCTGGACTTTCTATGATGAGGTTAGCCCACGAATCCAACTCAGCTGAGTAGCTTTCAGGAAACTACGCTATATCTTCACATCACAGAAACTGGAGAGCCTCAAGATGAAAGTCTGTTATGGGTGCATGCTGCCAGTGATGACTTACGGTACTGAGACGTGATCACCAACTTTTAGCGTCACACCAGTTCAAAATCGTGCAGCGGGATATGGAGAGAGCTGTGCTCAGAGAATCCGTACATGTACCTACCTGAATCCGAAATGAATCGGGACCACTGACATGGATCTCAAAATAAGCAAGTTAAAGTGGCAATGGGCAGGTCATATAGCTCGCAGAACCAACAACCGTTGAGGAATAATTGCTCTCGAAAGGCAACCTTGGACCGGGCGAGTAGAAAGCCTCCTCGATGGGCCAACGACATGTTAAAAGTCACAGAAAGTCGTTGCATGGAGGCAGCTCAGGTCGTTCATTGTGGCATTCTATAGGGGTGGCCTATGGCCAGCAGTGGACTTAAGTATACCTACAGGTTGATATTTGTACCAGTAACTATTTACAGAATGCATAGTACGAGTAGCGGGTAAGCTAGCGCTGATGCGTTATTGCATATTTTACAATGAAATTAAATTTTTTGAAGCCGATATTGGTAGATTTATACTGAACTAGCTGTACCCGCGCGGTTTCACTCGCGTGTTTCATACGTTCGAGTTTATAAGAAAGTTGCAGTTCCAAGCACAGACAAACAGTGTAGTTCCAAGAAAATGAACCAAGTGCACTTCAGACCTCGCGCATTATGGGTTCCGTACCAAATGTAGTAAAATAAAGTAAGTATTAAGTACATTACCTAATGGGCTCTAAAAAATTATATCCTACATGCATTTTACACACCGGACAGTTTTTAGGGTTCCGTACACAAAGGGTAAAACGGGAACCTATTACTAAGGCTCGGCTCATGAACCGTGATCGTTAGACAGTTGACATTTTCACAGATGATGTATTTCTATTGCCGGTATAACAATAAATACTAAAAAACAGAATAAAACTAATATTTAAGGGAGCTCCCATACAAAAAACTTTGTTTTTCTTAGTTATGTTATGTTCTTAGTTATGTATATATTTGGATTCTGGTCAGTAAGATACATAAATACCTAATAAATATGACATAGATTGTAATTGTGGAAAGTTGTTCTTCCTCGATGCGCCTGGTGGAACGGGAAAAACTTTCTTATTAAATCTGCTGCTGGCCACGGTAAGACGCGTCAAGAATATTATCGTTGCCGTTGCTTCTTCGGGTATTGCCGCTACCTTACTCGACGGTGGCAAGACTGCTCATTCTGCTTTCAAGCTGCCTCTAAACCTAAACTCTTGTGAGTCTGCTCTTTGTAACATTCCCAAACAAAGTAATATGCATCGGGTGCTTAAAGAAGCAAAATTAATTGTATGGGATGAGTGTACTATGGCTCACAAAGGCGGTGTAGAGGTTCTTGACAGAACTCTACAGGACATTAGAGCTCAAAACCGTCTAATGGGTGGGTTGACGGTCCTTTTGGCTGGTGACTTTAGACAAACCTTGCCTGTTATTCCACGAGGCACACGTACGGACGAAGTCAAGGCCTGTCTTAAATCGATATTGTGGCATCACGTCAAAGTTCTGTCCTTAAGAGTTGAAACTTTTAACTGAACGAGTAACATATAAATCTGTGGATGAGGTACTAGAGGTTGAGGAAGCTGTTTACTATCCTGTGGAGTTGTTAAATAGTCTCGACCCACCAGGATTATCACCACATGTAGTCCACCTCAAGGTTGGTGCTCCAATCATTTGTTACTGCGAAATCTGCAACCGCCCAAACTATGCAACGATACAAAGCTGCAGGGCCGCCAACTTCAAAAGAATGTGATCGAAGCAACTATTTTTACAGGCGTCAGTCAAGCAGAAACAGTTTTTATCCCTCGAATCCCACTTATCCCTTCAGATTATCATTTTGAATTCAAACGATTACAATTTCCCGTAAAACTTTGCTACGCAATGACTATCAACAAGGTACAGGGCCAAACTTTAAAAGAAGCTGGGGTGGACCTGAGAAGTGACTGTTTCTCACATGGTCAGCTATATGTGGCGTGTTCTAGAGTCAGTTCACCCAAAAACCTCATAATACTGCAACCAACAAATATAAAACGAAATGTAGTTTACAAGGAGGTCTTGCAGACTTATAATAACCGGATGTAAAAAAAGATAATTTGTATATAGCATAGATAAAATAATACTGTGTATAGTATACATGTAAATCCATCTCTTTTCTGTAATCATTCCTTGCTTCTTTTAAAAACTATCACAAAAACTATTCAAAAAATGCAATTTTTGACGAATTTGTGTCCTTCCGTTCCATCCGTCCGTCCTTCTGTCACATTAGAGTCTAGCGGCTAAACGTTTTAACCTACAGTCTTCATATTTATTAGGTATTTATATATCTGACTGACCAGAATCCAAATATATACATAACTAAAAACTATTTTGTTTTTTTTTGTGAAGATGGCTCCATTCAAGTAAATAATAAAACCGGCTAAGTGCGAGTTGGACTGGCGCACGAAGGGTTCCGTACCATTATCTATAAAAAGGGAAAAAAAACACGTTTGTAAAAAAAAACAATTAAAATTGCACGCAAAAAGTGGTCACCCATCCAAAAACTGACCAAACAGATCATTGCTTATACTATATTTGGAAAAAAACACGTTTGTTGTATGGGAGCCACCTTAAATATTTATTTTATTGTATTTTTTTGTATTTTTTTATATAGCGGCATCAAAAATACATCATCTTTGAAAATTTAGGTTGTCTAACTATCACGGTTCATGAGATACAGCCTGATGACACCATTATCTATAAAAACGGCAAAAAAAAAATAAGTTTTTTGTATGGGAGATCCCCTAAATATTTATTTTATTCCATTTTTTAGTATTTGTTGTTATAGCGGCATCAGAAATACGTAATCTGTGAAAATTTAAACTGTCTAACTATAAAAAAATAAAAATAAAATGCTGGACAGTTTACAACATTATCTAGCCCAAAAGCTAAGCAGAGCTTGTGTTATGGGTACTAGATAACTGATATACTTAATACAATATATAACATAGATAGATATTTTTTATTATACATAGAAAATACCCAGAACACCCTAAACAAATGTCTGCATATCGCACAAATATTTGTTCAGAGGCGGGAATCGAACCCGCAACCTCCGGCGTCGCAGGCAAACGTTCGCCCGCCGCGTCACAGAGGTCGTCCAACTATCACGGTTCATGAGATATAACCTGGTGACAGACGGACAGACGACGGACAGCCGAGCCTTAGTAATAGGATCCGGTTTTACCCTTTGGGTACGCAACCCTAAAAACAGGAAAACAAAGGTTTTTGTATGGGAGCCCCCTTAAATATTAATTTTATTCTGTTTTTTAGTATTTGTTGTTATAGCAGCAACAGAAATAGAAAATTTCAACTGTCTAACTATTACGGTTCACGAGCCGAGCTTTAGTAATAGGTTCCCGTTTTACCCTTTGGGTACGGAACCCTAAAAACTGTCCTGTGTGTAAAATGCATGTAGGATTTTATTTGTAGAGCCCGTCATGTAATGTAAAAAAAAAATACTTGATTATAATACATGGCATGGAATAGATGGTATGGAACCCTTAATGCGCGAGGTCTGACGTGCACTTGGTTCGCTTTCTTGGAACTACACTGTTTGTCTGTGCTTGGAACTGCGAAACTCGAACGTATGAAACACGCGAGTGAAACCGCGCGGGTACAGCTAGTATGATCATATATCATACCATCGAGCAACACGAACGGTGGCCGCATTGCTCTAAGCGGCTACTGTAATGCTAGCTCGTTTTTTTTAACGCGTAAACTTCTATTGTTTTGTGTTGTTGTTTTTGATGCAACGGATGCAATAGGAACGTACTTCACTATTCTCCTGACGTTTCATTTACCATTTAGAGGTCCTTCTTCATGAGCACCAGCCTCGGAGGTCGTGAGACGGGAACTCCAACACCTTTCTAAAATGAGAAACGTGTGTTTTTGTTCCATATAATATTTATATTACAGTGGTAATAAGTGATAATATTAGTTATACCTTGTATACGGGACTCTGAGAAATACGACATTAAAACATGAACTTAAAACTTACTAAAAGAGTATTATTTTATCTGTGCTGAACGCGATTTTTTGGCGAGAAGGTTGGTCCCAGTTTATTACTTAAAAAAAAAAAAAAAAAAAATACAATAATTTTAATAATTTTACACAGATAAAATAATACTATACTAGCTTATATTATAGGTTATTGTGCCATTCTTGTTAATTTAATTTAATATCGTATTTCTGAGTATTCCCATTAGCAAAGGTATTTAGAAATTATCAAGAAAAAAAGCGTGAAGAGCGTAAATGGGACAGTGGTAACGGGGAGACCTCGGCGATCGCAGATCGGAGACGTTCTGGAAAAAAGCAAAGTCACGAAAATTAAAATGAAAAAACTGTAAGGTACTTCCAGTAACCTCATAGTTCTGAAATTAGGGATTCTAAGAAGGTTTGTGACACGAACAAGTAATTAATTTTGTAAAAATTAAAAAACCCTCAACGCATTGAAACGGCTGAACCGATTTTGATCAAACATAGCTAAGAACACTGCCGACGAATTCACAAATCAAACAAAAAAAAAACGGTTCTTCCGTTCGGGAGCTACGATGCCACAGATACACACACACACACACACACACACACACACACACACACATACAGACACGTCAAACTTATAACACCCCTTTGTTTTTGCGTCAGGGGTTAATAGATGAAGATGTCAAAAACACTCTTTTTTTTTTACTTTTTTACACCTGGAACGGTATAGTGAAGTTTCTAGAAAAAAGCTCTACTAAATCAATATAATTTGGCATATAAGAACAAGTTATGCCATAACAACTGTACGGATAGTTCCATGGAAACATCAGGACACGAATTATCAATAAGTAAAATTATTAGAAAAAAAACAACTGCCTGAATAATTTGTATCACTGTCACTTTACAATTGAGATGAATCTAACGACACCTCTCAAGCTAAAATCCATCAAGCCATATAGTGTAGCCTATATGCCAAATAAATATACCATACCAACCTATCTTCCATTAGGTTTAGCTCCTCTCCATCTAAAGGTTGTCTGGAAGAAATCGCCTCTTAGCGATAAGACCGCCCATTGTACATTTAGTTTTTGTTTAATTGTTGTGTTTAATTGTTATTTTAACTAGTTTGTAAGGTGTGCAATAAAGTATTTTCATTCACTCATTCATTCATTCATGCACTCGAAAATCATAAAACTCCTGCTGGCGAAGTCGGGTAAAAAACAGATGTATTTTTTTGTAAGGTCTCCAAACTAAGATGTAATGTGTCTGCCGTGAATCTCCACATTGATGAGCACAGTGTGGCAAACACTCTTGTTAGAGGAGCAAAATGGTAGTAAACTTTACGACTATGCAAATGTAGGGGCGCTGTGACGTTCAATCTAAACCATCAATATGTAGGCGTGCGGATTGCCAAATTAAACAAGTTGACTTTTAAGACCTATGGATATAAAATTTGTTATTTATTGAGATGTTAAGTTGAGAAAATATAAAAATTGGATCTGGAAGATGAAGAGATGGATATTTTAGAGCTCCGAGAGTAGAACACCGTAGAAATTTAAAACAAAACTATCTACTTTAAAAGTTTAAAGCAGTCACCTGCCTTTGTTTGGTATAGGCATATATTCTGTGGTATAGGCTGTATATATTCTGTGGTATACCACAGAACAGGATAGGACAGATTCGTAATTTGGCAGATTCGCTACTCGACAGATCTAACAGCTCACCGCAGTTCAGGCGTGACAAAATTATGCATCATACGATCCATAACAATCAAACAAAGAACACAAAAAGTAAAAAAAAAACTTCTACTTCTAAAAAATAATTTCTACTTCTTTTTAAATGCGAAACTAATTATTTTTTAAATCAAGCCTGTAATTCCTTACATCACATTTCGATCACCGTTTCAGAATGTTGCCAGAAGGGGTTGAAAAAAACCCATTCTGTATATCTAGACAACCTCTGAGCAATTTGGCTCATATTCGAAGAATTGACTACAAATGTTTCTGCCAAATATTATCAAAATCAGATCATTCCGTAGGACAGCTTGTGCAGTAAAGGAATATTCGTAAAGTAGAAGTGTGCTCGGGTATTTTCAGTTGCAAAGTCTCAGAGGGGCGCAATGTATGTATATGGCCTATATGGCCTGTTCTTGGTATTCTTACGGATCTCTCCATTACGAATCGGATGCCACAGTAGCTACTCTGTATCTACTCTTAGTTTATTTATTTATTTGGAAGTATATATAACATTTTAAAAAACAATTGGAATCGATAATGTCTGCAGGAGTATAAAAACTGTGTCGCAGACACCAACGCCCTCCTCTATTGTTAGATTATTAATATTGTCATATTTTTTTATCTATACTTTTCTTTTCTGTGAGTTGATGATAAGGTAGGTACGCAGTGGTGGAGTATTTCGCAAAATTACTACCTGATCTTATATTTGATTTTTAACGGCCTAAATCGAGTACACTATTCAAATTATAAATGGAAACTACTTTAAAATTCCGAGGGATCACTGTACCAGAAACACGACAAAATATATTTTCTTGATAGAAAAGAAACCCAAAGTTACCTCTAAATCTTGGCTAGATTCGATTGTTTATTAAAATGGTGCATATTATTGGGTAAAAATGAGATAAATAAAACCAACATAACATAGCCGAGGTTTTACTGTAGGGTTTTTGTAAAATTACCTATACTGCCCTGCTTTTTCGTGCGGTGCGAGGCATTTTTTTAATGAAGATTTCTGCCTGGTGTTGGCGCGCAGTCTTAACCCTTCAGAAGATAGGGGGCCCCTTTTACTATCCACTGCTTTTAATATTTGCCAGTCCGTTTCAAAACAAAGACTCCTACCAATCATTGCAGTAAAACCTGGAAACATCATCCCCATAATCCCATAAGACGACTCGTAACTTCTCCACGTCAATTGCTAAAACGTGGCTACCCTCTCGCTAAGCTCAGTTTACGAGCGAATTTTTAATCCTATCTTGTAACGAGTTAGTGTTTTATTGCGGGATCAAGAACTATGTCTTACTACTAGTATAGTATTCTTTTATCTGTGACCGTCTTACGTTATCGAGGTAGGTAAAAGATACAATTAAAATTACTTTGGCTTGGTATAATTTTAGAAAAATTACGATCAGGAGAATAGTTAAAAGTACGTGGTGAATAGTCGTAATTTTTCTAAAATAAGTAAAAGATGTCATTTATTTCGCACATTTGTTCAATATTTATCAATCCAAACATAATGAGCTCTCAAAAACTATACCCCACATGGCTGGGGAAGGACAGTGTTTTTTTTTCACGTCTCACTTCACTTATTGTACGGGAGAAACATTTCATTTGTTGGTAGTAGTTGAGCTTTTTTGTGAAATAGTTCGACCTGGGAAGACTACCACCTTACCTATTTCTACCACAAAGCATAAGTGCTCGCATTGCTTCCAGTTAGAAGGGTATGGGTGCCGGTAAAGTTACAGGTTCTAAAATTAAAACACACACACACAAATAAAATATAATAATAGCAACACATATATAAAATATTTTAATATGGGTAACTCAACCATCGCACGTTCTTTTACAAATGATTCTCACTGATTTCCATATATTTTTTATTATTTTAGCCTATTATTATAAATAATAATGATTACTAAGAGACCCATTCATTATTTATACATAGGGACAGGATTTTTTAAAAAGGTAACAAAGTAGGTCAAAGTTTACATCAATACAGCAAATTTTGCCGTCAATAACAATACAATTACCCAGTGGTTAACATTATGAAAAAGGAAGTCAAAAAACATAACCTGCAATTTTATTTGTCAAACATTCTTCTATTTTGATTTGTCACAACTAACAATTAATTAACAATGGTTTTAAAGTTAAATAATAAAATTACCATTTTTCTAAAGTTGTTGACCATTCAAACAACGAAACGTGTTATTCGTAAAATGATTGACAAACTGACAACAGTAACACTTAATTAATGTTCAAAATATTTCATCCGTTTCAGACTTTAAACAAAATCACACCATAAAACAATACAAACTAGATTGCAATTCGATTATCAGGTGTTATACACACTTGTCTATGGTAACTGAATACAAAATTACACATTCACTTAACCGCGTAGAACAAATCGTAGCGTGGAAAGTAGTTTATGAGTTGTATTTAACAATTTTGTTTTTCAACAATACAAGTGTGTAAAAGCTCAGGTGCGTAACAAACTAATTAATTTGAATGCCCGCATTTGATTACACAAATCAAATGGTGTATTGTTGGGGGTGAAATGAGAAATCGCTAAGAAATTTGGTTCGTCACGTACTGGGCCGTTTCCGGTTCCCTTTTTTTGTCTGTGACGCCTCATTATAATCGTTCAGTTGTAGTTAACGAATTTTAGAATTGGTTTTGGTGTAGTACCTACGACTCTTTTGAAATGTTTTAATTTGTTATTGTTCGTCGTCCAAAAAGTATCTCGAAAAACTAGTTTTCCATGAATTTATTATTTTTGTAGCTTGTTGTATTTTTTTACGAAAAGCTTCTCTTACCATTCACATTCACAAAACATATAGTTCTGCTAACAGTAGACCTTAAAAGCTTAAAAAAATATAAAACTATGCATAATGTCAATCCATAATCTATATCTACACCATGGATGTAGTAGTACAATCTAGACAACATGTGGACAGATTTTGCTCATATTTGAACACCTTGTCTAAAATTTTGTAACAAATGTTTCTGCCCAATATTATCAAAATTGCCCGGTAAATGGCACCGCAGCAGCCCCCTTTTTGGGGGAAATAAACCTGAACTCAAAAATCTCCGATGACGAAAAAGGCTATGTAATTGTAGCACCTGTACCTTGTGTAGTTTCGTCAAGATTCGTCAAAATTCGACCCTGTATGCGAGTACCAACATTAATCTAGACAGAAATGAAATGAAATTAAAAATGAAATGGAAACATTGATTAGGCACGCAAGTACAAAAAACAAACAGAAGACATGGAATACTACCTACTAATACTGGTACTAATAACATAATTTAGATACTTAGGTTATAAATAAAACACAATATAAAAAAATATGCGCTGATTTTCAGCTGACACCAAGCAGTGACGTCACCAACGCCAGAACCTCGCACCGCACAGACAAAAGCACAGATGAAAGGATTTTATGTTTTTATTTAACTTGATTCTGTTTCCCTGTCTGTTTCTTATATACTCTTTAAAAAGCCCGAAGCTCACCCCAAGCACAGGTGTCGTCGCTTCACACGGCGAACCAACGCCATTTTTATGATAACTCGTTTATTATTTAGTCCAGTAATTGCTTGATGCGTGCCCACTGGGCGAGCGTGACCGCAAGTATTAGTGCCTAACTAGATAGGTAGATAGGTTTCCTAACTGAAGGATCAAATTTCGTCACTATCTAACTTAGTAAAGTTAGTATTCCGTCACTACCTAACTCAGTAAAGTGAATATTCCGTCACTACCTAACTCAGTAAAGTCAGTATTCCGTCACTACCTAACTCAGTAACGTCAGTATTCCGTCACTACCTAACTCAGTAAAGTCAGTATTCCATCACTACCTAACTCAGTAAAGTCAGTATTCCGTCACTACCTAACACAGTAAAGTCGGTATTTCGTCACTACCTAACACAGTAAAGTCAGTATTTCGTCACTACTATAACACAGTAAAGTCAGTATTCTGTCACTACCTAACTCAGTAAAGTTCAGGTAGAGTACGAGCCACGACTGAAGTCCGACGGCCTTTTGAGGAACTAACGGATAACAGAGGTAGATTTTCGCTTTTGCACTTTTGCGCATAGAAACTAGCGCTCCAGTCACCGGACTTCAGTCGTGGCGCGGACTCTAAAGCTAGGTTCATATTGTTGTGTCAAGGTGTGTCGTGGCGCGCCAGAACGCAATGGTTACGTTTAGGTATTACCTATGACTATATTCACATTAGTAGGTTGTGTTGTGTTGTGGCGCGTCAACGTAACCGATTGCGTTCTGAGGGGCAAGTCCGAGTTTACACACACCATCGTAACGATGATCGTAACGGCGAGTGTACGTGTATTGCGTAGTAACTAGCCATTAATCTGTGACGTTTTTGGCACAGATTAATAGCTAGTTATTATGTTATACACGTACGATCGTGTTACGTTCACCGTTACGATGGTGTTTGCAAAACTCAGACTCACCCCTCTGGCGCGCATCGACGCACCCCGACACAGCAATATGACTGCCTGCCTGCAGCCTGGCTTAAGTAATAAAGTGACAGATTAGCGCTTGCGCAATTACTTTGAGTGTATTCGCGAGGACTTAGTTCGGGACAAACCACTAGTTTAAGGGCGATAAAATAGAGCAATAAAATAATTTTAACCTACGACCTTTACCAACATATTCGTGTATCGTAATTATTTTGATAACCACAAACCGTTTTTCACCCCAATCACGTGTTTTCTCACGTCCATTAGGATGATTCACGAATTAGAAAAATATTCCTTTATTCATCGTCATCATTTATTTATTTATTTTTACTTCGTGAATGACGGTACAAACAGATGGCCCACCTGGGTAACCTCTGCCTGTAACAATGCATTACCTCATAGGTCTAGGTCCGCCTAGGACGGACCCTATGAGGCATTGCACTGCGCCCGCCACACTGAGACATAAAGATGAAAAGTGTCATGTGCCTGTAATTTTACCGGCAACCATACCCTTCAAACCGGAACACAGCAATGCCAGCTGCTTTGCGGCAGAAATAGGTATGGTGGTAGAACTGCCCGGACGAACTTTTTCACAAACAAGCTCTACTTAAAAATTTCATTCCAGCCCGTGACGTCTCATCATCATCAACAGCTTTTAGACGTCCACTGCGGACGCCCATCCAATCCAATGGGGGGGGGGGGGGGGACTTCCGGAAGTAAAACGGCCACCGTTTTACTGAAACATGAAAGAGTGTAACGTTGCAAATATATTGAAAATATACTAATGAAAATAAAAAATCACTTGAAAATGGTAAATACACAAGCCGTGCGGCGCAAATTATAAAGAAAAAAAGGTACGTTATTTGAATTTATAAATTTATACGTACCCGGTATTAGTGGGATTTTGGTAGAAGTATCTCACAATATACATATTTATAGAACCTATAATTTTGTTGACTATTTAGTTAAATACTTCTTTTACCAATTATATATTTTCCCTAATTTATTTACTTATCATTGACCATTACGACACTTTTCCCTTGTCCTTTTTCCGGAACATTACTCTGACAAAAGCAACCTGCTTCAAAAACGTAATAAATGATTACATCAAAAACAGCGCGCAGAGAAATCACCCCAGCGACATGCTACTAATTAAATTAATTGTATGAGCCGCGATATAAATGACGAGCTATGAAATGGATGGAAAAAAGTAGATTTACAAAGATAAAAGCAATAATAAAACACTTCCCGGCTTGAAGCGGGCTCTCTACGCCGAATTTAACGAGACCATGTTTTAATGCGTTATTACTGCATTTTTACCCGGACTTGTTGATAAGATTCGTTGGTATAAGATTTGTCCTGGTTGCTAGCTTATTAAAGAATGTGTTTACTGGAAGAAAGCGTTAGCCGAGTCAGTCGTGGGAAGCAATGGTGGTGATGAGCTCACCACTTGTCACGTCTATATTCCGCGATGGTGCAACCCACTGTGAAAAGAGGCCCATTGAGGCTCTACCTACCCCTTCAGGGAATGAGACGTATGTTTATGTAGTATGTATATATGTATATTACTAGCTACTTGTCCCGGCTTCGCACGGGTAGTTTCAGGATGAAAAACAGCCCCCCCCCCCCCCCCTGGTAGCCTATGTCACTCAGGGTGAATGAAGCTTTCCAGTGGTGAAAGAATTTTTGAAATCGGCACAATAGTTTTTGAGTTTATTCATTACAAACATACACTCACACAAAAATACAAATCTTTGCTCTTTATAATATTAAAGTATGTATGTATGTATTTATAGTGTAGATGTAGATGTAGATAGTGTAGATTACTAATATTACTGCAATTTATCAGCACACTCTGGATACCTGAAGGACGGCGACCTCGGGGTCGGCCGAAAATGCGTTGGCGGGACGATGTTGTTAATTTTTAAGAAGGAATGGTGTGAGACTGCAAAGGTCAGGGACAAGTGGAAGAATTTGGGGGAGACAATTGCCCAGCCGTGGGACAATATAGGTTAAGGAAAAAAAAACTGATAACCAAATAAATGTGTCAGTATTACTACCACCCAACAAAAATATTATTGTATACGTTTATTTATACTTGAAAGTTCTTTTCAAAAGCTTTAAGTAGATTTTCAGTTTGATAAACTATAAATCAGCCGGCATGTTGCAATTGTAAAATAATAGCATTTCAATACAAAAACAGTAACATTGAAAGAGTTTAATTTTACTGCAATCTTAACTGTTGGTTAGTGATGATGGAGTACAAAGGTTTAGAAAGCACATATCCTTTTTTACCTCGAAGAGATCCAGATTATAGTTTTTTAAATATAGAAGATATATCTTTTTTTTATATATTCCTACCCCAGTGGTTCCAAAAACGATCAAACGATATCGTTACTTATCGATCGATACCAATAGATTCATATCACAGATAGTATTTTAGTAGTAGTAGAGCTTTTTTGTGAAAGAGTTCGTCCGGGGAAGTACTACCACCATACCAATTTCTGCCGCAAAGCAGTAGTGCTCGCATTGCTGTGTTCCGGTTTGAAGGGTAAGGGTGCCGGTGAAATTACTAGGCACATGAGACTTTTCATCTTTATGTCTCAGGGTGGCGGGCGCAGTGCAATGCCATATAAGGCGCGTCCTAGGTGGACGTGACCTATGAGGTAATGCACTGTTTATAGGCAGAGGGTCACTTAACATCAGGTGGGCCATCAGCTTGTTCCGTCATTCAAGTAGTATAAAAAAAACCCTTCGAGGAAAAGAGCGTGTGTCTATTGTATTATTTACCAAATATAGCATGAATCATCATCATCATCATCACCATCATCTCAGCCCGGAATTACCCACTGCTGAGTAAAGGCATCCTTTCTCTTCTGCCAGTCTGATCAGTCTTGTGTGTCTCTCAACCAGATATTATCCGCTACTGATACGATGTCGACGACCCATCTAGCTTGCTGATGACCCAGATTTATTCGGCCTAACTTCGGCCACCACTCCGTCGAGATTCATGAATTAAATATTTCAATCATGTTGCCAACGAAAAATCAAATAAATTAAAAAAAAATCGACACAGGAAGCCCGAACCGAACCCGCATGATCCGCACGATCATGCGATACCACCGGACGTTACGTACCAAGGGATGATATTAATCACTGTGGTAATATTACTTTACCGTTAGTGAGGTCAATTAGCTTATTGGGTACAGCTTATTAAAAAGTCTCTAGGTTTTTTTTTTTAGTTCTAGGTTTCGATCACTTATACAGACCGTTCTAAGCTTCGAACACAGATACAGAACTCTCTAGGTAACTAGCATTACCATTCTTTATTTGATTTTTTACCGACTTAAAAAAAAGGAGGAGGTTCTCAATTCGAGTTTTTAATTTATTAATCTAGGATTCACAGTTATCTTATACCTTATTCAATAATTGCTGTTCTGAATCCAATTTGAATCCACATTTTGAATTCGGATCGTTTACAAAGTAGGTACAATATTCGGATTATGATAATGTAATAGATTTAGAATAAAAAATTATCTCCCTTAAATTCCATGATATTTTTTAGGATTCAAATAATATATTATTTATCTACACACTTAACGTTCTGTGTATCCGACATAAGAATAGACCCCTCCGTCTCCTCCCGTGGATGTCGTAAAAGCCGACTAAGGGATTACCCGGACCTGTTGATATGGTTCTTCGGTATAAGATTTACCCTGGCTGCTAGCTTATTATTGAATGAATGAATGAATGAATGAATAAATAAATGAAAATACTTTATTGCACACCTTACCTACAAACTAGTTAAAATCAACACATAACAATTAACCAAAAAAACTAAATGTACAATGGGCGGTCTTATCGCTAAAGACGTCTGGTCGTCTTTCTTATACATTCCGTATTATTACTGGAAGAAAGCATTAGTCCAGTCAGTCATGGGAGGCAATGGCGGCGTTGAGCTCAAATCTTGTCACGTCTATATTCCACGATGGTTCAACCCACTGTGAAAAGTGGCCATCTCAATGAGCCTCTTTTCGGAGAAAAAAAAATTGGAACTAATAAAAGAAAAACCTCATTTGAAACGTTTTTTTTTCTTGGTACCCTTCATTCCTTATTAGAAAAAAATAAAATAAAGTAGTGTTTTTGTTAGGAAAACAATGCTTTTGTGCCATTAAAGTTTACTACAGCCAGATGTGGTTTATTTTATACTACTTATACCTACTCATTTAAGTTTTTATATAGTCTATCTATGGCTACGCGCGCTTCAAAGGCATGCGCGGTAGACTCGTGTTTTTTTTCCATAATATTTTTTGTGAACCTATTGTGTCCCACTGCTGGGCAAAGGTCTCCCCTTAAATTTTCCAGTCTTCCAGGCCTTTGGCAGTTTCCCACCACTTCTTCTCGTAAGCCTCGAGATCGTCCCGCCAACGCCTTCTCTGCCGGCCCCGTCGTCGCCTTCCGTCTTCAGGCACCCAAGGAAATACTTCGTTCGTCCACTTCTCGGGGTGCATCCGACTGACGTGGCCAGCCCATCCCCACTTGAGATTTGCTGTTCTGCTCCCCACATCGGCAATGCCAGTTATCGAACGCAGCATGGTGTTCCGCACTCGGTCGAGAATGCTGCGTTCCATTGCTTTCTGGCAAATCTTGAGCCTGGACTTCTGTAACTCGGTCAGCGACCATGTCTGCGCACCGTAGGTTAGGACGGTTAGGACGGTTTTTTAAGTATAAAAAATAAAAAATGAAGGTAAGTCTCCATTATGTAACACTTTCTAACTTCAATATTAAAGTACTAGTCCTCCATGTAGCATGGCTGTATGGGACACACTGTATATAATGAATCGTTGTTGGCCTCCACCAAAACTGTTCGAGAACGTTCACGAAGACAAACAGTCATTACAACGCGATTACACAAGTCAGTGGCACCCTGTTCAATGTTTGAACAAGTTGAATTACGTGTAAGCTACACCCAATTATCTTTCCAAACCAATGACTTGTCCTAAATAATCTAATTGCCTTTTTAGGGTTCCGTACCCAAAGCGTAAAACGGGACCCTATTACTAAGGCTCGGCTGTCCGTCTGTCTGTCTGTCTGTAAAAAAATATAGAAAAAGAACCTGACAAAAAAATAGAATAAAATAAATATTTAAAGGGGCTCCCAAAAAAAAGTGATTTTTCCAAATATAGGTTGGCGCGAGATCTGTTTTTTTTTTGCCGTTTTTATATATAATGGTACGGAACCCTTTGTGCGCGAGTCCGACTCGCACTTGGCTGTTTTTTTTATTTTTATGATATGAAGGCGGAACAAGCTTGAGGCTCACGATGCTTCTGCCTATTACAATGCGACCACATCACGTCTACCTAGGACGCGCCCTATGCGGCATTGCACTGCGCTCGCCGCTCAGAGTGGCGATGAAAAGTCTTATGTGCCTGTAATTTCACCAGCACCCTGTGAAATAAAAACAAGTAGCTACTTTTGTAATTACGGCTTTCGATACTAACATAACTAACATAACATAACGCACCCAACAGTTACTCACATAGTCGGAATCCCACACTAAGATCCCCTGTGTCGTGGGTACCAGGAACTACGAGTACCATGATACCACAACACAGATACGGAACAAATTCTTGTAGACCATACAAACAATTGTACTGCAATGGGAATCGAACCTGCAATCTCTCGCATCTCAGCTGGCTACTCTTCGCCACGCCACAGAGGTCATCTTACGTCGTATACATAGATAGATAGATAGATAGATAGATAACACTTTATTGCACACCACAAAAATAAAAATAACATTAAAAACAATCAGAAAAATAAGTACCTATGGAAGTACAATGGGCGGTCTTATCGCTGAGAGCGATCTCTTCCAGACAACCTTGGGATGGACTGGAATTGACGAGAACGATAAAGGACGGTGGTGTAGATCAAACAAATAAATAAATAAAAGTATACGTATACATACAATCTAACTTATAATAACATAAATATATAATATAACTACACAAAATATACTAAATAAATAAATAAAAATATCTGAACATATTACTAGAATTTACAGCCTTACGACATGGACAAAAAACGATTAAACAATAGCTTTTTGAAGATAGGAAGAGATTTAGCGGTTCTGATAACCAGAGGAAGATCATTCCAAAGGCGGATAGCTTGTACAGTAAAGGAATATCCGTAGAAAGTGGAAGTGTGCTCAGGAGTTTTAAGTTGCAATGACTCAGAGGAGCGCAATGCAAAAGGGTGGGAGAGATGAAGATATTGAAAGCGCTCCTTGAGGTAAGGAGGGGCAGAAGGGTTAAATAAAATACTGTACAAGAGAGACAGAATGTGAGTATTCCTGCGATGGCGTATAGGCAACCACTTGAGCTTAATGCGAAATTCGGAGACGTGGTCATATTTGCGTAGGCCAAATATAAACCTAATGCAGAAATTCTGAAGGCGCTCAAGCTTATCGAGGTATTTTTCAATGAGGTCAGGATAGCAGGCGTCAGCGTAATCGAGAATAGGGAGTAAGAGTGATTGCGCCAGCGTAACTTTGGTGGATGTCGGCAGAAAATTTCGCAGTCTCCTCAGCGAAGCGGCTGAAGCAAACATCTTCCGACTCAATTCAGCCAAATGAGGTCCCCAAGTCATATTCCTATCGATCAACACGCCTAAATTCTTAACAGTGTCACTAATAGGAATAATACATACATACGTGACATACTCCCAGACAGACAGACATACAGACAGCTAGCGTAGATAGATAGAAAAGTCTTCATTGCACATAAAAAAAAGTAGTAGGTACAAAGGCGAACTTAATGCTAGGAAGCATTCTCTTCCAGATAACCTTAGTGTTTTGCAAAAAAAAGAAATGCTTCGGTAGTGCACAAGAAGGCAATGCTAAGTAGCGTAGGCTTATATTAGGGTCCCATTTGCAGCCTTTAAATACGGAATCCTAAAAAACATTGCTTTGAAGGTGTGTTTTTATACTTTTCATCTTCGTGTCTTATCCATGCGTATTATTTAAAAGCTCCAGATATTTTTATAGCAATTTGTTTAATCCACACCCCAATCCAGTCCCAAAACAATTGTTGAACATTAAAGAAAGCGTGCGTACGCCCCTTAAATAAATACTTCCTTGTATCAATACTGACATGTCACCAAAAGTAACCTTTTACAAAATTAACTTTGCTCTTTTCTTAACATCTTTCGACTTTAACACCTAAGCGATATGGTTAAAATTGTAATACCACTTACAAGAAATAGGGATACATTAACATTGTCATTGCAATAAGGACAAAATAGCTAATTATTTCTACAAAAAAAAAAACAGGGCGTTGAGGTTATTGGAATAAGGTTAGATTTTCAGTGATTCTTGTGTAGGTGTTGTTTATATAAGTTGGTAATTGTGTGTCGCGCAAGAAAGTGTCATTTGCATCAATCCACGAACGGGGGTTCTTGTGTTTGATAATTTGGACTAACTGCATTTACCGTAATACTTGCTTTGTTTGTAAAATGCAAATAAACTGTCTCAAAATGGAAGTATGAAGCATAAATCATTGTGACGTTAATTTTCCTCAATGATTATACCGCTAATGATTTTTCTGCGAAATTACGAATAAACTGTATTGTACAAAAATAACACGCATCGCGGAACATCAGGGGCAGTCCAACAAAGAACTGAATGATTTGATGATGACTAATTTAGACTTTGATCTTGTAGTTAAAAAGTAAAGAACATGGGCAACTCCCCATTCACTCTTTGACCCAACTTTTTTGACTAACGTAACGTACAGTTGGGATACTTTTGGTTATTGATAATATATGTTAAGAATATTTGTTCATTATAAATACTAGTAGTTTGCCCCAAAGGTGACCTCACGATGTATCGTTTATCGATAAATCAGTATGAGTTAAGTTAAGTATTTTTGTTCTAAAAGTGGGCGGGACTTATCCCGCCCACTTTTAGAACAATAACAAAGTTAAGATAATGAAAAAGATAATTTAATTCTTGCGTAGAAGTTGTGGGAAAGTAATGAAGCTTGTTGCGTTTTGTTTCACGCAAATGCAATGAGTTGATTAATCATATTATTTACAAATACAACTTTTGCTTCCCAACTTCAAAAATATACAAGTTCTTTAGAAAAATTGGTCAATAAAAATAACATTTAGAACCTTACTAATTACTTCAATGAAGGGGCCCTGGTTCATTTATTTTTGACCTGGTTCAGCAGTTGCCCACCTCCTTTAAAAAAAACACATACATACATTACAGACACACGCCTTTTCCCCCGAAAGGGTAGCCAAAGGCTCAATGAGCTTCTTTTCACAGTGGGTTGCACCATCGTGGGAATATAGTCGTGACAAGTGGTGAGCTCATCACCGCTATTGCTTCCCGCGACTGACTCGGCTTACGCTTTCTTCCGATAATAACACATTCCTTAATATGCTTGGTATCAGCACGGTCAAATCTAAAAAACCAACTAATTTTACTTACAAGTCCGGGTAACCAACGACATCCACGGGAGGATACGGAGGGGTATGTTATTAGGCCGGCCTCACCACGGCACCTGGTACTTTATTTTCATATATACAAGAATGATTTTTTACAAAAAAATAACCGTCATTAAAGTTTCCAATAACAAATCGCTTCAAAGGTAAGTATACGTAAGTTATAAATAAATAATAAATAAATAAATAATGCTGGACACAGTTCACACAACATTATCTAGCCCCAAGCTAAGCAGAGCTTGTGTTATGGGTACTAGATAACTGATATACTTAATACAATATAATACATAGATAGATATTTTTTATTATACATAGAAAATACCCAGAACACCCTGAACAAATATCTGCGATCAAACAAATATTTGTTCCGAGGCGGAAATTTAATTTAAATGCACGTTATCGCGAAAACTAATTACTGCGATACTATACGCACTTAAAGTACGTGTAAAATTGTGTCTATACAATTTGAAGAGTTACCTCGATTTGTCCAGGATTCCATCATCAAATGCTGACCTGATTGATCATGGAACCACCAGGGAAGAATACTCTGTCAAATAAAAATAAAAAAAACAAATCGGTCCCGGCGTCTTAGAGTAATCGGGGAAAACACATTAAAAAAAAATAACGACGATTTGAGAACCCGGAATTCTCTTGCAACTTTCACTCCCTCTTTAGAGTTTTTTTTTTTTATGTTTTGTCTCGACAAACGGCTTACGGCCCTTCTGATGGTAAGCGGTTACCGTCGCCTATTGACATCTGCAACACCAGAGGTATTGCCAATGCGTTGCCTGCCCGAAAGGACTCTTTTTAAATTTTTTGTGATTGATAAATGTTGACAATTGATGTGTATGTAAAAAATTGTAAGCTATTTTTTTAATGAAATACGGAAAGGCTTTATTAGTTTAAGAACTGGTAAGCCTGAATCAAAGCTAAGTTGCGTCTACGTGGGTATTTGTATTACATAAAATATATTACCCTAGTCGACCCGAAAAATATTGTCAACCATTAAAACTAATAGTAGCACTATTTCGAGACAAGAAAGGCATTTCTTAACAACATAACAGACGATCCCGTCAACAGAATGAATGTAAAATGTCCTAATAGATGCTGTACTTTTGAGATAATTTTTGATAAATAACAACCCATTTTGCATTATGTCGACGGCAAGACGCCATGTGGTTGAAGCTTTCCCTATGCCGAAATGATTGATATCACCTGAGTGGTTGTCTACTAAAAATAAACCAATTAAGTATGCGGAACATGAATGTAGTAGTACATCTTCCTAGGTGCGGAATCAATCTGCCATTTTTGAAAGAAACGTCGTCATTTTGATTTAAGTAATTACATTTTGATGTGATTTTTTGAATTATTTCATGTAATTTTGTGGCATTTTAACAGGTGTAACTTGGATAAATAGCATATGTGTGATGTAGTTTAATTTAAGTGTAGGTACAGCGTGTCTTTTCGTAATGGTGGATATTTCCCTGTAAAAACTCAGTTTTTCTGCCACTTTTTAAACTGAGTTATGACTTGATGGAGACTCTTGACGACTTGACTATACTTAAAATTAAAATTACCTAATTAAGTACCTATATCAATTGACATTGGCAAAATTGTTTGGAGTACTCCTCAGAAGACATTATATGAAGAAGAAGAAGAAGAAAAAGTAGCCTGAGTTGAAAACTTAGAACTATTAAATACCTACACGAAAACAACGCACAATAAAAGTACGCTAAGGTATATCTATGATGCCTGTGTGTCCGGCCTAAGAATATACCCCTCCATCTACTCCCGTGGATGTAAAAAAAAGCCGCAGAGGATGGGCAGCAGCATCCACCTGAGTACGTCACAACAATGCTGCTATATGATAGGATGCAATACATGCAATAGAATATTGCAAACTCGATTGTTTAAGGCGTTCTTCATATCCATAGTAACTCTTTAGCACTACCTGTTAGTGGCACTTTTCACTCTAGTTATTCAATCATCCACAGGAGGAGAGGCGTCTATGCTATGCCGGACACAAGCTCAGATTTAGCAAGTTGAAGTGGCAATGGGCAGGTTATATGGCTTGCAGAACTGATAACCATTGGGGGAAGACAGGTTTTCGTGTGGCAACGACAAACCAGACGACGTAAATGACGAATGTCTGCCTTCCGATGGAATAAAGACATTACATAGAGATCGCAGGAAGGTAGAGGGTAATGGCTCAAGACCGTTATTAGATTTTTTATAAATTGGCGTCTTAAATTTGCCATTTTCAAGAATATTTATTGTATTTTTAACATAATTTGCTATGTTACATTCGGTGTTAGTAAAACGGTGGCCGTTTTACTTAATATTTGGCAGACAATTTCCACCAATTTGAACAGTCACTTCCATTTCATTTCACTCCACTTGTGCTCTTTAATCGAGCTACATTGGTTAAAATGCCACCAAAATAAAACAAAACAACTCAAAAAATACTAGGAAAAGAAATAAAATAAAAGTAGAAGCTGCAAGTCCGGGCTGGTATGGAGTACTGCTGTCACGTTTGGGATGTCTCGGCCATACACCAGCTTGCTGCCTTAGGCTCGATCGAGCGCAGAGCTTTTAGGCTTATAGGTGATCAACATATGGCGAAAACTAAGATCCAGAGTCTCGAGCACCGCCTTAAGTTCGCTTGCCTTTCGATCTTCTATAGGTTACATTTCGGCGAATGCTCCCAGGAACATCATGATCTGATCCCACCGTCTCCTTTTCATCATAGGACGAGCAGGCGCACGGCTCGGTACCACCCTTACCTCATTAGTAATCTCTAATCGTACTAAACGTTTCAGTTCTACCTTTATAATGCGAACTGCTAAGGTGTGGAATACACTACCGTCGTCTGTCTTTCCTGAAAACTATAATCTGGGTCTCTTCAAGGCTAGAGTGAATAGATGCCTTCTAGAGCTTTGTGCTACATCTTCGACCAATCGTCACTTACCAACACGTGAAAGTTAAAAAAAAAAAAAGACGACGTCTCTTTTCAAAAATCTCTCTTTTCGTTCGTCGTGGCATTCTGTGGTCTAATTAAAAACGTGAAAGGAAAATTTTGAAATTGGAATGTTCGTATCTTATTCCTGTCTATTTTTTTTATAAATGTTAAGTGGACAGTATTACAATCATAATAACTTTTTGTAATAACAAAATAAAGATTATACGTATTAAGTCAATACTATCTTTTTATTGTAATGTAATAACATTAAATAAAATGCCTCAACAAATTAGGCGGTGTAAACTATAGCACCTGATTTTATTACCAAAATAAAACAAATTGGCCGTAAAAGGCCCACTGATGTGTCCATATATCAGAAACACAGGAACATCTGTTTGTTTGTACGTACGCTACAAGTGCAAGCGCTGATGCGTTACCAAAGTATAATTTAGTTTTAGAGGTGAATAAAATTTGAATACATTTTGTATGAGGTTTGTTTTATTATTTTATATAAAATCAGGACACTTTAACCTTACCAATATAACCTTAAGTACTCGTGTACCAAACGGCTATCCTGTACATCGATTTGCGGTTTTCTATCAATATTTGCTTTGTACCTCGTCCACTAATTGTATAAGTATTTTATCATGGGCGATTTTTTTTTCACTTTATTTTTGATTTCATTATTTGAACTTATTGGCCATGATTAGTCTATAAATAATCAAAGGTACCAAAAAAATGTTTCTGTGCGATGTTTCTGTTACGTAGCAACTATTATTTAATCTGTGACGCGGTTCTCTATCCTTTTCTGTTTTTCAATTATTGTCCTGTGACCGGACATCTGTTTCAGATAGTATTTCAAAACGCGATATGCTAATGTTGCGTTTTTATGCTAATTTCACACTCGGCACAAGTGTCCGTTTTACCACAGTACATTCTAATTGTAGCATTTTAAGCATATTGTTTTACGGTGATCTGGGAAACGATAGTAGCGATGTTTCGATGTAGATATAGTAGAACTCATAAGTTTTGCGTTTATTTATTCTGTTTTTATTTATGTATTTACTATTTATTTATTTATAATACCTACGCAGGTATTTTATTTCAGCCGCAAAGCAGTAGTGCTCGCACTGCTGTGTTCCGGTTTGAAGGGTAAGGGATCCGGTGAAATTACAGGCACATGAGACTTTTCATCTTTATGTCTCAGGGTGGCGGGCGCAGTACAATGCCACATAGGGCGCGTCCTAGGTGGACGTGACCTATGTGAGAATGCACTGTTCATAGGCAGAGGTTGGGCCATCTGCTTGTTCCGTCATTCAAGTAGTATAAAAAAGGCAGCTCTCGGAGCTGATGCGTGTGTATCCTAGTCCTTATCAGTGCACTTTAAATGTTAGTCAAGTTTAACTTTAAAATAATTCACTGAGGGGGCACTGATCACTAAGTCTGGTAACCGGTTCCAAGTGCGCACGACGCGATTGGGCAAAATGTGCATCCTCGGATTGCTGATGGTACTTGGCCCGCGTTGTTTACGAAAAGCTTGAACAATAAGTTGATTTGCAATATAACTAAAACAAAAGTTATTTTTGTATGTTTTTATGTGGATGATAATTATATATAATTGTGTAAAAAAAAAAAAACTACCGAATGACTGAACCTGCATTTGGTCCACCTGATTTTTAGCGGTAACCTCTGCCATTAACAATGCATTACCTCATAGGTTACATCTTACGACGCACCCAATGTAGCATTGCACTGCGCCCGCCACCCTGAGACAAAGATGAAAAGCCTCATGTGCCTGTAACTTCACCGGCACCCATAGACTTCAAACTGGAACACAGCAATGCGAGCAATAATGCTTTGCGGCAAAAATAGGTATGGAGGTAGTACTTCCCCGGACGAACTCTTTCACAAAAAAGCTCTACTACTACTAAAACTTAACTTGTATGCCTGGTGCCGCTAATACACACGGACTAGTGGCACGGATTATTGAGATGATGATTCTTGACCTTAGCCAACCCTTAAGACTGCGTTACCGCCGCGCCAGGCAGAAATCTCCATTTTAAAAAAACGCCCCGCGCCGTTCGAAAAATCTGTTTTTATTGAATATCTCGTGAAATATAGATAATTTTTAAAAACCCCGTAAGTGAACCCTCTGTTTTATGTATTGATTTTATTTATCCAATTTTTGACCCAATAATCTGTACCATATTGACAAACAATCGAATCAAGCCAAAAGTTAGAGGTAACTTTGTGTTTTTTTTTTATTAACAAAATTTTGTCCTATCTGGTTTCTGTCTGAGTGATCCCTTGGTATTGATAACGTAGTATCCATGCATGTTTTTTATTTGAATATTGTAGTTGATTTAGACAGTTAAAAATCTGATCTAAGATTGGTAATAGAAATTGATTGGTGATAGATAGATGGTAAGATTCGTAACTGAATAGATAATCACTAATTTTAATTTTAATATGTAAAACCTTAAAAATTCGCATACTTATATAGGTTGTATTAGTGGAACTGGATAAATATGAATTAGATCTACATTTGTTAACCCTTTTTCTGCGAAATAAATCATTCATTCATTCATTCTTTCATTCATTCATTCATTCATTCATAATTTTGCGTTGTACCCCACCTTAACTGCCATTGCAAATAAAGTCACGAGTTATTTATAAGGTTGTATATTAGTTTGAAAGTCGCTTGGAGCAAACATTGTTCGCACGTGGACAAGAGTGGTGCTTCTACAATAGCCACAAACCGAGAGTTCTTTTTATACAGATCATGTATAAAAGATCTAAGGGTAAAAAAATATTTATTTGTAAAAGTAAGTTCAATGATGAATGTATTCTAATAATTAATTTTGTAAAAACTAAAAAACCTTCAACGCAATGAAACGGCTGAACCGATTTTAATCAAACATAGCTAAGAACTCTGACGACAAATTGAAACTTCAAACAAAAAAAAAACGGTTCATCCATTTGGGAGCTACGATGCCACAGACAGACACACACACATACACACACACAGACACGTCAAACTTATAACACTAACGACTGATGATGACGATGATGATGATGATGTTTGATTTCACTACCTATCTAAATACATTTATTTACAGAATTAATAATACAACTAATAATACAAGTAGGTAAAAAATTTAAAAAACACAAATGAAACAGTTGAGCTATCTGAAGACTGTTGCGAACGATCTAAAGGTAGCTCAACTGACCCAAATCACTACCAGACGGAAGCACCCCAAAGATGCTAGCTGCATTGCCACGCTAATGCGTTCAGCCAGATAAGAGCCAGCTATCTTAAAATAATAACGAAGTCAGGATTAAATATGCCAAATTATTATTAATATTAAAAAAAAACCGGCTTGTGTATAATTGTTTACAGTCATAGCAATAAATCAGCAGCTATCAACATCTTCCTAACAAAAAATGCGGCATTCGTTATCGGCACATCTTCTTTTTCACGGGGTCCATTTACGAACGGCCCGACACAACATTGTACCGACGTCCAGTCAATATTGAAATTTACGATGGCCGTTGCAAATCCACATAATATTTACAACTTTATTGGTTAATCTTTGTAAATTTTGTGCAAACGTCTCGGGTCTAAAAGACCGATGATTGTGTCTGTGTGGTCTAAGACGCGTGACTAACAAGGGTTAACTTAAAAAAAAGCTGTTTATTGGTGTATTGTTGTTGTTTAGTGTAGAAATGTCGGTAAACGTAAGATGAAATTGTTTTGTGTTTGCCTGTGGGTGGTTCGGTGCTGTCATCGAACACTGAACGCTCGACGGGTGCTGTTGATTAGGAGCAATGGTTTATGTTGTTAAACAAAGATACATTGAAATATCGAATCATGAATAAAAGCAAAGCATCTTCCTTAGGAATCTTCAAGTCCATTCTGTACCAATACTTTATGTCACCTACTTCTGTTTACCTATTTCTGCAACAAAGCAGATTGCTGTGTTCCGGTTTGAAGGGCATGGGTGCCGGTGAAATTACAGGCACACTGAGGCATTTGATCTTTATGTCTCAGGGTGGCGAGCGCAGTGCAATGCCACATAGGGTACGTCTTAGGTGGACGTGACCTATGAGGAAGTTACTGCTTAACATCAGGTAGGCCATCAGTTTGCCGCGTCATTCACGAAGTTAGAAAAAAACAGAATGACAAAATATCCGACGAAATTGAGCACTTATTTATAGAATTATATTTTAAGTTATAATGTTAGTTACCTACATAATTATATCCAGTTAATTATGTTAATCAATCAAACATTGCACAAAGGTTAGCTAAGAAGAAAATACTAATTACCATTAAGTTCGCCTATTACCTACTTGTGTTATTTTTTTTTTTTTTTTTTTTTAATATTGTTGGACCTTTGTTTGCCCACGATCTCACCTGTTGGTAAGTGACGATGTGGCCGAAGATGGAGTACAAAGGTCTAGAAGGCACCTATTCACTCTAGCCTTAAAGAGACCCAGATTATAGTTTTCAGGAAAGACAGACGACGGTAGTGTATTCCACTCCTTAGCAGTTCGCATTATAAAGTATACATTATTTTAATGATAAAGAATCGATGAGCCGATAATTTTGAATACGAACGAAAATTTGGAACGTAATTTTAAAATAAAATACGATTAGATTGCGACGTGTAAATACGTAGATATTCCAATAAAATTAATAGAGCTACATGACCGGAAATTAACAAATGGTCAGTGAGACACCGGTGTCTGTGACATCAACGTGCCAAAAATCAGCAAATTATCAGTGATACACCAGTGGCCAAAACCAACGGGCCTAAAATCAGCAACTTTACAACGTTAATAGCAGCTGTCAATAAGAAAAATTGCTACCACGTAAGTGATCATTTAAATTCAATCCGATTATTTATTTTCACTGAATCAACATCTCTACAAAAACCTAACATGTGCTCTATTTAACCGACCACTTAACAGAAAGTCACCCCTATAATGCGACTAAAAAGAAATTTTAAATCTGCAAATAGTGCCCCTCATATTTCACCCTTCAGCGAATCTGAGCGTTGAGTTAAAATGTTTGAACTCTCAAAAACTTTAGCAGTAAAATGGCATGTAATAGAGGTAGGAGACACACTGAGAACTCAGTAAATAACTTATTAACCTTTTGTGTTCGAAAAATCTGGGCAAAGGTCTTAACAATTCCTATTTATTAAAACACGTTTCAGTCCTTAGCCACTGCTGATAGAATTTCTAAGTAAGGGTGTTAAGACTTGCACTGAAGTCTCACTGGGGGGTGTATTTTGCATTTAACCCCGTGCAATTCGGCTCCAGCCAGCCCGACTTGTTAAACTAACGGAGCAGGGCTTTCACAATTATCTGATCAACTTTTTAAAAGATGTTTAAACCTTCAGCACCGTATTTCCGTTTATGTTATTCAGTTTTAAACTGTACAGTTACTGTAGTGTCTGGTGAGCATGATCTAGTGAATGATGATGTTACACAATATCTGCAGTATAGCAAGAACTGCTAAGGAATGGAACGCGTTACCGTTGTCTGTCTTTCCTGAAACTACAATAAGGTATCTTTAAGGGAAGAGTGACAAGGTGCCTCCTAGACCTACGTGTTCCAACGTCAGCCGCATCTTTACTAGCAAATAGGTGAGATCACAGTCAAAAGGGTCCTACAAAGTAAAAAAAAACTATTACTGTTTATATTTGTTTTATATTTTATGCACTAACCAGACAACGAAATGTAGGCAGGCCCGCACTCGATGGACCGATGACATTTAAGTGACCTTTTAATGACAGCCGGTGGATGGAGTCAGCTCAATACTGTTTCTGGTGAATTCTATGGGAAAGGCCTATATCAACAGTGGATTACAGGCTAATGAGGCCCTCATAAGTAACTTTTTCTTTGTTTATATGACCAAACTGGCATTTAGCTTACCTAAATGTTAAGCGGTAAACCCCACACACATAAAACAGGTCCTATCTTCAATTTAAAAATAATGGTATTTCCATTCAGTCAAGCGTCTTAGGAAGCGTTTTCTGTCTGGTAATGATTTGGATCAGTTAAGCTATCTTCAGATCATTTGATACAGACTTTTATATCTCAATTGTTTCATTTGAAGTTCTAATATTATAAAAACATGTATTAATTGTATTACTCACTCAGTAAATAAAGTTTTTAAATGTTTAATCTTTTTCTCAGTGTATCCCCAGCCCTGGGCCTCTCCATCCGCCTTAATACCGATGGATAGATACCAAATGTTATAGTTTGAGTCATGATGACTATCATCTAGGGGTGAGAGAGCAAGATGAATGCCCCGAATATTGATCATCAGCGGTACGAAGTCATATTGATGGATTACGGGAGTGAGTCACTTACTGGTTACGTTTGATGTATGTTAGAAAATATATCTTATTCAATTGTGTGAAGCAAAAATCGTCCTCAGCTCCACATGACCTCTAGGATAAGTAAATTATTCATCTCTATCGTCCATGATCATTGAACTTAGTATTAGTATGACGGATCATCAAATCAAGCCCATGCTTCATGAATTTGACGACCTCTGTGGCGCGGCGGGCGAAGCTTGGCCTACGACGCAGGAGGTTGCGGGTTCGATTCCCGCCTCGGAACAAATATTTGTGCGATCGCAGATATTTGTTCAGGGTGTTCTGGGTATTTTCTATGTATAATAAAAAATATCTATCTATGTAATATATTGTATTAAGTATATCAGTTATCTAGTACCCATAACACAAGCTTTGCTTAGCTTGGGGCTAGATAATGTTGTGTGAACTGTCCAGCATTTTTTTTTTTTTTTTTATTTAAGTTTATTAGATGATTCAAAATGATCCATTTGATCAATAAATAAATTATTTTATAATATGAATTACAATAATTATCCTCAGATCAGGATTTTCTTTAGGTATTTCTATTCGGGGAATACTCCAAGGAACTTCACGATCTGATCCCACCATCTCCTTTTCATCATAGGACAAGCAGGCTTACGGCTCGGTACCATCCTTACCTCTTTAGTAGGTATACCTTCTATTCGTAGGTACTAAAAGTTTCAGTTCTACCTTTATAACGAGAAAACTAGAAAACACTACCGTCGTCTGTCTTTCCTGAAAACTATAATCTGGGTCTCATCAAGGCTAGAGTGAATAGGTGCCTTCTAGACCTTTGTGCTCCATCTTTGGCCACATCGTCACTTACCAACAGGTGACATCCTGGTCACACAAAGCTCTACCACTGTTAAAAAAAAGGATCGGATGATTAGATCTAAAAAGGATTAGATAAATAAGGAGAAAAAGTGCTATTATCAAAGTTCCTTTTAATTTCTATAAGTAACTGAATACTAAGTATGTACTAACAAAAAAACAGAAGAGACAAGTCCATCACTCATTCTTAATAAAAAAATACAATCTCATGCCTCTTATTAATCAAATCGCATATTTTCCGATGCCTTAATTCCCTGATTCGATCAAAGAAAAGCATTAACTTCCTGCGGAGTCAGTGTACGAACCATTTTTCTTTATCCGTCTAAGGGGGTCCCAAAAATTCACTTTTGCCGAATTAGTTCTTCATAATCCTGAAGCTAATTCATCAATGGGGAGTGACGAAGCGAAATAAGTGCTTAAGTAGTATTTTTATAAATAAATCACTTATTTTTTGAGAGCAGAAACACCAATTACAGAATAATGATGTGAACGTTGGAATATTAATAGTACTTAGTAGAGCTTCTTTTTTGAATGAGTTACTATCACCATACCTATTTCTGTCGCAAAGCAGTGGTGCTTGCATTGCTGCGTTCCAGTTTGAAGGCCGGAGAAATTACAGGCACATGAGACTTTTCATCTTTGTCTCAGGGGTGCAGCGCAATGCCACATAGGGTGTGTCTAAGGTGGACGTGATATAAAGCATTGTTATACGCAGAGGTTACCACTTAACATCACGTAGGCCATCGGCTTATGTTCCGTCATTCAAACAGTTAAATAAAACTATTTTACAATATTAGGCACATAATGACACTAGTAATTAAACTGTGACTTTTTCATTGCTATTATTCACTAGTGAGTTATAGAGACAGTTGAACATTTACACAGAGTGTGTGTTTCTGTTTTACACCTGTAATGAAACTGTGACTTTTTCATTGCTATTATTCACTAGTGAGTTATAGAGACAGTTATATTTACACAGAATGTGTATTTCTGTTTTATTATTATTTTCTTCACAAGTGTGTTGAAAAACGTCGTATGACACACGTGTGTATTGATGATTAAACAGGAACTACTCATGATTACCGTCCTCAGCTCTCTTAAGACCCTCAACACATGGCTCGGGTCTCAATGGCGCCTCAGTGGTAATCACCAACATTACACACTAGTCGGTATCATAATGTACTATTTACGCCCTTTACATTATTCGAGACTAGGAATCCGTTCTTGCGCATCATAGAATGTATTAAAGTAAGTAGGTAATAAATCCTTTTACAGTTTTTCTTTTGAAATTTAAGTTAAGTTGACAGGTTGTTTAGCCACCATAAACGATTCAAAATTAACCCCAAAATTCAACATTGCACAAAATTTACAGAACAAAAGATAATAATCCTTTCGACTAACAGATGGCGTTGTTCGCAAATTACCGTAAGTAATCTGTAATGAGCTCACCTGCACGACATTGAGTAATACCTAAGGGTGGGGGTTAGTTAGTTCATGATTTATGATGGATATGGTTTGACGTATGACTCGGAATGGCTTGGTAATTATTGGTCACAGATGGTGTTGTCAGAGCTGAACGAAAGTTATGAGTGCAGTGTCTATTCATGCATAGCTACCTACTTGTGTATCTCAGACACATATACAGACAGTGAGAAATCGTGAGATTTTTTTATCACTTTCGTTTCACTTCTTACGTAATATTATACCAACGAAATGACGAAATCCGAAGAAGAAATAAGATCACTGACATAGCTCTCAGAATCAGACATGGAATGGCAATGGAATTAAAACTCGTAGAACTCTAATCCGTTGGGAAATATATTTTAAAATTGTAAGTTTAAAAAATCTAAATCTACTAAATTCGGTTTAAAGATATTTATTCTCAAAAAGACACAAGTCACTTACATGAGAAAATATTTAACATAGGTAGGTACATATCAAAATAGGTAGGACGTTCTAGTAGGTAGCGTACGTATGAGTAGATAAGTAGATATGAATAGCATCTGGAAACTTAGGTTTTATTATGTCGATAGGTACTTAATTAGAGTCAAAGTTTATCAAGAACATGCTCCATAAGTTTGGTTTTAAAAACATTGAATGAGCTTACGTTTTTTATAGTTGCGGGTATTTTATTATAAAGCTGTGCGCCTTCAAAAGTGTTTTTTTTTTGCCGTAGTTAGTGCGAGTCTTCGGTAGCACCAGAAAACTGCATTGACGTGTTGTTTGTTTTGTTACTTGTCGCGCTGTCCTAAAGGACAGGTTAGTAATTAAAATTGTAACCCCAGGTTATAACTGATCTCAATGACGTAGTACAAAATGACTGCGCTGTAAGGCCATCGTTACACGAAGGGGGGAAGTGGCAGGCGAACTTGACCTCGTGCTCAGAAAACCCTTCACCGATCAAACTTATAATCGAACATAAAAACCCAATACTCATATTATTGCCTCCCATCCAAGTTTCATAAAAATTGGATGAATAAGTAGTTCTGCAGTAGTTTATCATCGGATAAACACATAAACGTACATACAGTCATTCATACGTCATACAAACGCCGCATACAGGGGTGCGTTCAATGGGTACACTCCAAGGATGTAGTTGTTTTTTAACCACGCTCTGAGGCTCTGAACGACTTGGATTGACACGTAATGTCAATGTCATTGTCAATTTTTGATGTAATCAAACGCTTTCTTCACCCGGTGTTGCCAATTTAGCTCTTTTAGAGCTAAATTCAGCTCTATCTCAACATTGTCAGCTCCACTTTTTTCCAAAGATGTTAGTAGATAATATTAATGAATGAACGACAAAACCAAAGCCTACAGTTGTTATTGTTGCTGTGTAGTGAAGTAGACTAATTTGTTAAATCACATAACCATCTTTCCCGCCATTTTCGAAAAGAGACGTCGTCTACTTATATTTTATTTTATTTCCTAGTGTTTTTGAGTTATTTTGTATAATTTTGATGGCATTTTAACCAATATGCTCGTCTTTAGAGCACAAAATTGGTGGAAATTGTCAACCAAAGTTTTTTGTAAAATGGCCACCATTTTACTAAAACATAACTGTGACTTTAACGAATTGGAATGATTGTAACGTTGCAAATTATATTGTACAATAAAAAATTATATCTACTCGAAAATGGCAAATACAAAAGCAGTGCAAAGCCAATTATTAAGAAAAAAAAACACATAACCGGCATTGTTTATTTTGCTCCTTTTTACTGAAACAATTAGCCTTATTTTTAACTCTTTTTTTCCCATTCATTTTTTTTTTCATTTATCGTTTTTAGATCTCATGAAGCAGAGTAAGACTGTTTTATTTTATTTTCAATAGCAATGGAAAATAAATTCATGAGGCCGACTTTTTAATTTTCAAAATTTTGTTACCAAGATTTTTTATTTTCCTCTTGACCTAGGAACTTGTTTTGTAAATATGCTAATTGTTATGTGTTTAGATCGATATGCTTACACCCAATCGATATATTGTACACCAAAAAATAAACTTAATAGGATTAACTAAAAAATAACTAACCTCTTTTTGAACTAAAAAATACAATAAATGGGCGGCATTATCGCTGAAAGCTTATTGAGTGTGTATTTATGTTTTACCAATAAATACTAAAAACTTGAAACATTTCGAGAATTTTCAGGTACATTTCGTACGGAACCCTGAATGTGATCCGACATGCACTTTACAGTTTTTTTAACCCTTTTAGGCAGGTTAAAGATACCCCAAACAAAGATCCTTCCAGCCTTGATAGGTACCTACCTACTGACAAAGACAAAAGCTAGCCTTGATATCTCACAGAAAAATATATTGGCGATGTTTGCAACATCAATATTAATCAATATTGGTTCAGTTGTTACGGCGTGATTGATTAACAAAGTCTTAGAGCATTTAATAGCAAAATAATCCAGGAGCTGATAACAAGTCCTGTTTCACTTTTTAAAAAAACCCTCTCGTGGAAACTGGACCTTTCGCAGTTACAATATTACTCGTTGGGCTCACATAAAATACTTCTCCATCTATGGATGGAACAGGATTTTTTGGGGGGAAGGGTGGGATTGACTTGACTTTGACAGCAATCTAACGTCAAAATCGTAACAACCGAACACCCACCCAAAACGGTGGTTGTTCAGTTAGGGTCACGTGACGCTAACCGAACGCTCTAGCCGAGCCTCCGAACGGAACAACCGATACGCTTTGGCGACAAGCACATGATTTGACTTTGACGGACGTCAGAATTGTCAGAGGTGGTTGTTCGGTTAGGGTCACGTGATGCTAACCGAACGCCCTAACCGAGCCTGTGAACGGAACAACTGTACACTCTGGTGACAACTAACACTCAGAGTGTACCCACTGAACGCACCCCAGGATTTAGACTCTGAGACCTCAATTCGCTCGGTCACTAATACGCTATTGTCTAATCGATGTCTATAACCATTTTACTGTTCATTGCGTTGCGTGTTTTAGCTTTATTAAATGAGCGAAAATATTTGAAACCAGCAGCGCAATGAACAGCAAAATGGTAATCGAAATCTAACTTCAATCTGTTAGCCGGTCGACACAAGTGGCGCTAAAAACCAGCACTCTCTAATCAAAGTCATCAACCCTTGAAACAAATAATTCGATGAACAACTGAACAACTGCTTCAATAGTCCATTTCCGTGTTAAATCACATTAAATATACAGAAACGAACAAACACGAAATTACAAACCATTTGACATCTGACACCGCGAATATTCAAATTAATGCATTATCGATATGAACAGAGGTGCTCGAATGGGGAGGCTTTATGACAGGTAGGTGTGTGTTGAGCACAGGCGTGTTATGGAGTAGGTACAGTACCCAAAATATAAAACCGATCGACTGTTTTCGTTTACGCAGAAAAGCGCAGACTGATATCCGACAGTAGCCGAACGTATAGCTCTGTTCCGCTGTATAGCTCTGTCCCGCTCACATCTAAGAGTTGACTGGATGAACAAGATTTTGCCACAAAATCGATTAGCCAATAACAATCCAAGATTTTAGCGCGCGATTGCTATTGTTAGAAAGAAAGTTCCGGCGCTATAGAAATTGGTCAACGGCGCAGGTGCCATCGGTGCGACTTTAATTTTGGGTAAAACTGTTGGTAGGTATTGCAGTCATACAGCTACACCAGAGGATAGGCAGCAGCAACCTGAATACTCAGCTCCAATACTGCAACCACAAAAAACAATCCGGGGAAGTACCTACCACTGAATCTATTTCTGCATCAAAGCAAAAGTGCTCGCATTGGCTGTGTTTGAAGGGATAGGTGCCGATGAAATTACAGGCAGATACTTACATCTTTATGTCTCAGGGTGGCGGGCGCAGTGCAATGCCACTAGGGTGCGTCCTAGGTGGACGTGACCTGTAAGGGGTGTTCACAGTTCCCCACTGTCAATTGAAACAATTCCCCACTGTCAATTCCCACTGAGAACGGTGTCCCACTGTTCTCAGGTGGGCATATGTTCTGTCACTCCAAGTTCTATAAAAAATACAAATACAAATACAAATACAAATGTTTATTGCGTTTCCAAAAGATACTTAATTTAAAAACAACGATGAAATCTCCTTTTAAGTAAAAAATACTTGTCATAGGAGATCTCGCTCTTGCTTAGGTCTAATTGTATAGTTACCAACTACTTTTACATGGTTATATAATACTAATAAAGATTTGAAAAGAACATAAAATATACCTAGGTGTACTATATGTATAGGTGTGTAATATAATATAATATAATATAACTATGAAATGGTGTGTAGTGGATGTTGTGTGTGTGTGTGTGTGTGTGTGTGTGTGTGTGTGGTGTGTGTGTGGGTATGTGAGGGTGTTTGTGTGGTTGTATGTCTGTGTGTGTGTGTGTGTGTGTTTTGGTGGGTGTGTATCCCTATCAGTGGGAGGGCTCTCCTGTTACCACCAGTCTCTTAAGAGTCTGAGTATCACAGGAGTAGCCCTCATATGAATATGGCGTATGTGTGGAAGAGTGTGTGTTAGTGTGATTGAGTGGTGCCACAAGACGTCCTATTATTCGTTGTTTGTTATTAATTTTTATTTTATAACCTCCAAAAGTGCTTCAACATCATAGTAGCTTAAAGACGATAACCACTTGGTTAAAACGATTTTACATTTATGATTGTTTAAGGCGTATATGTTTAAAAGTTTATTTATTTTATTGTATAAACGAGAAGATTGTCTAAAGTACTGTCGTGATGCATAAATTGATTTTACATTAGTTTTAATTAAGATGATATCTTTTCTTCTTTTATTTAATTTGGTTGGGTCATATTCAAGGCTTTTATGTTGTTTAAGTAGAGAGTTAAGAACATACAATTGATTGATGTGATTGTAATCTGTTTTGTAAATCCAATAAATAAAATAAAATAAAATAAAATAAAATAAAATAAAATAAATACAATTTTCGAACAGAAAGTATATCCGCGTCAGAGTACAATATTTCGGTGGAATACCTATAGGGTTTGAAGTACATTACTTTTAAGAGAGACCTTTGTGCTCTTTCGAGGTCCAAGAAATGTGTTTTAGTAGCTCCTCCCCAAATAGGTATACAATAGTTTATTGTAGATTGTACAAGTGCAACATATATTTGCTTTAAAAGAGTACGAAAGGAGTAAAAAAGTAGTAGAACAATGGTGTATAACACCTCCTTGGTAATAAGCAACATGGCTGATAGTACCAACGTCTCGGAAAAATGCGCGCTTTCTGGTACACACTTCCATCCACAATGACAGTCTCTGTCATGCATTGGGCGAGTAGTCGGCTGATATGCGAGAGGTTGCGTGTTCGACTCCTGCTGCGGGACAAATGTTTGTAGGATCTGAAAATATTTGCTACTGGTCTGGGTGTTATGGTACCAATAGTACTCATAGTTCATGAAACCTGTGACACAGGGAATCTGTGTGGGATCAGGACTATGTATGTGACAGTAGGGGGTTATGTCATGTTATCCCTTTTCAAGAAATCACCCCCACATAATTGCAGGAAGCGAGAGGAAAGATGTCACACAAAAACCTGCAATTAAAATAAATAAAATATATAATCATTTATTTCAGATAATAACTGACTTTTACTGATAATACTGACATCCATAAAATTAACCTAACGCATACACAAAACTTATAAAATTTAATTAAATTAGGAAATTGCTGACTTCGAAGCAAATGTGCAAAGAACTCTAATTAGGCTCTGAGCTCTCACTTCGCTCGGTCAAAAAATACAATAGTTAAAAAACATCAACCACTCCATGCCTTCAAAGAGGAGGTCGGGTAAAGTGCGCCCAGGTTATGACACGTAATTTGCGCGTAAATCAAATTTGACCGGTGGGCGGGCAGTTGTCTAGCCCATATGGCCAAGTCTCTCGCTAAGCGTATATTCGTTTATTCAAAGTGCTTTTGCGTGTTAACTGACGATTCGTGATGAATGAGCGTTAAGAAATTGACAGTTGGATAGGAAAGAGATTTTTATGATATTTTTTAGGAAATTAGTGACTGGCAATTGTTAATTCTTTAATAATTTATAATAAAACAAGCAAATTTTATAAAAAAAACTAAAACCCCTATCTATTATCAGTGTTTAAGCACCAGTTTTCTTAGAAACCGTGTAGGTTCACAGCATTTCTAGTATGAGCTCTAGAATTTTTAAGTTTTTGACAAAACTAATCACAGTTTTGAAGATGAAAAAAATATATGGTATTCTTAAGTTTTTTATCTGGTTAAAAAAAACTATTTGAATTACTTCCCTCGATAAAAAAAATACCAAAGACCACTGGATAACTAATCAAAAGATGATTCGCATTAAAAGTAGCACCGTTAGTGTATAACGCCCACAGAGCAATGCTCTAAGATAACGCCATCTCAAAAATGCACTATTTGCGCAATGTTCCCAATTCATAGTATACTTATAAAATTACAGAACAATTACCAGTTTATCAACAATACCGTTCCATAGATCAGACTGATACGACCAGACAGGGGTGAGTGATCCAGTATGGTCCGGCTTATTATTTGGCATGATCTAATTCACATGTTAATTTTATTCAAAAACCTTATGTCACTATTTTTCTTTATCTGGGTTTATTTTTTGTGTAAAATGCTCACGTTTGCGGCGTGAACTTAAATTTTTTTAGTGTTTGTTGCCCATTACAATTCATCAACACTTCTTCAGATCATAGCGAAAGTTGAGCTCGCGAGAACTAGGAGACTTAACACGCATGTTTTAATTGATAGTATCTCATAAATATCACCAGTTTAGCTACGATACCCCAAAAAAAAAACACTGTAAAAATGTGTAAGGGGTATTATAATAGTTAAACTGGTGATATTTTTGAGGTATATAGCATCAATTAAAACATAGTTATGTGTTATGTCTCCTTGTTCTCGCGAACTCAACTTTTGCTATCAGAAGAAGTGTTGCTGAGTGTAATGGGCAAAAAACACCAAATAAATTGAATTTTGCGCCGCAAGCGTGAGCATCCACCTTAATCACCAATATAAAAATTATACTAAGTACCCACTTTGTAAGTAAGTACACACTAAGTACACACTTTGGTCATACAAAGCCTCAACGGAGTGGTGGCCGAAGTCGGGCCGAAGAAATCCGGGACGTCCTATAGCGAGATGGGTCGACGACTTCGTATCCGTCGCGGGCAATACTGCGGTCAGATACTGGCTGAGTCGGCAACACTACATGCAGTTGAACCGACTATCAAGATCTACCTCTCCCGAATAAGCGAGAGAACATCAGGAGATGATGTACTCCTGTTCGTGATAGAGAGGTGCCAGGGCCGGATTCAGGGGGCGGAGATTCGACTGTCTCTTCAGCGCCTGCAGACCAACAGGGCCACTGATTTCAAGTCATATGCTCTCCAGGTCCAGGCGAAGTACAGGTATGTGCTCCTAGATCCGGAGTTCTGGCCAGCTGGCATTGTTTACCGACGCTATAGGGAAGCGTTTTCGAAACCAAATCCCCTTGACGTTAAGTGATAGTTTTAAGTATATCTTTATCTTTATATGTATGTTAGTTGTAAGGTATATATTACTATGGGCCTTTGTCTAGGTACAATGTACATTTTTCCTGAAATAAATCAATGAATTAAAGTGAATTGAATTGAATTGAATACCTGGTTGAGAGACGCACAGGACAGAGGAGGCTGGCAAAAGAGAAAGGAGGCCAAAACCACCACCTAGGCCACCTCTCTATCTTTCTACACGTCCAGGATGGCGGACAAATAATTCCGTTAGCATTAAGTCCTCCTAGCACTATTGTTTTCGTGCGAAAGTTTTAAATAAATATACCCAGCAGTGGGTTATTCCGGGCTGTAATGATGATGATGATGTATGTACAATACAGGCGTCCCAAGACTATGCGACATGAAGGGAAAGTACCTTAAATATTTTAGATAGGATATTTGGAAAATAGACGTGACAAGTGGTGAAATCATCGCCGCTATTGCTTCCCACGACTGACTCGGCTAATGCTTTCTTCCAGTAATAACACATTCCATAATAAGCTAGTAGCCAGGACAAATCTTATGCCAACGAATCTTATTGTTGATAAGTTTATGTAATCCCAGGCTTTTACGATATCCACGGGAGGAGACGGTGAGGTCTATTATTAGGCCGGACACACCAATTGGGAATAACTAGAATCAAACACATAACCCCAGTATTTTACTGCCATAACTTTTTTTTTTATACTGCTTGTATGACGGATCAAGCTGATGGCCCACCTGATGTTAAGCGGTAACCTCTGCCTATGAACAGTGCATTACCTCATAGGTCACGTCCACCTAGGACGCGCCCTATGTGGCATTGCACTGCGCCCGCCACCCTGTGAGTGACATAAAGATGAAAAGTGTCATGTGCCTGTAATTTCTCCGGCACCCTTACCCTTCAAACCGGAACACAGCAATGCGAGCACTACTGTTTTGCGGCAGAAATAGGTATGGTGGTAGTACTTCCCCGACCGATCTCTTTTACAAAAAAGCTCTACTTCTACTAAAAACTAACTATAACTACCCCACTTTGCCAACTAAGAAGCCAAAATTAAAACAACAAATCTCAATAATCGTATAATCAGCTTAAATAAAATCATAGTTAAACCAAATAAATGCGAACTTGCATTATACAACTAAATAACCACTTATTGGGTCGGCTCACATTTGGCTACACTGTCGGCCACAAAAAATATAAGCCACCCTCGGTTTAGTCACTGAACACCTGCACTTTCCCATCTGATTCGAACTGTACGTAATGGTACAATTTGATTGTGGAATATACGCTAAATATGAGTCCACCTGAGTGAAACCTGAACACTAATTTCGGAAAATCATAAAAAGCGGTCGGGTATTGCCTCAATTTTTTTAAACTTTTAGACTTTAATTCGATGAACAGATTCGGATTCGTGATTCAGAGGTCTGTTTGGGTCAGTTCCCGTAAGCCGATTGCAATAATTTTTGATCCCCTTAGCCTGTTCTCTGTTTTTAACTTTATTTGCTTCGATTTTTGATGCATCCTTGTTAGTATTCTTCGATTTTCGGCGCGCCTCTATGGCTATTAACGAAGCTTCAATAACTCATCGTTTCCAAAGTTCACGAAAGTTTTTTAAATTTATTATATCAGTAGATTCACTATTTAACGCACTTTACAACGATACCTACTTCATTCATAACTGTAGCACAATATTTAACAATGTTACCTGCTTCTAAAAAAAATAAAAAAAAACTTGTGACGTCACTATCGTATGTATTTGTGTGATTGCACAACTTTCCTCTAGCGATAATCACCTGAGAATGAAACTAACAAAATAATCAATGTACTTATTATACATATTTGACGACCTCTGTTGCGGGGCGGGCGAAGGTTCGCCTGCGACCCTGGAGGTGCGGGTTCGATTCCCGCCTCGGAACAAATATTTGTGCGATCTGCAGATATTTGTTCAGGGTGTTCTTGGTATTTTCTATGCATAATAAAATATATCTATCTATGTAATGTATTGTATTAAGTATATCAGTTATCTAGTACCCATAACACAAGCTCTGCTTAGCTTGGGGCTAGATAATGTTGTGTGATCTGTCCAGTATTATTTATTTATTTATTTCATATAATACGAGAGTCGCACTATACTCAGTCGTATATCCTGCCCACACCCTCAGCAGTATCAGTAATGAAGAATTATTGTTTTAGCGTCACACTCCACTGTTTTGTATAAGGATTTCCTATCGATAAGTCTCCTCGGTCTTTGAATAAACACGTTTGCACTTGTGCCTGTTTTTGTAGGTGCTATTGTTGTAGCACTTTTTTTAACCAAGTGTATTCCTTTTGTGTTTTATTTTGACTTTTGTGTTCGTTGTTGTAAGGTTCAAAGTATTCTATTAAAACTTTTTTTTAGTGATGTACTTTTGAACCCTTTAAAGATCATTGGGTCGTGATAGTTGGGAACGACAGGTCGTCTGAAGCTAACATGTGGTCAATTAGGCGTTACTAATAGTTTTGTGTGAAAATAATTTGACAGTAAAAACACGAACTTAGATTAAAAAAATATGTTATTTTTATATTAGCTGGTCGTTGCTTTAACTTCCTATATGAACATGAAATAAGGCGCTCTCATTTTAAGAAGGTATAATTTTTTTCATTTACGTTTATAGACCTTTGTTTGACCACAATCTCACCTGTTGGTAAGTGACGATGTGGCCGATGATGGAGCACAAAGGTTTAGAAGGCATCTATTCAATCTAGCCTTGAAGAGACCCAGATTATAGATTTCAGGAAAGACAGACGACGGTAGTGTATTCCAATCCTTAGCAGTTCGTATTATAAAGGTAGAACCGTACGAATAGAGGGTATACTAATGCGGTAGGGATGGTTGGTACCGAGATGTGCGTCTGCTGTATAATTTTTTTGTATTTATTTATTTTTATTACCTATATGGGCATTTTTTACTAAGTTCTCCACAAGTTTCGACACGAATTTGACGTTCCAAATTCAAATCACTTTATTAATTCCCTAGGAAGTTTCATGCAACTTTATATCGTATAACTTTATAGGTAATGCTTTAATTTACGTTGAGGTTGCATGTATGTATTAAGTTTGACGACCTCTGTGGCGCGGCGGGCGAAGGTTCGCCTGCGACGCAGGAGGTTTCGGGTTCGATTCCCGCCTCGGAACAAATATTTGTGCGATCGCAGATATTTGTTCAGGGTGTTCTGGGTATTTTCTATGTATAATAAAAATATCTATCTATTTAATGTATTATATTAAGTATTTCAGTTATCTAGTACCCATAACACAAGCTCTGCTTAGCTTGGGGCTAGATAATGTTGTGTGAACTGTCCAGCATATTTATATATTTATATATTTTATATATGTAATTGGGCATTGTAGGTGGTGTGAAAAAGGTGTTCTTTTTGTTATTAGCACTTATTCATTGAGCACTTAAAGTATGCGGGAACTCAATGTTTCTCACCTTGTGCCTGAACCATTCATACTTGCCCCAGGAACTTATGAAAACCATTGTGGTACCAATTGTAAAAAATAAAACAGGTGGCCTATCGGGTAAAGGCAATTATAGGCCAATCTCGCTGGCTACTGTTGTTGCTAAGGTGCTGGACAGTATGCTTGACTCTGAATTGGATAAGCATCTAGACATCCATGATGCCCAATTTGGTTTCAGATAGCAGCTTTCAACTGAAACCGCAATTCTGAGTTTAAAACACACTGTACAGTACTATACTAGGAGGCCCAAGTTTAAATATTTGGGACATTTCGTTACTGATGACCTTGACGACCAGGAGGACATAGAGAGGGAGCGTAGAGCATTAGCAGTCAGATGTAATATGCTGGCACGCAAGTATGCACGTTGCAGTAGGCAAGTGAAAATAACTCTCTTCAAAGCCTACTGCCAATATTTCTACACGAGCAGCCTGTGGTTCAGCTATACGCAGAAGTCGCTTAGTGCCCTGCACCTCCAATATAATAATGGTTTTAGGATGCTGATGGGACTTCCTCGCTTCTGCAGTGCATCAGCGATGTTTGCGGAGGCTCGGGTTGATGGTTTTCACGCCATCATTCGTATGAAAACTGCCTCATTGCTCAGCAGAGTGCGGACCAGTTCCAACTGCATCTTGCAGCTCATTCCCGATCGCTATGATCGCTATGAGTAATGAAGGCTTTTATCTGGGTCCTGATCAGGTAGGTAGTCTCGCTGGAGTCTGTTTGGTCGGGATTTGGATGAGAGTTTTCACCTCAACTTATAGATATAACTAATGAATTTCTAACATAGTTTTTAAGAATAATACTAACAAATAATGGACCTCATAATGTCTGATTTAATAAATGAATTATTACCCATTATCGGAACATTTATATCAATAACCAAAAGTATCTTAACTATACTTTACGTTCGTCAAAAAAGTTGGGTCAACCAACCTATGTTCTTTATATTAAATAAATAAATAAATAAATAGTGCTGGACAAGTTCACACAACATTATCTAGCCCCAAGCTAAGCCAGAGCTTGTGTTATGGGTACTAGGTAACTGATATACATAATACAATACATTACATAAATATATATTTTTTATTATACATAGAAAACACCCAGAACACCCGGAACAAATATCTGCAGATCGCACAAATTATTTGTTCCGAGGCGGGAATCGAACCCGCAACCTCCTGCGACGCAGGCGAACCATCGCCAGCCGCGCCACAGAGGTCGTCAAACTTACTCACGGTTATTACTTACGGTTCTATAAAGAATGATGCTAAAAAACCTTTTTTTATACATTTTCTAATGGAACTATTCTCTGCGTGTTTATTGAGGAAAATACTACGCAAGGCATTAGACATTACATTATGACGTAAGGCGAAAAAATATATGAGACAGTGTCCAAGCATTATATCACATGACTTGTGAATCCTTGCCCCTCGCAGAGTGGTCTGACATATAAATCATTTCTAATACGATTTTCTTTTAACATATTTTACCACTACTTTATTTTGGGGAGAGTATTTGGCACGCGTATCTGTTAAAATAGATCGGTTTGGTAAAAGAACATAAAATATGGTTATTACTTTCCTTCAGAACTCATATTCGATGATAGCCGACATAGCTCGGAGAATTAGCAAGTTGCAGTGGCAATGGGCAGGCCATTAGTTCGCAGAACTGGAATCCGTCAAACACAAAAGCCGGAATCAAAGTTTTTATTGGCAAATACCTATAGAGATTTATTATTTTTACGCCGACTGTACTTCACTAACAAAATCGACAAAGGATCCATCAGGAATTTGAAAGTCACCTCCAGGACGATCAAAGTCCAATGGATACAGGAACTACTCCTTTCGATGGACCAAATTCACTAACTCAAGTAATTAATAAGTTACCAAATGTTTCATAAATAAAAACATGTAAGAAGTAAGCCTTAAATTGGATTTTAATTTTAAAAAGGTGGTAAGTACCTTGTACTAGTACTTGTTGTGCAGACTCTTCTCCGAAACTAGGCCGCCAATGGGCCCTTTTTGCGGGATGTGTGGAGGCTGCTAGTCCAGCCACCCGATGTCCTCGAGGAAGGCTAGCAGCTCGCCAATGCTGGCGCAGGCCTGCCTGGGCGTCCTCGGTATCCCGAGGTATGCTTTCCTCTGGGACGCCACGCTGCTGCACTCCAGGAGTACATGCGCTGGTGTCTCATCTGCTGCTAGACAGCCTCTACATAGGGGGCTATCTGTAATACCCAGAGTAAATAAATGTTTATTAAGAACAGCGATCCGCCGTAGCTTGTCACGCTTCAGATTGAGGAGTTTACGGGAGCATTTCGGATTTAGGTCCGGAAGCGCCTCCTTTGACTGCCTGCAATCCGATATACTTTCCCATGGATGGGATGGTGTAGATTGACAGTACGCTTACGGATCCAGGACCGGATCTGGCTAAAAGGCAGGGGTAAAATGGGCTCCGGTCCTGCTGGAAGCAATTCCGAGCCCCTCTTGGCCAGTTCGTCAGCCCCATCGTTACCTCTGGAGCCGCTATGCCCCTTGATCCATTGCAAAGTTATGTTCTTTGACTTACTTGCTTCTTCCAGCAGGTTATGACACTGTATGGTTAACCCTGATGTATGTTCGCTTTTCTGTAGACTCGTAGTACCGCAGCGCTGTCAGAGAGTATCCTGATGTTAAAGTCCTTCCTACGTACTCGTAGCACTGCGTTTGCAGCCTGGATTATGCCTACGCATTCCGCTTGGAAGATGGAATTCCACACCCCCAAAGCTGCTGACGAGTGAATGTTAAGATCTTCCGAAAACGTACCCGCTCCGGTTCCTGCCTTCATCTTAGAGCAGTCTGTATATATTCTAAGTTCATGAGTGTTCGAGCTGTCAGTAGGCACTTCATAAAAAAAGTGTTAAGTACCTTATACCTACCTATTTATTTTTTATCGAGTGAAGTTTCAGTTTGAGTGAGTTTTACCTAATTCAAATAGTGTGTTTAATTTACGATTTCACTAGATAAAAAGCTTAAAAATACCTTATTTATTTTTCTTCTTTGAAACTCTATGCACACTTAATCAAAAACTTAAAAATCGAGAACTTATTTTAGACATTTCGTGTATCTATAGCGCCATAATAAGTCACAAAAGACAGATTTACTAATTTTCCCTTTAATAATAGGGTAAATATGCTAAATGTCGCCCCCCCCTAAAGTTTTTTCGACTTTGAGCCTCTGTAACTTTGGTAATTTAAACGTATGGATTTTTCAAAAGGTTATTGAATCGTCTTTTCAAAAACAACATCAAATGTTACGCAGCTGTATGCTCAACAACACAGTAAACGTTTAAATTCAGGAAGGGTGAAAACCCCTAAAGTCGGCCGTTTTCACCCTAACCTCGACCGCATATTTTCCTAATGTCGGCCGGGTACAGTATGTTCTAAAAAGTAAAACAGAACTATTGTACCAATTATAAGATATTTATTTTTCCAGCAAAATAAACTGTCTTAGCTAAAATACTAATGGTTATCTTTTGACAATTAAGATATTCAACTATTCATAACGAAATAAAAAATAAAAACATGATAAATCTTAGAGAATTGGCGTTGATAAAATAAAAACAACCAATTTTTTTATTTTTTTTATTGAGTTTTATACTTATTCCAATATCAGTGAAAACGAATGTATTTTTTTTAATAATATTTCATAAAAGTCTTACAAAAATGATATGACATAGAATATACAAATTATATTATTAATTATACATCATTTTTGTATCACCCTGTCTTTAGACTGACCAGCCGGTTGTGCCGGCCGACTTTAGATTATTCGCTATCCCTTAAGTCGGCCCCAAATCAGAAAGGTTAATATCTTGGAAATTAGAGTATTTACACCCGGCCGGTTTTTGGTTTTTATATTCAGAAGCAGCTAATGATAGAATTTGCAGTGAAAATTCGACTTTATTAACCGTTTTATGACTAGTAAACTCCAATTGCAAAAACAACTTCATTTGCCTAAAGTCGGCCACCGGCCGAGTTTAGGAATTTTGAGAAAAATCTATCCCAAATAACGGCCCCTCTATTTTCTCCTAAACTATATAACATAAAAATAAAAAATAAACCTTAAAGTATCACTAATTAATACATTAACTGTTATTTACACTTCAAAATCAGAATGATTTATTATTTACCTCCGTAACACAGTCCCAGTACTTGGCGTTGAACGTAAAAACAGTTAAGTTTTGGAGATAAACGCTCCCATCTCGCACTTCGTTTGCAATGACGCTTACTCCAAAGAATGTATAAGGCGCAACGGGTTACCATTTGTTTTCGAAAGAAAAGGATAAAATAAACACAGGTCGTGATTTATGTGACAAAAATGTGAGTTTCTTTAGTATTTTGGGAATGCAAAGGAAAAATGTATAGGGGGCCGACTTTAGAGGGGGGGAGGGGGGGGGGGGCGGAATTAGGCATATCTACCCTAGGTAGTATTCGTTTTTATATCCTTATACAAAAATGCATTATCTGAAGCAGAGCGTCTAATTGCCAGTTCTAATAATCCAGCAGACGAAAACACTAGATCATGCAACCATTGTTTACAAAGCCTACGGCTAGATGGCGTGCATTAACTGAGTAAACAGCAGTGTGAGTCGGAGCCTTAATCCGGTCGCCAGCGCCCTCTATGATATAAGCAAACATGGATAGGTATTATGGGTTTTGATTGCTCGTAGGATCGGATATTCCGCGTTTATTAGCACGGTAAAACTATAGGGTTTAAATATGGTGCCTGACGTATTGGGGTTCAAGAGGAACTATAATAACCTAACCAATCCATGTCGATTCGGAGCAAATTTTCCGGTGAATTTACGTTCCATTCTATACAAAAATAATTTTGAAATACTCGTAAAATAAATTACCGCTTTTTCTCGTAAATTTCGTTCCATTACACGTATAAAAACTATATGTATCCTAGGTATGGGGGAAGGGAAAATGATTATTATGTTACTACCCCCGGGAATGAGGAGGGACATAGATAGAAAGGAACGGGAGGGGGAGGGGGGTAGTACCTAACATGATTATCATGTTACGAATCGAATTAATATAACGAATCTTATCAACAAGCCCGGGTAATCCCTTAGTCGTCTCTTACGACATCCATGGAAAGAGACGGAGGGGTCTATTCTTAGGCTGGACACACCCTAGCTAAATTAGTAAACTATCTGAAAATGTGAAACAAATTCAACAAAAAAACAGACTTAACCCTATCACCTCCGTGTGCTATAAATAGCACATAGTGCATTCTGAACTTTATTAAATTATGAGTAGCACATAGTGCATTGCATATGAAATTCTGATGGAGTTGCAGTCGCAGTGTGTTGTTGGAAAACAGACAAATTGAGATATTGCAGGCTTCAATCGACCGTGGTGTGTGCTGCGAAATGTCTGCGTAGGGAGTACAGTTACAGAGACAAGGAGGACTTGTCAACGACTATTTTGAGAATACTGCTAAATAAGTGCTAATTTTAAAGAATTCTCCTGATAATTAATAAACATACTGCTAGAAAAACATAAGCATGAACAAAAGATGATTAAAAAAAAACGTGTTAGCTCCGACGCTCAACTGGAGTTTACTCCAGTCCAGGTAAGTACAAGATGCGCGAATATGTTGCGCAGAGGTAAATCATAACGAACTTCACTTTTTGTTTGGTGTTATGGTACCATGGTACTCTTAGCTTCTGAAAGGTATGTCGTAGGTACGACACAAGGAATCCTAGTCTCGAGTCAGAATATTATGTGTGTGACTGTTGGGTGTTATGTGTTATGTTATGTAAACGCTCGATTTTTCAAGTTTACTCCCTGTCTATTTGCATGCTCTGGGCCTTATGTGAAAACCGATTCTTAAGGAGTTAACTCTAATAACTCCAAAAACCTTCAACCGTCGAATTTTTTAATTTCTATAATTTCACGTAACAAGGAAATTATTGTTCTATGTTAAACATACTCTTAGAATTTTATTTGGTACTTATTAGATAGAAAATCATGGTCTGACCGGTCCATCTAGGTTTTCAGGAGAAGACTTTTGCACACTATATTAGATCAAAATGCATTGCCAATGCAATTTTCTCCGCAACCGTCCACAAGCTAGCATCCGTTTGCTTACTTTGATATTTGAGCGACGGCTTACGTACTGTACCGGTATTTGCTTGGGTATTACCGGTATATCTACTACCGCTGCAGTCAAAGGGTTAATTTGTGGTACTGCGCTAAGCTGATTAAGGGTCAATTTAGGGTATTTGTCTTAGGCATTGCGATGACGTAGAGTGATCGGTAGACGGATTAAATGATGTCTAGATAGTAGGTACGAGCGGCGACCGTATGATCCACTTCGTCATCTGATACAAAGATAAGACACATGGCACACGATTATAAAAGTGATTCTTAGTTTAGAAAAATATGGGACAAAAATTAGAATTGTCCGAAAGTACAAAAAAAGCTAAGTATCACTTCCGGTGAGGTTTTTTATTGGTTTTTACGTCATTTGATACAGAGATGAGACTTGTGGCATCAAATAGCATTATATTGGTAGTTACAGAAAAACCTAGTCTGCCAGTTCCTGTGTGGCTGGAAGTGCTCGGCAGACTCTTTCAAAGAGACCCAAATTTACGTCATTTGATAAGAGAAGGGTCGCTAAAAGCCAAGAATAATGATTTCCAGAACGCTTTGTAGCTAGAGTGCTGTGGTGTGTCCGGCCTGAGAATATACCCCTCCGTCTCCTCCCGTGGATGTCGTAAAAGCTGACTAAGGGATTACCCGGACTTGTTGATAAGATTCGTTGGTGTAAGATTTGTCCTGTGGCTGCTAGCTTATTATGGAAGAAAGCGTTAGCGCAGACATGACCCCAGGCGGTCAACTGCATTAAAATCCATTCGAAAAAATAAATTTTAAAAAACGAGTCAGTCGTGGGAGGCAAAGGCGCCGATGGGCTCACCTCTTGTCACGTCTATATTCCACGATGGTGCAACCCACTGTGAAAAGTGACCTATTGAGGCTCTGCCAACTCTTTCGGGGAAAAAGGCGTGTGTCTATGGATGTATGTATGTATGTATATATGTTTGTAGCTAGAATTAAGACGTCTGGAGGCGTCGAGTAGCCGGCTGTAGAGTTTCCCGCTGCGGGAAAAATATTTGTATGATGTGCAAATATTTGTTCCGGGTGAAGGTGTTATGGTACCATGGTACTAGTTGTTCCTGATACCAAGTACAAGTAGGTATGAACTAAAATGTCGATGTTATCTACTGTATTCTTCAGCCTAATATGATTTACAGCAAGTAAACACCAATAAAAGCAAAAACAGTCATTTCAGATTAAAATTGTACTCTCTTCGCCCATATATGTTAAAACACATTATTATGACAAATGTACGTGATTTGTTCACCCTTTTTTTAACATTGGTATACCTTTGTTTGACCACGATCTCACCTGTTGGTAAGTGACGATGTGGCCTAAGATGGAGCACAAAGGTCTAGAAGGCACCTATTCACTCTGGCCTTGAAGAGACCCAGATTATAGTTTTCAGAAAGGAAAGATGACGGTAGTGTATTCCACTCCTTAGCAGTTCGCATTATACAGGCACCTAACTCTGGTTATTATGGATAAAATAAGCTGTGACAGTTTGTAGTTACATTACTCGATTGGTTGACTTTTATAATAGCCTTGGTGTGTCCAGCCTAAGAATAGACACCTCCGTCTCCTCCCATGGATGTCGTAAAAGCCGACTAAGGGATTACCCGGACTTGTTAGTTAGTATAAGATTTGTCCTGGCTGCCAGCTTATTATGGAATGTGTTATTACTGGAAGAAAGCGTTAGTTGAGTCAGTCGGGGGAAGCAATGGCGGCGATGAGCTCACCACTTGTCACGTCTATATTCCACGATGGTGCAACCCACTGTGAAAAGCGGCCCATTGAGGCTCTGCCTACGCCTACGGGGAAAAAGGCGTGTGTCTATGTATGTATCTATGTATAATAGGGAAAAAAATATCAAAGGAACTTCTTTTAAGAAAGAGATTTATACAGGCAAACGGGACCAGTTTAAGCCTCTTTTTAACCGACTTAAAAAACAGAGGTGATCCTCAATTCGTGTTTTCAAACAAAAGTATTAACATAGGGATACTAACATAACACACACCCAATTGTCACATACATGGTCCTGATCCCACACTAGGATTCCCTGTGTCGTGGGTATCTTGAGCTACTAGTACCAGGTACCACTACACACATACCCTTCTCATATTCTTCAGTCAATCAGTTAGATCGACTATTTAGATATCGATTGTAATATTGAGTAGTTACTTATTGATCCCTTTACCCGTCCACCAAACCACAGCTCCAATACAAGTTACTACAACCGGAAATCGCACCCGCTACCCAATATTAGCAATCAGGCCACAATTTCCTTGTAATCACTCGCACATCAAAACATCATTATGGCTTATTCTGCGGTCATTGATCCCTACTATACACTTTACTAATAGTACAGTAGTGGTATAGTAAACTGTACTATAGTATGTGTAATTGTTTTGTATAATCTGTGCAGCAACGCATAAGCTGTGGGCTGGACGCGGAGTCACGCGTATTTTATTCACAGGGTGTTTGCAGTGGAATAATTCTTGACTACATACATAAATAAATAAATAATGCTAGACAGTTCATAAATCATTATCTGTATCATGGGTACTAGATAACTGATACTTTGACTTAATACAATACATTACATAGTTTTTTTTTATTATGCTTAGAAAATACCCAGAACACCCTGAACAAATATCTGCAGATCGTACAAATATTTGTTCCGCGGCGGGAATTGAACCCGCAACCTCCTGCGTCGTAGGCGAACCTTCGCCCGCCGCGCCACAGAGGTCGTCACGTCATACACATAGAGACGCGACTTTTTTCCAAATTGGTAAGCAAAGCCTCAATAGGCTTCTTTTCCCTGTGGGTAGTACAATGTGGGAATATAGATAAGACCATGCAGTGAGGAGCTTATCGCCGCCATTGCATTTCCGCGACTAATTCTGCTAATACGTTCTTCCAACAATAATTATTAGAATAAACTCACTAAAACCTAGGAAAAATATTTGAATAGCTGTTATAATAATTTCATAGTAATTTTGTTTCCGAACTCTTTTTCGGAAATATAATCTTTGGTCTATTTTCGACAATCAGCTACATCTAAGCAACCTTCTACTCTTTTTTTTTTTTTATACTACTTGAATGTTGGAACAAGCAGATGGCCCACCTGATGTTAAGCGGTAAGCTCTGCCTATGAACAGTGCATTACCTCATAGGTCACGTCCACCTAGGACGCACCCTATGTGGCATTGCACTGCGCCCGCCACCCATGAGACATAAAGATGAAAAGTCTCATGTGCCTGTAATTTCACCGGCACCCTTACCCTTCAAACCGGAACACAGCAATGCGAGCACTACTGCTTTGCGGCAGAAACAGGTATGGTAGTAGTACTTCCCCGGACGAACTCTCACAAAAAAGCTCTACTACTACTAAACTAGTACTATACTACTACTAGGTGTACACGTAATCAATGCTTTAATCGACAGTTAGTACGAATAATGACATTAAAATCGAGACCTACACAAAATTGTAAGCATAAATCAGAAGAGACTGTCTGAAGCTGTGTCTCGTGCGATTTTATTTTCGAAATACACCACAAAGCCATCGAAACATTAGGGCGTGACAATAAGTTCATATTTGTCCATGTATTTCGGTATTTTTGAATATTATTTCCAAAAAACAGTCACGGGATTGCAGGTCACAGGAGACACGGCTATACACAAAACAAAGAAGTCTAAAGTGTGTCCCAGCGAAAATGCTGAGACTTGCGTAATACTTAAGTATAACCTGCCAACGACATTCTCGCCATAAAAGTAAGTAACTATTCTTAACTTTAATCTGAACACGCTGTACACTAGTTAAATCAAGAGCACAGGACCGTCATTTATCATCAAGCAGATTACAGTAACTGCGATTCACTTGTTCCACTCTGTAACTACTTCCTTGCTTTCCTTGTCAATAGAATTATGTGTATTAACATACGCAGGGACGACAAACTTTCTAACGGACTTTTGATGACCTTTAAAAGGGTACTATTAAATTGGCAACTACTATTTAATTGTGTTCTTAGCTATGTTTGATCAATATCGGTTCAGACGTTTCATTGCGTGGAGGTTTTTTTTTTAATTTTTACAAAATTAATTACTTATTGTTTCTTCTATGATTTACCTATATTTGTTTGTTTATGTCCTTATCAACATATCAGCGTACAGAAGGCCACTGCTGGTCAAAAGCCTCCCCATAGAATGCCGCGACAAACGGTCTTGAGCCGCATCCATCCACCAGCTTCCTGCATCCTCTATAATATCCTTAGTCCATCGAGAGAGGTCCTTTTCTGCGTCATCTGGATTGTGGTCGCCACTCGAGAATCTTTATTTCCCATCGGTTATCAGTTCTGCGAGCTATATGGCTTGCCCAAAGCCACTTAAATTTTTTTTTCTTTATGTTTGGCGCACGGCTTGGGCATTTGCCATTTTCAATTATAATTATTGTATTTTCAAAATAATTTGCAACGGAACAATCCTTCTGAGTCTTTACAAAGTCACAGTCAAGACATGTGACCGTTTTACAAAAAATTTGGTGGTAAATTTTCCACCAATTTGAAAAGTCACGCTTTACACATTAATTTCATTAAAAAAAAAATATGCTCTATAGACGAGTTACATTGGTTAAAATTCCACCAAAGTTACACACAATAACTCAAAAAAACACTAGGAAAAGAAATAAAACAAAAGTAGAAGAAAATGGCGGAAAGAGCCAACAGTGTTTTGTTGGTAGTTTAATGAGTTAACCCTCCAGTGACCAATGATAAATTTACGGTTTACAGACGTACCCTATATCTGATTGGATTTTCTTATAACCCATCTACATGCTAATTAATATTGCTTCCTAATTATTTAAAAGTCTCTGTCTCTACATATACATATTCCTACGGTAGCGCTGTCCATTACAATGACATTCCTCCTCAGGCAATACCTGCGAATTGCATTGCATTTGACACTGTGAGACGTCAGTCGTAAAATGCCCTGGAGCAGTATTGTCTATGCCTAGATGTATGAATATGCCGTTCAATCAAGGAATCTATGCATCATCCCAATAAAACACATATGTATAGGTACGAGTACTCATACAAACTTTACAGGTTTAGGTTTAGGTTTAATTTCATTTCAGTTTTAAATATCCATTCATGACGTCTTTGATCAGGCAAAATATCAGGACAAACAGAAGGAATGCATCATAAACTTGAGTAATTAAAATTTCAACACATAGTTGTATTAATTTTCCAATCCAACTGTCTAGAAAATCCAATTGTCTAGCCCGGTATTTTAAAAATTTACGTGATATTTTACTTTACTTTTTCGTTATATTATTTTTGTTAGTAATTAATTATGTTAAAAATGATGGAAAGGGTCAAAACTGCTAAAGTTTTTCGTGTTATTTTTCATTCAAATTTCAAAATGGCGGTTATATGGTTGACCTTTCGGTAATTCTAATAATTAACTACATGTTGGTACTGGTTTTAATATTGTATAGGTACCTAATTTATTAACGACATCTCCTTTGCAAAAAAAAGTATTTAAAACTCAATTTTTTTTACTTCTAAGAAAATCGTTATTTTGTTATGAGATAAAAAGGCCAACCATGTAACCCTATTTTTTTTTTGTTGTTATTTGATTGAGAAGAACAAAAAACTTACCCTAATATTTATAATTCAGCGGTTACGATTTTACCCCAAACAGAACTTTTTTGCCACGTTTCTGCCCTGGGCTTGAACTCGTAAATACTGTTTTTATCTAATGAATGGGTGAGTTTGTCATTAAATGTCAAAGTATTTTATATTTTTATTGATTGCAATGACTGCTGGATTTCGTGGGAATTCACTTTTTATTAGTGTTTCTTTATTTTTGCGCTGTAATGATGACATTGGCATTTTTATTACGTGGTTTTTAAAAAAAAAACGAATTGGGGAATGAAACTTACGGCTTAGTACCTATAATTTAGCTTAAATAAATTAACCGTGGGTAAGTCGATTTCCTCCTAACGGTTATCTAAATTGATTTGTTTTTTTAAATAGTTCTTATCACTATCATCATCATCATCATCACCATCATCATCATCATCATCATCATCATCAGCCCAAAGAAGTCCACTGCTGGACATAGACCTCCCCACAAAGTGCCATGACGAATGGTCTTAAGCTGCCTTCATCTACCTGCCTTTTTCCTGTCTTTGGTCAACCAAACAACCAAAGGTTCAACAGGTTTTAAATTAGCTTATAATTTTATGAACTATTAGCCTTTTGCCGATGGCGGAAGTGCCCTCCATTTTCAAATGTAGTATTGACACCAAATAGGTATCATCAAAACCGCCAACCGATACGGAGTTGAGTGGAACCACACCTAGAACGCGAGCGTAACCACGGGTGGAAGCTAATAAAACATAGCCAAAGCCTTAGCATAATTAATAATGCTCTTGGAGTAATGTTGGTGTCATGTTCCCGTTTGTGAAATAATTTTTAATCGGATCAGTATTTCCGGAGATATCCCTCTACCTACATACAAACTCACAAACGGTACCCCTTTTTATTTTTATTTATTATCAGCCTATATTGTCCCACTGCAAAGCAAAAGGCTCCCTCCCTTTTTTCCAGTTCTTTCTGTCCCTTGCTGCAGTGGGCCACTCTGGTAGGTGGTCTCTCCGTGGTGGTCTGCCGCGCGGGCTTCTTGTGTTAGGAATCCAATCAGTAGTGGATTTTGCCCATAGATCTTCTGACATGCGTCAGACGTGGCCGGCCCAATCCCACTTTATAATATTAGTATAAATAAATAAATAAATAAATAAATAATGCTGGACAAGTTTACACAACATTATCTAGCCCCAAGCTAAGTCAGAGCTTGTGTTATGGGTACTAGATAACTGATATACTTAATATAATACATTACATAGATAGATATTTTTATTATACATAGAAAACACCCAGAACACCCTGAACAAATATCTGCAGAACGCACAAATATTTGTTCCGAGGCGGGAATCGAACCCGCAACCTCCTGCGTCGCAGGCGAACGTTCGCCAGCCGCGCCACAGAGGTCGTCCTCAGAGGTTATTCATTTTCATATCACCTTCAACTACCTAATTACAGTCAACTGTTGAGCATAGGCTTCTCCCAAGACGCGGCACTGAGCCTGGTCTTCGGCTCTCTTCTTCCAGTTCCAGCCAGCGTGCGGAAGTCGTCACTCCATCGAGCTGAACGGCCCATCTGGTGCAACCTAAGCTTCGTTAGCCTAAAGTAATAGTGCGTCTATTAGGCCCTAGGCCCTAGACTAATATAGCTTTGTTATTTTGCTGATTAAATTACATTTAAAATCCAACATAATTGATTATAATAAGTATTTACACACATTTTCTACATGAATTGAATATTATATAACTGTTCAATACATCAATAGAACCCACACCAGCAAATTAATTGTGTCATCTAACTGACAATCAGAGCACAATACAGGCAAAACACACAACGTACTCGAGAACAATACGACTAATGACAGAGTACTGTGCGCAACTCATTCACTCCACAATTACGGGGTAATACAATAAATAGGGTAATCAGACCACTTCAGAGGAGTGTTTACCGTAAAGGCATATGCTTTGGATAAGGTTGCAATATTACAATTATATTTTGGCATTACATTTCATGACATGTCCGGTCTTAGAATAGACACTAGCCCTTACGTGTGGCTCCTCCCGTGGATGTCGTTGAAGCCAACTAATGGAATACACTAAGGAATAGACAGCAGCATACACCTCATTTAATAAGTGCACTAAGTGTGAAGTTCAACGTAGAATAGCCATTGCATGGAAAAAGTATTGTAGTAGGAAGTAATGAACATACGGCTGTCAGCTGGTCATTGAAGAAGGAGAAAGAAAACAAGTTAGACATTTGCCAAAGAAAAATGGAGAGAAGCATGCTGGGGATAAGACAGAAAGATGAAGTCAAAAATAAAAAAATCAGGAAAATAAAGGACGTAGTAAAAATTATAAGATCCCAGAGCAGGACATGTATGTAGGCTGGATAGCAGTCGATGGGCTAAACGAATATCAGAGTGGATACCAAGGGACAAAACAAAAGGTAGAGGCAGACCGGAAAAGAGATGGGAGGATATTTTCATAGAGATAACTGGATCAGGCCGGATGTTAAAGTCCAGAAACAGAGGATTGTGGAAGGAAATGGAGGAGGCCTACGCCAAGGAGGCGACTATTACTGAAGAATGAATAAAGTAGATTAATGTAAGTAATATTACAGTAGTAGGAGTAGAGGCTCATTTTATTTTATTTTATTTTATTTAAAAGATTCGTGTATTTAAATAAATATTTTCTTGTTCTACCCTATTTTATCCGGCGTCCTTTTACCCTATCCCACCCGATCCTGTTGTAACCTCCATTTGGATGGTAATGTGTTAATTTTCAGTTTTGCATTCAAATTAACGCGAATACAAAGTTATGAATATTGTAATTCGCGCTTAAATGTCAATTGAATAATGTTTGTCTGTCAGTGACGATGTCAATGTAGTAATGAAGTAGTTTGCTTCTGGTTATTGCATGGACGATGTTAAGTAGTGTATTGTTATTTAATTTTGTGTTGTACATTTTTAAATCTCGTTTGACCGCGATCTCACATGTTGGTAAGTGAAGATGCGGCTGAAGATAGATCATAAAGGTTTGGAAGGCACCTATTCACTCTTGCCTTAAAATTATTATTTCGAAGCTTTGCAATTTCTCAGAAATAAATTCTATTTTTGTTCTACAAAAGACCAAATACTCTTAGGAGATGACGTTAGTTGATGCGGACAAAAGTCGAAAATATTTTGTTTTTTGTAATTAAAAAAATCCGACGTTACGTTCGGGGCGAAATACTGTAATAGGTATAGGTACTGCTATGGTTGCTTTTTCATACAAACGTATTTGCACAAATATGGGCGAACAGAGTATAATTTTACACTGAAATGACTGTTGTTGGCTTTTATATTGGTCATTATTTGCGGCAAATCATATTTGGTTGAAGAAAACAGTGGATTAATACCGAAAATAACATCGAAATTTTAGTCCATACAAGTAATTTCGATGTTATTTTCGCTATTAGTCCACTGTTTTCTTCAACCAAATATAATTTGCCGCAAATAATTACCTATATAAAAGCCAACAACAGTCATTTCAGTGTAAAATTATAATCTGTTCGCCCATATTTGTGCAAATACGTTTGTATGAAAGAGCCACCACCTTAAAAACACTTAGGTACAATGTTTTAATAATGTGTTATCCTTTCTGGACAAAATAGCGTCAGTTAAAGTGCTCTGTGTCAAATTGGTCATTGTTATGAAAAGGGTCACAAAGTGACAATCAGTATCAATACAAGTCAAAATACATGTCAAAGTGTAACATTTTCGTGAAATTTGACACACGTATTCGAACTGTGAACCCAATTACGACCTACTTCATCTTATTAACGTCAAGGCGGTTAAAAGCAAAAATTTTCAGATTTTAGAACAGTCTTATTCCAAAGAAATAAGATATATATTCGTAGAGCAAAAATTCAAGTAACGGTAACATTGTTGCATTTATTTACAGTGAGTAGTTTCAGGGTTAACCGTGTCAAAACCGTCAAGGGTTGCTAAAATAGAAAAAGGGGGCAAGATCAAATACAGAATGACAAACTTTTAACACCCCATCTTTATCGGCAAATAAAAGAAAATAAAAAAAAACTACAATGCAACGTTTACAAATTTTTATGCCCGAATGCAAACTTTATTAAAAGGGGACTTTAAAAAACGATATTCATTAGTGGCGATAAAAAAGTAATGCCCTATTGTAATCGATCAATGAATTTTTAAGATGATTTTGCGATTTTTTTACGATTGATATATCGATTTTATGGCATACTTTTACGTTGATGCGTTTTCGTGAGAAAATGCACCAGGTGTCGCTTTAGTCAAACTTTAATGTATAAATGAGTCACAAAAAACTGCCCATAAAGTCATACCAGAATTAATTGGAAATAAGCTAAATCACAAACATCAGACTGTAGGTATGTTTTGGCGAAGGGTTCTTTCTTGGTCACACTGCGTTATGTCAGTGACCAGTCTCATAAAAGGTTAATGCAATATTGGAAGAACCAGTGTGTGTGATGGAAGGATCGAATGCGACGCAGCGGCTCCTTTTTCTCCTCTTCCTCGCGTCGTATTCCTCAATGCTGAGGGTCGTGACCCCTTCCATGGATCACCTTCTGCCGGACGATGTGCCAATGAGATCTGTTGCCAGCGAGCTGCTCGGTTTCGTGGAATTTTGAATCGAGAGTGGTGCGGATCTGTGTTGCAATTCCATTGAACTCCACTGAACATCAGTAAAACTTCAAATTTGACATTTTTAGCCCAGTCTAGAAACTTTTCTGTGAGCTTTTCTGTCAGTTTCGTATTGTGTAATGACAGCGGCAAATTTGTGACGTCCCGCTATGAGCCAGTTTCAAGCCCAGTGATTAGTGTCATTCGTACCAGAACCAAAGCTCAGTCTGACATCGAAAAAATCCTTCGGCAATTCCTCGACATGGTAGTCTGGCATGAACACTGGTGTTTTATTTGAGTACTCTGACAGTAGGTTTGGAATTACGCAATAAAGGGACTGGTCTGACCAACGTAACGGGCTACGGCCTCGTGGCCTCTTTTCCTCAAATTTGCCAGTGATAATCAGCTTCTCTAAGTTGTCATTGCCTTTCTGTGCTATTTGACCAAAATACTCAAGGACTCGCTGGAGGCAGATGGAGAAAAGTGTAGTAGTTATCTTAAGTTCCTTGAGTATTGACACGTTAGTCCTACGAGCTGTCTTTTTCCCTAAAGGGGTAGGCAGAGCCTCAATGGGCCTCTTTTCACCGTGGGTTGCACCATTGTGGAATATAGACGTGACAAGTTGTGTGCTCAACGCCGCCATTGCTTCCCACGACTCACTCTGCTTTTTTCCAGTAATAAAACATTCCTTAAATAAGCTAGAATATAATGTGGAAATTCCATAATCACCACGCTTGCCTGGTGGATTGGTGATCGCAGTATTGGTGCTAAGTACTCAGGTGGATGCTGCCCATACATATAATCAGGTAATGCCAGGTTTTACGATATCCATGGGAAGAGACGGAGGGGTCTATTCCCAGGCCGGATCTATTGATGTCCTCAAAACTCATGTCCATGTTAAAACCCGCAGCTCATCAAAAACAATTTGGACTCATCATTTAACTGGATAATAACGGCCTATTTATGAAAATCCGACATTATAACTGCACATCAAAGTATTAAGTTTATCTATTCAATGTTCCGATTTGTTTTTTAAGTAATTTATTGTGTTTAGACACGAACTTTCACGCCCATGTCGGGATGGAACAAGGATCTAGAGTTATTGGTTAACTCATGTTAAGTTTTTTATTATTTTTCAATATTTCTGAGAAATATTATTCTAATATAGGTATAATAAATTACATTATAGAGGTCGTTGATGTGAAGGTAGTGGATGGAGGCGGCTCAGAACCGTTTGTCGTGGCATTCTATGGGGGAGGCCTACGCCTAGCAGTGGACTTAGACTGATGATGATGATAATAATTAAACAGTTAAATTGTAAAAAACAAAATACAGATTTTTTTACACATGAGTCACTGATTTTAAAGTAAATGGATTTCGGGTCAGCGCTCAAAAAGAGTCCGAACGAAAAGAGAAACCAAACGCATAAGCAGTAGCCATTCTGTCAAGTTTTATGCGTCCATTGCTGCTTGATTATTGAACACATGTGAAGGACTAGAGTGTGAACCGGCAGTGTATCGAACTCATTTGTCATCCTTCGAATTTTTAATAGTTTTTCGTTATTGATAGTGTATGGAATGCTAAGACCATATAGAGTCACATAAACATCTGATACAAGTTTAAAAAAAACAAAATACAACTTGGAATGACGGATCTAGCAGATGGCCCACCTGATGTTAAGCGGTACCTACCCTCTGCCAATGAACAGTGCATTATCACATAGGTCACGTCCACCTAGGACATTACAAGGCCATTAGCCTATAGGAATTGGTGTGGTATTGGTTTACAATGCCTAGGCTATCTCTTTATTCAGAATTGTTTTTTGAACACTCAAAAACAAAAATGTGGCCTGGGATTGTTTATCTACGTTTTTTCTGACACTTCCGTTGAATTTATGTCCTCGTTATACCATGGGGGTCATTCTCTCTGCGTACGGGCCAAAGATGAGTTTTTAACTACAGATATTACAAGTAAATTAATTAATAACCGCATAGTAAATGTGTGTTTAACCGTAAGTTATTTGTACTCTAGTTGGTTAAGTAGCGTTTAGTGTCAAACGCGTAAGATTAACATGATAGCCACATCACAATATTTATGAATTTAGCAAATACTTAACAGGAATTGGAGCAAATTCAAAGATAATGTGACGCATGTGAATGAAAGAACTGACTTAATCCTTTTACCACGCTTTTTTTTTTATACTACTTGGATGACGGAACAAGCAAGAGGCCCACCTGATGTTAAGCGGTAACCTCTACCTATGAACAGTGCATTACCTCAAAGGTCACGTCCACCTAGGACGCCCCCTATGTGGCATTGCACTGCGCCCGCCACCCTGAGACATAAAGATGAAAAGTCTCATGTGCCTGTAATTACCAAAACCTAATATTGGAATATTTTTTTTATTTTTTTTATTAACACTTTTAGGTAGACCTTTGTTTGACCACGAGCTCACCAGTTGGTACTTGTTCTTAACGAAAATATTTTTCGCTCTGTGCTTCGGAGGGCACGTTAAGCTGTCGGTCCCGGCTGTTATTGATTAATAGCAGCCGATAAGCCATGTCAGAGGCCCTCGGGCGGCTTGACAAACTCCGACACCAGAGGCCAGCACTACCTCATACGAAAAAATAAACGAAACGATGAACTTATTGCTACTATTGTTAGACAATAATGTTTATCTAACATGTTGTCCCTAAGACATAAAAAATAAAATAAAATCGACCGCAGGCAAGCTATAGGTATTAGAATAATCAGGGTCTCGCAAGGCACAAGTTGGAACATAGTAAAACAATAATATTGATGATGGGTTCCTAGAGAGCTTTTCATTAGAGCTTTAGCTCAGAATGAATAATAGTCTGTCTATTATTAGAGACAACATTCCAATCAGAACCAAGATCCAGTGGGAATTGAAAGGGATTAATATGTACTACATTGTTCAGATAGTGCCTTGGTGCGTCCGGCCTAAGATTATACCCCTCTGTCTCCTCCCGTGGATGTCATTGATTATCCGGACTTGTTAGTAAGATTCGTTGGTTTTAGATGTGTCTTAGCTGATAGTTTATTAAAGGAATGTGTTATTTACTGGAAGAAAGTGTTAGCCGAGTCAGTCATGGGAAGCAATAGCGGCGATGAGCTCACCACTTGGCTCTATATTCCACGATGGTGTAACTCACTGTGACAAGGTTTTCCCCGAAGGGAAAAAAGCGTGTGTGTCTATGTATGTATGTATTTAGGTTCAGATAGTTCAGAGTTATTATTCGAGTACCGGTGGTATAGTGGTTAGTGAATCAAATTTATGATCCAAAGCTCGTCAGTTAAATCCCAGACGCGCACCAATAAATTTTGCTACTCAAAACATGTATATGCTCAATTCTACATTCACGGTATGGGAATATCTGAAAAGGTGCCTCACTGATTACTTTCACCGGTTCACAGGTTCTTATACGTCAAACTTCGAACGTCAAACTTTCACAACCCCTAGTAGGTAGGGACCTAGAAAAGGGTCTAGACCTTCGTGCTCCATTGTCACCTGCATCTTAACTTACCGACAGGTGACATGGGAGCCTATTATTTTTATAAAAGAGAAAGAGAGAGAGAGAGAGAGAAAAAATGTTTGCGAGAATAGATCTTATAATAAATCTAGTAATCATCTTAGATTATTATTTCTCTGAAATAAAGCACAATTAATAGCTTATCGTGGTGTGTTCAGAATAAGATTATACCCTCCCGTCTCCTCCCGTGGATATCGTTAAAAGCAACAAAGGGAATTCTCCACAGGAAGCACAGCAGTATCTACCTGACACTGGTACTAATTATGTTATCGGAACAACTATATTTCGACCAAACCTAACATTGTCAGTAGCCTAACACAAGCTCTGCTTAGCTTGGGGCTAGATAATGTTGTGTGAACTGTCCAGCAATATTTATTTTATTTTATTTTATTTTTATTTCATCTTAAGGACAGCCTCGTAATGGACGTCTAAGGCTGATGATGCCTGATGATGATGATGAAGCCAATTTGCATGTAATTCCACCTTCGCCTTAATCACATTAGTATAAACACTTTGAAATCCAAAACAACCATAATTTAATCTTAACTTAACATACTAGACACTCGTGTTGAATTACTTTTATGGTATATAATCCCATAAAAAGCTATCACGTATGCACATGAAGTAGCTTTCAGGAAATTAAACCATAAAGTCTGAGTAGTTGTGGGTATTATCGCGTATTTCCGCTTATATTTGCTTAACAGTATTCATTTACACTACTGTTTCAGCCAAAAATATCAGAAATACAGAATGTACATAATTATGACTATCTTCCCAAATAAATCTCCCTTCAGGTTTCTATGCTTCTTCCCGAACTTTATGCATCTTGCTCAGGCCATGATTGCCAGTTGTTTAAGTCCAAAAAATCATCATCATCAGCCTTAAGAAGATATATAGATAGATTAACACTTTATTGTACACCAAAAAATATTAATAAAAAACACAATAATAAAAGGATTAACTAAATCAAATTATAGTACAATGGGCGGCCTTATCGCTGAAAGCGATTTCTTCCAGGCAACCTTTGGATGGACAGTAATGAGCTAAGTAATAACGAACGGCGGAAGAAGACCTTCCTCCACAAAATGCTCCAACGGTCTTGAGCCGCCTCCTACCACCGACTTCCTGCGACGGTTATCAGTTCTGCAAGCTAACAAGGCCTGCCCATTTCTGCTTCAACTTCCTTAGTCCGAGAGTTTTGTCTGTAATCTTGGTTGTTACGGATCTCTGACATTATGTAGCTATACTGACTTTATTAATTGTAGTTATTTTTAACCCCCGACGCAAAACGACGGGGTGTTATAAGTTTGACGTGTCTGTGTGTTTGTGTGTGTGTCTGTGGCAACGTAGCTCCCGCACAGATGAACTGTTTTTTTGTTGATAGGTGAACTAGTCGGGAGTGTTCTTAGCTATGTTTGATCAAAATCGGTTCAGCCGTTTCATTGCGTTGAGGGTTTTGTTAATTTTTACAAAATTAATTACTTATTAAGAATACAATTTAAAATGAATGATAACTAATATCCTAAGGTTCCTTGGAATATGATATTATGTTGTACAGCAGGGCCCATACCAAGAGCATTTGTAATTTGAACATTTTTCAAGATCAATTGAGTTTGGTAACCTTTTATCGAAGCAACTCCGACACTTTTCATACAACTGTACATTTCAACATTTGTATTTGAAATAACTTCCTGATTGGAATCACCGTCAAAATAGGAAAATAAAACTAAGCACCAGACACGTGTGTTTCCTGAAAATACATCATAATCTCGCTGAATCTCCGCAATAATTAAAGTGCACATCTCACTCCGTCAAATGTGGACATTTCGTGGAAGTGCCCGTGAATCCTCTTATCTTAATCCTGCCGCGGAAATGATGCGGGGCTACGAAACTAGTGTGACTAACGTTAGAGTAAAGCTAGGTCACATAATATATACAGGCTAGGTTCATATTATTGTGTCGGGGTGTGGCGTGGCGCGCCAGAACGCAATCGGTTACGTTGACGCGCCACAACACAACCTACTAATGTGAATCTAGTCATAGGTAATAAACGTAACCGATTACGTTCTGGTGCGCCACGACACACCCTGACACAACAAAATGAACTTTTTTTTTTTTTTTTGTGTCGAGGTGAAAGTCTGCTACCAGATACCCTACAACATTGAGGGTGTGGTAGGGAAGCTTAACATAGGCGTATATCTATGTATGTATGTACATACATACATAAAATAAATAAATAAAGTGTTCACAGTTTGTTAGTTTTGCGCTCATTCTACGTAGTGAGCGCAAGACTGTAGCTATATATGATGTGGGGCGGCAGGGTAGCGCCGAGCTACGATACCTATATTGCTTGCCGTAGGTACGTGCTCCAGGCGTAGATGGTGATGGCGCCTGCCTAGTTTTGGCTGGTCCCGTTCCGCTGTCCGGAGTAGATGATGGGAGACAGGAAGGTAGATGACCTTCAGGGAGCCTGTATCGCCCCGAGCCGTGATGCCTCGTCCTGCCTACAGTCGATTGGGGTGTGGGATTCTTCAGAAATGAAACGATACTTCCGTTGGTTGAATGGTGCTTAGCGAGGCTGGCAGACCGTGCATTCGTCGGGTCCGTTCCTGTTCGTAGTACTGGATGACTTGTGGAAGCGTTCAATGGGCTGCACCTCATACTGTTTCGCTCTTCCAGACTATTTCTTTCTTCTTCTCGCATATAGGAAAACACTCATTCATGCTCCCACAAGCCAATTTGCTTAGGAACCCCTGGGCGTTACCGCAACGAGAGCGGTGAAAGTTGAACGTAAACAGCCCTATTTTTGCTGTCCCTTGGACCTCAGTATGCCAACCTTTCTGACCATATCTCTTTATTTTCTTACATCTAAGTACATTGGTTACTATTTCTACGTACCTATTAGGTATAGCTACCTACCATATGTTTTATCTTTGTACATAGGTCCCTCGTTAGGTGGCTATATCGATTCTTATCCGCTAGTTTTACATTGTTACATAGTAAATGTACTTAGAAAGCCTTATATTTCTTGTTGGCCGGACTTGCCTTTCGGTTTATCCGGTCAACAAGACGCTGCCTACTCTTGCGCACGCGTCGACACTAGCGTGACGCTGTCTAGACGATAATTGGCCTTGGTAGAAGGATTTTAATGATGCGACCTTAGTACAGTGGGCGCGCCGGACCGAGTTTATAAATATTAGCAGCGGTCCGCCGTGTCTCCGCTCAGTATGCGCCAGACCTTCGCGCGTGCCACTACTGACGGAGACCAGCTATCCTGGGCTTAGCAGCTCACCAGGTCTTTACCCTTGACGTGCCCACGTACCACCAGCTGAGAATCCTTTACCAAGTCTGTGCCAATTACCTTTAGTTACCTAAGTACCTACTTTACCTTTTACCTGCTGGTACCTGTGTACCAGTAGGTACTACCTGTGGTACTCTGGCACCTTGACCAGAACCTCGCCCCCAGACTTACCTCCAGACCTTCGCGTCTGGTTACCTGTCTGGTATACCGGGCGGTTCACACCCCTACAGGAAGGTGAGGTTAAAGAAACGCATCTACCTGCCTACCCCTAACCTATGGTGGCACCAACGTCCTTTATTCACAATGTTCTAAGTAACTAAAGCCTGCCTATTGCTAATAATAAAGAGAATTGTTTATTTCAGCCAACTATTTTTAAGTTATGATACCTATTCATGTTTGTCTTAAAATAACTTCTTAAGATCATCTAATCATCTTCGCGAGTCGCGGACATCCTCCCCCCGATGCGCGGCATTGTCCTCTGGCCGCTTACTCGCTGCTCGGTAGAGTCGTGGTGGGATGACCGTCGCTCTGGCTCTCGATATGTAGAGGCGTCGTTGTAGTGGGAAGACCGTCGCTCAGCCCCCCGGAGTGAAGTGAAGTCCTAGCTCGGGGTACACGATGACCGGTGTCTGCTGTCTCACTGGCTCCCTGAGAGACATGAGGGTTGTCTCCAGGGACCAGGAGTATCGCCTTGGAGCAGGGTCGCTTGAACGTCCCATGCGACGTGCGTGCCTCGATGTTCCTCGTTCGGCCATCGGGTCCAGGGTAGGTACGGACCACGATGCCTCGAGGCCAGGTGTTTCTTGGGAGTGTGGGGTCCACTATGAGGATCGTGTCCCCACACTGCAAGTCTCGTTCAGTGATGTTGTGGTTGTTTCGTCTAGGTACGAGAGTTGGTAGGTACTCTCGCACCCATCTAGCCCAAAAGTGGTCGGCTAGTCTCTGCGCCGTCCGCCATGAGCGCCGGCCGCTGAGGTCCGCTTCGGTGTAAGCCCCCATCTCTAGAGCTCCGCAGGATTTCCCCATGAGGAAGTGATTTGGTGTAAGCGCCTCCTCTTCTGTGTCATCAGTGGTGATGAGTGGTCGCGAATTGATCACGTGCTCGGCCTCTAGCAGTAGCGTATGTAAGACCTCTTCCTTGGGGTGACGCTCTCTCAGTGTCACCGCTAGAGCCGTCTTGACTGATCGAACAAGACGCTCCCATGCTCCCCCTTGATTCGGGGCCCCCGGGCTGATGTACTTCCAGCGCAGGCCCATGGTTTTGGCCTCTCCCGCGAGGCCGCTGTCGGAATTGAGTTCTTCGACAGCCCCCCGTAGCTCCCTGTCAGCGCCGACGAAGTTCGTCCCGTTGTCGCTGAACATGGTACGCGGCATCCCCCGTCTGGCCGCCATCCTTCGTGACTGTCCTGCGGTAACTAATTTATTGGACTTGTGTCCATTCATTCTTTGATGAACCTATCTGAAATAAAATAAATTAAACTGTGGACAGAGAAGCAGCCAGCTCCAAGTACACTGCCCTTGTAGCTAAGCAGGTAAACAAGGCCCCCCATCTCTTCTCGTGGCGGCGTCCCACCGTCACTGTCATGGGGCCGAAGTAGTCCACACCCGTATTAGTGAAGGGCGGCTCTCCCACCTTGAGTCGCTCTCTAGGCAAGTCCCCCGTCGGAAGTCGTTGAGGCCCCTCTCTATGGACTCGACACCATTGGCAGCCATGTCTCGTTGCTCTCACCGCCGACCGAAGCCCCAGCACCCAGTACCTTTGACGTACCTCGTTTATTACTGTGGCGTGATTTCCATGATTGAATTTTTCATGAAAATGAGTGATGAGCAATCGAGTTAAGTAGTTCTTACTATCCAGTATGATAGGTCGCTTGTAGTCGCGATCTAACCCCACCGCTGCGTCGATCCTCCCCCGTATTCGCAGGAGTTCCCCTTCCTTGACGATATCCAATTTCTTTAACTTGCCTGAGTCCTCAAGGCAGCTCTCTCGTTGACTTCTCATTAGAAGTTCCCGTTCGGCTCTCTCTACGTAGGTAGCGTCTAGAGACAGAAACTTCTTACCAGTTTTCTTTTCTGTAGGCCTCTTGTAGAGCTGCTCTCTCTTTTTCTTAGAGACCCTTTTCCAAGTAGGGTCCTGTTCCTTTGCAGCTTGCACGAGCTCTACCTTACAGCGGCATAAGTCGATAAACTGGTATATCCGGGCAGTCGCTCTCAGGAGTCTCGTCCACCTCGAGAATCTAGTAGGGTCAGGGGTAGAGTACTCACAGACCCGAGCTGCCGCAGTGATGAGCAGCTCTCTTTCCTCTCCTGATTGCTCTCGCTTGAACGAGCGTACTGCCGGCCATTCTTCTTCTTCCTTTCCTAAGAACTCCGGGCCAATGAACCATCGATGCCCCCCGTTGAAGTCCTTAGGGATGTCTCTAGTAGAGTCATCCGCTGGGTTCTGACCTGTAGGTACCCAGCGCCATTGTTGAGGTCTTGTCGTATCTTCGATTTCCGCCAGACGATGTGCCACGAAAGACTTGAAGGTTCTTGGATCCGTTTTGATCCAAGAGAGCACCGTGCTAGAGTCTGTCCAATAAGTCTTACTTGTCGCCTTTAAGTCCATTTCCCGGTCGATAGAGTGCGCTAACCTCGCTCCCAACAGTGCAGCCTGCAGCTCTAGTCGTGGTATAGAGACTGGTTTTAACGGAGTGACTCTAGCCTTCCCGGCTAGTAGAGTCACCGTATACTGACCTTCTTGGTTTCTCTGTCTCCAGTAGACTGCACACGCGTAAGCTACCTCACTAGCGTCTGTGAAGACATGTAGCTCTCCCTCCGTTTGGTAAGGCGAGACGCATCTAGGGACTCGTAGATCGTCGAGTAGGTGTAAATTCTGAAGATACGTTTGCCATGAAGACTCGTCCGTCTGCTTTACCTTTTCGTCCCAACCGACGCCGCTCCTCCAGATGTCTTGAAGCAGTCTCTTCCCTTGGATTAGCACAGGCGACGCTAAGCCCAAGGGATCGAAGGTTGACATTACGGCGCTCGTGACTTGACGCTTCGTCGGAGTCTCCATTTGATCGACGACCTCTCTTACGTTTCTTAGATGGGTCCTGAATCCCATCTCGTCCTTTTCTGTGAACCAACGCAGCCCGAGGGTTCTTTCCTCTTTCGACCCGAGCTCTACCTGCGTGGTTACCTCTGTGGTGAGTCCTTTCTGGACTCTCTCTCTGTTCGATGCCCATCCCCTCAGCTGGAACCCGGCCTTTTGGTGGATGGTCTCTACCTCTTTCGATACTCGAAGCGCCTCTACCTCCGTTTCAAAGCAGTGAAGATAATCGTCCATGTAATGGTTTCTTACCACTGCTCTACCTGCTTCGGGGTATCTTTCCTGGAACTCTCGGGCGTTCAGGTTCTTCACGTAGATAGCTAGACTCGGTGAACAAGCGGCGCCGAAGATGACTGACGTCATACGATACTCTTTCGGCGCTCCGGTTCGCTCCGCTCCTCTCCAGAGGAAACGCAAGCTGTCTCTATCTTCATACCTGATTTTGACTTGAAGGAACATTTCTTTAATATCGGATACCACGGCGACCGGTCTCTGCCTGAAGCGAAGAAGCACTCCAAACAGTGACTGAAGCAAGTCCGGTCCCGCTAGTAGAGCGTCGTTGAGACTCTTCCCTTTGAACTTAGCCGCCGCATCAAAGACTAACCTTTTCTTTTTCTTAGTGGGATGCGTCACGGCGAAGTGAGGTAGGTACCATTTCCTCGTTGACGACGACTCGTGAGTCACCTCCTCGGCATATCCGCTGTTGAAGAGGTTCTCTACCTGCCTTTGGTACTCCGATTTCAGCTCTAGATCCTTGTCAAGTTTCCGCTCTATGTTCCGAAGTCTGCTGAGCGCGGACTCATAGTTGTCCGGCATCGACTCTAGATCGCTCTTCCAGAGCAAACCTGTTTCGAAGCGTCCGTTCTCTAACCTTCGAGTATTCTTCTGTAGTATCTGCACGGCTCGTTCTTCAGAGTCCGTGCTCGGTCGACGCGGTCGAACCCCCAATGATTCAATCGCGAAGTGTTCCTTGATGAGCTGGTCCAGCTCATCATCACGAGTAGAGACGTGTGCGCAGGTAAGGTAGTTCATCTTCTGAGCCGCTCCTCCATCCAGACCGTGAAGCACCCATCCTAGGTGCGTCAGTGAGGCAGCTGGCTGATTACGTTTACCTTTACGTGTCGCTCGTGATACTATCAGCTCCCAGTTGTCCTGCCCGATGAGCAGTCTCGGAGCTTCCTCTGCGTAGTGTAGCCTGCTTACCAGTTTCTGCAGATGCATACACTCTTCCAACCTTGACTTATCGATCCGTTGAGGCGTCAGTCGCAACCGATCTATAGTGCGAGCCCCGCAGATCTTACGCCGTTGACTCTGGTGGAGGCCTCTAAGCTTCAAGTTCACCCGCATAGAGTCGTCCTTCTTGATGACTCTACCGCCGACTGTCTCTATTGAGAGAGCTTCCTTGGGTCCGTGAAGTCCAATTTCCTCTGCCACCGCCGAGTCGAGAAGGGTCACTGTTGAACCCTCGTCCAAAAGGGCCATTACCTTGGCCGTCCCCCTGGGCCCGTATATCTCTACAGGCACCATCTTTAAATACGCTCTCGCGCCCTTCGTAGCGTTCACCTGGCTTAGATGAACGTTGTTGGCCACTTCCTTGGCCCCTTCCTTGCTATTATCTGAACTGCTCTGATCCTTGGGCCCATGGTCTGGCTGCTTACCCTCTTCGTGCAGTAGGTGATGATGCCATCTTCTACATTGCTTACACGGTGGCCTTCGACAGCTCTCCTTCCTGTGTCTGGTTCTCAGACACTTAAAGCACAGACTAGCTTTCTTCACTATGACCCACCTGTCATTCACGCTAGCTTGCCGGAACTTCTTACACTCCTCTAGTGAGTGACTTCCTTCGCAATGCGGGCACGTATGTAGCTGCGTCTCTCTTTCCTTAGCGGCATGTGCGCTTTGACGCTGAGGGTGTATTACCTTCTTAGCTGTGGCCTCCTGGGAGGCATACGGGCCGCATCTCTCAGCTTCCCTGTTCAGGAACTGTGATATCAGCGATAAGTCCGGGTCCTCGTGCTCTGCTGCGAAGTCGTACCACCGGTACTTCAGTACCATGGGTAATTTATCAATTATTACCTTGATCATTTCCGGTGATTTCAGATAATGCGGTTTCTTTAGCCCATTGATCGTCGCGACGGTGTTGTTGATAACGCTGGCAAACACACACACATCTCGCGCGTTCTCCGTTGTTCTTGGCAGGTTCTTTACCTTTTCCAATTCTGCTAGAACTAGGGCGTCCGGCCTCCCATACCTGCGGCGTAGTGACTCTAGCACCTCACTAGGTGCGCACTCAGAATATAAAATACTCCTTACCGCTTCTTTGGCCGGTCCTCTGATCGCCTTCCTCAGCCGTGCCATATTCTGCACGGAACTGAATAGCGGCGCGGTGTCTTCGTACACCGTTCTGAAGGCCAACCATTCCCCACAGCTGCCGTCAAAGACTGGAAGTTCATGCATGTACACCGGTTGATGTGCAGTCCCTGATCTCGGCGCGGATGTGATGGCCCTCACGATCGCTTCGGCTAGAGCATCAGTGCCACTAGCCTCCATACCTTTAGGTGCTGTGTCCTCTGGCTTCACGCCGGCGGTGGCAGTTGGATCCTGAAGTTTTATGGCGCACTCCTTCGCGAGTACGTCACCTGGTCGCCCCTCCGCGGACGTCCCTTCTTCCCCTAGATGTCCTCCACCAGACATCCTGCCTACCGTAGCTTCCACCCAATCTCGGACACCTTCAGATCTACCTTCAGGTTCGTCCACAGCAGAGTCCAAGTCTGCCGCGTCCTCCTCGTCCAATCTCAACAGCTCCATGTCCGTCCTCGCTAGGTCGGCGGCGGCCTGGGCTTGTCTAAGCACCTGGCGGTTGAGTTCTGCTCGCAGCTCTACCTCACGTCTCTTCCTCGCCTTCTCCGCCAGCGAGGCACTCTTTGAGGCAGGGCGGGCCTTGGACTTACCAACTGTTCTCGTTCTCCTCTCACTTGGCTGCGCTTCCATGGTGTTATCAGTAGTACCTGTCGTTTTTGTCATCGTACCTTTAGTAGTATCCGAGCTACTGGCTACCCCTGAGATTCTGAAGTCCGAGTCCTCGGACATCAGTCCCTGACCCACAGCTGGTCGGACCGGAACCTCCGGTCGGGCTGGTGTAGGCCTCGACGCCTCCGTCGGGGTTGGCTGGGGTACCACTGGCTCCTCCATCGGTGGTCGACGTGATGTTCCTGCTTGGCTCCTGGTGACTGGCATCCCGTGACTGGTGTGTCTGTATCAGCAACGACTTACATAAACGCCAGTACGTCAGTCCAGGTCCGATGTTCCGATGGCCCAGGTCGATGATCCGGCTCGAAGGACCAGATATATATGATGTGGGGCGGCAGGGTAGCGCCGAGCTACGATACCTATATTGCTTGCCGTAGGTACGTGCTCCAGGCGTAGATGGTGATGGCGCCTGCCTAGTTTTGGCTGGTCCCGTTCCGCTGTCCGGAGTAGATGATGGGAGACAGGAAGGTAGATGACCTTCAGGGAGCCTGTATCGCCCCGAGCCGTGATGCCTCGTCCTGCCTACAGTCGATTGGGGTGTGGGATTCTTCAGAAATGAAACGATACTTCCGTTGGTTGAATGGTGCTTAGCGAGGCTGGCAGACCGTGCATTCGTCGGGTCCGTTCCTGTTCGTAGTACTGGATGACTTGTGGAAGCGTTCAATGGGCTGCACCTCATACTGTTTCGCTCTTCCAGACTATTTCTTTCTTCTTCTCGCATATAGGAAAACACTCATTCATGCTCCCACAAGCCAATTTGCTTAGGAACCCCTGGGCGTTACCGCAACGAGAGCGGTGAAAGTTGAACGTAAACAGCCCTATTTTTGCTGTCCCTTGGACCTCAGTATGCCAACCTTTCTGACCATATCTCTTTATTTTCTTACATCTAAGTACATTGGTTACTATTTCTACGTACCTATTAGGTATAGCTACCTACCATATGTTTTATCTTTGTACATAGGTCCCTCGTTAGGTGGCTATATCGATTCTTATCCGCTAGTTTTACATTGTTACATAGTAAATGTACTTAGAAAGCCTTATATTTCTTGTTGGCCGGACTTGCCTTTCGGTTTATCCGGTCAACAAGACGCTGCCTACTCTTGCGCACGCGTCGACACTAGCGTGACGCTGTCTAGACGATAATTGGCCTTGGTAGAAGGATTTTAATGATGCGACCTTAGTACAGTGGGCGCGCCGGACCGAGTTTATAAATATTAGCAGCGGTCCGCCGTGTCTCCGCTCAGTATGCGCCAGACCTTCGCGCGTGCCACTACTGACGGAGACCAGCTATCCTGGGCTTAGCAGCTCACCAGGTCTTTACCCTTGACGTGCCCACGTACCACCAGCTGAGAATCCTTTACCAAGTCTGTGCCAATTACCTTTAGTTACCTAAGTACCTACTTTACCTTTTACCTGCTGGTACCTGTGTACCAGTAGGTACTACCTGTGGTACTCTGGCACCTTGACCAGAACCTCGCCCCCAGACTTACCTCCAGACCTTCGCGTCTGGTTACCTGTCTGGTATACCGGGCGGTTCACACCCCTACAGGAAGGTGAGGTTAAAGAAACGCATCTACCTGCCTACCCCTAACCTATGGTGGCACCAACGTCCTTTATTCACAATGTTCTAAGTAACTAAAGCCTGCCTATTGCTAATAATAAAGAGAATTGTTTATTTCAGCCAACTATTTTTAAGTTATGATACCTATTCATGTTTGTCTTAAAATAACTTCTTAAGATCATCTAATCATCTTCGCGAGTCGCGGACAGTAGCGCAAAACTAGCAAACTGTGAACACTTTATTTCAAAATATGGAAGGGCGTACTAAATTGATACGCCGCTAACTCAGTCGGAGTCGAACAGTTTGCCTACTGGGGAAGCAGCCTTACTATTTGCCTACTGACTATCACCTACTACTATTAATATTACTATTTATTTTTCATTTACTGATATTTCGTTGACCATTTTACTTTCGTTGACCGTTACAAATAGTACTAACTATATAAAAATAGTAGTAACTGTGGTGTGTCCGGCCTAAGAATAGACCCCTCCGTCTCCTCCCGTGGATGTCGTAAAAGCCGACTAAGGGATTACCCGGACTTGTTGATAAGATTAGTTGGTATAAGATTTGTCCTGGCTGGTAGCTTATTATGGAATGTGTTATTACTGGAAGAAAGCGTTAGCTGAGTCAGTCGTGGGAAGTAATGGCGGCGATGAGCTCACCACTTGTCACGTCTATATTCCACGATGGTGCAACCCACTGTGAAAAGAGGCCTATTGTGGCTCTGCCTACCCCTTCGGGGAAAAAGGCGTGTGTCTATGTATGTATGTATGTTACTGATATTTCGTTGACCATTTTACTTTCGTTGACCGTTACTTCTTTATGAGCATAAACCAGGTTTTACGCTATAATATTTTCGCTGGGCGATGATCCCATACCTCAGACCCGCAGTTCAACTGTCAATTATAGTGGTCAATTTTATTTTACCATACACGAAAATGATAATTGAACCACCGTTCCTACTGATCGAAGGATATGTATCCTCTTTGCCAACTTTTTCATTTTGTCTACCTTTATTTGAATCAGTAAAATCCTGTACTTTTGTGGCCACAAAATAAAGTCTTCTGCATTATTAAACCAATGCTTTTAATGTGTGAGGAAATTAATGAAGTCTAAAAGTTGTACAAAGTAGTCCGCAGACGAAATATTACAGTAGCAAAATTGTTTTAATGTATGCAAAGACTCGAGGATAACGGTCTCCGCCATTTTGTAAAATAAAGTAGCAACAAGAAAAAAATATTAACCGGCTTACTTATAAACGCGTAATACAATTAGAATGGTTACACAGTGTTTTGTCTCTTTCGATCTAATTTGAAACTGCCTGTCAATGCAAAAGACAAAACACTGTGTAACTAATCCAAGGATAATTCGCGGTTTATGGTAGCACGGCTAAAAGTGTTAAAAAAATTACTTTTATGATCATTTTTTTTTTTCACCAGTTAGGACATATGCCAATTTTTCATTGCAATGAAAAAGTAAATTAAAATAATGACTGACACTAGGTATTTTGGATCTTGGTAGATATATTAGACATTGTTATGGACTATATATTTATACTAGCAACTCGCCCGGCTTCGCACGGTAAGTTTCGGGGTTAAAAGATGGCAAACCCCTCTCTTAAAACAATGAAAAAGCAGAAAATAAAATAATTCTTACAAAAAGTATAATTATGATGAGTTTTATATCACTTATTTTACTATTATATTACTCGTCTTCGCATCTTGTATTATATTATACTATATTTTTATATTAATTGAGAAATGATTGATTCCCCATACATTCCTTCGTGCCTTTCGATCTTCTATAGGTCACATTTCGGGGAATGCTCCCAGGAACTTCATGATCTGATCCCACCATCTCCTTTTCATCATAGGACGAGTAGGCGCACGGCTCGGTACCACCCATACCTCATTAGTATACCCTCTATTCGTACGAAACGTTTCAGTTCTACCTTTATAATGAGAACTGCTAAGGAGTAGAATACCTACCGTCGTCTGTCTTTCCTGAAAACTATAATCTGGGTCTCTTCAAGGCTAGAGTGAATAGGTGCCTTCTAGACCTTTGTGCTCCATCTTCGGCCACTTCGTCACTTACTAACTGGTGAGATCGTGGTCAAACAAAGGTCTATCATTGTTAATAAAAAAAAAAGAAAAAAAAACGTACTTCCACCCTTCTTCTCACCCACTTATTATAATTATTACGGGATAAAACTATCCTATGTCCTTCCTTTGGTCTCTAATTATCTACACGCCAAATTTCATCTAAACTGGTTCAGTGGTTTAAGCGTGAAAAGTTAACAGACTGACAGACAGAAAGACTTCTGCATTTATAATAATAATAGTCGGGATAGATTCTTGGACTAACAATAATAATATTCATAGCATTGTCACTCCATAAAATTATTTTACTGCATTTTGTAATTTGACTAAAACAAAAGGGTGAATTTATTTTAGTCATAAAACATTGAAATACGGCTTCTATAATTTTATGACGCAACAAAATTATCAAATAAAATTAAGTTTTTATGTAAAATCTTCAGCTTACAGTTTAACACCGTAGGGACTTTTAAAATTTCCTACAAACTTTAATGTGCAGCTGGTTTTGCAATTTTAGGGAACAGAATGCAATTTTTGAGTGTAAACATAACTTTGTAAGGGTAGCTATCCTATGAATCCAATTTAAAAGCCGTAAAAATAATATTGGCCGTTTGAAAATCAAGAAGGTAAATAAATTCGTTTAGTTTTTATTACTTCCTTAGCCCTTGAAGAAGAATCATTGGCATTTGAATAACTGAAGAACAAAAAAATATTAAAAAAACCGGCCAAGTTCGAGTCGGACTCGCACACGAAGGGATCCGTACCGTTATCTATAAAATCGGCAAAAAAATCACGTTTGTTGTATGGGAGCCCCTCTTAAATACCTATTTGTTTTATTTTATTTTAAATTATTTTATTTTGAAAGTTAATATTTATCAAAATATTCTTTGAATATTTCAAGCGTCTTCCTGTTGCCGTTATCAATATCGAGCAAAAAAGGAACAAAAAAAAAACAAGTTTGTTGTGTGGGAACCCTCTTAAATATAATATATGTTATTCTGTTTTTAGTACGGCAACAGAAATGCATCATCTGTGAAAATTTCAACTGCCTAACTATCACGGTTCATGAGATACAGCCTGGTGACAGTCAGACAGACAGACCGACCGACGGACGGACAGCGGAGTCTTAGTAATAGCGTCCCGTTTTACGATTTGGGTACGGAACCTTAAAAACGAGATCCGTAGAAGAACCAAGATCACATAACTCTCAGAATAAGTAAGTTGAAGTGGCAATGAGCAGGCCATTTATATCTCAGAACCGACAACCGTTGGGGAAAAACAGAAAGTAGGTAATTCAAATTCACTAGACAAAAAGCTTATGAATAGGTACCATATATTTCTCTGATATTTCCATGATTTTTGAGTTTTGATTGTTCCTGATATTTCGGCAAAGTTGCATGCGCCATGATCACGGGAGAACTAACTAAAGTCTTTGCTATAAGATGTTTTTGGCAGATATATCGATCTACCCTCTTTCTCACCCTTTAATTACGAACGATACCGGTTCTAGTGAAAAGTATGTACATAACCATTGATAGTTTCACAGGTTATAAGCTCATTAAAGACATTTCAAAAACTTTGTGGCCCATTAGTTCTCGGATACGGCTGCCCATCCCCTGGTGTGATCCTTTAGTCGGCTTTTACATCCAAAGGAGGAGACGGAGGGTTCTATTCTTAGGCCGACACACGCAATACAACACTTAATTGCCTAATCTAATATCAAGAAAAGGTTCTACACTAATATTGTTCCTTTGTGCCCGACCGCCTATAACGGTTACCCAGTGAGTCATACTGCAGTCAGCAACACAACGAACCCGCAGTTTTGTTTTTATGTAGGTAATAGGTACCTACAATTACATAGCGTTAAGGAACGGTACCCACAGAAATGTGTATTAGTACATACATAGACACACGCCTTTTTCCCCGAAAGGCTAGGCAGAGCCTCAAAGGGCCTCTTTTCACCGTGGGTTGCATTGCACCATCGTGGGAAATAGACGTGACAAGTGGGTAGTATCTTTTAGGGTTTCATACCCAAAGGGTAGCAACGGGACGCTGTTACTAGGGTTTTCGGGAGTAGTTCCTGTTCGATTCGGGCCCGGGATACCCGGGTAAACAAAAATTTTCGGACCTGGAAATAGTAATAAATAGACGCAAAACCCAGAAAGCTCTGATTTATAGGACCTCTTTCACCAGCCAGTCGCCCAGCTTGTTACTCTAAGTACCTACTTGACTTTATATATTCCTCTTGACTTTTTATGATGACAGAATTTGAATTAATAATATAATGCTAAAATGATAATATATAAAGCTACTGTTGAAAGGGTGTTTCTAATCAGTTGGCGAATTCTTGACATGTGATAATTTTAAATAGGGTTTATTATATTATTTTATTTCTTCTGACATTATGAATTTTTGTAAACGCGTTTTAATGATCTTGTGTAATTTTTTTATTTATTTAAATTGTTCCTAATTTCCGACACGATTTTTAATTGTTTGTGAATAAATGAAAAAAAAAATGCTGCTTATGCTTGCTTTTTAATTGTAATTATTGTAATTACTTACTAAAAATTATTATAATATTTAATGATTATTAACAAAATGGATGACATGTGAATTTTTTATTGTGTGAAATCTGATATAAACAATTATCTTATCTTATTTTTGATTGTTCTTTTTACGATGGACTTAGCATTTCATACGCTATGAACGCCAAAATATGGCACCTTTTGAACTCAAATGAGTTGAGACAAATGAACTCTATACATTGCTGGTTCACAGTCTACTGCTTCAAATTGTGTTCAATAACCAAGCAGCAATGGACGGATAAAACTTGCAAGAATTGTCTATATGAGTTTCGTCTCTCTTTTGGTTCGGACACTTTTTGAACGCTGACCCGAAGCCGAAGCCGTATATTTTTAGGACAGTTCACACAACATTATCTTATTAAAAGATAAACGGCTAATTACCACTATTATTCGTCACTTTGCTGACGTTTCGAGACTGAGTTCAGAAGCCTCTTCATCATGAGCACCGCCCGCGACCGCGTTCGACGGTGGACCAGCGAATACTGCGTGCAACCGCGCGCTCAGCTCGCTGGGACAGCGGCGGCGGCGGCGGCGGCGGTAGGTTCGTTGCGCGCGCGTCGAGAATTAGTTCATCTACGTCACTAGCACTACCTACGTCGTCGGTATAAGGCTGCGTACGCAATTAATTGGTGCGGTAATTAGCCGTTTATCTTTTAATATGATTCCCAACCACGATAGTTTCAATTCTATAACATTATCTTGCCCCAAGCTAAGCAGAGCTTGTGTTATGGGTACTAGATAACTGATATACTTAATACAATATATCACATAGATAGATATTTTTTATTATACATAGAAAATACCCAGAACACCCTGAACAAATATCTCCGATCGCACAAATATTTGTTTCGATGCGGGAATCGAACCTGCAACTTCCTGCGTTGCAGGCCAACCTTCGCCCGCCGCGCCACAGAGGTCGTCGTTTGAATTCAATGAATAATACTAATAACCAATGCCCTGGAAGATTGCTCTGAAAACTGGTCGAGGCGCAGTTGACCATGCTAAGAAATGAGCTAACGACTAAACTACGTATCCGTTTGGGACTATTTACGCTGTTTTCCATACACAAGTGTATTTTCGATATTTACTAAAATTGCATCACAAGTTGGACAATTGGAAAACAAAAAGCTCAGACCGAAAACAAGGTACAGCAAAAAGGTAATCCCATTCGCAACTGTCCCAAGCTACTCTCAGACGCGGAGATTGCTGCGACCGTTTGTAGAAGAAAAAAGCCTTAGAAAAATAAGACCAGTGGGGTAATTGCGCAATTACATTGAACTCCACTGAACATCGGTAAAACTTCAAATTTGAAATTTATAGCCCAGTCTGGACACTTTTCTGTCAGTTTCGTATTGTGTAACTACTTGACAGCGGCAAATTTGTGACGTCCCACTATGAGCCAGTTTCTAGCCCAGTGAATGGCATTCACTTAGTGTCATTTGTACCAAAATCAAAGCTCAGTCTGACGTCACTGGACATCGAAAAAATCCTTCGGCAATTCCTCGATATGGTAGTCTGGCATGAACACTGGTGTTCGTTTTGAGTACTCTCACAGCAGGTTTGGAATACTCTGATAGTAGGCAGGTCGAATCTGGTTGACAGAGATGTTAACTATGTCCACTATGTTCACCGACTATGTAATTCGACCTGCAAGTTCGCAGCTCTCTTCCTTAGCCCAGACGCTTCCGATGGACTCGAAAGTCGAACGTAATGCCTATAGACATGGAAGATCTTTTTCACAGAGCATATAGATAATCAGCAAGTGCAAACAACGACAGTAGTGGTGGGTTCATGTCGACGTGCTCGAATAAATAAATAACCCTAATATACTTACATACATACAAAGACACGCCGTTTTCACCGGGGTAGGCAGAGCCTCAATGGGCCTCTTTCCACGGTGGATTGCACCATCGTGGAATATAGACGTGACAAGTGGTGAGCTCATCGCCGCCATTGCTTCCAACGACTGACTCGGCTAACGCTTACTTCCAGTAATAACACATTTCATAATAATCTAGCAGCCAGGACAAATCTTATACCTACCAACGAATTTTAACAACAAGTCCGGGTAATCCCTTAGTTGGCTTTAACGACATCCACGGGAGGAGACGGAGGGGTCTATTCTTAAGCCGGACACACCACAGCTGTCCAACCATAACCCAAAAATGTCCCATTTAAATTCAGTGTTGATAAAAATCTGTTTCTTTATATTACTTTAAAATATACCTACGTTTCTATATGTATTCTATTGTATCTGTAAACATATCAAAATACTAAGAAAATAAACCTGTAAATACAATACTTCAGACAAAGTTCAAATTGCAAGCCTTTGTTTTAAAATTAGTTACATAATTCCCTCCTGCAGCTCAATAACAGCTGAACTTCTGAACTCCTCACCTTCCAACAATATTTTCCGAGTTGAAATAACAAATTAACACTTTGAATTCAGCTGCGCATTAGGTGTTATTGCAGACGTCTGCAGCTGCAACGGTACCACTTCTAGATGTGAGACGGGACAACGTTTTTCACTAGATTTGGATTCTAAATTTAATTAAACCAAGTTTTACCGTTCTCTACAAGTGTCAGATGCAAAGTTTTTTTATTATTCAACATAAGATGCTTTCTCATTTATATCTATGATTAACCACGCCCTGACGACAAATTGACCGCCAGAAAATACCGACTGACGAAACTATTAGATCGATAAAAGCTAGGTACAGACCATTCACCGTAAGTTGGCACCTGCTATGGAGTATTTACAGGTGCCATCTTGCGGTGAACGAGCCGGACTGTTCACCGTAAGTTTGCAAGTACTACCACAATACCTATTTCTGCCGTAAAGCAGTAGTGTTCGCATTACTGTGTTCCGGTTTGAAGGGTATGGGTGCCGGTGAAATTACAGGCACATGAGATTTTCCATCTTTATGTCTCAGGGAGACGGGCGCAGTGCAATGCCACATAGGGCACGTACTTAGTGGACGTGACCTATGTGATAATGCACTGTTCATAGGCAGAGGGTACCGCTTAACATCAGGTGGACAAACTGCTTGTTCCGTCATCCAAAGTTGAATAAAAAAAAAAAAAAAAAAAAGTGATCAATGCCTCGAAACCTGGTAGGTAGGATGCACTGTAGTAATGAATTATATTTCCTTGATTAAATCGAAAATGGAGACATAAGGACAGAAGACACGTCTCTTAGACACAAAGACAAAGGTGTTAATATCTACCGAGAAACGCGAATAAACTTCAATTAGATGGAGCCACTATAGCACTTAGTTATAGTGATGGGAAAAACAAAACTGTTTTAATACATTTTAGTTCAGATCTGTTTTAATGAAAACGTTCGATTGGTCTTGTTATAGTGACATCAGTTCTTATAGCTCTTTCTTATCTATGGTAAATGTAAAGCAGAGTTTGAGGGCCAACATGAAAGATTTAAATTTAGACCCGAGTTAAGTTTAACCGCCCAGAAAACATATTTCAACGAAATTATAGCATCAGAATAAGTTCCCACAAAAAGTCTACATGATAATCTGATGACTGAAGACCAGTCTGATATTGAGCAAAAGTTTTTTTTTATGTTGGCTTGACCACTTGACGCTTTGCTTTTTAGGGTTGCGTACCAAAAGGTTGCCTAGGTGACCCTATTACTAAGCCTCTGCTGTCCGTCCGTACGTCCGTCTGTCTATCTCTTGAACAGAAGTAGATATACAGATTAAATTTACACACACTATATATTGCTATTGTCACCGCCATACAAGAAATCTGATTTTTCGGCGTTTTTTGCTCGACCTTCAAAAGGACATGGCGTTCAATATTTTACGATGGTACGGAACCCTTCGTGTGTGAGTCCGACGCGCACTTGGCCGGTTTTTTGCAATTGACCACTGTACAATTTATCGGAGGTAAAATAAAAACCGAGTTCAACTCTGTAATGTTATTTTGTGTTCAAAATTGGAACAGCTTTTGCACTTGCATTTGGGAAACTCAAAAACCTGTTAAATTAAGCAGATATCAAATCAGGTCAGGAAGCAGTAGTAAATGTATATGCAGGATTCATTCATGTATCGCTGTTTCCAAATATTGTCATTGGTTTATAACAAGACTGATAATAGGACGTACCAGTCTTGTTAGTTAAAAACAAGACTAACAGTTAAGTCTCATCACTAGGGACACTCGCAGACGCCCGGGGACGTAATTGTTTATGTTTATTGGGTGCTTATTGTTTGGCTTTCTGTAAACAAGTTTGTTTCTCCTTGCACTGTATAATTTGCAATAAACAAAGTAATAAGATGTTTATTGTTGGTAAAAGTGATGTTTTATTTTGTGATAAAATTTCAATTTGCAATTATTTCTACTTGAGGACAGCTAAATTATTTTATTGGCGTCTCCAAAATGGGATTATGGTGTAAAGAACTCAGGTAGCTGCTGCCTAGTTAAATTTCTATGTTGATTTTTATGACATCCATGGGAGCTGACGGAAAGGTGTATTCTTAGACCAGATACACACCTAATAATACTTTTTATTGGTACAAATAAGAAAATTCAACATCATATAAAAACCAAAGCCCTGAATCCAAGAGTCTCGAGCACCGCCGATGTGTGCCTCAGGAACTTCTATAGGTACCTAATAACTTCGGGAATTTTGCCTAAGAACTATTCGATCTGATCCCACCAGCTGTTTTTCATCATGATAAGCAGGCGCACGCCTCAGTTTCATCCTTATTTTATTATAGGTACCCTCTATTCGTACAACAAGTCTATACTCGACCAGCTGGCCATCAAGACCAGACTCTCCACCATCTGCTACCAGCAAGTTCTTAGTTATTTTGGACACATAGCCCGAAGACAGCCAGATAACCTTGAGAAACTGGTTGTAATGGAAAAAGTGGATGGGAAAAGACAGCGCGGCCGATCACCTAGTCGCTGGTCTGATCAAGTCAAGGCACTTACTGTCCTCCCTATAACCGCTGCCCTGAGACAAGCCGAGGATAGAACAGCGTGGAAAAAGCTGGTCAGCATCTCTACTAAATCCTTTCAAGACGGGCACGACCTTCAGTAATGAAGACTACGACGAAGAAGAAGAATAAGATTTGTACAAAGTGTTTCGATTCTACCTTCATAATGCGAACAGCTAAGGAGTGGAAATCGCTGCCGTCGTCTGTCTTTCCTGAATACTATAATCAAGGTCTCTTTAAGGCTAGGTCAGAATAGTTGCCTTCTAGACCTTAGTGCTCAATCGTTGGCCACATTGTCGCTTACAAACAGGAATACTACCAACGACATAAAAAAAAACCTATCCAAAAACTTTTTTTTTTAGTTTACTCCATTTCGCATCGTTTCGGAAATAGGTGTGAAGTAAAATCATGAAATCGTATGTTACAAAAAGTAAAGTCGTTATGTTTTTTAAAAAAGAACCGTTCTCGTTCTTTAAAAACTCCAGTCGCAACTTTTTTTATAGTTGTCGTGAGTAGTTCCTGATGGATCCCTTGAGTTTGATCCCATTTTTCTTTTTTTTTTATTCTACTTGAATGACGGGACAAGCTGATGTCCCACCTGATGTTAAGCGGTAACCTCTGCCTATGAGCAGTGCATTCTCACATAGGTCACGTCCACCTAGGACGCGCCCTATGTGGCATTGCACTGCGCCCGCCACCATGAGACATAAAGATGAAAAGTCTCATGTGCCTGTAATTTCACCGGCACCCATACCCTTCAATCCGGGACACAGCAATGCAAGCACTACTGCTTTGCGGCAGAAATATATACTTCCCCGGACGAACTCTTTCACAAAAAAGCTCTACTACTACTACTACTACTACGACCCTTGTCCTGATAGATCCCTTATACCTATATTTTTGTTCCTAATCGATCCTGTCTCCAAGAGATCAGTTTAAAATGATTATTTTACTTAACTTTTTGTTCCTGATGGATTCCTTTAGGATTTTTCAACGTTTGGTTCAGCCAAGCAATAAATATCTAGCTGTATGAACATTTAGGCCTGATAAAGATTAGCTACACAAGAAATTAATTTTGTAAAAATTAAAAAACCTTCAACGCAATGAAACGGCTGAACCGATTTTGATCAAACATAGCTAAGAACACTCCCGACAAATTCAGCTTTCAAACAAAAAAAAAACTAAATCGGTTCATCCGTTCGGGAGCTACGATGCCACAGATACACACACACACACACACACACACACATACACAGACACACACACATACACAGACACACACACACAGACACGTCAAACTTATAACACCCCGTCGTTTTTGCGTCGGGTGTTAAAAACTAAATAAGCAATGTGCTAGATATACTAATACCGTTCTAGACATAAAGCTAAAGAAAATGTCATTTAGTCATAAGTTGAGTTAGTCCCTCTACGCATTAGGTACACCGATTTGAAACAATCTCTATCTCTAGATAGAGTAATCCTATCTAATGAATATTATTGAATCCAAACAAATAAATTACTTACTAACGACGCGAGCGATGACATCGTTACTGTTTCAAGAACAATTTCAAATTCAGTTAATCGTTTTCGATTCCTCGAATCACCTTTCAAATTCACCACAGCATTATCATCCGAACGCAAAAATATCACAAGCGAGTTTAAACTTACCACTATTGACTTAAGGAATAAAACGGCATGTTTTTTCATTGTTTTGTTTGTTTTCTGGAAGGTAGTATTGTATCGGTAAACGATCGGTATGACGAATACCTTCAACCAGACGTTATTATTTTCAAATTAAGGTCGACCTGTCTGTACAAAATTGGTGAAAATTAAATTGCGGTAAAATTTAGTTTGTTTTCTTTTAAATATACACATTACTTAATGGTTTTTGGCGAACTAATTAGAAATCTGTTTTTTTTAAACAACAAACTTTCTTAATTTTGATTGAGGGAAACAAATTGTACATTACTGCCGGGGCCTGCAAGTTAGGCGATGTTGCAGCTGAGGCCCTATACGTGAGGACGTTATCTCACCTGAGGCCGTAGACAATGTAACATTCTATAGAAAAGCCAAAAATGTATGAAACTGACATACACTATCGAAATTTTCACGTGGTCAATTGTAATAGGATTACGACTGTAGAAATGGAATCGCTTCGAAGCTCATGCCATTTGGCTAGGCCGGCTGGTTGGGATAATAATTTTGTTTTCACACCGCCTGCTCGACAATATCTAATTACATATCAAACTTAACGTGAAGTAAAGCATTATCTCTTAATGGATATAAAGTTGTATGAAATCCCTAGGCAATACAGTGATTTGAATTTGGAACGTCAAATTCGTGTGGAAACTCGTGGAAAACTCTGTGTAAAAAAAATGCCCATATGGCATTGTAAAGAGGTTTGTTCAAATATCGAACTGGTCACCATAAGAAGACCACAAAAAACAGGTGCGTTAAAAAGAATGTGAAACAAAAGACGATATTTGGTGCTGTGATTTTCAATGATTTTTTATTGTCTCGCAGGTGTGAAAAGTAAAGTACTTATGTTCCTCTGGAATAAACCCTGACTTTGTCTTGGGCAGCTTGAACTCCTCGCTTCACTCAGGACTCTATACAACTCCCTCGCTAGAGACCCTCATTACGCTCAGGGTTAAATATGCCACCCGCGACGTAAGGCACTACTTTATTCCCTTAGAGCATAATTTACTATTAAACTGCGTGTATGACGGATAGCAGATATATGCAGTTAGTCTGTAATATGCCTTTAACAATGCATTACCTCATAGGTCACGTCCATCTAGGACGCACCCTATGTAGAATTGCACTGCGGCTGCCACCCTGATACATAAAGGTGAAAGCCTCATGTGCCTTTAGTTTCATCGGCACCCATACCGTTCAAACCAGAACACACAAATGCGAGCACTACAACTTTACGGCAGAAATAGGCATGGTGGTAGTACTTCCTCGGACGAAGTTTTTCACCGTAATAACTTTTCGCAGACAAGATACAATACAGTAATAATTTAGCAATTGTATAATAGGGTATTATAAACATAAGTCCCTCCTATAGAATACCACGACACTTGGTCTTGAGCCGCCTTAACCCACCGATTTGCAATGTCGTACGGGCGTCTAGTTAATATTTATTCGGTGGTCTAATGGAAAATTTTCTACTGCGTTGGCCGTTTCGTAGTCACCATTCGAGACATTTATGGTAGCCTAGCGGTTCAATAGTGCAACTCAGAACCCAGCGATACCGGGTTCGATCCTAGGCTCCGCACCAATGACTTTTCTAAGTTATGTGCGGATTTCTATTGCTCTGTGCTTCGGAGGGCACGTTAAGCTGTCGGTCCCGGCTGTTATTGATTAATAGCAGTCGATAAGCCATGTCATAGGCCCTCGGGCGGCTTGACAAACTCCGACACCAGAGGCCAGCACTACCTCATACGAAACGAAACGAATCTAAGGTTAAACCAACGCGTTCAGCCCGCGTCCGCGGTGGCGTGCTTGGTGGCGATCCATAACGCGTTGGTTTTACTTTAGCCTTACTTCCTAACTGCAGAGTTGCTAGATGTATGAGATTACAAAATTGACTCATCGAATTGATAAAACAAAATAATTACCTACTCAGTTGATACAATTGTCTAATGGATGCAACCAGACTGAACTCCATTATGCACCATTGATTGATGGTCATGACTATCGAAAACTATCGGCCGCAAGCCAAGTTTCGCCTTTTACCTTTTTGGGGTTCCACATCAGTAAGAAAAACCATCGTAAATCATAATGTAACTTCTGGAAATTCATTATTGTTGCTGCGCTGATGACCTTTTGGTTTGAACGTTGTACTTTTAGAGTCACTTTTCGGAGAATGTTTCTGGAAATTATTGGTTGATCTACCAATACCGATGTAATAAAATTGAAATATCTGTCTGTAATTTCAAAATAAAAGGCAAAATTTAAATGAAAATACCGTCTGTCTGTCTATCTCATTTGCCCCTCCTGAGTTTGTCTCAAATAGGCTCCTAAACGACTCAAAGAATTTCAATGAAAATTTTAGGTAACCTCTAAAATTAAAAAAGATGAAAATTTAAAATTGTTTATTATAAAAAGTATGAGGTATACCAACTTATCTGTAGAATGAAATATATGTAAACGATAGAAAAATGTAGGTAAATGGTTCTACAGATAAGTTGGTGGATCTCCATACAACATTTCAGTATATTCAACTAAAGAGTGACACAAATACAGCAACTACTATTAAAATACAATAGAAAGTCGTCGACTATTTTCAGTACCACTCACCGAAATATAATTGCGTACCATAAAAAATATGTGGAACCCTCACCTCAAATACAACGACACCGCAAAATCGTGAGCAAAATCCTTTGTCTTTTTTTTCACAAATCTCTATACACTATCAAGACGGGGTTCGAACCTAAACCCTTTGTTATAGCGACACCTGCACCATCGAGCTTTGGGTGCTCTTTACAATGACCAGACAGCGAAATGCCCTAAACATCACAAATAGCTTTTAACAATTTGAAATCTACAGTGATAGATATAAGGTTGTTTTTTTTAGTCTAGGTGAATTTTTCCAAGTATCATTTTATATTTACGCAAATTTTTATACAGAACAATTAGGAGGTCACGATGAGTTGTGAGTCATCAGGCACGTAATATTTTGAGAGAGGCTAAATTCTGATAAGCTGTTTTAATGTTGTTATTTACAATATTTTTTAAAACAATGACTTATTCAAACGTTGTATTTTCCTCATCTATCATTATTATTTTTACTCTGTGCACCGCCATTCGTTATTGCATCGCTCATTACTGTCTATACTAAGGTTGCCAGGAAGAAATCGCTTTCACCGATAAGGCTGTCCATTTTACTGTATTTTTTTAGTTAAGTAGTCCTATTATAATTGTTTTTTAGGTATACCTTATTACAGTGTATCTTTTAAAAACAATAATATTCATACGTTAACATAGTATTGACACCAATCATAGAACAAAGATGGTTTAAACCTTTTGTTTTGGTAATAGGATCGTTCAAAATTAGCGCGATTCAGAATTGAACCATCTTTTGCAATGCTTACCAAATAAGTAATTAGTTTTGTAAAATTTAAAAAAACCCTCTATGCAATGAAACGGCTGAACCGATTTTGATCAAACATAGCTAAGAACACTCCCGACAAATTCACCTTTCAAACAAAACAAAAATCGAAATCGGTTCATCTAAGCTACGAGGTGACAGACAGACACACACACACACACACAAGACACGTCAAACTTATAACACCCCGTCGTTTTTGCGTCGGGGGTTAAAAATGAGCATCGTTGAAAAATAACCAATAGAAAATAAAATAAAAACTCAGCAAAACAAAGAAAGCCTCAATTTATTCTTGTCCGATCCTTGGGTTTTGCAAAACTCCAAAACAATACTGACCCTGAGAACGGGACGAACCTACAATTTCAGAGCAAATCATGTTAGCCAAAAAAGAGCAGTGAAGAAAAATAGCAGGTCTCTTACAGTTGACACCAACTGATCATAAACTAGCGAAATTTTATGGCTTTATATTGGTAATTTTACTAAGAAACCAACCTTGCCAGAGAACCAGCCAGAGAAGTATCCTACAATGGAAACCCCATTTGAATCAATTCGGTGGTTTACAATGTATGAGTAATAATGCGAAAATAAACATTAATTTATTTTACAATCATAAAAAAAATATAGGTATATAAAGCAATTTGTAAAATATGTGTTGTTCAGTGAAATATACGATATACAGGTTAAAACTTTTCAAAGAAGCGTCTTGTACCTAAATTGTTTTAAGAGTATAGATAGATAGATAGAAGATAGAAAATACTTTATTGCACACCTATGTGGTACAATAGTATACCTATAACTCATTGTTTTTTCGAATTCAATCCTATGATTCAAGACTCCGAGTGCCAATGGAAACAGACCGAAGCATCCATAAGCTAAGAATGTGCGGAGCTTCCGGTCTGTCTGCGACTTTTTGCATCATGATCCCCGTCTGGGTTTTCTTTTTGTTGTATAAAACTTTTATTTCGTTCTCGTAAACGAGTTACAGGTTCAGCGCCAAACAAGCCATTACAGTTTTAAGAGTTTTTATAGTAGCTGTTTTGCTTTATATTGGTTTATTTGTTACTAATAGCTTATTATATAGCTTAAATTGTTACATCTACCATCGCTAGTACTATAATATTGATGGTACTGCATACTAACTAAGTTACTATATAATATACCTGTACAACCATTGACGTTTATAACTTTTGCAGGGTTTTGATTTTCATTCATTGTAATTATTAACTGAACAATAAATAAAATTGCAGTTTCTAAACTAATATTAAATAGAAAGAGGTAAAGTTTGTTTGTGAGCTTGAAAGTAGGTGGTAATTTCCAGAAAAAATCGAAGACGGATCAGTAGGATGCCATCTATAAATTTGAATATAGTCACCTTGAGCCAGATAATCTCATTACAATAAATGTTTATTTCAGTGGGTCAATAATAAGAGCAAACACACTTTTGACCTAATTGTAGCCAATGTCAAGTTGTTTATGGAAAATTCAAGGAAAACTTAGTACTAGGGAGCATATTGATGAATGAATGAGCTGAATGAACTGATGAGGCTGTATAACCGATGGCGATTCAGAATGATGCTGCGAGTACACTATTATTCTGCCTCTAGATACGGTTTGGCGTGGGTAACTTAATTACAAATAACTAGTTACATAACAAATTGTTGACTCAGTTTCAAGTATGCACAATTTATTTTATTTGTCCAAGAGGTAAATCTTTTAATTAGGTTGCAGGCCAATTTATTTTTGAATTTGAGTAACTACTTCTATAGTATTCCAAGATAAGATGAAAATACGATACTGTTAAGTAACGTAATTAAAGTTTATTTTTATATAATAAACCCGAGCGTCCTATCTGTTAGCACACACTTGAAATCACTTGAATCTAGAAAATAGACGAACGATATTTAGTTTTTCTGTTCTAATATAATTATAATTTTACTAGCTGTTTTGGCTTCATCACTCACAATCTCCTAAACGTAATGTTATTATACTGGATATATCTTTGGATCAAGATTTGCATTCACACACATGGATCTTCAACCCTTTATTCAATTGATTTGAATCAAATATCAATTGACTTAACTATCTCTTTGTGTGGTTACTTATGAAATTGACCATGTTAGATTTTTAAATTGTTTGTTGTTATGTCTAGTCTCAGGTATTGTGGCAGTGGGAAAGAAATAGTAGGTACACGAGTAACATCCCAAATTGTTTATTAAAACATTGATTTTTAAATTATTCTAATATTGATTCTAAGTTGTGTGAATGTTAACACTTGCAGTTTCTCGTGATTTGCTTTAGAAATAGGGGTTATTGATTGTTTTCATGACAAATGGATGAGCATTTTGTTAGTTTGATAATCATCTTACTTATTAGATGAAAGCTTTTGTGCTAAATACTTATTTTTCATATTTTACACTGTTTAAAAAGTGGAAGTCATCTGTGAAAAAGTGCTTTTAGAAATGCTGCCAAATTACTTTTTATGGGTCTGCTGTGATCTTAGAGGGTTATAAATTCTATGAGGTTGTGTTAGATAAATATTACTAATTTAATGATGTTTCAGTTACAATCAAACTGGTTTAAGTTTACAACTTAATCTTTATATTAAACAATAAATACTGAAGACGGCAATACTATTAAAAAAACAAAAACTAAATTATGATGCAACCATTCCATCTAAATTATTCCTGCCATTTCCCGAACCCAGCAAAAAATTCACAAGAGTTGGGATTTTTCGCGAAGGTGTTTCGTAATGCAAAGAAATCCCACTTGCATTTCAGTATAAATTCCTCATTTAGCTTCTGATCAAGTCAGAAGCCCAATTCTCGTAATAAAAAATAGTCAAATTAAAGTTCGGATCATGTTACGATCTAGTGCCGATGTCACAAACGTCAAAAATGGTATTCTGCTCACCTGACAATACAACGCGGAGTGTGATTATATCGAAATGTGACTGTAACTTTAATGTTTCAAAGTTCTGAGAATTCTCTCTTTCACTCTTAACAATTATTATATAGCACTATCCTACTCTAACATACGGTCGCTAGAACCGAAAGTATAGTATATTGTTGTTATGAGGGAGCAGAATACCAATTTCTCAGTCAATTTACAATAGAATCTCGTTTCGGTCAACTTGCAGTGTGGTTATAATATAAATAAGAGAATTGGGCTTCTGATTGCAGCAAAATTTGCATTCTTCCCTCACAGTTGGATACAATTTAAATAATTTGCAACTGACAAATGTTTTCGAATTATAATAATGCATATTTTTATCCTCCATCACATATCTAATTGACCGTGTGAAAACATTTCGCACTCACAAATTATGGTGTTCCGCAAGGTGCTACTTTTGGTGACATTATGTTAATTGTGCATATTGACGTATTCAAATGATAGGTTTAACATAGGAAGTCTGTGCAAGTGTGTGAATTTTGTTGCTATTGTATTCCCAAAGATTTTGAGGAAACAGGTTTTGGTGAAATATTGACATTAAGTGCAGGTTCATTTGGTTGGTAACGGATATCATTTTAGCAATTTACATATATTTTTTATCTTTTGCCTATTATTTATTCTGTGCTTTTGCTATTGACAGACAACCATGGAAACAAACGATGAGTTTTTTAAATGAAAGGGTAAGTTAAAGAATAATGTTTTTGCAAAATTTGGCTCAGATTGTTCATGTCAATATTGATTTGTTTTTATATTGCGCAACACCCAATCACAAACTGGCACAACGGGCTATAGATGAAGCTATGCTTGGAGTTTCAATATGTGATTATAAACGGAATGAGGAGATCTGTAGAAGGATCAATGTTATCGACATAGCTCTCAGAATTAGCAAGTTGAAGTGGCAATGGTCAAGCCATATAGCTCTCAGAACCAAGAACCGCTGGGGTAAAGGTTCTCAACCGGCGACTATGAATCGGACGACATAATGATGAACGGTCCTCTCACGCAATGGATCGATAACATTGAAACGGTCGTAGGAAATCGGAGGATGGAGGCTCAAGACCGCTCGTCGAGAATTGAGGTATTTTAATATGTTATATTAGTATTACTTGTATTATTCTTTCCGTACATAAATGTATGTTTTATTTCCACCTCATTTACTTTAACAACATTCAGATATCAGCAACATTTATCTTTACACCCAAAAGGCGTATCATTTAATTAAAGTTTTCAGCTTCAGTATAGTTTTTCATTCGATACAATAGCCTGTGGCTGGTAATTGCAGTGGCTTCATAGACGTTATTAATCATTGGCCGACAGGGTTGAACGAAAGCATTCAGGGATGTGGTTTCACAGATATTTTGATTCCTACGTACTGCAAGATCGCGCAAGATCTCCAGCATATTAAAAGAATGCATTACATGGAAAGGAAAGGATGTGTACAGCATTCACCTTGATAGCTCAAGCACTAGAAACTTATTTCTAAGAAAAAAAGCACTATCAATTCATTTATCGTGATGTTTCCGGCCTGAGAATATACCCTAACATCTCTTCCCATGGAAGTGGTTAAATTCGATCAAGACTAGGCCATGCTTACCACATTAGTATATCCTCTAACCTTTATAATGCGAACTGCTAAGGAGTGGAATACACTTACATCACCTGTCTTTCCTGAAAACTATAATCTGGGTCTCTTCGAGGCTAGAGTGAATAGCTGCCTTCTAGACCTTTGTGCTCCATCGTTAGCCACATCGACACTTACCAACGCCTGCCATCGCGGACAATCAAAGGTTTATCAATGTAAAAAGAGACAAGGGAATGGGCAGCAGAAAATCAGGTGGGCCACCTGCTTTTCAGCCATTTACAAAGTTAAAAAAAATAAACAGATAACATAACATTCGTCCTTGTGAAGTTGTTACAAGCGGTATGATGATTATAGCAAATCTCTCAACATCCTTGTCCAGCAGTGGACCTCAACATCGTGATGATGATGATGGTAATGATGATGTGTTTTGGTATAAACGTATTGTTCACAATGTTACAATTTATTTTGAAAAGTTTTTAAGCACACTACTATGTAAAGTAATGCGATATAAAATCCTAGATAACATTGAAACTTTCTGAGCATTTGTCACGTTTTTGCATAACACCGAGGAACGTGTGCAGTCGTATGTGAATTATTTATATAAGCAATAAACCATGTCAAGATCATAGCATTAGATGATTCACTCCTCCCTGGCCTGGAGCATATTTACTTCATTTAATCAGCATGCGTACATTCTTATCATTGCACCATTTTTTTTAACAAGAATACTACTAACTACAATACGTTATCAATCAATAATCCCAGTAATATATTGTAGTTTTTGCAATAATCGTTGCGTGACTTGACACTGACTTGACGTAGACTCTTTGACGACTTAAATACAGACCGTTCACCGTAAGTTGGCACCTGCCATGGAGTATTTACAGGTGCAATCTTACGGTGATCTAACCGGACGATTCGCCGTAAGTTAGCACCTGTGATGGAGTATTTACAGGTGTCATCTTACGGTGAACGAGCCGGACGGCTCACCGTAAGTTGGCACCTGCCATGGAGTATTTACACGTGTCATCTTACGGTGAACGAGCCGGATGGCTCACCGTAAGTTGGTACCTGCCATGGAGTATTTACAGGTGTCATCTTACGGTGAACGAGCCGGACGGCTCACCGTAAGTTGGCAACTGCCATGGAGTATTTACACGTGTCATCTTACGGTGAACGAGCCGGATGGCTCACCGTAAGTTGGTACCTGCCATGGAGTATTTACAGGTGTCATCTTAAGGTGAACGAGCCGGACGGCTCACCGTAAGTTGGCACCTGCCATGGAGTATGTACAGGTGTCATCTTACGGTGAACGAGCCGGACGGCTCACCGTAAGTTGGCACCTGCCATGGAGTATGTACAGGTGTCATCTTACTGTGAACGAGCCGGACGGCTCACCGTAAGTTGGCACCTGCCATGGAGTATTTACAGGTGTCATCTTACGGTGAACGAGCCGGACGGCTCACCGTAAGTTGGCACCTGCCATGGAGTATTTACAGGTGTCATCATACGGTGAACGAGCCGGACGGCTCAACGTAAGTTGGCAACTGCCATGGAGTATTTACAGGTGCCATCTTACGGTGAGCGAGCTGTAATTTAATTACAATTATATTACTTGGCATTGGCGAAATAGTTTGGATTATTCCTTATTCGCCATTACAAGAAGAAGAAGTCTGTCTGACTCATTTACTGACTATCAACGCACAGCCTAAACCGTAAGAATTAAAGTTTGGAGGCTAGGGTCCTTTGTGGTCAAGGCGTGCACTAACTAATTATTACACTGTAGGTGTCTATATAAATGATTAAACCGCGTGGCCTAATGTCGGTCTACCCCTCGACAGCTTGCACGTAAATTTTCTATATCTATATACATATTCTATATATCTACATATTTTTATTAGGTTGTTTTAATGACGACTGTATGTTTAAAAAGCTCATGTTTGTATTACGGGTATCTGCAGATATCGTATCATAATGTTTTATCCTAAAACTTTGCTTGTGGAAGACACATTTCTTAACTATTGAAACTATCATGGCTATGTACATAATTTAGTAGTGATGGTAGTGGTACCGTTCGTTACAAAAAAGTGAGAAAGAGGGTAGATCGATATATCTGCCAATAACATCTACTCGCAAAGACTTTAGTTAGTTCTCCCGTGATCATGGCGCATGCAACTGTGCCGAAATATCGGGAACATTTCAAACTCATAAATCATGGTAAATATCCCGTTTCTAGTGAAAATTGCTTTTCTTAACTATCACAAAGGTACTAAAGCGCAAAGAATAGTGGTTCTTGTTTCACAAGAGAAGTTTAACAGTAAAGATAATTTTTAGCAAGTGCTAACCAACCCTACGAAAACCGAAATATAATGCACACCGGTACAATGGCGTGCATCAGTGTTGGCGCGAATTAATAGCGGCAACGCCGACGCGGAGTAAAGCCGCGCTTAATGAATATTGCGCAAATGCGAGCTGACTGATGCCACGTAGTTATATTGACTTCAGAGTACCAGTGCAGAAGAAAGTGTTTAACGTTTACGGATCTTAAACACTTTCTTATTTACAACTAGCGACTCGCCCCGGCTTCGCACGGGTAGTCCCCGGTAACCCCCCCCCCCCCCCCCCCCCCCTATGTGCTTATCCTGGTTCTAAGCTACCTCCCCACCAATTTTCAGCCAAATCGGTTCACCAGTTCTTGAGTTATAAGTGGTGTAACTAACACTACTTTTTTTTAGATATATAGATTTGACGACCGCTGTGGCGCGGTGGGCAAGCAGCTGGCTGAGATGCGAAAGGTTGCGGGTTTGATTGTCGCTGCGGTATAAATGTTCGTAAGATCCACAAATATTTGTGCCGGGTCTGGGTTTTGCAGTAGGTACCATAGTACTCTCGTAGTTCCTGCCACGACACAGGGAATGCTAGTGTGTGATCAGGACTAGGTACTTATTATTATTTATTTATTTATTAAGAAACAAGTACAACACCATAACAGAAATCCAAAGCGATGCTGCATGCACACAATTATATAAAAATAAAAAAATAAAAACAACCAAGCTTAGAATAAGTAGGTAATACCTACCGAGGATAGACATACAATAATAACTTACACTAACTACTTGCATTAAGTATTCTCTTAAACAAGCTGCGCCATTTCCATGAGTTTCAGCAAGCTATGACAAAAAATTACCACATTGTTCTCTGAGAGAACATTAACTAAACGGATGGCGTGTGACATAGGGGCAAATTTGAGCAAGTTAGTTATAGATGTTCTTATGTAACTGTTGGGTGTTATATTATGTTATAATCAGTAGACTTTCTAAATCCTTTACCAGATCTATGGATGTTATCAATCCCTTTTTGAAAGTTACAATTTTTATAAGAATCTTTAATTTAAATGCTAGTTATAAATTATCTAAGTAAAAAATATAATTATGATATAATTTTCTTGCTTTTTTTATTGATTGAGCTATAAAAAATCGATTTTTTTCACAAATAATTTATATTGTTTCGCAATTCGAGTCAAAAAGGATGTTAAATTATCCCAATCATACTTTGTCTACCAACGATAAAATAAACTTAACTGCTGTCTGAAAATTATAAAGACAAAAAACTGAAAAAATAAATATAAATTCGTAGTTCATTGTCAGTTTAATGTATAATTTAATGGATTAAAATATTTACTTGTTAATATTGCTGCTTATTGCTGAATTTTCCTAATCTCCTGTTACATGTTTACTTGAGACAGTTCAGACCGTTGTATTTAAAAAGATAGCGTGTTTTAATTTTAGACATAACGCTTTTCTTCGTGACTGTACCCAGTCTATTGTTTAGTGTGCCCGCTATTGTTGTTGGCATTTACATGTTAGTCGTAACGTCTGCGACTTCTAGAGAAATATGATAGCTTACTATCGTACCCACTTATTAAGCAAGACTTTCCAAAGACAGCGTTGGACGTCTTTTGACGTACATAATATAACAGTGACAGTAATCAACCAACGTTACGTTCAGGCTTTTAGAAGCACTCCTTGGAGCCACAGACCCTGAAGTGACGACCACGACCACTCTGCAGTGGTCGTGGTCGTCACTTCAGGGTCTGTGGGCTTCACTTTCCTTCGCCACTCATCTCGCACCGCAGCTTTCCTGGTGCATACCTACTTGTGTTCATATCAATCCAATACTTAAGTAAAAAAATCCAGCGAGCTTTACATGGTCGTATATAAATAATGTGTAACTTCTGACATCTCACCTCCTTGGTAAGCAACTTGGCTGGTAGTACCAACCTCTCGGAAAAATGCGCGCTTCCTGTTACACACTTCCGTCCCTTTTCGCGAAATCACTCTCATAGATTGCAGGAAAGCGAGAGGAAAGAAGCTAAACATAAAAAAAAGGTGGTTGCATGAAGTCTACATATGAAGAATACATTTCGACGACTAAAGACTGTATAGTTTACTATGGAACTGTGGGTTTTTATGTTTTTTTTTTTAATAATGCTGGGCATTTCACTCGTCATTAACTAGCCCCAAGCTAGGTAGAGCTTGTGTTGTGGGTACTAGATAACTTAATACAACACATTACATAGATAGATATTTTTATTATACTTAGAAAATACTCAGAACACCTTGAACATCTGCAGATCGCACAAATATTTGTTTCGAGGCGGGAATCGAACCCACAACCTCCTGCGTCGCAGGCAAAAATACAACCGCCGCGCCGCAGAGGTCGTCATTGTATTGAAATATGAGCATACAATTATCATTATGAATCTCTGGCAGAGTAACCTCCGTAGTATGGTGGTACAGATCAATAACCTGTATTACGCCGTCATTAAAACACCCATGCTATGTTGGGAACGCATGGCTTTAGTCTAATAGAACAGCCATTTTGGATTTATACTTACTAGCTTTTGTGTATACCCATAAATTACGTAGTTACCTTACTTTGATAATACATAAAAGCTATACACGCCTTTTTCCCCGAAAGGATAGGCAGAGCCTCAATAGGCCTCTTTTCACCGTGGGTTGCACCATCATGGAAACTAATTTGTTTTTTCCAAAATACCTTGTTTCTCTCTGTCTATTTACTTTTACCCAAAATGTAGATAGGTACTTACATTTGAAACCTCTTACTACTACCAGCCTTTTGATTTTGCTTTACGATCAACATCAACATGTCGATGATATACCTTCATTGTGTTATTTTTACAACATCAAAATCAATCTAGCCGTTTGGGTGCACCACTAACAAATATTTTTGTAGCGCGTGGGTACTTACATACAAACATAGCAAACCAGCCTTTATTAACTTATTCCCAATAAAAATAAACTATGTGCATCGGATGACAATACTGCACAATGGGACGAAACGCAACACGTATTGAACAAAAACACGACTCATTCGAACACCTGCGATTTTCAATATATCATTGATCGATTAGCTATGACCACTTTCTCCTACACGATTATCAACTCTTCTCCACTCACATAGGTGTTATTTTTGTTTGGAGTGAAGTGTGTGGAATAAATTAACATTGGTTTTATGTGTCAATCAGTATGGATGCTTCGAAAGGGTGAATCTGAATACAGAAGTTGACGGTTTTAAATTTTGAGCGTGATGGATGAATCCTTCAATATTTAATTAATTTGACGTATGTTCTGTTTTTCTTTGGATATTATCATGACGACGTAATAGTTAGATAGTTTGGGAATGTCCTTGACAGTGTAATCAATATGATTTTTTTATTGGTGTGGTAATGTATTTTTCAGTGATTTGAATTTTGAACGTCAAAACGGTGTGGATACTCCTCAGAAGAAGATTCATTGGATACCCCGTATATAACAAAGTACTCTGTGCCTTTATTCACGGGATACTCGTGGAAAATTCTGAGTAAAAAAATGCTTAAATGACATTATTAAGAGGTTTCTTCGAAAACCAAACTGACCACCATAAGCAGAGTTCAAAAAAAGGTGCGTTCAGAATGAATCAGAAACAAAAGACGGTGTTTGGTGCTGTGATTTTCAGTGAATTTTTATTGTCCCGCAGAAGGTGTGAAAAGTAGAGTATGCTTCTCTGGAATATAGCCTGTCTTCGTCAGCTTGAACCCCTCGCTTCACCTAGGACTCTATACAACTCTAGAGTCCCTCGTTACGCTCAGCGTTCAATATGCCGCCCGCGATGCAAGACACCGCTTTATTCCCATAGTGCATAATCTACTTTTTTAAATACATTGTAAACTCTTTCATCATGAAATCACTTTCCAAACTCATTCAGATGAGACCAGACGGAACTAACAGATAGTCCACAATGTAAGAATTTTCCACATTTCCTTAGTTTCTCTACCCGCATGAAAATGAAATGATTCATTTTTGTAACAAAGGCGACCTTGAAGCGATGACATGAATATTACAGTACATACTCAACATTATGTTTACGCATCGTGTGACCTTGCACCACTGTGCAGGTATCTAATGCAAAGAAATACAAGCAATAAATACTAGTAAAAACTCACTACTACCACAGAATAAATAATAGTACAAATACCTACTACTACGTTACATCTGCTATCGTCTATGAATCAGATCATAAATACATTTGGCGTAGGTACTTTTATTCAAATCTTATGCAGATATAGGTCGCGCAACGAGTAATGAGCGCTCGGCGAAAGTGGTGGGGTTGATTGCGCATGTGTATATTCGCGCCTTCGCTATACAGACCCAAAAAATTATCACTGCGCATTGAAGGTCAGCGCTCATAAATCGTTGCGCGACCTATATTATATCGTCTATAGCAGCGACAGGTGCGTGAGGCGATAAAAAAATATATCTAAGAAACTTTATAGCTACAAAGAGATTAAATGAAAATAATATTTATCAATAGAAGCTCTTACAAAATTAGTGATAGGAACCGTGTGCTGGTCGAAATGAGACTAAAAACAGCCAGTCTACCATTATCCATCGAGGAATTCCGTTGTCTACCTTCCGTCTCCATCACCAGATCAGCTCGCTGTCACCTTAATATTGTATTGTCATGGAAATTTGATAGGTATGCAAAATTCCATCACAATCGGTTGAGGACAACTGCTTTAAAATTCAGTTGCAAGATTTGACCCGAACGTACATAGTTATTATACAAATATTGCAAGTTAAATAAAAGCTTGTATAATAGCATTACCATTGCCGTTTTAGAAATAAATTGAAACAGACAAACAAATCCCAAAATAAAAGGGTCCATTTTTCGAGCGAAGTTCTGTAGCGGAAGTTTTTTGTCTGACTTAAAAAGTGACCTAAATTGTTTTAGATTTAAAATAGTGATGTTAGAAACATCATTAGCTACGGAAATTTGAAGGGCCATTCATTTTATTTAAAACTTCCGCGTACTTTTAGTGTTTTGTCAACAATCCACAATTAACTGAGACATTTTGACCACACCTCACATTATTTAATGACTAACGCCAAGTTCAGTTAATGGGCTCCACTTTTACCTAATAACATAAAAAAAGGCAAATGCACAAGCAGTGCGAAGCTAAAAAAAAAAAACAACATAATTTTGCAACATAAAGTAGCCAATCCAGGTCAGGTCAGGTCAGTAGTAGTAGAGCTTTTTTGTGAAAGAGTCCGTCCGGGGAAGTACTACCACCATACCTATTTCTGCCGCAAAACAGTAGATGCTCGCATTGCTGTGTTCCGGTTTGAAGGGTAAGGGTGCCGGTGAAATTACAGGCACATGAGACTTTTCATCTTTATGTCTCAGGGTGGCGGGCGCAGTGCAATGCCACATAGGGCGCGTCCTAGGTGGACGTGACCTATGAGAAAAAAAAAAAAACTATCAGTATTATTACCGCGGTGTGTCCAACACAAGAATAGACCCCTCCATCTCCTCCCGTGGATGTCGTAAAAGCCGACTAAGGGATTATCCGGACTTGTTTGTAAGATTCGTTGGTATAAGATTTGTCCTGGCTGCTAACTAATTTAAGGAATGTGTCATTACTGTAAGAAAGCGTTAGCAGAGTGGGGAGCAATGGTGGGGACAAGCAATGGTGGGGATAAGCTCACCACTTATCACGTCTATTTCCCACGATGGTGGGTTGCCACAGTGAAAAGAGGACCACTTTGAGGCTCTGTTTACCCTTTCGGGGAAAAAGGCGTGTGTCTATGTATGGATGTAACATAAATTTAAAATAAAAAATAAGAAAGAGAAGCTAAGAGAAAAGTCAGAAGAGGAAGGCATAATGGACCAAATCCAAAGATCGCAGGAAGTCGTTGGCTCAAGACACCGTTCGTGGAGGCATTCTACTGACGAGGCCTTGTACAGCATTCGACTTCTATAGGTTAATGATGATAATGACGAGGAACTTAAAAAACTTAAGTACGCCCTTTGCGGATGTAACAAGGTTATGCAAAATTATATTGATCTGGTAATGAAGATCCTCAAACTTTGATCTATATAATTTTGCATTGGGACATAAGTTTCCCAATAGCTAAGAAAACATGGAATTTAACTTTTCGGTTTTCGCCACTGGTAACAATCGCTTCTAAAAACATATCCTTTAACACCACTGGGCTGGACTGGTGACAGTCTGTTTATTTTTCAAATGCCTCATAATATCATAAATGTCAAAGTTAAGATGTTTGGTTGTTTGGTTACTAATCACTCCAAAACGGCAGAAAGATACATAGATACCTAGATTATAACCGGCTGGGTAACCATGAGCTCTTATAGCGATTCAGTTCAAAAACTATTCAGTACAAAATATCGGCTCCGTGATGTCCGCAAGTGTATTTAAAGGCACAATCGCAGAGGGTCTATAGACTTCTGCAATTCAAGTTATTGAACGATGAGGAACGTCAACAACGAACCAATATTTTCAACTGAATAGTTTTTGAACTGAATCGCTATAAAAGCTCATGGTTACCCACCTGGATTGAGATATAGCTAATAGGCTACTTTTAACATGGTAAAACGCAAGCGAACCCACAGGCCAACACTAGTTGGGAATAAACAACATAAAATATGGTTAGAAACTTAGAAACCTACTCATAGTCATATTCTAGTGATTAATATTTAGTCTGTGGATATGCTAATAACATTGAAAACCAGGAAACGTACAGGTTCTTATGAATAAACTATGCTAGGAATGTTTGCTTTAACCTGAGTTAGTACTTACCTAACCCTTACCTATAGGTAAAGGAGTCAGTAGCTTGGCATCAACAGCGCTTCATCATCATCATCATCATCATCAGCCTTTAGACGTCTACTGCTGGACAAGGCCTCCTCATAGAATTCAATGGGGGATGTGCCATAATAACCTTGTTTTTGTAACATTGATAGTCCTTTGTTTGACGACAATCTCACCTGTTGGTAAGTGACGATGTGGCCGAAAATGGAGCACAAAGATCTAGAAGGCACCTATTCACTCTAGACATGAAGAGACCCAGATTATAGTTTTCAGGAAAGACAGACAACGGTAGTGTATTCCACTCATTAGAAGTTCACATTATAAAGGTAGAACTGAAACGTTTCTGAACACTTGGCAGACGGTTTGGTGATCGCAGTATTGTAAGTATTCAAGTGGACGCTGCTGCCCATCCCCTGGTGTAATAATATCAAGATAAAAAAATAACCTGTGTTTTACTGGATCTCTATTCCAAATTTCATTCAAATCCGTTCAGCCGTTTCAGCGTGAAGAAGTAACAAACACACTCACATCTTTCGCATAGTAATATTAGTGTGATCTCACTTCTGAGTGACCTGAGGAATAGAATTCAAGTAAATCAATTGGGCGATAACATATTCAAGAATAATTATCACTCATTTTTAGAGTTCATTGCACACAATGATTCATGAGTCAATAAACTCGAACAAAGAATCGGGCTTATCGTCTATTTTACAATTAACAAATACACCATAAAGCTAAAGGAGGTTGTATTGGAAGTTGGCTCATACATTATCTATGACTTCAAGTACAGGATAAGTTATAAACTTGAGCGAGATGAACATTATTCGAAGGGGTTCGCGAGGCTAAGGTCAAAGCAACTCGTCCAACAAGCCACCGTGGACGCGAGCTGAGGGGTTAGTATAGGTTCGTAATTTGGAACCACTAGGAATAATGAAAACCGAATCGCGAGTCGAAATGTCGTTTTTATATGCAGAAAATGATAAGCACCCCTTGCAGACTTGTTGAAAAACTGCATTTCAATAGTCGGGATATGCAAAACCTAGACAAACCTGTACTAGGTTCTCTGAACGCGTTGGTTTGACCTTAGTATAAGATTTGTCCTGGCTGCTAGCTTATTATGGAATGTGTTATTACTGGAGGAAAGCGTTAGTCAAGTCAGTCGTAGAAAGCAATGGCGGCAATGAGTTCACCCCTTGTCACTTCTAATTAATTCCTCGATGGTTGACCCATGGTGAAAAAAGGCCCATTGAGGCTTTGCCTACCCCTTCGGGGAAAAAGGCGTGTTTTTATGATATGTATGTATGTGTGGTGTAGTTAGAAGTGTATTGCGTGTATTTTTGAATGGTGGATTTGTCCTCCAAAACCTTTGTAATTTATTATTACTTAACTGGCTAACTTGGAAGAAATATTCCAAAGAAGCCATTAAAAAAAATATAAATTTCATGATTATCAATGTCAGACTCATCATCAGTCCACTGCTGGATAGGCCTCTCCCAATACGCGCAACTGAGCCCGCTGTTCGGCGCTTCTCATCTACTCAATATTAAAACCGCCCGCCGCCTTTCGTAGGTCATCGCTCGAGCCAGAGGGTGCCCCACGCTACGTTTACCAAGACGCGGTGTCCACTCAAGAACTCAATATTCTGAATATAACAAAATAATTGAATGTCAAACTACTGCATCTATTTCAAAGTACAACCCCATTGGTACTTGCCCGAGTGAAACTGATGAAAGTAACGCCACATTACCATAAAGTATCGTCACATTATGCCAAGTGAGACCAAATTTTCATCTAAAAGAAAGAAAGAAAGAAAGAAGGAAAGGAAGAAAGAAATAAAATACATTTATTTGTGGCAACAAAAATAATTCCACACAAAATTCCACACACACACACACACACACACAGAAACAAAGAAAAATAAAACTAATATGTGCCTCTTAGTACCAGCCACGCATCACTGACACAAATAATTGGCGTCCAGCTCAGCATTTGTTGTGTTGTAGCAACACAACGCTGATCTTCCGCTGAAAACATCTAAGTGAAAAACACGGATGTCTGCTTCACAATAAATAATTATATATATAATTAATATACAAATAATAACAACGAAGTATTAAATAAAAATAAAAGACGTGATTATTAAAATGTTACGTTAAGTTAGGATGTGGATAGAAATAAAAATAGCATTATCAAAGAACAGTGTAACTCTACCGCTTTTGAATTGTAGATCTTATGTCCCGAGCTTTTGTTATCTAAAGCAAACAAATAATATTTTTCAACTCACTTGTGAGCAGTGAACTCAATTTCATCATTTTAATATCGTGAGAATTAATAATGTTCATGTTTTTAATTCTATTTATTTTTAGACCGAACAAGCAGGTTTCCCAAATATTGTATTATATACTTTTTTAAAGAACTACCTAATTACCCGACTACAGCAAAGCCAAAAGGAAGGAAGGTTTTTAGCAGTCTAAACAGGTATGCATAGGTAAGACACGCTACAACACACATGTGCTATTTTTGCAAGTTACACCGGTTAAAAAGCCACCATAATTACACGAAATAACTGAAAAACATATAAAAATGTAATTAAATAAAAATGATGAAGTTTTATTTAAAGATCTTATTTTTTTTGCTATTGTGCCGATTGGGATATCAAAAAAAATAGGAAAAAGCTGAGTTAATTTTAAATGAAGATATACTTTATAAAATTATTGTGCTTATACATAAGTACTTAACTAATGATGTGGTTCACGGTAGACGGGTATTTAGTTTCTGTTATATTTTTTATTTTTAACTGATCTGATACTATTTATGTCATCAAAACCATGATGCTTCATTCAAAATCTTTTTAATGCTCTATAAAATGTATTTTTTGTACTTTTTACTGCGCCTTTTTCAATGACTGATACACATTGTAACGAATATTAAACGTCAAAAATATAATAGATCATTTTACAATGTTATAGTCGAAGTAACGGTAATCAAACGTGACTGATGCTTTATTGCCATATTTAACGATTTAAACACAATCAAACAATAGTGTTGCCAGTTTAGTTGTAAATCAGTGGCGACGTAAAATCAGTTTGACTGCTCCTTTTCTTTATGATGAGAAAACTATTTGGATTATGGTTTATTTGTAACAGTTTAAGATATGTGTTACAAAAAAGTGTGAAAGAGACGACATAGCAAAAAAAACTAGGTATTGCTTTTATTGGACCACAAATATCTGCTCACGTTCTGCGAGGTCCCAGCGACTACCATAAAGTTTTGTCGGAACCCATCCGTATTTAGGTTTACGTTAAATTGGAATTACGCATTGGTTCTATGAAAAAATATTCAATAACAGCTTCTTAGGTTGCATGTTCTTCCAGAAGAATACAATATTATCAATTATATAGTTTTAGATCCTTCCTCATGCTTTCATGCAGTCTGTGACGAGACTCTGAATCACAATTAGTCTAACTTTACAACAAACTTGATAACCGTCTATTAATTCAAACTCAATGTATAAAATAGTTTACGTATTTAGTGCAAAGTAAACTCTGCAATTGGTTATAAACAAAGACATTCTAATAACTTTACGAAGGACTTAGCATTCAATACAATACCAACGCCAAAATATGACACCTTTAAAAATTTGAACGCAGACAAATGAGTTCGGTACTCTGCCGGTTCACACTCTAGTCCTTCAAATGTGTTCAATAAACAAGCAGCAATTGACGGATAAAGATTGTCAGAATTGCCCCTCTTCATGCGTTTTGGATCTTTTTTGGTTCGGACACGACTTTTTGAACGCTGACCCAGAGCTCATTTACTTTAAGGTATTTGGCTAGCCCATAATACATAATATATAATCATTTAAATGACAAATAACTTTGAAAAACATTACATTATAATGTCGACCTCTGTGGCGCGGCGGGCGAAGGTTGGCCTGTGACCCAGGAGGTTGCGGGTTCGATTCCTGCCTCGGAACAAATAATTGTGCGATCGAAGATATTTGTTCAGGGTGTTCTGGGTATTTTTCTATGTATAATAAAAAATATCTATCTATGTAATATATTGTATTAAGTATATCAGTTGTCTAGTACCCATTACACAAGCTCTGCTTAGCTTGGGGATAGATAATGTTGTGTGAACTTGTCCAGAATTATTATTAAGTTACAAGATTTCAATGAATAAAATACTTTTTGACTTTGACTTTGACAATGAGTAGGTACCTATTAGTTACTACATCTGATCAAAATACTTGTATTGTTTATTTTTTCATCTCAGATAGGTCACCAAACTAAAATTGTATTATCTTGTAGAAACTAAACAAATTATCGGTCAATTAGAACGGTTTGAACTCTGTTTTATAATCTCTATTCCTTTGTCGTGAGAGAGTGTTTACTGATCGAGTATGACTCACCTGCGCCGGCGCATGATGGATACAGGGTGATCAGAACATTAAGCTTATTGTTTCTATGGGAAATGCGATGGTAGCCTAACGGTTCAATAGTGCAACTCAGAATCCAACGATACCGGGTTCGATCCTAGGCTACGCACCAATGACTTTTCTAAGTTATGTGCGGATTTCCATCGCTCTGTGCTTCGGAGGGCACGTTAAGCTGTCGGTCAAACTCTGACACCAGAGGCCAGCACTACCTCATACGAAACGAAACGAAACGAATGGGAAATATTCAAATAGGCAAACGTTCGACAGTTGCTGAGTATATAAATAGACACACGCATTTTTCCCCGAAAGGGTAAGCAGAGCCTCTAATGGGCCTCTTTTCACTGCGGGTTGCACCATCGTAGGAAATAGATGTGACAAGTGGTGAGCTCATCGCCGCTATTGCTTCCCACGACTGACTCTGCTAACGCTTTCTTCCAGTAATAACACATTACTTAATTAAGCTAGCAGCCAGGACAAACAACAACCGCTTACAAACAATTCCGGGTAATCCCTAAGCTTTGGCTTTTACGATATCTAAGAGAGGAGATGGAGGGGTCTATTCTTGGGCCGGACACACCATGGCAATCGTGTTTACTAAGTGTAGGTACATCTACCTTTACATTCACTGATTAAAAAAAATACACGCAAAAAGCGTTCTAGCCCAAAACCCAAGTTCCATCCAAATACTGACCTAGCGTCATTAATTTACCTAAACTTGGATAAACGCTTTCCTCAGAAAACCCAGCTCCATCCAAACAGTCACTCAGGCTGGCACTTTTTACGATCTGTCTTCAAACACAATATTCTAAAGTTAACACAGACTGGACGTGATTCTAGCTGTGTTAGACAGAGATGAACCAATATTGAGCTTGTTAGATTAGCGCGATAAACTTTTCTACTTTGTTTGGTCGTTTTTAAGCAAACTTTGGCGCCTTGTAGGTAAATGCTCATTCTTGATATACGTCTCACCTTGACAGTCACGAGTCAGAAAAACGACAGTATATAAGCTTGACGTATTTTGAGCATAATAATTGAATAATTTTCACCATCGAGTGTGATTCTTGATGCAATTTTGGGGTGCAGCCTTATTGATCCCATGGATTCATCCCACGAATATTATTTTCCGGATTCATACCAAAATGTTGGTCGTATTCATCCCACGAATAATAAAATTGAATTTTTGTCCGTATTAATCCCAAAATGTAGTCCGGATTCATACCACGGCCTATAACAATGGATATTGGTACGGTCAGACAGAAAAATGCAAAATCCTTAGTACTATCATTTTTAACCCCCGACGGAAAAACGAAGGGGTGTCATAAGATTGACGTGTCTGTGTGTGATGTTTGATCAAAATAGGTTCAGCCGTTTCATGGCGTGGGGGATTTTTTTAATTTTTACAAAATTAATTACTTACATAATATTTTTGATGCAAATTATTAATAATTGACGTTTGTATGTATGTATGTTTGTCTGAGGATAACTTGCAAACTGTTTTTTTTAATAAAATTAGTATTCTTTATAAAATTTGGTAGATGGTTGTGTATATATATAGTATCTATAGTATTAGTACAATTTGTGTAAGGTTATGAGCTAAATTGCTTCGGGGGTTGTAGAAGATATTGGGGCCAAATAAAGGGTAAAAAGTGAAACAATCATAGGTAGACGTTTCAAAACATGTTTTACTTTTATTTTAGACTGTGTAATTTTTGAGATATAAGCAAAGAAGTAAAAATAAATAACCTCTAGGGATCTTTCAGTAATACCTACCACAATGCTAAAATTTGGAACCTATGCCACCTATGCTAGCAGCATCCAAAATAAAAATAATACACGTAAAACCATGTAAAACTAAAAATCCAGTTTTATTATAGAGTTAAAAACGAAGCGATTAACACCTCATTTGACAAAATAGGTTCATCTGTTTTTGAGTTCTGAAGTTACAAACAAACATACAAACATAAAAAGCTACATAGACACTAAACTTCCTTCTTTTCACTGAAGCGAGGCATAGCTTCGATATGCCTCACTGGGAAGAAAATTGTGGCAGCTCTAGGTAGCATGGCCACAGTCTTGATTTTGTGGTCTTGTCGGCTTTTACGCAAATACCTTTTATACTACTATCATGATGGAACAAGCAGATGGTCCACCTGATGTTAAGCGGTAACCTCTGCCTATGAACAGTGCATTACCACCCGCCAGCGCCACCCTGAGACATAAAGATGAGAAGTCTCATGTGCCTGTAAGTTCACCGGCACCCTTACACTTCAAACCGGAACACAGCAATGCGAGCACTACTGCTTTGCGTCAGTACTGGTGTATTTCCCCCGACGAACTCTTAAAACTCTCTTTCTCTTACCTATTAAAGACATGGGATTAATGTATGTTATAACCCGGACTTGTTTGTAAAATTCGTTGGTATAACATTTGTCCTGGCTGCTAGCTTATTATGGAATGTGTTATTACTGGAAGAAAGCGTTAGCCGAGTCAGTCGTGCGAAGCAATGGCGGCGATAAGCCCACTACTTGTCACGTGTACCTATATATTTCCCGATGCCCACAGTGAAAGGAGGCCCATTGAGGCTCTGCCTACCCTTTCGGGGAAATACGCATTAATCCTATATATTGACGACCTCTGTGGCGCGGCGGGCGACGGTTGGCCTGCGACGCAGGAGGTTGCGGGTTCGATTCCTGCCTCGGAACAAATATTTGTGCGATCGCAGATATTTGTTCAGGGTGTTCTGGGTATTTTCTATGTATATTAAAAAATATCTATCTATGTTATATATTGTATTAAGTATATCAGTTATCTAGTACCCATAACACAAGCTCTGCTTAGCTTGGGGCTTGATAATGTTGTGTGAACTGTTCAGCATTTTTATTTATTATTTATTTATTTATATGTATGTATGTTTACACTGCGCTCGTTTGCATGGAGTCGGCTTATGTGCCTCTTTATATTACCTATGTCACGAAACGCATGTCGGCAAACTTGTAGGAGCGGGCTCCTGTGAAGTTGTGATTCGGCGCGGCGCGGTACGTCTGCGCCACAGGTACCTACCTAGGTGCTCGTTCCCACGATCCCTCGGCCTGTGCCGGCGGGTACAAGAGCGGGGGGGTAAAAATGGCACAAGTTATGGCAAGTAAAAGCGAAACAGCTATATGTTTTGACTTTAAACAAAAGAACAGGAATGTTCGGTTCGTCACTGTGCGGCGCACAGTGGGGCGATTTTGAAAAAGGAACAAATTTCGTAATTCCGGTCTGAAAAAATTGCAACTGATAGGAAATTGTATGGTGATTAAAAGATAATCTATTCAATTTTCAAAAAAGACACTCCTTCATAGGTTAAAAAAATAGTTCAGAAAAAAATGTATTGAAAGATTTATACTATATTATTTTTCTCAGAAATAAAAAGTTTGTTCAAGAAAAATCTATAATAGCTTAAAGTAGCTACCGTTTTCTACAAATGTGCATATAGGGTTCTGGTTTAACCCTGCAGCATTGGCAGTTAAGGGGGGTTAAACTCTTAAAAAAAAGATTGTTTATTTTGATACGAGCATCTGGTAGGAAATGTAGTGCTTGTTAAAAGTTATTCTATACAATTTTCCATAAAAATGAGTCTGTTATATAATATAAATATATTTCTGAAAAAATGCGATGAAATATAAATCATTATATTTTTTCTCGGAATTTTAAAAGGTTTTCATAAGAAACTTACACTACCTACTTAAGTTCTTTATAAAAAAAAAAAACGTTTTTGGCTTAACGCTGTTGCAGCGGTATTTAAATGCGATCAAACTTTAAAAATATATGATTCAATGTTAAATGATAATGGAAAATGGTTCAATTTCTGTCATTCGCTCAGTCTTATCTACGAAAAATGAATAAATCATAATAAAATCTAGTGCAAAATACTTGTGAGTCTAACTATTGGCTTAGTAATTATCTCCAAATAACTTGCCAATTTTTCCGATACTCGACATTTCTGACCTTGTAGGTAGGTACCAGATACTTTGCTACAGTACTTCCACTGAGTATTACGTTCATAAAAGTAATAAATCAAAATAAAATCTAGTGTCAAAAAGTGCAAAGATCGCTATTGTCTTTATAATTATCTCCAAATAACTTGCCAATTTTTCCGATACTCGAGCCTAATTACTGACCTTGTAGGTAGGTAGGTACCAGATACTTTTCATTGTTACAGTACTTCCACTGAGTATTACTTTCATAACAGTAAATCATCATATCGTCTAGACCCTAGGTTTTGTCTCTAGTGAAAAAAACTACAAAGTTAGCGATTGTCGTATTACTTATCTCGAAATAATTTGCCACGTATTATTAATAATGTTCCCGATACTTGAGCCTAATGACTGACCTTGTAGGAAGGTACTAGATTCCTTTCATTGTTAGAGACCCACCAACTTATCTGTAGAATGAAATGTATGTAGATGATAGAAAAATGTAGGTAAATGGTTCTACAGATAATTTGGTGGATCTTTACAGTAAGTGATTACTAATTTTACGAAGGTTGCTTGTAGTTTTAAGGGGATTTTTGTTATTATTAACTTTATTTGGGAAATATTTTAGTTGCATCGAAACTAAAATATCTATCAAATGTTTTATAAAAAATAGCTGCTGGGAATTCCGGACTATTTTAAAATGGTAAGAGGGTAAATCAAATTAACAGATCGGTAAAGTTTTCTTGTGATGCTCTGATTCGATTGATTGGATGTGATGATTTCTCTGATGAAGATAGTATTCTCGCTCTTTCCACTTCTCTGAATCTAACGAAATGAAAATACTTATCCCTGAGGTCAATGTTATCAGATTCTGGCATATCTGTATTGCCCTTCTACTACAAGATATTAGAAGCCAAAAGAAGATACTCCCAAAAGAAGGTGTTGAAATAACGGAGGCAAAGATTAAGTTTCAAGTCCTTTTGGATATAACAAGTTAGCAACACATTTGGCAAGTTATTTAAGTTATTTGGAGATAATTATTAAGACAATAGCGATCTCTGTACTTTTTGACACAAGATTTTATTTTAATTTATTACTTTTATGAATGTAATATGTGCTCAGTGGAAGTACTGTAGCGATGAAAAGTATCTGGTACCTACCTACAAGGTCAGAAATGTCGAGTATCGGAAAAATTGGCAAGTTATTTGGAGATAATTACTAAGCCAATAGTTAGACTTAGAAGTATTTTACACTAGATTTTATTATGATTTATTCATTTTACGTAGATAAGACTGAGCGAATGACAGAAATTGAACCATTTTCCATTAACATTTAGGAGTAAATCATATATTTTTAAACTTTGATCCCATTTAAATACCGCTGCAACGGCGTTAAGCCAAAAACGAATATTTATTTTTTGTAAAGAACTTAAGTAGTCTAAGTTTCTTATGAAAACCTTTTAAAATTCCTAGAAAAAATATGTTGATTTATATATCATCGCATATTTTTAGAAATATATTTTTGTAATATCACAGACTCATTTTTATGGAAAATTGTATAGAGTAACTTTTAACAAGCACTACATTTCCTGTCAGATGCTCGTATCAAAATAAAAATAATTATTTTTTAAGAGTTTAACCCCCCTTAACTGCCAATGCTTCAGGGTTAAACCAGAACCCTATATGATCATTTGTAGAAGACGGTAGCTACTTTAAGCTATTATAGGTTTTTTCTTGAACAAACTTCTTATTTCTGAGAAAAACAATATAATATAAATCTTTCCATACATTTTTTTCTGAACGATTTTTTTAACCTATGAAGTAGTGTCTTTTTTTGAAAATTGAATAGAATATCTTTTAATTACCATACAATTTTCTATCAGATGAATTTTTTTTTAGACCGAAATTACGAAATTTGTTCCTACTTCCACCTTTTTTCAGAATCGGCCCACTGTGCGGCGTAGGAGCAGGCGCAGATTCGAGTGGGGGCGCGCTGCACGCAGTGGAAAGGGAAGGGTTGTTGTTGTTTACAAATTGACTCTATGCAAATTTACTCAACGCTTAGCAGTTATCCCTAAATTACAGCAGGTGAATGTTCTTAAAGTATGTGTGCAGTGATTTATTTGTGATCCAAACATGGAACCAAATAGTACGAACAGTGATAGTACGGAGTTTTATTTAACAAAATCTGAAAGAAACAAAGAAGTGTTAGTGTGTGCTGGCAGAGAATTTTATCAAAACAGAGTGAATAAGGACAACTCTATAGTGTGGCGGTGTGTTAAGATAAAGACTCCGTCATGTAACGGTATGATAAAAACACTAAATAATTCAATTATCGAAAGGACAGGCCACAAAAATGATTGCAAGCCCAATGTTGCGAAACTTTTGATAAAAAAGTGTATGAAATCGTTGAAACAGGACGTGCAATCAGCAGAGGGACGACCTATACAACAAGTATATGAAGAAAAGGTAAGGCCTCTTCATGAACAAGGAATTGATTTGATAGAAATAATTCCCAAGTACACCAGCGTAAAGACGGCTCTCTACGCTGCTCGCAATAAGAGCCAAAATGTATCAAAAACTGTCTTCAAAAACAAAGCTGAAGTAGAAATTCCAAAAGGTTATGAAAAATTCCTTTTGTTTGATTATCAAGTTGATGACAACCGGATTATAGCATTTGCCACTGAAAAAGCTAGACTGCGAATTAATGAAATTTCGCTATACTTTGGAGACGGGACATTTAAATGTTGCATTAAACCATTCATGCAATTGTATGTCATACATGGAGATATGGGAAGCACCGCAGATACAACAAAAGTGACACCACTGGTATATTGCCTTCTTCTCAACAAAAACAAAACGACGTACGTTACACTCTTTCAATTGATAAAATCACAAATCCCGTTGTGGAAACCAACAGAATTTCTAACGGATTTTGAACCAGCGGCGATGATGGCTATGAAAACTGTATCACCAGAAACGAAAATCAGAGCTTGCTACTTCCATTTCTGTCAAGCCCTGTATAGAAAAGGAAAAAAGCTAAATCTCACTAAAAAACCACAAACGAAGAGACACATTGCTCTCCTGATGGCCATGCCACTTATTCCAGAAGAGTCAGTAGATGAAGCATTTTTATATATAATGGAAGATAGCCCGTCTGACGTCAACGTTATCAAATATAACGATTACGTCGTAGAAACATATCTACACGGTGGAAAATATCCTCCCCCATTGTGGTCTGCTCACCAAAACAGGCACAGGACAACAAATGCCCTGGAAAGTTGGCCTGCAACCCTTAACAGGTTCATTGAAAGGAAGAAGCTGAATGTTCTGCAATTTCTGACAATAATCCACAGAGACGCCAAGATGCAGAACGCTCGCTTTCCTAGTACAGTGTCAGGAGAAGTTTCACTGTCAAAGCCGCGGAGAAGTAATGTACTCGAGAAAGAAAAGAAAATCACATCGGCACTTAACGAACTTTCTTGCGGGAAAATAACACTCGGACATTGTCTGGAAAAATTAGCTCCATTCGCTAATTACTAATTAGTCACCATCCACTGCTAGACTAGGACCATCAAAAATCTAAATCCGAATTTTACTCTATAACGAACGGTCTTACCACCTCCATTAATCGGTTCACCATTTCTCTAATTAGTATTAAATAGATATTTGACTTCTTGTGCTTGTATAAGTGTATTTACAAAATACACTAGTGTTTTTACATAGAAAGTTTAATGGCACATCATAAGGGCCCAGGGCCCTTATTCGCTATGACCATAGGAGATTCCTTGCCTATAACGTGTGATATCATAATGTATTCTAAACGATGATTCAGTTCCGCGTTTTGACACGTTTGGTCATAGCGAATAACGGGGCTGATGACCCTATGTACATTTACGATTTCCTTTTATTTAGATGTAGCTATTTTCATACGAAGTTTTATATACCTACCAATTCCTAAGGAAAGTGATTTTCTTGCAATCAAGTATTTTTTACAAAACCGTACGGCTTATTATGTAACTCATTCTTCAAGTAACCTTATGAAAACGACAGGAATAATAACCAATAAAATTAATAAAAATTTAAAGTAACAACTAGAAAAATTTATCATCCATTATTCAGTACAAAATGCTAATGTTTTCAGTAAATAGCTAAATTTTCTTCTATCTATCTATCCATCTATTCAGCCGGTAACACCCACTGCTGAGTAAAGGCCTCTTCTCTAGAACACTAGTCCTGGCGGTCTTGTGTCAGCCGTATCCACCGATCCACAATTAATCTTACAACATACGGGATAATTGGGATCTAACATGGTGAAAATCTATACTTTGATTCGCTTGATCTGTGGTGTTAGAACTTGTATGTATACATTACAGTTCCTGAAAATCTTATTTTTTTATTAAGACTATTTAAAAAAACTGTGGCATAGCTGTAGTATTATAAGCATTTTTTTTAGTTTCATTTATATGATAATGTTACCCACCAGCTTATGTTATAAGTACTTTTAAAACTTTGATGTTCTTTAACAATGGATGCTAGTCTATGATTTTCAGTGTTAACTTCCAAACACATCTTTTAAGCTTTACTTAATTTATTGTTGATTATTTTTTAATGAATCGTTAGTGAAATAATGATAAATATGCCAAAAAGAAAAACCTTCCACCGAAGTCAACACAATATCTCCACAACTATAGACAAAAGAAAATTGTAACACAGGATTACTAATCTGATTCGCTTGATCCGTAGTTACGTCTATAGATCTTGTAAGTATGATCATGAAAATAGCTCAATTTTTAATTAACAGATAATGTAAAGATTTATTATTGGTAGCTAAAAATTCATGTAGTTTTAAGATTTATAAGTAAATTTTTATTGTTTTATGTGGATATTGATATTACCACAACCATTGATGTTACCATTTATGTAAGCTTATGTTATAAATAATTGTAGAATTCCGATTTTTGGAAACAATGTGTGTTAGCCCGAAATGTTCTATGTTATCTTAAATAAAGTATTGATTTCTTTACCTTATTTATTGTTGATTATTTTTTTAATGAATGATTTGTGAAATAATGGTAAATATGCCATAAATTTAAATCTTCCCCCAAAGCCAACGCAATATCTCCACAAAAGAAACGAAACAAAAGGAAACTGTACCACATGATTACCACTCTGATTAGCATGATCCATGGTCACTCTTCTATAGACCTTGTATTAGTATAGTACCTAATAGTTCCTGTAAATTGCTCAATTTTTTATTTACAAAAAATGTGACTATTTATTAATGTTAACTAAAAATACTACCTGTAGTTTTAAGAACTATTAATAAGTATTTTTTATAGTTTTATGTGTAAGTACCTGGTGCGGTGCGACCAAACTTAACACGGTTTTTTGTATCGTTTTTACTAAGTGTATCACTACCCTTATCGTGTTTAGTAAGTATCAACCCTTGAAATCTCTAATGTCCGTATTCAACCAGCATTACATTTGAATTTTCAAAATTTGAATTCCTTCTCTTCGCCGAGGAATAAAAACTATTCAATATTCTGTGACTGACAAAGATAAGCGAAAAGCAAATCTTAAAAAACCAGTCAATCACGTTTTCCTAGAGATGAAACCTAACTAGATTTTTCACCACCAACAACCCTCATTTATAACAACTTTCATCAAAATCGTTTAGCCGTTTTCGAGAACGTGATTACTAATATTTACATTATATACGAATTTTGCTCGTTTAATAGTAGAAGATATTGATGTTATCTAAAAGCTTATTTTATAAATAATTGTAATATTCTGATTATATGAAACGATGGCTAAACTAGTCCGTGATTTTCAGTTTTTTTTTTAAATGGTTTTGACTTTTTTTATCTTGTAAACTTATTTGTGTTCTGTGAGTGAACCACAGAAATCGATTTTTAAAGTAATCGAGCCGGTAAAAAAACTACTATTAAAACGATTATCAATATTATAGTGACCGTTTGTTAGGTAAAAAGCATTTATAAGACTAGAATAAAAAAGGTCAATTAATAAGTCTGAAATAATGCAAGCAATGTGATTTTTCGAGTTTAATTCCATAGTTTATATATTTTATTACTTTGTTGATTATTTTATACCGAATATTTTGTGAAATAAATAGATGTTACACAATAACGTATTTTTTTGCTGACGTTACTTCCATCCGTTTTAGATGTAGGTACTTCTAGGTGGGATAAATACGGACTCCAAAAATGAAACGAATATGAATGGTATGAATCCGGAATAATTATTATTACTTTTTGCTCGTGGGATGAATTTCTGGGATCAATACGGATGCACCCCAATTTTGTTGCAAAATAAAAACAAAATGAAACCGACAGCTTGCACCTTGTGACCAATGATGGCGAAAAAAACCTGTGTTGTTTTTTTTTATACTACTTGAATGACGGAGCAAGCACATGGCCCACCTGATGTTAAGCGGTTACCTCTGCCTATGAACAGTGCATTATCTCATAGGTCTCGCCCACCTAGAACGTGCCCTATGTGGCATTGCACTGCGCCCACCACACTGAGACATAAAAATGAAAAGTCTCATGTACTTGTAATTTCACCGGCACCCTTACCCTTCAAACCGGAACACAGCAATGTAGAAAGTTTAATAATAGAAGTATTGAAAATATCTCCCATGAAAATATCAAAAAATATTAAAACAATAAATTTAGTTAGGTATTAATATGACTTTACGCTATGCTAGGTATAATTCTAGGAATGCGAGCACTACTGCTTTGCGGTAGAAATATGTATGGTGGTAGTACTTCCCCGTACGAATTATTTCACAAAAAAGCTCTACTACTACTAAATGGGTCTACTGCTTCTAAGTGGGTTGAGTTCCATTCGCCCCATGTTCAATTCGCCCCGAAAAAGATTACCAAATAGTTACTACTACGCCAGTCGACGGGCATTGCACTAGCAAATAAGTCGATAGAGAATTATGAATTAGGTGAGTTACCTAGTAATTAATAATTACCAAACAACATGAAAATATTAGTGAATTTGACGTATAATTAGAAAATTTTTATTTTTGACGAATGTCATCTGAAGACCGATGAATGCAAATAGTAGTCAAAAGTTAAAACAACATCTAAAAGCATCCTGTATCATTTATCTGATGCAACAGATAAGGTGCGTACACACTGGCTGTTTTTTCATTGGTGCGTCCCCGTACCACCACCGTTCTACTTCTGCTGTGACTCATGCAGCGGTGAGTGCGGACAGGAAACTGTGGAGACGTGATGAGATTACAATAGTAAAAAAGTAAGTAGTAAAGTAAAGTAGTTGTAGTGTTGAATTAAAAAATCTAACAAGAAGACTGTTTTTGTTGAAGTTTTAAAATGCACTAAAAGTGTAAAAAGGTAGTTAGTCAAGTGACCAAGCAGGACATGACTATTCAAATTGACAAACAGTGTTTAAATCTTGAGGCTTTGGGGCAATGAACAAGCATTTAGCTAAAGCCCAATTCCCTTCATAAAAATAGTTACACTAAAGTTCCGATTATGCTCATATCTAGTGAAGAAATTAAATCTCAAATATCACAAATTGTATTCTCCTCAACTGACGAAAATGTGATTATGCCGAAATGTTACAGAAGTTTAAAAAAAAATGAGAATTTTGGCTCTATTTCACTCTATCCATTTATTTATATATATCACTATCTTACGTTAATGTATGGTCACTAAAAACACTCAAGTTTTTCAAGGAGTTGCGTGTTCATTATTATTATGTAATACTTACAAATGAAGCAATTAGAATAAAATCATTTTAGTTTATTCAATGATTTCAATGTATCAGTAGGTGCTACGAGAGAAGTGGATATAGTTTTTTGAAAATCGTGTAGAAAATCTTAGAATATAAAACAACAGATTTCAGGTGGTAAGAAATGAAAAAGTTATTTAACCGAAACAAATACTATTTAATACATCACATCATAGATATTTTATTTGTACTGTCTCTTAAGTTTTTTTGTTCTTCCGCTCTGTTGACCAAACTCGAGACGATGTCTTTAGACTTTTTTTTCACTATTTGACGCCGAAAATATTTAACATCTAAACGATTCAAATTATAATTAGGATCTTTTGAATCGTGAGCTCCAACAACTTTAATATTTCATTCGATTCTTTCACCATTTATTCGAAATTCTTCTTTATATGTTGGAAACTAAAAGTTTGTTTAGATTATTGAAAGAGTATTTGTAAGTTTGCTAATGAAATTGCTTGGTTGACCTGACAAACATATGATCCAAATGACCAATATTAATCTTAAAATGTCATCTATTGTTATTGAATGATTACTAGACTACACTTTTTGATTTTGTTAGTTCTATTGAAAGAGTAGATGATGACTTTGAGAATGCGTGTGGTACTGACAATGATAGATATGGTTTAATTGTGATTTTTATTAAATGGAGGTTTAAAGTTGACAATATGATTTATTTGAGGAGCTTAGTGTCAAACTGTTAAATCATAGTATATAAAATAAACAAATCAGGTAAATTTTGTATTTACTATTGCCACCTAAATTCTTATTTTGTGACAGTTTCCAGAAATATTTTAATTTCATAAAATCCTAATCTCAGATAAAAAGAGGGGTGTTATTAGTTTGAGCTCGTGGTGTATTTTTCTATTATTTTTTGTTATTTTTGCTTGTGTGTATTTGTTTATACAAATTAGTGTTTTGTCTTGTCTAAATAAAAGCTGGAGTTAAATCAAATCAAATACCTATCTTTATTTACTAAAGTATGGTAAAGTTATGGATAGGTAGTAGATATTCTGTGGTAGTAGTACATATTGATGTGTGCTCATACTTTTACTTATAAAGCGTGCAAAAAATCCTTTACGGTTTTAACATTGTTAGCGTGATGTGTCGTGGAAAGCAATGGCAGCGATGAGCTCACCACTTGTCACGTCTATATTCCACGATAGTGCAACCCACTGTGAAAAGAGGCCCATTGAGGCTTTGTCTACCTCTTCGGGGAAAAAGGCGTGTTTCTATGTATGTAAGTATGTTAGCGAGATGGTTCCTAGCTAAGTTTCATGGAAATCGGTCCAGTCGTTTCCAAGATCATTAGCTCACAATATTCATTTGGCTATCTTGGTCTAATTCAAAATGATAACTTGCTACCATCAAAATATATGGCGTAATAACAAACACACGATCAACATATTAAATACACCTTTCTCTCGAAACAGAAGTCTGATTAAAACTGAAATTGTCACAAAGGCTCTAAATTAGCGCTACGTAACATATTGTCCGAAATTAATTTGTCTACTGAAAGGGTGCCCTCCCAAAATAGCTCGTGAAATTATTTTTTACAAGATAGATAAAGCCTTTATTGCACAAGCTAAAACCAAACTTTTTTGTTGTGAAATACCTATCTTTCAAAAACACGCTGTTATGAAAATAATAGGTACCCGCGTATTCGCTCGCGTTTTACGAGGGTAAAAAGTATCACATAGTAGCTCTTCCCGGTCATAATCAATCTGTGTACCTACCGAATTTCATCGAAATCGGTTCAGCCGGTTCGGCGTGATTGAGTAACAAACATACGCCGCGCATGCAACTGTGCCGAAATATCGGGAACCAAAAAAACTCAAAAATCATGATAAATATCCCGTTTGTAGTGAACAATCTCTAAAAGCAGAATCTTTTTTCGATCGTAGTCAAAAGTTAGAGTTTTGCTAGAATGTATTGATTGACTTATGTATGATTAGCCAAGCATTAATTTTAAGAATAACTTTGTATTTCTCATGTAAGTGAATTAGAGTATTCTTGTATATTTTAAACTTTCGCGATCCGAACTCATATTTATGGATATTATCACGGGTATTTATCGCGTATTACCGTATTTTTTTTATGTTTTTTTTTCTTTATTATTATTATTATATCATTTATTTCGGTTTCACACCATATTATGTTAGTAAAGAGTTGTAAGTAGACATTATCACATAGTATTTCTAAAATTAAAAAGAATTAATTAATTAATTGGAGTATTCTTTATGAGAAAAATAAACAATATTTGACCGGAAAGCATTTATTATACTATTCACGAGAAAACCAAGTATTATCCTGGAGCACATGGGAATGGCCCGTACCACAAAATAGCGACAAAAAGGTGAAAGGATAAAGTTTGAATTGTTTTCCGGGTTTCATTTGAAAATAATTGTTAGAAAGTATTTTCATTACACTTTGACCGAAACCTTTTTATGTGAGGTAATTAATATTTAATTTGATTTCCCTTATTAGTACGGTAATTTATATTGGCTTCACAAATTGAACGCCAGAATTGAAACGCAAATAGTCGGTTAACAAGAGACTGTCAAGAGTCAAATAGGCTTTTCCTAAACTTATTTTTACCAAAATCTACAAATAAATCATAACAACAAATTTTTTTTTAATCTTTATCATATTTCCAAGGGCATGATAGATCCCAAAACACAATTTCCATAAATTATATCGATAAAATCTACAATCGTGTAAACAAACAAGTAATTAATTTTGTAAAAAATTAAAAAAACCCTCAACACAATGAAACGGCTGAACCGATTTTGATCAAACATAGCTAAGAACAGTCCCGACAAATTCACCTTTCAAACAAAAAAAAAACCAAATCGGTTCATCCGTTCGGGAGACGATGCCACAGACAGACCAACACACAGACACACACACACACAGACACGTCAAACTTATAACACCCCGTCGTTTTTGCGTGGGGGGTTAAAAAGGCAAACCATTGATACGCCAGAAGAAGAAGGATAGTAAATTGATAAAATGAATAGGAGTAACAAATAATATTAATTTAGAGGGCATAGTAGATATACCTACATTTTCGAATACGCAGCAAATATTTAGTTAAACACTGTTTTTAGTATTTTTTGTTCACTTTTCGTTGCGCGAGCGCTAATCTGTCACATTCTAACTTACCTGAACTTTACTTAGTGACGGAATTTGGCTGTTGTCTGCTTCTTAATAGGCTCCGAAATTAGAACGGGGTTTTAAGCTAAAACATAGCTCTCTCAACTAACACGATCAACTAATTCCAACAGAGACACTCACGTCCCGATGCAGAACTCGATAACCGACGGTTAAACTAACCAGAACTAATCAACTGCAGTTCAACTTGCAGAAGTTCCAGCTGATTAAATTTACAGTTTCAATGCTCTAATGGCGGATGGTGAAATTCAGCTGGATGTCTCGATTAGAGGACTGCATTTACGAGTATTGTATGCGCTGTGCACTAAGGATGAATGGAGATCATCATCTGCCTGTAGATGTCCACTGCCCACTGTTGATGTCCAAGCCTTCCCCATATTATCCCACTCAGTCCATCGCTCTTCCCGACACCGTGGTCAAGCTATTCCACATATCATATAGGTACCCATAGGGCCCAATCGCACTATTTTGAAACGTTTCAAACGAAGGCCTGTGACGCAGGAGGTTGCGGGTTCGATTCCCGCCTCGGAACAAATATTTGTGCGATGGCAGATATTTGTTCAGGGTATTCTGGGTATTATCTATGTATAATTAAAAAAAACTATCTATTTAATATATTGTATTAAGTATATCAGTTATCTAGTACCCATAACACAAACTCTGCTTAGCTTGGGGCTAGATAATGTTGCAAAAAAATTATTCCTTCATTATTTATTTATTTATTTACATGTTTCTTTCATTGATAAAAGCTTCTTGCATCATCATCAGTGTCATAAAAATAGTCTGATCAGAATAATGATGGAATAATAAGGATCACTTGCCACTGGATGAGTCACAGCTTTATTTTGACATCCAAACTAGCCGACATTATACGCATAGCAATAGCGAAACTCTCTAGTGAGTCATCACATCAACATGATCTTGAGACTTGACCTGGAGGCAAAGTTTGTATGGTATTGCATCATTATAAAAATAGTGATACGCTCGAACTGAGCTCTTGCGAATATACGCAATGTAGGTCACCTACTTTCTTTACTTTCATATAACCAACTTAGATAAAAAAAAAAAATAACTTGAATGACGAACAAGCAGATGTCCTTATGTTAAGCGGTAACCTCTGCCTATGAACAGTGCATTACCTCATAGGTCACGTCCACCTAGGACGCGCCCTATGTGGCATTGAACTGCGCCCGCGACCCAGAGAAATAAAGGTGAAAAGTCTCATGTGCCTGTAATTTCACCCTTACCCTTCAAACCGGAACACAGCAATCCGGAACCGGAACGAGCACTACTGCTTTGCGACAGAAATAGGAATGCCTCTTATATGAATACGTGGTATGAATTCCTATTTCTACCGCAAAGCAATAGGGCTCGCAATGCTGTGTTCCGGTTTGAAGGGTGCCGGTGAAATCACAGGCACATGAGACTTTTCATGTTTATGTCTCAGGGTGGCGCAGTGCAATGCCACATAGGGTGCGTCCGTGGACGTGACCTATGAGGTAATACATTATCAAAGGCAGAAGTTAACATCGGGTGGCCAGAGCTGGCACCTAAAAGCCAGGGTGGTCCCGGATTGTGCGGTTTCAGAGGAACTTCCTCCCACGAACACTCGGGTGTGGAATAGTTGTGGCTGAGGTTTTCCCGAGTGACTACGAATGAGGGTTCTTCAAAAGAGATGTTTGGTATTTTTTAAAGTGTCGGCAACGTGCGTTTGTTGCCTCTGGTATTGCAGGCGTCCATAGGCTATGATAACCGCTTACCAACAGGTGGGCCGTATGCATCGGTGGTTTGACATCGGAGTATGCAATCATCATCGCCATCATCAGCCTTCAGGCGTCAATGCTGGAAGAGGCTTTCCCCATACATTTTTTTGGGGTTTTCACGGGTTTTTGCCATAATCACCACGCTTGGAAGGCGGATTGGTGATTGCAGTATTTAATTTATTACTCAGGTGGGAGCTGATGTCCATCCCCTGGCAGAGCCGGCTCTAGACCATGTAGCGCCCGTGTGCAATTAATTTTTAGCGCCCTCTAGTAGGCGCGCGGTCAAGATGGAATACTGGATTTACAAATTTGTTTTTTTAGCTCAAGCAGACTGCAGTAATTAGCTATTACCACAGATAAAATAATACTAATAGATAAATGATATAATTACCTATTACTAAAACATACTTATAACGGCCAGCGGAGCGAGCCGCGAAAAATTCTGTTTTTTATATCGAGGAGAGTGCAGTTATAAAGATATCTAGTAGGAGAACATATAACGGCAAGCGGAGCGAGCCCCGAAAAATTCTGCTTATTTTGGTCGAGGAGAGTGCAGATATAAAGATAACTATTACTAAGTTGAATATATAACGGCGAGCGGAGCGTGCTGCGAAAAATTCTGTTATTTAGCTCAAGGAAAATGCAGTAATAAAGATAGATATTACTAAAACATATAACGGCAAGCGGAGCGAGCCGCGAAAAATTCTGTTGTTTAGCTCAAGGAAAATGCAATAATAATGATAGTTATTACTAGAACATATAACGGCGAGCGGAGCGTGCCGCGAAAAATTCTGTTTTTAGCTCAAGGTTGTACACTCGGTAAACTTTGTTAAGTATTTAGGCTTTCAATTGTTCAATACTAAGACAACAAAAAAATTGCCCCAAAATTTGACGCCTCCTAAAATCTGCGTCCGTGGCAATTTGTATTTTATACTATTCTAATACAGCCGAATTCGGAATGATTGTTGGCGTGTTTTCAAACGAATCAAAACAGGTGCCGGCACGAGCCTTTTGTAGAGATGCGAAACTACGCCAATATAATCTTTAAGCATCTATTTTAAGGCTGATTTTACGTTGTAATAAAAGTTATAGTGTAGTGTAGAGTAAAGGAGCCGCTCGAGGCGCGGTTTGCTTTGCTACCGCACCCGGCGTCGGCCATAACACGGGTCTTTGAGAGATCGCCGCCGAGTGCCTCCCAAGAAACTGCGCCCGTGTAAATAGGTAAAGCTGACTCTATTCCCTGGTGTACTCCCTTAGTCAGATTTTACGACATTCACGGGAGGAGACGGTGGGACCGTTCATCTAGAGTTCACTTTGGTTTCAATCTTATAGAATTTAGTTTCAATAATGTGAATTTGAGTAACAAAACTACAACTAGATGGCGCTGGTAATTTATCACCAAAGCTAGAACGTGCTATTGACGCATTTTGAAAAGTTGACATAAATAAATAAATAAAACAAATAAATAACGCTGGACAGTTCACACAACATTATCCAGCCCGAAGCTAAGCAGAGCTTGTGTTATGGGTACTAGATAAGTGATATACTTAATACAATACATTACATAGATAGATATTTTTTATTATAGGTACATAGAAAATACCCAGAACGCCCTGAACAAATATCTGCAGATTGTACAAATAATTTTGTTTCGAGGCGGGAATCGAACCCGCATCCTCCTGCGTCGCAGGCGAACCTTCAACAGCGGCGTGAAGATTGATCGTACCGATTCTGTAGGGTTTCGTATCTGAACAGGAAATAACAGACCCTTTTATGATGATTTAACTTAGCAACATTCCGTAAATACCTACCTATACATTCAGTTGTGTCCTGGCTTTTTGACCACCGATTCCAAAAACGTCTTTCCATTACGGAGCCCTCAAGGCGTGAGTCTTACTCGCACTTGTACATTTGTTATCTCTCTAATGAGTCAGTGACCTTTGTGGTTTTTGCAATTAGGAACTGTTTGAATACTCCCCAAATACGGTAACCTAGCCACACCCATCACCAATGATCTTGAAGTGGTGAATCACTACACCAATACGTGGATTAGTTTCATCAGCCTATGGTTGTTGGTAGGCTGTAGGGGATAAGGAATGCTGGTGAGTCATAGAGAGATATTGGTTTCAACACTTATACAGCGATTATATTTGAAGGTAAAACCTGGGAAGAGGCTAGGACTCGTGCTGAAGAAGGCCTCAGAATTGTTATAGAATGGTTACAGCGCAATCTTCTATCACTGAATATTGACAAAACCAAGTTTATGACATTTGCGAACGTATGTGCCAAGAAACCTGAGATACCAATCAGGGCACACCTCGACTGCGCAATAAATAATTGTAACTGCCGCGTCTTGGAAAGAGTCGACCATATTAAATACTTGGGGCTTATTATTGATGATAAAATTAACTGGAAAAAACATATAGAGTCACTAGCCAAGAGAGTTCGTAAATTAATTTATATTTTTAAGTATTTAAGGGAGGTAGCAGACCGTAAACTTTTGTTAAATATTTATGATGCTCTTTGTAAGTCAATACTTTCATACTGTAATGTTACCTGGGGTGGCGCCTGCATTACGTACATGATGAAACTTGAACGTGCACAACGCGCTGTCCTCAAAGTAGCTACGTTCAAACCTTACAGGTTTCCCACTTCGTGCTTGTATAATGAGTGTGAAGTTCAATCGGTGCGAAAATTATATATCCTTAATATAATACTCTCTCAGCACAAAACTGTCGATCCTAAGAATAACCTATCAACAGGGAGAAGGAGAAAAGATATTATTATCAGGACCCCTAAATTACACTCTGCATCTGTGCAGCGTCAGCAAATCTTTCTTGGTCCATTTCTTTATAATAAAGCAAACAATGCGATCCAGGACTTGGTCAGCTATAATAAGGCTGACTGTAAATATTTAATAAATAATTGGCTGATAACACTGAATTATTATGAGACTGAGGAGTTATTAAAGGTTTTGCATTAAAATTGGGTATTAATTATAAAGTTGCAGTATGAATTAATAGATACATAATACACCCAAATATCCATGCAACACTTATACCCACATCTATCTAACTATCTCATTCAAATGCACTGTAAAAAAACATATATTTATGTTAGTATAATTCTCATTTAATTTAATTTGTTTAGAAATATTATAATATTAATTTCAATTTAGTAATGCATGCTTAATTAATTAATTAATCATTTAATTTATTTATTTAACTATGAATTGATGTTATTTACCTATAAAATTAAAATAATTTAAAAGGAATATTGTATAGTAGAGGGAAATTAATGTGCACACTTACCAGAAATTTGTACGATGGTGATGATATGGCTACGCTTGTTTTTAATACCTGAAGGATATCAGCACCTACAACACAAGTCTTTACGACTTAGTGTAGGTGCTGTATAGCATATTTGAAAGAAAACCAAGCCATAATGTATTTTTTAGAATTAAAATTTGATTGTTAAATTATTTGGAACTTGTGTGCTTGAAAGATAATAAATAAATAAATGAAATGAAATGAATCAAAGAAAATGGGTTGAAACAATACAATACCTAAATGGGTAGAAAATTATTGGCGCCTTAGTGTCGCCCTGCATGTAACAGGTATTTGAGTAAATTGTGGTAGTCCGATTGAGCTAAAATTTTGCATACGAGTATCTGTCAAATTGTCAAATTATAACAATACAATATGATGGTGACAGCGAGCTGATCTGATGTTGGAGGTGGACAACGGAACTTCTCGATGGCCGTGTTTAGGCTCATTTTGAACAGCACACTAATTGTATAAAATTAAGCTTTTATCTACTCTCATATCGTAAAATTCGAATTATAGGCTTCAAGACTAGTTTATATTAACAAGCTTTATATCAACATTTACATACGTTTAAAAATAGAATCATAAGATAACACTTTTTCTCTTACTATGTAATGTTATAAAATATATTTTCAACACACTTGCTCAAAAAGTGGCTATTATTTCACCGCAATTAGGCACATAATGACACCTTTAATCAAACTGTGACTTTTTCATTGCTATTATTCACTAGTGAGTTATAGAGACAGTTGAACATTTTCAGAGTGTGTATTTCTGTTTTATTATTATTTTCTTCACTAGTGTGTTGAAAAACGTCGCATGATACACGTGTGTATTGATGATTACCGTCTCTCGCTCAGCGGTAATCACCAACATTACACACTAGTACCATAATGTACTATTTTTCCATTATAATACGCTACGGCTATGTAAGGAGGATTAAAACTCCTTTGTTTTTTTTAAATAGTCTGCTTACGCACGCTACATGGCATGCGCAGTAAAATCGTCTTTTCTTTACTTATTCATTTGACGCCTTTTATTTACGTTATTGTTTTTCATGTTCTTTGTTGGTCAAGTAACAGTATTATTGCATGAGTGTAGATAAAGTAGTGAAACTGCAAATAACTAGGTACTTATTCAAACACTCGTGTGATACTATTAAAAACCTCGCCAAGACTCGGTTATTAAACTCACTCGTGTTTTAATAACCCCTGTTATGTGACAGTTTCATAAACTACTATTATGTTGAAAAACTAAGACCAAATTTGCTCGAAGTAGAAAATTATATTTTTCACAAAAATGTAAGCATCTTATGATACGGGAGGACTGTTACGCTTCAAGCGCCTTTGCCATCAAAACTTTCAAGGCGTTTCTCAAGCTACACGCAAGTGCTAACTGCTTCAACATAATCAGCATAAAGAAATCCAACCCCGGGGACAAAAAAAAAAGAACACAGACCTGTGTTCAGCAGCTGACATCTGTAGGCTGTCTGTGTTTTTTTTTTTGTGTTTCTGTGTTCTGTGGACTCTCCCATAGAATGCCACAACGAACTGTCACCTAAGACCTCTTTAATGTCCTTGGTGCATTGAAATAGGGGCATGCCTCTTCTGCTTCGTCCAGTTTGTAGTGACCACTCGGGCCTTTCTTTACCACCTCTTTGGGACCTCTGTGGCGCGGCGGGCGAACTTTTGCCTGCAATGCAGAACGTTGCGGGTTCGATTCCCGCCTCGGAACAAATATTTGTGCGATCGCAGATATTTTTACAGGGTGTACTGGGTATTTTCTATGTATAATAAAAAAAAACTATGTAATATATTGTATTAAGTATATCATAACATAACATGCATAGCATAACATAAACTCACGCCTGTTTCCCGGAGGGGTAGGCAGAGACCACGGATTTCCACTTGCTACGATCCCGACACACCTCTTTTGCTTCATTCACTCTCATCACATTCTTCATACATGCTCGTCAGTTAAGGGTACTCTTGACCTGGCCTTTTTCCAGAACGTCTCCGATCTGGTCTGAATACGTTCGCCGAAGTCTTCCCCTTCCCACTGTCCCATTCACGCTCGTCTTGTGTACCCGTTTCGTCAATCTACTATCGTCCATCCTTTCTAAATGCCCAAACCATCTAAGCATACCTTTCTCAATCCTAGTCACTACGTCTTCTTTAATTACACAACGCTCTCTTATCACACTATTCCTTATTCTATCTCTCAAGGTCACACCACACATACTTCTCAAAGCTCTCATCTCCACTGCATTTATTCTACTTTCATGTTGCTTTTGCCATACCCAACTTTCGCTACCATACATTAGTGTCGGTATATAGTTGTATATCAGTTGCCTAGTACCCATTTCTCAAGCTCTGCTTAGCTTGGGGCTAGATAATGTTGTGTGAACTGTCCAGAATTATTTATTTATTTATTTATTTTACCAATGGTTATTAGCTCTGCAACCTATTCCACTTGCTTGTTGTGGACGACTTCTGTAGCGCGCCGGGCGAGTAGCCTGCTGAGACGCGAAAGGTTGCGGGTTTGATTCCCGCTGCGCGACAAATGTTTGTATGATCTGCAATTATTTGTTCCGGGCCTGGATGTTATGGTACCATGGTACTTGTAGTTCCTGATACCCACGACACAGGGAATTCTAGTGTGGGATCAGGACTATGTATGTTGTATGTGTCTTATCTCATTCCACCGGCACGGTCAGGGCTACTCTCTGACAGCTGGACCTCATAACTTCCTGAAGCACTGAGGCTCTGTCTTACCGCTGACGCTTCCTACCTCATCATCTATTTCTCACGTGGCAAAGACACCTTCCAACCCTTAATCAGTCTTGTGAGCCCGCTTGACTGGCGTGAGAAAATCATCTATCCACTTACCTGAATCCTACCAACCCTCTGTCTGCTACCTTAGGTCTCTAGGTATCCTGTACTTATTTTATAGGAGGGCGTTGGTGTCTTCGACACAGTATTTATTACTTCTGCAGACGTCATCGTTACCCATTGTTTTTCTTAATATGTTTTTATACTCCCAAATAAATAAACTTTAAACTCTTCACCTACCTACTGATAGCACATAGAGTAGGTAGTAGCTACATAATTAGATATTATGTATAATATTGGGGCTAGATAAAGTATTAAAAATATAGTTAAGTATTAAAATAAATTTTATTATATCTTTTTTTTTTTTTTTTTTATACTACTTGGATGACGGATCAAGCAAGAGGCCCACCTGATGTTAAGCGGTAACCTTTGCCTATGAACAGTGGATTACCTCATAGATCACGTCCACCTACGACGCAACCTATGTGGCATTGCACTGCGCCCGCCACCCAGAGACATAAAGATGAAAAGTCTCATGTGCCTGTAATTTCACCGGCACCCTTACCCTTCAAACCGGAACACAGCAATGCGAGCACTACTGCTTTGCGGCAGAAATAGGTATGGTAATATCTATTTATGTATAGATAACTAGGTAACTCTATGGTCGGGGCTAGGGATCTAGGGCTACTAGGGGACTAGGACGCTTGGAACTTGGGGTTCAGGTTGTAGGTCTACTGCCTTACCGTAGAGATATTGCAATGTGCAGTCGGGGTTCCAAGGGAAACCTTCCTGACTGTACAGTCTATTGGGTGTTGTGTTATCTTATGTTATTGTGAAATATATGTCGTTGATCTTGGTTCTTCTACGGATCTCCTTATTTTGGATTCCATAACGTAGTGAAACTACAAGCATTGCTCACTCCATAGCCCGCTGCTGCTATCACGTGAGGCAACATGCACTTATTATAAGACTGTCTTGAGGCATTGCGACGACCTCTGTGGCGCGGCTGGCGATCGTCCGCCTGCGACGCAGGAGGTTGCGGATTCGATTCCCGCCTCGGAACAAATATTTGTGCGATCTGCAGATATTTGTTCAGGGTGTTCTGGGTATTTTCTATGTATAATAAAAAATATCTATCCATGTAATATATTGTATAAAGTATATCAATTATCTAGTACCCATAACACAAGCTCTGCTTAGCTTGGGGCTAGATAATGTTGTGTGAACTGTCCAGCATTATTTATTATTTTATTTATTTATTGCGGTATCCGTGTCTAGAAGATACGGTGTAGTTTCCCGGACACTGCCTATCCAGTTTGGATCGGCAGCTAGTTTGGTTGGTCGAGAGTGTAGGTACTTACTGGTTGTAGAATATTACAAACCATACAGTATATTTATGGGAATAATCATGCTGATGATCCTATAAGTTTAATAAGTCTACATCACGTCTAAATTACCATAAATACCTACTATTAAAACTGTAATGCGCACGCGCTGCCTGTGTAACTATTATTAATGATAATAAGCACTGTACTCTATGAAATGTTACGGTGAATGTCCAAAAAGTTTGTGATTGTCAACACTCACAACTGACTAAGATCCAAGTTCACAAACAAATATAAACGGGCGGTTACCGTAACCAATAGACGAAGTGACAGATAATGTATGAAAAAGTAATTAATTTTGTAAAAATTAAAAAACCCTCGACGCAATGAAACGGCTGAACCGATTTTGATCAAACATAGCTAAGAACAAATCCGACTAATTCACCTTTCAAACAAAAAAAAAACGGTTCATCCGTTCGGGAGCTACGATGGGACAGACAGACACACACACACACACACACACACACACACACACCCAGACACGTCAAACTTATAACACCCCGTCGTTTTTGCATCGGGGGTTAAAAAGAGTTGTCAAGGTAATCGATAGAGCAAAACTAAATTGACTTTGTAATATTCCTACGTTGGTTAGACTAAAAAGTAATTTTGAAATTATTTCCTGAAAGCACAGGAATCTTTTACAAACAATTTATTTGTCTTAGTAGTAGTAGGTACCTACAGATTGATACCTAAGATACTACGTAGTGTAGAGCTTCTTGGAAAGAGTTTGTCCGGGGAAGTACTATGAGTATATCTATTTACACCGTGAATCAGTAAAGCTAGCATTGCCGTGTTCTAGTTTAGGAGTATTGGTGCTGGTAAATTTACAGGCACTTGAGACTTTTGATTTTAATGGGTCAGAACGGTGCATTGCAAATATTGCAATGCGACGTAGGTTACATCCTATGTGGACAAAACCTAAAGTAATAGGCAGTTGTAATAGGCAGGGATTACCGCTTATCAGTGGTGGCCCACCTGGCAGGTCCAACATGAAAAAAACAATAAAAAAAACAGAAAAAGGTGTGTCAGCTCCGACGATCGACTGCCGTTTACTCTGAGCGAAACGTTTTTTTTTTTCAAAAACATTACGACTTAATTTTTTGTTACGCGCGATTTTACGTTTTTACACCATGTCTATTTACGTACTTTGGGCCTTGATTTGATTCTTAAGGAGTAAACTCCAAAAAGTAAACTCAAATCGTTCGTTATAATTAGGTAAGTCCTAGAACTATCAGAGTAGATACAAAAAGATAAGAAACAATTTTTTTTTGTTTCTTTTTTTTAATATTTTTTATTGTTTTGTGTCAAGTGTTATTTTCCGTTACATTACCATCATCTCAGGCTCTGTCGGAAGACCAGCGTTGGTTGTAACGTGTTTACAACTGGCTCATGCTGAGACAGAGACCATTTTGTGACTCAATGCAAAAATTGTTGTTAGCTTTATCTTCTATTTTATTATGTTTTTGATTGAGTTACAAATAAAATATTTACTTTCCTTCTTTCTTTCCATAGAGAGTCATTAGCCCATTTGACCTTTGATTGTTCATGTCACATGTAAACAATCACTGGTTTCAAACATTAACAGTAACATTTATAACTGCATTCAAACGACCGTACACAAAGAGACATTGTGCTTTATCTATGCAACCCGATACACGCCAAGGTCTTTCTGATAAAAACTTGTTACAATATTATGATTGTTTAAACTGTTCAAATGGTGCGATGAACAAAGCAATGCTTTGCTTCATAGTGGCTCACATTGTGCTACATACTACATACACGCCTTCTTCCCCGAAAGGGTAGGCAAAAGCCCTCTAAAAAACAATGGGTTGCACCACCGTCCAACCCTGCCCAAGTCGGAGATTTGCAAACACCATCATCATTCCTATTTCTGCCGCAAAGCAGTGGTGCTCGCATCGGTTTTTTTTCATCATTATAAGGTATTAGCGACTCGCCTTGGCTTTGCAAGATGCCCCCCTCCCCCCTCCCCCCACCCCAGAATCTATTCACACACCAAATACCATCAAAATCCACTAACGCAGTTCTCCCCCATCCATCATCAAACATTCATATACAAACGCCGATTCGCCCAAGTCGACCCGTAGAACACGCTTCACTCGTTCAATCTGATTAAATATGTGCCTTAACTGTAAAGCTATACCTACCTTTTAATATAAGCCCAAATTACCCTAAATTTTTAACGGCCCAATTTACATCAAAGGTAACAATGGTGTCCAATTTAAATCCCATAAAACCTTAGCATATCCTAATTATACCTACTTATTCGCGACCGCCAAGCGTGAAACCTAAATTTCAAATGTCAAAAAGTGCACCACTGATTGCTTTTATTTTCCAGGAAACCTTCTTTTTACCAACAAGAACTCACTTATTACAATATGTATAAGGTTGAAATTCTGAATGTAACAGTAAATTTTGTAAAAGCAAAAAAAGAGACAAGTTTATGGGCCAGAATTGGTTGTGTTAATCGCACATCGCAATTGCATATATTGTGATACGAAGATTTGACCCGAATTTATGAAGTTTTAGAGTTTTTTATTTTTTTTATTTTTTATACTAATGAATGACGGAACAAGCAGATGGCCCACCTAATGTTAAGCGGTAACCTCTGCCTATGAACAGTGCATTACCACATAGGACACGTCCACCTAGGACGCACCCTATGTGGCATTGCACCGCGCCCGCCACCCTGAGACATAAAGATGAAAAGTCTCATGTGCCTGTAATTTCACCGGCACCCTTACCCTTCGAACCGGAACACAGCAATGCGAGCACTACTGCTTTGCAGCAGAAATAGGTATGGTGGTAGTACTTCCCCGGATGAACTCTTTCACAAAAAAGCTATACTACTACTAAAAATAAATATTTGCGGAAATATATTACAAAATTAAATGTTTTTCTACACATTTGCTGATAAAAACATTTTTAATAATCGTAACGGTAAATATTACAATAAATGGGATTCATCTCAGGAATGATAATTTCTGAAAAGAAATACTTGACTTTTTGCTGAAAATAACAAAATGAGGATAAATGTACCCCTATAATATTTATGTTGTTCCCTGAAATCCTCATGGATCCCATTATCAGAACTAGCTTTGGATGACAATGGAACCAATATGGAAGTATATCTTTTGAGATAAAAAAATAATAATTCAAATTGGTTTATTAATGCCGGATTTATAGGTAGACATAACAAAAAAAAATACAATCGAATTGAGAAACTCATACTTTTTTGAAATTTATGAGAAAGTCTAACAACTTTTTTTTATCAATGATCTTCATTTGACTTGCCGTGGTATTTAGGGCTCGGTGAACTCGCTGAGCAAGTCACGGGGTGAAGTCACGCATTGCGCAGTAAGATAATATTTGACTTTGGTCAAATATTATCTAATATTATTAATATTATTATTTATTTTTTATTTTGTTATTGTTATATATATTATATATATTATATATATTATATTTATATATATTATATTGTTATTGTGGTTGGTTCGGTTTGTTTTTGTCTTTGGTTTTTTCTTTTGTTTGGTGTGTAAAATATTCATGCTCTCTCCTAGGAAGATGTACTACATGGAAATAAGGCTATAAACAAACCGGATTCGATTATACCAGTCTCATTCTTTTATATGAATGTATTCATGTGTTGGAATGAGACAAGCATATATCTATCTGTTCTTATTTGTGTAACTTGTACCAGGCCAAATGTCAAACTTGGTACCATTACGTCATTGGTACCAATTTTAAAAACCAAAATATAAATGTCCAGCTTACTAGAATACTCCGCTTCCTCCTCGTGCACTCTCCGTGTGATATATGTCATCTTTGTGTATTCGGGTTATGTTTACATGCAAATGACTCTTTGTTATGAGTGAAAAAATATTAAATTTAGATAATGGCTTCATTCTTCTATGTAACTATTATTTCTGGTATTCTTATCTCCATGACGAACCTTTGGCATCGACGCGCGCAAGTTGACACTTCACTTCACTTAACCACCTCACTTAGGCTGATCTCACATGTTGGTTAGTGAAGATGCAGCCGACGATGGAGCACAAAGGACTAGAAGGCATAATTATATTCACTCTTGTCTTAAGAATCTAGTTTTCAGGAAAGACAGAATTGGGTTCATGTTGGGTTCAAAATGAGGAGTTGTCCCAAGTTCATGATTGGACGTGATAACGAGAGACAGCAGCTGCCTGGTCTAAATAATATTGTAGTTTGTGGTTTTGAAATGTAAGAGTACGCGCTCTATCAAAAAGATGGATGATGGTGGCCTAATAAAATAAGTACCACAACATCAAAATATCTCTACCAAGGTGACCTCACGAAGGCATTAATTGTTTTATTATTTTGACCCTGTTAGCCATTATATGAATTTGAAAAGAGAAAGTAGGTGATACATGATTCACAACTGTTTTGCGTTGCAAGGAATACCTACTTTATTGAAATTATTATAACCATAGGTATTATAAAAATATATTCATTGATCCTTTGCAATCAGACAAAGTACCTAGACATTTTTAAACATTGCCTATATTACCTAAAATTCCAGTAGCACCGTTAATAACATAAAATTTATGTTTTTTTTATACTACTTAGAATGACGGAACAAGCAGAGGGCCCACCTGATGATAAGCGGTCCCCTCTGCCTATGAACAGTGCATTATCACATAGGTCACGTCTTCCTAGGACGCGCCCCATGTGGCAATGCACTGCGCCCGCCACCCTGAGACAAAGATGAAAAATCTAATGTGCCTGTAATTTCACAGGCAACCATACCCTTTAAACCGGAACACAGCAATGCGAGCACTACTGTTTTGCGGCAGAAATAGTAGATAGTACTTCCCCGGATGAACTCTTTCATAAAAAAGCTTTATGTATTGCGTTTGTTCTTCGCTAGCGGCGCAAAATTCAAATTTATTGTTTTTTTTCTAATGACAATCTGAACACCTGTGTTTGCTCAAGAACACATCTTGAGATAGCGAAACCTGATTTTGCGGTAACTAGGTGACCTAACATGCATGTTTTTATTGAAAGTGTCTCATAAATATCACTAGTTTAGCTACGTAAGTAAATGAAAAAAATATCAATGTAAAAACCGTTGAATGATATTCGTTGGTAAACTATCATTGAGACAATATCAATTAAAACATGTGTGTTATTTCTCCTAGTTTTTCACAAAATTGGGTTTCACTATCTCAAGTTGTGTTGATGACCTGTGATGAGCAAAAACACAATCAAATTTTAATTTCGCGCCACGTGTTGTGTGAAGTGCAAACAAGATAGATGAAGAAGCAATATTTTACTAAATATTATGTTGTCAAATACTATTTCATTATCAAGCATTATTTATTTATTTATTTATTTTATTTTATATAGGTACCATGTCCCAGATTCTCTCTTGATCACCTTTAATAACAATATGGAGGCCTTGAAAACAATATGTGGTCGATTGCTTTAATGTTTACCTTCCCATACAAAACCTGAAGGAAGCTTCAGTGAAAATGGTATAAAGAAATACCTAGGTGTGTGTGGTTTTGTTGATTTTTACTGCTTTACTCAAGTTCTTTATTGGCCTTGATTTATTAACCAAACAATTTTAAATTACCACTTTCCTTCACATAGCATGTAAGTAGTAAATATTCATGACTCATAAAGAAATATTAGTGTTCGTAACTTTTAATATCAATAATAGTCCTTACAGCATGGCTTTTTACAAGGCTTGTAACTTCCATCGGTGCATATGAACGACCGGACTTTCTTAGCCAATGGGCAATCTAGTCTTCCGCAAGGTCCATGCACGTCCCTCTTGTTCACAAATCGTCCATGTTGGTACTTCCCTTTGACAGTCTCTCCATGTATAAATTGGTGTTGTGATCCTTTATAGTCCATTCGTTTAGGACAGTTTGTACCACCACATGGACCTTTCGGGAAACCCATAGCTATAATAGCCAATTCGCTTTCAGTGTACGGAGCTACGAATTCTTCAAAAACTACTGGTTCTGGTATTGGTATGATCGGTTCTTTAGTAATGTCTGGAGCTCCAAAGAAGTACGCTACAGGTGGTACAGAATCTATTGTAGTACCTTCCCAGTGTCTGACCACTTCGATGTCTTTAAGTTTTAGACCGTCTGTTATGTATTTTCGTCCAGGCAGTCGTTCCATTTCTGGCAAAGCGACAAAATAGCTGACGATTCGATTGCCCAAGCAGCTTAAACGAATAAAAACATCGACTTCTCCAGAAGTTTTTAAATCTTCTTCACATTGAAGCGGTCTGGTCAATTCTACTGTGTTGGTAACCATTTCTTGCTTTCTCGTGTCTCTGAACAAAGCTTGGTCCATGTTTACTGGATTAAAGTCACCAGCTTTTTGGAGGCTATCGAAGAAACTTTCGTGCCATTCCACGACACAGAATCCAATGCAGTTCATGTCCTGGTCTCTATTCCAGACTGTGATGTAAATAGGAGTTTTGCGTAATACCTCTTCGAGCTTCGTAGGTCGTGACAGGAACATGACGGAGTTACCGACGCCGAAGAATGGTGGTTGTGGTAGAGGTTCAGATGGGAGAATGATCTTAACGGGTGCTCCTTTTTTACCTTTTTTACCTTTTTTGGGTTTTTTTGGCTTCTTTCCTTTTTTACCCTTCTTCCCAGGAGGTGGTGGTGGTGGAGGAGCAATGAAGTTATCATGAGCGACGTAGAAGTCAAAAATCGGTAGACAGTTCATCTGCACAGTACACGTTCGCATGAACTTCATCTCTTCTTCAGAAGGCATTGGTGGTGCCTTCCCTTTCTTCCCTTTCTTCCCTTTTTTAGGTTTCTTGGGTGGTTTTGGTTTTCCTTTTTTGCCCTTTTTGAGTGATGCAGCTAGAGCTAGGGCCTCTGCTTCTCTCCTTAGTTCATCTGCTTCCTGTTGGAGTTCATATGCATCTTTTTCGGGTGGATCTACTTTGAGTACGATCCTTCTGACAAAAACCTCTATCATGAAGATCTGCTCCATTGTTGCTGTCTGAAAAAGCAATAATAATTTTGTAGCTCCATATATTTTGTACTAGCAACTTGCCCATGCTTGGTACGCGTATTGTCAGGATCCCCCTTACCAAATACCATCAAAATCTGCTAAAGCAGTTTCCCGCCCCCTACCACCAAGCCCAACCACCCCTATGCTTCTCGCTTATAATATATCTTTCTGTAAGCGAAATAATTTTTAAAATAGGTCTGTTTGTTTTTGAGTTTGTTCAGTACAAACAAACAAAGTTTACCTCTATATAACATTAGTGTAGATTATATTATATTATACAGTGTTCGGTTCAAGTGAGTTATAAGCTGGTATATGCATATATATATATAACTTATAGGAATTCTTAAATAGTGGGTTTGTAAGTTTCATAGTGAAACAAGAAGTTTTGGGTTCAATCTTAGAGCAATGCGGCTTCCGTTCCGGAGAGGAATGTGTATTTTTGTGACATCTTCTTTCATGACACTAGATTGAGATTTGCGACTGTTTCTTTTTAACCCCCGACGCAAAAACGACGGGGTGTTGTAAGTTTGACGTGTCTGTGTGTCTGTGTGTGTGTATGTCTGTGGCATCGTAGCTCCCGAACGGATGAACCGATTTAGATTTTTTATTTTTGTTTGAAAGGTGAATTTGTCGGGAGTGTTCTTAGCTATGTTGGATCAAAACCGGTTCAGCCATTTCATTGCGTTGAGGGTTTTTTAGGGTAGCTCCCGAACGGTTGAACCGATTTAGACTTTTTATTTTTGTTTGAAAGGTGAATTTGTCGGGAGTGTTCTTAGCTATGTTGGATCAAAATCGGTTCAGCCGTTTCATTGCGTTGAGGTTTTTTTTATTTTATACAAAATTAATTACTTGTTAAAGGTACCTCCACATGTTTAGCAAACCAAGGCAAACCTTTACAAACACAAACATGTGGATTGGGTGTTAGCACAGGTCTGTGGGTGTTAGCGTAGGTTTGGGTGCGTTTGTGGTTTTTTGTCGCTGATCCACTCGTTGTCGATTTTTGTGCGCAAATTAAAGATAATTTTCTGCAAACGCTTGCAATGTATCTTTCGTCGGTCTACGGACCAGGCGACGACGATGGACGTGCTGGTGGAAAAAAACTTTAAACGATGTAATTTTTGGAATGCTACCAAGTAAAACCTGCATTTGGTGCCCGAAGGACTTATACCACAAGAGGTTTGCGTTTACGACATGCGGATAACATTTGGTGGCGAGGTTTATCTCAATGCATTTATACAATTATACAAAAGTTTGTAGACGTTTGAGTTTGCGAATGGCAAACATGTGGAGGCACCATAAGAGGCTCTATGTATTATGTTATTAAACACACAAGGCTTCATAATGAATTCCCCTTTTACCTAATAACCGTTAGGCAACGGAAGACTAGGATTTATGAAGTATTTAACAGGATAAGTGCCCTTCTTGACCTCTTAACCCAGAGTCATTACCCTCAGTCTACAATACTTACATACTTACAAGTTTTGAAGTTACTTTGCGGCTCTGAATACAGTCAGAAATGTTGTCTTTGAAGGACTGTCAGATGATGCCTGGGGGTGGAAGGTGCTTGCAGATAATGGTACAGCCGCAAATAAACGTGGTGACGACATCGAGTTGTAGTACATAATATCGAGGTCACCTTAAACTATATAAATCTTAAATTTTACCTTGTATTACCAAACAAAATAATCTATGAAGTTGTACAGTAAAGTAACATAATTTTGAAAAAAAATGGGACCCAATTAATTAGTTTGCATAATGTGGATGACCAAAACTGTGAAAATTCAAACGTAAATATTGAGTTGTTTTGAGTCTTCAAGCCATACTGGATCTGGATTGACGTTTGACAGTTCAATATTTTGAGTCAATATTGATGAATATTTGAGAAAATTAAATCAAAAAAGTTTTTAGTTTAAAAAATCCTCTTCCAAGAGTTTGCAAAACAATAATCACCACCGTCATCGCTTCAGACTTAGAGCATTGCAGGCCTCCGTATTCAGACCATTTTTTCTCTCTTTACGATGGGAAAATGCATTACGCATGTCCATCAGCTCGGGGAGAGCTGAGGGGGTCTGTCGGGCTCTCCGTTGGCTATCACCCAACGGCATACCGACTAAAAACCCATCGATATTCCTTCCTTCACCTTAATGCTAGTCCATCATCAAACCGCTCACCATCCGATGAGTGGTTTACAGATGCACTAACACTTGACAGGTTCACGGGGTCCCTATTGGATTCTACCGCGGCCCTGTCGGTGATTGTTCGCATAGAGCAAACCCCTCATTCCCCCCATGTGGAGGAGGGGAATATCCTGGAATACGAAGGACATTCCCCGGTGTAGTAGACCTGTGCAATGCCAGACTGGGGCTCCCTGCACCCAAAACTGGCTGGCCACCATCGTTTTAGACCCTAGGCTCAACAATGCTCAATCACATGGCATTGTGCACATGGTGCACTGTTAATTCTCATATTAGATGACCCTATAGCTTCTAAAACATTCAATACAACGTCTTTAACTAGGTACCTATGTAGAGTTCTCAAGTACAGCCTATTGACTCTTCGTCACACAACACGCTACCTTTTCTAAAGCCCCATTTACAATAATGATCTCGAACGGGATCGGACGAGAGATGAAAATAAAAAACAAAACTACTCTCCGTGAGTTCATCCGTGGGGTCACGTTTACGCACGTAGTGGGGAGCGCCTGCGCAGGACAAGTTTGTTTGCTAAAGAGTTATGTGAGACTGGATTGGGACAATAATATAACAGATTTTGGTAGGGAGACTTTCAAAAAATTATATGTATATGTTTTAGTAGTAGTAGAGCTTTTTTGTGAAAGAGTTCGTCCGGGGAAGTACTACCACCTACCACCTAAGTACTACAAGCAGTATTGCTCGCATTGCTGTGTTCCGGTTTGAAGGGTAAGGGTGCCGGTGAAATTACAGGCACATGAGACTTTTCATCTTTATGTCTCAGGGTGGAGGGCGCAGTGCAATGCCACATAGGGTGCGTCCTAGGTGGACGTGACCTATGAGGTAATGCACTGTTCATAGGCAGAGGTTACCGCTTAACATCAGGTGGGCCTCTTGCTTGCTCCGTCATCCAAGTAGTATAAAAAAAAAAAAAAAATGTATGTACTCTTCGACCAAAAAATCAACTTTGGTCGAAGTATGTACTCATACTGTTGTTGTGTCATTGACGACCTCTGTGGCGCGATGGGCGAAGGTTGGCCTGCGACGCAGGAGGTTGCGGGTTCGATTCCCGCCGCGGAACAAATATTTGTGCGATCGCAGATATTTGTTCAGGATGTTCTGGGTATTTTTCTATGTATAATAAAAAATATCTTACCATGGAATATCACAAAATAAATAATAGCATAAGTAATATACCTATTGTATTAAGTATATCAGTTATCTAGTACCCATAACACAAGCTCTGCTTAGCTTGGGGCTAGATAATGTTGTGTGAACTGTCTAGTATTATTTATTTATTTGATTTATTATTTTATAACATAACATAACGTAACGTAACGTACGTAATGTAACGAAACATAACATAACGTAAGGTAACATAAAATAACATAACATAACATAAGTGTACTTAGGTAGAGATAAACCAGTTTACAACACTGAAAAGGCCAACATTTCATGACGTCGAAATAAAATACTCCTTATTTCGTATACACAAGGATCATTTTGAAACAACAAGCTTGTGTCAAGTGCCAAGTAAAAGTGGTGGAGGAGCGTTCAGGTTTTGATTGTTTCATCTCTACTTTTGTTTTACTTAGTAATTTAATCATCATCAGCCCGAAGAAGACCATTGTACTAAAGGTTCCTCCGTAGAATTCCAGGACACACGGTTTTGAACCTCCATCCACCGCCTTCCTGCAACCTGTATTCCTCTTTTTGTAGTCCGGTTTATGGTCGCAACTCGAGAACGTTCCACAACAGATGTCAGTTCGGCGAGCTATTTTTTTTTTTTTAACATTGATAGTTTTTGTTTTACCACGATCTCACCTGTTGGTATGTGACGATGTGGCAGAAGATGCAGCAAAAAGGTCTAGAAGGCACCTATTCACTCTAGACTTATATGGCCTGTCCATTGCCGGTTTTCTTAACTGTAAGCATTATTACATCGATGACTGTAAGACAAAATCAAACGAAGTCACTCGTCAATTTATAGTGAACAGTCACAAAACAAAAACTTATATTATTGTTATACGATTAATATCTTTGGCGCAATGTATAATAATAATATTTTGCTTTGAGTGTGGCTTATCCAGTATTGGTTTGATCCTCGATGCGCACGGGCACATTTTCTGTCTCCCTCGCTCTTCGATATTTAAATTTAGAACCGAGCTTGTATATTTGCAATGTGCACGTCTTGACGGAGCATACATTATCCAAGCTTCGATACAAAATCTAGAAGTTCCTATACAAAAATTTTTGCTTTATTTAATATGCTTACAGATGATGGTTTGGGCTTTTACAATACTAGTAATTAAGTCAACTTTGATTGTTATTGTAGTCTCAGAAGATTTCTTATATTTGTATTCCTTACCAAAAATGTATGGCAGTGCGATCCAATTTTTAACAACTTCCCCATGTCCGAGTAAGCTAAAATTTTGTGTTTCTGTCTAGATTCTAGCTAGTTCCAATAATGACCAATGGTGGACAACGGAACTCCTTGTTTGATAATAGTGGACTCGTCAATTAGGACTCATTTATATCAACGGTTGTGATAATTTTTATTTGTCATCACCAGCATCATCATTAGGTATTCATTAAATCAATACCCATGCCTACCAGTAATCCGATTTTTTTCTGAACAAGATAAACTTGAAGCGTCATAATTATTTTCTGCATAATAACATGAGGTAAATACTCGTAATAGGAGAATAAGGATAATAAGAGAGAGACAGCTTCTAACAGATACAGTTTACTTCCCTAAATAGTCACGTTCTCCCACACTTCATAAACCCTCTAACTGTTGTACTTGACTCCCTTCAGATGATTTAAAAAAGAGCTCCAAGCTCACTATAAAAACTCAACTCATATCACTACCCATAGAAAAAGACATGTTACAAAAAGGGCTATAAAATTTTCCGTTTTGCTGCGCTGTCGTGGATCGATGGGGGGAGGGGAGGGGAGGGTCGTTAGCCCACAGAACCGGTAGCGAGTGCGCATCGGGCAGCTGCGCTTGCGACGGTAAAGGTGTGGTATAAGGCTTTTGTTTATGTTAGCCTTAAATATTGGCGATTTTCGTAAGAAATTGTCTAATCTTATGTAAAAGACTTATTGTATTCTTTGTAATATAAGAATCATTTTGGATAGTCTTATAAAGTAAGTAGGTGAATTTAATCCATTCCAACGTGACGAAACCTAGAAATTTAACAAACATGGCTTGGCTATTTTTATTGATCATCCTTCTTACTAGGTACTATGGTTAGGAAGCGCCTTTGTGGTGCTGGTGCCTTAGGATAAGAAGAAGCTGATGCAGAGAATCAAGTTCCGTTGGCACCCTTCGGGGGTGGAATCATAATGGTTTCTTCGAATGGTTGATTAATCTTGATTTAGAAAAAAGCCAAGACAATTTTCTCCGGTACTGTTATATGAATCGAAACTTGAGAGAATATTCAGAAAGATGATGTTATTTGTTGATCCATGCCTATTATTATAAACACTTTACTCGTGTTTTCGTTTGATTGACCAATATTACGACAGCTAGATAGCAAATATATTAATTTTCATAGAAAATTGGACAATATTGGGTAAAAATTAACTGATGTTGGAACACAGTTAACAAATACCTACGGGACGTTATTGTACCAATGACGGATGGACGGGAGCTTGAACGGGTCTATTTTCTGTGTTACAAGACCAGTTTTTATAGAAAGAAAAAAAACATTGAAATCGGCGCATACATTGCACTATACTTGCCTCTGGACCAATTATACGCAGACAGCATACAATGCCTTACGCGTTCAGTACAACAACGCGTTCAGGGTGCTGGTGGGGCGGCCTCGTTTCTGCAGCGCCTCTGGCATGTTTGCGGAAAGCAGAGTTGATGGCTTCCATGGCATCATGCGCAAGAGGTGTGCGTCAATGAGGGGAAGGGTCCGTGGAAGCCCGAACAGCATTGTGAACGCGTTGTCGGGCAGGTGGGACTGTCCTATAGCAAACCGCTGGATGCGCCTGCATGTTGGGTTTGCGAAAAATGTTTTTATTTAATTTTTTTAATTGTAAATGTGTCTCTCTACTAACATTATCATAAGCGCGACTAACAAAATATGGACAATGTCTGAAATAAATAAATTGAATTGAATTGAATTGACTATAGATCCTATTCATCGTATGCTGGTCATCATCAGACCCTGCATACGACCTGATCTGAACACCAAATAGTTAAGAACTATCTCACAAACACCATATTTCATAAAAAAAACCGCATTGAAATCAGAGCAGCCGTTCCGATGCCACATACAGATACACTTATAACGCCAGAATGATGGGAATCTTTGGAAACAAAAGGGTGGGAATGACAAAGATCAAGGAAAATGTTTAAAATACAAATACATATTCCTGCTAAATAATGATTCAGTTATTTCACGTAAAGCCGTGTGTCATAGTGTAGTATGAATATTTAAACACTGTCTAGGGAGTAGTAATTCTGATCGATTAGAAGGAAATTATTAACGAGTACATTCCCGTTAGGAACTACTTACTACCATAGTATAAAAACGGACAAGAGCGAGTCTAACTCGCGTTGAGACTTATTACAGTCCTCCGTGATAAAAAACGGGCGAAAGGGGACCCTTCTACTTTTTGGCGTAAATTCGATAAACTGATTTGGATTCGTGATTCGGAGGTCTGGTTGGGTGGGTTCCCGTTAGCCAGTGGCGTAACAATAGGGTGGCAGGGCTGGCAAAATGCCACGGGCCCCCGACCCAAGAGGGCCCAGGCCCAAGAGGCCGCGCTCAAAAATATTTTTATACATTGTTTCTGAGTATTTTAATTTATTTGAAAAGTATATGTTTATAAGTTCTGCTTAAAATCCAAAATGAGACAACTAAATTTTTTTTAATTTTCGAATTTGCCACGGGCCCACAACCACAGATTAATTAATAGTTACTTCGCCACAACTAAATTTAAAAAAAAAAACGAATTTGCCACCGGCCCCAGATGGTATAGTTACGCCACTGCCGTTAGCCGATTGCCAATGATTTTTGACATCGACGCCTTTTAGCCAGTTCTATTTTTAACTTTATTTGCTAAGATTTTTGATACATTCAAAGCTTCATTTTGAGCTTTTTTTCATTCATTCATTTTTTTTATTCTTTTTTTCATTCATTCATTCATTTTTTACTATTCTTCAATTTTGGGCGCGCTACGGCAATAGCGAAACTTCAACGACTCATTGTTCCCGATATTTCGGCACAGTAGCATGCGCCATGATCACGGGAGAACTAACTAAAGTCTCTGCGAGACCAATGTCTGTGTCTGTCCTATTTACATACGTTTAAAACATCAAAACCTACCTATTTTTTTAAATATAGACTGTAATTTTTTCACGTACGTACTATTTTGTTTGTACACATTCAAATACCTACAAAGACAAAAGAAGATTTTCTTGTTGCAAAGTTATCCTGTAAACACTTCATAACGTAGACAGGAGAAAATTCAAAACATTAAATATTGCAGCCACTATAAACAAAGCCTTACAGATCATCTCACAACAAGTAGTATAGGGACTGATGGCGTAGGTACGAGTAACTTACGCTATACCAACAACAGACTGTAATTATGTTATACATACACTTGTATACGACTCACGTACTACCTATAGCCGGTGTGTGTGTTTCTGTCACCTTAGTAACTATATGAGTTTCTACGTATGTCACAAATGCCAGTATTTGTCTCAGGGCTTCGTATTACTGTAATACAAACGCATGGAGTATAGAACTCCTACTTCGATTCTCAGTTCTTTCCTGCGTTAGGTAGGAGCTCTTGAAGTGGGCCTTGAAAAGGGCATAGTGAACAGTAAAAGCATCAGTGTGGTGAAAGGATTTAGTGCGGCTATATGCGTATCAGTTTAAGCTGAGGCATGCCGTGACATTTCTAATCGTTGATTTGATTTTTACTGACTAAATCAAGTAGGTACAAAAACCAATAAATCTAAATGTACGTGTGAAAAGTATCATCATCATCATATAATGGCTTTTAAGGAGTGTTCCAAACAAGTTCGCCAATGTCAAGTGATTTAATTAATTATATTTTTATAGTAAAGTCTCAAGTAGTCATAACCCAGTTTAAATAGTGGCAGAAAAACTGAGTTTTGACGTAGGGAAAATCCACAATTTCAAAAAGACACGCAAAACATTTTATCTAAGTTACACCGGTTAAAATTACACGAAATAACTCGAAAAAACACAATAAAATGTAACTAATTCAAAAGGACGACGTTTCTTTCAAAAATGGCAGATTGAATCCGTGTGAAAAGTATTTAGTACCTTCGTATGCTAATTAATAGGTACTTTCGAAAAATACTTGCAATCGACGTCTGGGGCGGGACAGTTAGGTTGATATGAATGACAATTTAAAAGAAAACTTATTGAAGTTCTAAGTAAAATTAATGTCGTCCCAAGAGTGTAATGTGAGGATGAAAAGGTGGGAAGTTGAACACCTCTAATTATTTTGATTGAACGGCTATTAAAACTTTCAAATACATTTTTAAACTTTTAAAGGCATTTTTCGAGGAGGAAGTTTCTAAGTTATATTTTTAAGTTCAAGCTAAACGTCGAAAAATAATAACTTGATAATATTTTTGGTGTTTTTAAAGTTTTCCTTTGTTTGAAGAAAATTTGTAGTAAGTATTACACGACCTACCTAACATTTTCTACTAGGTAGGCCTTAGGTGTGGGACTCTACATGCGTGGATACTGGGCCAGCTCATCTGTCCGGGACATTAGGGCCGGTGCGGCGACAGATTCCGCTGAGGACCTCAAAAGACGCAAACATGCAAGTCTAGACAGAGCTTACTTATTTGAGCTTTTCGGGGTCGAGACTCTGGGTCCGTGGGGTACCGGGGCGCTTCGCGTTTTCAAAATTCTTTCAGGGCGTCTGGTCAAAGTGACGCGTGACCCGGGTGCTGGCTCTTTCTGGCTCAACGCATTAGTATTGCCATTCAGCGTGGCAATACAGCCAGCATCTTAGGGATGCTTCCATCTGGTAGTGATTTGGATCAGTTGAGCTACCTTTAGAACGTTAGCAGCGGTGTTCAGGTAGCACAAATGTTTAATATTTTTTTTTTAAATTTTGTACACTTGTATTAGTTGTATTATTATTTCTGTAAATAAATGTATTTTTTTATGAAAGCATACATAATCTAATATTACATTAGTGCTGCGGCCGGCAAGTAAGGCTAATTTAATACTACTAAATGTCAAAGCTACGATGCTTGGATGTTTGTATATTTGTTACTCAATCACGCCGAAACGGCTGAACCGATTTCGATGAAATTTCGTACACAGGTAGATTATGATCTGGATTGAGATATAGACTAATTTGTATGTTGGTAAAATGCGAGTGATTCCATGGGCGTACACTAATAAATCATATTAATAATTTTATTAATATGATTTACTAGTATCATATTATTTTATTCGTGAGAGCCTTTAATTGGCTCTCTAATGCTATCATAATGTGTGTTCTAATATATTAAGCTGTTGGTTCTTCTTTAAATAAAATAAAATAAAATAAATAAATAAATAAGCTATGTACATTACCTATATACAAAAATAGAAAAAAAAACAATTAATTTTAGGGGTTAGGTTAATACTTAGAACTGAAACTCTCAATACGTTATAAACCGTAAACCATCCAAGAACTTTTATATTATGTTACTCGCTGCTACGGAACCCTTCATGGGTGAGTCCGACTTGCACCTGGCCGCTTTTTTTGAAGTCGGTTAAAAAGGAGAAAATGGTTCTATTACCTACACCTAATAGAATGATGATGATGTTTAAGACGTCGACGGACGCCAAATTCTGTAACTATCTAACTCATTAAAGTTCTGTTAAGTTAGAACGTGACAAAATAGCGCTCGCGAAACGAATAGTGAGCGAAAATCTGGTTTTTTGTATTCTTCTTCTTCTTTCGTTTCGATGTCTCACTCACAGCCATTTTGACCAATAGGTTTTTTGTATTTTACAAATCATTAGGAAAGTAATTTTTAAAAATAAAAAAGGTCCTCTTGGCGTTGTGTAATTTAATATACTGAAGGCAAAACAAATATTTTATGATTGATAGTTTAGGAGAAAAATGGTAGTAACTACGAAAACAGAGGGTAATTTGCAAATTTATCTCATGCATTATAAGTTATTTTTTCAAATTTCTGAAAAGAAGAGGAGGTGCTTTATGTGATGTAGATTAACATAAATATTTTTTTGTAGATTTTTTCCATAAAGATTGTGGAGAAAAAGGGATTTAATGCACTACAATTCACATATAGCCTTAAATAATAAAACAGGCTACCCTACTACGTCACAGTATAAACAATGGACCTTACCAATCAAAGTCCCCGCACAGGTGTCACTGTTTTCACTAGTCCAGCGCCAGCCTGCACTGTTTGAGCTTCAATTAAAACTACCAATAATAAACAGTAGGCTCATTTACATCGCGTCAGATGGTTTTAAGTTAACGACTGTTTGGTGCGAGTTATAGGCGAAATACCAGCAAGCGGTATCTCTAGGCGTGTGTTGGTTGTTACAATGAGAAGTTGACTTTGTGACCCAATAATTTGTGTCCTAAATTCTTGATGCAACACTCTGGCCCGCAAGTAAAACGTACTGCCAATTTTTCCCACTTGTACGAGACAGACTAAGTAATAAATAATAATAATATTAAGTTAATATTATAACAGTATTTTGGGAAAGGTACAGTAGGTAAGAAAATAATTTCTTGTTTTTTTTATTCATTGCTATGTCTACATGTGTACCTAGTAGAGATAGCAAACGTTTAAGCTTTGTCATTTATTCTGTGGCTTTGTACTAAATAATTAAAATAATTAAATAAATAAATAATGCTGGACAGTTCACACACCATTATCTAGCCCTTAGCTAAGCAGATCTTGTTTTATTGGTACTAGATAACTGACATACTTAATTCAATACATTACAACCTTAGATATTTTTTATTATGAAAATCACCAAAACATCCTGAAAAAATATCTTCATATCGTACAAATATTTGTTTTGAGGCGGAAATCAAACCCGCAACCTCCTGCGTTGCAGGCGAATCGTTGTCCGCCGCGCCACAGAAGTCGTGTAGTAATTGATATCTACATATTATAATCAGCCTAGTTTAATTGAGACAGATCGTAGCTCTGCTGCTTTTTTTCCTTACGATGTGTCAGTTGGTGAAGCCGTCTCAATACCGTTGGCTATGGCATTCATTAATGGATGCCTTTAAGCTTCTTTCAGCTGATGAACATGATGATTAACGACGTCATTTATTATATCAATCACAACAAATTTTGACATAAACTGTGAAGATTTTACTAACGTATTACGTTTAAGAGAAGCCTATTTGTCTCTTGACAGTCTCTTAAGACTTGGACCACGTTATAGGGATTACACACAAAATTTATAGGGTACGATGGAAAATATTGTTCACTAGTCAGTTTTATGTGCTTTTATGCATTACGTTGATGCATGCTGATGGCGCATCGTGTTTATGTTATCTAAAATATAGCCAGTTTCAAATACCATACTGATTAGTTGACCTTTTTGTCTAAGCTTTGTGTTTTTAACTGGATCTGATAATGTATACGTATTAGTTGGATTGCATAATTAGCTGTTTTACAAAAATACTAGCTCTTTTATAAAACTACTAGCTGTTTTACAAAACAGCTTAATTACATTCAGCTGGATTATTACTGCGTAAGTAAAGTCATACTCTTCCAAATGCAACTTCATTCGTCGTACCTATATTATTTGCTAATATTTACTTTATCTATCCCATGAATGTAGTAGTACATGGATTGAGTGCTAAAATAGCATAGTGTTCCTTCTTACTCCTATCCTAGAAGATAGCTTGCTATCCTATGTTAGAGAGAAACAAATATATTGTCACACGACAGTCGTTTTTCCGTTCCGTACCCTGAATATTGGCACCATGCATATACATCTTCCTAGATTGTTACCATGAATGTAGTAGTAATTTGAGATTTGGCCTGGTACGACTTACACAAATAAAAACAGATAGATATATGCTTGTCTCATTCCAACACATGAATACATTCATATAAAAGAATGAGACTGGTATAATCGATACCGTTTCGTTTTTAGCCTTAGTTCCATGCCATCTGTCCATCTTCCTAGATCTATCCTCAACTTTCCATGTCATCTCCGTATCACCTATCCAAATACTTTGAAAGGCGAAACACACACTCTTGACGTTTCGCCACCGGCCGCACGAGTCAAGCTTGTAATCGCTCCTCACATATCAAATCGGAAGAACTACCAAATTAAAGAAAAATCATCAAATTTCAGACGTAATGTGCAAATCAGCACCTTCCGCCAAAATCATCATATCATCGGAATGGAATTATAGGAGGCAGTGTAAGCTTACATGCTTATACAACCTACCGAGGGTAAACAGTTCCTCAGGTTGTCAGGTTTTAGTCCTGAATCTATTTTAGAAGCCTTTCAACAAAAAAATACAGTTTTGTAAAACAGTTAGCTGTTTTGTAAAATATGGAGGTTATACTTGTATAGATACTTTATACAGTAGGTACTCGTATACCGCAAATTATATAACATCTAAGGAGCCATAACATTTGCTATTTATTGAAACAATACCTCAGGGTAGTTCCGAGGGCTTCAACCCTTGCCTAATTGACAATCCAAAGCTCATTGTCCAATAGTTTGTCGATTTATATAAACACAGTTAGCTAAATAATAGCCAGTGGCTGTTTCTGGCGAAGTAGAGATACCAAAACAAAGCATAATGTCCCTGTATATATAAACTTACACAGTTGCCGGACTTGTTTGTAAGATTCGTTGGTATAAGATATGCTGTGGTGTGTCCGGCCAAAGAATAGACCCCTCCGTCTCCTCCCGTAGCTGTCGTAAAAGCCGCGACTAAAGAATTACCCGGACTTGTTGATAAGATTCGTTGGTATAAGATTTGTCCTGGCTGCTAGCTTTAACGAATGTGTTATTACTGGAAGAAAGCATTAGCAGAGTCAGTCGTGGGAAGCAATGGCGGCCATGAGCTCACCACTTGTCACGCCTATATCCCACGATCCTTATCGGTTCACCCGTCTCGGCGAGATTGAGTAAAAAACATCTAATTATCGTAACTTTTTCATTTATAATATTAGTGGGATTTGTGGAAAACGGGGTAACAGTATTTACAGTGTTTTTTGTTTCAAGCACATTCATAGCCAAACTATGATATTTATGTGATTCTATAAATTAGAACTTGTGTGAACTTGTCATTTAATTACCGTCAAATTAGTTTTCGCTATCTGAAGAAGTGTTGACGAGCTGTGATGACGAAAAAACACGAAAAAGTTTGAATTTAGCACCTCATTTGAAAGCAACCAACAGTTTCGTACTGAAAATTAAATCAGCAGCGAACGTGTTAATACATATAGTTAGCCCCGTTTTCCACAAACCCACTAATACCATAAATGTAAAAGCAACTACATTAATTGCATCATGTTAATATTGTTGTTAGTAATATTTGTGTATAATTTGTCTTTTTGGTATTTATTTAACAATACATGTTAAATAAATACCTAAAAAGACACATGGGTTGTACTTATCTTTTACTTCATACTCTCATTATAATTGTCTTCTTCTTCTTAGCTTAGGTAATGGCTTCTGTGCATTATTTGCAACAATTTAGCCAATGTCAAGTGATATAATTATTATAGTTTTATAGTCAAGTCGTCAAGAGTCTCCGTCAAGTCCTAACCCAGTTTAAATGGTGGCCGAAAAACTGAGTTTTAATAGGAAAAATCCACCACTTCGAAAAGACTCGCAATACACTTAAATTTCACTACATCACACATGTGCCATTTATCCAAGTTACACCGGTTAAACTGCCACTAAAATTACACGAAATAACTCGAAAAAACACATTAAAATGTAATAAAATAAAAATGACGACGTTTCTTTCAAAAATGGCAGATTTCAACCCTATAATTGTCTTCTTCCTAGAGTGCATCCACTATTGAAGGTTGACACTAATTTATTCAAAGTTTTCTATGCCTACTGTATACTTGAGACACCTTATTATTTGACACCTGTTTACGCGAAGCCAGGTTAGTCTCCTCTTATAAACACACGCTTGGTTGAAATCTGCCATTTTTTAAAGAAACGTCGTCATTTTTATTTTATTACATTTTAATGTGTTTTTTCGAGTTATTTCGTGTAATTTTAGTGGCATTTTAACCGGTGTAACTTGGATAAATGGCACATGTGTGATGTAGTGAAATTTGAGTGTATTGCGAGTCTTTTCGAAATGGTGGATTTTTTCCTGTAAAAACTCAGTTTTTCAGCCACAATTTAAACTGGGTTAGGACTAGACGGAGACTCTTGACGACTTGACTATAAAACTATAATAATTATATCACTTGACATTGGCTAAATTGTTGCAAATAATGCACAGAAGCCATTACCTAAGATAAGAAGAAGAAACACACGCTTGTATTGCGAACTCTACATCAGTCCACAGCTTAATCAATATCAAAAACACTCAGACCCTTTTGCATATGCAAACATGTGTCACTTCCATGGTCTTCTCAGAGACTGTGCCAGGCCACATGAACCTTTAAAGGCTAAACTGCATGACACATTTTAACTTGAAAGTTAGTTGTTTCTAATTGTACATATTTTAATAACTGATATATAATCTGATAAAGTGCTACAAGGATAATTTCGCACGCCTTTGGTTGACGTTGTGACTCTGTTAGATTACAATATGGCAGTGAGTTCTGATTTCGGCCACGTGCCAAATGATCCTTGTAGCACTGTAATCTGATAATGACCAGCATAGCATGATGTATTTATGATCATACAGGAGCTGTTGAAAAAAATTAAGGGTGGTACAAATCGTTTGGCAAAAAAAAAATGCTCAATTTCGGCGGTATGGCGGCCGTTTGGAACCGTCCGAAAATTATGGCATAGTGATGTTCGTACATGGCTGCACGACGATGGTTAACTGTGCAAAAATTAGCCTGGTACATACAAATGGTTGAATTGTTTTTTTTTTTTAAATTAACGTATTCGCATCGGTATGGCGGGCTGTAAGTCACACCGGAGAAGTATGGCATGACACTACCGCCTACTTCTTTTTTTATGGACTATCGGAAAATACTAGAATTTTTGTGGTACAAATCGTTTGACACTCTTAATTTATCCGACGATTTCGACTAACGCCCACGCGGTTGGGCCGCCGGTACCAGCGCTATGACCATCATTTTTCTTTTTGTCATTACGTAATAAGACCCCTGAAGAACCGCCATACTGGTACAAATTACCCAATATTTTGTGTCACTATCTGGTCTATCAGGATTTAGAGAATAACCGAAGCCGAAGAACCAAGAACCGTTGGAGTGAGCGAATTTTTGAGTGGAAACCGCGTCTTGGCAAACGATGGAAAACGATGACCTACGAAAGGCGGCGGGCAGAATAGTGGATGAGAAGAGCCGAACACCGGGCTCAGTGGCGCGTATTGGGAGAGGCCTATGTCCAGCAGTGGACTAGTGTGGACTGATGATGATGAAGCTAGACTAGTGACCCACACTGTAAAACAAGTAATTAATTTTGTAAAAATGTTCCTCAACGCAATGAAACGGCTGAAACGATTTTGATCAAACATAGCTAAGAACACTCCCGACTAATTCACCTTTCAAACAAAAAAAACTATTAAAACTGTTCATCCGTTCGGGAGCTACGATGCCACAGACCGACAAACACACAGACACACACAGAAACACATACAGATACTTGACGTGTCTGTGTGTGTAACTTTTAACACCTTGTCGTTTTTGTGTTGGGGGTTAATAAAGCGACAAATATACAAAAACAAAAATGACAGACAATCTTACTTTGGTCGAAGTAGACAATAACCTCCCTGTTAAATTAATTTTCAACCCTCCGCATTTTAGTTTGCGCAAAATTAGTTATGCAAGATTGAAGTGGTCATCCAAGTCTTCCGCAGGTTTGAGATCTGTGCAAACATTCATAGCAGAACCGTAATTGGGCTACCGGCTTGTGACGTCACGGGATACAATACTAACAGTAGAACAACTGCGAAACAAAACGTTTTTATAACCTGACAAGTTATGGTAACAGCGAGCTGGAGCGACGATGAGGATGGAAGGTGGACAACGGAACTACTCGATGGTTAATAGTAGACTGACCATGTATAGGCTCATTTTGATAAGCACATCGGTTCCGATCACTATACCCTGGTTCAGAATTCAAGATATAGATACAGGCTAGGCATGTTATTCTAACTCAGATCTGAGAAACTATAAAATAATCAATATTTTTTCGTACATATTTTTGAGTTATTTCGGTTATTAACAAAGTTATCAAGCAAAAATATATACGTTATTAGAAAATATTTCATGTTACTTGGAAGACTGCAGAGATTCAAAACAATGGGCTTTGTTTTGAAAGCCGGTCCCCATTTTGCTAGTTTCATTCGTTTCTCCTCATTTGCGAATACGAATGTGCTTTTCGCACAGTTTTACAATGGAATGGTCATACTGTGTCAATAGCTAAGAGTTACATATAATATTTTAACATTAACACATTGACTCATCAGATAAACTTAGGTAGGTAGTGGGTTTATGTTTATTTGCCGCAAATTGAAGGTAGGTACCGCGCGAGCGAACCCGCTGGCGGATATTACAAAAATTTAATACCGTAGGAAAAGCCGCTGGACAGTACTAGTAAAATATGATCCACGCAAAAAAAAAAATTACCACTGGTTTGTCTCTTTGACGGTGACATTTGTTTGTTTACAAAAAATATCTCGAATTCTGAACCAGTAATTTTATAAATAAAAAGCTTGTACGTAACAAGTAATTAATTTTGTAAAAATTTAAAAATCCTCTACGCAATGAAACGGTGAACCGTTTTTGATAAAACGTAGCTAAGAAAGACAAATACACATTTAAAAAAAAAAAAAAACCTTTTCATCCGTGGGAGCTGCGATGCCACAGACAGACACACACATACACACAGACACGTCAAACTTATAACACCCCGTCGTTTTTGAGTCGGGAGTTACAAATATATTTTTCCCAACCAAAAAAATTGTAAATAGCTACGAAAAAAAATTAGTGATTCTGTGTTCCTAACTATTGTGGCAGTAACGTAGACTTAGTGAGCGTATTTTCGACTTTGTTTTCAGAGAGCACTTTTGTCTTGGATGAAGTCTGGTGAAGTATACGGCAATTTTGTTAGGTAGTAGACATGGGATATGGCTGATGTTACATAGCTCTATCACATAAAAAGGCTAATATCCACCAAAGTGGTGAAGATCAGAGATTTATTTAAACAATCTTGGAATATGTTCGAGAACTAATTAAAATTAACTAATTAAAATAATAATTTTAAATTGATCTTTTGGAGACAGGTTATATTAGGAACAAAATTATAGGTATAAAGACAAGGGATCAAAGTCAAAGGATCCATTAGGAACTACTCCTAACTACTCATCACGGTTACAACTAATTGTTAAAAACCTTGTTTTTTGTGGGAAAAAAAAATTACGAGAAAAACCTTTCGCACCTCAGCCGGCTACACGCCCGAGGTTTTTTTAAATTTATTTTATTATTCTACTAGGTTTGACGGATCAAGCAGAGGGCCCATCCGATGTTAAGCGGTAACCTCTGCCTATGAACAGTGCATTATACAAATACAAATACAAAAATATTATTTATTTTGCCAAAACAAACTTACAGAGAAACTTACAATTAACAAAAAATACTTATACATCATCACATAGGTCACGTCCACCTAGGACGCACCCTATGTGGCATTACACCGCGCCCCCCACACCCTGAGACATAAAGATGAAAAGTATCATGTGCCTGTAATTTCACCGGCACACATACCCTTCAAACCGGAACACAGCAATGCAAGCACTGCTGCTTTGCGGCATAAATAGGAGGTAGTACTTCCCCGGACGAACTGTTTCACAAACAAGCTTTACTACTACTAAACTAACTACTAACTACCTACTACCACTAATTACTAACTACTAGTTCAGAGGTCGTCCATTTGCAGTCCTTTGTTATACCTAAACAAAATCGTGACCTACTTTTCAAACCCAACCAAGAGCACAAAAAATGCTCAAATTCATCAAAAATCCCCAGATTAAAGCCCCAACATCGTCACAGTCACGATACATCACTTCACCGTCATGTCATAGATGACCATTTTCGTATTTTTTTGTTAAAAATGCCGTGGAGTTATAAAAATAAATGAGGCTTCGCAAACAGTGGGGTGAGGACAATAGTTAGGTCATTATATTCGGTCATTTGAAGCTATGGTTTCGATTTAAGGGTTTTTTATTTAAGGGTGGCCGGGGGTGGGAATAAATAACCTGTAAGTTGGGGGTAGTCATGGTTTTTTAACAAGTTCTTTTTGAATAGGGATTATGATTCGACTTGTTGAGATTTTGATTTTAGCTTTGATACCGTGGTGTTTTCTGCCTGATAATAGACCCCTCCGTCTCCTCCCATGGATGTCGTAAAAGCTGACTAAGGGATTACCCGGACCTGTTGATAAGATTCGTTGTTATAAGATTTGTCCTGGCTGCTAACTTATTATAGAACTAGCGACTCGTTCCGGCTTCGCACGGGTAGTTTCAGGGTGAAAAACAGCCCCCCTCCTATCCCTCCTCCTGGTAACCTATGTCACTCGTGGTGAATGTAGCTTTCCAATGGTGAAATAATTTTTTAAATCCTCACAGTAGTGTTTGAGTTTATTCATTACAAACATAAACACACACAAAAATACAAATCTTTCCTCTTTATAATATTAGTGTAGATTAATGTAGAAGTGTAGATGTGTTGTTACTGGAAGAGAAAGTGGTATAACTGTAACAAGGAGGGGTATATTCTTAGGCCGGACTCACCACAGCACAAGCTGACTATGGGATTACAAGGGAAGATGCCAGGGATGGGCAGCAGCATCCACCTCACTAGTCAATACCAATAATGCGAGAATTTTCTTTTTTCACTCAAATAAAAATTCAAAACATTCCATACAAAATTACACCATTCCTGTATCGTCACATTAATTTTAACGATTAAACTCGTATTCTTTGGCACTTGTAAAAACGCCTATTCAACGAGGGAGGACGTAAAAAGCCTATTCAGATTGTGGTTGTCGTAAAATCTAGTGATGTACCGGATTGACTAAATAGTCCGGAAACAATTGCGGATAACATAGATTTCTTACAGATAGCCGTTGGAATAAACGAGTTCTTGAGTGATTCAATTAAATTCAATCATTTGTTTCTTGTAAGTAAGTGATTTAAAAATATAGCATAGGTAAATACACATTTTTACAAAGTCATCCCCAAAGCTTCTCCCCAAAGCAGTATGCCATACGACATGACGCAATGGAATTAGCTAAAGTAGACGAGATGTTGTGATGGGTATATCTATAGGCAGACAGTGTGGAGTGCCCTCAGGCTAGATGGAGCGATGACTTGCGCAGTTAGCTGGTAGGAAACTGGCTTGGAAGAACCGAAAATGCTCTTATTTGTCACAGGTAGTAAGCGCACGCCATTGCGACCTGTGAGCAGTGTGTCCAGCAGTGGACTGCAATGATGACCGACGATATTTTGAAGATTAAAGGAAGTCAGTGGGTGTAGGCGGGTCAAGACTGATTGGCATTGTATTCTATTGAGATGTCTATATCTAGTAGTGGACTTCTTGAGGCTGACGACGAACATGATGATAAATTACTATTATATGTTAATTCTAGTCCTTTTTGTCCCACTGCTGGACAAAGGCCTCCTCCATCTCCTTCCAGACATGACGATCTTGAGCTATGTTTTCCCAGTCAGCCAGAAACTTATCATTGTTGTCTCGCCATCCCCGTTGTGGTCTGCCGCGTCGCCTTCTCGCTGGGCCAGGACGCCAACCAGTGACAAACAATGCTCACAAAAAAAAAAGAAAAAGATAACTATTATTTAAATTTGCAATATGATTATAAGAGAAACAAAACACATTAAAATAAACAATAGTATCAAGTTTTATCCGTCCATTGCTGCTTGATTATTGAACACATTTGAAGGACTAGGTTGAGTGTAAGCCAGCCTTGTATGAAACTCATTTATCATCATTCGAATTTTCAAAGGCCATATGTATGGGATGCTAATTCCATAGTAAAGTTCTTAGAGAGTATATGAATGAGAATAATGTTCGACGGAAAAATTAAAGAAATTTAAAATCTTAATATTTCTAATTTTTCTTAACTATTTATTTTGTATTACATTCTATTTAACTAGAACTTCCTAGGTTTCAAATGAAGTTACCTTTGTGATAACATGACATAATATGTAGGTACTTACATTGCCAGCCTAGGCCGACTAGGTCAATATATCTCGAAGAAGGTTCTTTCAATAATTTCTAAGCATGTTTCAGAGAAATACAGTCATTTATTTGGTGAACTATACGACCAATATGGTACGCACATTTTTTTCCGCTTAGGTACTTGCTCTACGGAAATCACCACCAACATCTACCACATCCCTAGTAGATAAATATGTACGAATATTTTCCTACACCACCGCTATAACAGGAAAAGTGCAATTCTTTCGCTTGAATTGTAATTTTGCTTGTACAATTTGACGTTTAGATGGCTTTTGAAAATTATACCTCGCAATATGCTTAAAAATTGCTAGGGTTTAGCGATTTTTATATGAGGTTGGATTTATTTTCGATAAGGTTTTCCTGTTCGTTTCATGGAAGAGCTGCTATTATAATGTTGGGGTTTTTTATACCTAATAAAAATAACCATCTCCACAGTTAGGAAAACAATTAGTTAAGTTAACTTTAGTGTTATTAATAAGTACTTACTTTTAAAATTCCAAAAGATAAATATTTTTAAACTAATATTTATCCATTTTTACAGCTAATTTATTGCAAAAAGTTAAACACGTATAGCACTATGAAAATAGTTGTAAGGAAACTGACCTAAATGTTTAATAACTTTGTACTATTATTTGAATCTTACGCCTATATTCTTAAGGATCATATTAAACATTGCATTAAATTGATTAAGAATCAAGTTTTTACCGAGCATTGAAATGACTGGCTTGAAGACAATGATCGTGGGAAAAATTCCAAGCTAACTGTACCGGGGAAAGCAAGAAAGATATGGTCGATTGTATGCTGAAACGGAGAAGAAAAGCAATAAGTGATAAGTCTGACTTACCAAAAAACAACCTCAGCAACGCAGAATCCATTAAAAAAGATGAATTACTACAAGAACCGACAGAATCCAACCTAATAAGTAGACCTTTGTCAGCTAGTCATCGTGTCATGATAAGTCAGATTTACCAAAAAACAACAACTCAGCCTCAAACAATACAAAAGCCGTCAGAAAAGCTTCATTACTACAAGAACGGACAGAATATAACCTAATAAGTAGACCTTTGTCAGCTAGTCATCCTGTCATGATATGTCAGATTTACTAAAAAACAATAACTCAGCGTCAAGCAACGCAGAAGCCATCAGAAAAGCTTCATTACTACAATAATCTACAGAATCCAACCTAATAAGTAGACTTTTGTCAGCTAGTCATCGTGTCATGAAAAGTCAGATTTACCAAAAAACAACAACTCAGCCTCAAGCAATACAGAAGCCTTCAGAAAAGTTTCATTACTAGAAGAACCGACAGAATCCAACCTAATAAGTAGACCTTTATCAGCTAGTCATCGTGTCATGATAAGTCAGATTTACCAAAAAACAACAACTCAGTCTCAAGCAATACAGAAGCCTTCAGAAAAGTTTCACTACTACAAGAACCGACAGAATCCAACCTAATAAGTAGACTTTTGTCAGCCAGTCATCGTGTCATGATAAGTCAGATTTACCAAAAAACAACAACTCAGCCTCAAGCAATACCTTTAGAAAAGTTTCATTACTACAAGAACCGACAGAATCCAACCTAATAAGTAGACCTTTGTCAGCTAGTCATCGTCTCATGATAAGTCAGATTTACCAAAAAACAACAACTCAGCTTCACGCAATACAGAAGCCGTCAGAAAAGCTTCATTACTACAAAAACGGACAGAATTCAACCTAATAAGTAGACCTTTGTCAGCTAGTCATCCTGTCATGATATGTCAGATTTACCAAAAAATAACAAATCAGCCTCAAGCAACGCATTAGCCATCAGAAAAGCTTCATTACAACAAGAATCGACAGAATCCAACCTCATAAGTAGACCTTTGTCAGCTAGTCATCGTGTCATGATAAGTCGGATTTACCAAAAAACAACAACTCAGCCTCAAGCAACGCAGAAGCCGTCAGAAAAGCTTCATTACTACAAGAATCGACAGAATTCAACCTCATAAGTAGACCTTTGTCAGCTAGTCATCCTGTCATGATATGTCACATTTCCCAAAAAAACAATAACTCAGCCTCAAGCAACGCAGAAGCCATCAGAAAAGCTTCATTACTACAAGAATCGACAGAATCCAACCTCATAAGTAGACCTTTGTCAGCTAGTCATCCTGTCATGATATGTCAGATTTACTAAAAAACAATAACTCAGCGTCAAGCAACGCAGAAGCCATCAGAAAAGCTTCATTACTACAATAATCTACAGAATCCAACCTAATAAGTAGACTTTTGTCAGCTAGTCATCGTGTCATGAAAAGTCAGATTTACCAAAAAACAACAACTCAGCCTCAAGCAATACAGAAGCCTTCAGAAAAGTTTCATTACTAGAAGAACCGACAGAATCCAACCTAATAAGTAGACCTTTATCAGCTAGTCATCGTGTCATGATAAGTCAGATTTACCAAAAAACAACAACTCAGTCTCAAGCAATACAGAAGCCTTCAGAAAAGTTTCACTACTACAAGAACCGACAGAATCCAACCTAATAAGTAGACTTTTGTCAGCCAGTCATCGTGTCATGATAAGTCAGATTTACCAAAAAACAACAACTCAGCCTCAAGCAATACCTTTAGAAAAGTTTCATTACTACAAGAACCGACAGAATCCAACCTAATAAGTAGACCTTTGTCAGCTAGTCATCGTCTCATGATAAGTCAGATTTACCAAAAAACAACAACTCAGCTTCACGCAATACAGAAGCCGTCAGAAAAGCTTCATTACTACAAAAACGGACAGAATTCAACCTAATAAGTAGACCTTTGTCAGCTAGTCATCCTGTCATGATATGTCAGATTTACCAAAAAATAACAAATCAGCCTCAAGCAACGCATTAGCCATCAGAAAAGCTTCATTACAACAAGAATCGACAGAATCCAACCTCATAAGTAGACCTTTGTCAGCTAGTCATCGTGTCATGATAAGTCGGATTTACCAAAAAACAACAACTCAGCCTCAAACAACGCAGAAGCCGTCAGAAAAGCTTCATTACTACAAGAATCGACAGAATTCAACCTCATAAGTAGACCTTTGTCAGCTAGTCATCCTGTCATGATATGTCACATTTCCCAAAAAAACAATAACTCAGCCTCAAGCAACGCAGAAGCCATCAGAAAAGCTTCATTACTACAAGAATCGACAGAATCCAACCTCATAAGTAGACCTTTGTCAGCTAGTCATCCTGTCATGTTATGTCAGATTTACCAAAAAAACAATAACTCAGCCTCAAGCAACGCAGAAGCCATCAGAAAAGCTTCATTACTACAAGAATCCACAGAATCCAACCTCATAAGTAGACCTTTGCCAGCCAGCATCGAGGAACACAGAACGGAGGCCTGCAATGCTCTTAGTCAGCCAGTGATCAGTTTTTTTTAAAGTAAACCCAGAGCGTTACAATATGTACCTATAATCCAAATAACAAAATACAAAACAATCAGGCCAAAAAGGGTTACACAAATATGACAAAAATTTAAGGAAATTAACAAAAGTGCTTAATTTATATTTGTTTTAAAGAAAGGAAAAATATGAGTAAGTGAAAGTAAAACAATAAAAATATAAGAGTATTTTCCCCTTGTGTAGCATTGATGAGGTGAGTAAATGGGTGTGTGGGTGAGTGAGTGAGTGAGCAGGTTCTCCTGCTACCATCAGTCTCTTAGAGTCTGGGTATCACAGGAAAAAAAAAGTAACTACAACGATGTATGGTGTAGTCACTACAACATAAGCACTTCTACACTTACACATTGTATTGGATTATTGTTTGTAATGTTTCAAGGTAAGGATTTAAATTGCTCCTTACTAAATCTTTTCACCATACTGGTTCCATCCCCATTGGCCATAAGGCCCATTTCAGGGCCACTATAACTGAAGCTGGGTTCTCACCTAACGCAGACCAAGAAAGAACCAATGACACGAAGTTGTAGCAAAAAATCTGAAACTAAGTTTTTGTTACTTACACCTGTTTACGTACATGCAACAGTCGCGTGCGCACAAACAGCATAATAATTTGCAAAACATCCTTTATTATCATTAACACAATCAATTATCAGTCTTATTCCTTTTGATATAAGTACTACAATAGCTGTTTATCTATTTGTGCATGACTTGTGGGTATAATTAGCCAGGTTTTTATCGAAACTGTAGTTTCGAGTCAAGTTCATACTTGCTGTTAATTCAAGCGTGTTGGCCTATGTCGTGTAGTTTCGAGTCAAGTTCATACTTGCTGTTAATTACATTAACCTACATACCCATACCTACATACCTACATTACCATTGGCCTAGGTCGGGACCGGATGTACTCGTAGCTGTACAAAATTGCTGACATTTGATATCATTGACCGAGCGAGCGAAGAGAGCGACAAAAAAAGCAAACCTCGCAACGACTGACAAAAAAATTCTTTCATCTCTCCAGATGTATATATGTTATCCTTTGTTCTTATGTTGATACTCGTACTTGGGTAAAGTCCATAATTATAATCTTGATGATACTTGATATAAAAGTTCTAATATTTCATAGTTTTTTTTTGTTGTCGTCAGAAATTTTTGATTGACATTTACTGGCCGATTTTGTTAAAATTTAGCAGAAAAATTTGATACTAGGAATATAATAGAATTGAAAATACTATATAAAACACCTTATTAAATAAAATAAAAAAGTCTAGGTTTTTTAATGGTTTTTTATGTGGTCTAGGACTGCCTAAACAAGATTTTCGAATATGAGCAAAATCGTTCTAGAGGTTAACTAGTCGTTTAGAGTTTTTTTAAGGGCCCTCTTAGGTCTGGAACCCTAAGGGTTAAAGACAAAAAGATGACTATTATTTGTTTGTTTGATTGGGTGCTTTCACGCCTAAACATCTGGACCAATTTTGATGAAATAAGGTACACAGATATATTTAAAACGGGATAAATAAGATAGTTTCATCCCCTCTGCATTACATTTCCCTCGAGAGACAACTCGGGTGAAAGTTAAACTATAAACTACCACCAGGTAGTCATATTTTGATAGACTTAAAAAAAAAAAAAAAAAAAAACTTATAACAAGACACCATTTATTATGAACTGTTCACTTCGTGATCCTAGCATAATGCACAGAATACATAATAGAAGGTTCATTATGTACTGTAATGACTCGTAATTACACTGTCAAGGTTTCTGTTTACAGTCCATTGTCTTTGTTATGTTTTAATTTGAATTTAAGATGCAATTGAATCTTGACTCGATCGTAATAGAGCTTTCAAGAGAAGCTCTTTATCATAAGACTTCACAATAACGTTCATACTCGCAGGTATAGTGGGCCGTAATAAAACCCAGTTCATAAACAATTTTTTAATCCCCTTAACATATAATTTATCCCACTTCTGGGCAGGGGTCTCCCCCAAATTCTTCCACTTGTCCCTGTCATTGGCAGTCTCCCACCACTCCTTCCCAAAATTAACAAGATCGTCTCGCCAACGCTTTCTCGGCGACCCCGAGGTCGCCGTCCTTCAGGTATCCAGGGTGTGCTGATACTCGCCTACCGGTTGGGAAGCATACGATTGACGTGCTCCGCCCAATCCCATTGGAGCCTGGCTGTTTTATATCACACACACCAACACAAGATACAAGATACAAGATACACGATATTTATTTGCATAAATAAGTGTTACAATTTGGTCTTATAAAATAGTGAGCACTTATGACTTATTTGCCCTCTGCAGGCATCGCAAATTTTTCGAGGGCGTAAACTGCTACTTAGTTTACTAAGTATATCTAGTTTACCTTTGTTTTACCTATAGGTAAAACAACTAACTACTAAAATTTTAACTAACACAACAGCAACAAAAAAAAACATCCAAAGTTACTAACATTACAGAGTTACTAGGTACATTCATCAATTTGGAAATTTAAGAATAGGTATAAAAGGTAATTTAGGTAGCTAAAGTTGGCAAATGGTCATTTTTAGGGTTCCGTAGTCAAAGACAAGGAACCCTTATGGATTCGTCATGTCTGTTTGTCTGTCTGTCTGTCTGTCTGTCCTTGTATGTCACAGCCTTTTTTTTCCGAAACTATAAGAGCTATACTGTTGAAACTTGGTATGTAGATGTATTCTGTGAACCGCATTAAGATTTTTACACAAAAATTAAAAAAAACAATTATTCTTGGGGTTCCCCATACTTAGAACTGAAACTCATTTTTTTTTTCATCAAACACCTATACTTGTGGGGTATCTATGGATAGGTCTTCAAAAATGATGTTGAGGTTCTAATATCATTTTTTTCTAAACTGAATAGTTTGTGCGAGAGACACTTCCAAAGTGGTAAAAAGTGTCCCCCCCCCCCGTAACTTCTAAAATGAGAGAATGATAAAACTAAAAAAAATATATGATGTACATTACCATATAAACTTTCACTCAAAATTGGTTTGAACGAGATCTAGTTAGTAGTTTTTTATTTTTGGGGTTCCCTATACTTAGAACAGAAACTCAACAAAAAAAAAACATCAAACCTATACGTGTGGGGTATTTATGGATAGGTCTTCAAAAATGATATTGAGGTTTCTATTATAATTTTTTTCTAAACTGAATAGTTTTCGCGCGAGACACTTCCAAAGTGGTAAAAAGTGCCCCCCCCCCCATAACTTCTAAAATAAGAGACTGATAAAACTAAAAAAAAAAAAATGTACATTACCATGTAAACTTTCACTCAAAATTGGTTTGAACGAGATCTAGTTAGTAGTTTTTTTTTAATACGTCATTAATCGTAATCCATCCAACAACTTTTATATTATGTTACTTGCTGATACGGAACCCTTCATGGGCGAGTCCGACACGCACTTGGCCGCGTTTTTATTCTATTAAATATTCATCAACAGTATAGAAACACCTTTGAATAAGGAATGTTTTTAGCTTTCCGATAAACATCCTAATTTTAGTTTCATTTTTTATATTAATTGGTAGCTTGTTAAAATAATTTGCTGCCATATAATAAGGACTTTTGTTTAGCATACTTATTCTAGAATATGGCAGAAAAAGTCTGTCTTTGTGTCGAGTGTTTCTGTTATGTGTTTCGTTTATTTTGGTGAAATGGTTATTATTTTTATAAACGAAAATGCAAATGTTCATAATGTAAATTGAAGGTAGCGTCAGAAGATGAAATTTTATGAAATAAGGTTTACAGCTTTGCATGTTATCAATCTGGGCTATGATTCTAACACAAATTCTAAGATTCTAAGAACTAAGAATATGATTCTAAGAACCATTAGCCGTATTACGAAACTCAATTGGAGTTGGACAGGCGACTTAGCAAGATTTGGTGATGGTAGGTGGAGTAAGGCCCTGACTGAGTGGTAACCTAAAGGATACACGAAAGGCCTTAGCCTGTATATATTCTGTGCCTTAGCAGACCATTAGCCAGGTGGAAAGATAACATCGTTCCTGTATAGGGGAAGACCTAAATGCAAAATGCCCGGAACAAATTTGAGTGGCGTTTGAGAAGAGGCTATGCCCAGCAGTGGGTTACTGCGAGCCGCCAATGATGATGATGATGACTAAGAACCATCTCGCAAATATCATCTTTCATATAAAAACACATTGAAATCGGAGCACCCGCTCTGGAGCTACGTGGCAACAAAGAAACATGCATACAGGCAGACAGACATACTATGGCTTCAATCTAATAATACTTAATCAGGGGTTAAAAAAACGGTATTGGAGTAAAAGATGTGAATGTTGTAGAGTAAGTCTAAAATATTATGTAATTTCAATCAAACTATTAAACATGTTTTTTTTTTCTTTATAATTGGCGCCGCACGGATTGTGCATTTGCCATTTTCATATTTTGCAACGTTACACTCCTTCCAAGTCGTCAAAGTCACAGTCGAGTCATGTTTTAGTAAAACGGTAGCCAATTTTACAAAAACTTTGGTAGACAATTTCCACCAATTTCAAAAGTCACGCAATTCACTTCCATTTCATTTCACTACACTTGTGCTTTTTAAACGAGCTACATTAGTTAAAATGCCACCAAAATAACACAAAATAACTCAAGAAAACACTAGGAAAATAAATAAAATAAAAGTAGACAACGTCTCTTTTCGAAAGTGGCGGGAAGAGTCAATTTAAACATGTTATTACAAGCTTTTATTTAACTTGCAATGTATGTTTGTATGTTTGTTTGGGTGGAATCTTGCAACTGAATTTCAAAGCAGTTATCCTCAACCGATTGAGCTGAAATGAATACAACATAAATAAATAATGATGGTCAGTTCACATACCATTATCTAGCCCCAAGCTAAGCAGAGCTTATATTATGGGTACTAGATAACTGATATACCTACTTAATACAATACATTACATAGATATATATATTTTTACTATACAAATTTGGCATGTTACCTGTCAAGTTCCGATGACAATACAATATTTATGATGGTGACAGCCAGCTGATCTCATGATGGTGGACAACAGAACTCTTCGTTGGCTAATACTAGACTGGCCGTGCTTAGGCTCATTTTGATCAGCACGCGGTTAAGATCACTAATATTATAAAAGCTTGTAAAAAAAAAGAAAAAAAAATACAAAGAACTTATTTTCTGTATAACAATTTAGAGAAAAACAACACTAGGGTATGTTTATTTTACTTTTGATTTAAAAACATTAAATAATTTCGTTTTAAATTACTTTTCTTCCAAAAGTTTAATCAAATTTTTATGACTGTCTTCCTTTTTACATCGCGCCATTTAAATAACCTGCAAAGCCGAAACACTAAAATACTTTATAGTAGCCGTTATCACCAAACATAATTAAAGCATTGTCTTGAGGCGGGAAAATTACGAAAACCGTAAATTGTAAAGCCAAGCGTCTTTAAGATGATATTTAAAATAGTCTCATAAAAACGTCCCTACTAATACACTAAACACTTTGACCTCTCCTGACTTTAAACTCAGAACAAAAGTTGACGCTGATGATTGAAATGTTAGGAAAGACGCAGCTCAAGATAAATTGGTTAGAAACATCTTAACCAGAAGCACTTGAGCTGTAATGAGTTTTATCCCGATAGAAAACTCAAAGAGGGAGACTAGAAAGTAAAGAGTGTTACAGCTCAAGATATTTTGGATCGAGAAGGTCAGAAAAAACGTGAGTGTGATCGATCTACCGACTCCTGTTTCTTAAAGGTATAAAATATTTTATTGGTAGTTAAGACTTTATTATGCGATTCTAAGATTAGGATAATAGGTAAAATCATTAGGGGACAATGTACAAAGTCTTTGTTTTGTCTCTGTTTTTTAAAAATATCCGGGATCATCATAAAGTGTCGTTAATTTATGAATGCCCACAGCTTTGCTACGTATAAAGGCACAAGCCCACTGCGGCGCACGGGCGTACACGCTATAAGATTGCACTAAAGCGAAGCGCTTTTTATAAAAAAAACTATGTAATTGGCATCACAGCAACACACGAACCTGCTAAACACGAAGTGCAGTTTACACATTTTGTATCCACGCAGCGTGCGCAGCGTGTACATAGTTCCATAGTTATACAGCCTGCGCCGTATTTTTCCTTCCCTTTTTTTATATCCCAATTCCTACTTCCCGTCCCATCCTACTAATCCCACTACGTTACTCAATCACGCTGAAACAGATGAACCGATTTTGATGAAATTTGGTACAAAAATAAAAGATGACCTGGATTGAGCCTGGATATTTTATCTAAGTAAAACGTGAGCGAAACTGTGGGTGGACACTAGTAACTACGTCATAAACGCACATTCAACTTTTTCTGTTTGCAAGGTAGATGCTACAAAACGGAAATTGTCTATTTCTACCCCCCTAGGTTGTTGACCGTTGTATATCAAGTGTAGAATTTTATTTAAATTATTTTTTCTCTGAACTCCTTGAACATTCATTTTTTTAACCGACCTCTGTGGCGCGGCTGGCTTAGGTTCACTTGTGTCGCAGGAGGTTGCGGCTGCAGGTTCGATTCCTGCGTCGGAACAAATATTTGTACGATCATAAAAAAATATATTTTTTTTTCATTGAAAAATTATATTTAATTAATGTATTGTGTATTATCAGTTATCTAGATAACCAACTTGAAGCTTGTGTTGGTCCTAGTACCCATAAAACAAGCTTCAACTGCTTCTGCTGCACAAGCTTCTGCTTAACTTGGGGCTAGATCATTTAGTGTTAACTGTCCAGCATTATTTATTTATTTATTTGTATACCACGCCACGCAAGCATCTGTAAGAGACTATGAAATATATAATTTCAGCTCATTGGAAATCGTTCGAATCCACACGGGAGCACTACACAATTTAATTGAGCCATAACTACGTCTGTCTGTTAATATCTCACATTGATTGATTTTAAAGTCAATAGAATTTACTAGCAACATTAGGAGTTCAACAAAGGAATTGTTATAATGTTTACGAGGGAGTTAACAATGATTTATTTGATAAGTTGTGAGTTAACAATGATTTAATTGATGAGAAAACACAAAACTGTGAAATAGTTGGTTTAACAGGAATCGCCAAGGAATGTTTGAAGAAATGTCTGTACAAAACATAGATAAGAAACAAGACAGCAAAATTCAAACTCAGTCTTCAAAAGTGGTAAACAATCCTTAGAATTAATGTTATTTCAGGAGGGAACAATAATTACCAGCATTATGTAACTTTATGCTAAACCTACACTCGTATGCATTGAAGTCAGCAGTTGAAATGCCTCCAACTGCATAGCATAATAACAGACGTACATACAAACTTACATACGCCTGAAAAACATAACCCTACTTCGGAAGTCGGTTAAAATTAGTAATGTTGGTATTTAAACGACTAACCGGTGATACGACTGTACTACAACCCTTCAAACCAGAATACCTACCGTACCATTGTTTTCAAAAGTATTAAAACTACTAATACAGGAAATTAAACCTATCTCATTCATTTTCCAGCTGGCTATTCGTACAAAGTTTTACACATTTACCACCAAGTCACCCACTACAAATAACTAAACGCAATAATAACACCAAAACCTATCAGCCTGTATAATCCATCAAACATAAACGTTATAAACAACTCTTAAAGAAGCACCATGTAATTGTCGGTTTAAGTCCTGTAACGACTCTGCTCGTGAGTTATTTGAGAGCTGTGTTTTATTAGTGTCAATAAAATGTAGTGTATTTTGTTTCTGGAAGATTAGAGGGTAACAGAGGGGAAAGAAAACTAATCAGGAAGGTCTTTGATTTCTTGTGGCAGATTTATCAGGCAATATGTGGAGACTAATGTGACTTCTTTAGCCTATTGATTATAAACTATCTATACTGGGAATGGAGGCCGAGAGATATGCGGCGGCCTCGAGGCAGACCACCTGAACGATGGTCAGACGATATAGTGCAGGCAGTAGGAGAGCAGTGGATCCGGCTGGCACAAGATCACCAGGAGTGGCGTTCTAGAGAAGAGGCCTTTACTCAGCAGTGGGTGTTACCGGCTGGATAGATAGATAGATACAGGGTGGATTGTTGAGAAGGGGCAGTAAGGGCAAATATCTTAACCGTTATAGTTACAAGAAAACATTCCGAGAAGACCATCCGTAACTTTTTGAGATGTTCTGATCTGCATTCACAGATTTTGGAAAAAATTACATTCAGCAAGAAAATGGTAATTTTACACAAAAACTTTTTTGAAGCCAATCGATTTTGTTTCTTATATGGATTAAAAGTCTCTACTAGACCGACTGAGGTTTAAGTATTAGAAATGTCAGAAATCAGCAAAAACTTTTCCCATAAATTTTGTAAGGAAAAACGATTAATTAACTCGAAATACTCTTCCAAAATCTGTGAATGCAGATCAGAATATCTCAAAAAGTTAGGTATGGTCTCCTAACAACGTTTTCCTGTAACTATAATGGTTAAGGTACCTGACCTGCCCTTACTGTCCCGTCTGAACAATCCATCCTGTATAAGTTTTGTTGAGGAAGAAAGGTTCTCTAGTGTTGCCCAAAAACAGGAACCAGTCGATGCAAACGAGGAATATCCCTCTTTCGATGGACCAAAGACATAAATATAGGTTGCAGTAAGGCAGTGAATGAAGGCGGTCGTCGTGGCATTCTATGGGGGAGGCCTTTGTGTAGCAGTAGACTTCTGTAGGCTGCTAATGATGATGGTGATGTAAGTTTTATAAAATTAAAATAAATTACCAATATCCACACTCCTTCCAATTATACTTTTAACTATAACAGGCGTCCAAGCTGTCAAAATTAATACAACAGAATGATAAAATAATGCTATTAAATAGTGAATTCTTCATCGTCAGTTGTGTCTAAATTGGATATCCCTTTGCATCCCTTAATTCCATCCAGTCTGTTTGTTCTGCGCAATACAGCCCCACTTGCTACATTTTCAGTGCCATTAGTCCATCGTTACTTCAGTATGCCTTGTTTTTGTCCAAGAGTTCTACTGCGGCTTAGCTTCAAGCTTCATCTGTTATCAACTCATTGTGTTCTAACCATTTTCATTTCAATTATGAAATGCTTTTTCTCAATGACCGTGGCTTTGGACTTCCAGTGAATCTCCTGATTTCGTACCTTATTTTGAGCTATCATCGACATTAATATAGGCTCATAGTAAACTAAAACTAAGGGTATGGTAAAAATTGAGATGTCCTAGAATTGTATGACTATAAATCATGTCTTTTGACTAAGTACAACACAAGTAACATCTTTGACTTTGCCGATTTATACCTCTATAAATATAAAACAAAGTCTTGTTACTTACACCACTTATAACTCAAGAACGGGTGAACCGATTTGGCTGAAAATTAGTGGGGAGGTAGCTTAGAACCAGGAGATTGACATAAGGGGGAGGGGTAGGAGGGGGGGAGGTTCACCGGGGGCTACCAGTGCGAAGACGGGGCGAGTCGCTAGTAGGAAATAAAAATAATAAACGATCACTAGTTCAGCGTTCAAAACCATTAGTAAAAAATACCTGCATGGGAAAATCCGTATAGATTCCATACACGGATCATTAGATTAACGATGTCACAGTAATCGAATGACCCATGCGATATCATTATTAGATATCGTGTGGGCTACCGGAAAGTTATCGTTAAAACGTGGATGGATATAATATTGAAAATGTGGACAGGACTATTTAAACTAATTTGCGGAGATTATTTTGAAAATGTTAATGTTTTATAAAAATCCTGGTAAAATTAAAATACATCGCACAATAAAATATTATAAGACACTTGGTACTTCTAATCTGATTTCTGATTTGGTATAAGTTTTATATTTTGATTATTCTACATCATCCTTCAACTATATGCCTTTCTGATTTGGTATTAGTTTTATATTTTGATTGTTCTACATCATCCTTCAACTATATGCCTTTCTGATTTGGTATAAGTTTCATATTTTGATTGTTCTACATCATCCTTCAACTATATGCCTTTCTGATTTGGTATAAGTTTTATATTTGATTGTTCTACATCATCCTTCAACTATATGCCTTTCTGATTTGGTATAAGTTTTATATTTTGATTGTTCTACATCATCCTTCAACTATATGCCTTTCTTCCTTATAAATGATATCCACCTTCCTTATGTGTTATATGATTTTTACCAAATTTAAGTACCTATGGAGTTACATATTATTTTTTAAATTATAGCCAAAAATTTATAAAAAATATAGATTTAGGGTGAAGAGAGTTATATAGAGGTTGAGGTTTATTTAATATTATAAAAAATTATTCTATTTTTTATAATATTTATCAAATAAATAATTTTAAAATTTATTTATTTTGCTTCCTTTAATGCATACCTACCAATCGTTCTGTCAAGCATGTGTATTGAGAAAGTGCCATTTGGTGAAGTGGAACTGATGAAGAAGACCAGAGATGGCAATTGGAACTACTCAATGATAAGTATTTCACAGGTGGCGATAGGGGTGACTTTCCGATATCCGATTGAGCTGAAATTTGGCATACCTGTTAAGTTCTTGAATAAGAATATGATGGTGTCAGGGAGCTGATCTGATAACGGAGATGGAAGGTGGAAAACGGTACTCCTCGATGGATAATAGTAGACTAGCCGTGCTTAGGCTCATTGTAATCAGCACACGGTTCCGATCATTATAATATTATAAAATAATTCCTAGCTTCGAAGTCGGTTTTTGTTCGAAAATAATTATGTACGTTAGTTCTTGTGCAATTTTGTGGTCGGTTCATCTTGTGATTTTTTTTTAGGCATGGTGATATTGTAACTACCATTCTAATGACAATCAATGACCAAAACAGGTTCATTAGGTACCTATTTAATTATTATATCACCGGAAATATCAAATGAAAGTGGTCTGATTCTTTTTGTTCTCGTAATGGCGTCATTAGATAAATGGTTACTCATATCCTGTATTTACTTACAAACCAGAATTAACAACAGAATAGGCATAATCACAGTTGAACATGGTTAAAGTGAATGGGAGCAGAAATGTATTATCTTCTTCTTGCTCGTCGTATTCTTCATTATTGAAGGTCGTGCCCGTTTTAAAAGGATTTAGTAGAGATGCAGACGAGCTTCTTCCACGATGTTCTATCCTCGGCTTGTCTCAGGGCAGCAGTGATAGGGAGGCCAGTGAGTGCCTTGACTTGATCAGACCAGCGATCTTGATCAGATCAGACAAATACAAATAAATAAAAATAAAACTATTTGGTACAGTCGTTCGGAACATATACGCATACATTACATTTCAGCGATTTATTTGTATTTCTATAGAAGATAGAAGATAGATATAGATAGATAGATTATATTATAAACTTATTATAGGTAAGTGTTATTATTATATTAATACAAAGTAGCACTTGAGAGAATGGAGAGTTCAAGAAGACTGACGACTACACATGTAAATTTTTGCACCAGGGTAAATCTTGTCTCCAATCTGTTATATTGTTTATGTAAAGAGTCCGAATCATGAATCTAGCGAATAACAAGGGCATAGATCTAGACTTTTATGTGTCAACTCTAGAATTTAAGTCAGTAGAGACTGAATGAAAATCCAAGAGATTTACATTCTAAAAAGCAAACTAAAATGTAAGTAAATCGTGCCCAATTTTTTTTTTTTTTTTTTATACTACTGGAATGGCAGAGCAAGCAGATGGCCCACTTGATGTTAAGCGGTAACCTCTGCCTATGAACAGTGCATTACCTCATAGGTCACGTCCACCTAGGACGCGCCCTATGTGGCATTGCACTGCGCCCGCCACCCTGAGACATAAAGATGAAAAGTCTCATGTGCCTGTAATTTCACCGGGACCCTTACCCTTCAAACCGAAACACAGCAATGCGAGCACTACTGGTTTGCGGCAGAAATAGGTATGGTGGTAGTACTTCCCCGGACGAACTTTTTCACAAAAAAGCTCTACTACTACTAACCTAACATAGAGGCGTTAAAAGTTTCTGATTTATATCACTCCCACTGTAATAAATGTTAGCTTAAGGCGAATCAATAAGAGGTTCTGCCACCATCAGTTATTTTGGCACGGGCCTATCTATCTGGGCACGCGATCTTTTCATTAGTGCTGGTCCGTAGTGGACGATTTATATTGGAATCACTTCTGTCTTCGCAGTTATTCCTTGGCATTGATACGAATTAACATAATTGAAAAGGTTTAGAAGAATAATTTCATTGTCATATTACTGTGGTGGAAGTTTTACCTAACACTCTCTACTTCTTCTTCTCTACTTTGAAACTTTTGGTTTCATTTTAGATTTACTACCATGGTAGCAAACAAGCATACGGCCCACCTGTTGGTAAGCGGTTACCGTAGCCTATGGACGCCTGCAATACCAGAGGCATCACAAACACCCCTTTTGAAGAACCCCATACTGTAGTCTCTTGGGAAAACCTCAGCAGTGAGATCATTCCATAACCTGAGTGTTCGCGGGAGGAAGTTCCTCTGAAACCAGCCTTGGGCCCGCAACGCTTGCCATCTACCAATCTAGATGCTGGACAATCTTTATTTCTGTCCAATGACACCATTCACTAGTATGTTAGTTTAAACTTTATATTTCATTGTATTTAGTTCCCAGCTAATTAAAAGTACCTAAAGAAGTTTCTATAGAGACCTTTCAAAGCCATATCGTTTAGCCCAACACCCTATTTCCCCATGACCTTACACTACCCTTCTTTACGTAACAGGTAGGCTTCGTCTACCAATTCAACCCATCACTCTTCAAGCCAAACAGAATCGTGTCTCGTTGTAATAGAGGTCAAAATAAGAGCATGGTTAATAGTGGTACTAACTTTTTGCTCCACTTTTGCCAAGCAGGTTTTGGGGAAAAAAGTTTTTTTGTGTCAAATGCACGTGGTCGTAATTTTTTGCAAGTGCATCGCGCAGTTTGTTTTGTGCAGTTTTTATATGAAATTGTATTATTGGCCACCTGATGCTAACATCTGTAGCTAACTGCGTAGTGCGTATAAACTTGGGAATAAGTTTGACACAGATTTGGAAGTTAATGTGCAGCGTATTGTCCCCTTTTGGCAACTCTCAACTTTGTAAGGAACACTTTTACGCAAACTTTATTTTGATTTTTATACTTGTTTGTGTAGCAAAACTCTTGAGGAAACTGAATACTATATTACGAGCAATATTTGTTCTTAAAATAAACTATAAAAACCAGCCAAGTGCAAGTTGGACTCACGCACGAAGAGTTCCGTACCATTATCTATAAAAACTACAAAAAAAAAACACGTTTGTTGTACGGGAGCTCCCATTAATATTTATATTATTCTGTTTTTTAGTATTTGCTGTTATAGCGGCAACAGAAATACATCATTTGTGAAAATTTCAACTGTCTAACTATCACGGTTCATGAGATACAGCCTGGTGACACCAGTATCTGTAAAACGGCATAAAAAAACACACGTTTTTTGTATGGGAGCCCTCTTAAATATTTATTTTATTCTATTTTATAGTATTTTTGTTATAGCGGCAACCGAAATACATCATCAGTGAAAATTTCATCTGTCTAACTATCACAGTTCATGAGATACAGCCTGGTGACAGGCGGACAGACAGACAGATAGACGGACAGCCGAGCCTTAGTAATATGTACCCATTTTACCCTTTAGGTACGGAACCCTAAAATAGATCCGCGACTATATCCAGTGTCACAGTCAAGTTACAAAAAGGAACACATATGGACGCACATCGTGTAATGCATAATTTAGGTCCCGGAAGCGAATTACTCTATTCACAACTAGATGTCGCCACAGGAAAAAATAAAATGCGCTAATACCAGCTGTCATTCCTTGCAACTGTCTTCCAATAGCATATTTGCGAGCTGATGATCCTGGAATGGAAACGGCTGCATTTATGAGTAGTTCCTGTTCAATCCATTGAGATCGATCCATTGCCCTGCTCGAACCATTATACTTATAATTTTGTTCCTGATTGATCCTGTCTCCAATATAGAGTAGCACGGTAAGTCATTACGCCAGGGGATGGCAGCAGCATTCACATAAATACTCAACACTATAGTGCAATCACCAATTCCCCTGCCAAGTTCCATTTAATTGTATGGGAAAACCTCGTCCAGCAATGGACGTCTACAGATAATACATGTTTTTTTTTTTTTAGTTAATACTTCTTGGAATGACGGATCAAGCAGATTGCCCACCTGATGTTAAGTGGTATGGACAATGCATTATCACATAGGTCACGTCCACCTAGGACGCACCCTATGTGGCATTGCACTGCGCCCGCCACCCTGAGACATAAAGATGAAAAGTCTCATATACCTCTAATTTCACCGGCACCCTACCCTTCAAACCGGAACACAGCAATTATAGCACTACTGCTTTGCGGCAGAAATAGGTATGGTGGTAGTACTTCCCCGGATGAACTCATTCACAAAAAAGCTCTACTACTAGGTATTTATTATTACCTTTATTATGAGTCAAGATATGAATTTTTATATTGCTTAACTTTTATGACATGTAACAAAAAAAAAAAAGATTTGTATTTTGTATTTGTACTACTAAAACGATACGTCTACAGATGATAATATAAGCAAAATTATGTAAATCGAACGAAGCACTCCCACGCAGCCTACAAAAACTGCTAATCCTTACACAATGAGACCATCAGCTGAACCAACATAAACCGAGTGTCAAAGAAAGGTTGAACCCATTTCGGGCTGGGATAAAACTGGTTGGGTTTGCTAGTTTTGTGGACGTAAAGTGATCATTTTATTAAAACGTCGTAGTTGTGCTACGACGATGTTGGCATATATTTGCCGTGAGGCTTTTTCCTCCATGTCTGGTTTTATCTTGGTAAACCTGTCTGACCATTATTTCCTGAATAGGCCTTTGTGGGAAAAACCAGTGTGGTGAATGTATGTGCCAAGGACGACAGAGTTTAGAGTAAGTACCCCTCTAAAACTGATTCTGGTAATTATTTTAAGACCTCTACCACTAATAGTTGACTGAATCGAGACTGAATTGTGAATATGGTAATGTTTCCTCATCAAAATGGAGTCATAAACTTTTAATTCTTGGCGACATAAATAAACAGACATACGCCTTTTTCCCCAAAAGGGTAGGCAGAGCCACAAATGGGCCTCTTTTCACTGTGGGTTGCACCATAGTGGGAAATAGACGTCACAACTGGTGAGCTCAGCGTCGCCATTGCTTCCTAAGACTGACTCTACTAACGCTTTCGTTCAGTAATAACACATTCCTCGACCTCTGTGGCGCGGCGGGCGAAGGTTGACCTGCGACGCAGGAGGTTGCGGGTTCGATTCCCGCCTCGGAACAAATATTTGTGCGATCGCAGATATTTGTTCAGGGTGTTCTGGGTATTTTCTATGCATAATAAAAAATGTCTATCTGTGTCATATATTTTATTAAGTATATCAGTTATCTAGTACCCATAACACAAGCTTTGCTTAGCTTGGGGCTAGATAATGTTGTGTGAACTGACCAGCATTATTATTATTATTATTATTCCTCATATAAGCTAGCAGCCAGGGCAAATCTATAACAACGACTCTTACAAACAAGTCCGGGTAATCCCTTAGTTGGCTTTTATGACATCCACGGGAGGAGATGGAGTGGTCTATTCTTTGGTCGGACACACCTTACAAAAACACCCTACTAAGTCCGCATATTGACGGGCAACTACGGAACCACACAATGTGCATGGCCCGACATGCACTTAGCCACGTTTTTACCCAGTTGACCAAGGGTTCAAATCCCGGAATGTACGGTTAACCGGACATTCCAGAAGCCCAATTCTCCATACAAAAAAGAGCTAACATAAAGTTGGGATCATTTTCCGATGTTTTGATGTCATAAATGTTACAAAATATAATAATATACTAACTGACAATACAAAATGGAAATGTTAGTTGATCGATATAGACATAGACACACGCCTCTTTCCCCGAAGGAGTAGGCAGAGCCTCAATATGCCAATAGACGTGACGAGTGAGCTCATCACCGCTATTTCTTCCCACGATTTACTCTAATACCTATGCCAAATTGTAGCATTCTAGTACTAAGATTCTGTAAGCCAAGCCGTAAGACAGACAGACAGACAGGCAGACGGGCATGTCGAAACCATATGGGTTCCTTGTCTTGTTTACCACGGAGCTTTAAAAACTGGACAGATCAAAAGATTTAGGCATTTAACTTTGTTCGAGTTATTTGTCAACTTGCGCATGTTCATTGAACTCCAAACCACATCAATAAAATATCTATAAAAACAACAAAAGTACTATTATTTATTCTGTGCAAAAGGGTAATCGACGCAGAAAGGTGCAATGACATGGGGACAGCAACAGTTTGCCCTTTTGCACTGCCTACCCACTCCGTCGTCACCTGTTATTGTCCTTTTTTACCGACTTTATTTGAAATGATGCAATACCTAAACGGGTAGAAAATTATTGGGTAGAAAGAAGAAGCACTCATTAAAAGAACTGGTCGATAAGATTCATTGGTATTACATTTTTCCAGGTTGCAATCTTATTATGAAATGTGTTATTACTGGAAGAAAGCGTTAGCAGAGTCAGTCGTGGGAAGCAATGGCGGAGATGAGCTCACTACTTGTCACGTCTATATTCCACGATTGTGCAACCCACTGTGAAAAGAGGCCCATTGAGGTTCTAACTACCCCTTCCGGGAAAAAGGCGTGTGTCTATATGTATGTATGTAGTAAAAGATTATTAACCAAACATATATATATAGGCACTGACAGATCGAATAATGCAATTCATGTAGGTACCTAAGTCTAGTTCGCCCCGAACGTGATCTTACGATGTTTTGTCTATCGCTAAATGGGTATGAGACCACGTAGACCCCCGTAGTTCAGAAACCCCTGTGCTTATCAAGCTCATGTTCAAACTTAAAAAGTATATTCACATAACCTACCTACCTACCAAGTTTTATCGAGATTGGATCAACGGTTCTGAAGTTATCGTCGGACAAACACACATTCTTACATACATACATATTATACCAACGCCTGCAAAATTAGAGTCTGTCATCGCTTCGCTCGGTCAATGAAAACACTGATGGTCTAGTTGGAGTTGGAGGGACCCTGATTTCGATCCTAATGATCCTTGTTACGCTAACTCAATCATTAGGTCAATAGCTGGGCTGGCATCATCCTCATCCTCATCCTTGCATCAATATCCACATTGCTGAGGGTCGTGACCTTTATGCAGAACTTCGTCTGCACTGTGTCTCCATCGGGGTCTATCCTCTGCGAATCTGATCGCTCCATCCAACGCAAGGCACTCCGTCCATGCGGCCTCTTCTCTTCCACCTTGCCAGTGACTACTAGATTCCACCATTCCTGGTAACGTGGCCAAAAAAAAAACGATTGAAAGGTCACGTTATATTGTATTGTATGTTTGTATTGCATAAGACTGAAGAAATGAAATGGCTTCGAAGCGAATACAATTTTCAAAGCCGGCTGGTCACTGAACTAACGCACAGTGACTAAAAAAGAACCAGTAACACGAACAACGAAAAAACGTTTCACTTGCCTATTAATTAGCATTGCATAAGCATAAGCACATCGCTACTATATCACACAAAAGCAATCCGAATCTAGATCAGTAGAACTGTTTACAATTACCTATTTCTACTTCTAAATCAGATTTGATTTGTACCTTTGTAAGCCCTAAGATAAGTCCGACCGGTCTCAATCGGTTACGAAACAAAGGAATCTACAAGGAGGTTGATTGAACGACAGTTTAGGTTTTATCCTATGATCTAGGTCACAGCCAGAGACATGTTATCAAGCGTTATCATGTTATGAGCGTTCGCGGGAGGAAATTTCTCTGAAACCTCACAGTCTGGGACCACCCTGGCTCTAAGGTGTGCGAATGAATCCTCTGCCGATGGCGAGCGGTGCGGTGAAAAAAGGTTGCTGTAGGCATCATGGCAAACAATTCCTCGGAACAAAACCCATTATACAAACGGTAGAACACGCAGAGAGAGGCAAAGTCTCTCCTCAAACTTAAGGGCTCAATACCGTTCGTGAGCTTGGGATTCTCGACAATTCTCATTGCACGCCTTTGAACCGAGTCAAAAGGTCCAAGCTGGTAGCCAAGTGCTCCTGCCCAGAGGTCACAGCAGAATTAAGATTGCTAAATCGATCACACATTAAACCATAGGTAATTGAATATTTTCAAATGATCCTTCGCAAAAGGCAACGCTGCTATCTCCAACTCGCTCATACATTCCAACCGCTCATACGAAACTTGTACGTGGATGTGGCTTCGCAATAAATAAAAAATAAAAAAGTAAAAAAAAACTTTCTGGCCACAACGAATCATCACGAAATCGGGCGGGGCACAACTGACCCAGCCTCCGTGAAAATGCCATCATCAATGTAATCAACGCATTGTTTTGAGTAGTTCCTGTTTGTCCCCGAATCTGCCCTCATTCGGAGACAGACAAAAATTTCACCAATTTCATAAAACTAAAATAGGTTTAATTATATATCTCATGAATATCAGTTATAGCTAGCGAGTGTAAGTAAAAAATCGTATTACTAGTCTGGCCATAACAAGTGGTTCTCCTTCTGACCTCCAGTACCGTCTCTGGTCGCCAGGGGTCGCTGGCGCGCCTGGATCACAGCTTCACTGCGATTAGGGTGAACAGTCTGTGTTGATAAACCTGTGACAAATAAAGAACAATATATTAACCATAGACTTAGAATTTTCGCTACATACTAGATCTATGATATTAACAAATAAATTTGCTATCTTATTATTTATATTATTTATTTATTTATTTATATTTACTTTAATTAGAACGACAAACAATTATCAATTACACTAATTAAAGGGTATGTACATAAAATTAGGTACATTTCAAATTAACACATAATAATTAAATCGAGAATTTAGATACAAAAATCAACCATTCAGAACCAAAGGTCAACTTAAAAATACATAATTTAAACCTAAGGTAGGTAGTCAATAGTTAGGTATATATGGTATGCTTATAAATAACAACGGAACTTATTATGGAATGTGTTATTACTGGATGAAAGCGTTAGCCGATTCAGTCGTGGAACTGATGAAGAAGACCAGAGATGGCAAAATCTTGTATTTGGGATAAATTCCAAGCTTCGAAGTCGTTTTTTTTTGATAAGAATTATTTAGTTTCTTAATCTTGTTCTTGTGATGAAGGGTATATATACCTCTAGGCTCTGATATGGCACGGCGCCATATCCGTCACCGGCCGCGTCGCCGCGCGCTACGGCGAGACAGTTCTCCGCCAAAATCCGGTACCGCGCCGCGTTGTGTGACACCGGTGGATGCACCAGCATCGAGTATCGAGAGCGCGTGCGCTGGAACCTGCAACCCACCAAGAGCTCGTATCCACAGAGGGCTCGCGACGATCGTCAGTTGTCAACACTGAATTTTAGCTTGCTTTGCTTTTTATGTTTCCGTAGTCAAATGGCAAAAAACGGAACCCTTATGGATTCGTCATGTCTGTCTGTCCGTGTATGTCACAGCCACTTTTTTCCGAAACTATAAAAGCTACGCTGTTGAAACTTGGTAAGTAGATGTATTCTATGAACCGCATTAAGATTTTCACACAAAATAGAAAAAAAACAATATTTTTTTTTCTAATATCTGAACGTAGCAGGCATTTTCTTGTAAAAATACTGGGTTTAAAGAACAGATAATTATTCATACTACTGATATTATTTATAATTACGTTCATTACTACTGAAAAAAGCCTCTCCATAGAATGCAATGGGGGGATTTGCTATAATCAATCAAAATGCTTGGCAGACGGATTGGTGATTGCAGTATTAGTTATGAATACGCAGGTGGGTGCTACTTCCGATCTTCTGGTACAGCTAACCCCTTAGTCGGCTTTTATGACATCCTTGGGAGGAGTCGGAAGGTTATATCCTTACTCGACAAACCACAGCACGGATGATATTCTAATTATATTTAACTCAAAATGACGGAAGTTACCTGACAAAATCCAGATGATGAGCAGAGATCCTCTCGTCAACGTCAGGTCCTCTCCCCCCCCCAGCCCTCGAACCGGTTTGAGAAGCCATTCACCATAACATTACGTACTGGTCAGCGCGCATCGCCAGCACGCCACCGGCCAGTTCGTAGTACGGCAGCACGTATCGGAACTTGTCTATGCAGGCGCTCATGTGCCGTGGCTGTTGGGTGCACACGTACAGGTTTCCGAAGTCCAGAGGCAGTAAGTCCACGTCGTGAAGAATGAGACAGGAGAACTTGTCGGCGATGGCGTGTCTGGCTCCAATGTTCTAAAGTATTCCCTTGTTCCACGGCTTCTGGTCCTGTTGTTCAATCAGGTATATTCTGGAAACGCAAGCCATATCCAGTTATTTTATTTCACGAAATTCGATTGGCTATGCTTGTCATAGTTCATGCACACGCATATGTTTTAGTGTGCGCAAGCTCAGCAAATATCTTGACCGTGATGCGGCCCGGCTAGCTTATTACGTATCTTGCAATAGCAATGCGATAGCAAGAATTGCGCGATTATTGCATCCAAATTGCAAATTCGTATTACATATCAGGGATACGTTAGGTAATCCCAACTATGCAATTTGGATTCGATAATCGCGCAACTCTTGCTATCGAATTGCTATTGCAAGATACGTAATAAGCTAGCCGATCTAGTGCTTGTTGTGTTCACTATTCGTGATATCTGATAGCAGTGACAGAATGTGGCAGTTGTCAGCATCTACAATAGTTTATACTTACTTGTAATGTATGTTCTGTTTTCTTAAAAAAATATGCATGTACGGCATGAATATATCCAACTGCTTCTGCCTATTTCGATGTGTGACTAAAATGGCAACACTGAAGGCTGGATGATGGCACTCCGGGACGTAGCTCCCATTAGTTATGCCAGTCGGCGAAAAATCATTATTATTCATTGGTATATCCCAACTCTCTATACTCTTTGTGCTTTTCAATATTTCATCGTATTCACAGTGTTGTTTTCTTAACTAGGTAAGACTAAGAAGTGGTTTATCTATAGAGTTCAGTAGGTATTGCTTCCTCCGGAATGTGTGTATAGCTGTATTTTCCAAAGAGTACGATGAATTTTATGATTGCAATAAGTCCTAGGGCAGCAAACATGCATGTTGTCGCCCGCTGCTGCAAGATTCTGAAATTTGAAATCCTAATATCATATGTCAATGCTCACGGCATTTCCCAGAAGTGTGGTTTAAATTCTGCTGACTAACCTGTGTTTATCTAGTGAGAATTTCGGCATATTTCGGGTATTTTCAGTCGTTATCACCATCCATAAAAACTATATAGTTATTTTAGTTATCACCAACGCACCACAATACTGAAACAAGCATATTTATTACAAGCTTTTATTTAGTTTCATCTGACCCGGAGTAATCTAATAAATAAATAAATAATGCTGGACAAGTTCGCACAACATTATCTAGACCCAAGCTAAGCCCGAGCTTGTGTTATGTGTACTTATTAACTGATATACTTAATACGATACATAACATAAGTAGATAGTTATTTTTGATTATACATAGAAAACACCCAGAACACCCTAAACAAATATCTGCTGATACCACAAATATTTGTTCCAAAGCGATAATCGAACCCACAACCTCCTGCGTCGCAGGCGAACCATCGCCAGCCGCTTCACAGAGGTCGAGAATCTAATCCTACAGTTTAAATACCCACTTCCCGGTGTCCGATTGAGCACAAATTTGGCATACCAATCAAGTTCTGATGACAATAAAATATTGTAGTGACAGCGAGGTGATCTGGTGATGGCAGCAGAAGGTAGACAACGGCACTCCTAGTTAGATAATAGTAAACTGACACTGTTTGGCCATCATTTTGATGAACACACCGTCCCGATCACTAATTTGATAAAATATTGTTTTGAATAGTATGTTTTCAACAAAAAACTGTACCTAACCGAATTCCAAAAAATGGAAGACGTTTGTTACACAATATCTTTGTCATTACTGAACCGATTTACCTACTGATTTTAAGGTGGGCTAGTACAAAGTTTATCTAAATCGAATAAGTAGATAAGTAATTTAATTTACTAGCCAAAACTACTAGCCTTTCAGTAATATAAAGGTACTGTTATATATTGCAGTTTTTGCGTACTTTTTGCCAATGCCTCGCAGCCAAAAACTACAATATATACCTCGCAGCCAGTTCCAAATAGTACGTGACATTTGTACCTTGACAGTGACTGCTACTTGACCTTATTAATAAATAAACTTTTTTGTATAATTTATCAAATGAGGTTTAATATCCATATTCTTAGTCGTTCCGCGAACCCTTCCTCCACACCTCTCAATCTCACACATAGTTAATTCCATTGTAACTTAGAGCATTGCAGGCCTCCATAACCGGAGTTTTGATGAAGACTTTGAAAATGAAATACAACATTTCCTCGATTGAGGTTGCGTGAAGTCGAGAAAACTTGAAGGAACGACTTAGAATACCGATGTTAGACACCTTTTCTAACAATCCCAAGATTTCACGATACGCACGCTTTCGGACCGAGTACACGCTAGAACGAGCTAGTTCATCTTGTGGTCACCACACGTTTGCTGTTTGTCGCAAACGCAAACCTCACGTGAAAGGTCCTTCGGATTCCAAATGCAGATGCACAAAAACCTCTTCAGTATAAATAAAATAAATAAATAAATAATACTTTATTATAAAGAATTATATAATGTCTTCAACTAAAGTAAAATTTTTATTATATAATTATACTTCGGTATAATGTCATCAGCCCCTCATATAATGAATTATATAAGGGGTGAGTCATTTACAGACGGAACAAGCAGATGGTCCACCTGATGTTAAGCGGTAACCTCTGCCTATGAACAGTGCATTACCTCATAGGTCACGTCCACCTAGGACGCGCCCTATGTGGCATTGCACTGCACCCACCACCCTGAGACATAAAGATGAAACGTCTCATGTGCCTGTAATTTCACCGACACCCTTACCCTTCAAACCGGAACACAGCAATGCGAGCACTACTGCTTTACGGCAGAACTAGGTATGGAGGTAGTACTTCCCCGGACACACTCTTTGGCAAAAAAGCTCTACTACTACTATACCATGACGGTGAGTCATTTACAATGCTATATAAGTACATAATTTTATTTTTTATTCTCTACTTCAATTGCGCAGACAACGAAAGCCCCAAACCCAGGTACTTGTACCCTACGAAGCCTTATCTCTATTCCGCAACGTGTCCGAACAAGCTCAAAAAAAGTTTTGTTTATATTTTTTTTGTGACCCGACATTATTTTTTATCTAATAGTAGGTAGGACGAGTGGCGAGATATAATGGCTTCTAAACTACTTAACGTTATCTGTTTGCGAGAAGTCAAGTCAGGCAGTTGTAGGTTCGCTGATAAGGTTTGAATTGAGTAGGTATTTATAGACAGAGATAGATAAGAGTAGATAAACTTCGAAGGTTTCAAGCTGTTGATGAAAATCATACTTTCCTAGTCACTACATAGTTGCTTTACGAAGATCTTTGACAGATACATAGAGTTTTAAAATCAAAAACTCTTGAGAGCTCTTCCTATACAAGAGTACATATGATGTGTTGTATGTGAATCTATACTTGAATAAATAGGTAATTCGGATTTCAGGATCAAATTTTGGGAGCAATCTAGTAAATAATGTATGAAAATGAAGTGAAACTGCTTGGTGAAAGAAATACTTAGTAGCTACTACTAAGTATTTCTTTCACCAAGCAGTAGAGCTTTTATGTAGAGTTCGTCCGGGGTAGTATATTTCTGACGCAAAGCAGCAGTGCTCGCATTACTATGTTCCGTTTGGAGGGTGAAGTGCCGTTGAAATTACAGGCACATGTGACTTTTCATCTTTATGTCTCTGGGTGGCGGGTGCAGTGCAATGCCACATAGGGTGCGTCCTAGGTAGACGTGACCTGTGAGGTATGCATCAACATCAAGTAGGACCACCAGGTTTATTCCGTCATTAACGCAGTTAAAAAAAAATTTAATGCGTTATTCCAATTATGTGTGGGAGGGAGTTATAAAAAAAACCTATAAGTACCTATATTTTTTATATGTTGGTTACCTAAGGTAATTTAGGAAATATTTATAGTTTATTTTGTTGGCGTTATTTAAATTCAATATTTTATTTAAACATAATTATAAAGTAGGTATTCGATTTTTCTGAATCCATTAACATAATTATGTATTTACTCAAATATTTTTATTTTTGATTATAAAATATTCAGTCAAAAATATATTATAGAGATTTTATGAATATTTTTTTAACCAATTTAAAAATACATAATGATTGTCTAGAAGAAGAATGCAGTAGCCTAATAATTAAACATTTTCCATAGTTCCCAAGCTTTCACTACTAAGCTTACTCTTCTGTGACTGACGGAGTAATCACCGGTTATTACTGAAGTACTGAACACCGTAACCATAGCGAAGAAGATACGTATGCTAAATAATACAGATTCGCAGAACAGGTGCACTATGGATACAGTTTACGTCATAAAGTTGAAATGGTAGATTACGAGTGAAATAGATAGAGCTGTGGAGTGGGACTGCGATGGTTTGGGTGTGACATGGGCATACCCTGGATACCCAAACACTGGGTGCAGCCGTATTGATCCCATGGATTCATCCCACGAATATTTATTTACGGATTCATACCAAAATGTAGGCCGTATTCATCCCACGAATAATAAATTTTTATTTTTGTCCTTATTAATCCCAAAATGTAGTCCGGATTCATACCACGGCCTATAACAACGGATATTGGTACGGTCAGACAGAAAAATGCAAGATCCTTACTATCATTTTCATATATTACTGCGTTGAAATACATACTCATACCCTTTTCCCAGGCTAGCTGCAATCAAATGTATGTGAGATACTTATTGACAGCGACTAGTCTCCGAGACTTGCAGGATACCTTCAGGATACTTGAATCGCCTGTGCGTATCGTAATGGGAGAAGGGCCTTACACTTCAAATCCCCCCATTACATTCTATGGAGGCCTCAACCATCAGTGAACGTGTTAAGACTGTTGTTGATGACGATGATGATGATGATGACTTGGTATCCAACTGCATAATTTTAATGTAAAGGAAGTCACTTTTCTGCATTTGAACTCTATGGATGGTTCATTAAACTGTAACTGGCCTCAACAGACGACTCAGTTCAGCTGGTATGAGTATTCGACCCGCTATCTACGTGGCAGGCTGCGAAGACTTGGAATGCGCGGCGCAGAGAGTGGCCATTTTGTGAATAGTAGGTAACTACTATATATATATTTATATATATATATATATATATAATGACATAGCGTGTGACATATTTTATGGCACAGCAAGCGACTAGCGACTGCGATGCGACAAGTTGCGGGTTCGATGCCATCTACGGGACAAATCCATGTGGAACAAAAGCTTCAAGTTGACAGCCTCAACAAGAGATCTATAAAATTAAAAAAAAAAAAAACATATATTGGAACTTGACAAACACAACATTTTAATTACAATGACGCGTGTAATAAAGAAGGACAGAAGCCTGAAATTATCTTATAATTAATCACCGGTGCCAATAATGATTACGAGTGAAGGTAGTGATGTGATCATAATTATGAGTGTCATTTCTGTCTACCATAGTTTTTTTTTTATTTTTTTTATACTACTTGAATGACGGAACAATCAGATGGGCCACCTTATGTTAAGCGGTAACTACTGCCTATGTATGAACAGTGCATTCTCACATAGGTCACGTCCACCTAGGACGCGCCCTATGTGGCATTGCACTGCGCCCGCCACCCTGAGACATAAAGATGAAAAGTCTCATGTGCCTGTAATTTCACCGGCACCCATACCCCTCAAACCGGAACAAAGCAATGCAAGCACTACTGCTTTGCGGCAGAAATAGGCATGGTGGTAGTACTTCCCCGGACGAACTATTTCACAAAAAAGCTCTACTACTACTAGTGGTCATAGTAATTTATTGCGGAAGCCATAGTGTGCCACTATTGTAACCATTGACGTAGTAGCTTCACAAAATTTCAGGACAGGCTCTGCATTGACAATGCCCCTGGTGTTGAAGATGTCAGGCGACACGGTAACCGCTCGCTTAAGTCAAAGTCAAAGTCAAAAGTGTTGTATTCATTGACATCACAAGGATTATTTTAAATCATCTTAAAAAATAAAGTTTACTCCTGTACCAACGCGACCAGCAAAAAATGTGCTCTATGGCGACCAGACCTAGAAGAATCAGTTTTTTTTTATGAACCTTCTTACTATTAGTTGGGGAGCGTCTGTGTGGTGCCTCGAGAGTCGAGAACAAGTGGAAGCTGATTCAAAGAAAAAAATAAAACCAACTTAATAGCCTTACCCCCCTTATTACTTTCCTCTATGGCCTTAGCTGGGCAATCGAAAGTAATATGCTAGAGAGAATCAGCATAAGTTTATAAGATACCATTAGGTGAGCCGCATGCTTGTATGCCATTACATAGAAAAGGTATCTTCAGCTCTGAGTAGATCCACCGTCCAATGAACTCTTCGCGGGCAGCGCTAATCTCTGCGCATCAGCCGTATTGCAATTTATTAACTCTGGACATGTGTCGCACGCGACAAAACCGAGTTTTACAGGATTTTTCCGGTTTCATCTGGATCGGGGTGTGGATCGGACAATAGTGAACACGTGTGGGTTTGCAGCGTGTATGGTTTTATTGACGCTTTTGTGGAAGTATGCTATTGATAATGAAGATCATGATATGCCTAATTAGTCCGTATTGATTTCATTGCTGGATCGCTGAGACCACCCCACAAGCGGTTTGATATATGTAATGGGTCTTTTAATTTTTGATTGTATGCCTGTTACCTTACGGTATTATCCTTCACATATAAATGTGAATTGATCAATATTGATTTTTAATTATTCATCAACCCCACGGCCGGTGTGGTTCTGACTTAAGAATATATATAAGAATATAAGAAGAATAAATAAATAAATACTGCTGGACAGTTTTCACAAAACATTATCTAGCCCCAAGCTAAGCAGAGCTTGTGTTATGGGTACTAGACAACTGATATAATTGATTTAATATATTACATACATAGATATTTATACCATAGAAAATACCCAGAACAACCTGACCAAATATCTGCGGATCGCACAAATATTTGTTCTGAGGCGGGAATCGAACCCGCAACCTTCTGCGTCGCAGACGCACGTTCGCCCGCCGCGCCATAGGTGTCGTCACCTGTCCTTCCACTCCGACCAACTGAACCGACCAACACCTCTAACGGTCGTTGTCACGTTACCTCGTAGAGAATACGACAGCGAGAGACGACCTCTGTGGCGCGGCGGGCGAAGGTTAGCCTGCGACGCAGGAGGTTGCGGGTTCGATTCCCGCCTCGGAACAAATATTTGTGCGATCGCAGATATTTGTTCAGGGTATTCTGGGTATTTTCTATGTATAATAAAAAAAAAAATTGTATTAAGTATATCAGTTAGCTAGTACCCATAAAACAAGCTCTGCTTAGCTTGGGGCTAGATAATGTTGTTGAATTAATGTTGAACTGTCCAGCATTATTTATTTATTTTATTTATCTAAATTGATAGTTAGTGGTGTGGTTCTGACGTAAGAAAAGTACCTAATTTGATACTCAGGCATTATTCTTACGGGTGTGGTTCTGACGTAAGAATAGTACCTAATTTGATAATTAGGTACTATAAGAATAGTAATTATCAAATTAGGTACTATTCTTACGTCAGAACCACACCGGCCGTGGAGTTGACGAATCATTAAATAACAATAAATAAATAATGATATAATATAACTATACTATTCAGCTAAAACAACGCATGCAAATTAATTGACCAAGTGAGTGAAGCGCCTCTGCTTCAAGTTAAATTTGATTTATTCTGTCAGTTTGTTGGTACTCCTATTAAGGTCGTATTTTACAACCGATCTTGACAAAACTTGGCATAAAGGTTCTATAATTTCATTATTTTTTAACAGCGGCGATTCTTGATGTGAGTATGAGTATTTCCCCCAAAAATGGGGGGAAGTTTGCTGCGGCACCATTTACCGGCCGATTTTGATAATATTTGGTAGAAACATTCGGTAGTCAATTCTACAATTCTAAACAAGAATTTCGAATATGAGCAAGTCAGCCTGTAAATGAGCAAAATATAGACAACCTCTTGACCGATTTTTCTCATTTACAGGCTTTTTTTATCAGGGCCACTTTACCCTGACTTTGATTTTAACTTGGTATTCCTTTTATTTTGTCCTTTGGTAGAAAGAATCAGTTTGGTGAACGGATTCAGCTGCCTCTGAAGGAAGCTATAAATATATACATATACAGTAAATTACAGATGATACTTTTTATCTTATGTCTCAGGGCGGCGCCGGCGCGGGGAGCAATGCAATGCCGTATAGAGCGCGACCTGTCTTTAGATAGTAGTAGTAGTAGAGCTTTTTTGTGAGGGAGTTCGTCCGGGAATACCTATTTCTGCCGCAAAGCAGTAGTGCTCGCATTGCTATGTTCCGGTTTGAAGGGTATGGTTGCCGGTGAAATTACAGGCACATGAGGCTTTTCATCTTTATATCTCAGGGTGGCGGGCGCAGTGCAATGCCACATAGGGCGCGTCCTAAGTGGATGTGACCTATGATGTAATGCACTGTTCATAGGCAGAGGGTACCGCTTAACATCAGATGGGCAACCTGCTTGACCCATCATTCCAAGTAGTAAAAAAAAATGCATAATTATTTGATTTTTATTTTTACGTATTTATATAAGTTCGTACTTGTATTCGTTGTTTTTTCTTTCTGTTGATAAAAGTGATTATCTCCCAAATCAACCATTAATATATACACGATCTATTCCATCTATAGTGACATCAGGTGGCTATGAGTGAATTACCGGGACAAACAGACAGGCATTAAAATTAATGGCTTGCTGGACGTGTCGAAAAGGCTTATTACACTGAATTACCCGACTTTAATTAGCTTGGAGTGCTTTAATGTAGGCTATTTGGCTTTGGAAAGTGCTTAATACTAGCTACTTACTATTTTGAAATAAATCTGGAATTAGATGGAGGGTTCAATCGGGTGGTTTCTCGTGTCTCTAATGTTAATGATAATGTTAAAGAACTCCTTTTCCGCATTCGAACTCTATGGGTGGTGTGCCAGGCAGTTAGCCAGCCTAACTCCGTCCAGAAACTCACAAGTTCCCTGGGGTCTTCGCAGGCTTCGCGGAGTGACCTCGGGTTTTTGAGGATTTCTTCACGTTGAGCTGCTACTCCCACACATTCCAGGACTACGAGAGCAGCCGATTCTTCTTCGGTCAGACACCCTCTACATAGTAGGCTGTCTGTGGCTCCGATGTTGTAGAGGTATTTGTTCAGAAGACAATGTCCTGTGAGTGTACCCACGATGCGAAGGTCTGTTCTTTGAAAGTTGAGCAGGCGACGTGTCAGTTGTGGTAAGGCAGCTGGAAGGGCTGCTCTTGACTGTCTGCAGTCCGTGAACCGTGCCCAGCGTTCATTGTGTTGGTTAATTTGCGGAGCCGCATCCTGTGCGTAGATGAGAGAAGAACAGAGGGAGAAATGGAGATGAGCCCTCTGTGGTTATTCCATGTCCTCTTCTCGTCTCCCTACTTCGTGTCTTTGTGCTTTACTCACTACATTACTGTCTTATCGCGTGGTGTGTCCGGCTTAAGAATATACCGCTCAGTCTCCTCCCGTCGTTGTTATACAAGTTGACCAAGAGATTACCAGGGGGTGGGCAGCAGCATTCACTTGATTACTCAACACCGATACTGTGATCACCATGCGCGCATGGTGATTATGACGAATCTCCCAATTGCATTCTACGTTCAAGATCACGGCCTCAGAATTAGCAACAGAAAGTGGCAGTGGGCAGGCCATATAGCTCTTAGAACTGATAACCGTTGGGGATAAAAAGTTATCGAACGGCGACCACAAAGCGGATGACGCAAAAGAGGAACGGCCTTCTTTTGGTGGACCAAAGAAGTACCATAGAAGTCGCAGGAAGGCGATGGATGGAGGCGACTCAAGACCGTTCAAGCTGAAGTATTTTTGTTTTAATTAAAACGTCTAATTTTCTAGATTTTGAAATAAATGATCATCTTCTTCGATCCCAGGATTATTCAAACAAGTTTTAGTAACGCCAACGATTCATACCTACGTTTAGAAAATAACGTGATACAATTTCTTTAATCAGCTTAATCAAATCTAAACCCAAAACCAAACACGTTATAATTGAACGTTTGAAACGTTAAATAAGTTTTTTGTAAAATATATTTTTCAATGCAAGCTTTTATAAAATTAATGATCGTAACCGTGTGCTGATCAAAATGAGCCTAAATACAACGTGTCTAATATTATCCCTCGAGGAGTTCCGTTGTCCACCTTCCAGTTATCTCAATCATCAGATTAGCTCGTTTTCACCATCATATTGTATTGTCATCGGAACTTGACAGTTATGCCAAATTTCAGCTCAATCGGTTGAGGATAACTGCTTTCAAAATTCAGTTGAAAGATTCCACCCGGACATATCTTGCAAGTTAATATAAAGCTTGAAACAAGGAATAAATTTTGTAAAAATGAAAAAAAACCTCATATCAATGAAATGGCTGCAGAACCGATTTTGATCAAACATAGCTAAGAACACTCCAAACAAATTCACCATTCAAAGAAAAAAAAATCTAATTCAGGTTATCCGTTCGGGAGCTACGATGCAACATACAGACACACACACACACATTCACACACAGAACAGACACGTCAAACTTATAACACCTCGTCGTTTTTGCGTCGGGGGTTAAAAATAGCGCGATTGGGCCTCAGATCATGACGAAACAATAATTTAATATTCCCTTTTGTGTCAAAGAGTTCGTTTGCCATCGAAATAATGTGAAAACATTAAAATTTATACGATTTCATAATGGAAAAGAGACGTAAATTCGTACGATTGGCATGCGAGTGTAAACGTCGTAACTCCGAATTTTATGTTAATTAGTGTTCATTGTGCACTCCATTTAAAATACTTAAATTAATACTTATATCATTAACATTTTGCATCCTACATAGTAAAAGTCAGGGAGACTTTGCCGTGGTGAGTCCGGCCTAAGATTAGACTTCTCCATCTCCTTCCGTGGATGTCGTAAAAGCTTACTAAAAGCTTACCCGTACTCGTTTTGATTTGTATATGATTTACCGCAAATAATGACCAATATTAAAGATTGTTGATAAGATTCGTTGGTATAAGATTTGTCCTGGCTGCTAGCTTATTATGGCATGTGTTATTACAGGAAGAAGGCGTTAGCAGAGTCAGTCGTTTTAAGCAATGGCAGCGATGAGCTCACCACTTCTTTATTCTACCATGGTGCAACCACTGTGAAAAGAGGTCCATTTGAGGTTCTGGCTACCCCCCTGTGGGGAAAAGGGCGTATTTCTATTGTATGTATGCTGTCTGAAAACCAAAAACAACCTAGGTTTGGTGCAGCTTATCCTGAGACAGGGACCTATTTGACCCCAAACAACACATATCTAATTCATACAACATACCTTGTAATTTCATTTACTTGTATACCTCCAATTGTCCTTAGTACCTACTAGATTTATGTTTTTTTTTTCTTGTTTTATGTGTGTGTGTTTGTCCTCCTGGGGTAAAATAAACAAATTTTCTTTCTTTCTTTCTTTCTTTCTTACTTAAAAGCCACCATCATTTCAGTGTAAATTATACCTACTCTGTTCGCCGATATTTGGAAAAACATATTGGAATGAAAAACGCAGGTTTAAGAAACAATACGCTGGTCTGTGCAAATCGCTGATACTATTCACTTATACCACAGAAAGCCAGTTTACAAAGGGTAATCAGAGTGATTTCAATCCGTAAAATCAACCGGTAGCCGCCACGGTGGATTACATTAGGTAAGTCGGTTTGAGAAGACACGTTTTTTTTTCTTTTTTGAGTTATACGTTTTTTACCTTACGTCGACGATACCTGTTTAACTCGTACCGAAGGGAGTACACAGTTTCACTTGATTCAGTTATTGCAAATACATTGGAAAAATATCAAATATACATACATAGGTACACACAGAAATAATCAGGAATAATCAATGTATTTGTAAATACAAATTTACAGGTCAGACAAATAACAATATTAAGAGAAATAAATTTTCTTACGAAAAATTATGAAAAAATACATACATACATACGAATTTTACCAACATGTACAAATAACTATTTATAAATAATCAATGAGATAGTTTTTTATAAATAGTAAAGCAAGAATAAGAGCCAATTTTTTGAACAAAATTACTTTTTAGTGTGGTTGAAGCAAAATTTGCCACAACTCTCACTGTAAGCTACTACTAGCGCCATCTATTGAGTAATAACACAACCTTAGCAAAAAATATTTTTTAAAGCAATCTGTATGAATTTTTCATCTATTTAATTAGTTTCATCTTCATCCTCATGCTCTTCTTTAATCCATTTAAAATAAGTTAATTTACATATTCCTAGATTAATTTAATATGTACTACTAACCTTCCGTAGAATGTGACTGGGTTCTGTTGAAATAAATACGTGAATATAATTGAGATAAAATTGAATGATCTTGAACATAACAACACTTAGTCATGACTTTATGAGTGAGTAGATATCGTACGATGTCCCACTTTCGTATGCAGAGCACAAATTATATTTTGTGTTGAGAGTGAACATGTTTGAACTTGTGTGTTATTGATACCGAGACAACCTTTATGAGGTTTTGTAGAGAATTATTGAGAATAAATTAAAAAGGTTTGTATCAGGAACCTACTTGGAGAAAGAATGCTCGCAAAAATATGTTTGAATACCGTATTCTTGAAAGGGAGTAGGTATAGATATGTAGAAAAGATAGATACAAGTTACACTAAAAGTAGGTAGGTAATACATGCCAAGTCTAGGTATAGGAAGTTTATTGTTTTATCAGTAGGTAGTAGTAGATCTCCAATTAGAGATATACATAAAAAAAATAATGTATGTTAGATACTTATAGTTTTATATTATTATTATTATCAAGTTTTAACAGATTACACTATAGTATCTACATAGGTACTTTTATTTCTTGTGACACCAACTATTCACCACACTGTTCAAATTATGATTTTGATGTTTCAGTTTAGATTGATCAGTTTTTCATAACTTCTGTATATTGTTTATATATTCGTTTTGAATTTTTTTTTCTTCTTTCTTTTGATCATTTTAGTGAACCTAACTATTATGTATTATTTAGTTTCAGTTTTCTTAATTTACTGATAATATTCTATGGTATAGTTGAGGAATCCTTGTTGGTTACTGTGTTATTTATAACATCTTATATTTATTAAAATAGTAGTTTGTTTCCGCAATAAAATAAAATAAACGATCACTATTTCATTAAAACTGAGTACACATATAATTAATTGTAGGTTACTAATGTTGCTACTCATAGCTATATTATTATTAATTTTACTTTATGTACTTGTGTGTTATTGATACCGACACAACCTTTATGAGGTTTTGTAGAGAATTATTGAGAATAAATTAAAAAGGTTTGTATCAGGAACCTACTTGGAGAAAGAATGATCGCATAAATATGTTTGAATACCGTATTCTTGAAAGGGAGTAGGTATAGATATGTAGAAAAGATAGATACAAGTTACACTAAACATACATAGACATCAGTAGACATATTCCTATATTACAAGCGTAAATCTATGTTAAGAATACTGGCTCTACATAAACAAAGTGCGTCTTATCTTGAAATATTTTTTTTTAAGTTTAAACCAATGCTAATAAAATACAGTAAGTAAAATCTAGATAAGTTTAAAAATCCCAATTTTTAAACGTAAATGTCAAATTTACGATATATACTAAATAAATAAATAAATAATAATGCTGGACAAGTTCACACAACATTATCTAGCCCCAAGCTAAGCCAGAATATGGACAGACAGAATATGGATGTCTGTTACTCAATCATTTCAGCATAATCAAGAAAAAACCTAAAAACTAAGCAAAATATAGTTCATTGACTTTCAACGATAAATTTATCTTCCAGTACCAAATAATTAATCATTGTCCAAATACAGAAGCTATATCCTAATTGTATTGTTCCTAATATTTGCTGAAGTTTCCTAATATTTACTGATGTACGTTTCTTGAACGTTTTCTATTTGCCTCTTTTTGTTTGTACTAATTTTATTTTAATAATTAGTCTGAGTCAGGAACCTTGAGGCAGGTATATGACTAATCCTAATGTTGAATCAAAAGATGACTTTTAGTGAGGTGTTGGACTTTTGAGAAGACAGTGGTGTTGGGTGATGCGAAGATTTGTGACTAACAAGATGTAGGTGAGTGTGATTTCGTTAATATTTTATTGTGAAATAAATAATTGCATTTGTAAGCTAAATTGAAAATTAGTAGTATCTAGTAGTACCTATAATTGAAGCAGACAATGTTTGGAGGTAGTTAGTATTAGTGACAATCATAAAATTAGTTGAATGTAAGGACGTGCTTTTTCGTAGTAGTTAGTTTACCTACTCAAAATTTAAAACGACAAGATTTAACACAATATTTTTTTTATACTTTACGTACACTCATACTTACTTACCTTGAGATTTTGTAGTTTAATCTGAAAATCATAAAAATCATCCTTTCTGGTTCACCGGCATCTTTTTTCTTTTGATTATCTTGATCAAAGACTGGTTCATAAAATATAAAGTTTTCGCTAGCAGCTCAAGTTTTGTGTTGTAAAAATTTAAGTTAAATTCAGAATTCGCACAGTTTTTTATAAAGTACCTACCTAGGTATCAACACAAAATTAGTCTGTTTACAAAAATAAAGGTTTCCTTATTTTAAAATTAGCTTTTTTGAACTGTTTGGCAATTTCTGTCTATCTTTACAACAGGAATGACTTCAACTAAGTTTACTAACACTTCAAATAATAAAAAATAAATGCGTGCAAAATAAATCATAAAATTACGAAACTTCACAAAGTTTTGTTTTTACGCATTTACCGATCATTATAAATTTTATTGCTCGTATCCATCGTATCTTTACAAAGCTTTCCACTCGGCCTAATGCCAATAAACCCAAAAACACCTTCGGTTGCACAAACCAAACGCCTATGGCAAAACCACGACTATAAACCGTTTTATATACGCTAACGTACAAACATACCATTACTGAATTGCCTCGAATAAACCACACGCGCTAACTCCTGTCACAGTACCGAATACCGATCCTAAACTCGCGTTAAACCAGCTTTACGAACCTCCGTCTACAGAACAAAGAGCCGTTAAAACACGAGAATTACACGAAACGTATTTTAGTAGGACTGTGTCTGCAAGTCCATGATCAAGTGAACGCTCTCCGAGTATCAACCCCGTGGACTCAAGCCCTCCATCCTTACGTCACCTCACCCCATACGAATACAGCCACATCATTGGTGAATTCGGTTTGGCGCGCTTTCTAGCTTCCAAATACAAAATCGCCACGATTATCCCTTCCTCTCCCACTACGTAGAATCACAGCAATAACAGAACGAGAGAACTGCTCTTTCTCGATAGCTGTTGCACCATGATGTAACCAGTTTCGAACGAAAGGAGCATACGGCATAACAAAGGGAGAGAAAGGGACGGGCGGCCGTGTCGACGTTGATTGTAGTGGTCTAGTGCGAAGGGAACGTGCTACCGTGCGTTCTACTATTTATAATCAAATGGATCACGGCTGTGTGCGTGTGTGCTTACATTATGCACCGCACTCACACACGGGGCCGCGTGGATCGAGGCAATGATGTGCACGTAGTATTATCCCCATTACACGACTTGGTTCGGAGCCGGCCGCACGTGCAGTAGTTGTCCGACGAGCGACCTCTTTTGTCGTATGCTTGCGAAGTGACTGTTTGTTTACATCGAATAGCAGCGATGCATAGTGTCAGCGCGATTGTGTCATCGACCGCGAGCCGGTTACCGCCAAATTACGAGTGAATTACGAATAAATAGTAACGCGTAGTTCGGCAAAAAACTTTTTGTGAACTTGTGAACATTTGCAGTCAGACTCGATTGTGATCTCAGCAGCGCCAAAACTTTTAAGTCACAGTTGTGCCATTTGAAGTGTCAAAGTGACTTTTTGAGTGATTTATTATCGCAATTTTTTTTGGATCAGACTATATTGGTTAGAAGAAAAAGTTTTAAACGTGAAAATTTTACTTTTATGCATTGAAAACTTGAACATCTAAAAACAAAGAAGTGACAGAATATTATCAAACCGAGCAAACAAATAATTTTGAAGTCAGCGAAGACAATTTTGAAGACGAAGTCCAAAAAGGCACACTGTATTTATGCATACAAAACAAACTGCTTTATGCCCACGTTTCTTCCGTAGGAAAAGACGTTGTGAGAGACAAAGATGGCTATAGCGTTCAACTTGCCGAGTGAGAGAGAGGCAACAGAGGAGAACTTTTCGCGGTTGAACCGGCTCCTTGCCGAGTTGTATGAGGTGTTGTGCCACATCCTGGTGTCCCGGCAGCCTGGCCAAGAAGTCCAGGACACGCGCCGAGGTGAGTGCCCGCCCGACCCTATCGCACCACCATACAACTTAAGATGCAATTCGACATACATCGTCAACTTAGTGATGGTCGTGGCGATCATAAAAGTGTCCCTATCTTCGTCACTCTTCAACACCATCAGATAAAAAGAAGATCTTAGATAAGTATTGTTAACAGTGAACTGCAAAGCAGATCTGGACTGTTGTTAAGTATTGTGTAAGTTCATCCGTGTTTGTAATTTATTTTTGTTTGGAATGGAAGAGCTGTTGTGTCCAACTGCACTTAAATTGCTTGGTGGTTCGGTCGGAATAAGTCTCGGGATATCTCATGGCTTATTCCGATCCTCTCTATTATTAATCTCGTCAAATAGATTTTGCTTGTTGATTATAAAATTTGAGTGAAGTTCGACAAAACGTCTCAAATCCCCTGACTTGTAAAATATAAATTTAAAATCGTGACTTATAATAATCTTGCGAACTCTCGATGGAATATTATTCTAAGCGCTTTTGCCAATATCTGCTCTATTAAGTAGAGTAAATAGTTTTACCAGTGTTTATTATAACAATAACTATGTAATGATTACTAATTATAATTTTAAAGTTGTTAAGTTTTTAGTTACAGTTTCCATTTGATCTCTTATTTTGTTTATCAATATTAGAATCAAGATTTTCTTAGTTAAAATTAATAGAATTATTTTGAAACGAAGTTTTGTTTCTGTTTAGATAAGTATTTAGATTTCTAGTAAGTTTCCATGAGGATCTCAAATTTTAATTTAGTTCCAAAAAATAACGGTAGTCATAATTATTTTGTTTATTGCTTTAATTTCTTTGATTTCGATTATTCGCCAAATATTAGATGAATAATATTCAAAATCTTTTAAATCAATGATTATTAATAGTTTCATGGGTGACGATTGGAAACGTCACCGCTGTCTGTTCTAAAATTCCTATGTGTGGCAAAATAAATCCTTATCTTAGTGCATTTTTAATTATAATTTATGTTCCATAATTTCGTACCGTTTACCGTACAATTTGTTTTACTATGTTTTGTTTAGAAAAAATATGTAAAAAATATTCAAACCTGTTCTCTGCTTGTATATGAAAAATGTAATGATATTCATTCTGATGTAGTTTTTAATTTAACAAATGAGAAGTAATGTAAATATTGCATTTAAAAGTTTGTGATCTAAGGCATTTTTGATTTATTTGCATTTTACCTATTATAATTAAGATCAACATGTAACCATTATACTTCATATTGCATAACCTGGATTATGTTTATTATAATACTGTCCCGAGAATTTTATAATGGGAATTGTAAAATAAACAGTTTTGTAAAAAAACAATATTTTTTCTTTTAAGTACACACCTTAAATTATAGGTAAATTATATCTCTCCTATTAAGAAATATTAAAAATAATCTATGGTCAACTAAAGTTTTTGGAGGAAATAAAGTAAATAGAAAATAAATTTCGATAGAAGCAAAGTGAATAGTAGTAATAATAGTAATAGAAGCAAAGTTAAATATCCAAGTTCCAGAATAACATCACAATAAAACAGTCTATACCTAAAATAAGCGAACACTGGCGAGTCATAAACAGTGTTTGTTGAAGCTCGTCAATCAGACCAAAAATATCCTTGTTTACATTGACTAATGTCAGGCAGGAGTCAGGACCGACGTGAACTGGGAAACATAGATTGAGTAGATACCTACATTGAATATTTTCAATCAATTATTTAAACTTTTGTTTGTCATGTCGCTGGTTATTTCTTAGTTACCCTGTAGATCAGCGGCGAAGTGAGGATTAAAGTGATATAATATAATTAAGTATAATTGAAACTAGATGAAATTTACTTGGGTAACATACAGTGATCAATATTAATAGTGTCATCCACTTCACACAAAAAACATTTAAAAAACAGTTGGTATAGAAACTAAAATACAATCGGAAAAAAGTGTAAATACTTACCTACTAAAATTGATAATGTCACAAATATTACAAACAAGAGCCGAAACAAATTAATGCTGGTTAAAGAACAATGATAAAATATAACAATTTATCTAACAAGAAATAAACACAATACAAACGTGCTGACCTATAGTAAAACAGAAGTCAAGTCTAGTACATTTAAGGACAAGAAACTTGAACTAGTTCTGGGTAGAGACGTAAACCACAGAGTAAATAATTGTAGTTCAGTACGTAAACTTGGCACGCTCTATATCGCACTACAAGTCACGACCCTGAGAGATTCAATTTATGAGATAAACGCGAGTTCAAAATAAATTTAAATTAAGCGACAGAAAGAACAATTGCAATTACTTATAAAAAGTAATAAAAAACCTGGTAACATACGAAGACCTCTGTGGCGAGGCGGGCGAACGTTCGCCTGCAACGCTGGATGTTGCGGGTTCGATTTCCGACTCGGAACAAATATTTGTGCGATCGCAGATATTTGTTCAGGGTGTTCTGGGTATTTTCTATGTATAATAAAAAATATCTATCTATGTAATATATTGTATTAAGTATATCAGTTATATAGTACCCATAACACAATCTCTGCTTAGCTTGGGGCTAGATAATGTTGTGTGAACTGTCCAGCATTATTTATTTATTTATTTATTTATTTTCTATGTATAATAAAACATATCTATCTATGTTATATATTGTATTAAGTATATCAGTTATCTAGTACCCATAACACAAGCTCTGCTTAGCTTGGGGCTAGATAACGTTGTGTGAACTGTCCAGCATTATTAAATTTTTATTTTACTCGCACTTAAACAATAGAAGAAAAAGACGCGAAATATTAACACGCATTGGTGAAAATTAAACAAAATAAAGAAGCAGATACAACAAAAAAAAATTACCTATATTCATTCATCACTGCGAGACATAAACATCCATTAGATGCTGACTGCATTGCCATACTGAATGAAAATACCAACACCAATGTGTTGCTCAAAATAAGAACAAGCTCTGTCACTTCGACCAGACAATGCCCTGAAAAAAACAAATAATAAACACTTGTAGGATTGTTAGGAAGTTTTTACAAACTGACCTTACAAACGAATCAACTAGTGTTCAAGTTATGTCGACCTGAACTACTGATGTGGACTTGGCTTAGGCCCGTGCAACTCAGTTATATTTCCGGTTCTGCTGAGCCGAGTTGATAAAAATCAAAAACAAAATAATAATAATACTGGACAGTTCACACAACATTATCTAGCCCCAAGCTAAGCAGAGCTTGTGTTATGGGTACTTGATAACTGATATACTTAATACAATATATTACATAGATAGATATTTTTTATTATACATAGAAAATACCCAGAACACCATGAACAAATATCTGCGATCGCACAAATATTTGTTCCGAGGCGGGAATCGAACCCGCAACCTCCTGCGTCGCAGGCCAAGCTTCGCCCGCCGCGCTACAGAGGTCGTTCAAAATATTTAATGGATCTGTAAACGTCTAGGTACAAAATTATTGCAATAACAAATAAATGTGTTTATTAACAAAACATTCAAGAATGGATCGCATGACTCTATGAGTTGCACCAAATAAAGGCATTGAAAATCGTCTCGTCATACAAACCATTTGAAAGTGAAAATTAACAGCATCGATAGAAAACGTAAATTATTTTATTTAATAATTATAATAAGATACAAGAAGGCGACTATAAAGATGTAATGTTTTTTTGTTTAGTCATTTAACTTTTATATACAAAAAGCAAAGTTCTAACCGTGTTTTCATAATTCCTGGTTTATCCTTGGAATAGTTACACACTGATTTGTCTTTTGCATTGACAAGCAGTTTCAAAATCGATCAAAAGAGATAAATTACGGTTTAGTTATTCCAAAATATGTCGCGTTTATGAGCTCCACGGTAATAGATTAAGTTTTATGTAATCAATTATTATGTTAGTGGCATAAATAAAGAAATCTTATCAGAATCTTAACTGGATATTCCCTTGTGATGAACATCAAATGTGGAGTGCTTCTAAATGGAGTACCTATGTGAATTTTGGAAGTGCCTGCAGCAGAATTGATGGCAAGCATTTGTTTTAACTACAATATCATCGTCAGTAGGTACATCTTCTGGGACTTTCACTAGTAGAGTAACTTGTTGCCAAGTTACTACCAAATCCAGCCAGATCCACCCAACCCAGTTGTTTAGAGTAATAGAGCTTTTTGTGAAAGAGTTCGTCCGGGGAAGTACTACTTCCATACCTATTTCTGCCGCAAAGCAGTAGTGCTCGCATTGCTGTGTTCCGGTTTGAAGGGTAAGGGTGCCGGTGAAATTACAGGCACATGAGACTTTTCATCTTTATGTCTCAGGGTGGCGGGCGCAGTGCAATGCCACATAGGGCGCGTCCTAGGTGGACGTGACCTATAAGGTAATGCACTGTTCATAGGCAGAGGTTACCGCTTAACATCAGGTGGGCCATCTGCTTGTTCCGTCATTTAGTAGTATAAAAAAAAAAAAAAAAAACGATTTTAAAAGATAAACAGCTAATTACCACTATTTTTCGTCACTTTGCTGATGTTTCGAGACTGAATTCAGAAGCCTCTTCATCATGAGCACCGCCCGCGACTGCGTTCGACGATGGACCGGCGAATACACCAATAATAATATAATAATAATATAATAGTGGTAATTAGCCGTTTATCTTTTAAAATGATTCCCAACCACGATAGTTTCAATTCTACAGAAAAACTAGTAGGTACCTACAAATTGACAGGCTCGGCAATAATAAAAAAAAAATGCTGGACAGTTCGGACAACATTATCTAGCCCCAAGCTAAGCAGAGCTTGTGTTATGGGTACTAGACAACTGATATACTTAATAGAATATATTACATAGATAGATATTTTTACTATGCATAGAAAATACCCAGAACACCCTGAACAAATATCTGCGAATCACACAAATATTTTTTCCGAGGCGGGAATCAAACCCGCAACCTCCTGCGTCGCAGGCGAACGTTCGCCCGCCGCGCCTTAGAGGAATAATTGCTCTAGCAATTGTCATAGAATAACGCTTATCTTGACATTATTTGTTTTAACTTCTCTATCATCCAGTCTTTTTGTTGTACCGAAGTCTTCTGGCTGATCTGATACTGTTTGCTTGAAGGGAATTTGGAATGAACTATAACGACTTGTCTATTTTGACTCATAAGGTGGTCATCACCAATCATCACCAAATTAAACGTCAGTCATGCTTTCGAATGACTATCAGCACAAATGAAGTGGAAAGGTACGCTCCATCGGTCACAGAAGTCAAAATGTTTTTATCGAAGAGCCTAATATTGCTGTTGGTCATTGTAAGTGTTGATTGCCTTTACTTGTTTACGTTTTTTGTTTAGGTCATCAAAAACTTTTGGAAACTAGCACCTGTCTGGTGGCTTTGCTCGATCTGTTGATCCAAGTTATAATTATCTTGAAACCTTTCAACGAAAACAGTTTAGCCAATACACTCTGCTTTACATCCCAATATCAAAACTTTCTCATTTATAATATAAGTAGGATAGTGAGATTGCATAAAGCAGGTTTTTTTTTAAACCCCCGACGCATAAACGAAGGGGTGTTATAAGTTTGACATGTGTGTGTGTGTGTGTGTGTCTGTTGCATCGTAGCTCCCGAACGGATGAACCAAAATCGATTTATTTTTTTGTTGGAAAGGTGAATAATAATATGTCGGGAGTGTTCTTAGCTATGTTTGATCTAAATCGGTTCAGCCGTTTCATTGCGTTGAGGGTTTTTTAATTTTTACAAAATTAATTACTTGTTTAACTACGTGAATGACGGAACAATCATGTGCCCCACCTGATGTTAAGCGGTAACCTCTACCTTTAACAATGCATTACCTCACAGGTCACGAACACCTAAGACGCCCTCTGTGGCATTGCACTGCTCCGCCACTCTGAGACATAAAGATGAAAAGTTTCATGTGCCTGTAATTTTACCGGCACCATACCCTTCAAACCAGAATACAGCAATGCGAGCACTACTGCTTTGCGGCAGAAATAGGTATGGAAGTAGTACTTCCCCGGACGAACTCTTTCACAAAAAGCTCTATTACTCTAAACAACTGGGTTGGGTGGATCTGGCTGCAAAATTTGTACTGAATGGACACAACGCGTGGTGTACACTACCAAACAGAAATAAACTGCCTGCCGTTTGCTGAAAACATCGAGCAACACGGAACGGAGGCCTGCCATGCTCTAAGGCGGAAAGTAATATCTATAAAGTTTGACCAAGAGGAAAGAACATTTTTCGTAGTCTAACCAAATACAAATACCAATTCAAATGTTTTTATTCAGTAATAAAAGATACTTAAATTTAAACTATAGTTGAAAACACCTTTTAAGTATAAAGGAATACTTGTGATAGGCGTTTTCGCTCTTCCGCATCTCTAAGTACACAATTTAAGGCTTAACATTTAAATACAAAAACATTGAGAAGAAAAATATGAACAAATTACGAACAAAAAATAATTTAGGGTAGGACTTATTTTATGATTCAATATATGGATGATCATAATGTTTGTTTGGTTGTTTAACCAGTACCTAAACTAAACAGTTTGACTTCGAGGAAGAACCGCAGACACGGAAGGACTAGAGACCTGACAGTGAATTAATAAGAACGTGTTAAAAATACAGGCAAATTCATTATTCTGGACTTCACCTCACTGTCTCAAACATAGAAAGATATTTTAAATAAATAACGGCTTTTTACCACTGTATTTGGTCGCTTTCCCAACCACGATAGTTTCAATTCTATAGAAAGATATCCTCAAAGATTTACTTTTATCGTGCGTGGGGATAAAATTGGTGAGACGTTTAATAATTATATTTAGTTTAATTAATCCCACTAATAACATAAATGTTAAAGTTACAATGTTTGGATGTTTGTATATTTGATACTAAAATTACGCCGAAATAGCTGACCCGATTTCGATAACATAAGGTACACAGACTTTTGGTCGAAGACACAGACAGATTATGACCTAAATTAAAGTATAGACTACTTTATATCCAGGTCAAACGTGAACTAAACCGCAGGCGCGCATTAGTTTTTATAAAATAAAAAGATACAACTGACCACACAACGCATACGAACCCTCAGCTTTAGATTATCCATGGAATCAAAACACTGTGCCGTCGGCAAAGTTCTAATTCCACACATAAATAACTTGAAATACTTAAATTAACATAAGCGAATAACTTAAACTTAGCAAATAGGTGTAACTTAAAGTCCGCGTGTTTTATTGCTTGGAAAATAATTGGTGGTCCTTGTTCTATTTACCGTTATGAATTGCGTAAACATGGTGTGAATTTTGAATTTGCATCATATTATATTGTATTGTGGTTTCTTCAGATTTTATTTTCGGGGTGCGTTGGATATTATAAGTAATCAATAATCACCTCATCACCAGTGAAGCCAAGAGCTATACCATACAGAGAAACCATTTAAAAAAAAATTGCATGTACAAATGCATTTAGTTAGGTAGGTACCTACATCAGTTTCCGTCCGGCCGGAAACCCGGATTCTTGGAACAGAATAGACCCCTCCATCTCCTTCCATGGATGTTGTAAAAGCCGACTTAGTAAGGGATTGCCCGGACTTGTTAGTAAGATTCGTTGGTGTAAGATTTTTCCTGGCTGTTAGGAATGTGTTATTACTGGAAGAAAGCGTTAGCAGAGTCAGTAGTGGGAAGCAATGGCAGCGATGAACTCACCACTTGTCACGTCTATTTCCCACGGTACAACCCACGGTGAAGAGGCCCATTTGAGGCTCCGCCTATCCTTTCGGGGAAAAAGGCGTGTGTCTATGTATGTATGAATTTTCATCAGCCGTGGAGTGTAGACCCCTCTCCGTCTCCTCTTGTAGATATCGTAAAAGCCGACAAAGGGATTACTACGCGGACTAGTAGCAGAAACTTACGTGAATATTCAACACCTATGCTGCTATCACCCATCAGCATGAGATGCGTGGTGATTATGTTAAATCTCCTATTACAATCTATGGGGAAAAGTCGTATAACAGTGGACGTCTAACGGATGACGGTGTTCATGATAATTGAAGACGCATACAACAGCCAAATTCCGTCACTTTCTAACTCATTAAAGTCCAGGTAAGTTAGAAAGTAACAAAATAGCGCTCGCGGAATAAAAATTAAGAAATAGAAAAAGTAGAAAATTCTCAGTCGTTTAGGAGTTGAATCAAATTTATTTTTTCACATGGTTTTTCATGACCAGGTAGAACATTTTTGTACGTGCACTTTACAGTTAAATATTTAATGAATGACATAAAGAATACATTACATTTAGTAGTACTAGAGCTTTTTTGTGAAAGAATTCGTCCGGGGAAGTACTACCACCATACCTATTACTGCCGCAAAGCAGTAGTGCTCGCAACCTCACTCGCCGGGCTGCCAACACTCTGCGTATCCAGTATAACAATATCTTCAGGATGATGATGCGTCTGCCTCGCTTTTGCAGTGCATCTGGGATGTTTGCGGAGGCGCGCGTGGACGGCTTTCACGTGATTATTCGCAAGAAAGTCGCTTCCTTACTACAGCGTACGCGAGGCAGCAGCCACAGCATCCTGCAGATGGTTATCTCACGTTTAGATTGCCCAACATTAAATAGATGGATGAATATCATGATAGGTTCTTTTGTAATGTAAATGACATGTATTATTGACATTAATTATTATTATCATTATTTTTTTTCTCTGTAATTTTATGATGACTAGTATTTGTAGTGTTATAATTTGTAATTTGTAATTTAATTTGTAAAATATGGATTTGTATTACTTATCTGAAATAAATGATTAATTAATTAATTAATTGCTGTGTTCCGGTTTGAAGGTGCTGGTGAAATTACAGGCACATGAGACTTTTCATCTTTATATCTCAGGGTGGCGGGCGCAGTGCAATGCCGCATAGGGTGCGTCCTAAGTGGACATGAGGTAATGCACTGTTCATAGGCAGAGGGCACCACTTAACATCAAGTGGGCCATCTGCTTGACCAGTAGTACAAAAAAGAAAATAAAAAAAAAAACATTTTCCATACCTTCTTCATCAGCGGAGTAGTCCACCCCTGGACGAGACCTCCCCTATAAAATAGAGGGGATTTTCCATAATCTCTACGCTTGGCAGGCAGATTGGTGATCGCAGTAAAACCTGGCATAATAATTGGAACAAAGACACAGAATATTATAATAGTAGAAGTAACAGAGACCATAATCTGATTTAATAAACCAGTCGCATAATCGTTACAAATTTGAATTTAGAGCTTCTATTCAAAGAATAATCTAATCTGTACCCTTAGCACGAGTTCTAGACTGTCGAATCGAATGCAATTCCATCGCTAATGCCGTAATATATGTGATACATTAGATTTTACGCCACGTTTCTGCCTGTCAAAGCTCGTACACAAAATAATTACATATGCGATGGTAAACAACTCGATAGCGTTAGAAACTCATGTTAAGGATGCGCTAACACCAGGCAGAAATCTCCATACAAAAAAAGCACCTCGCGCGGCTCGAAATAGCGGTTTTTATATAATATCTCGTGAAATATAGATAATTTTACAAAAACCCTACAGTAAACCCTCGGTTTTGTTATATTGTTTTTTTTTATATATATTATTTTACCCAATATTAAGCACTGTTTCAATAAACAATCGAATCTAGGCAAACAATAGTACGTAGTTTTATTTTTCGTGAAAATATTTTCCTATTGTGTTTCTGGTATAGAGTGATCCCTCGGAATTATAATGTAATCTATGCATATTTTAATTTTAATATTGTACTTGATTTAGTCTGTTAAAAAACAAATCTAAGATTAGGAATTTTGCGGCATACCTCGCCTTAATTGTACTTTAGTTTTGCAACTGTTATACTTACCTGTCGTTCTCGGTTTTAATCCTAATGACTGGGTTTAGGTTACTAGAAATGAATAGATACCGATTACCTAATAACCTACCTATTATATTGCATTACTGCGTGTGGTACTAATATTTATTCTGTGGTGTGGCTCCGAGGATATTTATGGCTCGTAAAATGAATAGGCCAAAGTTTTCTTAAGGTGATTATAGCCTCGAACGACCATGGGCATCTGGGCGGAGCCTAGGAAATGTTGCATCCCGAGCCCGCACCACACGCCATGCATAAACATTGGCACAATATTCAGAAACAATGAAGAATAGCAGCGCGCGGCGCGCGCGGCAGCGGGCGCCGGCCGCGGCGTGGTATGGTCAGTATGGTATGGTATCAACAGATGGTCCACCTGATGATAAGCGGTACTCTCTTCCTATGAATAGTGCATTATCACATAGGTCACGCCCTCCTAGGACGCACCCTATGTGACATTGCACTGCGCCCGCCACCCTGAGACATAAAGATGAAAAGTCTCATGTGACTGTAATTTCACCGGCACCCATACCCTTCAAACCGGAACACAGCAATGCGAGCACTACTGCTTTGCGGCAGAAATAGGTATGGTGGTAGTACTTTCCCGGACGAAGTATTTCACAAAAAAGCTCTACTACTACTAATAAAATGCGATACTTGGTGATAAATGGATTGGCCGAGCCGGGCCTATCGCATGGCCCCCACGATCTCTCGACTTAAACCCCATTGACTTTTTTGTTTGGGTATATTAAAAAGAGATTGTTTACTCTCGAGAGTGCCGAAATGTGGCAGAATTGCGAAAACGGTTGACCCAGGCAGAAGCAACAATTCAAAAGCAACAGAATCGCTTTTCTACGCTTTAAAGATAATTTTTTTAGACGATGCTGATTATGTATTGAGCAAGAAGGTCGCCATTTCGAAAATTTATTGTGATGATTGACTGAATACATGCAATGCTGAAAGTTATTATTTAGTTTTATTTAAGATTTCACTTAATCTTAAAAACCTGAATTTCGCATTCAACTGTTTAAATTGAATATCATGAATGATCCCGTAAAAGAATCTCAATCAAATTTACATGATAAATAGCTGACATAATGACCAAGTTTTTAAGATAGGTTTGGATGAAAAAGTTTATGTGACTTTATTTTTAAAATGTCCTTAGTATGTAAGGGACTAAACAGAATTTTTAATTTTTCCATATTTTTTATTTTATTTCAATGCAATGGTTCGTGCTGTGGATGTAAATGCTTTTGTTTGTTACTGTTTCGATTACTTTAAAAACCGATATCTGAGGTTTACTGTCATCACAAACAAAAATAAGTATAAAATATTAAAAAAAAAAGTGGAAGCCATTTTTAAAATATTTTTTCAGAAAAATCACGGACTAGTGTAGGAATCGTTTCAGAGAATCAGAATTTTACAATTATTTATAACATAAGCTTTTAGATAACATGTGCAAATGAAATAATTAAATTACACACATAAAATAAAATTATAAATAAAATATGCAATTTCTAAATAAATAACGAAATTCCGATATTAATATCGGAATGCAAATATTGAGATTAAATATCGGAAATCAGTATAGGAATTGAAAACCTTCCGATATTACATGCCCTAAACGTGACAAACAAGCAGACGGCACGCCTGAACTAAAGCAGTCACCGCCGCCTATGGACAACACCCACGGTATTAAAAACGCGCTGCCTACCATTAAGAGCCCTATTGATATTTCTCTTGAATACCCATATTGTATAATTTATAAATATTTGTATTATCTGCAGATATTTGTTCAGGATGTTATTAATGTTATGTTATATGTTTTCGTTGGGTATTTTCTATGTATAATAAAAAATATCTATCTATGTAATGTATTGTATTAAAGTATATCAGTTATCTAGAACCTATAACACAAGCTCTGCTTAGCTTGGGGCTAGATAATGTTGTGTGAACTGTCCAGCATTATTTATCAAATATTTATTTATGATGGTGACAGCGAGCTGATCTGATGATGGAGACGGAAGGCGGACAACGGAACTCCTCGATGGATGATAGTAGATTACTGGAAAAACTGTAGAGGTTATTTATTTTTACTTATTTGCTTATATCCCAAAAGTTACACAGTCTAAAATAAAATTAAAACTAGTTTTGAAACGTCTATGATTGTTTCACCTTTTTACCCTTTCTTTGGCCCCAATATCTTCTACAACCCCCGAACCAATTTAGCTCATAACCTTACACAAATTGTACTCATACTATATACCCATCTACCAAATTGTATAAAGAATACTAGTTTTATAAAGAATATATCAACAGTTCGCAAGTTATCTTCAGACAAACATACAAACATACGAACGCCAATTATTAATAATTTGCATCCAACAAAAATATATGAAAATGATAGTAAGGCATTTTTCTGTCTGACCGTACTAATATCCATTGATAAAGGCCGTGGCGCGGTATGAATCCGGACTACATTTTGCGATTAATATGGACAAATATACAATTTTATTATTCGTGGGATGAATACGGTCTACATTTTGGTATGAATCTGCACCCCGTCCACGCCGTTGATTTCTTATTAAGATCTATTATTAAGAAGTACTTCCGGTACGAAATTTGTGGTTTTTTTTACGTGCGAATGTAGTAAACTGATAGTATATACCATAATAAAATTTGCACGACTACATAAGTTTCCCCCGAAGTACAATTTACAAAAAAAGAAAAAAAACTATGTTCCGTAATTCGCTGAGGTGTGCAAAACTAATATAGTGTTTATAATACTTATAGAAACCTCATGTAAGTTTGCACCGAGTACATAAATTTCCCCCGAGCCACAAACTAAAAAAAACAAATTCACAGTGTTTCCCACTATGCACGTAGTTTTAATTAAAATCCATAACGCACTAAGACTGTCTCTATAAGTAATTGAACTTGTACTTAACACTTTTTTGTTTTTTCAAAAGTTACGATTTTTCAAAGTTTGTACCTAATATTTAAAAGCCTTCCGTATGCGCCAGAAACGGTGCAAACCTGGGATAAGCTTCTATTCGTGTCATCTATTGATTCCATAGGAATCCACGACTACTCGACTTAGGGCCACACTTTTTGCTAATTTGCCTGTACTATGGAGCGCGGTGTGCTAGTCATAGACCGCGGCGCGCGGCAGGCGGCAGCCGCGGTTGGCACGAGGTGCTCTAGTCATGCAGTCATATCTGTTGTCTAGTTTGTTGTGTTTGAGAACTCGTGCACTTTTGATTTTGAGCATCGGAAATTATGCGCTATTGTATAGTATATGCGTGGCGGCATTGTTGATTTTCCTTAGCTTTGTTTGCTAGTCCTGTCTAGACCTAGTATGGTAGATAATGAAATAGGTACACTGTCCCTTGGATTAAGAAATAAAGACAACAGGTTATTGGGAGACAAATCAAAATATGTACAATAAAATATGTTTTCTTTAAGTCAGGCAAAACCATTATGGACTAATGAACTAATAAATATACACATACATACATACTTAGACGACACACGCCTTTTTCCCGAAAGTGTAGACAGAGCCAATAAATATAAATAATAGTACCTATTTTTTACATACCTAGTAGTTTTATTGGTTCATAACGGTTTATTCCTGAATACACCAATGGACCAAATATTTGTTCCGGGTCTGGGTGTTATGGTACCATGGTACTCGTAGTTTCTGATACCCACAACACAGGGATGCCTTGTGTGGGATCAGGAGTGTGACTGTTGGGTGTTACGTTATGTTATCTACTATAAGTATAAGTACGTATATGAAAAATCACGAAGAAAAATCTCGAACGAAAAATCTCGGATGAAAATTCTCGAATGAAAAATCTCGAAAGGAAAATCTTAAATGAAAAATCTCGAATGAAAAACACCGATTGAAAAATATCGAATGAAAAATCTCGAATGGGAAAAATTTAATGAAAAACCTCAAACGAAAAATCTCGAATTAAATATATATAAATATAAATATAAAAGCCTTTATTTCTACTAAAATTACATACATTAGAAAAACTACATACAAAATTAAAATTAACTATTTACTTGCTATATTTAATTTTTGTCTTTCTGTTATCGATATCTTTTTATTTTGTTTTATGTAACAGTTTTATTCTTCTACTTCTTCATGTAACAGTTTCCTATTTCGTTTCTTATGCCTAGGTAGGTAATGTATTGCTGACTGTTAGTAGTCGCCTCTTCGGCGTAGGCCTACGAATTAAATATATCGAGTTTTTTCATTCGAGATTTTTCATCCGAGATTTACCATTCGAGATTTTTCATTCTAGATTTTTCGTTCGTGATTTTTCATTCGAGATGTTTCTTTCGAGAATTTCATTCGAGATTTTTGTTTCGAGATTTTTCATCCGAGATTTTTCTTCCGAGATTTTTCATTCGAGATTTTGCATTCGAGATTTTTCATATACGTACTTATTCTTATAGTACATAACATAACATAACACCCAACAGTCACATACATAGTCCTGATCCCACACAAGGCATCCCTATGTTGTGGGTATCAGAAACTACAAGTACCATGGTATTGTAGACCCGGAACAAATATTTGCAGATCATACAAACATTTAACTTTTGAAACTATCATGGTTATGTACATAATTTTCACTAGAAACGGGATATTTACCATGATTTTTGAGTTTTATATGTTCCCGATATTTCGGCACAGTTGCATGCGCCATGATCACGGGAGAACTGACTAAAGTCTTTGCGAGTAGATGTTATTGGCAGATATATCGATCTACCCTCTTTCTCACTCTTTTATTACGAACGATACCACTACCATCGGTTTCATTGTCACAATTCACACCAACTCGACACACAACACTAACGGTGTCCGGACGCGTAGCAGGTACCACACTTTTTTGATTCTTACACATTCTTACCACAGGCTTCCATACTCCAGATAATTGAAAACCATCTTCTCTATTGAAGTTTCTGTACTTAGTAATCTCAATTGCCTCTTGTACCATTCTCGGTATGTAATGTCGCTCTGTCGAGATTACCTGCGGACTGCGGCCATATGTTAAGGGGGTGACGGACAAAATTGCGAAAGTCCTGCAAAAGTTTTCCGTAAAGACCATTTTCACTCCCTTAAAGAAGATATCGCACTACTTGCGTTCACCAAAAGACAGTTTTCCACTTGAAAAGCCAGGGGTGTATAAAATTGATTGTAGCTGTGGGAGTTCGTACATTGGCCAAACGAAACGTACGATAGCGTGTCGGGTTAAGGAGCACATACGAGCGGTCAAGAACAGGGACATACATAAGTCAGCCATAGCAGAACACCTTTTGGAATCTGGCTCAAATCATTGGATCGAGCTACACAGTCCGCAGGTAATCTCGACAGAGCGACATTACATACCGAGAATGGTACAAGAGGCAATTGAGATTACTAAGTACAGAAACTTCAATAGAGAAGATGGTTTTCAATTATCTGGAGTATGGGAAGCCTGTGGTAAGAATGTGTAAGAATCAAAAAAGTGTGGTACCTGCTACGCGTCCGGACACCGTTAGTGTTGTGTGTCGAGTTGGTGTGAATTGTGACAATGAAACCGATGGTAGTGGTATCGTTCGTAATAAAAGAGTGAGAAAGAGGGTAGATCGATTTATCTGCCAATAACATCTACTCGCAAAGACTTTAGTCAGTTCTCCCGTGATCATGGCGCATGCAACTGTGCCGAAATATCGGGAACATATAAAACTCAAAAATCATGGTAAATATCCCGTTTCTAGTGAAAATTACATACAAAAATTTGTCCCGCAGCGGGAATCGAACCCGCAACCATTCGCATCTCAGCCGGCTACTCGCCCGACGCGCTACAGAGGTCGTCAAAGATAAGAAACCAACAAGCGTCCTCGCGCAAACAAGATATCTAAACGAAAACGATCAATATTTACAATGTTTTGTTCAAGAACACACAGCACAACTAAAAAACTACGATGAGTACACTAACTGCTATCGTGTCTTATTGTGCCCGAACCAGTCGGTGGCACTCATAGGAGCGGAGCAAAAAATTTACGCGGGTACCCCGTGCGAACGTTTGGGCCGGACTGACTTCCGCGGCCGAACCGCCCGTGGCAGCTCGTTTTACAGTTTTTATTTTATTGTTTAAAAATGATAATTATTTTTGAAAATGTAAACATATCATGTGTAAAGTCTGAAAATTGTCTATAATATTGTGAAAGAATCATTAAAATAGCTGCAGGCGTTTGGAAGGAGTAGGAATTCTTGCGTAAATTATAGGGAACAATGTTTTATTTTTTCCTGTCAAAAGCAACAGCAATTTAAAAAATTTAAACATATAGTTCTATTCTTGACTATATTATACCCATTAAATGATTTTTTTTAAATAATTTGGGCCATTTTTGTAGGAGGAGTAGGCTTTCAAAATAGGTCTATTTTGTGTTTCGGCAAAACTAATCGTCTTAAGAGTATTCAAAACGAAACAGTATTAATTTTTAGCTAAAGTTCGTTCGAGATTTTTCATACGATAATTTTTTTCGATAATTTTTTTCGATAATTTTTGACAATATAAATCATCAAAGTTTTTATTGGCAAATACCTATAGTGATTTATTATTTTTACGCCGACTGTACTTCACTAACAAAATCTTTGAAGGTTGCCTGTAAATTTTAAGGGATCAAACAGGACGATCAAATTCTACAGGATCATAGACAAGGGATCCATCAGGAACTACTCCAGATATTTAGATAAAGCCAATAGGTATAACTCAAACATGATATAGCACTAGTGTTCGCCCGTGGCTTCGCTCGCGTTTTGCCGGAACAAAAAGTAGCCTATAGCTAATTAAAATATTTGCTCGAGATATTTATATAGAAAAAATTAATACAGGAATGTATGCAAACAAATTAAAAAAAAGCGGCACGTGCGTGTCGAACTCGCCATGAAGAGTTCCGTAGCAGCAAGTAACATAATTAATATAAAAGTTCTTGGATGGTTTACGATTTATTACGTATTCAAAAAAAACTACTTGCTAGATCTCGTTCAAACCAATTTTCGGTGGAAGTTTACATGGTATAATGTATATATGTCACCAGAAAATAACACGATTCGCAAGTTTATAAATTTCGGTTAGGTTAGGTTGAAAGTTTATAAATTTCCTAGGAAATTTATAAATTTACTAGGTTAGGTTAGGTTGAAAGTTTATAAATTTCCTAGGAAATTTATAAATTTGCGGATCGTGTTATATTCCGGTGACATATAAATCATATTTTGTTTTTAGTTTTATCATTCTCTTATTTTAGAAGTTACACACGGGGGCCACAGGCGTCTCTAGCGCAAATTATTCAGTTTAGAAAAAAAATATAGTAAAAACCTCAATATCTTTTTTGAAGACCAATCCAAAGATATACAACACGTATAAGTTTGAAAAAAAAAAATAAGTTTCAGTTGTAATTATGGGGACACCAAAAATTTATTGTGTTTTTTTATTCTATCTTTGTGTGAAAATCTTAATACGGTTCACAGAATACATCTAATTACCAAGTTTCAAGAGCATAGCTCTTATAGTTTCGGAAAAAAGTGTCTGTGACATACACGGACAGACAGACAGGCAGACAGATAGACAGACAGACAGACAGACAGGCAGACAGATAGACAGACAGACAGACAGACAGACAGACAGTCAGACATGACGAATCTATAAGGGTTCAGTTTTTTGCCATTTGACTACGGAACCCTAAAAAATGCAAATGAAACAGTTGAGCTACCTAAAGGCCTTTGCAAACATCAAGGTAGCTCAACTGATTATTCCCAGCTTTTATTTTTTAGTTTTGCAATGATTGTAGGTAAGTAGTATTGTATCAAGCTAAACCACAGAATATTTAATAGTACGTAAACTAGATAATATTAATGAAGACCCCTTACAACCGTACACATGGCACTTAGCTAGCTTCTGCGAATAATAAATATCATATATCGCCTACCTACACAATGTGGGTGCTCTACACTACAATCATCGATTGCTGACTGATGTTGATGATGGGAGTTATTTGATTAGAATGTCTTTTTATTTTTTTTTTAACTTTGATAGACCTTTGTTTGACCACGATCTTACCTGTTGGAAAGTGACGATGTGGCTGAAGATGGAGCACAAAGGTCTAGAATTCACTCTAGCCTTGAAGAGACCCAGATTATAGTAAACTAGGATCCAGAGACTCGAGTACCGCCGTAAAATTGCATGCATTTTGATCTTCTACGGGTATAGGTAACATTTCGGGGAATGTGCCTAGGAACTTCACGATCGACTCCCACAATCTCCTTTTCATCATAGGACGAGCAGACGCACAGTTCAGCACCTCCTTACCTAATTAGTATACCTACCCCTATTCGTACTAAACGTTTCTATCTTTATAATGCAAACGATATATACATATAACTATAGAGTTCGTCAATAAAGTAATTAAAAAATATGCAGAAGCTCACGAACGTAGACTTCACCATCATGTGAACGTGTAGGCAACCCAGCTTCTCGACAACACGGACATAGTGAGAAGACTCAAAAGAATTAAACCTTATGAGTTAGTGTAGTGTTTAAACTATAGTGAAATGTATTGCAAACTAGTGCTTGCTAATAAGAATACAATAACAAAGTGTCCTCCCCTTAAATAGAGACAGTAAGAAAAGTGTCAATGGACACATTCTTAGGTATAACTTATGTTTTAAATGTAGGTCAATGTTAAATTACTTATTAGCCTGCTTTATGGCTATATTGTAATGATATTGTACATATATTATGTACACTAATAAAATAAAACAGAAACAAACAGTAATGCAAACTGCTAAGGAGTGGAACACACTAACTACCGTCGTTTGTCTTTCCTGAAAACTATAATCTGGGTCTCTTCAAGGCAAGAGTGAATAGGTGCCTTCTAGACCTTTGTGTTCCATCGTCGGCCACATCGTCATTATAGGTTCCAACAGGCGAGAACGCGGTCAAATTAAGGTGCTAAAAAAACAAAGTTTAAAAAAATGCCTCCAGTAGGTAGGTAACTCATATTCTGCCGTTGTGCATTTTCTATTCAAAGCTTTATAAATTTACCTAAAACACTAGCATAGTATTATTTTATCTGTGCCTTAAGAAATTCAAAAAACAAACTAAAAATAGGTGATAAAGAAAAAACGGCCATTTAAAAAATAAAAACTCTGCTTGACCGCCTTGAACAGTAAGCGACAAGACAAATAGGTAGGTGGGTATATATTATAAATACTCTCGGTACCTATCATGGACATAAAGCCTCAAAAACGGTAAGGGAATAATATATTCCACAGGTGTACCCCAAACAGGTGCTTCGACAAGTCCAGACAAGTTCAATAGGTCTTTGTATAAGCTCGCTTCTATGCCCCATTTGGCTTTTTTTGGAGGCTGTTGGAACGAATGATAATTTATTGCAACGGATTTTGAATTTAAAGGGTTTCGTTTGGGTTCGTCGCAAAGGGAACTAATCTTTGGATCAAAATCTATGATTTTATTACTTTTGGTAGTACTTTATTGGTAATTCTAGGGTAATAAAATATATGTAGAAAATTTTGGTAAGTTCCTAAAGTCCTCTACAGTAGGTAAGTACTCTACAGAACAAAATATTAAAAATATTTGTGGTTTAAAAAAATATTATTTTTCATCATTAGTTACTTTTTGCGGGGTGTGTTGTTGGTGAGTAGTAGGGTGAGAAGCGTTAGGTACCTTGCCGTAACACAGTTTTTTAACTAGCACGGAAGGCATAGTTATCTTAATTTCATATAAGTACTTTACACCTTTGAAAGTAATGCAAATGTTAATAATGACTTGTTGTACCTATTCTGAGTGAAACAAACTTATCTTATGTTATTTTTGTCGCTATAGGTTCTTTCCACCAGATATTGTTATTTTGTAGTATTTTTAACGCGCTTAGGGTCGACATAAATGTAGGTGTGTTTATATGAGAATTTAAGAATATATGTTTCACAAACACACATTCTAAATTAGGTTTTTTATTTCCGATGATATCAAATAGCGTACCATCTAGCTATATCGTCGTACAAAATACAAAATGTCAGTTGCTTGATTTTCACCAATTAACTTTACACCGACTGAATTTAAACCTGTTACAATAAATATGTAATTCGATAACTTTTATAAATTACAATCAAAACATTCAAGAGCATTTCATGGTCCATAAACTTTAGAATGGGGAGCATCTTCCAATTGTGGTTTATAACAATATTTATGCATGACCTTATTGTTATAAATATCACCCAGTTTATAGTCACGCGAGTGACCCATCCTATGATTTGAATTGGGGACACCGCCAGGTTATTTCTTGAGTATAAACTTAGTAACCTGTTCAAAAGTTATGGGGTTAGCTTCTTCGTTACACTGTGTCACATGTTTGAATTTAGACAATAGAAACTTGAAGTAAGTAGGTGTCGGATGAAACAAGAACAGAAATTTAGTAAAATGGTTTTATTTATTTATATTTATTTGGATCACCAACGAAAGAAGCACAATCGTGAAAAAATATAATTCTTAAGTTACTTAAACCTAGTGTTCTTTCAATTATAGTTAACCACGAACTGTGAATACTACTGGGCGAAAAGTCAAAAACAAATAGGTACACAGGTACAAGTGTTTAGCTAAATAATACAAATTTGTGACGAAAGAATTGGGGTGAAAAGATAAAATACCTAAATGGGGTGAAAAGATAAAATACCTAAATGGGGTGAAAAGATAAAATACCTAAATGGGGTGAAAAGATAAAATACCTAAATGGGGTGAAAAGATAAAATACCTAAATGGGGTGAAAAGATAAAATACCTAAATGGGGTGAAAAGATAAAATACCTAAATGGGGTGAAAAGATAAAATACCTAAATAGGGTGAAAAGATAAAATACCTAAATGGGGTGAAAAGATAAAATACCTAAATGGGTAGAAAGAAAATTATTGGGTAGAAACAAGAAGCATCCGAAATAAGAAGCACTTTTAAAATTAATTAATAAATAAATAAATAATGCTGGACAAGTTCACACAACAATATCTAGCCCCAAGCTAAGTCAGAGCTTGTGTTATGGGTACTAGATAACTGATATACTTAATATAATACAATACATAGATAGATATTTTTTATTATACATAGAAAACAACCAGAACACCCTGAACAAATATCTGCAGAACGCACAAATATTTGTTCCGAGGCGGGAATCGAACCCGCAACCTCCTGCGTCGCAGGCGAACCATCGCCAGGCACGCCACAGAGGTCGTCTAGTATATTGTGTAGTAATTGAGTAGGTAACTCAAAGGTTTTTGCAAAAAAATTATAAAACACACATTTAAATATAACAGACCCGGACTTGTTAGTTAGATAAATAAATAAATAAATAAATAAACAATGCTGGACAGTTCACACAACATTATCTAGCCCCAAGCTAAGCAGAGCTTGTGTTATGGGTACTAGTTAATTGATATACTTAATACAATATATTACATAGATAGATATTTTTTATTATGCATAGAAAATACCCAGAACACCCTGAACAAATATCTGCGATCGCACAAATATTTGTTCCGAGGCGGGAATCGAACCCGCAACCTCCTGCGTCGCAGGCCAAGCTTCGCCCGCCACGCCACAGGGGTCGTCATTCCTTGGAAACCTTTGGAAACAATAAGATTTGTCCTGGCTGCTAGCTTATTATGAACTGGAGGAAAGCGTTAGCCGAGTCGGTCGTGGAAGCAATGGCGGCGATGAGCTCACCCCTTGTCACGTCTATATTCCCACGATGGTGCAATAATCCACGGTGAAAAGAGGCCAATTGAGGATCTGCCTACCTCTTTGGGGATATGTCTATGCGTATGTCTATGTTTGTATGTATAACCTGATGCACGGTTACCAAGAAAAAACCATTGAAATGAAGCAGTAGTAGTAACAGTTTAGTTGTTAAGTTACTTGCGATACAAAAAATGTCAGAGTTGCGATGTTTGTATGTTTATTACTCAATCACGCCGAAATGGCTGAACTGATTCCTATGAAATTTGGTCCACACATAGATTATGACCTGAATTGAGCTATAGGCTACTTTTTTTTCCGGTAAAACGCGAGCGAAGCCGCCGGCGGACACTAGTACTATAATTAAAATATTGCAAAAAGTTTACGTGGTACGGAACTAGATGGCGCTGCTAAAACTGTACCGTTTCTAGATCGCGCTATCGTTTCGTTTTGAGGAAACGTACGGGCGAAAATTATTTCAATCCAACATTCGTGCCTCAATCTATTGAGTAAGGAAATTATTGGGCCCAGTTAATCGCTGGGCAATGTCCGTAAAGGGCGAATCCGTTTTTGTAGGGTTCAGGTCGTCCCTTGAGCTGGCACCTACTTTGTGCTCGGCTCGGGTGAAGCGATCTGCCTTAAACATCGAGGACTCCCGGTACGGACGGGAGGCCTACAATGCTCTAAACAGACTGTTCGATCGACGTGATGACCTTTGTGGCACGGTGGGTAAGTTCTGGCTGCGGGGACCATTGATGTTTGCATGTTCTGCAAATATTTGTACCGGGTCTAGGTGTTGTTGTAGCATGGTGCTCGCAGTTCCTGATACCCACGACACAGGGGATATTGTGTATGTGACTGTTGTGTGTTATGCTATGTTTGTAAATTGCAATTCTATTTCGATCTTATCTTTGTTGATGTTACATTAGTGGCCTCATAGATAACCATATTGGATAAGATTAATAACATAAATAATTTTTTAATAATCTAGGTACTTACTTAATGCAGTTTTAATTTCATTTTTGTTACACCTAGCTGTTCCCCAAAGTACTTTTTTAAAAAAAAATGTGTTGAGAAAACTAATTTTCTTTCTTTTATCTTTTCTACTTTTTTTTTTAAGTCTCCTTTGTTTCTTGTTATCTGCCTTTCCGGGCATTGAGCAAGAGTTTTGTGCTTCTTTCGTGCTTGACTTATATTATAATGCGATAAAGTTTATATGTATGTGATAGGATGATGTGTCCAGCCTAAGAATAGACTACTCCGTCTCCTCCCGTGGATGAAGTAAAAGCCTAACGGGATGCACCGATGTTAAGCGATAACCGCTGCCTTTGACAATGCATTAAAGAAAGAAAGAAAGAAGAAAGAATATATATTTATTTGTATACAAGAGCTACACAGAAACACAGAACACACAGGACCATAGGTAGGTCACGTCCATCTAGACCGCACCCTATGTGGCATTGCACTGCGCCCGCCACCCTGAGACATTAACTGCAGTCCAGACCAATATCATTCAAATCTTCGACCAAAGTATACTTTCGTCGAAGATTCAAATAACAAGTCACTTGATCTGTTAGGGTTAGTACGCAATACTACGCAGCAATATTTGTCATTAGTAAATGTCTTAACAGTTGCAACAAGACACGAGTTAGATCACTATAGCTCAGAACATCACCACGTGTGACCAATTATCTTGAGACAAAGGCCTATTGTATAATCCTAGAGTAATTAACGACAGAGACTTATATGATTATAGAGATTGATAATGCAATAATGATTAACTCTCCACCTTTTAGTAGTAGAACTCCTTGTATTATAGTTTGTAATGGGACAAGCCATAGACATAATATACATACATGCATGGAATCACGCTCATAATATACATGTATACATAGAAAAAGGCGAAGGCAGAGCCTCAAATGGGCCTCTTTTCACCGTGAGTTGCACCGTCGTGGAATATAGACGTGACAAGTGGTGAGCTCATCGCCGCCATTACTTCCCACGACTGACTCTGCTAACGCTTTCTTCCACACATTCCTTAAATAAGCTAGTAGCCAGGACACATCTTATACCATCGAATCTTACAAACAAGTTTGGGTACCAAAAAGCATAGCTTTGTAAGGGCTCACAAGTTTTTTTTTACTTTTTTTAATAAGCGAATGAAAATGAATTTAAATTACGTACTATTTAAATTTACAAATCTAGAGGTGTGATTGTTTTTAAGCGGAGAATTTTTAAGTGGCGATGTGCGGGACCCTTGGCTATAAGGAATGATGGAAGATGGACCACGGCTATAACGGAATGGTGGCCAAGAGATACTCGGCGATCAAGAGGCAGACAGCCCGCCCGATGGTTGGATGACATCGTTAGAGTAGTTGGACGAGAATGGATGAGAACAGCACAGGATCGGAGAGAGTGGCGTATTAGAGAGGATGCCTATACCCAGCAGTGGGTGGTACAGGGTAAATAAATAAATAATGTTGGACTGTTCACACAACATTATCTAGCCCCAAGCTAAGCAGAGCTTGTATTATGGGACTAGATAACTGATATACTTAATACAATATATTACATAGATAGATATTTTTTATTATGCATAGAAAATACCCAGAACATTCTGAACAAATATCTGCAGATCGTACAAATATTTGTTCCGAGGCGGGGATCAAACCAGAACCTCCTGCGTCGCAGGCGAACCTTCACCCGCCGCGCCAAGGAGATCGTCAAAACATTATATAATAACTACTCGAAATAAACATGCATTTTAAATTGTCGTTACTGTCTCTGCCTTTACGCTACTCTACATTGCTTTTAATCATGTAAATCCTAAAGTTCATGACCATTGTCGTTACTGCAGTAACTGCATTAAACGTTATTATTACACAACTTTATAATAGCTACATTATTACAATTTTAATAGTATTAAACTTTTATAATCGTGAGAATAAATGGATCATTGCTTGAGAAAGTATTTAGGAAAAGCTTTATACGTCAGTTTAACGTTGCTAGAAACAATTACAAAATAATAGCTATATTTTTGTTAGTTAAATGTGTAGTTATTAACAAAGTAAAAAGCTACATAATTTGTAATAAGATTATCTGATAGAAGTTCTTGAGAAAACAGCAGTTGAGATCTGTATTTTTTTTTTTTTTTTTAACATTGATAGACCTTTGTTTGACCACGATCTCACCTGTTGGTATGTGACGATGTGGCCGAAGATGGAGCACAAAGGTCTAGAAGGCACCTATTCACTCTAGCCTTGAAGAGACCCAGATTAGCAGTTGAGATATGTTTTTTTTTTTTTTTTTAACATTGATAGACCTTTGTTTGACCACGATCTCACCTGTTGGTAAGTGACGATGTGGCCGCAGATGGAGCACAAAGGTCTAGAAGGCACCTATTCACTCTAGCCTTGAAGAGACCCAGATTATAGTTTTCAGGAAAGACAGACGACGGTAATGTATTCCACTCCTTAGCAGTTCGCATTATAAAGGTAGAACTGAAACGTTTTGTGCGAATAGAAGGTATACTAATGAGATCTGTGTCATCATCATTATCATCACCAGCAATCTTTAGACGTTCAATGTTGGACAATGTTTCCCCTTATACTGCAATTGGGGATTCACCACGCTTGGCGGATTGGTGATCGTAGTATTGGTGATGAGCATTCGGGTAGATACCGCAGCCCAAGTAAGCCCTCAAAAAAAATAAGCTATAAATATTCAGCCTTTAGGTACCTATGCACCTTTCAACATTTTCATCCAGTAGATTCGGAGAAAGTAAGGCTGTGGTAGACAGACAGACACGCGAGTCTCCTATAATGGTTCCATTATCATCGTTTGAGGTACTGAACCCTAGAAAGGTTGGTATTGATTCCAAAGTCACGTGATGGAGGTAGAACGTCATAGAAACTCCGAGAAAATCTCCGACCTATTTTTGAACCACTAATTTTGTTCCCATGATTCAGAAGTCGTGACGAGTCGTCTTCAAAATCCAAATTACTGTTCTTTAAACCTCTCATTAGCCTGAAGATTTCGAACAATCAAAAACCAGTCCTGTTTTCGTCTACTTGCACCACAAATTTAACTTCAGTTAAGCCAAGTTTAACCTGTTTCCAAACGATTTGAGTTTTGAATTTGTACTCATTTGATGATCTTTCGTGGGTTGTTGCAAATGGATCTTTGTTGTTGTAAAGATTTTAGTCGTGTTTTTGTGTTGTTTATTTTTGACGGTTGGTTTTTATGAGTATCGTAAAAGATCAGTGATTTTAATCAGCGATACTTGCTTATACTTTATGTAACTTAATAAATGTTTTATATACGGACACTGATGTTAATGAAACCACCATCTAATCGAGACTGTCTATTTTATTAAGTACCCACAATAACGAACAATATGGAAGGTAGGAATAATACTCACTTATAGGCTATATCAATGATGTAAGTAAGTATACATATATAACATCTTCACACCTCTGTTTCAAAGAATTTAAACATAAATACTCAAATACCTATTAATAAACAACAGTCAGCATTCCTTAACTAAGCACTTATCTAAATAACAACTTAACAATACAACAGTCAGCTTTAATAACACTCATCTAAGTGTTATTGTATCTAGGTATTCCTAATTCTGATATTTACACGTAGGTAAATGCTAGAACACTTAACATATGTTTTTATGAACATTCTTATACAATTAGTTATCAATAAATGATTGTTTACCTTCTTTATTATGCTATGCTTAAATTAGATGTCTTGAACGAATGACTATCAAATACTTATAATTATAGATAGGTGCGTTACCTATTCCATATCAAAACGTTGAACGGGTCTGCGTATGCGCTTCGGCGTAATAACCTCTATCTGTTCTTCGACGGCTAGCCTATTACCGTGCGGTATGTTTGTGGGTATGTTTGAGCTCACAGGATCAACAATGTCGTTAGCTTCCAACCTGTTCCCCACATCATTCGCGCCTTCATCAACATTAAAAGGATAGCTATAAGGGGCAATGTTAAAGTCAGATATATCATAATCGATATTTCTCTTCTCACTTACCGGGTTTTGGGTTGTGGATGTAGTACTTCGCGATATAATGTGATCAACATGTTTTCTAAAAACCTTATTATTATGGCGTACCTGATATGAAACCGGACCCGATCTTTTTACTATTACGCCCTTCTCCCAGAATGTTTTGTTGTTTCTGAACTGTTTAAATTGAACTTCATCGCCCACTTCAAAATTACGCACCTTATTGTTACACTTTTGCCTAATAATATTTTGTCTTTCCCGCACCCTGTCTTCTATGTTTGGACGAATTACGTCATAATGCGTGCGTATATTCCGACCGAATAGTAACTGTGATGGAGTCTTCCCTGTCAAACTGTGAGGAGTTGACCTGTAGTATAGTAGAAACTTGTCTAAAGCTAGCTGCAAGTCTTCCCTTTCAATCAGTGCCTTTTTTAAACAATTCTTTATAATTTTCACCGTGCTCTCTGCGGCACCATTGCTACTTGCTTTATATGGTGACACCAGAATATGATTTATATTACAGCTTACCATAAATGTTTTAAACTCTTGACTGCTAAACGGTGGACCGTTGTCCGATACCAATTCGCGAGGTAACCCGAAACAACTCATCATACGTCTCAACCTTGAAATGGTTAGTTTCGCTGAAGTTGTACCTATGCTATGCGCTTCAATCCATTTGGAGTGAGCGTCTACAAGCACTAAATATGTGTGATTTTCTAACGAAAAGAAGTCAACGTGGACTCGATACCACGGTACTTGCGGCCACGCCCACGGGTGCACTGGTGCCGCGGCCGGTGAGGGCCGGGTGCTCGCGCACGTCTCGCAGCCCTGGCATTCCCGCTCGATGTCGGCGTCGATGCCTGCCCAGTATACATAGCCCCTAGCTAAGCTTTTACACTTTACGATGCCCTGATGACATGCATGCAGCATTTTCAATATTGCATTTTGTAACGAGTTTGGTATAACTACGCGATGACCAAATAACACACAACCCGACTCAATATTTAGAAAATCCTTAATAGTGAAATAATATTTCAAATCTTCATCTTTGCAATACAACCAATTAGATTTTATAGCATGCATCAATTTTTGTAAAGTTTTATCGCTCGCCGTGTGCTTGGCCACCTTCTTATAGTCTATCGGTGCCTGCTCAGATATGAAACTGATGTAAGATTCAGTTCTATATTCCCTATTCTCTTCATTTACCGGAATGCGCGATAAACTATCCGCCACGCAATTATGTTTCGATGCTATGCATTTAACCTGATAATCATATGCGCTCAATATTACAGCCCATCTTTGTAATCTGTTGCTGGCCATGGCCGGTATGGCTTTGTTTTCATGAAAAATAGACGCTAGCGGCTTACAATCCGTCACCAGTGTGAATTTGTTACCATATAAGTAGTCGTGGAATTTGTTAACGGCGAAAATGATCGCTAGCCCTTCTCGACATATTTGTGAATAGTTTCGCTCGGCCGGCGACAAGGTGCGCGAGGCGTGCAGCACGGGTCGCAGCTCGCCGCCGCCGGGCGCGCGCTGCGCCAGCACGCCGGCCACGCCGTACGGCGACGCGTCACACGTCACATACGTTGTTAAGGACGGGTCCCAATGAGCGAGCACTGGCGCTTCGCGTAGTAACAATTTGATGGCCTGGAACGCCTCTTCACACTTATTGGACCATACAAATTTTATATTCGACTTTAATAGTCCATAAAGCGGTTCTAAAACGCTACTCAGATTTCGAACAAACTTCCCGTAATAGTTAACTAAACCCAAAAAAGCCTTTACCTCACTAACGTTAGTCGGTTGCGGCGTTTTGTTTACGGCATCTATTTTGGCAATTTCGGTTTTTAGTCCATTAGAATCGATCACGTAACCTAAATATGAAATAGACTTTTTAAAGAAACTGCATTTCTTCTGTTCAACCTTTAGACCGCTCTCAGACAGTATTTGAAGCACCTGCATTAATCTCTCCATGTTTTCCGTTTCGTTCCTACTGCTGACAAGAAGGTCGTCCTGGTACACGGCCACATATGGCATTCTAAACAACTTTTCCATAACCCTCTGGAACTTACTAGCTGCGCATTTAATACCGAATGGTAACCTATTATAGGTAAACATACCCTTATTCGTGACTATGGTGCAGTATTTTTTTGCATCATCGCTGAGAATCAGCTGCTGATAAGCGCGGCTTAAATCGATTTTACTAAATATTTTGCCACCTTGTAGCGACGCAAAAATATCTTCTATTCTAGGAAGTGGATACTTATCATCGACCAGCACCGGATTGAGAGTAGTTTTAAAATCTCCACAAAGTCTTACCTCTCCATTCTTCTTTATGACGGGGACCACCGGCGTCCCCCACTCGCTCCACTCGACGGGCGAGATGACTCCCTCCCTCTGGAGGCGCTCCAGCTCGGCGTCCACCGCGGGCCGCAGGGCGTAGGGCACGGGCCGCGCGCGCCGCCACACCGGCACCGCGCCCGCTTTCAGCTCTAAGTCAACTGTACCTTTGTTAAAAGCACCTATACTCGTTGAAAACACCTCTGGAAACTTGTTCAACACCTGAGCCATAGCCATCGACTTGTTGAATTTGCTCTTGTCAACATATGCTATCGAATCTTTAGTTTCTATTGCAGAAGGAAATTTTACGCCGAATGCTCGCATCCACTTACGACCGAACAACGCATTGCTATCATCATTATCAATTACAACCAAGCTCAAATTGTGCACAACTTTGTTGTTGTACTGTACACTACATTTGAATTCACCTTTAGGTAATATCTTCTGCCCATTATACATCCTCAAATATGATTTACGCTGAGTTAATTCTATGTTACTAAAGTATTTATAGTACATACTTCTATTTATGATACTCATGCCCGCGCCGGTGTCGCCCTCCATGGATAGCTGTTTGCCGTTGATGGCCACTTTCATGATCCATTTATTGTCTTCTTCGTTATCACTCAACTGATAAACCTGGTCCCCCTCGTCTCCACTCGAGGTGAGATCGTCGTAGTCCTCCTCTGAGTCCACTTGGTGTACACTACCACTCTTACGGAAGCGGCATACTTTGGCTACATGCCCACGGTTGCCGCACACAAAACACTCCACCTTCGCGAAAGGACAGTTCTCCTTACGATGCGGCTGGCCACATCGATGACAAGTTGAGCGCTGCTGGCCGCTGCTGCCCGCGGCACCGTCAGCGTGCGCGCTCCGTTGCTGCCCTGCGCGGCCGCGGCCCCTGCCTGCGAACGCGCCCTGACTCGGCCGCTGGCCACGGTGCACCCAGCCGCGGCCTGCGCCGTATCCGCTTCTGTCCACTGCGTGTACCTTCTCCGCGGAGTTGGCAATGCTGATGGCCCCTGCCGTCGCCTGTGAGTCTCGAACGGCGGCTTCCAATGATAATGCCAACTCCACTGCTCGATCGAACGTCAAGTCCGTCTCTGTCAACAACCTCTGCGTGATCTTGTCGCTTTTCAGCCCGAACACAAACTGATCCCGCAAGTTTTCTTTTAGAATGTCCGTTGTAGTAAACACACACGTCTTGCTGAGTTTTTTTAAGTGAGCCAGATATTCGGTTACGGATTGGGACTCGGTCTGTTTGTAAGCTCTGAATATCATTCGTTCGGCTATGACCGACCGTTTTGGTGCCAAATGAACTTCTACTAACTTCACCAACACGTCGAAATCCGTATTCTCGGGCTTTTCCGGGAAACACAAATCAATAATTATGTCTAACGGTTCCGTGCCCACAATTGCAACTAAATATTTAGAAAATTGTGCTGGTTTGACGTCGTGTATAGCAAACCACGCCCGCAATCTGCTGACGTAAGTTGGCCACCGATCGATATTCATCTTGAATTCTTGCAATTGGTTGAGATTCATGATCACTTTTTAGCAAATCACTTTTATTGCACTACTGGCTTTCTATTTTATTCGTAACACACACGCTGGGGTTCTTAAATCGTCGCCAAATGTTTTATATACGGACACTGATGTTAATGAAACCACCATCTAATCGAGACTGTCTATTTTATTAAGTACCCACAATAACGAACAATATGGAAGGTAGGAATAATACTCACTTATAGGCTATATCAATGATGTAAGTAAGTATACATATATAACAATAATCATAAGGTATTTGGCAAGCACATTATTACTTGACGATCATTTCAGCCTTTAATCAGTTCATTGCATGTTGCAAGCCAATTCGGAACAGTTTTGTCATTGAAAAATGTCCAAGCGCTTATGTTATTAATTGAATTATTTTTATATATTATATAATGTTAATTATTTATATAGTTACTTATCTGTTATTTAGAATAGGCATTTAATTCTGTTAATCATTTAATCTCGACCTATAATGATTCACAAATAGCACTACCACCCACTCTACATTACACAATGGTTAGCTGGAAGAAAATGCTAATCAGCATTAATTTCGCCTATGTACTGCTCTTTTGTCTTGTGCAAAACGATATATCTATCTATCATGAGTTCGCTAATTATTGGCCTCATTATGAAACAAGCCCAGAGTCGCGCAGCGTGCTATGGAGAGTGCTATGCTCAGAGGAAGAGAAGCGATCCGCAAAAGAGCCTAAATCACTGACAAAGCTCTCAGCATTAGCAAGTTGAAGTGGCAATAGACAAGCCATATCACGCAGTATACCTACTAGGAAGGATCCCTCTTCATAGAAGTATGATTTGGTAATCTTTTTCGGGGTTCGCTGTTAAAGGGTATTGAACCTAACCCTACATTTTATAAGTCACAGGTAGTCGGTGGATGGAGGTGACCCACGACCGGTCGTTGTGGCATTATACGGGGGAGGCCAATGTCCAGTAGTGGAGATCTACAGCTGGTGATGATGATGGAGAGATAAATTATATGAGATAAATGGAGAACCTCAAGGTGACTAAAAACCACTCTTCAACATCAGCAACATATGCGTCTTCAGCTAGCCAAGGCATTTGCATAGAATTTATTGGGGGGGGGGGGTGCGTAATCACAAATCGAAGCTGGTAAAATGGTGTTAAAAACACTAGCTCTATATAACAAAAATAGCCTTTATCTAGCCTCAATGGTTTGCTGAAAGAAAAATCTTTAGGGTTAAGCTTGCCTTTGTATTATCTTTTGTAAAATTTTATTTGTTATAATTTTTTTCCTTGTACAATAAATAATTATAAGAAAATAAAAAAAAACTTGTGTTATCTTGTCTTGGCTAGGAATCCGTCAACACTCCGCAATTGCAAGAGTACCTTGTTATTAGAAGCCTAATTATGTAGTAGGTACAGTTGTGAAGCCGAGAGCGCTCTGGTATAGTGGCTTGTGACCTTAATTTCCTATCGCAGATTCGTGGGTTTGAATTCCCGCCTTGTATCAAAGATTTTGAACAGTTCCATAAAACACCTCTTGTTCAAAATTCCGGATTTTTTTTTTTAATTGGATGGAGAGTCCAATAAGTTGTAACATGAATATTAGAAATGAGGTTATTGTTTTTGTAGCTACATATTGTTAATGCACCGATAACAGCCATTTCGCGATATCTCACTATATTCTCACCATTCCCACTATATATCTATTATATTTATTATAATTTAGAAAGTGATAAAATATTGCTCGCAAAATGGATACATTCATACATAATACACACACGCCTTTCTTCACAGAAAGGGTAGGTAGAGCCTCAATGACCCATTTTTTCACCGTGGGTTGCGCCATCGTGGGAATATACATGTGAAATGTAAGTGATGATGACGAAATAGATGGTGAGTGAAAATCACGAAGAACTATATTTAAACAAATATTTACTGCGTAATTAAAAGCATTTTACTCGGCTCTTTATCATAATTTATTTGTTATCTTATTTTATCGTTAAAGGTTAGTTCGAGATTTTAATGGAGAAAATATTCATAAATCTTGTTGTGGACTGTTGTATGTGATCTTGGATGTATGATGAAGAGTAAATTAAGTAAAAAGTAAAAAAAAAACGGTCTGCCTTGATTCTTTTAATTTATGTAAGGTCACCTTTATCCCTCCTCCTCCTTGCGTCGTTTTCCTCAATACTAAGGGACGTGATCATTGATTACTTTTTGCTACGAACTTGCGCCCACAAGATCTGTTGCTGGCGTGTTGTATCACTTTGTGGACATTTGAGTCGAGAATGGTGTGTTGGTTTTCCTATTCCTATTAAAGTTACTTATTCGTTTTCTTCACCAACTTAAAAAAAAGAAGGAGGATCTCAAGTAGTGTTTTTTTTATTTTATTATTTATTTTATTGTTGTTTTCTTATATATCCTTCGTCCGTTTATGAAACGACTTGTTTTTTTTTTGGTTGTCTCGATATACTTTCAGATTGTTCCCATTTTCATCAAAATCTGGTTCTGATGATGGAATCCATAAGGAATTGAGAGAACTCCTCAAATATTATAGGCACACATATAGTAGTATTTTCCGCAACAAGTCACGCATGTGCATTCAGAAAGTTCCCTTTGGCGAAGCGAAGTCGGTTTTATTTTCCAAAATAATTATTTGACACCAGCACACAACGCTTTAAATAAGTAGTTACTTGTAATCTATGTAGCTTGCTACCACCAATAAATCTCATTGCATATTAATAAACGTTCAGTCAGCTACAAGGTTACACTACTCGAAACCGTTAAATATTAATGTACCAACACAGACATTAAAATCGAGTATAGTGATTTCAAATCTAATTATAATGATAGCTAGTTTAAATATTTTTTGTTTTGTGTTTGTTTCAGGTAAGTTTGTCACCATTTCAACGATTGTCGATCTTCTGTCTTAAAAAAGTGAGTAATATAGTTTATTACGCAGTAACAACTACAGATATTATATTATCTGGGTCTGTAACAACTGTTAACCTACTTAATGTGTGGTCCTTGGATGACCTATATTTCAGCTTCATGAGTCATATTTATAAGCACTAAGGGTCAAAAGTTTTAGGGTTTTCTCTTCTTAAAAACTATTTTCAACATTGCAACTAGAGGATGCTATGAAGAGATATATAAGATAGGTTCCTATTTTTCTTGACTTCTCTATCAGACAAAGCCTAATATAATATAATAGCTTATCTGATTTGAATTTTATTCAAACCTCATTATTAATTGTTCTGTAACTTGACGTAACTGAGTACCCATTATGATCCTAAAGTTTCAATAAATTTAAACGAATTAGTTGGTCAGAGTGGAAGAACAGATATTAATTTGTCTCTATCCAGTCTACTATGACAGACTTTATGTAACCTAACAGACATATTTCTTCACAATATTTATTATTCTATAAATCTAATTTCAAAGCACCATATAAAAAACTGTATTCACAACTAAGCATTATCAATAACTAGCTACTCGCCCCAGACCCCCCTCCCCCGATATTTTTTTACTTATTCTCCTATTCGGAGCGGAGAAGAATCCACCAAAAAAGAGATAACTAACATCGGTCCAGCCGATCTTGAGTTATAAGTGGTGTAACTAACACGACTTTGTTTTATATAGATGTTTAAACAAGGGCATTTTCAAGAACCTAAACGGCCTTATTATAAAAAAACTAAGTTAGTCCTGGTTTAAACCCGAACTAAGTAGTCTAGGTTTGTCACGGTATTAAAGTTATATACAACTTTATCACAAAGACAGATGGTTTACTTTCTAAACTACACATATTTCCGACGTGTCAAACTGACGGATCTTGTGTCAAAGTGTCACATCACAATCGATATGCAAACTTCTATCCAACAAGCAATCAACTCCACAGTAGCCACAAATAAAAGAAGAAGAAGAAGCAATCAACTGTCAAGTTTTAGACCATTGTAAAACTAGGGGGCTGCCTGGTTTAAGAAAAACCAAAGATAGTCCGAGACTTTGTCATTTTTGACATAATATCGAACTATCTAGCTCTAGAGTTGACTTCGGAAAACAAACCATCTGCCTTTGTATTAAAGTTGTATGTAACTTAAATAGCGCTACAAGCCTAGACTACGTAGTTCGGGTTTAAACCAGGCAGGACTAATTTAGTTTTTTGTAATACACACAAAACACACATAAAACATATAGGGCCTCTATGTGTTTTATTTATGAATGTTATACTTTAGATTGTACAACATCTGTAAATTACAATTTTATAATTATGGACCGTTGATAAATAGTCTGTCAGGTTGACGATGAGCAGGCGACCAACATACCTATACTACATTTAATAGTCTATATAATTCTCAGATAGCTTTGTATATATTATCAGCTGAAAAACACTGTGCTTGGATAATATAAACCTTGTTATACCTAAGGACCTTATATTATAGACTTAACACTGTGCTTCCATATGTCTTATCTCCGATATATATTTGTTTTATGTCAACCTAATTGTGAAGTGGTGCCACGTGCTGGTTTTATGGGTGACATCGATAATATACTAATGATTAACACATTACTAGTTGAAATGTTTCTTTAGCCTCTATAACTGTGATGGCAGAAATAAATGTTGCAATTTTGAAACTTCTTAAGTATAAATTACACTTTATTCGTATTTTGCGATTCAATACATTTTAGATTCATTGCTTAATTAAAAAGGTACTTTCGAGTTCAATGATTGTGAAGATTCTATAAGTTTCCCTAATAATCAATTCAATTCAATCCAATACTTTTTATTTCAGACTATACACAAAGGTATAAGTCCATAGTTTGGTTTAAATAAAAGTGATTACTACACTAACTTAATACTAAAATATATAAATCACCGTATGTCACAAGAGATACTGGACTAAGAAAGCATGACATGCTCCCTTGTCCAGCGCTCCATGAAGGCACAGTCCATATCCAGCCTCCCGCAATGAGTTGCAGATAGCTGTTGGAGCAGTCGCGCATCAGGGACACTGATCTTTTGCGCATAATCGCTGCAAAGCCGTCAACTCTTACGTCCGCAAACATTCCTGACGCACTGTAATAGCGCGGCAACCCCCATCAACACCCTGAACGAATTATTTTACTGGACGCGCAGGGCATCCCAAGATTTTTGCGTATGCTTTACCCATAGGCTGCACGTATAAAATGATAGGCAGTATGCTCTAAAAAGCGTTGTTTTAACTTGCCTAGAGGAACGCGCAAACCTACGGGCCAGCATAATCGTCTTGCGTCATTTAGTTGCCCTATTTGTATCTATGTCCCAAAGTGGTCATCAAAATGTCAAACATAAAAGCAACGAGTAGCCTCATCACATCATCATAATCACTATCGATTCAAACGTCATCGATAACAAGTCGTGACTATTTGTAAATGTGCCATCCATTACCCGCTCGTAATAAGTGCGTGACGAGTTAAGTAATGGAACAAAGCAGTAAGCGTTTGACGAGCTTTTGACCGCGATATAGCAGCTAGCAAAATGACCTTACACTTCTATAATTATAATAATCGTATACATCACCCTAGCAAGATACACGATTATTTCTTTGAAAATAGACAATTTTTCAAATATTTCTACATATCTTGTGACTTTGTAAGTATACCCAAAATAAGATACTTTTTCCTTGATGTTTGCCTGAATTTGTAAATCGCCGTTGTAACTACATTCACCCGCGAGAAGATCAAACATTAAATTACCTCATTTGCTCAAGTATATTCTATCCTTCTACAGGATTTCACGAAGAGATCACTTTTTTAGCGACACGATCGCTGATATAAACTTTCTTTAAAAACTTGTATCTATATGTCTAGGCGATTGATGCAAGTCGAGCCAAGACCGTTCATCGTTGCATTCTATAGGGGAGTCCTACGTCCAGCAGTGGACTTCTGTAATCTGATGATGATGATGGTATAGCCTTCTTGAAGTTTATTTGCAATGGTGTACAGTAAAGATATACTAATTAAGTATTATTTTTCAAAAATATAATTTGAATTATATGGCTACCTCAATAATACTCCTGATAATAATAACACTAGACTAGACACACTCCATATACCGTCATCCGCCAGCACCATGCCATTTTCAAACTATTTTTAATAAAAACAGAATACACATTACAGAAGATGAATTCGATATACATTTGCTAAATGAAGCGAAACGCCCATAAGCCTTTGTAGCAGCTTTCTTACTATCCTTGAGCTTATTTTATTTTACTTCACTAGTTTCTACTTGCTCTTCAAAAAGTAAATGTTCATCGGAAAATAAACCTTATACCCGTGTACATAATGAGTTTGGAGTGCAAAGTCGTAATACAAAAATATCAGATTGTCTATTGAAGTTCGCAGTGTTGCTTGCAAATGATTTATGCGTTGGTTCCGGTCTTATTGTGACTCGTTGTAGTACCTAAAACTGATTTCAAGCTATATTTTATTTATGTGTAACCCTAAATACTGTTTACTAACTTATGCTACAGTACATAACCACTTGTTTTATTTTATAGTTGGGCATGCAGCAAAATTCAAAATCGCAGATTTATTTTATTTTATTCATCATCATCATCATCATCATCATCATCATCATCATCAGCCTACAGAAGTCCACTGCTGGACTTTGGCTATCCCATAGAATGCTACGAAGAACGGTTTTGACGCTCCACCATCCACCGCCTTCCAGTGACCTCCATAATGTATTTGGTCCATCGAATGGGGGACATTGCTCTTTTGCGTCATCTGGCTTATTGTCACCACTCGAAAGTTGAGAACCTTTTTTCCCCAAAGGTTATCAGTTCTGTGAGCTTTAGGTATGGCCCACCCATTGCCACTTTAACTTGTTATTCCTGAGAGCTATGTCGGTGATCTTGGTTTTTCTACGGATCTCCTCATTCCGGATTCTATCATGTATTGAAACTTCGAACGTAAATCTCTCCATAGCCCGCTGCACAACTTTGAGCTTTCCTATGCAACCAAGTTAGCGTCCACATCTCAGTGCTGTAAGTTATCAGTGAGAATACACACCGATTATAGCACTGATTATTTTTTCTTGAGGCATTGTGGTGTCGGTGATGAGAAGATTATGGTGTACCTATTTTCCTGAATGCTGCCCATGCTGTTTTATTATAGATCATGGTTTCATCATTATATTATTTTTTGTAAGACAGGTCACAGATCTTTTGTCACAGGAGCTCATTGTTACACCTGGCAACAGATTTGACCTGACGATCTTCGGACTATAAGGCGAGATTGGTTCTCACTGGTCTTCTAACTCACACTTACCTATTATTCGATGTATTTTTAAAACTTTGATTGAATACTCTGTGTCTCTATATGGTATCGACTTGGTATTGATGAGGTCGTGTCACATTACGCCTCTTATTTCAATTCGAAAGTTAATCTGACGTCTTATAAACTTTGTATGATCGATAGTCCCTTTAATACCAAACTTGTTCTGTCATACTACTACGTTATTCTCACTTTCTTAGTAGTCTTTAATAGCATTAGCATAAGGATCCATATTGAGAGTATTTGATTCTTCTTTGGTATGTCTATCTGTGTATTTTCAGTGTCACAGTGTTTTGTGGTAAGGTAGAGTAGTTTATTTTTATTTTTATTTCACTGTTTAGTTTTGGACCTATTTTATCACTTTTTATTTAAATCGTTATTTGGTAATTTGTTAAGAGCTTGCTCGATATTATCCAAATTTTATAATTATTTTGAGGTGTGTAGGTATGCCTACCTATAAGCGCATACAAGACATCTAAAGTTTTTTTTTATTATTTGAACCTAAACTTTAACGTAAATTTCTCTATTACCTAACAACGTACGTTAGAATTAATTAAAGTACCTACGTAAATAGCATTATTAAAAGGAGCCAAGTACATTTATATTTTCGATATAATAGCTAATAATTGCTAAAATATAGTTTTTTTTTGTGATTTTAGCTAGCTTCGTTTCATAAGCCCTATTCTGTGACTTTTCAACTTACCTTAATTTATATGAGTTAGTTAATTACATAAGTTAGCTGTTGTCCGGTTATAAATTAATCCAGTGATATTTAAAAATATATGCAAATAGTTAAATCCACAGTTAAACCACAGTTAAATGTGCTATAGAATAAATCTAGGCTGTTCTCAGAAACCGCTAACTAAATAAATCATAATAAATCCAAAGACAAGGCAGGAGGAACAACCGTATGAGCTTCGTTTAACTACTCCAAGCTCGTAAAGAGGTAGCGAGCTTAGCACAAAGATGTGCGGGCAGATGTCACACCGTTGTGTAACAATCTATTACCTCAAATTTAAAAACAGAAAAAAGTGTTATCCGTAAAGTGTGGTTTACACTTGAAAAATAATAAACTAATCTATTACCTAATTATTTTATTTAAACGGGAAATTTCGAAACGGGTCGAAACAATTTCGGTGCTTACATCGATTTAACGGTACGTGAAAATTTCCCGTTTTTATAAAATAATTGATATGATTCACGAAAGTTTTAATAGTAAAATATATTACCTGTTTATTTATTAATTTATACAACTAGTACGGCCTGGGCCAGATACACTAATTTCTAATTTATACACACTTATTTTAACAAAATACATGAAAAATACATTAAAGATTGACACAGAGAAAAACATAATCAAAAATAATAATTAAACAATAACACAATCCATTCAAAAAACACATGTATTACATAGTTAAGTGAAAAAACACAAAAATTTATAAATCAAATATAATGACAAAAATACAAAATAAGAGTAATAAAAGCTAAACAATAACAATAAAAGCAAGCAATAGATTTATGTTAAAATGTCAGACATCCATCTTACATATTCTTCTCGTTGTTCTCCTGTTGTGGTTGTTCCCTATTTTATCAAGGAGTAATAAAGTTTTTAGAGACTAATGTCCAAGCAGCCAGAATAAATGGTCTAATATACTACTAGGAAAACAATGTGCCTTGGCAATCGTTGTTTGACACAACCGATTGTAATTGTTGCTTTTTCAATCACTTGCAATGTTATTTCTATTTCAAAAAGCGCCATTACATAAATATTATAAACAACATTTGCACCATTGTAACAAATGATAAATAAATAAATAATGCTAGACAGTTCACATAACATTATCCAGCCCCAAGCTAAGCAGAGCTTGTGTTATGGGTACTAAACAACTGATATAATTAATACAATACATTACATAGATATATATTAAGCGGATATAGTGGATAGATATTAATATAAGGCGAAAATAAATCAAAACAATAATGTATGTAATTCCTCCGCTACCCGATTACACGTCAGTGCCACATCAGCCCCACTAAGTGGCCACATACCTCATGCGGTAACAACGAATAACCAAGCGTTTAACATTTGATTTATTAGCTCTGCGGAACGGTACTCGACTTGTGATAATGGACTTGAATTGTGCAATAAAAGGTTGTGAGGAAAAATTGACTACTTTGTCACTTTTATCATTCATATCAAAATAACTTTAGAACCACTTCCACTAAGTTCAATATCACGAGTCCAAATTAATGAGGAATATCATCTACTGGATTCAAAATGGATTCGCCCACTGGAGTCATTATCGTCTATCCATATCAATCCTAGATTCTCGCTGTTGCACAAATCACATTTAGAAATCTATTGCTGAACATAGGCCTCTCTCATAGAATGCCTTCCTACACCGCGTCGTCTGGTTTGTGGTCGCCACTCGTGATCATTTATCCCCTATTGGTTGTCAGTTCTGTGAGCTATATGACCTGACCATTGCCACTTCAACTTGCTAATTCTGAGGGCTATGTCTGTTTTTCTTGTTTACGATTTCCTCACTGCTGATTCTATCACGTAGCGAAATACGGAGCATGGTTATTTCCATAGCCTGCTGCGTGACTTTGAGATTATGTGTGAGGTCAATAATTTGCAAGCATGTTTCAGTGCCTTAACTCATCACTGGCAAGATGCACTGATTATAGACTTCCGTCTTGAGTTTCAGTGATTATCTGTGACAAGAAGATAAAATGGAGTAGCACGAACGCAAGCTTCTGATTTCGATTAAAATTAAAAAAAAACACTATCGTCTGGTGTCTGATTGGCAACAGTGTCCAGTGTCCTAGTGTACAAGACGCAATGAATACTCGCATATAACATTACAACTAGAATTTCAAGTCTGGCGCGTGCGCAGATTAAATCTACCATTGGTTTTAATGCATCTTCTGGGCTAGCGATGCGAAGCGATACATCGAGCTTCACTATCGATAATTATTTGATACAAAATAACATGAAGATTAAACAAAGTAGCATAACTATATTAAATATTTTTATCAGTGTCCAGAACAATGATACTGAATAACGAAGGATTTTAATTTAATTTGAACTCATAGGTTCAAACTCATTGCTCATAGGCTCATTCTCATAGCTCGGCAACTTCGAAAATTTCTGACTTGCACATACACAAGCCTTTTTCCCTCAATGGACATCTTTTCACCGTGGGTGGCACCACCGTAAATATTATACATGACAAGTGGTGAGCTCATCGCCGCCATTGCTTCCCACGACTGACTAGGCTAACGCTTTCTTCCAGTAATAACACATTCCATAACAACCTAGCCAGAATAAATCTTATACCAACGAATCTTATCAAACAAGTTCGTGTAAGCATCAAACACATAAAATAATTGCATTTTACAGACCTAAAATTTCGGGGGTTCATTCATTTTGTCGTCTACTGTGTATTAGAACGGAATTTTAGAAATTCTCCCCTAAAGGTATGCAGCAGGGCGTTGAAATTTGTTTATAAAAATGTCCACGCGGACGAAGTAGCGGGCGTTCCCCAATTCGTAGTTAAAACAAGTAATAAATTTGTAAAAATTAAAAAAACCCTCAACGCAATGAAACGGCTGAACCGATTTTGATCAAACATAGCTAAGAAAACTCCCGACAAATTCACCTTTAGAACAAAAAAATAATCGAAATCGGTTTATCCGTTCGGAAGTTACGATGCCACAGACAGACACAGACACACACACGCACACACGCACACAGACACGTCAAACTTATAACACCCCGTCGTTTTTGCGTCGGGGGTTAATAAGATTATTGATATAAAATTCATCGACACTACCCCGTCCCTATGATACCAGTTTGTCCTATCGAACAAACGGTCCTGCGGTATACAGAAAATATAATATTATGCGGTTACCAATAGAAGGTACTCGTAATCGGACCTTGCTGTTGAAAGCTAATCTAATATTGAAATAGTAATACTTTTTTGTTAGAGTTCCATTAGAATTTGAAATGAAAAGAACGCTTCACAATACAAGGTAAGTTTACATTATGTTCCATGGAAACTTATAATCATCATCATCAGTCTGTAGGGAAGTAATAGTGGAGATAGCCCTGCTGGACATAGGCCTCCCCCATAGAATGCCACGACAAGCAGCCTTGAGCCGCCATCATCCACTGACCTGAGACTTTTAAAATGTCGTCAGAGGTCCGAGGCCTAAAAATATACGTCAGTATACATCCCTTAGTTCCGGAATTTATCTCAAAAAATAAGGGTCAGTTTTCTAATAATGTCCTCAACGGTTGGTCACTACATAGAACTCTTAGGTGGTTGGCTACTCGTTGTATCAAGTGGGTCTTTGACAGTGAGTTTTTGATGTATACCATCTTTCCTCTCGCTTTCCTGCAATATGTGGGAGTGATGTCGTGAAAAGGGACGGAATTGATTAACAGGAAGCGCGCATTTTCCCTAGAGGTTGGTACTATCAGCCATGTTGCTTATTACCAAGGATGTGAGATGTCAGATGGTACACATCAATACCTAGTAAGGCTCGCTCGTTTTTTTTTAACCGACTTAAAAATTTACATATCTTACATTTTCCATACCTGTCAAGTTCCAATGACAATACAATACTATGTTGACAACGAGCTGATCTGATGATAGAGATGGAAGGTGGACAACGGAACTCCTCGTTGGATAACAGTAGACTGGCCGTGTTTAGGGTCATTATGATCAGCACACGATTCCGATCACTAATAGTATAACATCTTGTATTGGGGAAAAAATCCTAGCTTCATAGCTAGATTGACGTAACAAGAAGCAAAAAAGAAACGACGAAGAAAACTTCGTAGAGACGGTTTGTTTCGAAAATAATTTTAGTTAACTCGCCATCTAAAAGTTTTATACAAAACACTCAATCAAAAAACTGGCTATGCCTTGACTTCTTTTCCATCGACTATAATAGTAGCTGTTATAACATTTTCTATGATTCTTTCTCAACCAAACATATAATTTGATTTTATGATACAATACAGTAGCACGCAATTCAAATGCAATTGAATGTGGGTTTGATTTTGTGTAGTACAACTAACAGGTACTTGTTATGTGTGGGTGGGCCACAAATTGTCTTGTTTAGTTCAACTAGGCTTTGGCACTCAGTGGTATGAACTACTTTTCGTAGGATTACAAGTAAGCAAAATGGGTTTATTGAGCATACACCTCTTTGTCTAATGTGGGTAAAATGTAGGAATGTAGAATTAAAAGACATTGACATGGCCGGCACGGCCGGGAGTGACATTTGTCGGAGTACCAACTTGTTTGTCCAAACGACAATTTTTCTGCACCGCTTAACGTTTTTTTTTTGTACACCTTAAACTTCGATTGATTGATTACTTTTATCCCAAAACTCAGTTCCTTTGAAGTTAAAACGTGGGCAACCTTTACTTCGGCATAATTAGATATTTTTAGGGTTCCTTACCTCAAAAGGTAAAACGGAACCATTATAGGATCAGTTTGTTGTCCGTCTGTCCGTATGTCTGTCAAGACCCTTTTTCTCAGAAACGCGTGGAGGTATCAAGCTGAAATTCATATCAAATAGTCAGGTCTACTGTCCCTTGTACCTGTGAAAAAAAAAACTTCTAAGACAACGCAATCAAAAGATACAGCCGTTTATGCTGCAAATTTTCGACACTCGCAAGGGAATCAAAACCTACAGCACAGAATCCTACAGGGTACTTCCCGTGAAATCAGTAGTAGTAGAGCTTTTTTGTGAAAGAGTTCGTCCGGGGAAGTACTACCACCATACCTATTTCTGCCGCAAAGCAGTAGTGCTCGCATTGCTGTGTTTCGGTTTGAAGGGTAAGGGTGACGGTGAAATTACAGGCACATGAGACTTTTCATCTATGTCTCAGGGTGGCGGGCGCAGTGCAATGCCACATAGGGTGCGTCCTAGGTGGACGTGACCTATCAGGTAATGCACTGTTCATAGGCAGAGGTTACCGCTTATCATCAGGTGGGCCTCTTGCTTGTACCGCCATCCAAGTAGAATAAAAAAAAAAAAAAAAAAACTCAATCTTGAAATTTGGTACGAAGCAACGTCTTATAGCACAGATAAAGGAAAAACTGCGAAAAGCTTAAATTTTTAGTTACATCATATAATAAAAATAATTTTAATTAAACTTATTACCCCTTTCCTCGTTATGATTTAATTTAGCAACAAAAATACCCTAACTTTTACTTATTTACCTACAGGTTTGTACAGAACCCTTGCTGGTTTTTTTAAAATAAGTAACAACTTATTCTAACAATAGGTATCCATGTATTGACACCAATGCAATTTACAAAACACATGGACATTTCAGTTCATTTATTTATATCGATTGCATTATCTGTGCCTCTGTTTAGCTTCCTCTGATAAGGCAAGTTTCAATTTATATATTACTTGTATCTAATTTAAAGTTAAGGGGAGGCTAGTTGAAATTAAATGGCAATAAAAAAATTCGATACGATTTTCGTTTCTTCCACAAATCTACAAACAATTATTTAAAAAAAAATACTCTTCCTCAGATCTCTGACACTATAAGATCTACAAACGTGAAGTTTGACATTAATTTTCCTTTTAACTTCTGAGTGATCCCTAAGAAAGGATTTTCTAAATTCAACCCAAACGCAAGGCTAACTGCACACCTTCACCACAGATAAAATAAAACTATACTAGTACCTTCACTAACCAACGTCACATTTTATTCCCGTTGTCCACGTTGGGAATAAAATAAACCTCGAGTTGAGTAGTAGTAGAGCTTTTTTGTGAAAGAGTTCGTACGGGGAAGTACTACCACCATACCTATTCCTGCCGCAAAGCAGTAGTGCTTGCATTGCTGTGTTCCGGTTTGAAGGGTAAGGGTGCCGGTGAAATTACAGGCACATGAGACTTTAAAACTTTATGTCTCAGGGTGGCGGGCGCAGTGCAATGCCACATAGGGCGCGTCCTAGGTGGACGTGACCTATGAGGTAATGCACTGTTCATAGGCAGAGGTTACCGCTTAACATCAGGTGGACCATCTGCTTGTACCGTCATTCAAGTAGTATAAAAAAAAACACTGTTGTGGTGCAGAACAAACCATTGTCCCTCACATTGTCCTTAAATAACATTTAAGATGACTTGCCCTTAAGTCATAATATAACGCAATACTATACTCTTATCGCGCATGCGTAGTGTGGTAGTAAAATTATCTCTCCAGGTCCATAAGGCTATGCACATGTTTATGTCATGTGTTGTTATGTAATTAGCGATTTATGTGTTTACATTTACGTCTTAGTACCTAGCGAGTAACATAGTTAGTAGAGAGACCTACTAGTGGGAAGAATCGGGGAGATCCGTAGAAGAACCACGTTACTAACATGGTTCTATAACTTTAAACCAAGTTCACTGACATCATGATCATGACTGGAGAGACTTTCCAACTGTCCTTGTCTTTGGAACCCTATACAATGCGTGTTTTGACCAAAAATTTAAATCATTGGTTTTGTGACGCATTTGGCGGGTTAACTTTAAAAAAAATACCTAGTTCGTTTTATTTTGTACCATGTAATCATGGGTACCGTTAAGAATATCTAATGTTCCTCTTCAGTCAGTATTGTCTATTGTCTGTTCGAAATTCGAATTTAGGCGCTCGACCGTAAAATAGCAAACTATTCATATTCCGTACTGACGACACTAACAACAAATCAAAATTAAAAAAAATGTTTTTATGGAAAATCACATTTTCCCAGAAACGGCACCTAGCTTAATCGATTTTTCGTCCCAAAAATTGGGATGTTGACAGCCTGGCTCACAAATTCCCCATTCAGCAAATTTCATCGAAATCGTTAGAGCCGTTTTCGAGATCACAATTTATATACAAATATTGCTAGTATTGGAATATGTAAAGCGTTTGTAATGGTAGTTTATCGGTTCACAACTTTGACAAAATTATACAACGGTGTTGAGCCGCCTCCATCCACCGCCTTCCTGCTACCTCTATTAGTGCCTTTGTGGTCCATCGATAGGAACTATTTTATGTCATCAGGTTTGTGGTCGCTATTCAGTTCTGCGAGCTTTATGGCCTGCCCATTGCCACTTCAACTTGCTAATTCTGAGAGCTATGTCGTTGATCTTGGTTCTTCTACGGATTTCCTAATTTCGGATTCCATCACGTATCTAGTGGAACTCCAAGCATAGCTCTCTCCATAGCCCGCTGCGCATTTTTTAAATTTCCCCTGCGGCTAATAGTTAGCAACCATGTCCCAGTGCCTTAAGTCAGGTTCAGCAACCAGCAAATTCAGTTATTCACGAAAAAAAAAAACATCATTGGCTTCATTATGTATGTGCATTGATGATGTATAGTGTCAGTGCAAAGGTTACTTGCCTGATCTGGGTCAAAATTCAGCTTCTGTTTATTTAGGTAATCATCCACAGCCTGACTTCACCCACTGCTGAGTATAGGCCTCTCTTTGCCAGTGCCATTCCTCACGGTCCCGTGCCAGTCTCATCCAGGTTCGGCCCGCGACGCATGCGATATCGTCTGCCCATCTAGCTGCTGGACGACCAACGTTTCTGTACCCAGTTCTTGGACGCCATCCAGTTAGCGCCTTACTCCACCTATCATCACCTCTTCTTGCCAGGTGTCCTGCCCAACTCCATTTTAGTTCCGTTATACGATTCCCAACATCTTTGAGCTTTGTTCGATGTAAGGATTTAGGTAAGTAAGTACCTAAATAAAATATCAAATTATTGATGTTACAATAAATGTACACAATACTAATTCATAGTAGGTACCTACAACATTGTTCATTACATCGTCTCAAGTCATTTTAGCAAAAACCGCAACTGCGTCTTAATAGGTATTATTCGAACAATGAATATGTGTAATTATACGATTTACAATAATAATTTTAAATCAATCTAAAACAATTAATTTGTGTTTTAAATATTTGTTTTCCCGCTTGTTATGTGTTTTTTTAATGAAAATTATATTGACAACGATTAATTTATATGTAGGCACGTGTTTAATTGAATTTATTAAACAATTGTTTATTATATACTAGTATTTCTGAGAACAGCAGACCTCGCGAGCACAAACTTGTATAAAACTTTGTTCATGTCGATCCATCTACACTAATATTATGAAGGGGAAAGATTTGTATTTTTGTCTACACTAATATTATAAATAGGAAAGATTTTTGTGTGTGTGTATGTTTGTAATGAATAAACTCAAAAACTACTGTGCCGATTTCAAGAATTATTTCACCATTGGAAAGCTACATTCACCCTGAGTGACATAGGCTACCAGGGGGGGGGGGGGGGGGGGGGGGGGGGGGGGGTTAGGAGGGGGGGGGGGCTGTTTTTCATCCTGAATCTACCCGTGCGAAGCCGGGACGAGTCGCTAGCACTCGTCCCGGTTTGACAACCTCTTGATCGATTTTGCTTATATTCAACATTCTTATTTCAAATTGACCCTGTCAAATATTATCAAAATAGGCCGATTAATAGCGTCACAGCAACCTTCCCCCTTTTTCCTCCAATCGAAAATCGCCAGCGACAAAAAAGTTCTATTAAATTGTATATCAAGTTTCGGCAAGATTCGTTGAATTATACGACCTATATGCGAGTACCGACGTACAGACAGATGAAAGCAAATTTTGCCAAAGACAAAGTTGCACGCTCTCGATCAATTACAATCTTATTTCAGATTGAATATGTACTACCAGAACAATTCAGCAGCATTCTAAGGCGAGGCTGAAGAAAAGCGTGGCTGAGTCCTCGACCTTTTCTCTTACACTACCCTTTATCTTTTTATCAATATTATACCTACCTATACCTATAACCTTAGTAAATAATGATAGTGTAAGAAATAATAACGTTTTAATTTATTTATTTAATTGTTTTTAATTTTAACTATCATAGTTTGGTCGCAAGTCGCAATGACTGTAATCACCGCATTTCCTCCGATCTTCAATTATTCTCTTGTCTGAAATGCATTGTTCATAGGCAGAGGGTAACCGCTTAACATCAGGTGAGCCATCTGCTTGATCCGTCATTCCAAGTTGTATAAAAAAAAAGGTTTTTGTTTGTGCTTGTCTTACAGGAATCTATAGGTGGCTACCGTTCGCAATGTAGGTACATTGTATACAAATTTATCAAAGTGAAAACTAAATTTAAAATCATATATTATCAAAATCGATTCAATAGTTTTCAGTACAGCAACAGACGGGCATACTTCCTTGTGATTTGCAAAACAAATATTATTTTTCAAATCAAACAGTATCGTGTTTCCCACGCCGTTGTTGACTCAGATACGAGCATTTATATTACAAAATATTATAAGTGGATTATAAATATACTGAACACTTATCAGGATACTCAAGATTTATTAACATTTTCAAATAGCAAACAAATGGGGAAACCTATAATGTGGGTAATACCACGTGCTCGACTAATTATAGCGGATAGCACGCATCAAGTGGCAATGGACAAGCCTTATAGCTCTCAGAACTGTAACCATTGAGGAATAAAGGTTCTCGAGTGGCGACGACAAACAGGATGACACGGTAAAGAAGGTTCCCTCTCGATGGCCCAGGGTCATTCAAGGTCGCAGGCAGTCGATGGATAAAGACAGCTCAGTACCATTCTTCGTTGCATTCTATGGTGGAGTCCTATACCCAGAAGTGGAATTATTATGGCTGATGATGATGATGACTCGAAGGCTGATGATGATGAATCGAAAGATGTGAACTATAAAATGACACGGAAATACTTTCTAATATATATATATCTCTACGAATTACATGTCATACAATCAAGAATTAAAAGCATTGGAACATAAATAAAACCACTTTTTTTGTATGCATCTATCTGAAATCTGGTTTTGCTATTATAATGTAGTTTGCCTGATACCAGGATTAAAAACTCCCGACGCAAAAAGGTGTGTTTTAAGTATGACCACTAATGTGTGTCTGTTGTGTGTGTGTCTGACTGTGTGTGTGTCTGCCTGTGGCACACGTGTGAATCAATTTGAATGCGTTTTTTTTTATTTGAAAGCAAGGTTTTCGAGCGATTGTTCATATATTATGTTCAAAATAGGTTCCGACATTTAGATAATGTTCAAAATCGGTTCAGACGTTTCAACGATTTTGGTTTTTTTTTAAAAAAACCTTTTAATCTATAACGTCAGTTCTTAACAAGCCACAAAACTTTTGACTCAAAATCTCTGCAGGGGAAAATTAAGTCTGCTATAATAAAAAGAGATATTACGCAGTAACCTAAAATCTTGAACTAAATACCTCGTGAAGTAATCAAGAATAAACTCTAGGTTGTAAGGAACCTAGCAGTAGCCGGTTTAAGGTTGTTGCTTTCGCTCATGGCGCGAAATTCAAATATTTTCATGTTTTTTGCTCATAACAGCTCATCAACACTTCTTCAGATAGCTAAAACTATGTTGCCGCAAATTATGTGACCTGACACACAAGTTTTAATTTATAGTATAACATAAATATCATTAGTTTGGCTATGAATGTGCTTGAAACAAAAAAACACTGTAAATATCGTAGAAGCACAATCGTAGCTAAACTAATGATATTTTTGTGATACTATAAATTAAAACTTGTGTGTTAGGTCACATAATTTGCGGCAACATAGTTTTAGCTATCTGAAGAAGTGTTGCTGAGCTGTAATGAGCAAAAAACACGAAAAAAATTGAATTTCGCGCCACGAGCGAAAGCAACCACCTTAAGGGTAACAGCTACTGTCTAACTCTTGCCTATTCGTAAGGAAGAAACTTAGTGCGATTAACGAAAACCGTATCGTCATCAAGTTTTATAATTAACGTTAGGTATCTAAGACCAACAATTCACAGTAGGTTTAAATCTCACTATTTTTTTTACCACCAATTCATCTATATTTATAGCAATTATTTTTGTAGAAGACTTGTAATCATTTTCTTGTTCTCTTGTAATTTACTTATTGCTATTTCTTGTCATACGTATGCTTTATTCCTCACTAGAAATATTTTTTGCCATTTATTGCAATGTTCTGAGATAATTTTGATTGCCTTGCACAAGTCTCTCTCTCTCTCTTTATCTCTCTCTCTCGCTCTCTCTCCCTTACTCTGTAGTATTTTACTAACTACAATACAGGATAAATATTTCTGAGATATTTTATACTCTTTCTCCCTTGCATCTTCTTGTTCTCGTATTATTTTACTGTTTGATAAAAGATACACGCAACATTACAAGTCATGTTAGTTCTTTATCAGCTTCAGCTTATTCCTCACACACCATAAACATACACAACTCAACTACTATGCACTACATTATCCAACACGCATGAACTTTTGCAGCTAGGCTATCCAGCGGAACCGGTTCCGCACAGAGGCTGAGTGGACTATCTGTTTTTAGTTATAGCCCAATAAATACTGTAGTAATGAGCTGCACTTATTTATTGTGTATAGAAGTGCGGGCTTTGCTGTAGATTGTTTTAATATTTTAAAAGACTCGGTTTTACGTAAAATCGCAGAAGGGAATACAGAAAACACTCCAACAATGGAAGGAAATAATAGAACTATGACAGTAAATTATAAGAAAATAAAAAACTTAAAGGGATAGTTAAGTAAGAGGTAGGTTTTAATAAATTAATAAGTAATTAATTTTGTACCCTCAACGCAATGAAACGGCTGAACCGATTTTGATCAAACGTAGCTAAGAACACTCCCGACAAATTCACCTTTCAAACAAAAACAAAAATCTAAATAGAATCACTCGTTTGGGAGCTCCGATGCCACAGACAGACAGACACACACACACACGTCAAACTTATAACACCACGTCGTTTTTGCGTCGTGGGTTAAAAACAACTTCGACCAAAGTAAAATAAATGGACTGGCCTTACCCATACAAAACGTCCGTGAAAAATAAGACAATTCGGATTTAGGGTACGGTCAACAAATAAACTATCTATCTATCTATCTATCTATCCAGCCACTGCTGAGTAAAGGCCTCTTCTCTATAGCGCCACTCCTGGCGGTCTTGTAAATAAACTAGGTGAAATTAAATTATTGAACTTCTTAAAAACTGTATTTTTTTTAATACTTAATACTTTAACAGATGCAATGTGTTTTCTAAAGTTATTTCAGTAGGTTTATAGTACAAAAAATCGCCGAAAAAATGCAATTATTGAATGAAGCTTTTACAAAAATACATGGTTCCCTTCTGTTTTATGTAGTTACGTATCTATTTTTCAGCTCTCAAACATACACAATATAAATCAATAGAAAAGCAAGTCCACCTAAGGTCTTCAGCTCAATCAATTTGTGAAAAATATATTTTTCATCACTTAATAAACTAAGAAAATATCATAAAAATCGTACGGAAACATAAATGTATAAAAAATCCAGTATTTAAGAAACTGCAGAGTGCAGTTTTAAGACTTTTGCACAATGAGTTTTTTTATACTACTTGGAATGACAGATCAAGAAGATGGCCTGATGTTAAGTGGTACCATCTGCCTATGAACAGTGCATTACCTCAGGTCACGTCCACCTAGGACGCGCCCTATATGGCATTCCACTGCGCCCGCCACCCTGAAACATAAAGATGAAAAGTCCCATGTGGCCGTAATTTCATCGGCACCCTTACCCTTCAAACCGGAACACAGCAATGCGAGCACTACTGCTTTGCGGCAGAAACAGGTATGGTGGTAGTACTTCCCCGGACGAACTCTTTCACAAAAAAGCTCTACTACTACTAACCGTTTTTTGGCGTATTAAATTCATTGTGTAGAAAATTATCAGAGCAAATACGGGAAAATGTATTCCACTTCCAAAAGTCGTCTGTTCTTGCTCGTCTTACGACTTCTATCCATTTTTGTTTACCTTAGATTTCTTTTGGAAAGCTATAAGGTTAATTAACATGCCATTACATATTATATGCAATAACCTAAAGCGACGTGCTTAGCAATGTTTTGACGTAAATAATGCAAATTACAATTCTAAATCAATACGATACCCCTTAGGCATCAGATTTTTTTGCAGTCTGTACCGGACCATCCGTCATGCGTGAAGTCTTGTCAAATATTTCGTCGCTGTAGTTGGAAAACTAAATAAGTAATAACAACAACAGAACCAAAATCGCGAGAAAAACGCGATTTACTGTTTTATTGCGTCAAAAATGGCAATAACTTTTTTATCGTAACTAATTTTGCAGTCCGTGTTTTGATATGTTATAGATTGGTACTGTATCTATTTTTGAATTTAATGATAATACATTTTAGTTCTTTTGATTAAGAGAAAAAAAAAACCAGTATGTATTTTTCCTTCGCCAAAGTTTTGAATAATTGATGCAGTTATTTATTTTTGCATGTCAATTGTTTAGTTTTCCTTCGTCAATGATCTCCACTGAAGTTCAAAAAGCTAATGATAAGTGCCATTATTTAATTTTCCCATAATAGTGAAATCATGAAATGATCTATTATTTACTTATTTGAATATGACAATCCTATCCATGGGTATAGATTAAAAATAATATTAAAATACATTTTAAAATAAAACCAACTTATAATAATAAATAAATAAATAAATATATCTGGACAGTTCACACAACATTATCTAGCCCCAAGCTAAGCAGAGCTTGTGTTATGGGTACTAGACAACTGATACACTTAATACAATATTAACATAGATAGATATTTTTTATTATATATAGAAAATACCCAGAACACCCTGAACAAATATCTGCGGATCGCACAAGTATTTGTTCCGAGGCGGGAATCGAACCCGCAACCTCCTGCGTCGCAGGCGAACGTTCGCCCGCCGCGCCACAGAGGTCGTCTTCATAATCATTTCTTTTTATCAAGACTGAATATTAGAAAAATACTGAAACACCTACATTATTTTAGCAGACTTTTAAATTCAAAGTAAGTGACATAACAAACTTATCATACGACTATTGCTTATAAAATCAACAAAATGAAATCAATTTGTGGAACACAATAATTCTAAGTATCAAAAAGAAAAAGGTATGTCGACTAAAATTAAAACTATCTACGAGTATAAACTTGTGTCTGTTAACTTTCATTCAGAGTGGAACATTGAACATTGAGATAATGTCCTGGGGCGTAGTCCTCCTTGTCGCTCGTCCTCTAGAGCAAGACGTGTCTATCGACATGTATGGGCCATCATAACCATGCAATAAAGTCTATTTCGCAAAATGTGTTACTTATGTAGTTTTCTTACTACACGACAATTTATAAGTTTTTTATCAATTGATGAAAATTATATTACAAAACCTTTACTTACGAATGAAATGCGATGCCTGAAGCTTTATTTGTATTTCTTGTGTTGTTTGCACTTGCAGAAAAGCACAGGAAGGCATTGTATCACCAAGGTATCTAATTTTGGTATTTTTCAGCATAGCTGTCACTCGTTGCCGTGACAAAGACTGACTAAAGCTAAGTATACTAGCTAGGTCTGTTTAGAAGCTTCAAAACTATCGTTCCCTAAGGCCCGTCCATTCATTTTATTTACGTCGATGAAAAACAACACTAAATATGTTATGAAGAGTCAAGAAATACTATGAGACATTTGATAATAAAGTCCATTCATAATCAGCAGACACTAATCAAAATGTATGTCAAGGTTTCCATGAAACTTACAAAAGCATAAAACATCACCAGACGAGTTTTTTTTTTTTATACTACTAGAATGACATAACTAGCAGAGGGCCCACCTGATGTTAAGCGGTAACCTCTGCCTATGAATAGTGCATTACCTCATAGGTCACGTCCACCTAGGACGCGCCCTATGTGGCATTGCACTGCACCCGTCATCCTGAGACATAAAGGTGAAATGTCTCATGTGCCTGTAATTTCACTGTAAATTTTTTCAGTGTATGAAACTACTAAGGTTAGGAAAGTTCTAGTGAAAGTAGGCAATACGCCTGTAGTAATTGTATTGGGATTGTTGGGGTTCATAAAGACTAACCAAGCTACTAATAAACGCAGATTATCCTTGGAATAGTTGCACCGGGTTTTGTGTCCTTCGATTGAAATTGAAACGATGTCTATGCAAAAGATAAAACACTGTGTAATACGGAATAGGTTTGTGAAGCGTCAATTTAATGAATCAATCTTTCAAATAATGCGACCATCAGATGAAGATGCCGCTTTAAAAGACATTTAGGTATTTGTGTGCGTGAAATGAAAAAAACAAATGAATCATTTTTAATTTATCATGAACTTGAGCGTGATTCACCTGATGCCGAGCGACCATCTTCAGAGAATCAATTTACCGCATGCATGAGCGTTACTATGACTGGATTAATTACTTAAATTGGTGTTCGATTTAATACACTCAAGTCTCTCCTATAAAATACCTTTTTATAGCAGAGCAAGGGGATGGCATTGGACAAATTAAGATGTGAATGATGAATCCAATTCTATCCCCATGATTTCAGCGGGTTAAACGGAAATTGAACATGTATATTAGGAACCCCAGGCTATACGGCCGTTGTATTTGAACTTATTTATTGATACTTTTCGCCAAATTCCGAAAGACTATGAATAAAATTAAAACACTGAATTAAAATCTTCTCTATGCATCTCTTGTTTCTTAGACCAAGGTTTGTATGAGGCGTCTATATTACTCCAAGCGCTTAGATTCTATCTGCGGTACCAACAATCACTTACTATAACTTTGTTGTGACTATTCCCTTTCCTGGTTTTACTAAGCTTTACTTCAAGTAGGTAAACCTACCCAATATTGACTTAAGTTACATCTTGTTTGTAAAGTTTACTGTGAACTTTTCCAATAGCTCAGTGTTTTGAGGACTTTTTGTAAAGATTTTTATAAAAAGTAATTGAAATTAATTTGACCAATGAGAAGTTATTTTTTTAATAGAATTTACCATAATTTGCTTATAAGTGGCTGACCACCCATCACCCATCACACTTATACAAATATACCTAAAACTTAATTATGTGCATGTAGTCCCAAAATGTCCTTATCAATACAACAACTATTTTAACAAATTTCTGCACCTACTAATATATTAATTTAGGCAGTTTTTTAAATATGACTAGTAAAGGACTGTAAATTCCAACCATTAATCTTGTGTGGTTTTTAGATGTAAAATATTATGGTTTTCCTTCAACTTTTATACACGATAAAAACACACAGTAAACAAACAAGAAACCAGTAAGTACACAAAAAACCGCAAGCTTTCGTCACTTATAAACATTATAATTCTAATCTCCTATACATAAATTATAGGGCAGTCGTTAAATATCAGTTTTGAAGCGATTGCAGTGACATAAAGCTGCTTTGCATCTGCAACTATATCTCCATCTTGTCCCTCATCAATAATGAACCCTATTGCTTCAGCATAAGGGTCACTTTCTGTTAATTATTGAACTTAAACTAGTTTTTCATCTGCAACTTACAATAAACCCTTAACTTCTTCAAATATAATCTTTATGTCCTCGGGACTAGGATCGATTTGTGTTTCTGGATTGTAGTTACTAACTTTGTGTAGTAAAGTTTTGGTTTGCGCAATGTCAGCACGAGTCTTGTTGATGCACTGTCTTATATTTGTCTCTACAATTGAAATTAGCTTTTATAAATGTTAAATAGTAATTGCTTTGTTGTGTTTGTCATTATTCATGTCTATTTTTGGTTCCATTGCAGTGTTTTCTTCATAATTTGTACAACTTTGTTTGGCGTTGATAACTGTGGTCCATATTTTTTTTTTATACTACTTGAATGAGGAAATAAGCTGAAGGCCCACCTGATGTTAAGCGGTAACCTCTGCCTATGAACAGTGCATTACCTCATAGGTCACCTAAGATGCACCCTATGTGGCATTCCACTGCGCCCGCCACCATGAGACATAAAGATGAAAAGTCTCATGTGCCTGTAATTTCACCGGCACCCTTATACCCTTCAAACAGGAACGCAGCAATGCGAGCACTACTGCTTTGCGGCAGCAATAGTTATGGTGGTAGTACTTCCCTAACAATCTATTACAATCTATTTACAGTATAATGCTATTACAGAGCCATAGAGAAATATTCATAACACATTCATTAAGATGCTCTACCGTAAGATAAGAAAGTTTATTGTATTTATTTTCAAAGAAAAACTTGAATCTATATATATATAAAACAAAGTCGTGTTAGTTACACCACTTATAACTCAAGAACGGGTGAACCGATTTGGCTGAAAATTGGTGGGGAGGTAGCTTAGAACCAGGAGATTGACATAGGGGAGAGGGCAGGAGGGGGGGGGGGAGTTCACCGGGGGATACCCGTGCGAAGTCGGGGCGAGTCGCTAGTATATTATATATTATATTATTTAGGTAAGAATACCAGAAACTGCTTTTCCTAGCAGTGCATATCTGTATTATTATTTTAACGACGTCCTTGTACTTTTATTTATTATGTGCTGCATCTTAATACAAAATGGCTTAATTTTGAATTAGGTCACGTTTTAATCTATGACAAAGTGTAACAAGTATTTGACGCCCACAGTCAGGCTATTAAACGGGTTATATTCAAATTATCATCACAAGCCTACAAAAGTCCACTGCTGGACGTAGACTTCTTCCATAGAATGTCACGCACGACGAACGGTCATGCGCCGCCTCCATCCACTGTCGTCTACTTGTCACAAATACAAATTTTAAATCCCCCGACATGCAGTGTTCCATTAATATTGGAAAAAGGAACATGGACGCACATCGGTATCTAGCTCGCATAATGTAGGGCCGCGAAGCTAATTACTCTTTTCATGACTACATGTCACCACAGGAAAAAAAGAAAAGTGTGAAAAAGGAAGAAAGAAAGTAGCTGTTATTCCTGTGTCTTACAAAAGCATTTTTGCGAGCTGATGATCCTGGAAACGGCTTCACCAATTTCCACGAACCATAGCTAAGAACCATCTCACAAATACTATCTTTAATTAGAAAAGTCCGTATCTAAATCAGTCAAAACTTTTTGGAGATAAATGGGAACATTCTTCGTTTGCACACACAGACAAGCTCTCACTCTAAACGCATACACCTTTTCCGTTCAGTCCGAAGGTAAAAATGGTGATAATGAGGGACCGTTTTTAAATTAGGCTAGTAATTATTAATAACCTATCTTAACAACTATGAAAAACAGAACATAATAGGGTAAAAAACTCTTTTTTAAAATAAATCATAAACACAGCCTAAAGTAATAGTTTATTATTTTTCAAGTGTAAACCACACTTTTTTTCGAACTGGTAAAGGCATTGCCAATCACAGGCAAGGTGGCGGGTTCGAGTCCCGCTGGAACGGATTTTTTGTTTTGGGAATTTTTTCCGAATAAAAATATTTTTATGTATATACTTTTTGTATTATTTATCATTATTAGTCATCATTATTATCTGACCATCTTTACTAGTACGAATTACCCAAATCTAATTAAATGTTTCAGGACATAAAAATTACCATAGTAAAAGCTTATTTATTTATTTTCCCCAGGGCCGATTTGTAAGTGCCTTTGTTTTTTCTTCGAGATATAATGCCACGGTAACATTTCAGAAGAAATTATCGCGGAGCAGCACTTGGACCAAATCTCATAGAGAGATTTGCATTGTCCTTTACAGCCTACAGTCAGTTGTAGCAGTGTAACAGGTGGTACGTTTCACAACTCTAAACAGTCTCTGCTTGGAAAGTGTCAGTTTAGCATATATTTATCAGCAAAATATGTATAATTTTGTCGTAAATCGTTCCTAGGCTTGTTAGGTGTCGTTTTGATAGATTTGTGCGCGGTGACAAGTCTAATTTCAGAGCGCATGTAAAAATTGGTTATGAGCTTATGATTTGTGTTGACTGGTTCACTGTTGATTTGAAAAAGTCTTATCTGGTGTTTATCCTTTTAGTTTGTAAACAAATGTATCATCGTCTACTGAGGGAATCCAGTAGGTCGTCTACTGAGGGAATCCAGTAGGAGATAGGCAGGTATCCACCTGAGCCATCATCATCATCAGCCTATGGAAATCCAGTGCTGGACATGGGCGTCCCCCTTAGAATGCCACGGCCACATTCATCCACCGATTTCCACCTACCTTTATAATGACTTTGGTCCATTGCGAGGCCTTTCTACACTGCTACCAGAGTACTCAACGCCAATGCTGCGATCACCAATCCACCTGCGAAGCGTGGTGGGATTATGGCAAATATCACAATGTGGGGTTTTCACGGCCATCTCGAAACCATGCATGAGTGTTGAAAATAGATGGCGCTGCACTGTGGATAAACTGTCAGACGAAAGTTTGAGTTTGTGACACAGTAACTTTGACAAACAACATAAATAAACCAGCTACAGCTCGTCCACCGTATGGCACCTGTAAATACTCCATCCAGGTGCCAACTAACGGTGAACGAGCTGTAAGAGTTTTTGATAATGGATTTTGATTTAGCGCCATCTATTGAGCCAGTTTTTGCTATAGAGACAATATAAACTCTTATTCTGTGAAAATTTCAAGTAATTACCTATTACGGTTCAGCAAAGTCAAAGTCAAAGTCAAAAGTATTTTATTCATTGAAATCACAAGGATCATTTTGAATCGTCTTAAAAAATAAATTAACAGTTACTCTTGTTCCAACGCAACCAGACCTAGAAGAATCAAGCAACAAACACGGTCTGTTATTCTTTTGATGATCCTTCTTACTACTAGGTGGAGAGCGCCTGTGTGGTGCCTCGAGAACAAGTTGAAGCTGATTCAAGGAAAAAGGAAAACCAAATTAAAAGCCTAACTTAGGTAGGCAGTCAAAAGTAAGATGATAGAGAGAATCAGCAAAAGTTCATTAGGCAGCACACACTACGCTTGATATACACATAAATAACATATGAGTAATAAATTATATGCAGGTACAGACATTGCAAATTGACAAATTAGGTGTCGAGGGGCAGAGCGACATCAGGCCACGCGGCTTTATCATTAACATAGTCATGTAGTGTGTAATACGCTTTCTTAATTAAATTATTCTTTATGTAAGATTTAAATCTTCGAATCGAAAGTTTAGAAGCACTTTCTGGAAGTTTATTATAGAACCGAACAGAATTCCCCATAAAAGACCCACTTACTTTTTTTAATCTAAATTTGGGAATACTCAGTTTATTTTTATTTCTCGTGTTAAAACAATGCACGTCACTTTTTTTCATAAATATATCTAAGTGTTTATGTGTATATAATAAGGTTTCGTAGATGTATTGCGATATTACGGTGAGAATGTTAATTTCCTTAAAACGCTCCCTCAAGGAGTCACGTGGCTTCATTTTATAAATGGCACGTATTGCCCGTTTTTGTAAAACAAATATTGCTTGGATGTCTGCTGCTTTCCCCCACAGAATGATGCCATATGACATAACACTATGGAAGTAGCCAAAATAAACTAGCCTAGCTGTAGCTTCATCAGTAAGCTGCCTTATCGTACGAACTGCATATGCAGCGGAACTAAGTCTACCCGCAAGTGCCTCAATTTGTGGTCCCCACTGCAAACTTGCATCAATATTAAGTCCTAAGAAAACAGTAGAGTTTACAAGATTGAGTGTCTCGCCATTTACTTTAATATTAGTTGGGTAATGTTTTACATTTGGCAAAGTGAATTTAATGCATTTAGTTTTTTTAGCATTAAGCAACAGATTATTTACTGTGAACCAATCAAGAACTCGCGATAGTGATTTATTTAGATCATCGTAATTAGCTTTTGACCTATCAACTTTGAAAATTAAAGACGTATCGTCAGCAAATAAAACTATATCACATATGTCTTTTACATAAAAAGGGAGATCGTTAATGTATACTAAAAATAGAAATGGGCCTAGTATTGAACCCTGGGGCACTCCCATAACAATAGACGATCCTGAAGACCTTTCACCACCAACGTCAACTTTTTGTACTCTATTGGATAAGTAAGAATTTACAAGGTTAATTGCCTGATTTTGGATGCCATAATGTTTTAACTTCAAAATTAGAGTAGCATGACTCACGCAGTCGAATGCTTTGGATAGGTCGCAGAATACTCCGATCGCGTCTTGCGAGTTTTCCCATGCTTGAAATATGTGTTCCAAAAGCATCGTACCAGCATCAGCTGTTGATCGACCCTTGGTAAATCCAAATTGATGACTATGAAGTAGTCTGTGGAAATTAAAGTGTGACAATAATTGAGTAAGAATAAGTTTTTCAAAGATTTTACTTAACGCGGGCAATATAGAAATCGGCCTATAATTAGCTGGATCTTTTGCATTTCCAGACTTGAACAAAGGAATTAATTTACTATGTTTCATAAGATCTGGAAAGATTCCGTCGTCAACACATCTATCCAACGGCCAACGGCTCAAACCATGCCACATGTCCTTGCATGCCCATCCTGCCCTTACTCCTGCACGATGGAGGATTTAATGGCCTGCTCCGACAATGCCGTGGGTGTGGCAACCTATTGGTCAAAATGGCTTTAAGACATCGACACGAAAGAAGAAGAAGAACGGTTCAGCCATTAAATTTACTTATATTTTTAACTTTATTTAATTTTTATTATATGTTATTATAGCAGGTATAGTTTCTTTTTGAAAATTTCATGTTTCTACCTGTTACGGTTCAGGAGATACAACAAAAAACTGACTGACGGTCTCCCATGGCTTTGTTTTCTGTTACTTTTGAAAATAACTGACGTCAAAGATGAGTGCTTTCAGTAAAAAGTTTCTAGTAGTTCTTTTTTTAAACTTTTTATTGTTTAGGAACTTTAGTAGTAACAACTTTTACTGTTTTAAAATATACCTAAGGTTAGGTTGCTTCCTAACCTAATATTTTAAGGCTCGCTTGATAGACCCACGACATTTTAAGGGCCTCTGGAAGTCGTTGGATAGAGGTGGCTCAAGAAAGTTCTTCGTAGCCGTTCAATGGCAGGCCCATTTCCAGCGGTGGAATATTCTATGATGATGGTTTCATAAATGTAAAATATAAAGTAGGTGGGTATCAGGTGGTCGAAACACAGTGTCCAATTCAGAACTTGTAGAAACCTGTCTGCCTACGACGAGTGGGCGGAACACCTTGCTTATCCTTGGGATAAGGGAGGGGCTATACGACATTCATTTAACCCAACAGTCAGAAAATACTAAACACTCGGGCGATGGTAAAACATTTGTGTTTTAGTAGTAGTAGAGTTTTTTTGTGAAAGAGTTCGTCCGGGGAAGTAATACCACCATACCTATTTCTGCCGCAAAGCAGTAGTGCTCGCATTGCTGTGTTCCGGTTTGAAGGGTAAGGGTGCCGGTGAAATTACAGGCACATGAGACTTTTCATCTTTATGTCTCAGGGTGGCGGGCGCAGTGCAATGCCACATAGGGTGCGTCCTAGGTGGACGTGATTTATGAGGTAATGCACTGTTCATAGGCAGAGGTTACCGCTTAACATCAGGTGGGCCTCTTGCTTGATCCGTCATCAAAGTAGTATAAAAAAATAAAAATAAAAATTGTTTATGTTTGGCTTCGAAGTTATGTGAATGATTCGAATTACCAGAAGCTGTGGTCTAGTTTTGCATCAACACTTGTGATGACGGCATCTGTGGCGGGGCGGATGAGTAGCTGGATGAGATACGGGAGCTTTTATTTAATGAAACAAATAGGCAAACTAGCATACGGCCCGGCCCACCTGATTTAAAGTGGTCACCGTCGCTTATAGACAGCGGCATCACCGGGGTTATTGTCGAAGCGCTGTTATAACCTGAAAGAATTTATAAAAAAAAACTTGAAGCGACACATGTCGTAACCAAGCAGGATAACCACAGATGGAAGCTCATTCCATAGTTTGTAGGTATGTGGAAGAAATGATCCCGAGAAATGAGTCATACGAGAAACCCAGGCTTGCGGGGTCGATTCTTGCTGCGGGACAAATGTTTGTATGATCTGCAAATATTAATTCCGGGGCTAGGTTTTGTGTTACCATGGTACTTGTAGTTCCTGATACCCATGACACAGGGTATCCTAGTGTGTGATCAGGATTATGTATATGACTGTGGGGTGTATTATAGTATAATATGGTGATAATTACGGCGATCTGTTCTGTGCGCGCGCTCGATAGAAATGCCATAAGCCGCATCTCCACCGGCCCACGGGCTCGCGCGCGCGGCAGCCTCGGATGCGTGGCTCCACGCATCAGGCCACGCGAGGCAGGCCAAGCCATCAGAAGCCCTTGAACATCCAAAATAAACCGTATCTTGAATAGCCCCGCGATTTTCAAGTCCTAAATGACAAACTATAGTACTATAATTACCGGGTTATCACTGCATGCTAAAGAAAGGGAATTTCTCCTAACTATTGCTTGACTACCAACTGCTTGTCATAAATTTACTCGAGCGGAACTCATAGTTCTATACAAAGACTATTTGAGGTACTTTCCTGATCATGTCAAGCTTAACTGTTTGATCGCACGTATAGTCGTAAAGCCTGACGCCAAAAGCCACTTCATTAAGTAGATTCACAGGTCTCTGGGCTTTCAATAAACTTATAGGTTTATGCCTTACCTGGTTTGATTGAGTTTTCAGATTTTGCGTTGTTTCGAAACCAATTTGATATGACTAGGAAGTGATGACACGGCCACGGGATTAATGGACCGACAACGTTGGAAATGTTGCATCAGGTCTGTGGATGAAGGCGGCTCAAGACCGTTCATTCTATTTTGAGCCGTATGTGCAGCAGCCAACACACTGAAATAATGAAGATTACATATAAGTACTTACTGGAACCCAATTTTCACACTATTTTCAGACACTAGCGACTCAAGGGGAGAATACACCCCCCAGCGTCGATTCATACACCAAATATAGGTACCATAAAATCCGTTAAAGTAGTATAAGCAGAGAATAAATAATCGTACAAGTGTAAGTATATGGTGCCATGGTACTCGTAGTTCCTGTTCGCATTATATAAAGGTAGAACCGAAACGTTTAGTACGAATAAAGGGTACCTAGGTAGGTATACCTTCATAAGAAGTAAGGATGGTCTGAATCTTGCTTCTGCTCGTCCTATAAGGACATGTTTAGATCTGATCGTGAAGTTCCTAGGTACATTCCCTGAATCCATTTTTATCTTTGAATATCACGTTTTTTTGACAGTATATGAAATCTAAAACTACTCCTCCCCTGTGCACGGACTCCTATCTGAAACTTTCAGATATTACAATTAAATGTGACCCAAAAATTATGTTCCAGCGGGACTCGAACCCACATGTTCGCCTGTAATCGGCGATGCCTTCGCCAGTTCGGCCATAGCACGAGCTATGACGCTGGAGACGAAAGTGGGCACTATCAACTCGGCTGTAGCGCAGATCGGAGCCGCTTTTACCCATGCAGGAGCCATCTACAGGTGTTTCATTGGAAACCTTCTGTTCAATGACCGAAATTAGTTCAAACCATTGACAAGAGATGACGCCACTGCTATTTCATCAAAGTTTATTGTGTGCTGGTGAAGGCATCTAAGATAACAGGCAAAGATGCGGGTTCGAGTCCCGCTGGAACGGAATTTTTGGGTCACATTTAAATTTAATGTTATCCATAAAGTGTTTTTTTTTTACTACTTGGAATGGCGGATCAAGCAGATGGCCCACCTGATGTTAAGCGGTTACTTCTGCCTATGCACAGTGCATTACCACATAGGTCACGTCCACCTATAGAACATGCCCTATGTGGCATTGCACTGCGCCCGCCACCCTGAGACATAAAGATGAAAAGTCTCATGTGTCTGTAATTTCACCAGCACCCTTCAAATCGGAACACGGCAACGCGAGTACTACTGCTTTGCGGCAGAAATAGGTATGTTGATAGTAGGTACTTTCCCGGACGAACTCTTTCACATAAAAGCTCTACTACACTACTAACACTAAACTGTGGTTTACACTTGAAAATTAATAAACTTTTTCAGATATTTTTTCGAAGTGTCTCACCAATCTAGCTGTCCCATATCGCCCTAATTATTACTTTGTATAAAACTTGTAGCATCATCTACGTCTATATGTTAATATCCAATTTCAATTCAGGTCATCAATATCACGATGTATGTGAGGTATCAACTGGGAACGTCACTCGTGACATAATCTCGTATTCAGTGGGCCTAGGCTAGGCCGTGTACTATATCTAGGTCCCGATTGAATAACCGTTAGGTCGTGACGAGGTTGTCGTGTTTTTAAAAGGTGATGAGAATATTTTCATAGTAAATAACGTGTTGGTGATGTTCGAATAACTGATTTTGTTTGTGATAAGTTGGATCATGGATCATGGTTGGTTTGTAGGTAACTATAAAAGTGAACTCGGAAAAGAACACTTTTTCTTTTTTAGGGTTCTGTACCCAAAAGTTAAAACGGGACCCTATTACTAAGACTTTGCTGTCCGTCCGTCTGTCACCAGGCAGTATCTCACGAACCGTGATTTGAGCAGCATTGAAACGTGACAGTTGACATTTTCAAAACACAGATTATGTATTTCTGTTGCCGCTTTATCAAAAAATACTAAAAAACAGAATAAAAAAATGTTTAAGGGGCTCCCATACAAAAAAACGTGTTTGTTTTTGCCATTTTCATAGATAATGGTACGGAACGAATGGTGGTAGAACTTCCCCGGACGAACTCTTTCACAAAAAAGCTCTACTACTACTTTGCAGCAGAAATAGGTATGGTGGTTAAAACTAGCACCTAAACTAGCAATAGGTATACAAAGCCTGAAACATTATAGTGGGTTAAATGACAAAGCACATCAAATCAGCACACCCTGGATACCTGAAGGACGGCAACCTCGGGGTCGGCCGAGAAAGCGTTGGCGGGACGATCTTGTTGGTTTTGAGAAGGAGTGGTGGGAGACTGCTAGAGACAGGGACAAGTGGAGGAATTTCGGGGAGGCCTCTGCCCAGCAGTGGGAGAATATAGGTTAAGGGAAAAAAAAAAAAAAAAACAAAGGAGAACTGTGTTATTTTTCCCCTGAAAATGAGAACATCATTAGCATAAACTAATAATTACATATAAATTTTCGCAAAAGATGCACTTAAATCAGGAAACTAAAATGAATGTATAATAATGTATTTCCTTCTACGTGTGCGCAAAGCGTGAACTGAAACTGTGTCAAGGACGAATAGATTTGTGAATCATTTTTCTGCGTTTATATTGCAAGGAAGTGTTTTTGTTTACGGAAAGAATAATACAAATAGTAGTAGCATATATTTTTTGTGAAAGAGTTCGTCCGGGGAAGTACTACCACTATACATATTTCTGCCGCAAAGAGTAGTGCTCGCGTTGCTGTGTTCCGCTTTTAAGGGTATGGTTGCCGGTGAAATTACAGGCACATGAGACTTTTTATCGTTATGTTTTAGGGTGGCGGGCGCAGTGCAATGCCCATAGGGTGCGTCCTAGGTGGACGTGACCTATGTGATAATGCACTGTCCATAGGCAGAGGGTATCGCTTAACATCAGGTGGGCCATCGGCTTGATCCATCATTAAAGTAGTATAAAAAAAAAAAACTATCTGAAGTCTGTTGCAAAGGATCTAAGAGTAGCTCAACTGATCTAAAGCACTAGGTACTAGACGGTAGCGTGCCTAAGGGTCTGGCTGCATTGCCACGCTGAACAATACTATGCGTTGAGCCAGATAAGAGCCAGCTCTCGGGGTCACGCTCTGAGTACACTCATTATTTTACCATCGTTCACTATTAAGCATTTAACAGTGCCACCACACTTACCTTCAATCTGGATGCTGACACACCAGGAAAGAACCAATGACATGACAAACAATACCTAAAGCTATATTATGAGATATTCCATATCGAACCCGTTCAAATTATCAGTGGATTCGGACAAACTATTGTTATAGAAAAGATACCGTGGGACCTAAAATAGGACAATACCGATGACGTAACTACCATTTGTTGGTTATTCACTGGCGATCGTTTCAATCAAATTAACTTTTCAAATCGAATAATCACCAATAGCTGCCTGCAAGAGGCAATTTGAATGTCAAAAGCAATATCTGCTTTAAGGCAGAGGCAATTTGAGCTTTGATGGTAGAGATGGGTAAAATCAGTTTGGTCTTGATCGTTATGTCTTATTTTAACAATACAATCAAGACAGTTTTAGGCACAATGAAAAGGACTTTGTGACCTGTAGAATGTTTGCATGATTCCATGAAGAAATGCATGGAATTGGAGCTGTCTTCAAAATATTCACAGGTATTTTTAGGGTAGGGGTTCCCAAAGCCTAAAGGGGGCGGTAAGAGATCCAGAAATAAAATAGGGGCATCAAATCAGGCACACTTTCGCATTTTAATAGTTATTAGTATTCCTGGATAGGTCATTTTTGTAGATAATAGACCGCGGGCAATCATGTTTTAACTAGTTTTTGTTAAATAACCCGATTTGTACATGTTTAATATCTGCTAATATAGATCACAATAATTAATTTAATTTGAAGTTATAGTGGTTTTTAAGTAGGTGAAAAAATGGGGGCGCTAATAAATAATTCATTCTCAAAGTGGGCAGTAGACGTTTGGGAACCCCTGGTTCAGGCGTTTTGTCTTTCATTTACCACCGTCGGAATGGAGAAGGTGTTTGCGTTTAGTATGACAGGTAAATTGTTTGTTTATCTGTTTATGTGTGCAAACGAATGTTTCCATTTATCTCTAAAACGGTTTGGTTTGACCGATTTAGCTACGGTTTTCTGTAAGGGAATTGAGCTCATCGGAAATGGTTATTTAGATAGGTCTTATAGTGTTAACTCGCCACGGCTCTCCCATAAACATACTTTCAAGTTTTCGAATGCAAATAAAATAAAATAAAATGATCAATATTCATAAAATCATCCAAAAATATTTCGACGAGTGTTATTGCAAAATAAATTATGAAGTTATTGCTTATCGGCAAACGATTTTCTTTACGGAACCACCCTTGATTCATTCCCTATAATATAGGAATGGAAAAAACATACAAGTCTGTTCAGAAATAAATAAATAAATAAATAAATAATGCTGGACAGTTCACACAACATTATCTAGCCCCAAGCTAAGCCAGAGCTTGTGTTATGGGTACTAGAATAACTCATATACTTAATATAATACATTACATAGATATTTTTATCATGCATAGAAAACACCCAGAACACCCTGAACAAATATCTGCAGAACGCACAAATTATTTGTTCCGAGGCGGGAATCGAACCCACAACCTCCTGCGTCGCAGGCGAACCATCGCCAGCCGCGCCACAGAGGTCGTCGAAAAAAAATAAATGATGGAGATATTGCATAACCTCCTTTTTAACCCCCGACGCAAAAACGACGGGGTGTTATAAGTTTGATGTTTCTGTGTGTGTGTCTGCCTGTGGCATCGTAGCTCCCGAACCGATGACTGATTTAGATTTTTTTTTTATTTGAAAGGTGAATTTGTCGGGGGTGTTCTTATGTTTGATCAAAATCGGTTCAGCCGTTTCATTGCGTTGAGGTTTTTTAAAAATTTTACAAAAAAAATAACTTGTTTCGGACGTCGATTAAAAAAGGACTGACAAGACCGACAGACTCCTAAGGCCATCTCTACTGATAGTACAAAACTACTACTAATTGAAGTCATTATCGTCAGTACAGTACGAGGCGCGCAACACACATATCATTACATACATACATACCAACCTACAAATTGATTTATAATTGTGCTGCATTTTATAGTAAAATACATTTGAAAAATTTATTTTTCTGAACAAGTTTTTATGAAATTAGTGATCGGAACCGTGAGTTGATCACTATTAGCCCAAACACTGCCCTACTAATACTTAAAGAGAAGTAAAATAAATAAATAAATAAATAATGCTGTACAGTTTACACAACATTATCTAGCCCCAAGCTAAGCAGAGCTTGTGTTATGGGTGCTAGATAACTGATATACTTAATACAATATATTACATAGATAGATATTTTTTAATATACATAGAAAATACCCAGAACACCCTGAACAAATATCTGCGATCGCACAAATTATATTTGTTCAGAGGCGGGAATCGAACCCCGCATCCTCCTGCGTCTCAGGCCAACCTTTGCCCGCCGCGCCACAGAGAGAGCCACAGTCGTCAAACATAAACGCACATAACGCGGGCTCGTTACGATATCTGCGTGGAATCATCGTTTCGAATTACATTAAGACGTCACACGTTATTGGCAATGGTCTCATAATATGGTCTTACGAAACGTTGTGCGTCCAGCAGCTAGATGGGCAGACGATATCGCATGCGTCGCGGCCAGAACCTGGATGAGACTGGCACGGGACCATGAGGAATGGCACAGGCAAAGAGAGGCCTATACTCAGCAGCGGGTGAAGTCAGGCTGTGGATCATGATGATGATGATAGCAGATTGAGATTGAGATTGAGTACTCGAGAGGTTCCTCGCGTGTTTTAAACTGGTTACAATAGGCTATAATGTCTGTGTCATAGCTACTCCAGCTACTAAGCTACTATGCAGTAGTAGATCTCTGCAGAGCTACCGTTCGAGAACGAGTCACGACCGACGATCAATATCAATAGCTTGGTAATACCGAGTGATTTGAGATTGTGGTATCTTTTGTAAAAATCAGCTATAAATTAGCTTTGATAAAGTAAATTGATATCTGTAATTAATAGGAGTGTAATTAGTACTCGGTGAGTAGTTCCTCTTGGATCCCTTGGCTATGATCCTGTAGAATTTGATCGCCCTGTTCGAACTCCTAAAATTTTCAGGCATCTTTCAAATTCCTGATAGATCCCTTGAAGAATTTGTTAGTGAAGTACAGTTGGTGTAAAAATAATAAATCTCTTTAGGTATTTGCCAATAAAAACTTTGATTAATTTATTTTGATAAAAAATGCGAACGAAAAATCACGAAAGAAAAATCTCTAATGAAAAATCTCGAACTAAAAATCTCGAATGAAAAGTGTCGTAAGATATATATCGAATGAATAATCTCGAACGAAAAATATCGAAAGAAAAATCTCGAATGATATAAATATCGAATGAAAAATCTAGAATTAATAATCTTCAATGAAATATCTCGATTGAAAATACCCAACGAAACTAAAAGCTATAGTTTTGAGTAACAATATCAAAGTAAAAGTGTTATCGTATCGCGTTACAGCTGATCTCCGAAACAGAGCGGCTCTGAACCTGCGCTTCTCGGTTAATTACCGGCTAATTGAACGTTTACACTCGATGCTTTGGTACGAGGTGTGGTCTAATTTGTAGACTTACTAGCTGGTTTTTTTTTTACGTATAGTTCAGCTGGATAGTTGTTTTGTATAGTTAGTTAATAGTTTCTTTATAATGACATGTATACTACCTACCTTAATTTTGTAAAAATTGCGTTTCAATGTTTTTGTCACAGAAATAAACTTTTTATACTCTATACACAAGCTTTGCTACAGGTTTACCCAAAGTATTACTCTGTGGCGCGGCAAGCGAAGGTTTGCCTGTGACGCAGGAGGTTGCGGGTTCGATTCCTGCCTCGGAAGAAATATTTGTACGATCTGAAATATTTGTTCAGGGTTCTCTGGGTATTTTCTATGTATAATAAAAACATCTATCTTTGTAATGTATTGTATTATGTTTAAGAGTTATCTAGTACCCATAACACAAACTCTGATTAGCTTGGGGCTATTGATAATTATGTGAACTGTCCAGCATTATTTATTATTACTACTATACTGTACTTTGACAAACTCGGCTTGTCAGCCATTGGTTAATTACCTAATCTATTCAGCCGGTATCACCCACTGCTGAGTAAAGGCCTCTTCTCTAGAACGCCACTCCTGTGCCAGCCGGATCCACTGCTCTCCTACTACTGCCTGCACAATATCGTCTGACCATCGGGCAGGTGGTCTGCCTCGAGGCCGCCGCATATCTCTCGGCCTCCATTCGGTGACTGTTTTGGTCCATCGGTAATCCTCTCGCCTTGCCAAGTGTCCCGCCCATCTCCACTTGAGCCTCGCAATCCGTATACCTACATCATCGACCTTAGTCCGGCGTCGAATCTCGACGTTTGGTATACGGTCCACGAGGTGGATACCTAGCATGGCCCGCTCCATGGCTCTTTGAGCAACTCTTATAGTATATACGTGCTCATTTGTGAGTGGCCATGTTTCGGCTCCATAAGTGAGAATGGGCAGAACACATTGGTTGAATGTCCTGGTCTTAAGCAAACATTAATTACCAACGAGTTAATTACATTAATTACCTAAGAAAACATATTTTTATCCGAAAAGAGTACCTATCCCATGTTCTTCCTCATGCTAAAATCAACAACTCAGTCAAATCTCATCAAAATCGGTTCAGCCATTTAGTCGCGAAAATTTAATTAACGGAATTAGATATTTTTGAATTTCTATTATTAGTATGTTTCTCAGGATTAAGCAACAAATATTCATACTGAGACCTAAGAATAGCGCTCTCCGTCTCCTCCTGTGGATGTCATAAAAGCCGACTAAGGGATGATCCGGACTTGTTGATATGACTCGTTGGTATAAGCTTTGTCCTGGCTGCTAGATTACTAAGGAATGTGTTACTACTGGAGGAAAGCGTTAGCCGAGTCAGTCGTGGGAAGCAATGGCGGAGATGAGCTCACCCCTTGCCACGTCTATATTCCCACGATGGTGTAACCCTCAGTAAAAAGAGGCCCATTGAGGCTCTGCGTACCCCGCGGGGAAAAAGGCGTGTGTCTATGTATGTGTGTATGAATGTATGTATGTACACAAATGCAGTAAAGTAAGCTATGTTCTATTTAATTTGTCATATCTGAATTGAGGCTCTGCCTACCCCTTCGGGGAAAAAGGGGTTTATTGATGTATATATATATATGAAAAATACAAATTATTAGCCCCGACGTAAAAATGACGGGGTTTATAAGTATGACGTGTCTGTGTGTCTGTGTGTGTGTCTGTCTGTGGCATCGTAGTTCCCGAACGGATGAACCGTTTTTTTTTTGTTTGAATGGTGAATTTGTCGGGTGTGTTCTTTACTATGTTTGATCAAAATCGGTTCAGCCGTTTTATTGCGATGAGGGTCTTTATAATTTTTACAAAATTAATCACTTGTTTTATAAGTACTAATGTATATTCTCATCACTTACACCAAGACAATATTGGTAGTAAAACAGACGGAGTCTTTGATCCGACCTCGGCAACTTGACACCGTTGGTAGCGGAGGGTGTTGCGTCGAACACAACTCTTATACTACCATATTTTATTAAACTTAGATAAGAGAGTGTACGTTTACTAATTGCTATACCTATACCTACCACGATTCCATCACGTAGGGTCTGGTTTTATGTTTAAGTTACATCATATATATTTTTTAGTTTTATCTTTCTCTTATTTTATAAGTTATGGGGGGGGGACGTTTTACCACTTTGGAAGTGTCTCTTGTGCAAACTATTCAGTTTAGAAAAAAATTATATGAGAAACCTCAATATCATTTTCGAAGACCTATCCATAGATACCCGTATGGGTTTGATGAAAAAAGATGTTGAGTTTCAAAAAATTATTGTTTTTTTCTAGTTTTGTGTGAAAATCTTAATGCAGTCCACATAATACATCTTCTTACCAAGTTTCAACAGCATAGCTCTTATAGTTTCGGAAAAAAGTGGCTGTGACATACACGGACAGACAGACTGACAGACAGACAGACAGACAGACATGACGAATCTATAAGGGTTCCATAATTTGGTTACAGAACCCTAAAAAGCCTATTTGGCTCTTGACAGCCTCAACGCTCAACGCGATAACGATTATCAGCTATGCGAGTTTCATGGCCTGCCCATTGCCACTTCGTTAAAGAATGAGTAGTAGTAGAGCTTTTTGTGAAAGAGTTCGTCCGGGGAAGTACTACCACCATACCTATTTCTGCCGCAAAGCAGTAGTGCTCGCATTGCTGTGTTCCGGTTTTAAGGGTAAGGGTGCCGGTGAAATTACAGGCACATGAGACTTTTCATCTTCATGTCTCAGGGTGGCGGGCGCAGTGCAATGCCACATAGGGTGCGTCCTAGGTGGACGTGACCTATGAGGTAATGCACTGTTCATAGGCAGAGGTTACCGCTTAACATCAGGAGGGCCTCTTGCTTGTTCCGTCATCCAAGTAGTATAATTTAAAAAAAAAAAGAAGAATACTGAAGCTTCCATTGCTTAATTTGTTCGTGTTTTAAACAAACATCCAATTGCAATCCAAAGACGTAGTACACCAACATTGAACTAAGCAATCTACGCATTTCAATAAACCTGTTTCAATACATTCGTTCAAAACTATTATACAACTTAATATAATATTACGCCAAATAGCCACAGTAAACAGTGTTCCGTGCAAACGCAATTTCAAGCTTTAGGTCTTGTCCTCTAGTACGTAGCCTTGACACTATTCCTTAGCACTTAGCTCATAATTTGCTGAACACCTGCGTTCGAAGCTAACGTTATTAGGGTTTTGTTTGTTTACTAACATATAGATACTTGTATGTGTAATACTGGCGAGTTCAATTGAATTAGGATCGATAACCTGTGCCATCTAAAGCTCAAATCTCAATGGATATATTTCATGTTTTGGGATTAGATATAGTTTTTTAATTAATTGGGTCTTGTAAAGGCTGATGATGGTGATGAAGATTAAAGAAGTTAATTTAAATTTCTGTAACGAATAACGAACATGCGTTGATACCCTTGCAATATCTCATCTGTCCGGGACATCAGTTAGGGCTGGTGCGGCGGCAGATTCCGCTGAGGACCTCAAAAGACGCAAATATGGAAGTCTCGACAGAGCTTACTTCGGAGCCTTTCGGGGTCGAGACTCTGGGTCCGAAGGGTTCCGGGGCCCTTCGCGTTTTTAAAATTCTTTCAGGGCATCTGGTCAAAGTGACGCGTGACCCGAGAGCTGGCTCTTATCTGGCTCAACGCATTAGTATTGCCATTCAGCGTGGCAATGCAGCCAGCATCTTAGGGATGCTTCCGTCTGGTATTGATGTGGATCAGTTGAGCTACCTTTAGATCGCTTGCAGCGGTCTTCAGGTAGCACAACTGTTTCATTTATGTATTTTGTACATACCTTGTATTATTCTTTCACGAATAAACTGCTGTAAGTAGTACATTGTGATACGATTGTCGTAAATAGGTTATTGCAAACGAGTTGACGTTTTGTGAACCCGAGCCAAACGGCGAGGGTTTACAATCGTCAAGAACTTGTATAACAAAATGCTAAAAAAATTATTGTATGAAAATTGGCAAAGACAGTTTCATAAATTCAGCATTTACGAATTTATCAATTAAATATAATGTTAAAACACGTAAATTATGCAGTAATTACATACAACAATACGAATCATCCATAAATTCATTTACCTATCTTCGTACGAAAACGACATCATTTTACTCTCATTTGTTTATATCATCTCTTTGCTATTAAATTTATATTGGACTGTTTTTTTTTTAAGAAATAGCAATATTATGTTTTATTTTAACTCCTTATGCAGTTCGCATTAAACGGTAGAACTGAAACGTTTAAAGGTAGGTGCACTAATGAGGTAAGGATGGTACCGAGCTGTGCGCCTGCTCGTCCTATGTTGTAAAGGAGATGGTTAGATCAGATCGTGTAGTTCCTGGGAGCATTATCCGAAATGTAACATATAGAAGATCGAAAGGTATGCAAATTTACGGCGGTGCTTGAGACTCTGGATCTAGTCTACAGATCTAGTATCCATAGTCCTTCAGGCTATGTTTACCGTATTGAATATAATTTTATCTTATGAATAAAGAATTACTTTAATTTGCTTTACTTTGTCAGTTCTCAATACTATTGTTACAAAGTGAACCTCAGAGTCTGGGATTCATGATTGAAATGTTAGTTTTAGAGTCGGAAGAGCCGGCATTTCACGATCCATACACCTATGTAGAGGATCCAATGACGACATCCATGAATTTGACATTTCATATCAAATGTCATGGTATAACGCATCCCAATTTCTTGAAGTAAAAGTTTTAGCTTAGTTATTTATTTCATACTATTACATACATACATACATAAACTCACGCCTGTTCCCCGGAGGGGTAGACATAGACCATGGATTTCCACTTGCTACGATCCTGACACACCTCTTTTGCTTCATTCACTCTCATCACATTCATCACTTCATTCACTCTTCATACTATTAGTTCGCCCCAAACTGACACTCGCGTTTTAAGCACTCCAAAAGCCCAAGGGTCAGTTCCAAGTGTATACACTCTTCCTCAGGTACCTAGGTAGACTGTCTTACTCGATCTAGGTATATCCTCTTCATGGCTTACATACGTAACAATGTTATAAATAATAGGTACATAATAGGTAATACCAGTTACGTCGTAATAGTATTAAATTTAAATGTAACCCAAAAAATTAAGGAAATTTTGTGAAAAAAAAAACCCGTCCAATTTTTTGTTTCACCCGTTGAAACAAAAAAATCAATGGGTTTTTTTTCTTCAAAAATTTCCGTAAATTTTTGGGTTACATTTAAATTTAATTTTATCCATAAAGTGTGGTTTATACTTAAAAAATAATTAACTATGTCGTAATAGTAGTTATTTATTTACTAGTTAGTAGTTATATCGTACAGAAAGTTGCGTGTTCTGGCTGAACCAAAAACTATCTCACTGCGATACCAACTTACCTGCCAAGTTCAAGTTCAAAGTTCATTTCATATATTTTTTTACCTAGGTACTTACGTTAGTGACGGAACACATCAGGTGGTAACCTGTACATCATGTAGGTCACGTACACTTAGGACGCGCCCTATTTGGCATTGCACTGCGCCCGCCACCCTAGCCTCATGTGCATGTAATTTACCAAAAAAAAAAAGTTTGTAAAGTAACGCAAATACGGCCACAATTTAAAATGTATTTTATTCATTGATATCACAAGGATAATTTTTAAGAGTAGTTTGAGTGAGTTTAAAGACATTTTAATCACGATAACACTGGACCATATTTTCCGGCCACAACGCGAACAACCATTTTTCTTTTGATGTTTGATTCTCGACCTCAGATGACCTCTTAAGACAAAAACTTGAAGATATTGATGGATACATTTTTAGGGTTCGGTAGCCAAATGGCAAAAAACGGAACCCTTATGGATTGGTTATGTCTGTATTTCTGTCCGTCCGTATGTCACAGGCCACAGCCACTTTTTACCGAAACTATAAGAGCTATGCTGTTGAAACTTGGTAAGTAGATGTATTCTGTGAACCGCATTAAGATTTTCACACAAAAATAGAAAAAAAAACAAGGAATTTTTGAGGTTACTTAGGTTATACTTAGAACTAAATTTTTTTTCAAATAGTTTGCGTGAGATAAACTTCTAAGTGGAAAAATGTGTCGTCATCCCCCCCCAGTAACTTCTAAAATAAGAAAACAATCAAAATAAAATATGATGACCATATGTAAACTTCCACTGGAAATTGGTTTGAACGAGATCTAGTAAGTAGTTTTTTTAATACGTCATAAATCGTAAACCATCCAAGAATTTTATACTATGTTACTTGCTGCAACGGAACCCTTCATGGGCGAGTCCGACTCGCACTTGGCCGCTTTTTTTTTGTCTATGCAACTGTGTCGGAGAACGTAACCTTGTATTACTTTCAATAAACAACGCACATCAAAGGGAAACCCCACACCGTGATGTTTTGAGAAAAAAAATATGTACCTACCGACCTCAAACATGAAACTGAAAGAGCTTATTGGTTCTGTACATTTAAAATTAACATCGTGCTACTTATAAACGCAAATTATTTTAGGAATAGTTACACCTTGTTTTGTCTCCTTCGATAAAAAGATACCTAAACATACATGGTCAATAATTAAAATAAATAAATAAATAAATAATGCTGACTCAACATTATCTAGCCCCTAGCTAAGCAGAGCTTGTGTTATACTAGATAACTGATACACTTAATACAATACATTAAATAGATAGTTATTTTTTATTATGCGTAGAAAATACCCAGAACACCCTGAACAAATATTTGCAGATAGCACAAACATTTGTTCCGAGGAGGGAATCGAACCCGCAACCTCCTGCGTCGCAGGCGTACCTTCGCCCGCCGCGCCACAGAGGTCGTCAATTGGACTAAACTCTTAATTTTAACAACGTTACTAAGGCCTCTGTCTCCTCCCGTGGATGTAGTAAAAGCCTTACTAAGTAATTACTCCAGGAGATTGGCAGCAGCATCCACCTGAGTTCACCATCTGCCTGCGTTGTAATTATGACAAATCCCCCATTGCATTACATGGGGGCCTAGACCAGCAGGGAACAGTGGACAGTGGACAATGGACAGGGAAAAGTGGACAGGGAAAAGTGGACAGTGGTCAGTGGACAGTGGACAGTGTTCAGTGGTCACTGGTCAGTGGACAGTGTACATTGAACAGTGGACAGTAGTCAGTGGACAGTGGATAGGCTGGTAATGATGAACTATTACTACCACAACACTAATTATAATCTAAAATGACATACGTAACTCTAAAACACCCTAACTAAGGGTGTGTTTACACTGAACGCGAGCCAACTTTAACGCCATATTTATTTACGTTCACAATAATGCGCACACGCACGAAGGAACGTGTTCTTAGTTTGAGCGTGTCATAAAAAAATGGAATTTGTACGCATCTGGTGTGGTTAGTGTACACTACGCTTTAAATAAGGTTGTAAAAAGAATATGGTTACTAAAACTTATCTATAACATATTAAATTTAGTTAAAAAAATATGGGTTAATGCTGCACAAGCATTATGTTACCATGTAGATAGAGGTTGCAGGTTCAAATCCCCAGAATATTTATAAACTTTTTGTATGTTTTTTTTTAACTTATTGATATTGAACCACTGATTTCAAAATCGTATGTATTTTTCTGAATCTAAGAATAGATCCCTCCGTATCCTCACGTGAATATCGTACATAACACCTAACAGTCACACACATAGTCCTGATCCCACACTAGGATATACTGTATAGTGGGTATCATGAGGAGTAGATGTAGAGCTTTTTTGTAATAGAGTTTGTCCGGGGAAGTACTGCCTATTTCTGCCGCAAAGCAGTAGTGCTCGCATTGCTGTGTTCCGGTTTGAAAGGTATGGTTGCCGGAGAAATTACAGGCACATGAGACTTTTCATCTTTATGTCTTAGGGTGGCGGGCGCAGCGCAATGCCACATAGGGTGCGTTCTAGGTGGACCATCTGCGTGATCCGTAATTGCAAGTACTATAAAAAAACTACTACGAGTACCATGGTAATATAACACCTAGACCCGGAACAGATATTTGCAGATCATACAAACCTCTGTGGCGCGGCGGGCAAAGCTTGGCCTGCGACGCAGGAGGTTGCGGGTTCGATTCCCGCCTCGGAATAAATATTTGTGCGATCGCAGATATTTGTTCAGGGTGTTCTGGGTATTTTATATGTATAATAAAAAATATCTATCTATGTAATATATTGTATTAAGTATATCAGTTATCTAGTACCCATAACACAAGCTCTGCTTAGCTTGGGGCTAGATAATGTTGTGTGAACTGTCCAGTATTAAAAAAAAAAAAAAAAAAAACATTTGTCCTGCAGCGGTAATCGAACCCGCAACCTTTCGCATCTCAGCGGGCTACTGCCCGACGCGCTACAAAGGTCGTCCGTAAGAGCTGACTGAGGGATTACACCAGGGGAAGGGCAGTAACATCCTTCTGAGTACTCATCAACAACACTGCTATTTTCAATCCGCCCGCCGAGCGTGGTGATTATGGCAAATCCCTTCAAATGTGGGAGGCTTCGTCCGACAGTGGAAACCTAACGGCTGATGATGATGATGATTAAGAAAAAGTACAAGGTTTAAGTACAAATACTAGATTGTATTACAAGGGAACAAAAACATATTTTTGTGGCCGAGTGAAACACTCTACTTTTCATCTCACTCTATATGAAAAATAAAATATGAATACCTTCATAGTGTATGAATAAACCAAAAATACATTTACTTCGCTCCTTTTGTATTTTTCCATTCGATGAACTTGTTGAACTATATTCCCGATATTTTGTAGGTTATGTATGAGACACTTTTGTTGCGACTGTTCTAATACTTTCACTAGGTACTTGATGAACTAATTTTAAGAAATAATTTGCAATAATAATTCAGGAATAATCCGACTGGCGACTCTGATAGTTCACGTATACGTACGTGTGCGTTTGCGTTTAGCATTTGTTTTTTTTAAATACAACCGGGTGGCAGCGCGGCGACGCGGCGGTGCGTGGGCACAGATTACTAAATAGTTACTACGGCGTGGAGCCGGGCCCCATATTTGTACTAATATTTATTCTGTGCCCATATACGTAGAATTTTCGCTACTAGATCTCCCTGTCCTTCTAACTGGCCAGTAACTTTTTTCATGTATTTTCGCACGATCTCTTTGGTCGCGGAATAAAAAGGAACAATAAACAATATTCAAGTTCCAAATTCAAAACTCATTACGAGAATTCTAAGTTGCTTGAAGAAACTTGCAATGTTTTAATGACATAAAAAAGCTTTGATTATAATATCCAGCCACAATTTTTTTTTGTGTAAAAGTGAGAAAGGTTATTACCTTTCTCACTTTTACACAAAAAAAAATTGTAATTAATTAAATTATTGTAATTTAAAAATTGGTATCTATATATTGTGCACTCTTGTTTCTGCAAAAGTGATGAACAGCGATAATAAGAGGCCGCCATTCCTAACATTATGTTCCTGTAAACAATTTATACTATTGCAAAAATAACATTATCGTTTCCTCTATTTTCCGAGTATTTTAAATCCTAAGAAGTCAGTGACTCAATTTAATCCACCATTATTATCCTTAACAAGAAAATAATAACACAAACAGATCTCTATTTCTACAGCACGAAGGGCCAATTTTGAGTAATTTATTAAGTTGCAGATTGGCAGTTTTACAAAGTAATATAATTGCACCAATTGGTCTTTATCATCATTGAATTAAGGGTTATTTTTAAATAATTTGTTGCATTTTTCGAATGTCTTTACGGCAAATCGCCTCGTAATAGGAAGATAATGCTGTATAATAGGATATGAGTATTTTTTGTAATGGGACAGGAAACAAGTGAATGGGTTTGTATATGTTTCAAAATGCAACTTGTTATCCATAGCTGGCTCCATCCACCGACTTTATCCAAGCACGGTCCACGGTAACAATAACAATCAAAGTGTGTTCTAAACCTCAGGCTGAACAAGATTAACCAGTGACAAAGTGACTCAACTATTAGGAAAATTCTATAAAAATCGGATCATTCCTTTCTGTTCCACTCTGCACAAAGTTCGCAAAACTCAGCGCAATACTTACCAAGCGTCAAAAAGTTCCCATACAAATTTTAACAACACCTTTCCAACTTTGCGTTTTTGCGTTTTTTTTTTAAATTAATATTTAATGGTTTTTACCCAGTTTCACCTCCTTTTGGGTTCAATTTACACAAATCCACTTTTAGTTGGTGGGCGACCTCTGTGGCGCGGCGGGCGATGGTTCGCCTGCGATGCAGGTGGTTGCGGGTTCGATTCCCGCCTCGGAACAAATATTTGTACGATCTGCAGATATTTATTCAGGGTGTTCTGGGTAATATCTATATTATGTAGGTACTTATAATAAAAAAATATCTATCTATGTAATGTATAGTATTAAGTATATTAGTTATCTAGTACCCATAACAAAAGCTCTGGTTAGCTTGGGTCTAGATAATGTTGTGTGAACTGCCCTGCATTATTTTTATTATTATTTTATTATTGATCCCGTGTTGCAATCCAGTCCGTAGCATTTAAATATAACTGGCGTGCAGATAAGTAGTCTCTGTGGTCGGATCCTGATATTGAGCTGAATACTAAGGAATATAGGGGTAATTAGTACATAGTAAGTACTTGTACCTACACGATACGTGATGCAAGTAGGCACTAGGTGCTATAATTATTAATTTCTTGTAATGGAGGGACCGCTATGAAGCTTGGCGGCTGTAAACCGGAAGATGTAGTTGTAGTAGACCTTTTTTGTGAAAGAGTTCGTCGGGAGAAGTACTGACAGGTGAGATCGTGGTCAAACAAAGGTCTATCAATGTTAAAAAAAAAAAAACACCATTCCTATTTCTGCTGCAAAGCAGTAGTGCTCGTATTGCTGTGTTCCGGTTTGAAGGGTAAGGGTGCCGGTGAAATTACAGGCACATGAGACTTTTCATCTTTATGTCTCAGGGTGGCGGGCGCAGTGCAATGCCTCATAGGGCGCGTCCTAGTTGGACGTGACCTATGAGGTAATGCACTGTTCATAGGCAGAGGTTACCGCTTAACATCAGGAGGGCCATCTGCTTGTTCCGAAATTCAAGATGTATAAGTAATAAAAAAAAAAATGACGCTGTGCGGGATTGGTTTAGTTCCTGTTCGATCCCTTTTGAGTTCGATCCCTGATCCTGTTCGATCCCTTATACTTACAAGGATTGCCCCGCACTTGTTTAACTCAAGATATTATTATAAGATCACAGGAATGAGGTGGATAGAGGTTGCTCAAGACCGTTTGCTTTAGAGTCATACTGACTTTTACTGACGGCACCAAAGATTTAAATTTGGACGGTACAATATATTCTGTGACGGTACTGGAAAGTTGAAAGGTCAGTGAACTAAATTTTGCGTAGTTTTTAGGTCTTTTCTTGATTATGCAGAAATTATCCATACATACATACATAGACACACGCCGTTTTCCCCTTAGGGGTAGGCAGAGCCTCAATGGGCCTCTTTTCACAGTGGGTTGCGCCAACGTGAAATATAGACGCGTCAAGTGGTGAGCTCATCGTCGCCATTGCTTTCTTCCAGTAATAACACATTCCATAATAAGCTAGCAGACAGGACAAATCTGAATATCAACGAATCTCATCAATAAGTCCGGGTAATCCCTTAGTCGGCATTTAAAACATCCACGGGAGGAGACGGACGGGGCTATTCTTAGGCTGGACACACCACAGCACTGAATTTATAAAATATTTGTTACATGAACCAGATTTTAAAATAGTACTTACCAGCTTCTATTTTCGTCGTTTCAAACTTTCCCACAGATCAAAAATAAATCCAATTACAATATAATTACAAGCATTAATATCAAACATAAGTAAGTACTTTTGTTACATACTTGAGCTCCTAACAGTCAAGACGTTACTATGAGAAGTAGGTAGGTACTTGTGCTTCACTCAAGTGGCCGAATTTTCCCATGTTGTCTAAAATAGAACAATTATTGTTTGAATAGAACAAAATTAATCAAAATACTATCGATTGTTTATTACTCAAAGCTAAGAGCTTCAATCCCTTCAAAAGCCTTTCAATCTATTTTATAAGTGTGTTTGTTTGACTTATAAATATTTGTAATAAATAAAAGAATGTAATTGTATTTTAGTTGTAACGCACAAACAAATCAGTCAGAGTGGGACCACAAAATACATAATAATATACTTTTCACTAGAAACGGGATTTTACTATGATTTTTGATTGCTCCTGATATTTCGGCGCAGTTGCATGCGCCATGATCACGGGAGAACACAATACATAGGTAGTACAGAAGGTTAGTTCGGGCTTTTCATTTTCGAATAAAAATCAAAAAGTTGTTCGATTTGGCTCGATAGATGGCGCTGGCTCAAATGTGGTTGCCAAAATTAACAAATGCATTGTCTGTGCTTTTGAGTGACAGAAACAAAATACCATGAAAATATATCACTATGTTATTGACTTTGACATTTCACTTTATTTGGCAGTTAAGTACAGAGCTGGCGCCATCTATTTTCAAGGGTGTAAGCATGATGTGGAACGGCTGTGAAAACCCCACATTATGTCACCGATAGTATCAATAAAAAAAAAAACTAATTTAAAGCAGCCTCTGCGAATGAATCCTAAAAGTCTTATGCACAGTTTGATATTCGTTAATTGTCTCGGTGACCTCTAAGTGTTTTTGTACTATTATTTATTCTGTGGTGTCAAGTGAAAGTATAAAACCGAATATTAGCATAAAACAGAAATGTATGAATGGTTTGAAGGGTCTGGGTGCCGGTGAACTTACAGGCACATGAGACTTTTCATCTCTATGTCTCAGTGTTGGCGGGTGCAGAGCAATGCCGCATAGTGTGCGTCCTAGGTGGACGTGACCTGTGGATTGTTAAAGGCAGAAGTTACCGCTGAACATCAGGTGGTCCATATGTTTTTTCCGTCATTCACGAAATTACAAAAAAAACTAATTTTCTCCAACTCCGGTTGTTTTTTTTTAATCTTAGGAATACTTACAGCTTTTTACGCGTATATTATATTTAAAAAAAAAAGATAACTTGTAAAAGTACAAATAGTCTGCCGACGGCCAACATAACTGTGATTTAAATATGAATGTGGGCCCTTTTCTTCAAAATATTGTTTAGTTCTTTCAGTTTTTCCAAAATAGCATTTCACGAGATCATTAAATATGCTCATTATAAGTGGCTTCGAAGATTTAAAAGTAAGCCGAGTACACATTTCAAACGAATCACCCTGTAAAATATAATGACGGGTTTTTGTGATCAGGAGATTATGTGGGGTGACCGAAATGGCGTTCTAATGTTTTACGAGTGTAAGACTGGCGTTAAGTTATTTGAGAAGTCTTTGCTTAAACGTGGCATGGTGTCATGGGGTCATCGCCAGCCGGTACTTTTTTTTTTTTTTTATTACCACTGAACCTGACCATATCCGTGGAAGGCCCAGACGGAGATGGCGGGATGAGCGAGACTCAACGAACAATAGAGACGAATGGAAGGAAGGAAGGGAGGCCTTTGCCCTGCGGTGGGACACCACAGGCTCATAATAATAAATTATAGTATATATTTTTTATGACGGAACAAGTAGATTATGGCCCACCTGTTATTAAGCGGTAACCTCTACCTTTAACAATGCATTACCTTATAGATCACGTCCACCTGGGACGCACCCTATGAGGCATTGCACTGGCGCTGTGAGATATAAAGATGAAAATTTATCAAAGATCATGTGCCTATAATTTCACCGGCACCCTTCAAACCGGAAGACAGTAATGCGAGCATTGCTGCTTTGCGGCACAAATAGGTATTGAGGTAGTTCTTCCTCGGACGAACTCTTTCACAAAAAAAGCTCTAACTACTACTACACTGCTAAATAGGTATGGTTCCCTTCCCATAGATTGCCACGGCGAACAGTCTTGATCCGCCTCCATCCACAGATACCTTTAAAATGTCTTCGGCCATCGAAAGGGCGGACCTTCCTAATTTCGTTGTCCGGTTCCCACCGCTTAAAACTATCATTCCCCTACTAAGTATATCTATGTTTATTGCTGACAACCAGTGTGGTGAAAGGTTTCAAGGCATCATCATCATCATTAGCAGCATTTAGACGTCCACTGCTGGACGAGGACCCCATAGACTGCAATAATCACCACGTTTGGTTGGCGGATTAGTGATCGCAGTATTATAGCATTGTATTAGTGTTGAGTACTCAGGTGGATGCTGCTGCCCATTGGTGTGATTCCCCAAGTTGGCTTTCATGGCATTCACAGGAAGAGACGGAAGGGTCTATTCTTAGGCTGGACCACAGCACACCATAGCCTTCATGTTAACTTTCTAGTTTAAAGTAGCTTCAAACGAATACAAACATTATTAGTATACGTAACAAATTTCAAAGTCGAAATAGCAAGATTGCAAGCGACATAATCCTCCACAAGAAGCTTTAAACTAATATTATCACAGTCTGCTTTGAACACTAAATAATATCTTTTATGCTCCGTTGTGACCATAAAGATATTAATAAATACCAGCTTCAGGTCGCATTTACTTATAAAACAGGTAAAAACACGAAGCTGCGATTTTCTAAAGCTAAAACAAACTATCGGACGCGACCTAAGTTGTGACTGCAACAAGTCGTTTCACAATCGTGTCAGACCCTATGCTCACAGATAAAACTTTTGAAACTATCATAGTTATAATTTTCACTAGAAACTGGATATTTTCCATGATTTTTGAGTTTTAATTGTTCCTGATATTTCAGCACAGTTGCATGCGAAATATCGCAAACAATCAAATAAAGTTGTGCTGAAATATCGGGAAAAAATCATGGTAAATTTCCCGTTTCTAGGAAAAAGTATTGTTCGATAAGTTTATAGCAGCTATCTAGACCACAGCCTTTAGAAATAGGCCCATGTCAAGACTACTACGTAAATTATTACTGCCGCGCGGACTCGTCCAAACTAATAAGTACACGGTCTATTTCTAAAGGTAAAGATGGTCTAGATGACAGCTAAAACTTTATCGAAGTGATACCTGTTAACAAAGGGTGCGTAAGTACGCCCTATGCATTCGCGACTTATAGAAACAATGTCGCATATTTGAGGAAGGAAGCTCACGTCCACGACTTATTGCTGATTGTTGTAAGTCGCAACTGTCAGATGCGTCCGATGGTATGTTTCTATCTTAAGGTGTTTGCTTTTTCATACTAACTTATTTTACCAAATATGGGCGATCAGGGTATAATTTTACACTGAAATGACTGTTGTCGGCTTTTATATTGGTCGTTATTTGCAGCAAATCATATTTGATTGAAGAAAACATCATAATCATAATCATAATCATTTATTAATTTATAAACATAATACTGGAATTATAGCGAAATTAACATCGAATTGATACTACGAAACTACTTTGGTGTAGTGTTTAGACTAAAATGACTAAAATGTAACTATTATTTTCGCTATTAATGTAGGTAAGTACTGTTTTCTTTAATAAAATATGATTTGCCGCAAATAATGAACAATATAAAAGCCGACAACAGTCATTTCAGTATAAAATTATACTCTGTTCGCCCATATTTGGTAAAATACGTTATAATGAAAAAACAACCACCTTAAACCTTGTGCATGACTTCGTACCGGTAACCAGACAGGCGCTGGCAATCTGCTTTCTATCTGAATCGGGCTTTTGCCACACTCCATTTCTTCTAACTAGCACTTTGGATAACAAAGTAAGCTGTTGAAGTTATTGGTCAATTTAAGGAATGGTCAGTACACATTGTGGACTTGCTTTACTAAATTGTTGTTTAAGATTTCAGTGTTATTGTGTTTTGAAAATTCAGTTTTGTGCGTTGTGCGTTTTGTCTAGTAGTGGAATTTATAATATAATAAATGTCAAAGATTGGGTGTTTAGATGGTTTTCGTTCAACCACGCCGAAACGGCTGAACCAATTTCGGTGAAATTTGGTAAATAGATTATGACCTGGACTGAGCTATAGGCTACTTTTTATCCCGGTAAAATGCAAGGGAAGCCGCGGCTGCACACTACTTGTATATAAGAAGGGTCTAAGATCCTCCGTCTCCTCCTATGGATGTCGTGAAAACTGGTTTTAATTGTAGTGGTCCTGAGATGGAGATATAAATATTAAATATGTTGTTATATGGCAATACATACATAAAATAAATAATACATAATTTGTGACGTTGCTGCGTGGATGGCACTGAGAGACACTCTATTAATTATAGAAGTACTTAGTTTTTGCCTTTTGTATGTATTACCTATTATTTTTATTTTTTATGTCGAGTGTTTTTTGTCCTATCCATGTGTGCCGTTACAAATAAAGATTTTTTCTTTCTTTCTTTCTTTTAAAACAAGAATTTAGCGTAATTAGGTAAAAAAAAATAAAAAAAAATAGCATTATTTATATCTCGCTAGATGGCGTTGGCAAAAGTTTTGGTAACAGTAAATATTTCAAAATACGTAACTATAACAAAAATATTAATTATTACATAATTTTACGGGATTTTGTATTTTTTTAAACTATTAACTTTGGCCGAACGAATTTCACCACTGCCATAATAAAATTTAAAATGTAGGTAAATACCAATAGTTACGCGATTGCCATCTCTTGACGGTGAAAGAACTAAACTGATAATGACACTTGGAAAACTCCTCATTATTTGCAAATTCAAGTACCGTCTGCAACCAGCTTAACTTACTCGTTCAATTTTATGTTACGACCACCATTGAACGGAATGACGTCTTTACTCAAGAAGTTTCTAATATCACCCGGTTACACTCTAAAGTTATCTATAATACCCAGTTATAGTCTAAACGATCTTAGAACTTATAAGTGGCATTTAATAATGTACACTGCTTTGACATGGAAGTTAAAAGGAAGGTACTTTGAGAGACAGAGTGAGGGAAAGTGTGATAAAAGAGCGTTGAGGGATGAAAGAAGACGTAGAGATAAGCATTGAGAAAGGTATGCTCATTTAGTTTCATCATGTAGAGACTTTGGCGAAAGACTGTTGAAACAAGAACCTACATAAGGCGAGCGTAAATGGGACAGTGGGAAGACCTCAGGAACTGTAGAAGTACTCTAAACGGACGAGCATGTATTAAGAATGTGATTAGAGAAAATGAATGAAGCAAGAGGTATGTCAGGATTATAGCAAGTGCAAATCCATGGTCACTGCCTAAGAAACAGTGTGCTTATGTTTGTATATAAGTGTTTATTTGGATTGGTTATGTTCTTGCTTGCTACCGCGACACACTTTACTATCAAGTCCTCTTCTGTCATTGGCCTTTGAAAAGAGCCTGTAGTTATAAGTTTATTCATTGCAACTTTCGGAATAATTAACCAATGAGCTGAATGTATTCATGATACGCCTGTTTTCATTTATTTATTTATAGGATTCACAAATAGTTATGATTCCAATCAACTTAGCGTAGACTCTCATATTACTTATTTTATTCAGTTATTTTGATTTTTATTATTGTATAGTAAGTACGTTTTTCTTTTTCTTTGTGTTACTGGTTCTTCTTTGGTATACCTTGTTTAGATCAGTAACCAGTTTACAGTATGGTGACTCCAAAAAGGGCATTGTGATAATCAGTGAAAGAAAAAGTGCTTCCGCAATTATTTTATCACAAGACCCACCTATTTGTACTACTAAATCTTCAAACACATTATCACTAAAACCAATTTACTACCATCACCAGATACTTATTGTTTCTTCAATAAATCTACCAACATATCCTATTGCCTTTCAACAAAACGCCTTAGCTATAATTACCCAGGATTTATTGACTGTCTCAATACTAAATACGCTTGCTCTAAAAAAATACTTTAAAAAGTCCCATCTGTCAAAATGTCTAGGCGTCGATTTGGAAAGACTTTGTCCCCTGACATGGAATGTCAGTCCCCTGGTTTTATCCCTAGTTTTGGCGCCAAATTAGGGTGTCTTTGTTGAAATATATTAATATTCATTTACGTTGGAGATTGTTAGTTAAGATTAGTCTTTTGTACTATTTCGGGGTTTATAAAGTATCATTTGTCACTTTGTTTCGTCGAGTGCGTTTTGATTTGAAATATTGTCGGTATTTTAATTGTCGTTGAATTATTGGAGTTTATTATTCAGCAGTCAACATGTTTTAACTAGTTTGCTTTTATTAAATGTGTTGTTGAATGTGTTTTTATTTATAATAAAGCCATTCTTGACCTGTTTGAACACATTTTCACAGTGTTTTGATGATATTTATGAGATAGTAACAAATAAACTTAGTTCTCGCGAAATCAACTTTCGCTATCTGAAGAAGTGTTCCGGAGCTCCGGTATACTTCTTTCACATCTTCTTCTTCACTTCCGTCACTTCTTAGTAAAACAAAAAAAAAAATCGAGCCACAAGTGTGAGCAACCACCTTAAAATCTTAGATAGACACAAAAGTCCCAAAAAACAGCAACCATTCCTTAAAACGAAAATAGCCAACCAATTAACCTGTCAATAGTCATCACATCAGCACAAACACTCCCCAGTTGCTTCAAAAAAATGTATTCTCCATTCACGATGTGCATCTTTCCGCTGCCAAACTGACAGGAACATTGATTTCCGACATTTTAATTTCAGGTTAAATAACAGTCCCCTGTAAACTTTGACTGGACTATTTTCGGTGAAAACAGGAATTGGTGAGATGTCAGAATGGAATGGCGGGAATTTGTCAGTGTTACATGACAGATGCTTTTAAGTTGGTAGAAGTACTTTTCTGTAAATAGACTGATGAGGATGTTGCTAAACTTAAAAGTAAGTACCTAATGTTCATTTAGAGAGTGTTAATTATTTCTGAATATAAATATATTTTTTATGCCTATTCAAAGTTAAGCCTATACTATAGCTAGCTTTCGAAAAAAGTTTTTGAAAATATCTACTTTGGCAAATAAAGTCAAAACCTCATAGTATCTTTGTCTCTGAAACGATTTTATGATTAGAATCTTTTAGGGTTTCGTAGCCAAATAGAAAAAAAAGCGGCCAAGTGCGAGTCGAACTCGCCCATGAAGGGTTCCGTAGCAGCAAGTAACATTATATAAAAGTTCTTGGATTGATTACGATCTATGACGTATTAAAAAAAAACTACTTACTAGATCTCGTTCAAACCAAATTTGGTTGGAAGTTTACATGGTAATGTATATAATATAAGTTTGCCTGGTAATGTATATCATATAAGTTTACATGGTAATGTATATCATATAAATTTACATGGTAATGTATATCATATAAGTTTACATGGTAATGTATATCATATATTTTTTTTAGTTTTATAATTCTCTTATTTTAGAAGTTATGGGGGGGGGCACAGTTTTTACCACTTTGGAAGTGTCTCTCGCGCAAACTATTCAGTTTAGAAAAAAATTATATTCGAAACCTCAATATCATTTTTAAAGACCTATCGATAAATACCCCACACGTATGGAAATGATGAAAAAAAGTTTCAGTTCTAAGTATGGGGAACCCCAATTTTTTTTTTTTTCAATTTTTGTGCAAAAATATTAATGCGGTTCACAGAATACATCTACCTACCAAGTTTCAACAATATAGCTCTTATAGTTTCGGAAAAAAAGGTTGTGACATACACGGACAGACAGACAGACAGACATGACTAATGCATAAGGGTTCCTTGTCTTTGACTACGGAACCCTAAAAAACGGAAACACTTTAATTTCCTATCCGTCTGTCATATCCAAGGGATCCAACAGGAACTACTCGTCTGTCCGTCCATCTAATCAGAGAGATAACATATTATAAGAGTTATATTAGAAGAACAGATCTGTCCTTCTTACTTAACTCTTATTATGTTACAGCCATTTTACTTGGAGAATAACACTTTTTTTTTTTTAACATTGATAGACCTTTGTTTGAGCGCGATCTCACCTGTTGGTAAGTGACGATGTGGCCGAAGATGGAGCACAAAGGTCTAGAAGGCACCTATTCACTCTAGCCTTGAAAAGACCCAGATTATAGTTTTCAGGAAAGACAGACGACGGTAGCGTATTCCACTCCTTAGTAGGTCGCATTATAAAGGTAGAACTGAAACGTTTAGTACGAATAGAGGGTATACTAATGAGGTAAGGGTGGTACCGAGCCGTGCGCCTGCTCGTCCTATGGTGAAAAGGAGATGGTGGGATCAGATCGCGAAGTTCCTGGGAGCACTCCCCGAAATGTAACCATCCAGTAATGTGGATGGAATGAATCGCTATACTCGTACAGTGGTGAAATTACGAAAAAGTTTTTCAAAACGTCTGTAGCCTGTCTTGGTCAAAGTCTGTCTTGGTAGCCAGGTATTTTAATACAACAATTATGCCGAATGTGATGCGTCAACTCTGCGTATAATGAACAGATAGGAAATTACTAGGTAATTAAATTCAGATAGCTTACTCTTTGGAACAATTCTTTATATAGATTTGTCCATGATATCTTTATTTTCTACTAGGAAACTATAATCTGGGTCTCTTCAAGTCTCGAGTGAATAGGTGCCTTCTATACCTATATGCTCCATCTTCGGCCACATCGTCACTTACCAACAGGTGAGATCGTTTCCAAACATAGGTAAACAATTTTTGTAAAAAAAAAAAGAAAAAAAAAAGGATGAAAAATAGATATATCAATATACTTACTTATACCAAATCATATTTCATTATAGCATAGATACGAAATCATGACGAATAAATCAATCAAAGTCGTTCAAAAGAGCTCCACATTTATTTGTTTTTTAAATCAATTGTATTTCAACGTTGCCGTTGTCAATATTAAAGAGAGACTTAGGGACGTATTAACAAAAATAATAAAAATACAAAAACAAAAACGGCATAAAAGATCTGGCTAATTGCCTGTATCCAAAAATGGTAAGCTACAAGCCACTACTAAAATGTAACGGCTGATTATGAATATAATCATAATAAATTGAATTCCTAATTGCAACTATTGAATGGAGTCCGCCCACAAGAACTTGAATGCCATGCCTTATAGATCAGAAATTATACTACATAAAAGGGGAATTGTCTCATTCCGGGCATTTACTCCTTACTAATTGATAGAGCGATCGAAATATCTCTCAAACTTGGGGATTTGGTGTTGTATTTGTTTGTATGTATGTATATTTGTTCGAGCATAACTTTTGATCCATTGACCCGATCCTGCATGAAGTGTAATAGGACCATACGTTGTGTTGTGCAGTTGTGCTATTAAGATTTGTTGGTAAGCGTATGAGCTAAATCGGTTGAGTGGTTGTTTTAAGAAATAGGGTTCCAAAAGGAGTTAAAAAAAGATAGAAACATATCAAGTGTGTTTATATGAAAGGTCTTTATCTATACATTCCAAAACAATTTATTCTAGGATATATAGATTTTTCAACTACAGTGAAAAAAGTTACGTTTTGAAACCGATTAAAAGTGAACTCTCAATTTTTAGACATTAAAGAACTTCATAGTTTATTATTTTTCAAGTATAAACCACACTTTTTTTTTTTTTTTTTTTTCTTCCTTATCCTATGTTGTCCCACTGCTGGCCAAAGGTCTCCTCCAAATTCTTCCACTTGTCCCTTTCTTTGGCAATCTCCCACCACTTCTTCAAGCTTTTATTAGTGTTGTGGGATAAATCTTAAACTGAATTATGAATTTTGAAAAAAAAAAAAAAAAAAAACACTTTATGGATAACTTTAAATTTAAATGTAACCCAAAAATTCCGTTCAAGCGGGACTCGTGGTCGACTTCATGGTTGAAAGGATGGTAACTAGATCGCGCTACTATGGATGCGATTCAATCAAAGTTTATCTCAAATTACCTACCTCAAACGATCATCAAAACACCCACTTTTACCGGGTGATTTCTGTTTAAGTATATGTTTTTTCTTGAATTTTCTTCATAGGTACCTACATAGTACTTACCTAATGTATATAGGTACTTTTACAATCAAGCTTTTATAAAATTAGCGATCGGAACGGCCAGTCTACTTTTATTTTTATTTTTTGGAAAATTCACTGTTTGATTCTAAGATTAAACTGCTTATCTTTATATTATCTTATCTTATTATCCATCGACGAGTTCCGTTATTCACCTTCCGTTTTGATCATCAGATCAGCTGGCTGTCACTATAATATTCTTCTTCTTCTTATCTTAGGTAATGGCTTCTGTGCATTATTTGCAACAATTTAGCCAATGTCAAGTGATATAATTATTATAGTTTTATACTCAAGTCGTTAAGAGTCTCCGTCTAGTCCTAACCCAGTTTAAATTGTGGCTGAAAAACTGAGTTTTTACAGGAAAAAAACCACCATTTCGAAAAGACTCGCAATACACTCAAATTTCACTACATCACACATGTGCCATTTATCCAAGTTACACCGGTTAAAATGCCACTAAAATTACACGAAATAACTCGAAAAAACACATTAAAATGTAATAAAATAAAAATGACGACGTTTCTTTCAAAAATGGCAGATTTCAACCCACTATAATATTATATTGGCATTAAAACTTGACAGGTATGAAAAATTTCTGCTTAATTTGTCAAAATTCACCGGTTCAAAATTCAGTTTAAGATTTATCCCACAACACTAATAAAAGCTTGAAGAAGTGGTGGGAGACTGCCAAAGACAGGGACAAGTGGAAGAATTTGGAGGAGACCTTTGGCCAGCAGTGGGACAACATAGGATAAGGAAGAAAAAGAAAAAAGAAACAACTTGTAGAGTCTGTTCAAAAAGAGAAGCGTCGTGGGAGTGGAGGGCGCAGCTGTGCTTATTTCCCTTTTTTGTTTAGCGGGCAATACAATAGCGCGTCTGTTCCATTTTGATAATTTTACAACAGTAACTATGTTTTTGGTATAAAATTCAAAATGCCGACAGTTTGAATCCTAGGCTAAAGAAATAGTTAAATAAACTTAATAAAACGTTAGTTCACAATTTCGCCACGACGCTTCTCTTTTTAAACAAACTCTAACTAAACATTTTTTTTTAGATGCTCTGTGTTTGGCGACTATAAGTACCGACCATTTTAGACACCTATTTTGAACTCAATGAACCTATGTTGTATACTTATTAACGAAGTTATCTCATCACTTAGATAATCTATAGACTCTCATCATAATATTCCAATTTGTGGACCAAGAATCAATTTAAATCCAATCTCACCGACGCCGCACAGTCTGCGTTAGACACTCGGCTATTCCTGTACAGTGACACACGGTGATCATGCAGCTGACGTGATTAGGCCGAATGGAATCTGACGATCGCCTTTTGGGGTCCAGCTCTACACAGTGCTGTTAGGAGTTGGCTACAAGTGAAGCACATTCATTAGTAATTACTAGGTAAAGGTATTTGCACGTGACGTTATAAGATGTTTGTTTTCTGCTACTTTTCGACCTGAAACACCTTTTGTTCAATGAAATTGGTTCAATAGTTCTCCAAGAAATAACCAAATGGGACAAGCAGGAACTTTCTGGTATTTTGTTCCGTTTTCCTGGCAGATATCGTTGTTAGCGGTAACGCCGCCTATTGTTTTGCCTTTAAATATAATTATATCCTTTGGGGATTAACTATTTGACTGTACCATCTTATTTGATAAATGTCAAAGTTACGATGTTGGATGTCTCAATCACGCCGAACCGGCTGAAACTATTTGGGTGAAATTTGGTATACAGATAGATTATGACCTGGATTACGTCTAATATCCTACTATCCTACTAATATTATAAATGCGAAAGTTTGTGTGTGTGTGCGTGTGTTCGTTACTTCTTCACGCTGAAACGGCTGGACGGATTTGCATGAAATTTGGAATGGAGATAACTGTATTCCCGGAATAACACATAGGCACATTTTTATCCTGATATTCCCACGGGATCTAGACTTACGCGGGTGAAACCGCGGGGCGCTGCTAGTATTTAATAGTAATACGCAAGTACCTACAAACAAACCTCAAATCAGTTCGCTCTCGGCCGTCTTCTTGATAGCACGTCGGAATGAACTGTATTAATTCTTCAAAATCAGCTAGCCGTACGAATGGAGATGTTTCGTAGCAAATTAGGTGCAAAATAGGGTTTCATACTTACGTATTTGTGGTGTCTATCTTGATTTCTGGTCTGTGGTTTCTGCCGAGTCTCATATACAATATTTGAACACTGAAACGAGTGCGTAGTATTGATTTCCCTTGAAAATGTTTTGTTTATTTTCCTCACTGCATCTCAATCCGTTATACAAAGCACGTGGCAGACCGCATGGCGACGAACCTTTGTTTAGTTCTTTTTGAATGCATTGAGCTGCTTATCAGGAATTGATTACGTGTGGTGAATAATGTAATTTAGGAGAAGTGATAGCATAACTGGAGCTTTTATGTGAAAAAACCTCTGTAAGGCGCACTGACTCCTTTCATCACCTGGTTCTTTAACCATTTTCTTTTCTTTCCGGTTATTTTTACCCGACTTCGGTTTAGCAAAAGGGGCGTTAATGATATTAGCAATATACATGGCGTCCCAAGACTATGCGATATGAAGGGAAAGTATCTTAAATATTGTTAATAGGAAATTTTGCTGAAAGGAAACATTATTTTCTTTATAAAACTTAGTAAAAAAAAAACGAAGATTTACTAAAAATTACTTGCTTCGTCTGGGAATCGTACCGAACATTTAATGGAATCAAACATTTTAAGTTATTCACAAGACAAATCTTATCAGCAAGTCCGGGTAATACCTTAGTCGGCTTTTACCATATCCACGGTTGGAAACGTAGGGGTTTGTTCTTAGGCCGGACACACCACGGTTTAATCTAACCCATCAAATCTAGAAATAAATCAGAATAGGTGTTTATTACACATGTGAATCTATTGTAATATTAAACATATTTTCAACTGGACTCTACAATATACAACACTCGCACAAAATACAATTTATTTATATCGTCCAAGTACAAAATACATTACAATCCCTCTCATGTCGTTGCTCTTGCATGAGTAATGTATACTAAACTAATAATAATAATACTATACTAGTAGTAATGTCAAGGGCAGTACATATTAACATCATCCCTGTATATAGAAATTACTAGTTTATAGGTATCTAGGCTTTTGAACAATTTTCTAGTTTCCATTTGCAGTAAGCACGCTTCGATATTTTCAAGCCTCACATTATTATGAATTTTCTCTATCGGTATAAAGCATCACATGTAACTATAACCTCAAGGGATTTTTGACTCTGGTGCATTATGAAATAACGTATGTTTTGGCTTGGTTGCAAAGTTGTTTTGTGGTGGATGCGACGAGGATTAAATTAGTAGGGCTATAATAATCAAGGTCTTCAAGTCTGCAAGTTGAATGTCAACGTTTTTGTTTATATTTTCTTTGCATAAACAATCCTTGTTTCCATTTTCAGTAAAAACATTTTACGATATGACTGAGTCTCGCAAGTTATGAGTTACCTTCCCGTTGTAAAACATCTCAACTGCCTTACCAACGTTAAAGGATTTCCTACTCTTTTGGTATGAAATAAAGTTTATTTTATCATTATTGTGTATGCGGCTTGTGGTGGGTATTATGAGGTATCGTGAGTAAGGGCTATAGTAATCAAGGTCATCAAGTTTGCAAGTTGAATGTCAACGTTTTGTTTACATTTTTAACCGACCTCAGCAAAGGAGGAGGTTTTATGTTCGTGTGTATGTATTTTTTTTAATGTATGTTCACCGATATATCCGTCAATTGGAACCAATTTGAACAAATATTGTTTTAACCCCCGACGCAAAAACGACGGGGTGTTATAAAATTGACGTGTCTGTGTGTGTGTGTGTGTGTGTATGTGTGTGTGTGTGTGTGTGTGTGTGTGTGTGTGTCTGTGGCATCGTAGCTCCCGAACGGATAAACCGATTTGTTTTTTTTTCGTTTGAAATGTGAATTTGTCGTGATTGTTCTTAGCTATGTTTGATCAAAATCGATTCAGCCGTTTCATTGCGTTGAGGGTTTATTTAATTTTAACAAAATCAATTACTTGTGTTTGTTTTGATATATTCGAAGTGGTCACATAATCACCAAGTCATAATCTGATGATGGAATCTTAGAGAAACCGAGTGATGAAACTTCAATAATGGCACGTACAGTGTGTTTGTTAATTTTCAGTCATCACCTCATGCTCGTGAGCTGATGATGACAGCGACAGCTCTCCTTATCCATTAAATACTGAAGTGAGGAGATAATGCTGAATTACATTCCTAATTAAACTGTCAAAAATGCGCATAAAGCCCTTCTCCCATTACGATATGCACAAGCGATTGAAGTATCCTGCAAGTCTCGGAGACTAGTCGCCGCCATGTATCTCACATACATTTGAATGCAGGCTCGATGGATACCTTCAGGGTACATGAATTGCCTGTGCGTATCGTAATGGGAGAAGGGCCTAAGACTTTTTATTGAAAGCGTTGAAGTTTTTTTTTTTTTAATTTCGTTAATGATGAAACAAGCATATCCCACCTAAAGTTATGTGGCATTGCACTGACAAGACATAAAGATGAAAGTCTCATGTGCCTGTAATTTCGGTTGTTTTTTTTAACGTATACTTGTATTTGCGTATTCAATACTCAGAGAATGAAAAAAAATGGTCTGGCGCTAATCAAAGATTCAATACAGTTTTATGGTGACCATAGCATTATTCAGAAGGCTCTTAATATCTTTCTTTGCATAAGTTACTCTTCTACTACTCATTGTTTTGCTGTGTATGTTGCAGTTGTCGTACTTAAGAACGATTGCCTTTCCTTTCCTTATTATTATTTTATAGTAATACTCCACGTTTACTAATAACAGTTCCTTTATATTTTGTAATTTCACTTAACTGTTTACTAAACCATAAAAATCATCTTCAATTGTTGTTTTGTTTTGGTTTAGCATATTCCATAGTTAGATACTGTTTTGCTTATAACCTTTACAGTCTATAGATATTATGGACTCACAGTATGTGATTAGATTTTTTCTCATATTTTATTTATTTCGCGTTATTCTTAGATTTTCATATAAGCTCCACGGTCCGTAACTGACAGGGAGGAAATTCGTACAGTCGAGCGTTGGCGAAAAGCAGAGTCCGTTATGTTTAAAACCACGAGCAAAACAGTTATGTTATACCTACGCAAAATTTTAGCTTTATTTTGGATATAGGTACTTTAGTAAGTAACCATATTCTTAGATACCATTTCTTACATCAGCTAAAACAAATCTAAACCAAAACCAAGAACGTTACGTTCGACCGTTTGTAATATTCTAAATAGTGCGATTGTGGCACTGGAATAGAAACTGAGTTTCTAATCTATATATATAAAACAAAGCCGTGTTAGGTACACCACTTATAACTCGAGAACGGGTGAACCGATTTGGCTGAAAATTGGTGGGGAGGTAGCTTAGAACCAGGAAATTTACATAGAGGAGTAAGGGTAGGAGGCGGGGGGGGGGGGGTCACCGGGGGCTACCCGTGCGAAGCCGGGGCGAGTCGCTAGTAAGACATAACTTCTTTAGCGTGAAACAAGCACCGGAAAAGGATATCAACGAACTGTTCTTGAATAAAAAGTACAAAAACTAATAAACAAACTCACAAAACAATAAAGCTGTTGGCACTTGTAACTGTTCAATGACTCCATTTAGGGCAAATCAAGACGATCAAATTCGGCGACCCGGCTCGCATCGTAATGCGCCTGCGCAGGGACTGTTAAATGAACGGTACTGCAACCTGGTCCTACAACAACAATGGTGTAAGATAGAGACTTACATCGGTATTTAATAAAAAAAAAAAGAAAAAAAGAACTATGAACTATAAACTATTCTTTGTCGATCCTCCATCATTCCTCGACTCGACTCAGCCTCACTTTATAGATGATACAATATTCTTTACTAGCAGCTCCCCGAGGTATTCCCCGCATAATAATAATACCTCGGATAGAAGTCTCGATCCCGTAAGAATATCGGGATAAAAATGTACCTATGTTATTTCGGGAGTCGAGCAACCTCCATTCCAAATTTCATCCAAATCCATCGAGCTGTTTCAGCATGAAGAAGTAACAAACACGCTCACACACTAACTTCCGCATTTATAATAATAAGTGTTATTGCACAAAACAAACATGGTTTGTTTTTTTACACAGTTCCAAGGGACAGTTAGACCAGAGTATTTGATATGAAATTCAGCTTGATACCTCAACGCGTTCCTGAGAAAAAGATTCTTGACAGACAGACGGACAACAAAGTGATCCTAAAATGGTTCCGTTTAACCATTTGAGGTACGGAACCCTAAAAAGTAGGTCGTTTCGTTTCGTTTCGTATGAGGTAGTGCTGGCCTCTGGTGTCGGAGTTTGTCAAGCCGCCCGAGGGCCTCTGACATGGCTTATCGACTTGGTAAATTGTGTAGTAGATATATTTAACATAATAAAATATTATATTAAATTTTCAAAATATTGGGTGTTACTTTATGTTATGTTTGCGGTAGTTTGTTGCCGATCCGTGTTTGTTTTTGCGCACAAATCAAAAACAATTTGCTGCAAACGTTTGCGATGCATATTTCATAGTTAGTATTGTCGTCCGGTAGGTACGGAGGTTGCAATGAGGTAATGTCTAATAACCAGGCGACGACGAAAGATGTGTAAGATGTTGCTTGGTCAATGGATGCACAGGCAATATATGTATTCAAAGTTTATGTAGAGTTGCAAAATATTGGAAAGATAACAGGGAGAATTAATAAAAAAACAAATCTAACGATTGAAAAATTGCGATTTCTGAATTGTTATAACCTAACCTAACAGAATCAATTCAATATACTATCGGAGATGACATGAAGTGAAGTGAAATATACATAGCTTCATACACAGTGAAGCTATGGGTACCTATAATGTGTAACACTCTTTAACTTTTCAATAATAACTGTTCATGTTGATGAAATAGGACAATTAAGTTTCATAACACATTCAGCATAACATCACTTCTTCTAGCGTATCAATGGTATGCCTTAAATTGTTTAAATGATTTTAGAGAAATGTAGCCACTTCTACAGCATTGTCTGTAATATCATCCCTGTAAACCAATAAACAACAAAACAAAATAAATAAATAAATAATAAATATTTATATTTCTCTTCCACCCGCTTCAGCTCTTAAATTGCACGCCTTTCAAAACAGGTTTCATATATCATTTATTAGCATCTTCTGCGTTTGCTTACGATTAACTTTTAGCATTATCTTTTTGAATAATCGTACTCGGAGGATTTTGATGGTTTACCTTATCGACAAATTTAAAGCTTATCGACAAACATTATAAAGGTTACATAGGTTTTTGAAATAAAAGTTCTTTATTCACAGAAATAATAATACACCTGAGTAGGTACGTATACAATTTTAAAAATACTTATCATACATTTGGACATCCTAATGACCGTTGGAAATAATCTAAAGATAGCTGATTCAAATCATTACCAGACTTGATATTTTATGTACTTGATGGTTATGTAAATGTATGCGTTTCTGTTGTATTTTTATTGTTGAATTATAAGTAAAAAAAAGAAAAAAAAAGGGAAACAAAAAAAACCGTCAGCGCATCAGCAAAGCCGAAGAACCGACAACCGTTGTAGTAAGCGAGTTCTTGAGCGGAGACCGCCTCTTGGCAAACGTAGCGTAGGGCGCCCTCTGGCTAGGTGGAGCGATGACCTACTATAGGCTGCGGCAGAAAGTAGATGAGAAGAACCGAACACCGGGCTCAGTGGCGCGTGTAGGGAGAGGCCTATGTCCAGCAGTGGACTAGTGAGTGGGCTGATAATGAAGATGATGATGATGACGATCAGCAATGCCTCTGGGCCCCGGTGTTGGTGACTAAAATCGACGGCTACCACTTTACATAGTAAGCCGGAAGATAGATTATCTAATGGTTTCATTAAAAAAAACGTAGTTATCAATATTATATAAAACATGTAAGTACCTAAATTTTTTGAGTAATAAAAGTTTTATCTTACATAAATAACCATTTATGCCGATTTATGCATTTATGCCATTTATTTTCTTGGCATAAAGGACTTATGTTCGTCTGAATGTGATGTTGTGTGTGGTTCCGTGGTGTGTTCGGCCTCAAAATAGACCCCTCCGTCTCCTCACGTGGATGTCATAAATGCCGACTAAGGGATAACCCCGACTTATTGATATGATTCGTTGGTATAACATTTGTCCTAGAACAAAGCGTTAGCCGAGTCAGTCGTGGGAAGAAATGGCTGTGACGAGCTCACCACTTGTCACGTCTATATTCCACGATGGTGCAACCCACTATGAAAAGAGGTCCATTGAGGCTCTGCGTACCCCCCATCGGGGTAAAAGGCTGGTGTATATGTATGTATGTGTATATGAATATTTATTATGAATATTCACTAATATCTTTGCCAATTTGAACCAATTTGAAGTGAGGATCTGATGATGAATTCCGTCATCTGAGATTTTCAAAGGTGTTGAGTATGATGTAAGTAGGTATACAACGTTTTATTTTAAATTTAAATAAGCCGAGTAGATACATACATGATTTCGAACATAATAGGACGTACCAAGTTTATTTTATCGCCTATTCTGTCCCATTCTCAGGTTGGCGAAAGATCTCTTTCTCTCTCTCTTTTTCTTTTTCTCTTTAGTTTTTTTTTCTGACATGAGATGAGACACTTGTCTCAACCAACCTGAGAATGGGACAGAATAGGCGATAAAATAAACTTGATACGTACAATGATACATTTATATCAAAACAAACTATTCTGCCTTTATAACATGTTTTTATCTATCCCATACGCATGCATGGTCACGTACCTACTACGCTTCATGTCCAGTTGTAGTATCTTCCTTATTGTCATGAAGATAAGGTTCAAATGGAGTAACTATAGTTCAGAAACCCATGTATGTCTGAGGCGAATGAACGATTGTGTCAGGACGTGCATAAAATAATTTAAAATGACCAGCATAATAAAGACTCTATTTTTAATTAAGTAGTTAATGTACACAGGTCTTGCTAAACTGGTGGTTTGGTTACAATGTCATCACCAATTTGTTATTAAATGAGATGCGTTGTTTACAATAATTGACACAATGAATGTTGTGGCGCAAAAAGTTGGGATTCTGGTTCATTATATTGTTGATTATTACTTTGTTTCGACTTAACTAGAGCCACCATTGCAATGCTGGGTTTTTACAGACTTTACTTATGATCTGATCACAAATGATTGATTTGATCGTTCAAACAAAGTAGACAACCCCACCAGGCCCCTCTTCCTTTCCCCCACTCCCCCTCTCCGCATCCACCACACACCAAATATCATCATAATCCGCTCAACCGTGACCCGATAGGATAATATAATAATAAATAAATAATAATAATAATAAATAATGCTGGACAGTTCACACAACATTATCTAGCCCCAAGCTAAGCAGAGCTTGTGTTATGGGTACTAGATAACTGATATACTTAATACAATATATTACATAGATAGATATTTTTTATTATACATAGAAAATACCCAGAACACCCTGAACAAATATTGTACATTGTACAGTCCAAATCCCATAGAAAAAAGCACCTTCCACCACCTTAGTTCTTCCCGAAATTTTAAAATTTTCGGGCAACTTTTGCAAATATTCTCTCACAAAAAATTATATCGGACCACTACGAACAATAAAAGACATGCTTACCCAAATAGTTGTTCTCAAGTGATAGGATTATCAACGGACAGCATTTCATTTTTAGGGTTCCGTACGCAAAGGGTCAAACGCAAATACTAAAAAAACAGAATAAAATAAATATTAAAGGGGGCTCCCATGCAACAAACGTTTTTTTTCCGTTTTTATGTACGGAACCCTTCGTGCGCGAGTCTGATTCGCATTTGGCCGTTTTTTTTATGAATGTAGAATTGTAGAACATTGTCTGTCTGCCAAGTGCAATTCAATTTGCATCTCTGGCACCAGCTTCCAACAGAACTTTGTAAAATTTGCGTTTTCCCAGGAGTAGAAAACAAATTTAATTTACGCGGCATAAGTCAAAGTGTTGCAAGATATGAAAGAAAACAATAACATGGCTGTTGTTTAGACTTCCTCAGAGGAAACCAGAGGGTAGATTTATGGTACCTAGAGACGAACGAATATAATTATAAATGAAGACGCAATAGTTACTATGCTGATGGAGGCTATAGTAGTTATTAAAACAATAAATTGTTGACAATTTCCATAAAAAAAAAATGTAAGGTACTTCGGGTCACAAGTTGATTCCTTTGTTAGGATACAGACCACTGAGGTATTAAAAAAAAAGTTCATAAATAAAAAAAAAAAAAGTATGGTAAAGTAAAGCAAGGTAATGTTTATTTGCTCAAATATGTAGTTGGCGGTACATTATTAAGGTTTAATAATGTAATAATACATACATAGACACAAGCCTTTTTCCCCAAAAGTTTAGGCAGCGCCTACATGGGCCTCTTTTCACAGTGAGTTGCACCATCGTGGAATAAAGACGTGACAAGTGGTGAGCTCATCACAGCCATTTCATTTTATAAGCTAGCAGCCAGGACAAATCTTATCAACAAGTCCGGGTAATCCCTTAGTCGGCTTTTACGACATCCACGAGAGGAGACGGAGAGCTTAAAATTAAGTAGCTATACGTTTCATACAGCGTTACTAACAAAAATTAAGTTTGAACCAATTTAAGCTCTATTTCCCACACTAGGTCTCCACTGAGCTTGTAATTGTAGGGTCATAGTGACTCGCTTCGGACTCTATACCTACATTTTTATTAATTCAAAAGATGTTTTTTTTTTTTTTTTTAGTGTACATAATAAATGTACAATATCATTACTATCTAGCCATAAAGCAGGCTAATAAGTAATTTAACATTGACCTAGATTTATAACATAAATTATACCTAAGAATGTGTCCATTGACACTTTTCTTACTGTCTCTATTTAAATGATGATATGAAATATGATAAGATGTTATGATGATATGGTCCTGAAAGGGACAACAATAAAAAAAAAACTTTATTTCAGGCTTTCTGAGAAATGCACTAAACCTAAACAGTAAGCCCATATCAACATAAATACCTCAGAAACTAACATACACATTTCTAACACACGTGTGATCGCCGACGCGTCGCGGCCCGGGGATCACGTGACAGGCGAAACAATCAACAATGGTGAAAGAATCAGTGTGGTGAAAGGATGCAATGCGTATTGCAGATGCTCCTGTCATTTACACGTCTTCCAAAATTCACATGGACTTGCCTATTTCCTCAATACATTTCCTCCACCATTTGAGAGCATGTTATTGCGCAAATGAATGAATGAATGAATGAATGATTTATTTCGCAGAAAAAGTATTTACAAATTTAGATGTTATTAATATTTAACCTGTTCCACTAATTCTACCTATATTAGGTATGCGAATTTTTAAGATTTTACATATTAAAATTTAAATTATTGATTATCTATTCAGTTGGTATACACACATTGATCAATTGATTAACATTATGTCATAATTAAATATATTCCAAATTAATATTAATAGTAATAATTTCAAAGTCAGTAGTGACAAATTTAGTTTTGTAAAATCACATATTCAGCAAACCATCACAACTGACTGGACAATTAGTGCTTTCCTACAAATCATGTCACAGTAAGAAAACTAATTTCAATTTCATACCTTCAACTAACCCTGGTGTTTACTACAAAGTTATTTCTAGTACCAACAGAAATGTCTTCGACTTATTTGTTTACATGAGTCACATTCACGTGTAAAGCAGGTTGCTGCTGACTGCCGCTGGTGCATACCAGCCTGCTTTATATTAACTTGCAAAGTATGTCCAACTGTATTTGCAACTGAATTTTAAAGCAGTTATCCTCAACTGATTGAAATGATATTTTGCATACCTGTCAAGTTCCGGTGACAATGCAATATTATGCTGACAGCGAGCTGATCTGATGATGGAGACGGAACGGAACTCCTCGAGGGATAAAGTAGACGCCATGTTTAGGCTCATTTTGATCAGCACACGGCTACGATCACTAATTTTGTAAAGGTTGTATTGAAGAATATAAGAAGTGGAATACACTACCGTCGTCTGTCTTTCCTGAAAACTATAATCTGGGTCTAATCAAGGCTAGAGTGAATAGGTGCCTTCTAGATCTTTGTGCTCCATCTTCGGCCATATCGTCACTTACCATCAGGTGAGATCGTGCTCAAAAAAAGGTCTATAAAAGCTAAAAAAAAAAAAAAAAGTATGTATAAACGACTATATAGCTGACTAATCAGTCGATGAAGACAAGCGCCAAAAATCTGCTTTCCGTGTGAGTTGAGCGTGAATGTTGGTGTAGGTCGCCATCTGTTATGCTGCTTCATAAATGTCTGTACAGTGTCTGAATGCATTGTCATAAAGTTTTAAATAGTTGGTCTATTTTTGAGGAAGTTAACTAAATATATTACCCCTATGGCGTGACCACCTGGCTGTTTTGGTTTTTTACTATCTTTCAATCAGAGAAAAGCAGGGTTTTGCTCTAAAGTAGCTCTTCTTCTTATCGTGTCGATGTTATATTTCCGATTCTGTATTTCAAATAATTTTAGAGTTTTAGGTGGACGCATTATCTGTGGCCCCGTTGAGGTTTTCCCTCGTACAGGTGTTTAGAGTAGTGACCCTGCTGTAAAGGCTTTTTAGACCTAAAGTGCATGGGGAACAGAGTCTATATGTGGTACAAATTTACACATTATTTATTTAAGTTACATAATGTAAACTAGGCATGTCGGTACATAACGGAAACTTTTTTGAAACAATTTATATTAATCATTTAAAAAAGTGTTGAACGTTGATTTTTACTCTTTAACCAATATCTTATTTTTAGAAATATAGATAATGTAATTTGCAGATCATACAAACATTTGTCCCGCAGCGGGAATCGAACCGCAACCTTTCGTATCTCAGCCGGCTACTCGTCCAGTAACGCCAGTTATTGACGTCAGTGTTACTCGTTAGGGTTGTTTCTCTTTGTTTACAATGACCACAAATATAAATAAAAGACCGGACCTGTGTAAGATGATGAACAACTTATATTTTCCATTTATTTTTATATTATTATGTAGTAGTATTTTCAATTTCTCAGTAATGGAAACATAACAAATATATCCGTAGACGGGGTTCCATTGAATGTATTACCTCTTTTCTCAGATCACGTAAAATTAGTAAAAGATCAATGCAGAGTGGTATGGCAAGAGTACTTTGACGAAAGAGCACGTGAGAAGGGTATTTGGTACAGAACCATCCAGCCGCAAATATCTAACTATCCGTGGATAGATAATATCCTACTTAATAGAAATTGTTTGAAAACGGCTCTCAGATTACGCTCCGGACACATTCCATCAAATAAGTTTGCATTCTTGATGAAAAAAGTCCCGTCGCCGAATTGTGACGAATGCGGAGTAATTGAGGATGTTCAACATATCTTGATGGAGTGTGTTCGGAATGAAACATTTAGAATATCATGTTTTGGTAGGAACAGGTTGGAACACATTGGCCTCCTCAATAGTTTTTTAGCGTGTCCTTCGTCAGAGGAAGCAAAATTATTGTATAAACTGGCTGATTTAGCGTTAGAATAATTTTAGTTTTTTGTTTTTTGTAGTTTGATTTTATGTTGCATTCACGGGACGATGTTGTCGCTCAGCGACAAAGTCTTTTAATAAATTAAAAAAAAAAAAAAAAAATAACAAATATCTACGTTCGTAAAATGTTTTAACACCAACAACGCCAGAGCTGCGTAGTGAAATTAAAGAAGACATAGTGACTAGGATTGAGAAAGGTATGCTCAGATGGTTTGGGCATTTAGAAAGGATGGACGATAGTAGATTGACGAAACGGGTACATAAGACGAGCGTGAATGGGACAGTGGGACGGGGAAGACCTCGGCGAACATATTCAGACCAGATCGGAGATGTTCTGGAAAAAGGCCAGGTCAAGAGTACCCTTAACCGACGAGCATGTATGAAGAATGTGATGAGAGTGAATGAAGCAAAAGAGGTGAGTCAGGATCGTAGCAAGTGGAAATCAGTGGTCTCTGCCTACCTCTCTGGGAAACAGGCGTGAGTTTATGTATGTATGTATGTAACGCCAGAGCTTCTTACAACCAGTATCCTCGTGCGTGGCTTGTTTCAAAACCAACAGGATTTCTGACAGAACTTGTTTGTATAATGTAGGTCAGATACTTTTGATCTTAAATAAAGGTACAATTCATGTCCTGTTTTTTAATTAAAATTTATTGAGGCCAAAATATCACACACTTTCAATTACTGTTATTTATTTTACATCTCTCATATTCGGTAAGTAGGTCCTTATTACCCCCAAATGGGGCTTGTAGGTGACCAATTAGCGCTCTAGGGTAATAATGTAGCTAGAAAAGCCCTAGGGCGGTAAGTAATTAAAAAACTGAATGCATGATGTCTATTGCCAGTATGATGGTTAGATGTACGCGAACTTTTTTAAAGAGTGAAGTTTTTTTTTTAAATTACTTACCGCCCTAGGGCTTTTCTAGCTACATTATTACCCTAGAGCGCTAATTGGTCACCTACAAGCCCTATTTGGGGGTAATAAGGACCTACTTACCTCACAATCGATATGTAAAGCAGAGTAGCTCGGGTGTAAGCATCAATGGCACCCTCGCTGCTATTAATAATATAATTGGTTTGTTTAGTAGGATTAGAGCTTTTTAGTGAAAGAGTTCGTCCGGGGAAGAACTACCTACATACCTATTTCTGCTGCAAAGCAGTGGTGCTCGCAATTGTGTATTCCGGTTTGAAGGGTACGGGGTGCCGGTAAAATTACAGGCGCATCAGACTTTTCATCTTTATGTCTTAGGGTGGCGGGCGGGGTGCAATGCCACATAGCGTGCGTCCTACGTGGACGTGACCTATGTGGTGATCAGGTGGGCCATCTGCTTGTTCCTTCATTCAAGTAGTTATTCAATCAGTTAAATATCATATATATCAAAGTTACTAAGTTTGGATGTTTATATGTGTGTTACTCAACCATGCTAAAACGGCTAAACCGATTTTAATGAAATTGGGTACTATAGGGTTCTTTCTTTCCTGGTAAAACGCGAGCGAAGCCGCGGGGACACTAGTTGTTACAAAGCAACAATTATTATTAAGACAACAATATGCAGTTTTATCATTATATCATCATCATCATCAGCTCATAGATGTCTGATGTATGAGGTCTCCCTCATAGAATGCAACGGAGAATTCGGCAAAATCGCCGGCCTTAGTCTCCTTGTAAAACATCCACGAGAGGTGAGCGGACGTCGGACTGTGACACTATCGATATAATATATTGAAAAGGAGTGGTGGGAGACTGCCTAGGACAGGGACAAGTGGAAGAATTTGGGGGAGACCTTTGCCCAGCAGTGGGACAATATAGGTACCTAGGTTAAGAGAAAACAATTTATTTTTTTAGAACTTTTTTTCTGTTAGCCTATATTGTCCTACTGCTGGGCAAAGGATTCTTCCACTTGTCCCTGTCTTTGGCAGTCTCCCACCACTCCTCAAAATTAACAAAAATTACCAAGATCGTCCGCCAACGCTTTCTCGGCCGACCCCGAGGTCGCCGTCCTTCAGGTATCCAGGGTGTGCTGATATTCTCCCACTTGTTGGGAAGCGTTCGACTGACGTGCCCTGCTCAACCCTATTTGAGCCTTGCTGTTTTTAACCACCGACGCAAAAACGACAGGGTGTTATAAGTTTGACGTGTCTGTGTGTGTCTGTATGTGTGTGTGTCATTGGCATCGTTGCTCCCGAATGGATGAACCGATTTGTTTTTTTTTTAAGGGTGTTTCGTCGGGATTGTTCTTAGCTATGTTTGATCAAAATTTATTTAGCCGTTTCATTGCGTTGAGGGTTTTTTTTAATTTTTACTTAATTAATTACTTTTATCACCAACGTCGGCAATACCAGTCAGGGAACGCAGACGCAGCGTGTTGTTCCTAACATGGTCGGTTCTCTTATAACCCAATATGCTGCGTTCCATTGTCCTCTGACAAATGTTGAGTCTGGACTTCTGTAAATCAGCGACCATGTCTAAAACAAAATATAACCTACGTAAAAACCGATACCGTAGTAACTATTATCTAATCTGTGACGCTACTCAGATGCGCTCACGCAGATCGTCTGTACCGACTAGTAATGTATCTGTGCACGCGGGTCACTCACCTTTGCCCGGTAGCCTCCGACTTTTTAATACAATATAAATAATGCCACTCTTATCTCGCTTGTTTTATCTGTGATTTGGTTTATTGGATAGATTGTTTATTGGTTCTGGTTAGATTTTGTTTATTGGATAGATTGTTTATTGGTTCTGGTTAGATTTTTTTCAAGTTTACTCGTTACTTTATTAGGTTTTTTGTAGAGAATGTATAGCTATTTCTTTGCTTCTGTATTTTAACGGCTAGAGTTTATACAAAAACATCTAGACAACGTATTTTTTAACCCCCGACGCAAAAACGAAGGGGTGTTATAAGTTTGACGTGTCTGTGTGTGTATCTGTGTTTGTGTCTGTGTTTGTGTCTGTCTGTGGCATCGTATCTCCCGAACGGACGAACCGTTTTTTTTTTTTTTTAGTTTGAAAGGTGAATTAGTCGGGAGTGTTCTTAGCTTTGTTTCATCAAAACCAGTTCAGCCGTTCAGCGTTAGGGGTTTTTTAATTTTTACAAAATTAATTACTTGTACCAAAAATGGGCGAACAGAGTATAATTATCCTACACTAAACGTATCTTATACTAAACTGGGCTGGAGCACAGATAAAATAATACTATACTAGGCTGGAGTAAACTCCAGTCGCGCGTCGGAGCTGACACACTATTTTTTTCTTATCATTATTATTATATTTAATAGTAACCAAATATTAATAGAGTATTTAATAGTTTTATTGACCAATTATTAAATATACTTAAATTGAGTATTAGAAATAAATAAATACTCAGAATATTATTTATAAAAAACATATTATATTATTATAGATATACCTTAACTACTTTTTATATCCAAGTGTCTTAATTTCCATACTAAGCTCATCACCTGTACCTTATGAAGGGTTTTTTATTTTTTTTATTTTTTTACTTTTACAATTTCAAAATTATTTCTCACATATCTAATCCGTAATTTTTGAAAAAAGTTTAACCCAGCACTTATTTTAACATACACAATTATTCATATTCAAATCTCGCAACCGATACGGTCGGCAAAAAAACTCTTTTTAAAACATAATCAATTAGACTTAACACTTTGCATGTCAACGATAGGTTCTTATTGAGTAACCATCATTCATCATTCACACTTTAATCATAATATCAAGTTAGTAATGTATTCAAAGTATAAAAAAAATATTCTGTTGGTATAAAAAAGTCCTTTTGTATTCGGTAGCTGGTTGAGGGTTAAGCTTTTTATGTAAAATGTTATGTAATTTCCATAGTGTCAGGTTATTTAGTAGGGAGACTTTTATGAGAAAGAAAAAAACGTAAAAAAAAATTTGAGGAGATAAAATTCGGTTTCTTCGTCAGATATGGTTCCTGTTTTTTTTATTTGGTTACTGGTTTGTATATTTTTATCAGGAATTGACAAAATTTCAATTGGGCTGAATTTAATGATATTTACTTTGTTACTGAATATAATTGTATTTATTTATTCATTAGGGTTACCTTCTTCGGTTAGGACACACCACGTCCTAACCAAAGAAGGTAACCCTTCTCTCCTCCCGTGGATGTCGTAAAAGCCGACTAAGCGATTACCCGTACTTGTTACTAAGATTTGTCCTAAAGAAAGCTTTGGCCTAGTCAGATGTGGGAAGCAATGGCGGCAATGAGCTCACCATCATGTATAAATTCCCACAGCAATCCACGACTAACAGAGGCCCATTGAGCCTAAGTTGTGTAGAAAATTGTGTGTCGGGAAAAAAAGGCGTGTGTCTATGTATATGTATTGTATAATAATATTTAATTGTAATTTTCATAATAACTATGAATCTAAGGAAAATTGTGTAGACATATTGAAACAAATAGGTATAAAATACGTTTGTAGGTGTGGTGCTTGGTGTGGCGTATCCAGCTTAAAAATAGACCCCTACGTCTCCTCCTGTGGATGTTGTAAAAGCCAACTAAGGGATTACACCAGATGATGGGCAGCAACATCCACTTGAGTAATTAACACCTATCCGCCTACCGATTATGGCAAATCCCCCCATTCCATTCCTAAGGGGGAGGCCTTGTCCAATAGTGGACGTCTGAAGACTTTTTTCCGATAGGGTGGGCAGAGGCTCAATGGGTCGGCTGTTCATTGTTGATTGTTGCTGATGATAATGATGATATGTTTGTAGAGTAGGCAAATTACCCAAATTAGATTACCATAATGAAATTACTAAGTAATCAAGCAAATTAATCAATTTCACTATGGTTTAGTTTAACCCACGGTGAAAAGATGCCCATTGAGGCTCTGCCTACACAAAAGAAAGAACTCATCCGGGGAAGTACTACCACCCAGCAGTACTACTACCTATTTCTGCCGCAAAGCAGTAGTGCTCGCATTGCTGTGTTCCGGTTTGAAGGGTATGGTTGCCGGTGAAATTACAGGCACATGAGACTTTTCATCTTTATGTCTCAGGGTGACGGGCGCACTGCAAGTGCGGGTGCGTCCTAGGTGGACGTGACCTATGAGGTAATGCACTGTTCATAGGCAGAGGGTACCGCTTAACATCAGTTGGGCCGTCTGCTTGATCCGTCATTACAAAATTTATAAAAAAAACACTTTCGGGGGAAAAGGCGTGTGTCTATAAGTTTATAGTTTTGCAACTCAATTTTATTCACGCAAAAAAACACAACCATTTTTTTTCTAACTTCCCCTTGCCCTAAATCTTTTTCAACAAAACAGTTTTTGCACCAAAAAACAAAAATGTACTTCTCTGACTATTTCCAACAATAGGATTAGTAAAGAACAGGTGTTCAACTTTCATTATTATTACGATACATTAGTTTACGCATTAAACTAAAAAAAAACATCAGCTTGCCACGAATCAAATCCGTATACGACAATCATTGCTTTACTTTGAAAAATAACACATGTGTAATTATTACGCGTACAACCCTAAAAGTACCGTCAGTAAAAAGGATAAAGCACAATATTGAATATATATTTGTATTCCCTTATGACGTTTTATAATGCATCTCGCAAGAGGTCGTTGGTACTCAGGGGAAACTAAAGCACAGGTGTCCAGCGTTCGGTCTGTGAGACAGAGACTGGGATATGGAATCGGTTCAGGCGTGAAAGGGACGCAACCAAAATAAACGTTGAACTTGTGTAGTGTTTTTTTTTTCTCTTTTTGCTCTCCCTCGCCTATGTTCGTGACGGATCTTTTTTTTTCATTTTGTTTTGTTGCTCATGCAGCCTTTTTGGATTATTTTGTTTCTTTTAGCTATATTTTGGATCTTACCAATTATAGCTATTAGGTTAGTTATTTTTAGGGTAGTGTTGTGATGTGGTTTTGCACTCTCGATACAAGATCTTTTCGTTTTTATGCAAATTCAGAAACCAGTATTCATTCGAGTCTTAATTTCGAGTCGAGTTTAATTTTTAGATTAGTAATTAGTTTCTAAGTAGGTACTGTTCGTTTCCCTAAGAAAATAAAATAAATAAAATAAAATAAAGTACCTAACTTAGTAGCTCTTTCCTATTAAACCTCCTCAATAATAAATTAACTAGGTACCAATTTAAACGTCAACAAAATAAAATTGTTTTAAAAAAAGTGCTCCATAAGCAAAAGATATGTTGAAAGTGTCTACTAATACATACAATACATACATACATAGTTCAACAGAAGTAGAGCTTCTTTTTAAAAGAGTTTATCCGGGGAAGTACCACCACCATACCTATTTCTGCCGCAAAGCGTGCAATAGTAGCAATAATTGCTGTGTTCCGGTTTGAAGGGTATGAGTGCCGGTGAAATTACAGGTACATGAGACTTTTCATCTTTATGTCTCAGGGTGGCGGGCGCAGCGCAATGCCACATAGGGCGCGTCCTAAGTAGACGTATAAAAAAACATTAATACACTGTAGGTAGGTTGATATAATGAGGAGGGCATAAGCGTGTATTATTTGGGGATAAAATGTTATTATAGCACCCTAATAATCACTGGCCATGTAATCATGTTATTGGAGATTATTCCTTTTGTTTATTTTACGAAAAGTGGATTTATACATACATTAAAAATCTTTTAAAGTAACCAGTACTTCTGTGAAGTATTGGGCCTCGGCAACCGTTATTAAAACTGTTTTTAACCCCTGACGCAAAAACGACGGGGTGTTATAAGTTTGACGTGTTTGTGTGTTTTTCTGTTGTCTGTCTGTGGCATCGTAGCTCCTGAACGGATGAACCAATTTTTATTTTATTTTTTGTTTGAAAGGTGAATTAGTCGTGAGTGTTCTTAGCTATGTTTGATCAAAATCAGTTCAGCCGTTTCATTGAGTTGAGGTTTTTTTTTAATAATTACAAAATTAATTACTTGTATAAAACAGAAATATGATTGCAATCGATTGAAAAAGCGACAGTAAGATGCGAACGACGATTGCCGAGTAGGTACTATTATTTTCTTATTATTACTGTATTGAGCGAAAATATCATAACATTTTTTTTACTTTTTAAGAATTCCGGTCATGTGTGAGTATGACTCTCGTGGGAAGGGTCCCGTACAAGTACGATACCATTGTAACAACTAGAACTTTTCATCTTTATGTCTCAGGGTGGCGGGCGCAGTGCAATGCCACATAGGGCGCGTCCTAGGTGGACGTGACCTATGAGGTAATGCACTGTTCATAGGCAGAGGTTACCGCTTAACATCAGGTGGGCCTCTTGCTTGTTCCATCACCCAAGTAGTATAAAAAAAAAAAAAAAAAAAAAAATAAGTAACATTTTTTTTACTCTTTAAGAATTCCGGTCATGTGTGAGTAAGACTCTCGTGGAAAGGGTCCCGTACAAGTACGGTACTATTGTAACAACTAGAACTTTTTATCTTTATGTCTCAGGGTGGCGGGCGCAGTGCAATGCCAGATAGGGCGCGTCCTAGGTGGACGTGACCTATGAGGTAATGCACTGTTCATAGGCAAAGGTTACCGCTTAACATCAGCTGGGCCATCTGCTTGTTCCGTCATTCAAGTAGTATAAAAAAAAAAAAGTTTTACTTAGTAATCCCTTTTGAAGTACCGTACCCTAAAAACAGTAAGTATTTTCTTTTAAGATAAGTTTGAACTAGTCTTGTAATAACCCATTTATAAAAAACAATCTTACACAACTTAGAGGAACAATACGACATAATCACAACGATCTCGGACCATATCACTGTCATTAAATTGTTTTTCTATTCTTACTCTCGCGCCTACATCTTGTAGATGTTAGTTCTATGTATAATAGACCTTAAAGGTTCCGTAAATAGGGTACAAAATCAGAAATATTTTTGCTAACGGTATATCATGTAACAATCTCTGTCATATCCATATTATGTCATGTCATATCTGGTAGACGACCTCTGTGGCGCGGCGGGCGAAGGTTGGCCTGCGACGCAGGAGGTTGCGGGTTCGATTCCCGCCTCGGAACAAATATTTGTGCGATCGCAGATATTAATTGTTCGGGGTGTTCTGGGTTATCTAGTACCCATAACACAAGCTCTGCTTAGCTTAGGGCTAGATAATGTTGTTTTAACTGTCCAGCATTATTATATTATTATTAAATACATTAAATTATTTTTCTATTCCTACACTCGCGCCTACATCTTGTAGATGTTAGTGCATAATAGACCTTACAGATACTGTGAATAGGGTACTAATTCAGAATTTTTTCTACTAACGGTATATCATGTAACAATATCTGTCATATCCTATGAACATGGTTATTGCTCAAACATAAAATAAAAGTCATTATTATCATCAACGGCCGATATAAATCCACCAGTGGACATACTGCCGCCTCCATCCACCGAGAACCTGTATTCCACAATAGTTGAAGGTTTTGCGAGCTATTATGGTACAATACTACTACCCACGATGGTGCAATCCACGGTGAAAAGAGGCCCATTTGTTGCTCTGCCTACCCTTTCCGAGAAAAAGGCGTGTGTCTATGTATGTCCATACACCAAATATCATCCGAAATCCGCATATAACGCGAGTGAAACTCAATACTCAATACTCAATATATTTATTGCTTTCACATGGTTAACATAATAGTTCTTACATATACTTAGGTAGACTCGCACGTGAACCCTGTTTTTAGGGCATAACAATGGAGAGGTAGACCGAGGTTCTCGGGCCCCTTTCGTAGGTAAGTATTATTATTATTATTATTTGTATCAATTTATATTTATTGGTATTATAAGCGGAAGCTAATAAAATATAGCCTTATAGCACTTGATAATATAGCATCCTGCAAGTGAAAGAATTTCCAGAATCTGATCAGTATTTCCTAAGATTACCCCGTCCATACAAACTCACAAACTTCTAAGATTACCGCCTCCATACAAACTCACAAACTTCTAAGATTACCGCCTCCATACAAACTCACAAACTTCTAAGATTACCGCCTCCATACAAACTCACAAACTTCTAAGATTACCGCCTCCATACAAACTCACAAACTTCTAAGATTACCCCGTCCATACAAACTCACAAACTTCTAAGATTACCGCCTCCATACAAACTCACAAACTTCTAAGATTACCCCCTGCATACAAACTCACAAACTTCTAAGATTACCCCGTCCATACAAACTCACAAACTTCTAAGATTACCGCCTCCATACAAACTCACAAACTTCTAAGATTACCCCGTCCATACAAACTCACAAACTTCTAAGATTACCGCCTCCATACAAACTCACAAACTTCTAAGATTACCGCCTCCATACAAACTCACAAACTTCTAAGATTACCGCCTCCATACAAACTCACAAACTTCTAAGATTACCCCGTCCATACAAACTCACAAACTTCTAAGATTACCGCCTCCATACAAACTCACAAACTTCTAAGATTACCCCCTGCATACAAACTCACAAGCAAACTTCGAATATTACCCCCTCTATACAACTCGAAAACAAACTTCGAAGATTACCCACTCCATACAAACTCACAAAGAAACTTCCAAGATTACCCCCCCCCCCCCCCATACAAACTCACAAAGAAACTTCGGAGATTAGACCCTCCATACAAACTCACAAAGAAACTTCGGAGATTACCCCCTCCATACAAACTCACAAAAAAACTTCTAAGAATACCTCTTCGATACAAACTCACAAACAAACTTCGGAGATTACCCCCTCCATACAAACTCACCAAACAAACTTTGAAGATTACCCCCTCCATACAAACTCACAAACAAACTTCGGAGATTACCCCCTCCATACAAACTCACCAAACAAACTTTGAAGATTACCCCCCCCATACAAACTCACAAAAAAACTTCTAAGATTACCTCTTCGATACAAACTCACAAACAAACTTCGGAGATTACCCCCTCCATACAAACTCACCAAACAAACTTTGAAGATTACCCCCTCTATACAAACTCACAAACAAACTTCGGAGAATACCCCGAAATAACAGGCATATATATGAGACTTTTCATCTTAATGTCTCAGGGTGGTGCAATGGGCGCAGTGCAATGCCACATAGAGTGCGTCCTAGGTGGTTGTGAACTATGTGGTAATGCACTGTTCTTACGCAGAGGTTACCGCTTAACATCAGGTGGGCCATCTGCTTGAACCGTCATTCAAGTAGTATAAAAAAAAAACCCTCTACTCAAACTCACTAACAAACTTTAACTCATATTAATATAAGTACAGATTGTGAAACTTAAAATGAAGTCCTGCTTAAACATCTCACACACTACGCATTACTCGTATCTACTATCTACGTAAACGAAGCCGGAGGCAACAATCTAGTCTTAATAACAAAAATAACTGCATCAATACTTTACAAGTAACAACGGGTTTCACACATAGAACCAATCAGGCTTTACTTACACACACATACAAAGCGCGTAATGCCGGTAGTCGCACAGAATAAACAACAGTAGATGGTACAGAAGTCCTACTCCCACTGCGCTGATAGCCCAGTGGAAGTCCCGAGTTCAGACCGGTCGTGAGTTCAAATCCACAACAGCGTAAACAGTTTTGTTTCCACTCAAATCCCACTACCATGATAATGCCAAAGTTTGAGTGTTTGTTACTCAATCACGCCGAAACCGCTGAACCGATTTTGGTGAAAATTTGTTTACCTGAAATGAGCTATAGGATAGAATAGATAGATAGATAGATAAACCCCTTTTTGCACACCAAACAGTAAAATAAATAGATAAAAGAACAAAAAATAGTAAAAGTAACGTGCAATGGGCGGTCTTATCGCTAAACGGACACTAAAATTAATATATACAATATTTCAAGTACGGGCTCTCAAAACGGTAAAGGGCATCATGAGAAAACCGACATGTCGTCACCACACTGGTTCATTCACCATTGGTCACTAGGCCCTTTAAGGGCTACCATACCTCAAGCTAGGAGTCCGTACTACTTCACATTGCTTAGAAAGAGGACTCTAAGCATTACATACATACATAAACTCACGCCTATTTCCCAGAGGGGTAGGCAGGGGCCACGGATATCCACTTGCTACGATCATAACATACCTCTTTTGCGTCATTCACTCTCATCACATTCTTCATACATGCTTAAGGGTACTCTTGACCTGGTCTTTTTCCAGAACGTCTCCAATCTGGTCTGAATACGTACGCTGAGGTCTTCCTCTTCCAACTGTGCCGTTCACACTCGCCTTACATGTACCCGTTTCGTCAAAATTCGGGGACACACAGGAATCGTCACTTCCCGTCTGTCCCCGAACGGGGACACATTCGGGGACGAACGGGAACTACTCCAATCTACTATCGTCCATGCTAAGCATTATGCTTCGCAAAAAACATGATTCCATGAAAAAATACCGATGGAAAAAAAACATCAGCTAGTATTTAAATGAATTTATTAAATGAGAACTTGACCCTCTTTATGAAAATTTAACTACAAGTTATCTGGCTTAATTGTTTTTAAAAAGTATATTTATTTTGACCAGATTTAAAACCATACACATATTTGCGCACAACGCCCGGTGACGCGAACAAGATGGCGTGAGGGCACAGACAAACAGATGTACTACGTACGTGAGGTTTAGCCTAGGAAGATGTACTACATGGAAATAAGGCTATAAACAAACCGGATTCGATTATACCAGTCTCATACTTTTATATGAATGTATTCATGTGTTGGAATGAGACAAGCATAATATATCTATCTGTTCTTATTTGTGTTACTTGTAACAGGCCAAATGTTGCACTTGGTACCAATTACTACTACATGCATGGTACCAATCTAGGAAGATGTACATTCATGGTACCAATATTCAGGGTACGGCTACGGAAAGGAAAAACGACTGTCGTGTGACAATATATTTGTTTCTCTCTAACATAGGATAGCAAGCTATCTTCTAGGATAGGAGTAAGAAGGAACACTCTATAAAATTAGTAGCTATTTTAGCACTCAATCCATGTACACATTCATGGGTTTACCGCGTGCATTGAAGAGGGAGTCTAAATCGACATCCTATAGCATCTTAGCGCTAGATGACCATGAAATAGCCATTGATACGAGTAAGCAAGGTGCTGACACACGAATATTGCGAGATTAAATTGCCGGCAGCCATTTTGAATCTAAACTGAGCGTGGTAGAACTCATTTTACTCTACATACTGATTTAAAGTGACACTCGTGCAGTAGCCAGTTAACCGAACGGTGATCATTTTGATATTGTGTACCGATAACAAATTAAACATACTACTTACCCGACAGTTAAAATTTAAGGCTAAGTTAAGCTAAGTTAGCTAAGTTAAGCTAAGGCTAAGTTAGGCTATGTTAAGTTAATTTTTAAATCTCAAATATTTCATAATACAAAATAGTTTTAATTTAAGTATAGAACAATTTTACAAACTTACTTCATTCATACAATATGTAACTAAATCCCTGTGATATTACCTAAATCTGTTACGAAATCCTACATTATCCTCAGTTATTAACTAGCAGCGCCCCGCAGTGTTACCCGCATAGGTCTCAATCCCGTTGGAATATCGGGATAATAATGTGCCGATGTGTTATTACGGGAGCCAAGCTATTACCCACATACATGCTTACATTTACCCACACTGCCTCACACACCACACACCACACACCCACATACACTTCCTCATACTTGGTTACAATTATTAGGTTACAATAATTATCAAACTTTTTCTCTGCGCTGTCTGTTTGTTGTCTCTGTTTTGTTCCTAAAAATGTTTATTGTTATGTTTATGTACAATTACTACTTACAAAAAAAAAAAAACGATGGATATAGAAGAGCGGTATCTCCTAACACAAGCATATTTTTTGCATAAAAGGAGTGTCCAAACCCTGTTAAATTGTAGACTTTAAGTTAATGAAATAAACATTTGTATTTTTTTTTTGTATTTGTAATCTATCTCCATTCCAAATTTCATCCAAATCCGTCAAGCCGTTTCTGCCTGAAGAAGTAATAAACACACGCACACACTCACAAACTTTCGCATTATTATACTAGGATACTAAAAATCCAAACAAATGTAACTGCAATAGCAATTTTTACCCATGCTCTCTAAATAAAAGAAAATAAACAACCCGGACTGGTTTTGCTGACCGTATAAGTCGACGAGCCTCCATACAAGTACTTGAACTCAAAACACGTGGTGTAAGAAAGAAAAAAAAAGCCTATAATTTATACCACGATAGTGCTTGAATCTTGAAATAAAATATTTTTTTTTACCCTTTTTTGGGTCAGTGACCTTAGTGCTGCGCGTATTTATCGATAGTTTCTGTTTTACTTATTTTCATCGAATAGTTATTTTTATATCGTTAATTTGTTTTGCCGACTCCACAGTGAAATTTACTCTGTATTTTATTGACTTAAACCAGTATTATAATTTCTCAAGCTTCAATTATTAAATCCTAGTAGAGATTAAGTAATTTAAAAACAGCCTTTTCAATTGCGCAGAACTGATATTGGAATATCGGCGGAGTACTTTAGCGCTGCCGCCTTTTTAAGGTAAGAAATAATTATATATTTTTTCTCTTAGTTTCGTCTGCTTGAAAGGTAGGCACTTATTAAGAATCATAACAAAACACAACAACAAGGTTTAAAGTAAATGTGTAGAAAACATAACATAACCCAACAGTTACATGGTCCTGATTCTACATTAGGATCCCCTGTGTCGTGGGCATCAGGGACTACCAGGGTAGCACACCACCCAGACTCGGAACGAATATTTGCAGGTTATACTAACATTTGTCCCGCAGCGGGAATCGAATCCGCTCTCTCACATCTCAGCCGGATACTCGCCCGTCACGCCACAGAGGTCGTCAACCCTACCTTAAAACCATAGTTCGGTTAAGTTTTAGCTCTCCATTCAGACCTTCGGTTCGAGATCGCTATGACGAAGACACGTTACGTCAAAATCGAAACATCTCAGGATCCAAGAAAAAGAGTAACTTTTGTCGAATAGAAAGTAGTTAGCCGAATGCTATTCGAATATTTCTTCAATTAGTCCTAAATCAAGGACAGGTTAATGGACGTGATCGGTTTCGCGTTATCAGAAAGGACAAACCTTTACTAAATAACCCAAGCTGATTGAATAATGACCACACGATCGAAAAGATTACATTTAAAATACCGTGATTTAAATCATTCAAATATCGATAATAGACGTGCAGCACTAGCTTAAACAGTAGCCAGACTAACGCCTACATCGATACCACAGAGTATACAAAAGTAGGTAAGTATTCGAAACGTCACAAATCACGATACAACTCTCGCTTTTTGAGTTTTATAACCATCGTAAAATCGATATTCACGCTGCGACAACACCGCAAATTTCAACTTTAGTATCGACTTTACATACATATCGATAAAATACTTAACTACCTTCATACACTAATATATCTTTTGAAATGTCTTTAAAAATCACCTCACAACAGCTTCCTGAATTGACGAATACGGGTAAAATTGGGGCTTTTATGTTTTAAATTTTTGCGGGTACCCGCAAATTTAAACCATAAATTTTTGGCAGCCATTTTTACCGCAGCTACCTTTAACAATACGGGTTTAACTTTTGACAGTTATATTTTTTTATTTGTTAACTGCTTGGTGGTGAAGAAGATTTTAAAAGAAAGCATAGCTACCAAAATCTACATGAGGTTGGTTTGAGTGTAGTTTTATTTAATTTACAATCATTCAAATGTAATTTTATTAAATAAGATCCAGACTACTCACAATGTAGATATATATACCATACAAAACTTAATACTTAATAATTAATATCTGCTAATATTAATAATATTAAAACCTTTTATTTCCCTTTACAAAATCAGACGAGAGTAAAGTAAAATCCATTATATTATTACACAAACACAAAAATAAGGAAATAGTAAGTACTAAATAATATAATCTTAGGTGACCACTAAATCCTTGATCCATGCAAGTAGCCAGAAAGTTAGAACTGTGTTAGATATTTCAGTACTCAATAAAGTGTCTAACGACTCGTTCCGGCATTTTTTCAAAGAGACGTAGGTAGTCTGTTTTTATTTTATTTATTTTCTTTTATTTATTTATTTTATTTATTTTCCTAGTATTTTTTTAAAGTTATTTTGTTTTATTTTAGTGTAATTTTAACTAATGTAGCTTGTTTAAATAGCACAAGTGTAGTTAAAAGAAAAGGAAGTGAATTGTGTGACTTTTCAAATTGGTGGACATTTTATTTAATGGTTCCGTTTTAACCCTTAAATTATTTTAAAATAAATTTACTTATCATTTATTCCTCAACTTTATAACGCCTTCGTAAAATCTAAATTTAATATTTTTGTATGTAAGCTAGGCAGCTTTTACAGCTTTTAAGTCTCTATAGATATTCTTAAACAAACGTTTGTAATTTTTGAAAACCATAATTACGGTAATTCCCAAAATTAGAACCTATTAACCCTAACGATAACGACCAGTATTCAATAACTTTCAAAAGCTGCCAGTAAGTACCTAATTTAAAAATATTAAAGTTGAGAACGGAGGCTCGTGTTTCGCATCCATCAAGTAACAATGGTCTGAACAACATTAGCATTTGAAAGACTGCGTAGTTCAGTAGTGGGTCGTTTTTGTAGAAAAAACAGGGAAAGGCATACGGGCAACGATTACCTGGTGACAAAAAAGTGACTCCGGTTGTTAAGAAGCACTCAAATCGCAGTAAGTATCATCGTGATATTACGGCTCCAGTCACAGAATCAGTTTCAGTATTGTCGACCTGAGTAGATAAGTATCAATTTGTGACACATACCGTAAATTTTCCCTTCTAGTTCTTTTCATGGCATTTGCATCACTTATATTGAAATTCGCACATAAATCGTTTATTTTCTTGGCATTTTGCATCACTTCTTGAAGAGTGATCGGTGTAATTTGATTAGTTCCTGCTCGAATGTTGTTTTCGGCTCCCTACAAAAGTGAAATAAATGATGATCATGATGGTTTGACGATGTCGTTCTTACACTTGAAATCGCGGGCTACTGCTAGTATTGTAATAATTAAGTTGCCCGTCTGTACAATCGCACTAGAAAACTAATTACAATTCATGACCACTCTCCACAGATAATTAATAAGTTTGAAGAGAGCATTTGAATACAATGCTTCGTCTGAACGCGAATGCGAAGGAATACATTCGTTTCTGTCTTATTTCCATAAAAGTTTTGTGTATATCTTATATCAAATGTTTCAATATACAAGATATAAAAAATATCCTTACCGAGTAGCAAAAACATATATTTGGATGATAATTTATATGGCATACAAATAAACGAATAAACAAATAAAAAACGTAAGGGATGAACTATCACAATCACGCAATGGAGACTCAATTGAGCAAACTTTTAGGCAAACTAGCTTACGGCCCACCTGATGTAAAGTGGTCACCGTCGCTTATAGACACCGGCAATACCAAGGGTATTGTCGACGCGCTGCCTACCCTGAAGGAATTTATGAACATTTTTCTTGAAGCGACACATGGTGTAACAGTGTGGGAAAACCTCAGATGGATGCTTATTTCATAGTAGTTTCATAGTTTGTAGGTAGGTTTGTGTGTTTCTTGCCCATAGGCAACGATTAGACGATTAGAGCGATTTACTTTTGTAATATCAGGAGCTGCTAGTATCTCTGTCATAACTCATAACTTGATAGGTACGAGTATATGAATCCAGTGTTTAATATTTAAAACCTTCGACCATACTTTGATTGAAGTTTAAAACCAACAATTATTTGTCATCATCGCCACCTGAACTAGCTTTTGAGTTAATTTTTTTTAAATAGGACACCCAACACATCTTTACACTAATACATTCAACAAGTAATTAATTTTGTAAAAATTAAAAAACCCCCTACGATGAACGGCTGAACCGATTTTGATCAAACAAAGCTAAGAACACTCCCGACAAATACACATTTCAAACAAAAACAAAAACGAAATCGGTTCATCCGTTCGGGAGCTACGATGGGACAGACAGACACACACACACAGACACACACACACACACACACACACACATACGTCAAACTTATAACACCCCTTCTTTTTACGTCGGGGGTTAAAAAACAAAAGAAGGTCTTAATCTGCTTATTACAGGGATACATAGTAAAATATAGGATAAGAAATATAAAAATACTTATTACATACTACTAAGATAAAGGATAATAATTTATAGAAATAATACTTAGATTAGGCTAGAATTTTACTTAAATTATAGATATCGAATATTGCGGTATAAAATTGAACAATTTGTCAAGCAAGTAAAAATGTGTTTAAAATTTCAAAAATTACTCAAGACATGTGTTCTTTTAAATGTTTCATATTAGGTAATGGGTCAGATAATAAGTCAGTATATTCTTACATACATACATAACATTCTATACATACATAAACACACGCCTCTTTCCCCGAAGGGGTAGACAGAGCCTCAATGGGCCTCTTTTCACAGTGGGTTGCACCCTCGTGGGATAACGTGACAATGGTACGTCATTATTAGTCTCGCACTCGTCTATTTGACGACCTCTGTGGCGCGACGGGCGAAGCTTGGCCTGCGACGCAGGAGGTTGCGGGTTCGATTCCCGCCTCGGAACAAATATATGTGCGATAGCAGATATTTGTTCAGGGTGTTCTGGGTATTTTCTATGTATAATAAAAATATCTATCTATGTAATATATTGTATTAAGTATATCAGTTATCTAGTACCTATTACACAAGCTCTGCTTAGCTTGGGACAAGATAATGTTGTGTGAACTGTCCAGCATTATTTATTTATTTATTTATTTATTGGATTCCAGCTACGTGATCAGTGTCATTCGACCATCGGACCAGTGGTCTGTCTCTAGGCCACCGTTCTGTGATCGCCTTATGCATCTCCGATCTTCCCTTCTTACCAAGTGGCTCGCTCGTAATAATGAAGATAAATAACTTTTATTTATCTTCATTTAATTTCTTTAACAAGTTTCATTGTTCTCCTCACCTCTAGATACAGTAAGGTCCGGAACAAGTCTCTTACCCCCAGGCGCTACACCGTTCCACACCAATTATCTACCATTATGGCTAATTGCTCCCATTACAGTGATATAGTAAATCATAGGCAATACGAAACCATCATTTGACCATAGACATTGATGGCCTAAATCACCATTTGACCATAGACATTGAGTCTAAATGGGTTGGGAGCGATTACTACAACTGAATGGGAATTTTGAACGTTATATTTAATGTGTTTGGTAAAAGTTAGACTGCAACTGTGGTTGATTTAAAGCTTATTATATTTTGGTATACCAAAAACAAGAGACCAGACATGGATCGAATCCGGAACCATTCTCCTATAGATGCAGAGGTGCGTTAACCGCTGCGTCACCGGTGTTGTCCTCTTTTAGGTCCTTATTTTTGTTTTATTTATATCTTAAGTATTTTATTTACCTAGTCGTAGATATCGTAAAAGCAGACTAAGGGATTACCTGGACTTGTTTATAAGAAAGAAGAAAGAAAGAAAGATTTATTTTTAGCACACACACTTCAGAAATAACATATAATAATGGAATGTAAACAAAAAAACAAAAAAATATTTCATTAAAAAAAAGAATAAAATACATAAAATACCCATAGGGTTTTAAACTTAAACATAAAACTAGACCCTACGTAATGGAATGAAAATTGGTCTTTCTCTACGTGTGCGGCTAAACAGGTCCAGCCTCGACCGAGGACGATATCGACGCTGGTTTTCAGCCTGAACCTAGACTGGGTGACGTCGCGTTACGAGTAACAGTCTACAGGTAAACAAATAAACAATACATGAGAAACAACTGTGTCAGAATGGATAATAAAATACAAATATTATATTAGGTATGAAAAAAAAATAAGTAAGATTCGTTGGTATACGATTTGGTCATTATTTGCGGCAAATCTTTGGTTGATGAAAACGGTGCAAAATAACATCTCAATTTACTTGTACGGACTGAAATTTTGATGTTATTTTCGCTATTAATCTGCTGTTTTCTTCAAACAAATATGTTTTGTTTGTGTACGCAAATAATGACCAAAAACAGTCATTTCAGTGTAAAATTATACTCTGTTCGCCCATATTTGGTAAAAAACGTTACGTTGTAAAAAGCAACCACCATGGCAAGCAGTAGTGCTCGCATTGCTGTGTTCCGGTTTGAAGGGTAAGAAGGGTGCCGGTGAAATTACAGGCACATGAGACTTTTCATCTCTATGTCTCAGTGCAATGCCACATAGGGCGCGTCCTAGGTGGACGTGATCTATGAGGTAATGCACTATTCATAGGCAGAGGTAACCGCTTAACATCAGGTGGGCCATCTGCTTGTTCCGTCATTCAAGTAGTATTAAAAAAAAACCTGTAAATCTATGCAAAGCACCATATCGTTTTTTACAAAACAAGTCTTCACAGCATCAGTTACAAATCTAATCACAACAATTAACCAGTCTTGACTGCAATCATTAATTATAATCACTTAATCCTACCCAACGGCGATAACTGTCACTGAACCAGTTGCGTTCACACTTGGCCAGTTCACCTCACGTCAGCGGTTGTCTATGGAAATCTGTAATCTTATTATTTATTTATCCTTGATTTTTAAAACTAATCTTTTGTATGTGTAGACAAAATCCCTCGACAACAAACAATTAACCAGTGTAATTTTTTGAAAAATATAAATTTTAGGTAAAGGTTTTATAATTGTAGCTGTTCGTCTTTTCAATAAACATTTTTTTTTTGTAAATTATCAATTTACAATTATCGTGTCTTTATTGTAAGAATTTATTGTTGAATTTTTACATAAAGTACTAGGTAACTTTAGCTGAATCAGTCATGGAAAGCAATGGTGGCGATGAGCTCACCACTCGTCACGTCTATATTCCACGATGGTGCAGTGCAACCCACTGTGAAAAGAGTATTTCATTAAAAAAAATCAAAACGGAACACTTATGGAAGTTCTTCGGTATCTAACTCGCTAGGACCCGAAGCTGGTTCCTCTATTCGCGACTAGATGTCCCATGCACAAATAGAACGCGCTATCAACTGTCAATCCAAGCAAAATCCTTACAATCTTTATAATCATCAGCCGGCCTAGCCAAGAGGCATTCGCTTCGAAGCGATTCCATTTCTATAGTCGTAATACAATACAATAGACCACGTGATATTTCGATAGCTTATGTCAATCTCATGCATTGTTGGCTTTTCTACAAGTGACATCGCTAATAGAATGTTACTTTGTTTACGGCCTCAGATCCTGGAAACGGCTGCATTAATAAGGTTAAGAACACACTCGACCAAGTCACCTTTCAACCAAAAAAACTAAATCAAAATCAGTTCATCTGTTTGGGAGCTACGATGCCACAGGCAGATACTTCACACATGCCGTCAAACTTAAAACATCCCTCTTTTGGTTAGGGGTGAAAATATAATTTAATTGTATTTTTATAGCATAAAACATTTTGTTTTGTTGAATAAGCAGGTGGGACGATCTTGTTAATTTTGAGAAGGAGTAGTGGGAGACTGCCAAGGTCAGGGACAAGTGGAAGAATTTGGGGGAGACTTTTGCCCAGCGGTGGGACAATAAAGGTTAAGTGTCACTATACTTACGTCACGTCACGTCTTATAATGTCAGTTAAGAGACGATGTATCTTAAGTTGGCTTTGAACCTTTTCTTGAGAATAAATAAATAAATAATACTGGATAGTTTACACAACATTATCTAGCCCCAAGCTAAGCAGAGCTTGTGTTATTGGGTACTAGACAACTGATATACTTAATACAATATATTACATAGATAGATATTTTTTATTATATATAAAAAATACCCAGAACAAATATCTGCAGATCACACAAATATTTGTTCCGAGGCGGGAATCAAACCCGCAACCTCCTGCGTCGCAGACGAACGTTCGCCCGCCGCGCCACAGAGGCCGTCAGAGGAATGGTTTAGTTTATGTTTGTTAGAACTGTTCTGATTTAACATACCATATTCTTGGCAGAAAAAAGACATGTAGGTATATCAAAATTAAATATAACTCCATAAGAATAAATTTTCATGAAATGCAAATAGATGTGGTGTAATATTGAGCGCTAACAAAAGTGAAGTTGTTTTCCCTCTGTGCAACATATATTTGCGCATCCTATTCTGAACTGGACTGGAGTAATCTCCAGTCGCGTGTCGGAACCAACACACACAACTTTTATTTTAAGACTTGTAAAGTATGGATACTGGATACAGAAACGTTAGTCGTCCAGCAGCTAGATGGGCAGACGATATCGCATGCGTCGCGGCCGAACCTGGACGAGACTGGCACGGGACCATGAGGAATGGCACAGGCAAAGAGAGGCCTATACTCAGCAGTGGGTGAAGTCAGGCTGTGGATGATGATGATGATGAAAGTATGTACGAACTGCATTGAATTATTAATCTCAAATAAATACTAAAACGGTTTCGTTTTAAAGTACAGGTTAAGCGTTGTATATTTTCAATGGACCAAAACAATTACCGAAAATCTTATTTATTTTTGTCATGATCTTTAAAACGGCGTGTTCATCCACAATCGATTAATCACGCGATGATGATTGCCCATTTCTACTGTCCTTTTGAAGTCACTCGTAAAATCACTGTGTTGTAACTAATCTCACTGACCAGTGGTGTGTGGTCAAAACATGCTTTTGTGGGAAAAACTGTTGGGAATATTGTACCTTTTTGGAGACAAAAAGAGAATAAGAAAGGATTTTCTAAATAAACCAGTTTATAAACTGTGATAATTTGATTGTCAACGAGAAATGTGTATGCTTAGTTTTGAGCATTCATGTTCTTGATTACGGGTTTATTAACGCGTGTTTTGTTTTGCTTAAATCTTTGTATGGGTAATTAAAATAAGGAATAATTGAAAACTTATTTCAGGAATTTTAAAAATAACCCTGTAAAGGGGTAACATGGTGTGTCAAAGTATTTGGGCTATTGAAGCGTAGCACGGGTAGTAGCTAGGTATTTTTTTTTTATTTTTTCTGTCTTCTGAGTAGCCAGGGGATCAATCAGGAACTACTGTTATTTCCAATTAATAACTTATCAGTTACGTCATCGTGTTTTTTTTTTCAACTTAATGAATGACGGAACAAGCACGTGGCTCACCTGATGTTAAGCAGTAGCCTCTGCCACATAGGATACGTCCACCTAGAATGCACCCTATGTGGCATTGCACGGCGTTCGCCACCCTGAGACATAAAGATGAAAAGTCTCATGTGCCTGTAATTTCACCGGCAACCATACCCTTCAAACCGGAACATAGCAATGCGAGTAGTACTGCTTTGCGGCAGAAATAGGTATGGAGGTAGTACTTCCCCGGACGAACTCTTTCACAAAAAAAGCTCTACTAGGTAATAAAGGTTGTGAAGTAACCTAACCTTTCCTTCTTTCCAGTCCTCTTATACCGTAGTCTACGTCGTACACATGGTGCACTCAGGCCGAGATAAATAGATCTTACGTAGCACGTACTAATGCTTAGCATTAACCCTGTCACTTTCAAACACATGTCAAATCACGCGTGCTAGAGAGAGACAGAGAACATGCTAAGTTGCTTCTATTTAACTCAGCCTCAGTGTACACAAGTAGGTATAACAATTGACGGGTGACTGATTTACATTCATACAATTGTCAGTTTTGTACGCATTTAGCGCTGGCGCTAATACTTGACCGGCATAACGAATTATAAATGGCTTGCTGACTGGCAATCTGCCATCCTGTCTGTAGGTAAGATTATCTGATTATTCAAAGCGCATCACGTCACCGAATAAAAACAAAATTGGTAATTTTACAAGCTTACTTTCCTGTCTGTCTTCTCTTCTTATAATAATGGCTTCTGAGGAGTGATCCAAACAATTTTGCCAATATCAAGTGATATAATTATATTTTTTATATAGTCAAGTAGTCAAGAGTCTCTGTCAAGTCATAACCCAGTTTAAATTTTGACAGAAAAACGAAGATTTTACAAGAAAAACTACACCACTTAGAAAAGACACTTAAATTAAACTACACCACTTATGTGCAATTTATCCAAGTTACACCAAATTTACACAAAATAAATTTAAAAAACACAGTAAATTAAAATTACGATGTTTCTTTCAAAACTGGCGGGTCTTTCTGTCTGTCTGTCTGTGGAGTTACAAATCTGGCGATGGAGTTTTCGACCACTTCCTACTTCTCCTCCTTCCGATGTCCGATTGAGCTGAAATTTGGCATACCTTTCAAGTTCCGATGACAATACAATATTATGGTGACAGCGAGCTGATCTGATAATGGAGACGGAAGACAGATAACGGAACTTCTCGACGGATAGTAGGCGGACCGTGTTTTTTAATTTCATAAAAGCTTGTTTTGGAAAAGATAATTTTCAACAAAAGTTTTAGTAAGTATTATTGGAAAATAGCAATTATTTTTTTCAGACATTTTTTTATACCTGTTAGTTTGTTAGTAAGTTTGGGAGAAACGTTGCAACAGAATTTTGAAAAAAAATCTCCCAACCGATTTTGCTGAAATTTTGCATATACCTTTACTTCTGGTGACAAAACAATAATGGTAACGTCGTCGTCTGATCTGATGATGGAGACGGAAGGCAGAAGACGGATCTCCTCCGGTGTATAGTAGACTAGCCATGTTTGGGCTAATTTTGATCAACACTCCGTTGACTATAAATGATTTACTGGCAGCTGGTCCATAGAGATATTTTAGTGGAGCATTTTTTGGAAAAATTAAGATAAAGCCTGATTGCCCCTCATTGCGGTTTACCTAAATGTAATTTTTTGGAAAGTTGATATTTTTGTTTACAACATTTATATTTTTAGCAAACCACGCATCCTTATTTTTAACCCCCGACGCAAAAACGACGGGATGTTATAAGTTTGACGTGTCTGTGTGTGTGTCTGTGTGAGTATGTGTGTGTTTCTGGCTGAGTATGTGTCCGTGTGTGTGTCGGTGTGTGTGTCTGTGTGTGTGTCAGTCTGTTGCATCGTAGATCCCAAACGGATGAACCGATTTCGATTTTTGTTTTGTTTGAAAGGTGAATTTGTCGGGAGTGTTCTTAGCTATGTTTGATCAAAATCAGTTCAGCCGTTTCATTGCGTGGCGGGTTTTTTAATTTTTACAAAATTAATTACTTGTATATACAGGAAGTAGATAAATAGAAATGGTACTACGAGAAACAGTTCTCCCTCGTGGTTCTATTAATGGGACAAAATAATGGGACCACAAAAAAACAGCAGTTCCGATTACTTATTTCATGAAAGCTTGTTTTGAATAAGATATTTTTCAACATAAAACATATAAAAGGCAATGTCCTGACTGACTGACTGACTGACCGAGGTCCAACGCAAAGCCTAAACTGCTGGTCGTAAAGACTTGAAACTTGGAGGGTGTGTTCGTCTCGATGCGTAGGGTTGTACTAAGAAAGTAATTTGGAAAATTCGCATGCTAAGGGGTTCAAAATGGGGTTCTAACGTAAAACAAAAATGCTCTGTATTTCGGAAACCGTTAGTAGTAGATCCTTGAAATTTAAGAAGTAGATTCCTCTAATAAAATAAACAAGAACGTATTTCAGCGATACCTGATATTTTTCTGAAAAACGGAAGGAGAAACGTTTTCTTTGTAAAAAAATAAAAAAAATGAATTTTTTACAACGCACAGCCTAAACCGCTTGAAATTTGGAGAGTGTATTCCTTTTAGGGTGAAAAGATGTACTTAGAAAGGAATTTGGAAATTTTGCCCCCTTAGGGGTCCAAAGAGGGCTTTAAATGTATACACTTTGCGTTTTGCAACGCACAGCCTAAACCGCTTTACTTATAATAATACACGAAATTTGGAGAATGTATTCCTTTTTGGGTGTAGGGGTGTACTATGAAAGGATTTTGGAAAATTCACCCTGTAAGGGGTCCAAAACGGCTTTTAATGTAAAATGTAAATGCTTCGCATTTCAGAAACCCTCGGTAGTAGATACTTGAAAATTCACAGGTAGATTCCTTAAATAAAAGTAGCAAACATATGTTTCAGCAGTACCTGAAATTTTACTGAAAAAAGGCATGGGGACGTTTTGTTTATAAATAAATACACCTTACGTTTTAGCTAGATTTCAGCGTAAGTCGACGATTTAAAATTTGATTTCACGGTGTAGTTATTGAGATCAAAATAATTTCAGGACCTCAAAGTTAAAATGGGACCCTTGAATTGAAAAACTTGAGTATGGTGTCGTTTCAAAGGTCATTTCACAGTGTTTTTGTTGATGTTAAAGTTGTTGTCTGAACGTCGGGGCAGTTTTCTGAGTACGCGCGGACGAAGTCGCTCGCGGGTCCTATATACGGGTTGTATATACAGGAAGTAGATAAATAGAAATGGTACTACGAGAAACAGTTCTCCCTCGTGGTTCTATTAATGGGACAAAATAATGGGACCACAAAAAAACAGCAGTTCCGATTACTTATTTCATGAAAGCTTGTTTTGAATAAGATATTTTTCAACATAAAACATATAAAAGGCAATGTCCTGACTGACTGACTGACTGACCGAGGTCCAACGCAAAGCCTAAACTGCTGGTCGTAAAGACTTGAAACTTGGAGGGTGTGTTCGTCTCGATGCGTAGGGTTGTACTAAGAAAGTAATTTGGAAAATTCGCATGCTAAGGGGTTCAAAATGGGGTTCTAACGTAAAACAAAAATGCTCTGTATTTCGGAAACCGTTAGTAGTAGATCCTTGAAATTTAAGAAGTAGATTCCTCTAATAAAATAAACAAGAACGTATTTCAGCGATACCTGATATTTTTCTGAAAAACGGAAGGAGAAACGTTTTCTTTGTAAAAAAATAAAAAAAATGAATTTTTTACAACGCACAGCCTAAACCGCTTGAAATTTGGAGAGTGTATTCCTTTTAGGGTGAAAAGATGTACTTAGAAAGGAATTTGGAAATTTTGCCCCCTTAGGGGTCCAAAGAGGGCTTTAAATGTATACACTTTGCGTTTTGCAACGCACAGCCTAAACCGCTTTACTTATAATAATACACGAAATTTGGAGAATGTATTCCTTTTTGGGTGTAGGGGTGTACTATGAAAGGATTTTGGAAAATTCACCCTGTAAGGGGTCCAAAACGGCTTTTAATGTAAAATGTAAATGCTTCGCATTTCAGAAACCCTCGGTAGTAGATACTTGAAAATTCACAGGTAGATTCCTTAAATAAAAGTAGCAAACATATGTTTCAGCAGTACCTGAAATTTTACTGAAAAAAGGCATGGGGACGTTTTGTTTATAAATAAATACACCTTACGTTTTAGCTAGATTTCAGCGTAAGTCGACGATTTAAAATTTGATTTCACGGTGTAGTTATTGAGATCAAAATAATTTCAGGACCTCAAAGTTAAAATGGGACCCTTGAATTGAAAAACTTGAGTATGGTGTCGTTTCAAAGGTCATTTCACAGTGTTTTTGTTGATGTTAAAGTTGTTGTCTGAACGTCGGGGCAGTTTTCTGAGTACGCGCGGACGAAGTCGCTCGCGGGTCCTCTAGTAAAACATAAGTACCTATTCAATGTTTAAGCTGTTCGCTGTCCATATGAGATTCAAAAAAAAATGTGTTAGTTTAGGATTTACAAATTGGCTGATACACTGCCGTGTCTTTTACTGGCATTATTTTTTGTTGTCAATACATTTTGATTGCCTATAATAATAATAAACTATGAACTGTACTTTAACCTAAATAAAAGCAAAATTCTCCTTTTGACACTCAAAGAAATCAAAGCTCTACGGCCCTACTTAGAAATCACTTAAACCGCAGTCTCTACTCCTGCGTCTTGCGTCTTTGTGCTACTATTTATAGGTACGTCTATGTCGTTTGATGTGCGATCGCTCGATACGTGATTTATGGCCGTCGTAAAACTGACCGTTTATGACGGCCAAGATGTGGCACTTCTCATACCTATGTTTACTTTGGAACAATGTTGAGAACCTCTGCCTCGTTTTACAGGGTTATGTGAAGATTGTTTATGGCTGTTTTTTAATAGGAAGCAGGTTATCGGAGCCGGTGCTTGTATACTGATATTAACCAGTGTGTAGGAGGCACACAGGTGATCAGCCCCGGTATCTGGTTTCTATGTGATGATGGTTTAAGTAGTCGTGGCTCTTAGCAATGCTTTGAATACTTATTAGTTTCTTATGGGTATTAAAAGGTTTTTGAGATGTGTCGTTTGCAGTCATTAAAGGTTTCAAATGTCTTATTAGTGTTTTATGATAGAGGATTTAAGTTATAAAAGTGTGCAATAAAATCGTAGGTTTCTTTTGTTCCGTTTGTAACCTTTTCTTCTTACTTTGACGAATCTACTTTGTAGGTATCTAGACAAACCTTTTGAGATTTAGGTATAATACTTTGTAAGTGACATTGAACTCAACATTTTATCTTTTCTCCAAACTTGCCTCTAAAGTCTTGGCCATGCAACTGTTATCTAATATATGGTCTTGGGCCACCTCCATCCACTATATTTCTACAACTGTTACTATGTAATCGATCCAACGAATAGAGGGAGAGTTCTACAATGCTTCTTCCGATTTATGGTCGCTACTCAAAAACCTTTGTTCTCCAGCGATTGACAGTTCAGTGAGCTATACGGCTAGGCTATTTCCACTTTAACTTGCTTATTCTGAGAGTTATGTTAGTGTTATTGGGTTTTCAACGGATCTTTTCACCTAGAATCACTGAAACCCTGTCTCAATAAACTAGTAGTTCATCCTTAACGTGACCTCCAATGGACCCCCGTAGCTCAAAAACCCCAGTTCTGGTCAAGCTCATGCATACCATAAAGCTTAATCAAGATTAGATCAACGGTTCTACAGTTATCATCGGACAAACACTCATAGTTACAAACATACATACATACATACAAAAGCCGCATCCGCAGTAGTAGTAGAGCTTTTTTGTGAAGGAGTTCGTCCGGGGAAGTACTACCACCATACCTATTTCTGCCGCAAAGCAGTAGTGCTCGCATTGCTGTGTTCCGGTTTGAAGGGTATTGTTTGCCGGTTAAATTACAGGCACATGAGACTTTTCATTATTTATGACTCAGGGTGGCGGGCGCAGTGCATTGGCCACATAGCGCGCGTCCTAGGTGGACGTGACCTATGTGATAATGCACTGTTCATAGGCAGAGGGTACCACTTCTCATCAGGTGGGCCCTCTGCTTGTTCAGTCATTCTAAGTTGTATAAAAAAAAACTGCAATTAGACTCTTAGACCTTGCTTCGCTAAGTTATTTTTTTTTGTATCTCATAAAAACAACAGAAAGCATCTGGAATATAAGTTTGTGTAATTTCAGGTTACAAACTGCACTCCCTCTTAATGCAGAATATTACATGAAAATAAACACATCAAGTACAATTAATTCTTATATTTTGCTATGGAACAGGGAGGTTATTGCGTAGTCTACTACGTTGTTTTACTGACGTTTGATTTCGATATCCAGTTGGCTATTCATTGCGCAGCGTGTTTTAAATATTTCTGTTCTAGTAAAAAAGCTAAAACACGCTGCGCAATGAACAGCAAACTGGTAATCAACATCAAACGTCAGTCTAGTACGCAATACCCCGGCTGGTAACAAAATCACCTGAGTAAACTCGCATCTGTGTAAACGCACTCTAAGTCCATGCCAGTTGCCAGCTAACCCCACATTATGCGTTTCTTGCAAACGCGACAATCTGTCATTACGTACGGAATTACGTATGAATTAGCAAATTAAGGTACCGGTGCGGGCGATGAAATTGGAATGGTACCTAGTAAAACTCAGAGAGCTGACGTTAATTTATTAAGTGAAAATTGCAGTGAAAATAGGTCAAACTTGACTAGGACGTACTTAATCTTGGATAGAGGTATACTTCATACGTGATTCTCATAAGGGTAGGTACGCATTGAAATTCACAGTCATGGAGCCAACGCTCTTTGATTATTTATAGAACCACCGCTCTTATAATTCACAAAAAAAAAAACTGGTTCTGGTTACCTCTATGGCTAAGTTCGATATCGTTGACTTTGGATTTCAAAATACTTTGAAACTCATCGACTTTTCATCAATACACAGTACCTATATATTGATAATTTTAACCTATTATAACTAAACTATAAATACTCTTAACAAAACTGAAAAATTTACACATTTCATGAACCTATAGCGCCTTATTATAAATACCTACATGTTTCCATCCAAAAATGATTAAAGTTTCTATTATACGTGACATCAAGTTTTTTTTAATAAATAATAGTAAAGGTAATAACAATTTAGGCAGTAAACAGACGTAAAGCAAAACACCTGTGTTACGCATCCAGCAGCTCTGGAACAAAAAATAAGCTGCCCGTGTATCGGCCGAGCGACAGCATAGTGTGGACTTATTTTACGTTTTTATATCACGTTGTTAGATTAAGTTATAAATAAAGTGTTTTTTGTGAAGCAATGGCGGCGATGAGCTCACCACTCGTCACGTCTATATACCACGATGGTGCAACCCACTGAAAAGAGGTCCATTGAGGCTCAGCCTACCCCTTCGGGGAAAGAGGCGTGTGTCTATGTATGTAAAGTGTTTTTTCAACACACTTGCTCATAAAGTGGCTCTAATGTCACCGCTATTAGGCACATAATGACACCTGTAATCAAACTGTGACTGCTATTATTATTATTATTATTATGTGTGTCATTGCTATTATTTACTATCGATTTATAGAGACAGTTTTACATTTACACAGAGTGTGTATTTCTGTTTTATTTATGTTGTTTTGTATATGTATGATATACATGTGTATTGATGATTAACGTCTTCGGCTCTCTTAAGACCCGAGCCGGCGGTAATCACCAACATTACACACTTGTACTAAAATTTTCTATTATATTATGTATGTTACTTTCTAAGGTATGTATGAAGTAAGGTATGTATTTATGTTTCTATGGGCTTATTGTTTAGGTTTAGTGCATTTCTCAATAAACCTGAAATAAATATTTTGAATTTGAATTTGAATATCCTTTTATCATCATCATCATCAGCAAATAGTAGTCACTGCTAGACGAGGCCTCTCTCATAGAAAGCAATCAAGGGATTAGCAATAATCACCACGCTTGGCAGGTGGATTGGTGATCGCAGTATTGTGGAAGCTGCTACCAATCCACTGATGAAACCTCTGAGTAAACCTGTAAGACATCCACGGTGGGAGACGGAGGGGCATATACATACATATTACCAGAGTAATTACTAGGTCAAGAGCCGTTAGGTAAGCCTACTGTGTTTCATTTTTGAATCGAAGTTAAGAGGCTTAGCAATTAGATACTCTGAAAACTATGCTAACTGATAATTAATTTGAGAATATGGCATGCCACCAAACAAAAAACAAAACCAATGAGGGTTTTTCATTAACTAATTTAAAAAAGTAGTTCGGTTTGGCTCGATAGATGGCGCTGACTCAAATATACTTGTCAAAATAACAAATGCATTGTCTGTGCTTTTGTGTAAATAACACAAAATTATATCACTACGTTGTTGACGTTGACATTTCACTTTATTTTGACAGAGCTACTTTAGCTTGTACAGAGCTGGCGCCATCTATTTTCAAGGCTATAAGCAGGATGTGCAACGGCCGTGAAAACCCCTCATTGAATAGTAAGAAAATACAGCAAGAGTAAGTTTCCACAATGCAATCAACTGTTCAATGACAGAGCTTTTATGTCCGATACTAAATGCAGCGGCACATCCACACGAATCTCTACATTGCACTTTAGAACGGGACAACGCTATCTGCTATCTCGCTCGGCCGGTCGCTGCACGTGTGTCAGTGAAACGGGTTTCAACGGGCAAGATTTTATTAATTTGTGTTTCAATGTAGAGGGTGTTTTGTTTTGTTGGCAACAAAATGCAAGTGTTGTGAGGTGGTATTATTTCTACTTCACATTTACCTACACATCAATGTTTTAAGTAACTGCTGAAGCCTCGTGTTATTCTTTCTTTGTTTTTTACCTTTGTTTATTTATTTATTTGGGAAAACCAAAAGGGGTTGTTGGCTCAAATTGCTATATCACAACCTCTTTTATGTTATGTTTGTCTTATCTCCAAAAGCAAATAATTAGTATATAAAAACAGTATAGTCAAAATGTGTGTCGAAACGAGAAAACCAAAGAAGAAGAGTCTCGAGCACCGCCGTAAGGTTGCATGCCTTTCAATCTTCTATAGGTTACATTTCGGGGAATGCTCCCAGGAACTGCACGATCTGATCCCACCATCTCCTTTTCATCATAGGACGAGCAGGCGTACGGCTCAGTACCATCCTTACCTCATTGGTATACCTTCTATTCGCACAAAACGTTTCGGTTCTACCTTTATAATGCGAACTGCTAAGGAGTGGAATACACTGCCGTCGTCTGTCTTTCCTGAAAACTATAATCTGGGTCTCTTCAAGTCTAGAGTGAATAGGTGCCTTCTAGACCTTTGTGCTCCATCTTCGGCCACATCGTCACTTACCAACAGGTGAGATCGTGGTCAAACAAAGGTCTATCAAAGTTAAAAAAAAAAAAAAAAAAAAAACACCCGTATGGTCAGAGGCTAGGCTACAGATATAGGAATTCATGTTTTAACACTGATATTCAAATGAGTATTTCATTCTTTGAAATCAAGAGGATCGTTATAATAAGTCAATGATGTTACTATGATATAGACATACCAGTAAGCTGCTGTAGAAATATGCCCATACCAACGAACCTAGAAGCGAGCTACGATCTCCCAAAATAAAAAAAAAACACTGTAGAAATATGTTCAGGGGGATCGTAGCTAAAGAAAGAAAGAAAAGAAAGAAAATACATTTATTCACCAAAAAAAAAATTACATACAAAGTACAATCATATAAAAGTAAAAATGAGAAAATACAGAATAAAATAAAGTAGGTTGTTTGGTGAAAAGGCAACGACTCAGCTTTTTGTGCCTAGTCCGAAAACCAGACGCTGTTTTTCAGTCTGGCCAAGGGAGGGGGGGGGGGGGGATTTCAAAATAATACAAAAATATAAATGTGATGATAGTGTACACGTACATATTAATATAAACAAAAACAAAGAAGTTAATAATGTAAATTTTATGAGTGTGGGTTTGTGGGTAGGTGTAGGTGTGTTGTATGTATGTGTGAGTGTGTGGGTGTGTATGTGTGAGTGTGTGTGTGTGTGTGGCTCACTTGCTACTACCAGTCTCTTAAGAGCCTGATATAGCAGGAAAAGCCATCGTGTGTAGGTGTGTGTGAGTGTGTGTTTATGGTGTATGTGAATGCCAGAATGTATCTTCGTGGGTCCGTAAACTCGTTTTTTTTATTTTATAGAAGTTAGTTTAGCCACTACCATGTTGTTCATCCAAGAGAATTATTTTATATTTTTGTTTAAAAGTGCTCTTAGATAGTGGATTTCTCAGTGGAGGTGGCAGATTGTTCCAGCACTTAGTGGCATGATAGCGGAAACTGACTGGCTAAACTGACTGCGATCCTCTGTGATCGCAGTAAACTGATGATATTTATGCGATACTATCAATTAAAACATGTGTATTATATTAAGTCTCCTAGTTTTCGCGAAATCAACTTTCGCTATCTGGATAAGTGTTGATGAGCTGTAATGGGCAAAAAACACCATGAATTTCGCGCCTCAAGCGAGAGCACCCACCTTGACATCAAGTTTGTAACCTGATACTGTTACTGAGTGAGCATGTAACGCAACGACTCCAAAATTGTAACATAGAGTCTTAAATGTAATATCACCCGCTATATCACTGTAAAATATAGCCTATAGACTGCGCAGTGCCTCCTGTTCGACTCTACCATCGATATTGTTGATAACAAATAGCTTTCCTTTGTTCTGTCTGTGAGTTAACCTTTTTTTGTAATTTGTCATGATTCGTGTTGAATAGAGCTTCTGGGTTATGTATTTTTTTTTATCTCGGTCTATACAAAACATATGTATATTAACCTCTATTTGACATAGGTACGCGTCTCCCAAAACCGGGCATATTTTTTCTGAGTTATGGTTGATTTAGTATGATGGTTGCAAAAAAATTTGCGCGCTCTCTACCAAGTGTGTTGAGAATTGTGTTGTTAGAGCGATAACGTTCAACCGTCATTCTATTAGATTCGAATTATCCCTGAATAGTAACACAGTGTTGTCTTTTGCATTTTTTAAATATCGGTCTACAAAACATATTCATATTGAACTTTTTTTTTTTTTTTTTATACTACTGGAATGGCGGAGCAAGCATATGGCCCACCTGATGTTAAGCGGTAACCTCTGCCTATGAACAATGCATAACCTCATAGGTCACGTCCACCTCTACCACAGAATAAATAATAGCCTCTACGTGACATAGGTACACCAATTTGTTGTAGTAGTAGAAGAGCTTTTTTGTGAAAGAGTTCGTCAGGGGAAGGACTACCACTATACCTATTTTTGCCGCAAAGCAGTAGTACTTGCATTGCTGTGTTCCGTTTTGAAGGGTTGCCGATAAAATTACAGGCACATGAGACTTTCATCTTTATGTCTCAGGGTGGCGGGCGCAGTGCAATGCCACATAGGGTGCGTCCTAGGTGGAAGTGACCTATGAGGTAATGCATTGTTAAAGGCAGAGGTTACCGCTTATCAACATCAGGTGGGACATCTGCTTGGACCGTCATTCAAGTAGTAAAACAAAATTTAAAAAAAAAAAGTTTCGCGTGCCTTATCAAATTCGATTGAAAGAGACAAAACACGGTGGAACTATGCAAAAAATGATCCGCGTTTATTAGTAGCACGGTAAAACGTTTATTTATAAAAAAGCAGAAAGATATTAAAAGATTATTTATTATTATGACGCTAATTTTTATAAATCTGGATATGATACATAATTATTTTTTCTATAAAGGAAACAATGTCTCCAAAAACAAATAACTAGTGTAAGAACATTATAGTCAAAAATGTGTGTCGAAACGAGAAACCAGCGGCTACTGAGCAAGGCTCAACTGGTCAGAGGCTAGGGCTGCAGAGATAAGAACCTGTTGACCTCTCCTGACGATGCGTGCCGAGTCCAGGAGTACCGCTTTCTCAATCTGACCCATGATCCAACCATTTAGCGAGATTCTCTTATAGTACCAATCCAAGCTCTTCACAATCAGTCAATACACTGCAAAGACTTTTATTATATTCTAGAGAAAGTTCCCTGATTCTTCCTATTCCAATAGTTAGGTAGGTACTCAATTTGTTAAAAGAAAGCTGTCGGTGATTTCATTATTTTTGCAATATTTTTTAGTTTATAATGTCTCTTTTTATGATATAGGTACTAGTTGTATTTCTATAAATAAATAATGTTTTCAATTGAATTTTTAATAGCAAAAGTAGTAAACATAAATATTGTTTTTTGTTCCCTATTCTGATAAGAGATGGCGCCACTTGTATACCTACTACCTTCGACCAAAGTAAAATAAATGGACTGGCCTTACCCATACAAAACGTCCGTGAAAAATAAGACAATTCGGATTAAGGGTACGGTCAACAAATAAACTATCTATCTATCCAGCCACTGCTGAGTAAAGGCCTCTTCTCTATAGCGCCACTCCTGGCGGTCTTGTAAATAAACTAGGTGAAATTAAATTATTTAACTTCTTAAAAACTGTATTTTTTTAATACTTAATACTTTAACAGATGCAATGTGTTTACTAAAGTTATTTCAGTAGGTTTATAGTACAAAAAATCGCCGAAAAAAATGCAATTATTGAATGAAACTTTTACAAAAATACATGGTTCCCTTCTGTTTTATGTAGTTACGTATCTATTTTTCAGCTCTCAAACATACACAATATAAATCAATAGAAAAGCAAGTCCACCTAAGGTCTTCAGCTCAATCAATTTGTGAAAAATATATTTTTCATCACTCAATAAACTAAGAAAATATCATAAAAATCGTACGGAAACATAAATGTATAAAAATTCCAGTATTTAAGAAACTTCAGAGTGCAGTTTTAAGAATTTTGCACAATGAGTTTTTTTTATACTACTTGGAATGACAGATCAAGAAGATGGCCCACCTGATGTTAAGTGGTACCCTCTGCCTATGAACAGTGCATTACCTCAGGTCACGTCCACCTAGGACGCGCCCTATGTGGCATTCCACTGCGCCCGCCACCCTGAAACATAAAGATGAAAAGTCCCATGTGGCCGTAATTTCATCGGCACCCTTACCCTTCAAACCGGAACACAGCAATGCGAGCACTACTGCTTTGCGGCAGAAACAGGTATGGTGGTAGTACTTCCCCGGACGAACTCTTTTACAAAAAAGCTCTACTACTACTAACCGTTTTTTGGCGTATAGAATTCATTGTGTAGAAAATGATCAGAGCAAATACGGGAAAATGTATTCCACTTCCAAAAGTCGTCTGTTCTTGCTCGTCTTATGACTTCTATCCATTTTTGTTTACCTTAGATTTTTTTTGGAAAGCTATAAGGTTAATTAACATGCCATTACATATTATATGCAATTACCTAAAGCGACGTGCTTAGCAATGTTTTGACGTAAATAATGCAAATTACAATTCTAAATCAATACGATACCCCTTAGGCATCAGATTTTTTTGCAGTCTGTACCGGACCATCCGTCATGCGTGAAGTCTTGTCAAATATTTCGTCGCTGTAGTTGGAAAACTAAATAAGTAATAACAACAACAAAACCAACATCGCGAGAAAAACGCGATTTACTGTTTTATTGCGTCAAAAATGGCAATAGCTTTTTTATCGTAACTAATTTTTCAGTCCGTGTTTTGATATGTTATAGATTGGTACTGTATCTATTTTCGAATTTAATGATAATACATTTTAGTTCTTTTGATTAAGAGAAAAAAATAAAAAAACGACTATGTATTTTTCCCTCGCCAAAGTTTTGAATAATTGAAATGATCTATTATTTACTTATTTGAATATGACAATCCTATCCATGGGTATAGATTTATATAATATTAAAATACATTTTAAAATAAAACCAACTTATAATCATTTCTTTTTATCAAGACTGAATATTAGAAAACTACTGAAACACCAACATTATTTAGCAGACTTATAAATTCAAAGTAAGTGACATAACAAACTTATCATACGACTAATGCTTATAAAATCAACAAAATGAAAAAAAATTGTGGAACACAATAATTCTAAGTATCAAAAAGAAAAAGGTATGTCGACTAAAACTAAAACTATCTACGAGTATAAACTTGTGTCTGTTAACTTTCATTCAGAGTGAGGAACATTGAGATAATGTCCTGGGGCGTAGTCCTCCTTGTCGCTCGTCCTCTAGTGCAAGACGTGTCCATCGACATGTATGGGCCATCATAACCATGCAATAAAGTCGATTTCGCAAAATGTGTTACTTATGTAGTTTTCCTACCACACGACGATTTATAAGTTTTTTATCAATTGATGAAAATTATATTACAAAACCTTTACTTACGAATGAAATGCGATGCCTGAAGCTTTATTTGTATTTCTTGTGTTGTTTGCACTTGCAGAAAAGCACAGGAAGGCATTGTATTACCAAGGTATCTAATTTTGGTATTTTTCAGCATAGCTGTCACTCGTTGCCGTGACAAAGACTGACTGAAGCGAAGTATACTAGCTAGGTCTGTTTAGAAGCTTCAAAACTATCGTTCCCTAAGGCCCGTCCATTCATTTTATTTACGTCGATGCCTACTACTATTACTATTAAAAACTATTGAACTTCGACAAAAAAATTGACTAAAATTAAGAACTCTGAGACAGCTTAGTGTTTAAGTTTCATGTCTGGTTCCACTCAGACTGACGTAAACATTTCTTATTCCAGATCGTCCATACTCCGAGTCAGATGCCATCCGCCCAGTACCACCCACCCAGCAATGCAGAATCTCAGCCTCCTCCCCCCCTCGCCCTCTAACCTTTGACACTGAAGACCTGGACGACGATGTCTTCATCAACCCTCGAAACGGCAACGACTTGTTCTCAACCAGGAACCTGGAAATCATTGGGTACAACACGCCCAGGAGTCCAGCGGGAGTTCTCCTCAGTCCAAGAAGGGAGAGAACGTTTAATTTTTCGCTTACGAGTGAGAAGCATTGGAGGGATAAGGGAGGGACGGATATGGCTGATGGAGTTGATGCTGATGAGGTAAAGACCCTTTTTCTTTATGTGAATTAATGACCGATCAAGCAGATAGCCCACCTGAATGTTAACCGGTATCTTCTGCCTATAACAATGCATGACTCACAGGTCACGTCCAGCTAGGACGCGCCCAACACGGCATTGTAATACAACGCACCACCATCTTGAGACATATAGGTACGTGAAAAGTCTGAAGTGCCTGTAATTCCATTGGTACCCATACCCTTCAAACCAGAACACAGCAATGCAAGCACTTCAGCTTTGGGGCAGAAATAGCTATACCTACAACAGCACCTAGCACCTAGCACCACAATAGGTGAGAATAGGGTGTATTACATTACATCCCGGAAGAAAACTTTAAAAAAAATAACTGCTGCTAAAACTTAATGAACCAGCACAAAGGCAGAGTACTGTGTTTGATGAGATGGAGATTTTTAATTATTATCTTACCTTTTTACCTACATATCTAAGAAGATGAATACATACCTACCTACTTAATATGAAATAGAGCTATCAGCAACGCCATTATCAGAATCAATAATGACGATTTTTGGCCTATATTATGCCTACCTAAGTAGGTATATCCGTACTTAAACATGTATAATTCTCAGCTCATCGGCACATGAATCATACAAAACAAAGAGGCACGTGCGTTCAGAAAAATATCGTTAAAACGTTTATTAGTCTGTCTGTCTGTATTATTTAATTGCGCAATACTTTTAGCAATATTTGTTTTGTCAGTTTACGTTAAAGTTAAATGTGTGTGGTTTAGTAGGTAATGCGTGATCTAAAGATGTCACTCATGACATCTGTAATCCCAATAATGCCAAGATAGCTGATGAGAATATTAAGTACGAGGAGACCAATCCTTGAACTATACATTTGTTTATTTGTTAAGGAAAACAGAAATCTACTCATAATACAAATTTCAGAAAATACGAGCAGGAAATAGAGCTCTGATATGATAACAATTATTGGTTTCCTTTACCTTCACCATTATATTTACTCTAAAGGATGATAAAAATCAATTTACACACAAAATAAGGGTAAATAAAATTAATAATCAATTAATAATGAATCAAACTCAAAGTCAAAAGTATTTTATTCATTGAAAGCACAAGGATCATTTTGAACCATCTTATTTAAAATAGATTTACTCCTGTTCCAACGCGACCAAACCTTTAAGGTGAATGCTCACGTTTGCAGTGCGAGATTCAAATTTTTTGGTGTTTTTTGCCCTTTACAGGTCATCAACACTTCTTCAGATGACGAAAGTTGAGTTTGCGACAACTAGGAAACCTAACACACATGTTTTAATTGATTGTATCTCATAAATATCATCAGTTTAGCTACGATACCCCTAAACAAACAAAAACACTGTAAAAATTTGTTTAGGGGTATCATAGCTAAACTGATGATATTTATGAGATACTATCAATTAAAACATGTGTGTTAAGTCTCCTAGTTGTCGCGAACTCAACTTTCGTTATCTGAAGAAGTGTTGATGAGCTGTAATGGGCAAAAAACACCAAAAAATTTGAATTTCGCGCCGCAAGCGTGCGCATCCACCTTAAGAATCAGGCAACAAACACGGCTCGGCTTTATTTGATGATCCTTCTTACTAACTAGGTGGGGAGAGCCTGTGTGGTGCATCGAGAACAAGTGGAAGCTGATTCAAAGAAAAAGGAAAATCAACTTAAAAGCACTTAAAAGTAAGAAGAAAAAAAGAAGAAAGAAAGATGAAGTGATAATCTGACCTCAATATGCCAGGACAAAGCACTTACCTATTTACCTACGAAAGCTAATCATCTGCCTATATAAAATTAGGAAGCTCACTTATAATTTTAGACTATAACTGATTTAAAAGACTAGTCAACTAGGGATCTAGTTACTGCTATAATATTCATAAAATATCAGAATTGTTATGCTATTAACAATACAAAATTACTACAACTTACAAACGCCTATTAAAAAATAGGAGCAATATACACAGCCGTATGCTATCTGGAATTACCAGGCGCTATAACATTCTTTCAACACTGGGGTGGCGTTCAACAATTATTTTGTTAATGTTCTCAATAAAATAAAAAGTGCTGACTGAAACGGAATTAAATCTTTCCGATAGATACCGGTTTACGTTCGGTATAAAATGTTGTATGAGTGTTTTTCTTTATTTGGAGTTCTAGGGTATGGAGGAGGCTTTTTTTTGTGTATAAAACCTCATTTTAACACATTTTACTAAAAAAACAGGTCGGCTTTGGTTAGCAGACGTTACTCGAGCTTAGTACAACGCATAGTATGATCTCTTCAAAATCTAGTTTCCATTCTTGCACTGGAAAACAGTAGAAACCCATCTTATTGAATTAGTTATATCTAAAACGACGTATTTATTGTTAAATTTGTTTATCTCCTACACTCAGTTGTAACCAAATAAATACTATCTCATCTGAATGTGGCAATAGTCGTGAATAGATCTACTGCTTGTTGAAATGCACTGCGTAAATTATTTTGCCGTAAAATAGGTCAGAATGTACTTACTGTTGATAATTTTATTGCGTGACATAGACGCTTAGTTAAATTTACTTATGGTTTATTTTGGTTTATATTATTACTCTCCCTGAATTATAAACATTATTACTGTTGAGATAGTTTTAACGCATCTATTTAAATACAAATTAAATGTTGAGGAGTGGAATACACTACCGTCGTCTATCTTTCCCGAAAACTATAATCTGGGTCTCTTCAAGGCTGGAATCCATCTTCGACCACATCGTCACTAATATTTATTCTGTGACATCGTCTTTTACCAATAGGTGAGATCGTGGTTAAACAAAGGGACATCAAGGTTAAAAAAATAAATAAAAAAAACCCTTATATAGACCATGTGTGCGAAGCCGCTGGCAAAAGACTAGTTAGATATAATTCATTGAATATAAAGCTGGTTGACACGTTCTAGATATACATCTCACCATCATCGTCAGCCGTTGATGTCCAAACACATAGATAGATAGGTAGAAAATTATTTATTGCACAAAAAACAAAGAAGTACAAAGGCGAACTTAATGCTAGAAAGCATTCCCTTCCAGATAACCACATAATGCAACTTGTTAAAGTTTGTTTTTTTAACTACGTGAATGACGGAACAAGCAGATTTTAAGGGGTAACCTCTGCCTTTAACAATGTATTACCACATAGGTCAAATCCACCTAGGACGCACCCTATGTGGCATTGCACTGCGCCCACCACCCTGAGACATAAAGATGAATAAGTCTCATGTGACTTAAATGTACATGCTTGGTTAAAGGCAGAGGTTACCGCTTAACATCAGGTGGGCCATCTGCATGTTCCGTCATTCACGTACTTAAAAAAAAAACTTTAACAAGTTGCATTATGTGTTTGGACATCAGCGGCTGACGATGATGGTGACATGTCATTGACAAAGGTAAAAAAAAAAACAAGTTAAATAAAATCTTGTAAAAAAGCTGATAGCACACTTCCTCTTTTGACTTCCGTCTAACTTTACATTTTGACGTAAACTTATTTTAGTATTTAGTGCTAAATTAATTGCCCCACAAAACATTGTGAGGGCCGCCTTTACGCCATATTGGACCGTTTGAGTGGCTCTGAGTGATGACTCAGTTGATGTACCAATAAAAGTTATTGTGTGTAATGAATTGGTTCGAGGTAGAGAAATATTGTTCTTGAGAATACTTTGGTTGTAATAGCTACTGGTTTACGAGAGATAATATTAATAACTAAGTATAGAATCAAGCACAAATACGGGCCTTTTTTTTTAGCTGGCAATTTTTTTGCTTAAATCTATATTTCATTACGATCCTGAAATAAGTTTTTTATTGAATAATATCTTATTCAAAAAAACTAAATTTTCAAATTAGTGATCGGAACCGTATGTTGATCAACGATCAGATCAGCTCGCTTTCACCATAATAATGTATTGTCACCAGAACCAAAGGTGTATGCAAAATTTCAGAAAAATCTGTCGGGAGAAAATTGTTTAAAATTGAGTGAGGCCATCAGGATCCCTAACCCGATCTTCAGTTGCAAGATTTGTCTCTAACATACTATCAATTAACAGGGTGAAGTCAATAATAAAAGTAAGTAAAAACAGTGATTTGCCCATTTTTGTGTTTTTAATAGATTTTATTTAACTTGACTTGTTTTATTAATGTTTGTTAGTTAGTATGTTAGTGTAGGAAAAATCATGAAACTAAAATTTGTACCAGTTAACCTCGACCGATTGAGCTGATATTTTGCATACCTGGCAAGTTCCGATGACAATACAATATTATCGTGACAGCGAGCTGATCTTATGTTGGAGATGGAATGTGAACAATGGAACTCCTCGATGGATTATAGGAGACTTGGCCATGTTTAGGGTGCATTTTAGATTCATTTTGATCAGCACACCACCGTTATGATCATTTATTTTATGAAAATTATTATTGAAAAATATATATTAATATTTACAAAAAACTTCAGTAAAGTTGAGAAAAGAAGAAACTTCTAAGGTTGGGTACATATTTTGGTCTTCTGACAAAATTTCCTTGTATTTAGGTTTCTATAATACCAACGAAACATTCCTCAGTGTGACCAAGAAACAACCAGTAACGTGAGACAGGAAAATGTTCGAGCCTTTATAATATTCATAAAACCTTGAAAATTGGTCAAGTTGATTGCATTTTGAGCTATTTGTTATTTTACCTTTTTCAACGAGAAACAAGGAATTTATATAAAATAAATAAACAATTTAATTATTATTTCACGTAAATACCATATCAAATTAACTCACAGATGTTATATTAACTGCTTCAATAATATCAAACGAAATTGCGCGTGATTCAGATTATTGATATTTTGACAAGGTTTCAATTCGATAGAACCATGTCGCTGTAAAGCGTAATGCGTAGTGCGTTTAGATATTACTAGTATCATCCCACGGCTTCGATCACGTTTTACCGTAATAAAAAAAAACCAATCCAGGTCAGGTCAGATTTATCGGGTCAATGGGTCAGTAAATGTTGCGTTTGGATTATTTCATCTCATCTCTTTGTAATTGGTATCTTTACATGCATACATACATAGACACACGCCTTTTTCCCCGAAGGGGTAGGCAGAGCCACAATAGGCCTCTTTTCACAGTGGGTTGCACCATATCTTTAACGTATTTTAATTGTGATAGTGTATTGATAATTGATTCAATGTCATCCTACCATAACAACATAATTGTTAATATAGAACCACCCCTTCTTATCTTATCTGAATATACTTGTCTAAATACCACCATTACCTGGTACCATTAACTTACCATTTTGTATTTGAATATTAGCTTGTGTGGGTACCTAAGCTTATTAGGTAACTAGTATCTATCTGTTTCGAGTTCTCGGTGGTTGTCTTGCTGTTCCTTGTTTTTCAATCATTGTTGCATAGTTTCTCTTTTGTTTTGGAACAGCAGATAGCTACCGAGTATCATGGCTGCTGTGACGACAGCAGCATTCTAAGGCGAGGCTGAAAAACAGCGTGGCTGAGCCCTCGACCTTTTCTATTACACTAGACTAAATATGTTATTTTTATACCTATATCCTTTGTTATTTTTAAGTTTAGTGTAAAGATTAAATGCCCTTTTTTTAGAATCTTTCTGGTACAAAATTTATTTGAAATTGTTTCAACCATTTCGGCGTGATCGACTGACTAACATCGTAATTTTGGCATTTATTATTATATTATTAGGATTGTACATATTTAGCAACTGATTACAAGAATACGGATTTCCAAAAGAGTTGTAGTCGTTACAGTCCACTTTTCAGTGTTGGTATGTAGTTACGAGCGTCCTATGCTCGGCATTACACTTTTAGAGTCCGCAACACTGAGATCCGTCGTCGGACGAAAGTCTATGACGTCGGAGCCAGATCGATAAACCTCAAGTGGAGCTGGGCAGGACACCTGGCCAGACGTGTTGACGGCCGGTGGAGTAAAGCCTCAACGGAGTGGTGGCTGAAGTCGGGCCGAAGAAATCCGGGTCGTCCTAAAGCGAGATGGGTCGACGACATCGTATCCGTCGCGGGCAATACTTGGTTGAGAGACGCACAGGACAGAGGAGGCTGGCAAAAGAGAAAGGCCTATAGCCAGCAGTGAGTGATTCCAGGCTGAGATGATGATGATGATGATGTAGTTACGAAGTCGATGTAACACGATGAATAAGTTTCTCTGCGCTAAAATCGACAAGGTTCCAATTGGTATTGCGTGTGATTTACGTTTGTGTACGCTCTCCCACTGTGAATTGGACAAGAATAGCCACAATAAAAGGTACTCTGTATACTCTGTAGTCCGTTTGTGGAGTATTGGTCAACTCACAGCGGCAGGGGCGATGAGATAACTTCTAATATTAGATGATCTACGCTTGTTCTTAAGGGAGATTTATCGTATTATTAGAATTATCTAGTAATATAGTTTGCTTAATTACTTAACATGATCATCATCATCAGACTACAGAATTCACGACGAACGGTCTTAAGCCGCCTCCATCCACCATACAAATCATTGTGATTTTTAAACCCTATGATTTTATAAGAAACTGACGCACCACGGGCCTAGATATTAGTGTATTGTTCATTGTAGTATCATCATCATGTTTATCATGTTTTAGTAGTAGTAGAGCTTTTTTGTGAAAGAGTTCAATTTATTTTATTTTATTTTTATTTTATTTTATTTTATTAATCCAGGATTTACAGTTATCTTATAGTTACTTATAAGCTATACACTATATGCTATTCTGAAACCAATTTAAATCCACATTATGTACACAGTTCGTTTAAAAAGAAGGTAGGTACGCATGCAAGGTCAACAAAAAACAAAAACGGCAGGAAAGCCGGATAAGGTATATATCAGTTACATGGGCAAATTAAGTAAATTAAGTTAAGTACCTACATTAATTTGAATAAAGCAGCAATTACTCTTACAAAAACAATATAAGTACTTAAGTAGGTACATAAATCTGAGAAAATACAAAAACAAAAAAACAAACAAAAAACTTAGGTAAAATATATATAAGGTAATAAGGTAATAGGTCATAATCGCATAAGGGTGTCTGTAGTGTATATGGGTGTGTGTGTGTATGGGTTTGTGTTAGTATTTTTGGAGTGTGAAATGTGTGTATAGTGTGAGATGTGTGAGTAAGTATAATATATATATATTATATATAATATATAACTGATATGCATATGAAATTTAACAATCACTAGAACAAATAACTGGTTTTTATAAATAATTATTAGGGATGGCTTACATGGCTTCACACTATGACTAACATTTATGCCTAACTACGTTACCTTTGATTACACCAAACCATGGACACCATGGTTCGTCCGGGGAAGTACTAGCATCATACCTATTTCTGCCGCAAAGCAGTAGTGCTCGCATTTCTGTGTTCCGGTTTGAAGAGTAAGGGTGCCGGTGAAATTACAGGCACATGAGACTTTTCATCTTTATGTCTCAGGGTGGCGGGCGCAGTGCAATGCCACATAGGACGCGTCCTAGGTGGACGTGACCTATGAGGTAATGCACTGTGCATAGGCAGAGGTTACCGCTTAACATCAGGTGGGCCATCTGCATGTTCCGTCATTAAAGTAGTATAAAAAAAAAAAAATGCTTAATTAGTCATCATCATCGGGCTACAGAAGTCAACTGCTGGACATAGATCTCTCCATAGAAAGTCACGAAGAAAGGTCTTGCGCTGCCTCCATCCACCATACAAATCATTGTGATTTCTAAACCCTATGATTTCCATAAGAAACTGATTCACCACGGGCCTAGATATTAGTGTATTATTTATACAAAATGTAATGGAATTGTCATCAATTTAACATCAGGTGGGCCATTTGATCTCGTTAGTATTTGAGTTTGTAACTAGTTCTTTTTGAGTAGCTCCATGTGCGAAGGGCCTACGTTTTTTAACAAACGCCATCTGTTGAGTGTGTGCGCGTTTTACGCGGTAATTACAGTTGCAGGTGCTAGGTGGCTCTAGCTATCAATTGCGCTGCTAGCGGCATCTAGCGCCAGGTAAGGCAACCAAAATAGCCCGCACAATAGCCCGAGTTATGGCGGTCGCATTTCGTTGTATGGCATGAGGTATCTGTACTATATAGTATTATTTTATCTGTGTCTGAGGTAATATCCAAAATATATGCAACCTTCGTTTGTATGCAGAGTATGCTAAACCGCCCGTGTGGTCTCCAGTTCGAGAAAGTCGGTGGCTAGTTGGAGTCATAGCAGTACACTCCAGATAGAGGAAGTCAATGGATGTAGGCGGCCCAAGAACCTATGCCCACCATGGAATTGCTACAGGCTTACGATCATGTCAGAGGCCCTCGGGCGGCCTGACAAACTCTCACACCAGAGGCCAACACTACCTCATACGATAATCAATCAATTGATTGATTTATTTATGTTAATTATTTATTATTCATTTATCAATTTATTTATTTATTAGTAATGCTACAAAAGGTTGGGTGCTGGGATAATGATGATGTTGAACTTTTAATCTGACTGACGGACGGTTTTTATTTTATAATTATATATACATTCTGTCATTCAATACACGAATTCCCTTCAACCCAATGGCATGATGCATGACAGATCCCCCCAGATATACGTTCTGGACATTAAAATCCGAGTAATGATGTTATTACAGTTGCGCTGTCCCGAAGTTTACAGCTTACAGACATACGGACATACTTACACTATATATGCGTTTGTATTGTGAAAGGTCAGGATAAAATAATGACGTCATCATTTGTTTTGTAATGCTCTGACAGTGTTTTAGTTACCCAATTAGTTTTATTCCGAAAAAGAGAGATTTAATTTCTGAAAAAAAAACTCACTATGTAACTCAGTAAAGATCAGATAAGTTAGAAAGTGACAGAACAGCGCTCACGCTAGTTATAGTGATCGAAAATCATGAAAAACGGTATTTAAACAAATATTTGCTGCATACTCGAAAATATAAATCGACCATGCCCTCTAAAATAAGATTATTTGTTACTCTTATCAATTTTATCAATGTACGCTGATAGGTAAGATATATTTACGTCATAAGCGCATTGTACGGGTAAATTCAGGATATTTTTTTATCGAGAAAATTTATCGTAATTTTGGGCTCAATCATGCCCTTGGAAATGTGATGAAGATTAACTTATTATATATTTTTTACTGTCATAAAGTGTGTAGATTTTGCTAAAAATACGTTTAAAAAAAGCCTATTTGACTCTTGAGAATATTTTTTGCTGTCATAAAGTGTGTACATTTTGCTAAAAATACGTTTAAAAAAAGCCTATTTGACTCTTGAGAATATTTTTTGCTGTCAAAAAGTGTGTAGATTTTGCTAAAAATACGTTTAAAAAAAGCCTAGTTGACTCTTGAGAATATTTTTTGCTGTCATAAAGTGTGTACATTTTGCTAAAAATACGTTTAAAAAAAGCCTATTTGACTCTTGAGAATATTTTTTGCTGTCAAAAAGTGTGTAGATTTTGCTAAAAATACGTTTATAAAAAGCCTAGTTGACTCTTGAGAATATTTTTTGCTGTCATAAAGTTTGTAGATTTAGCTAAAAATACGTTTAAAAAAAGCCTATTTGACTCTTGAGAATATTTTTTGCTGTCATAAAGTGTGTACATTTTGCTAAAAATACGTTTAAAAAAAGCCTATTTGACTCTTGAGAATATTTTTTGCTGTCATAAAGTGTTTAGATTTTGCTAAAAATACGTTTAAGAAAGCTTTTTTGACTCTAGACAGCCTCTCGTTTTTAGCGGACCCCTAAAAACTTTGTCCTAATCATGCTCAACCAACAAAGTTACAAAACCAATCTCAATGATATCTTTAGGGAATGAATCGGGTCCTTCTTCATAAATAAAAATCCCTATCACAAAATGTGCCGAGCAAATACACTTTTACTTTCACAAAAGAACACCGAATTCCAAAACCTATCCCCAAGATTATCTCGGCAATTTACTTATGAATATTAATGCCGGTGAAGCGAAGAAACGGGACTAAATAAAAGGTGAAATAAGAAAAAACGGGGATGCGGACACGGATAACAAAACGCTCTCGACGGAACCCTCTCCAGTGATCCTTGAGAAAATACATTTGACGGATGACAAAATATAAAAGGTAAAATGTACAAATAATTTTCTGCGCATTGAATACACTTCGGTTGTTTGATGGATATTTTTGAGAGTTTTTCAAATACATAATGGAGTCTTTATAAAAAGATAAATGTTAAAATATTCAAACTGATTCTACTGGTACTACTTTATGACACACTGTGATGAGGATTTCGTCATCAACATCATTATAATTTCGGCAGTTTTTTTTTAAAGTTTCTGTTAAAGTATTCCCTACAATTTAGCCAACGGGTATTCCGACGAGGCACAATGTGACTGTGCGTTCACTCAACAGACGTTGCCTCACTTGCTGTCCTTTCCACTGTGCACCACAACCTGCACCCTAAATGACCTGTGCGAAGCCACTGAAAATGCTGTCGAACCGGCTAAATTATGGTCTAAAACAATTTAATTATCTATGGGAAACAACGACACGATGAAGAAGAAGAAGCCAACGTCAAGTAATAAAACCATCGAGCAACGCAGGCCTTCCGTGTTGCTCGATGAATAAAACCACAGAGTAAGGAATATAAAACTAAGCCGAGTCGTCAAGAGTCTCCGTCAAGTCATAACCCAGGTTAAAATGGTGGCAGAAAAACCAAGGTTTTGGAGGACAAATCCACCATTCCGAAAAGACATGCAATATACTTCTATCTATATAAATAAAGAAAGAATATATTATATTTATTTGTATACATGAGCTACACAGACACACGATAATAAACTTAGACTAAGGAGTAACAGATATGATGGTACGAGGTGTAACTCAAGTAACAAAATGGCTCTGCCTCAGCATGAGTTGGTTGACTAGCAAGCAAGCAAACAACGCTGGTCTTCCGTCAGAACCACTTGTTGGCGTATCTACACCACACATGTATTCCATAAATATGTGTCACCGGTTAAAATGTCACCAAAATTACACTATATAACTACAGTAAATAATATAAGCTAAAATAAGCTTTTAAGACATCCACGGGAGGAGATGAAGGGGTCTGTTCATGGGCCGGACACACCATGGCAATTGAAGCGTCTGTCCACTGACTTTCTGACCTTTAAAATGTCGTTGGTTGAACAAAAACTATACCTAAGTTTTTTTTCCGCTATATTTACCTACTTGAGTAGGTAGTCTCGTACTTATGACATATCCATTTAAATATTTCCCCTGAAATGATCACGAGATAAGGGACAAAAAAGAAATGCCATCCCATTGTGAGGACCCACTTGCACGAAGCAATCATTTGAGACACGACAGAGTACGGGCAAGGTAAAGAAAAGATTTAGAGGGGAGTATCTACAGGCGGTCCCTTAAATATAAGTCATAAGAAAGAAGTCTTAGTCTTCCTTAGCTCAAATTTACGTTTTTATAAATTCCTAATTAATTAATCAATCATCTTGACCTTGTAAGACAAGATAAGATAAGATAATTTTATTTGCCAGAACATTGTATCAAGGCCTTAAACTAGATGAAGCCCACTTATGTTCTACCTTATTACTAGGCATGCAAATTTTCACATAACAATAAAATAAGAACAATAAAAACGTTATAAAATAATTTAGATTTTAAGTAATAAAATAAATTTAATAAATTTTAAGCAACGGTGCCACAGTCAGGCTCAGAAACACACACATAGCGGTCAAACTTATAACACCCCTCGTTTTGGGTCGGGAGTTAAAAATTACAATTACGTGGGACTATTACAAGTATGGTAACAAAATTTTAAAATACGAATAAAACAGTTGAACTACGAGTATCTAAAGACCGTTGCAAAAGATCATGTACCCAAAAAAACGATTTTTTTAACGTTATGAAAATTATATGGCTATTGAAATACCCACTTTATTCGAACAACCTGTAGAGGGGCAGTATATGAAAAGAAGATGGAAAAGATATGGATAAAAGGACAAGGTGGAAAATTGTTTGAGGAAGTGCAGGTTGTAATGGATGCCCGAAAATGTTGAGATATTTTGGATGCTGCATTAAATCTTTTACACGATGCTTGTAGTCTGAGATGAAAAATGTTAAGACAGTTGTACTCCTTGTTAAATATGCACTTTGATAGTTCGTCACCACCACCATCATCATCCGATTGGCGTCTTCTACTGGACATAGGCCTTCCCCATCTAATGTCATATCAAACAGTCTTGATCCATCTCCATCCACCGACTTGCTGCCACCTGATTTGCCAGTGGGAAACTTTCTTACACTACGTGTTCCAAGTTGAGAACCTTTGTAAAATTTAAATTAAAATTTAAAAATTTAATTAAAAAAAAAACTTTACAAAAATAGACAAGCAATCCAAAAATCTAGTCTACTTATAATATGATTTACATTTAGAATAGCTTGTACTTCGTAGAGATTAGTTGCAGTATCTACACTAAGTGCTAGACTTTTGTTCCCAGCGGTTGTCGGTTTCGCGAGCTATATGGTATGCCTATTGCCATTTGAACTTGCTAGTTCTGTAACTTTCTATGTCATTGATATCAAATAACTACGACTATTTAAAAAAGGCCTGCATCAATCATTTTGGTTATAAATTGAATTTGGGTCAAAATACGAGGTCATTAAAGATAGTTCAGTTTTTATACTTTTGTTGCACACTGTATCCGTTTTAATATTTACGTATTGGCATAGAAAACTGGTTATTATCTATTTATATGGTAATATCTATTTTATTTAATCTGCCGTGGTGCGTCCGGCCCAAGAATAGACCCCTCCATCTCCTCCCGTGGATGTCGTAAAAGCCGACTAAGGGATTACCTGGACTTGTTTGTAAGATTCGTTGGTATAAGATTTGTCCTGGCTGCTAGCTTATTTTAGGAATTTGTTATTACTGGAAGAAAGCGTTAGCATAGTCAGTCGTGGGAAGCAATGGCAGCGATGAGTTCACCACTTGTCACGTCTATTTCCCACGATGGTGCGACTTACAGTGAAAAGAGGCCCATTTGGGGCTCTGCCTACCCTTTCGGGGAAAAAGGTGTGTTTCTATCTATGTATTAATTTATGTGGACATGACTGATTTTTTAACTAAACTTCCTAGAGTGAAAATTCGTCTACAAATACTTTGTGTCACCGGTTTCTTCTTGGTCACCTTGCGCTAACGCTGGTTTCTTCTCTGAGTAAGAGACCAACTTGAGGTGTGGTGACTCTAAAAAGAGCCTAGTGGCCGATGTTGGTCACCAGAATGAGTCGCTTTAAGGCAATAATGAATAGGTGCCTTCTAGATCTTCGAGCTCCATCGTCGACCACATCGTCTCTAACAGGTGAGACCAAGGCCAAGTTAACGCCCACCATTGTTAAAAGTTGAAAGAACAAGTGAGGTGAAAGGATTCAGTGTCCTGTCGAGGCTATTTTCATGCATAATCTTCGAATTGAAGGTTCTTGGACATGTCGGTTTCTTAGAGACGGTTTTCTTTACTGTTTGGGATTACGTAATATTACGCCCAAACATTTTTAACCCCCAACGCAAAAACGACGGGGTGTTAGAAGTTTGACGTGTCTCTGTGTGTGTGTGTGTCTGTCTGTGGCATTGTAGCTCCCGAACGGATGAACCGTTTTTTTTTTTTTTAATTTGAGTTTGTCGGTTTTGTTCTTAGCTATGTTTGATCAAAATCGGTTTAGCCGTTTCATTGCGTTGAGGTTTTTTTTTAATTTTTACAAAATGTTTTACTTGTTGATAATAAAAAGCCATTGGTACACGTTCCGGTATTTGAACCCATGACCTTGGAAATGAAATTCGAGATCCCTCTCCCTAGACCACGCATCAGTGTCATCCTTCCCTGATCGTATTTTATTAATAATCTTATTCAATTTTGCACAGTGAAAAATTCTCACACAATTTTGTATTATTTATGAAAAGCCGTGACGAAAACAAAGCTTTACTGCACAATAAAAATAAAACCACCCAAGTCTCAGATCCTCGGCTTTACGCCTTGAAGTGCCCTAGGAAGCTGAACCAGACGTTTTCTAAAACCTCGCGAAAACGGATCGAAAATAAAGCAGAAAAAATCGAGACATCTCTACCGAGGTCTCAAGCCTCGAGTCTTGAGTTTACACCGTAAAGTAACAGCGTATAGCTTTTTTAATCGTTTTTTATTTGAGTTTCTGTTAGGGTGCCTCTGTAAGGAGCAATAATTATTTTACCCATTGGTTCTTTCAAAACCAAACCTCCAATGACAAACACACTAATATTATAAATGCGAAAGTTTGTGAGTGTGTGTGTTTGTTACCTCCTCACGCTGAAACGGCTGAACGGATTTGGATGTTATATGGAATGGAGATAACTGGACTCCTGGAATAACACATAGGCACATTTTTATCCCGATATTCCCACGGGATTGAGATTTACATGGGCGAAACCGCGGGGCGCTGCAGCGCTGCTAGTCAATCATATATTTAACTAGTGGAATGCCCGTGACTTCGTCCGCGTATCACTTTTTCATACAAACTTTAACACCCCGCTGCACTCCTTTAGGGTTTGAATTTAGGGAGTTCCTTTCTTAGTGCACCCCTAGCCCACAATAGGAACATACCCTCCAAATTTCAGGTCTCCAGGGACTTCGGTTAAGGCTGTGGCTTGAAGTCAGTCAGTCAGTGAGTGAGCCAGTCAGTCAGTCACGCAACTTATCCGGCTTTTAGGTACAACATCCATGGGATATTTGTATGTCTGCAAATATTTGTTCCGAGATTGGGTGTTATGGTAACATGGTACTCGTTGTTCCTGATACATAGGTCACAGGTAATCCTAAGTGTGCGATCTGGACTATGTTTTTTTTTTTTTTTTTTATATTGATATTCCTTTGTTTGACCACGGTCTCACCTGTTGGTAAGTAACGAGTGGCCGAAGATGGAGCACAAAGGTCTAGAAGGCACCTATTCACTCTAGACTTGAAGAGACCCAGATTATAGTGTATGTGACTGCAGGATATTTTTTTATATGTTATGTTTTCATAACTCTGATTTGAATTCCTACAAAACGTATACAAGCATTCACACACACACACCAACACACACAAACACACACACTACTTTTACATGGTCACAATAAACTGTATATTAGAGTAAGGTTTATTTTTATATACTTTTGTAGTACCTAATATTGTCATTCTGTTTGTACTGTAATTTAAAGTCAAAGATATACGGGAGAGACCTGTGTCCTGGGCCACAGCTCAAGCTTTTCCGGGAGACAGGGTTATATACATCTTATATTATTATCATCATATTATGGTCAATAAACATTTCTTTCTTTCTTATATCTTACTTATTTTATATCATAAAGATTTTCTTCCTTTACGTCACAAGATGGTGTAAATTCTGCCTGACGCTTTGTTTCTCGCCACTCCCCATGCCGTATCATTAACTCAGAGTGGATCTTTTTTAGACTTTTTAACTCTAAACCTTTTTTAATTTTTTTATTTATTCGCCGAGTGGTGTCACTGCTCTTTGAGCCACCTCAATATTCGCTGATGACGCGGTTCTGTAATTAGTGGAAAATGAAATGAGGGTAGAAAAAGATTCAAAACTAGTGTGAAGGAGTGATTTGACACGCTTGATATACTTCAAGGAAATTTTTTAGATCATCATCAGCCATTGACGTCCACTGCTGGACGAGGCCCCCATAAAACGCAATGGGCCATAGTCAGATGTTTTTTTTATTTTTTTATACTACTTTAATGAAGGAACAAGCAGATGGCCCACCTGACGTTCAGCGGTAACCTCTGCCTATGAACAGTGCATTACCTCATAGGTCACGTCCACCTAGGACGCGGCCAATGTGGCATTGCACTGCGCCCGCCACCCTAAGACATAAAGATGAAAAGTCTCACGTGCCTGTAATTTCACCGGCACCCTTACCCTTCAAACTGGAACAGAGCAATGCGAGCACTACTGCTTTGCGGCAGAAATAGGTATGGTGGTAGTACTTCCCCGGACGAAGTCTTTCACAAAAAAGCTCTACTACTACTACTCTGCTTGGCAGGCAGATTGAAGATTGCAATTTTAGTGTACATTACTCAGGTAGATACTTCTAACCATGCCCTGGTGTAATCCCTTATTCAACTCTACGACATCCACGCGAGGAAACGGAGAGTTCTATTCTTAGACAAGACACATACAAGCCTAAAAGTTACTAAAAGTTAACGCTAACGCTAAAGCTAACGCTTTCCTCCAGTAATAAGAATTTGAAAGGAAGTGTAATTGAGCTAGTAGCCAGGACAAATATTTAAAAAAAAAAATTGTGTCAGCGGTGACGTGTGACTGGAGTTTACTCCAGTCCAGTTTAAAATAAGATGCGTGAATATGTTGCACAGAGGGAAAGATAACATCTTAAATTTTTGGTAACGCTAAATCTTACGATTTTACATACATACATACATACATACATAGACGCACGCCTTTTTCCTCGAAGGGGTAGGCAAAAAAGGCCTCTTTTCACCGTAGGTTGCAGCATCGTGAGAAATAGACGTGACACGTGGTGAGCTTATCGCCACCGCCATTGTTTCCCACGACTGAATAAGCTTTATGATTTTACTCAACTATTTGCGTACCTGGGCCTTATTATGAAAATCGATTATCATGGAGTAAACTCTAAATTGGTCTATAAGTGCCACGATACTAATAATTAATCTAGCAGTGATGCGTCAACCCTTTTATAACACCTGTTGTGTTTGTCATGGGAATGAACCCGTACAAAAGCGCAAGACGATCCACCGCGTATTGCTTTCAACCGCACTGGAACTGCAGTGCCTAGTCAATTTATAATTTAAACTTAATTATTTATGTTGTGGACCTAATCAATAACGCACACCGTTTCTTTCAAGGGTTTATTTCAGACTGACAAATTATCAAAGTCATTTATTTTTAAACATCACAGAAAAAGGAACTAATTTTAAAATATCTACTATTTTCTCACCAGCCAGCCTCCCTCAAGTTCTGAAGGAGGCTGGCGTGGTAGGTGCGGAAGGTTGGTCGCCAACAATTTATGTAGAGTTACTTAACTGATAGGGTCACTCTGGGAGTCGCCCTCTATAGTAACAAAATAAAATGTTATAAATCAAAATAAAATAAAATAAAATAATATGATAGATATTCCACCCTTTCGCACAAAGCTTTTCCAGGAGTGGAAGACATTGCCGGCAATAGTCTTTCAGGAACAGTTAAATTTAGGAACTTTTAATAAAAAAAATATATATATATATATATATAAAAAGAAATAAAAAAGAAAGAATACAAATAATTATAATATTATTATTATAATATTAATATTATTTATTATAATTATTAAGATTTAATTATTATTTCGCTGGGAAACTGATTTTATTTCTAAATCTGTTTCCTATTTTAATTTACTTTTTGCACCAACCTACCTCTATAATCACCTCTCTCTAGCCTCAAAGGTTTGCTGGTAGAAAACTCTTTATAGGGTTAAGCTCGCCTCTGTACATGTTCGCTACCTCTTACTGTTTTGTTTTGTGTTTTCTTGCGTGCAATAAAGAATTAAGAAATAAAAGTCAATAGGTTAATAATTATAAGGCAAATGTTTGAATGGTTTGAAGGGTAAGGGTGCCGGTGAAATTACAGGCACATGAGACTTTTCATCTTTATGTCTCAGGGTGGCGGGCGCAGTGCAATGCCACATAGGGCGCATCCTAGGTGGACGTGACCTATGAGGTAATGCACTGTTCATAGGCAGAGGTTATCGCTTAACATCAGGTGGGCCATCTGCTTGCTCCGCCATTCCAGTAGTATAAAAAAAAAGTGTTCAATCTTAGGCTGCATGGACACTAACCATCACGCTGGCGGTCACACACTTTACTTACTAATTTAAAATAACTCATTACTGAATGTAGGGTTATTAAAATCGGGTGCAACAGTGCGTCGCTGGTTTTTTCAAAATTATAAAATAATTACACGCAAAAAGTGGTCACCCATCCAAAAATTGACCTTGCAGATCATTGAAAAAGTATTTTTCCTCGGAAAAACTATTTTTCCCAGAGTTAAGTCCTAACTTATAGATCGATTTTTCATTTTATTTTTCGTGGGATTAATACGGCCTACATTTTGGTCAGAATCCGGAAATAAATATTCGTAGGATGAATTCATGGGATCCATATAGATGCACCCGACTTTTAGCCCCCAAACACCCCCATATAGTAAATTTTACCGAAATTGTTAGAGCCGTTTTCAAGAACGTCATTACATATAAATATTGCTCGTTAAATAGTATAGCATAACAAACTTCTTTTACCTATAGATAAAATTATATATAAACTAGCTGTTACCCGCGACTTCGTACGCGTTATATTATTTTATCCATAGTAAATAATAATAACTATAACTGGTTTTTTGCTTGACTTAAGTGTGTGTGTAATCTTAGTAGAAAATACGCTGAAAATTTACTGCGCGCACCGCTAATGTAAACTCAGTAACTATTACTTAATATGTGGTATGTATGTAATTTATTCTCCCGCGCGCAGTTTTTTCTCGCAAATCTCACAATCTGTAATATTATACAGAGGAAAGATTTGATTGGTTGTTCGCATTGAATAGGCTACGAAACTACTGAACCGATTTGAAAAAATATTTCACTGTTGGGTAGCTACCACTATCCCCGGGTACCATAGGCTATATAATATTTCCAAAAAATAAGGGATCCTTACTAAAACTCAAATAATGTAACCCAAGGTGTAAAATATTTTTTTTTGTATTGGATAAACTAAAAACCGTTTTAACCGATTTTAAAAATTCTTTCACCTGTAGAAAGCTACATTATCAGCAAGTAACATAGGCTATGGTTTATTAACTTTTACCCGCGGCTTCACTCGCGTATTTGTATGTTTGTTTGTAATGGATAAACTCAAAAACGACTTGACCAATTTTAAAAGTTATTTAACCCATAGAAAGCTACATTATGGCTATAGGATTAAGGGGCGGGAGGGGAGGGGGGGGGGGGGTAGAGGAACTGTTTTAACTGTTTTTTCCTTGACTATGTCTCTTATATTTTGTAAGATACCGTCAAACTACCTTTGAAATTAAACCATACTTAAGTTTTTAAATTTAGGGATCCCATTTTAACTTTGAGGGCCTGAAAATGTTTTAATCTCAACAACGACACCGTAACACGACCTATGAAACGACATCATACTCATATTTTTCAATTTAGGGGTCCCATTTTAACCATGAGGTCCTGAAAATATTTTGATCGTCATGACTTCACCGTGAAACTAACTTTGAAATTGTCTAAATACGCTGAAATTTGGCTAAAACCTGAAGTGTACAAAGAAAATGTTCCCATTCCTTTTTTCAGCTAAATTTCAGGTACTGCTGAAACTTATGTTGAGCATATTTTTTTTTTAAATTAACCTGTGAATTTTAATGTTTCTACTACTAACGGTTTCCGAATTACGAATCATTTTAGTTTTTGCATTAACAGCCATTTTGGACCCCTTCCAAAGTGATTTTTCAAAAACCCTTTCTTAGTACACCCTTACACCTAAAAAAGAATACATCCTCCAAGTTTCATGTGCCTAGGTCCAGCGGTTTATACTGTGCGTTGCAAAACGCAAAGTGTATACGTTAAAAGCCCATTTTGGACCCCTAAGACGGCGAATTTTCCAAATTCCTTTCTAAGTACACCTTTACACCCTAAAAGGAATACACTCTCCAAATTTTAAGTCTCTACGACCAGCTGTTTGTAAAAACTAAAGTTTATTTATTTTTTTACAAAAAAACGTTCCCTTTTCGTTTTTCAAGAAAAATTCAGGAATCGCTGAAACATTTGTTTATTAATTTTACTTGAGGAATCTCCCTGTAAAATTTCAAGGTTCTACTACCAACGGTTTCCGAATTACCAACCATTTTAGTTTTACATTAAAAGCCATTTCGGACCCCTTCCAAGGTGATTTTTCAAAAACCCTTTCTAAGTACACCCCTACACCCAAAAAAGAATACATCCTCCAAATTTCATGTGCCTAGGTCCAGCGGTTTAGAATGTGCGTTGCAAAACGCAAAGTGTATACGTTAAAAGCCCTTTTTGAACCCCTAAGAGGGTGAATTTTCCAAATTCCTTTCTAAGTACACCTTTACACCCTAAAAGGAATACACTATCCAAATTTCATGTCTCTACGATCAGCGGTTTAGGCTGTGCGTTGTAAAAACTAAAATTTTTTTATTTTTTTACATAGAAAACGATCCCTTTGCATTTTTCAGGAAAATTTCAGGAATCGCTGAAACACGTGTTTTTTTATTTTATTTGAGGAATCTCCATGTAAAATTTCAAGGTTCTACTGCTAACGGTTTCTGAAATACAGAGCTTTATTGTTGTATATTAAAAGCCCATTTTGGACCCCTTAGAGCGGGAGTATCGGAAATTCCTTTCTTAGTGCACCCCTAGACCACAAAAGGAACGTACCCTCTAATTTTCAGATCTCTAGGACTTACGCTTTAGGCTGTGCGTTGATTGTCAGTCAGTCAGTCAGTCAGTGAGTCAGTCAGTCACGCAACGATTTTATATATTTTGATAAATCAGTAGTTAAATTGATCTGGTCTAATGAATGAATGAATAATACAAATACAAAATACAAAAATTCTTTATTTTCCTTACAAAACTATGGGTTACATGGGTTGGGATCTCCTCTGTTAAGTTACAAAACCTGTATTAGAGGAGTCCCCTCTTTAATTATGGTGGTCTATTGTCTAAACTTAATTTTTAACAATTACTTAAGTAAAGAACTTAGGATTAATAATATAATATATATATAATATAGAAAAATAGGCAAAATAATCTAAAATAAATATAAATATATATATAACTATAAATCATACATAACTAAGTAGAATGAAGTAAAAGTAAGTATGAATGAATTAATGAATGAATGAATGAATGATTTATTTCGCAGAATAAGGGTTTACAAATTTAGATCTTATTAATATTTAACCAGTTCCACTAATTCAACCTATATTAGGTATGCGAATTTTTAAGATTTAACATATTAAAATTAAAATTATTGATTATCTATTCAGTTGGTTTGGTACACACACATTGATCAATTGATTAACATTATGTCATAATTAAATACATTCCAAATTAATATTAATAGTAATAATGTCAAAGTCAGTAGTGACAAATTTAGTTTTGCAAAAACTCATTCACGGAATAAAAAGAATAAAAATAGTTTAAACTGTCCTTAATTAGTGAACTTTGTTATTTCAATTAAACATCGATAGTTGTAAATCAAATATACAATTAGACAAAATTAAATACTATAAGGAACTTTATTTGGAATATACCCATATCATAAATTTTACTTTTAACTTTATTCTAAGCTTATTACAAATTCTCAATAACGTATTCCATATCAATAACTTCAAAGAAACTCGTATTAATATTCATAATTCTAAAGAAGACGTTTTCAAATTGAGCTGATGTAATCTAATATCGGGATAATAAATATTGCATAGAGACGGCAAATATGAATACAAAAGAGGATGTATAAATCAGGGCATTCTTTGGTGATATCGTAATGAAATCGAAAAGAATGTTTAAAGGGGGAAAGTTTTTTTTTTTTTTTTATACTACTGGAATGGCGGAGCAAGCAGATGGCCCACCTGATGTTAAGTGGTAACCTCTGCCTATGAGCAGTGCATTACCTCATAGGTCACGTCCACCTAGTACGCGCCCTATGTGGCATTGCACTGCGCCCGCCACCCTAAGTTACAAATGTACATTATTGACATTGGGTTATATTTGGTATGTAATCATAAGATTTGCCCATTGGGAATGATAATGTGCTTAGGAACTATTTGATCTGATCCCACCATCTCCTTTTCATCATAGGACAAGCCTCTGCTCAGTACTATCCTTACCTCATTAGTATTCGTACTAAGCGTTTCGGTTCTACCTTTATAATGTGAACTACTATGGATTGGAAATCGCTGCTGTCGTCTTTACTGTCAGTTTATGAAAGCGTAAATTAAAATTTAAGTTAATAATAGCGTGCAAATATTTAAGCTAATCTTCATCATATTTCCAAAACACGATTTCTATAAGTCTTTCTTGAAATTATAATCTGGGTATCTTTAAGGCAAGAGTAATAAAATGAGAATAGGTGCCTTCTAGACCTTCGTGCTCCATCGTCGGCCGCACATGTTAAATCGTGGTCAAACGAAGGTACTAAACAATAAGGTAACAAAATTTTTTTTTTTTATGTTTTTCAGAAGCAAAATCTTAGTATTTGTACATACCGAGAATATGCGATTCATTATGGGTCTATGAAAAACAATATATGTACTTTTTAGATAGGTAGGTACTAAAGCATAATATTTACTCAAGTAAAATTACTGAAAAACATTGTCAAGGAAAACCTCAGAATTTGACAAGATTTTCCAAAACAACGAATAATGCACGTCACAAAAATAAAAAAGCGTTCGCCTTAACGAAGCTCACCTCGCAAAAAGAAAACTTAACGAAAATTCTAACTCCAAATATGAGTGAAATGCGTCGATTTCCATAGAGATACAAACATGTAGAGGCAAAATAATTTAAAATAAATATTTTGCTAGTTCATGCGCACTATACTAATTTGCTTGATAAAGGTCGCGGGATGTCAGTGTATGGAGACAGCTCAAAACCGTTGGTCGTGACATTCTAGGGGGTTTGACATAGCCAGCAGTAGAGTAGAATCCTGCACGCTGATTATGCTGTACAAACATACATACATACATAAACTCACGCCTGATTCCCGGAGGCTTAGGCAGAGACCACGGATCTCCACTTGTTACGATGCTGATACACACCTATTGTGCTTCATTCACTCTCATCACATTCTTCATACATGCTCGTCGGTTAAGAGTACTCTTGACCTGGCCTTTTTCCAGAACGTCTCCGATCTGGTCTGAATACGTTCGCCGTGGTATTCCCCTTCCCACTGTCCCATTACGCTCGTCTTATGTACCTGTATCGTAAATCTACTATCGCCCATCCTTTCTAAATGGCCAAACCATCTAAGCATACCTTTCTCAATCCTAGTCACTACGGCTTCTTTAATTTCACAACGCTCTCTTATCACACTATTCCTCATTCTATCTCTCAAAGTTACACATACTTCTCAAAGCTCTCATCTCCACTGCATTTATTCTACTTTCATGTTTCTTCTGCCATACCCTACTTTCGCTACCATACATTAGTGTCGGTACTAACACCCCTCTTGAAGCCACACCGACTTAAATTTTAATTTTAATTTTACTGTCACCTCTATCATAATTCTTCGTTGCTGTACATGTTTCGGGGTCCAAAAAGAATAAGAGATAAGGTGCGAGTCATTGAGATTTCCCCCGTGCACGGTGTTTTTATAGCTTAGCGCTTTCCATCAGATAAGGTATTGTGGGGATACAAATTTTGTTTGGATTAAATCATATTTTGTGATACGGGTAGAAAAGTCAATCAACATTTAGATTTATAAAATGGTGGTAATAAATTGAATGTAAGATGCCGTGTATTTAGTTAATATTTTTTGCATTCTTTCTTTACACGCACAAAACCATTTTTTTTAAATAGAAAAGTTCACACAAATAAACACTTTGCAATTCATTTAATCAAATTAGCTCAAATACAATTATGCCAAGCGAATGGAGCAACATCCTATCAAGTCTGCAAACAGCCATATGAAAAAGCCCACAGCTATCAAAATTATAAAAAGGTGAGACCCTCAAGACTTAGCTCAAAAATATGTACTGAAGTAGAATTATGGATATACCACTGGGCATATACCATTAATATCAAGCACGAAGGAAGCACAAAACTACTGGGCCAATGCCCGGAAAAGCAAAAGACAAGAAACAAGAAAAAAACTAGTAAATCTCCTCTCAAGTATCAAGCTTCAAGAATGAATAATTGCTAGCTCACAAAACAAACCTTATACAAAAAAAAACACCTTATTTCGTGTCTATGTCTCATTCAAAGCCGTTTTGACCCATAGGTTGCCACACCCACGGCATAGTCGGAGCAGGTCATTAAAGCCTCCATCGTGCAGGAGGGCAGGATGGGCATGCAAGGGCGTGTGGCATGGTTTGGGACTGAGCACCACAGTCGCATTGCGTCGCGGAGGCTGCAATCATACCCCACTTGCTGTAATTACACCTGCAGCGGCCGACCTGAGTGCGCAGGGAACAGGCTAGTTGGTGATCAGGGGGTAATTCCTCTGTATAGCTATAGCCAGGTGGAGGTGCTTTTTTTAACGTCCATAGATCAAGATGAGCATCACTTGCATTAGTTGTATTAATTTAAAAAAAACACCCAGACAAATAATTAATAAATAATAAATAATGCTGGACAGTTCACACAACATTATCTAGCCCCAAGGTAAGCAGAGCTTGGTTTATGGGTACTAGATAACTAATATACTTAATACAATATATTAAATAGATAGATATTTTTATTATACATAGAAAATACCCAGAACACCCTGAACAAATAATAAATAAATAAATAATGCTGGACTGTTCACACAACATTATCTAGCCCCAAGGTAAGCAGAGCTTGGTTTATGGGTACTAGATAACTAATATACTTAATACAATACAGATATTTTTATTATGCATAGAAAATACCCAGAACACCCGGAACAAATAATAAATAAATAAATAATGCTGGACAGTTCACACAACATTATCTAGCTCCAAGCTAAGCAGAGCTTTGTTTATGGGTAATAAATAACTGATATACTTGATACAATATATTACATAGATAGATATTTTTTATTATACATAGAAAATACCCAGAATACCCTGAACAAATATCTGCAGATTGCACAAATATTTGTTTCGAGGCGGGAATCGAACCCGCAACCTCCTTCGTCGCAGGCGAACCGTCGCCTGCCGCGCCACAGAGGTCGTCAATTGAGATCCTGCATGCATTAATGTTTCCAACTTTACAACGTACAATATTATCACTACGTTTATAACACTTTTAAAGCCTCACCCGAGTGTGTAAATATTTTAATAACAAATATGTTACACGTAAAACGTTATTAACAATAAATCGCACGCGGTATTTTATAGGATCAACACATTTCCAATACGTTTATGCATTCGCGTATTTTTCAAAATGTGTGATGCGTTTGGGGATAAAATATAAATTTTATATTCTAAAGGAGACGGCAATTCGTCCAAAACATGATGTACAAATGATATAGTTTTTCTAAATTGAATGCATAGTACAAAATTCAAATAAAAAATATACATGGATTGTACATTTCGAGGGATCACTGTACCTGAAACACGATAGGTCAATATTTTCTCGATGGAAAATAAACCCAAATTTACCACTAATTGTTGTCTAGAACCGATTGTCTATCAAAATGGTGAATATTATTTGGTTAAAAATTAGATAAATAAAATCAATACGACAAAGCCGAGGGTTTACTCTAGGAGTTTTGTAAAGTTATTTATATTTTTCGAGAAGCGCGACCCGTTTTTTTTTGTATGGAGAAGAGTGCTGGAGACAGCACGCTTCTTGGCTTGTAGATTTAGTTGATTACTCGATTTTTTGTAGTAAAAGTTGCTCGTTGAGGGAACACCTCTAGACACCGTTTTATAACTCCAAAAAGTACAACAGAAATCTCACCCCAGCATTATTGTAATCTGCACAATAAAAACGATATTAAAGTTAAGACTTTCACTTTTTATAACGGAAGATGGAAAATGCGTTTCATATCTGTTGTTAAAATAAACGACGGATTTGGACGCCACGTGTGGTATATAAAATTTAGAATGTTTGACTGTTTTTATGTACTGACTATAATGTTATTTCAAATCTGTATTAAATATAGTTTATTTAACAAAATAATCTTTTTCTTATCTATATTGCAGAGGGGTGCAAAATTCTCCTCTGGTGTTCTGGTGTTCCTCTTGTACGGAAACTCGATAGATCTTGGGAATTCAGTCACTACACTTGTGCTCTTTAGACGAGCTACATTGGTTAAAATGCCACCAAAATAACACAAAATACCTCATAAACACACAAAAAAAAGAAATAAAATAAAAGTAGACGACTTCTCTTTTCGAAAATGGTGGAAAGAGTAGGGAATTCAGTTGAATCACAACATTTATCCTTTAAATCCTCGTTTTGTGATGAAATTACGAAGTTTTAGAAAAATAAGATTCTTTTAAAAATACAAAGACCTAATGGGAACAGTGCCAGGACATAAAATTAAAAGATTTGTTCAATTTTGTAAAAATTAAAGACTAGCAACATACCCTGCCTTCGCACGGGTGGTGTCGGGACCCCCCCTTCCCAAACTTTGATAGGATTTGGTGTGTGGATCTATCCACACACAAAATCCCATCAAAATCTGCTATAGCCGTTCCCAAACCACCCCCTCTATTTTACTCGCTAGTAATTTAGCTTTCTATTGGTGAAAGTTTTTTTTAATCGGATCATTTTTTTTTTAATTTGGCAATTACAAACAGTCAATCGAACGAAGTTTACCTCAATACAATTATAACTGTAGATATAATGTTTGAAAAAAAAAGTAATGTGCTTCACCTTTTGCCTAATCCGTAACGTACTAACAATCGAACATAACCCATTTTATGATTTTTTTATTCGCGATAGGCCCTCAACTGTAAATCCAACATAAAGTAGAGAATAAAAGATTTGCTGTAAAAATTAAACCTCTTACACAAAAGCTCCCCTTGGCGGAATAAATGGTATAATTTTTATTGTTGTTCTAAAATAAACATTATCTTGTGCGCCATCTTTGTTTTAGGAGTTCGAATTTTATAAAGCTTTATTATAAAATCGCGTAAAAAATATGTGAACTTTTTTATTGCTGCAGAAAGATAACGACGTATTGTATTGTTGCATTGTTATAATTTGAAGAAAATTCTAACAAAAAAATACTGGATAGAGAAATGTTCAACGTCAAAAGTAAGGCGGACGCTCTCTTGATGCGCGAAATTATTTTTTTTTTGTGTTTTTTGCTCATCAACACTTCTTCAGATAGCGAAAGTTGAGTTCGCGAGAACTAGGAGACTTTAACACACATGTTTTAATTGATAGTATCTCATAAATATCATCAGTTTAGATATATGATACCCCCTAAACACATTTTTACAGTGTTTTTTTTTGTTTTGGGCTATCGTAGCTAAACTGATATATTCACCCGACCCTGGCTTTGTTGATGTTCTTGAGTGCGGGTCCTCACAACATCAAACATTTGTTTCAATGATTATAATTTTATAATATTGAATATTAAATAAAAATGTAACTTACTAAGACGCGATTTAGCTCTCATTAAAAGCAATTAAAAATAGTAACTAAATAAAAAATAAAAACATCGTAAAATCAACTGAACGCATCCTTTCAAAGTTTGAATTATGACAAAACATTCCAATTTTAAATTTAGTAAGTTTTTTATGCCATTTATGACTTTTAATGTCAACGACGCGTGCGCATACTAACAAAGAATCGCTTTATATAGGCTGTAACATTTTTACGATCGCCTTGAATTACTGATAAAGGGTGTTCCGACCATTTATCGACTATTTAGTGCTAATTGCCTGTGTTTTATGCGTTTACTGATAAATTATTATAGTCGATCTGTTTTATACAGTCACTGAGATAATAGTATTACACTATTTGTTAATTAAAAATCATTTATATTTTAGTTATATTATTATGTTTTACAATCCATGTTGCTACAAATGTTGACGTCATAAATAGAGCAGTTTGTGTAATTCTGACAAACGACAGAATTTTAAAGATTTTGATGCCTTTTGACGATATGTTTGTTGCTTAAGTTTTAGGTTTTATAACCTAAAACTATGCCATGCCACTCAATGCGGTGTGCCAAATAATTTTAATTTAATAATAATTTTCATAACTTAATTTTGATTTAATTTAATGATTATAATTTTTACTTTTATAAATACTATGTGATAATGTCTACTAACAACTCTTTACTAACATAATATGGTGTGAAACCGAAATAAATGATATAATAATAATTAAAATTTAATTCAATTTGTAGGACATTGTTGAGATTTTAATTAATTTGTGATAATTTTTTATTTTTTTTATTTTTATTCTTTTCTCGCTCATCATTATTTAATGTTGTCGGTCATCTGTAATTGTGGCAGCACTTAACATGCATAACAAAATTATCTTGTGTGTATTTACTTGTAACGGTGTATACAATGTTGATGACTCTAATAAATAAATATAATATAATATAATGTATGTATATGACATGATTTTTAGCAGTAGAGCTTTTTTGTGAAAGAGCTCGTCCGGGGAAGTACCACCTCCATACCTATTTCGGCCGCAAAGCAGCAGTGCTCGCATTACTGTGTTCCGGTTTGAAGAGTATGGGTGCCGGTGAAATTACAGGCACATGAGACTTTTCATCTTTATGTCTCAGGGTGGCAGGCGCAGTGCAATGCCACATAGGGCGCGTCCTAACCTATGTGGACGTGACCTATGAGGTAATGAATTGTTCATAGGCAGAGGTTACCGCTTAACATCAGGTGGGCCATCAGCTTGTTCCGTCATTCAACTTGTATAAAAAATAAAATAAAAAAAAACAACATTACCTAGCCCCAAGCTAAGCAGAGCTTGTGTTATAGGTACTAAATAACTGATATACATACTATACGTTACATTATACTTTAATACATTACATAGATAGTTTTTATTATACATAGAAAATACCCAGAACAACCTGAACAAATATCTGCAGAACGTATAATTATTTGTTCCGAGGCGGGAATCGATCCTGCAATATCCTGCGTCGCAGGCGAACCTTCTCCCGCTGCGCCACAGACTTCTTCAAATATGTGCGGATCGACAAACATTTGTACCGCAGCAGGAATCGAACCCGCAACCTCTCGAATTTCAGCCGGCTACTCGCCACGCCGCGTCAATGTCATATCTGCTTGTTCGCCCCATTGCACGAATTCGATCTAACTATGACGTCATCACAAATTTAACATAATTTTTACGTCAATGCCTCAACAGAATGACTGTATTATAAATATTTTATATTCACCTATAAATAGTTTATGATACTCGTAAGTTCACTGAAAGATATAAGATTACAACTTATAGGCGATTAGCCAAAATCCTTACGACTTGACCATAAATAATGAATAAAAATATAGCCAAAAAAAAAAAGAATAACTCAACTTTTTATTGTGTCGCGTTTATGTGGATGCGTTTTAGCTTTGGGTTCCGTAAAAATAATACAAAACCAACGGACACTGCCAAAGATGGAGCTTTGTGTCGTTTCGGCTAGGTTAGACAAAAATACATTACATTACATTTAGTAGTAGTAGTAGTGCTAAGTATAGTGTTCGTCCGGGAATGTAGTACCACCATCCACTTACGAGACTAATACCGATGATCTTACTTAGCACGTACTAATGCTTAGCTTTATCCCTGTCACTTTCGCACGAATGTCAAATCACCCGTGCTAGAGAGGGAGAGAGACAATTTTAAATATTAGTACTTAAGTGCTAAATTACGTCTATTTATCTCAACCTAAAATCCAGAGTCTCTAGCACCTCCATAAAGTTGCAAGCCTTCCGATCTTCTATAGGTTATATTTTAGGGAATGCTCCCAGGAACTTCACGATCTGATTCCACCATCTCCTTTTCATCATAGGACAAGCAGACGCACGGCTCGGTACCATCCTTACGTCATTAGTATGCCCTCTATTCGTACTAAACGTTTCAGTTCAACCTTTATAATACGAACTGCTAAGGCGTGGAATACACTACCGTCGTCTGTCTGAATTTGAATGTGAATGTGCCTTTGTGCTCCATCTTCGGCCGCTTCCACACTTACCAACAGTTGAGATCGTGGTCAAACAAAGGTCTATCAATGTAAAAAAAAACATACCTAGTTCTGCCGCAAAGCAGTAGTGCTCGCGTTGCTATGTTTCGGTTTGAAGGGTACGGATGCCAGTAAAAAAAAAAAAAAACCTCACTTGACTCTAAAATAGTGAACGGAACCTCAATATTTGTTTCGCGTCTCCACCTCGCACGTTAAATAGTGATGAGACACACGCCGATACAGTTCGATATTTTTACGATCAACTTTAATTTATCTTTGTCATCGTAAATGTCGCTGGCATTGCGTCCAACATTATTATTTGTTGCCCGCGAGCTTTAACGATGCTTTTACAAGATTGTATGATGAGATTTACAAAAAGATATCATGCTAATCAGGTCAGTTTAAATAATACAATCGAACCTTGCAAGAAGTATTTTTCATTAAACCTGAATCACTTAGAACCAATGAAGTTGCATGTAGGCAGAGCTTGTGGCGTATGTCAGGTATCTCACATTCTTGGATCGGCTTGTTCCGTCATTAAAAAAAACTTATCCGCATTTCTTTTCCATGTAAAAATTAAATAAATAAAAAACTTTATTTGTTTTCAGTAACTTTTAACATTCCATTTACCTGAAGTTAAATTAAGTATACCTATACTTATATTTAACAATTTAAAGCATAGCTATCGAGGTAATCAGTTGTAGGACTAATGTAGCTAGGTACTAGCAAAGACTAACTAAACACAATAGACTGCCAATCTCATACAACAAAACGTGACTCAAAAAATGACAAATTCCAGGCTATTTCTAGATGGCGCTGGGAAATAGCCTGGGAATCATTCAACCACCTTTTTAAACCAATTAACTAATCTCTTTTAATTCTTTAAAAATAAACATTTAAATGAATATTTATTTTTTAATTATGAAATTATGGTCGATCCAGTTGATTTTAAAGCATTACAACCGTTTATAGCAGATTCAAAACACCAGGGGACATCTAGGTCATCATTTATCGATGTACGTTTTCTTGTATGAGATTGGCAGTCTATTGTGTTTAGTTAGTCTATGGTACTAGGTTGATACATATTGGTGTGGTCTCATTATTGTAATTAAAAAAACGGGTACATGGCTGAGCCCTAACTCCTAACTAAGTTTCCCTGTGTTTAGGATATAACTTTGAATGACTTAACAAGCATATCCCACTTGATGCTAGGTGTGTACCTATAATGCAAAATTACTAATCTTAGATTTGTTCAGATTATAAATACGCATGGATACACTACATTATAATAACGAGGGATCACTGTACCAGAAAAACGATAGGAAAATATCTTCACTTAAAAAAAACAAAGTTATTCAAACATTTGGCTAGATTAAATTTTTTATTTCAATGCAGCAGTACCTAATAAGTACAAATGAATGAATGAATGAATGAATGAATGAATGAATGAATGAATGAATAAATGAATGAATGAAATTAATGAAAATACTTTATAAACTAATTAAAAACAACACAAAACAATTAAACAAAAAACTAAATGTACAATGGGCGGTCTTATCGCTAAATGATAAGATTATCTTCCAGACAACCTTTGACAGATATTTTTTACAAAATTAGATAAATCAAATCAACACAACAAAGTTAAGGGTTTACTGTATGGGTTATGTAAAATTATCTATATTTTACCAGATATTCAATAAAAACCACTCACAGTGAAAGAGGCTCTTTTGAGGCTCTTCCTACCCTTTCGGGGAAAAAGGCGCGTGTCTATGTGTATGTATTCTATAAAAACTGCCATGCTTTTTAGTGCGGCGCGAGGCGTTTTTTAGTATGAAAATTTCTGCCTGGGGTCGGCGTAACCTCTGCCTTTAACAATGCATTACCTCATAGGTCACATCCACCTAGGACGCACCTTCTGTAGCATTGCACTGCGCTCACCGCCCTGAAAAATAACGATAAAAGTCTCAAGTCCCGTAATTTCACCGGCACCCATACCGTTCAAACCGGAACACAGCAATGCGAGTACTACTGCTTTGCTGCGGAAATAGGATATTTTATGTAAACTTTCATTTAACTTTCAATGTATGTATGTTTGTCCGTGAATCTTGCAACTGAATTTTAAAGCAGTTATCCTCAATCGATTGAGATTATATTTTGCATACCTGTCAAGTTCCGATGACAATGCAATATTATGGTCACAGCGAGCTGATCTGACGATGGAGATGGAAGGTGGACAATAGTAGACAGGCCGTGTTTAGGCTCATTTTGATCAGCACACGGTTACGATCACTAATTTTATAAAAGCTTTTATTGAACAATATGTTTATCACATAAAACTTATTACATTTAGTTTCGATTTTGTTACGTCTGTAGGTACTCCTTCCCCGAAGACTACCTTATCTTTATGTATCTATCTTCGCGCTATCTTCTTCATATGGCAAACAAAATTCACGATTGCAATAAAATATTTCAATGATCTTAGATAAAATGGCGTCACATTCGACTGTTCTTTTATGGACGATCTACTTCAATGTAAGAGGTCAGATCCCCTACCAGAAGTTTAGATAGCTAGAAAGATAAATAGATAACATAACGTACCTACATACACAGACAGACAGACATACCCCGAAATGGTAGGCAGAGCCTCAGATGGGCCTTGTTCACCGTGGGATGCACCATCGTGGGATATAGATGTGACAAGTGTTGAGCTCATCGTCCCTATTGCTTCCCACGACTGACTCTGCTAACACTTTCTTGCATTAATAACATTCCATAATAAGCTAGCAGCCAGGACAAACCTTATACTAAAGAATCTTACAAACAAGTCTTAGAAAAATAGATAACACTTTACAAAATCAAAATATTAGCGTGGAAGTGTCTTATGTAGTGGTTGTCTTATCGCTGATAGCGATCTCTTCCAGGCAACCATTGCATGGTCTGGATTTGACTTTAACGCTTACTATAGCGAAAACTGGTACGATCTTTTCTCGATTTTTGATCGGTTCTTGACAGATGACAGGTTCGCTAGTGGAGAATTTAACAGTTAGTTTTGTTATAATTTAACATATAAAAAAGATATTAAAACATTTATGGCATGTCAAACCATTCCTTAGTCCGCAAAATATTTTTTTATTCAAATTATTGTTATTAGATATTGTAGCTTTTCGAACTTGGCACCCGACTTGAAAAATGTTTTTTTTTGTGTTTAAATCGAAATCGACTGCAATTACTACTTTATCACCTTGAAAATAGATAAGTTGATAATTATACAGACACCCTTATGCGATTATGAATACCTACCTTATATATATCTTACCTACGTTTTTGTTTGTTTTTGTGTTTTAATGTGTTTGTATTTTCTCAGATTTAAGTAAGTACCTAGTAGTACCTAACCTACTTACTTTTATTGTTTATGTAAGAATAATTGCTGCTTTATTCAAATTAATGTAGGTACTTTTTTTTTTTTTTATACTACTTGAATGACGGAACATGCAAGAGGCCCACCTGATGTTAAGCGGTAACCACTGCCTATGAACAGTGCATTACTTCATAGGTCACGTCCACCTAGGACGCATCCTATGTGGCATTGCACTGCGCCCGCCACCCTGAGACATAGATGAAAAGTCTCATGTGCCTGTAATTTCACCGGCACCCTTACCCTTCAAACCGGAACACAGCAATGCGAGCACTACTGCTTTGCGGCAGAAATAGGTATGGTGGTAGTACTTCCCCGGACGAACTCTTTCACAAAAAAGCTCTACTATTACTGTACTTAACTTAATTTACTTAATTTACCTATGTAAAGTTCTGATCTACCTTATCCGGCTTTCCTGTCGTTTTAGTTGACCTTGCATGCGTACCTATCTACTCTGTAAACGAACTGAATACAAAATGTGGATTCAAATTGGTTTAAGAATAGCATATAGTGTATAGCTTATAACTAACTATAAGATAACTGTGAATCCTAGATTAATGAAATAAAATGAAATAAATAAATCATCATCATCATTAATTCTACTAATAACTAACACCACGGCCTAATTTGGCGGCAAGTGGAATTGAGACGCAACTTTTTCTTGTTCAGAATTGTAGTATGACCACAGATTAAATAAAAGTTACAAGATACAAGATACAAGATATTTATTTGCATAAATAAGTGTTACAATTTGGTCTTATAAAATAGTGAGCACTTATGACTTATTTGCCCTCTGCAGGCATCGCAAATTTTTCGAGGGCGTAAACTGCTACTTAGTTTACTAAGTATATCTAGTTTACCTTTGTTTTACCTATAGGTAAAACAACTAACTACTAAAATGTTAACTAATACAACAAATAAAACATCCAAAGTTACTAACATTACAGAGTTATTAGGTACATTCATCAATTTGGAAATTTAAGAATAGGTATAAAAGGTAATTTAGGTAGCTAAAGTTGGCAAATGGTCATTTTTATTCTATTAAATATTCGTCAACAGTATAGAAACACCTTTGAATAAGGAATGTTTTTAGCTTTCCGATAAACAACCTTATTTTAGTTTCATTTTTTATATTAATTGGTAGCTTGTTAAAAATTTTTACTGCCATATAATAAGGACTTTTGTTTAGCATACTTATTCTAGAATATGGCAGAAAAAGTCTGTCTTTGTGACGAGTGTTTCTGTTATGTGTTTCGTTTATTTTGGTGAAATGGTTATTATTTTTATAAACGAAAATGCAAATGTCCATAATGTAAATTGAAGGTAGCGTCAGAAGATGAAATTTTATGAAATAAGGTTTACAGCTTTGCATGTTATCAATCTGGGCTATGATTCTAACACATTTCTTTTGTGTAATGAATAGGTCTTTCACATTTACACTATTTCCCCATAGCATTATACCGTATCTTAGCCACGAATACGCATACGCGTAATACGCTGATAATGCAGTCTCAGTGTTCGTACTGTGTTTAATTTGAAAAAGGGCATATGTAAACTTGGATAGTTTAATTTGTATGTGTTCTATGTGAGTCTTCCAGTTGAGGTGAGTATCTATGTTTAAACCCAGTAAGCTGAATGTGTCAACTTTTTCTAAAGCAGTGTTTTGAAAATCTATTTTTAATGGAATGGTTGGACTATTGTATGTTTTAAACTGCATTACTTTAGTTTTACTGCAGTTCATTTCCAGGTTGTGGTCTTGAAGCCAATTTGTTACGGTCTGTAATGTACTCTTTAATATTGAATCCGTCTTTTCGTTTTTCTCGCATTTTACTAATATTGAGACATCATCCGCGAATAATATAGGTAACGTTGTATCATTATTAAATATTTTTGGCAAATCATTTATATAAATAAGAAAAAGTACGCAACCTAGAACGCTTCCTTGTGGTATTGCACATTTTAATTTTCTGGTATTTGATCTTATTTCTATTATTTCCCTATTTTCAATGTCGTGATCTTCTATTTGGACGATTTGTTTTCTATTATTTAGATATGATTGAAACCAAAGATAGGCAGGTCCACGTATGCCTGAGCCATACAACTTCTGAAGCAATATACTATACACGACTTTATCGTAGGCTTTCGACATATCTAATAATAAACCTAGTACAATTTTCTTTTCATCTATTAGTTGGAGTGCTTTTTGAATATATGTGTATACTGCTGATGTTGTGGATCTTGTCTTTCTAAAACCATTTTGGCTATCATCTAGTATGTTAAATTTTTCTAGATATGAATATAATTGATTACACATAGCTCTTTCAAACACTTTTGAGAATGTTGGTAAGAGTGCTATGGGTCTATAGTTGCTTGGAATCTTTTTATCACCTTTCTTATGGATAGGCTTGACTAGTGATATTTTAAGTAGGTCCGGAAATTGACCGTCTTTAAAGCTCTGGTTAATTAGAAATGTTAATGGTGCTGCAAGCTCTTCTACACATTGTTTCAAAAGAATAGGTGGAATATTATCTATACCACAGCTGTGTTTGTTTTTTATTTGCTGTATGATTTTCAATGTTTCATTTTACTTCGGTATGACGTACATTTCATTTGTCAACGAAAAAAAAACATGATTGTAAGGTCTACTGCTGGGCCTTTTGTACGAGTTTTGATAATTTTCGAAAGTATGTGAAGTTTCCTTCCTGCATACTTTGAGTGGCCACTTGGTTCCTCGAAATTTTGCAAGTAAATGTATGGGAGGAAACGAAACTTTATATTGTTTCACAAACTATCGAAATTCATACTAAGGGCCTCTGAATTTACAAGTAATTAATTTTGTAAAAATTAAAAAAAAACGCAATGAAACGGCTAAACCGATTTTGATCAAACATAGCTAAGAACACTCCCGACTAATTCACCTGTCAAACAAAAAAACAAAATCAAAATCGGTTCATCCGTTTGGGAGCTACGATGCCACAGACAGACACACGCACACACCCCGTCGTTTTTGCGTTAGGGGTTAAAAAGATACAGTACGCCACGTTATCATTTATTATCAAGTTTTCTTTTATCGTTTTTTTTTTTACGAAAACAATTAAGAAATGAAGTCGCTTGCGAGTTAGCATATGAAGACTCATGATTTATGAAAACTCATGGTTGTCTCCTGAAACTATGTTGTTTTATTAGGTGATGTGCACCATCTATGTTTGAAGTTAATATGGTTTTTAATGCTTTATTAAACATTTCATTGTTTGATAAATAAAACTGTGAGCATAACATTGTTGTATGGGGTTGCGTATCGTGGAGCGAGGACCAAGTGAGATGGCATTCGGCAGGCCATATACCTCGGGTATGGGCAATGTGGCCATGTCATTAAAACCTGAAGAAAGTCTCCTGCTTTAGTAATTCAATGGTGTGATTCAACTATTATAATTAATCTTTAAAAAATTAAATGGTGTCTGCCCACGGCTTCGCTCGCGTTTTACCAGGATAAAATGTAGAATTTAGCTCAATCCAGGTCATAATCTATCGGAGTACCGAATTTCATCGAAATTGGCTTAGCCGTTTCGGCATGATTGAGTAACAAACATCCAAACAAATAAACATCCAATCATTGTACTAACTATGACATATTTATTATAATTAGGTAGTGGGAAAGTGGGATGAGTATCTAATCTATATCTGCGAACATAAAATACTTTCTAATTCTACGATGGACTTAGGATTCCATACACTATGAACGCAAAATATGACACCTTTTTTTTATTTTTTATAATTGGCGCCGCACGTCTTGTGCATTTGCCATTTTCAAGTATCTGTATTTTCACTATATTGTATTTTCAATATATTTTGCAACGTTACACTCCTTCCAAGTCGTCAAAGTCACAGTCAAGTCATATTTTAGTAAAACGGTGGCCAATTTTACATAAACTTTGGTAGACAATTTCCACCAATTTCAAAAGTCACGCAATTCACTTCCATTTCATTTCACTACACTTGTGCTTTTTAAACGAGCTACATTAGTTAAAATGCCACCAAAATAACACAAAATAACTCAAGAAAACACAAGGAAAAGAAATAAAATAAAAGTAGACAACGTCTCTTTTCGAAAATGGCGGGAAGAGTCTATGGCACCTTTGAAAATTAGAACGTTGACTAATGAGTTCAATACACTGCCGGTTAATACTCTAGTCCTTCAGATGTGTTCAATAATCAAGCAGCAATGGACGGATAAAACTAGTCAGAAATTGTTCTTCTTTATGCTTTTGAAACTCTTTTGGTTCGGACAGTTTATGAGCGCTGATTCAAAGGCCATTTACTTTAAGGTCATTGACCTACATAATCTTTATTATATTTTTTAAGATAAGTTTAAAGCTTTTGTAGCTTCTAATAAAATATTAATAAGTACCTAAGCACAGCTTTTCAATTTCCTTGCTTCCAAACATCAATGACATCCATCAAACAAAATATCCAAATTAAATAGAACTCATTTCGCGACTCCTTTCATAAAACCTCTTTCGTGTCTGTAAATAACACTGGCAGGTTGTAATCACATCCAAGAAAAATCTTTCTTTATTTTCGTATGAAATAGGGTTTGTTTTACGATGTACTGCTAAAATCTTTGAATTTGGACAGATCGCGCAAAAAATTGTTCGTTATTTCAAGGATTTTAGAGTATATTTTCCTTTGTGTCGCGTTGGGTTGTTGACAGTGGCAGGATCGGTGAAAATTATGCTTCGATTCGTATTCGAATCTCTTTGAGGCGATTTGTAGTAAGAACCCCATTGTGTACTTCAAAGGTATTTTTTTGCGGGTAGTTTATTATTACGCTTCTGCGAACAGTGAAAGATTGTTATTTGCGTGTACTTGGAAGTTAATTTGAATTTGCTGGATTTATTTTATTACGTTTTTAAAACACAGGTGCAAGTTAATTTATATTGATTTAATAAAAAACATGCACAAAACAATACTTAGGTCTAGGAGGACTTATAGTATTATCTGCCTGTCATCCTGGGCGTGCAAAAATATGGTAAGGCGTGCCTAACGAAAAAAGGTAAACGAACTTTAAAATTAAAATAAACAAAGTATTCAATAAGATTAAAACAGTATAGGTAACGAAAATATATTATGTATAATAATAATATACAACAAAAATAATCATAATACATCTAAATAAAAAATAATTTGGAGATTTCGGATTTTACTAAGACAAACGGAAGGGAATTTACCGTACCTACTTACATAAAACAGACTGTAACATAGGGGGGGAAAAACTGAAATAAGTGTCTGAGCACATAAGTAGTAATTTAGCTTCACGACAAAAAGTATAATGCTATGAGTATCTATAATTTGTACAATATGTGTGTGTATAATGTGTACATACGGAAACATAAAAACATATTGCTGTGAACTTTTTGGAAAGTGTCCAAAAAATATATAAGATTAGTATATCGTATTACTGCTTCTTTCTTGGTCTTTTTATGACCTGGTTAAAGAATAGTGGTCCAGAAAACCTTACGATCATGGAGAAAGAACCAGTGTGCTGAAATAATGTAGCAAAGGCTCCATTTGTTTTATCTCTTTTGAATTCGTAGACCCTCGAAGGCTTTTTGTATTTATTTCTAATAGTATGTAAATATTAAAAGTTTCCTCAAAACGTCAAAGAAACCAAGTTTACTTATATCTCCACCATCAAGAAAAACATCATGCTGCCCCTTTTATTCCTCGTCGCTACCTTTGTCAATATTAGTATTAGTCCATTATAGTTCTCCAACTCTACAAAAATAATATTGGTTCTACTTAAATTATTGAAACTCTTATGCTGCAATTTTTACAACCGATTTCATAAAAGTTCTAATCGTCTTTCAATGGGTTTACAAAGGGTTTGCAAGGCATTAGTCTAGTTCTAGTCTTGTAAATCCTTTGTAAATTCTATGTTCAATATTTAATAATTTCTGCTAGATTTGTAAAGTTACGCTATTTTATACCTCATCTGTTTTTTCATTTGTTTTTTCTCATCTCATGCTTTTTTTTAACTCTACATTATCTAGCCCCTAGCAAAGCAGAGTTTGTGTTATAGGTACTAGATAACTGATATACTTAATACAAACATAGATTACATAGATAGATATTTTTTATTATACATAGAAAGTACCCAGAACACCCTGAACAAATATCTGCAGATCGCACAAATATTTGTTCGTAGGCGGGAATTGAACCCGCAACCTCCAGCGTAACAGGCGAACCTTCACCCCCCGCGCTACAGAGGTCGTCTTGGATGTTTATTGTATTGGATGTATTCTTTCTTAGGGCGAATGTAGCAAGTGTTCTTCTATCTCACAACGTATGCATTTGGTACTCTTTACGAAAAAACTATCACACCTCTAAAGTAATTTAACTGTACTGATTTCAATCACACGACTAGATCTGTTATCTATTAAAAAGAAAACAAGTATTACAAATCTTGCGAGCCCTTACAAAACTGTGCTTTTGACCCTATTTGTTAGTCAATCAAGGTCTCAATTGGTTTTAAAACTGAATGCAATTTTAATTCAGACGAACACAGTGAGCCGACTTTTCAACGTAACTAATTTATTTTTGTATTTACTTGATAAGATCGTATTCAAATTCTTGCAAAATTGATGTTTTGAGATTATCAGCATTTTCCTTCTCTTCCTTTGTAATTTTAAATCTTTTATCTTCTTCTTTTAAGAATGAAGGTACTTACCTTATATCTCTTTCTCCAATAATGTAAGCAATTTGTTGGTCTCATTCAATTTGAAAAAGAGAAATTAGGTAATAAAATTATACAGATTTACGTTAACGCATAAAAAGTACCTACGTAAGAGGATTGCTTTTTCTAATTTTATTTGCGGAGGGTGGCTTTGTACCTGTGGTTTGTAATCTCTTTAAATTAGGGTGCCTACCCACCTACATGCCATCTGTCATTGTTGCTATACCAGGATTGAAAGTAGATACTTTTATTTTTAAGGTACTTTCATAGTAGTTGAGTTATTTCAAACTCACACAATGTTATTTTGAATAATTTATTAAGTTATTGATACTGAGATCCAATTTTTTAACCACCGACGCAAAAACGACGGTTGTTATAAGTTACACGTGTGTGTGTGTGTGTGTGTGTGTCTGTCTGACGCATCGTAGCTCCCGAACGGATGAGCCAATTTCGTGTTTTTTTGTTTGAAAGGTGAATTTGTCGGTAGTGTTCTTAGCTACGTTTAATCAAAATCGGTTCAGCCGTTTCATTGCATTAAGGTTTTTTTTAATTTTTACAAAATTAATTACTTGTTTGCCTAAGAACTTCATAACACTTTAATTTATTTAGTTTTCAACATGCGATGTAAACTTACCTACATCGTGTTTTCTAATTTCTTTATTTCTACCATTTCTAAACAAATGTAAAGACACGACATGAATAAAATTTGCAGCAAAATACGAAGGTACGTATTTTCATCATCATCATCTCGCTGCCCTTATCCCACTTAAGAGGGTTCAGCACAACGTTATTTTCTTCCATTCTACCCATCTCCCGTCATATACTCACGCCTTTCCTACAAATGCCATCTTTCACACAGTCAATCCATCTTATTTTAGGCCTACATCTACTCTTGTATCCATCCACATACGTCACTCTTCTTGTAACATGGCTGACTTCTCTCCACATAAAAACTAGACACCGCGTTAGACACTGCTTAACACTACATCCACTACATTGTTGTGACAACCGAAGGTTACGCAGAACCTGCGACACAAGTTTTTAAATCTTAGTGTAGGTTCTGCTCATCATAACACGTACTTCCATAATTAACTACATTTCAATTATACTAGATTATATGATATATAATAATATATAGTCATATGTGTTAAACTTACGTTTTTATGTTCTATTTTTGTTATTGTTATGTCTCTTTTATTTTGTCACCTATCGTAAATGATGTATTTTCTAGTTTTTAAATAAATATTATTACGATTATGATCATAACATGGCCATATCATGCTAATCTATTACTCCTCATCTTTTCTGTTAATAACGCTACTTTCAAACTTCCTCTGATAAACTCCTTTCTTACCCATTCTTGTCATGTATCACAACATTCGCATCGTCGTGGCATTTACTCTTCTTTCACTTATAAAAATACCAAGTATTGGAATTAATTATATTTTGTATTTATTTTAATCAAAACGCAATAAATAAAGTGAAATACCATAAATAACAATGGCACATCTTAGCACAGCACAGATCATAAACGACGTTAATTTTATTATTGAAATTGCAGTCAATTTATATCGCTAGCCTTAGATTTTCTAGAGGTATTTTAATTGTCTATTCGTTACTAATGCAAGATACTGCCTATCCTTTATGAACATTGCTTTAGTATTATAAGAAGTGCAGCGGTAAATCTAAGAGGCTTTTATTACTATGGGCAACATTGCGTTTTATAGCATACTAATTTTATTACTCTGTGTTTTAAATTTTAATAGAACCCTACCACATTTATCTCTACAATAAATATTTGCATTTATTTTAAAAACTGATTTGTTATTTTACGTAGTAGACAATTGGGAGCCATCTGATGTTTTATGCAAACTGCTACCTATTTCAATTAAAATTACAGTACCACCGATATAACTTGAGTGATATTGCATTGGACCAGTTACAATTGTCACGTGCCTTTAATATCTGTCCTTCCACTCCGACCAACTGAACCGACCAACTGGTTGTGCAGAATGGAACCCGATGAGGGGTTTTATTCCAATCTAACCAACTAGTTGATCAATCACCACCAGCAACCTCCAAACCAGAACACAAATACGCTGCTTGTTGGCAGAAATTGGTATCATGGTAGAATTCCTTCCCAAGAAGCTATGCAATACATGTCAAAAAGGGCACGAATTTAATCATCGATGTGCTTGACATTTTTCTATTCTATGAAAGTTACAAAGTTTACTATCCATTGACGTTTTTGGAAAACTTTACTAAGGACCAAATCAAACTCATTAAATGTTTTCTATTCCAGACGGATTCACCACCCTCTGAAGAGTCTACCGCAGAACCACCAGAAGGGTTCTTCTCATACATCATACCTGACAAGATCTCAGGGTCTATCTGCACAGCCGTGCTTTTCGTGCTAGGATGGAAGCTGTTCTCCAAACGGTGAACCCCAAGTGTAAGGATACAGGTATTGCATTGGTAGTAGTAAGTGATGGTAGCAGCCCGGAGGAGTTAACTTGAGACCCTGTTTGTTGAATTAACAACTCTGAGAAACGAGAAAGCATCTTCCCCACTTGAAAATATTTTGTCTGCAATTACTTATGTATTATTTATAGAAAGAAAAGAAAGTAAAAACATTTATTTGTGCCAGCAAACAAAATTCCACACAAAATGACACACACACGCACAGAAACAAAGAAAAATAAAACTAATGTGCGCCTCTTAGTACCAGCCACGCATCACTGACACAAATTGGCGTCCAGCTCAGCATTTGTTGTGTTGTATCTCACAGTTCATAGTTTCTTTATTTATAACTGATTATAGTTACAGGTCAAAAATAATAATATAAAATAGTGTAATAAATTGGTATGTTTCGTAATTAATTAAAACAAACAGAAACCATGATCAATTTAAATTAATAATAGTAAGGTACTTAAGTCATAACTTCTAATACGTAAAACGTAATGAAGTAAGCTCGTTACAACACAACACTGATCTTTCGCTGAAACCGTCTGAGTGAAAAACACGGATGTCTGCTTCACAATAAATAATTATACATAATTAATAAACAAATAATAATAACGAAGTATTTAATAAAAATAAAAGACGTGATTATTACAATTTAGAAATATTATCTCCAAAAAAATCTTATCTGCAAAACAAATCCGTGTTTTATGTTCTGGCATGTAAATCCAAGGATATCTTCGGGGTCATGACCAAATTCAATACCACTAGTATCAGGTTCATAACCAAATTCATTATAATCTAGGTCACCTTCAGGGCATAACAAAATTCAATACACCTAGGAAATCTATAACATCATAACAAAATTCAATTACTTCTAGGACATCTTCAGAGTCATAACAAAATCGAATACCCCAAGGACAATTCTTCAAGTCCAAGTAAAAAAAAACCGGCCAAACGCGAGTCGGACTCGCGCACGAAGGGTTCCGTACCATTATCTATAAAGACGGCTAAAACCATGTTTGTTGTATGGGAGCCCCCTTAAATATTTATTTTATTATATTTTTTAGTATTATTTGTTATAGTGGCAATAGAAATACATCATCTGTGAAAATTTCAACCGTCTAACATCACGGTTCATGAGATACAGCCTGGTGACAGACGGACAGAGAGCGAAGTCTTAGTAATAGGGTGCCGTTTTACCTTTTGGGTACGGAACCCTAACAATACTTTTAGGACATCTTAAGTCATGACAAAATTCAAGTTAGAACTTATTCAGACGTCTCAAGTTAACTTTTCGGGTTGTAAAGCAATGCTAGGTTACGAGCGTAAGATAAATAAACTTAGTTTTATATATGGCGCTACGCTTCAAATGTATATTTTTGCATATTTTTGTAATTATATCAGCGGAATAAAAAAATATTTGTAAAATGTTGTAAATACCTAATAAAAAATGTAGTTGAATTTTTTTATAACTCAAATTGTGACTTTTCTAATTTTATGCAAACTGTAGTTTTTGAATACCAATTTATATAATGAAATTATAAAATGTATCTCATAAATTATAATAAAATAATCACATTGTATTGAAAATGTCAATTTTACATTCCGCTTTTGATGTTGAATTTTTTATTGTAATAAAAATTATAGAAACGTAGGGGAATCGATTATAAGAAAATGTAAGTATGGACCAGTAATGTACTTTTTTATAAAATAAAATATAAAAATTATTATAACTGAGCAAAGTCCATATTTCCACAAATTGTTCCAAAGAGAGCCTAAAATTTATCATCGATTGATCTCATTTTTATTTTTCTATATTAAATAAAAATGTTTATTTTAGATCATAATTATAGCATTATTTAAAAATAAGGGTTTGTGCCAAGTTGTTTGAAATGGAAATTTTATAAAAGATGGTTTATATTAATTATGATTTATTATTGTAAATAACTGTGTTATTAATATTGATTTATTTGCTTCCGTAATTCTGTATTATCTTGCTTTCGAGTTGTCCTGGATAAAATCAATCTTGTTGGTCCTGCTTCTCAGGATTTTGATATAAAATTTATCATTTCAATCATACTTTGCAATGATTTAATTAAAACAATTATTTTTGAAAATGTATATCTATTTTTGTAGTTGATGCTATATTACTATACTCATTTTAAATATAACGATCAGTCAAACGAACCTTTTCTTTTTAAAGTGGACAATCCTAAATTGAATAGGGAACAATTTTTTCGGGATCAAGATATTTTTTGTTCGTTTTGATAATCAGCTTAGCAAATATACTGTACTTATTTTAATAAGAATGATAATTATTATCTTAGTTTTTAATGTACCTGTAATTATATTGAAAAATGTGTTCAAATGTGATAGTGTGTTTATGAAAGAACACAATTTTAAAAGAAGTTTTCCCAATGATCTCTCGAAAACTCTTATTTGTCTAGTTTTTGCTAACGAATAAATTAACTATATTCACTATGGAATTTATTCGTTTGCAAAATTAATAAATAAAATAAATATTAATTGTCAATGCATATAAGAGTTTTGTAAATAAATTAAAATTGGTACGCTATTGTAACCATATAATCAAAAAATAGCGATTAAAAATTCAAAATTGTATAACCCTGCTTGACGTTGTAAGCCTAATACTAGTTTTTATGGAAGACGAATGTGTCGGAATGCCAGGATATTTAATTTTGTAGGCAAAAACAAAGCTTATGTGCTTTCGGGTTTCGTTGTGGATGGTACAATGACATTATTTATGTTATATACTTTGAATTTCTACTAGACTTTCCAACGAAACGTAAGGACAATTCAAGACACGTGTTCACTTGACAACGACCGCTAAGCAACTGGGCCCAATTTTTGTGCTAATGGCTGCATGTGGAACAGGACATTTTCAGACAAAAGCTGTAAGTTTTGACACATCTTGTAGCTCAAAACGCTCAAAACAATGTCTATTAGCGCGAGAATTGCCTTCTAGATCTTATCCGCAGGAATAATTTGTTTCTGCTTTTGGTTTAAATTTGGTTTAGCTGATTTGGTATCACGAATCTGAGTGATTGATAAAAGCAGAGTAGACGTTCTGAAAGAAGTTCGATCGATCTCTGCAACAACAAGTCTTCCCGAAGAAAGGTAATTCGTTTTCGTTCAAATGATTAACCCGATACGAAATATACTTAGCGTAATATCAGCCGTAGTTTTGCTTTGGTATTATCGTTCAACATTAGCGGCATTGGCCTCTAGGACTAAGTCGAAGCATGCCGACCGATCAATCAGGCTCTCGTTGGCACGCTTGCTTTCGTCGTACTTTATAGTAACTATTTTTATGACCGGATGCGATATTATATTGCATATTCTTTAAATGCGTGATTAACTTATTATGGTGAAACGTTTCGCATGTGGCGCGAAATTAAATTTTTATTGTGTATTTTGTTCATCACAGCTCTTCAGCACATCTTGAGATACCGAAACCTGATTTTGCGAAAATTAGGAGAACTAGCACAAATGTTCTGAATTCTGATTGATAGTTTCTCATAAATATTATGATAAACTAATGATATTTATTTAATGAGGCACTTTCAATCAAAATATTTGTAAGTTCTCCTAATTTCCGAAAAATTAGGTTTCGCTACCTCAAAATGTGTTAATGGGCTGTTATTAGCAAAAAACACAATCAAATTTGAATTTCGCACCTCAAGCTAAACGTTCCACCTTAAACATATTCAATTACAACCTGGTCTATAGTTTTGATTTAAAAGTTGTTAAAAATTGATATTTTTAAAAGATTCCTAAACGAACATACGGCTTCCATAGAAACGCTAATACTGCTGTAATTTAACTCCAAAAATAACTCTTAAGTATTCAAGTAATAATATTGTAAAGAAGAGCAATATAATTGTATTTTTTCAATACAATTTAATTTGTAATTAATATAACTTTCATTATCATCATCATCATCATCACTATAAGCAGGTTGACGTACAATGCTGGACACAAGCTTCTCTAGAATGCCACGACAAACGGTCATGAGCTGCCTCCATGCACCGACTTCCTTAGACCTTAGTATTTAATCGCTCCATCACTATGGAAATAAAATAATGCAATGCCCACCACTGTGGGAGAAGCGTCTGTCCTACATTGCGTTGCCCGGTAATTACATTTATAATTGCTTTTTCAAATGTATTAATTTTATGTACCTATGACGAATTAATATTTTTGACTACCATACAGTTTACAATATTTATTAACTTTAATAAAATTAATTACATGTTATTTTTTAATTTTCTCAAGTTACTGAAGCGTGATTTTATTATTATTATGTACATTTAGTAAAATGACCTGTAAATTTAAGGTTAGTTTTAGTTCTTTATTTTTTATTTTTGAGCTTTGTAAAATAAAGTATTGTGACAATTTTATAGTTAGTAAGATTTTATTTTAATTAGTCACAACATTTTATACCACTGCCAATTTATTTTATCTGTTTTGTATTCTTATTTTGAAAATATACTTACATTTATAAATATTTGTTGTTATTTTATTTGGGTACCGTAGGTATTTATTTTATTTAAATTCAACTGCTTACTGCACTTACAGTATACACCAACGCGTGCAAAAAGCCAAAAAATAGGTACAAATATTAAAAACTACTTAACTTAGAAAACTAATGGAAGAACTTAAGAAAACATTAAATTTTAAAAAAAAAAAAATGGTTTCTGGTTTCTGAGCAACCAGGGCGTTAAGCAAATTAAGAGCGTGAGCATACCGGGTGGTTTGCGTTCGAATCAACGGGGTTGCAAACAGGCGCGGCGCGCGCCGCCGCTGGTCCAGCGCAGACAACGAGCAGCGAGCCAGCGCGGTCGGGTTATCAATCCTGTTGTTGAGCATCAGATAATAGTGCATCAACAATGCACACTTGCGTCTAACTCCAGGGAGTTGATGCCTACCATTCCGGCGACGAACAAAGACGGATATAAATAAGGATAGTATCCATGTTTTTTTAAAAAAAGATAACAGGCAAATTTCCTTTGAACGCGTTCTAGCATAATTATTTATTTTTGTTCGTGTGGGTCCCATACGAGAGAGCTATACTCTAATTTACTCCTCACGAACGCGTAGTAGAGAGTTATAATGGCATTCCTATCATGGAACCTAGCTGTTTGTCGCGTAACGAATCCCAAGGATTTAAAAGCTCTGTTACATACATCCAGGATATGCGGATTAAAGGTTAGTTTTACATCCAAAACCAACCCCAAGTCACGAATTTCCGTGACGAGCTCAACAGGAACGCCAGATATGTGGTAATTGTACTGGAGAGGTGCGCTTGACCGGGTGAATGAGATAGTTTTACATTTCGAACTGTTAAATTCTAGGTGATTACATTCTCCACAGTGTACCACACTGTCGATGTCCCTCTGCAGTGCCTCTCATTCGATCGTGCTACTTACTCACAGGAATAGCTTCAGATCATCAGCAAACATGAGATACTCCGCTGTTCTGACAACCTTCGCCAGGTCATTTATCATGATGAGAAACTGAGTGGGTCCCAGTGTGCTACCGTGTATGTATATTACTCAATCTCAGTCACTCGACCGCAGTAACTTGTAACATAACATAATATATCAACATAACATAATATAAGATTCGTTGGTATAATATTTCAAATCAAAAATCTATATTCCACGATGGTGTAATCCACTTGTGAAAAGAGGCCCATTGAGGCTCTGCCTACCCCTTCGGGGAAAAAGGCGTGTGTCTATGTATGTATGTATGTATGTATGTAAAAATCTTTATTTCAGGCTTATTGGAAAATGTACAAAAACCTAAACAATAAACTCATTGCAACATAAATACCTTAAAAACTAACATACATATAAAAAAACACTTTTATTGTAGACGGCGACGTATGACGCAACTGCGCGGTGTCTCGTGTCAAGCGTCCGAAGAACCTCCTGAACTTGACACCTATTGGCCAGAACTCTCTATTTATTTGTCCTAGCTGCTAGCTTATTATGGAATGTGTTATTACTGGAAGAAAGCGTTAGCCGAGTCAGTCGTGGGAAGCAATGGCGGCGATGAGCTCACCAGTTGCCACGTCTATATTCCACGATGGTACAACCCACTATGAAATGAAGCCCATTGAGGCTCTGCCTACCCACTCCGGGGAAAAAGGCGTGTTATAACATATGTATGTATAACATAACATAATACTCGACAGTCACTTATATAGTTCAGAATATTTACGTCGATGGTTCAGAAGCCCAATTCTGTTATTTATTTTACAGGCACACTGCAAGTCGACCGAATCGAGACTGTATTGTGAATTGACTGAAAATTTGTTATACTGCTCCCTCATAACAACTATATAGTCTACTTTCGATTCCTAAGATTAGGATAGTGATATACACCACTAGGTATTCCAAATATACCATAAAATAACTGGATATAAAGTATTCGGTGCAAATTCAATCTATGGTATATATGGTGGTATCCTTAACCTTTTTATCTAGTGAAATCATAAATTCAATACACTATTTGAATTACTTCACTCGATAAAAAAATATCAAAGATTTAAAATTAAAACATTTTAAAATTAAAATACCATTTTTGACTTACTTCTAACATGTTTTTATTTTTTAAACATTTCTAGAGCTCGTTATAACCATGTTGTGAATCTTCGTTGTGTTAAATGAGATCTCACTGTTTCTACTAGTTTTATTATTGCACTACAGATTTTTGTGTTGGGTTTTATATCACCAAATAATCTCGTTGAAATAAAATCCTTCCATCAAAACTTTGGCCAATTTCCCTTCAAATATAAGTAAAGAAAACTCATACGAAGTCTGAGCGCTATCCATCTAAGTTAGATGCGTTTCGCAACTTATCCGGTTAAGTTGCAGATAAGTTGCGGTTAAGTTAGCTTAGCGTGGTCAGTTAAAGTTGATGTATTTCACTTAGATGTGTCTTGGATGGGTTTATGATACTGCAGTTTTCAAGTAGTTTTTGGACGGTATGAACTTAAGAGATTCGATAAAGTTTCATTCAAGAACTACATTTCCTGTATTTCATCAGATTGTGTTATTTATAGCCTACACAGAAGGGTGTAGATGAGATAGAACCTCCAGTTTGGGCTCAAAATATTCCTTTGCGACGACATCACGCTCCAGAGTCTGATGATTACCAGCTTAGGGTTAACAGGATCTCAGGTAGGTAATACTGAATCTGAATCTTTTAAACTAAAAAAGCTTAAACTTCAAATTAGGATGACGTTACATCGTCCTCCCGCAGACTTTAGTAAAAAGTCAAACACTTTTGTAAAAGTTATTATGCGCATTTTGTTGTATTTAATTAGGCCTGAAATTCAGAATTATGTCCAAATTCTCCCAGGAACTTCATCATCTGATCCCACCATCTCCTTTTCACCATAGGACGAGCAGGTGCACGGCTCGGTACCATCCTTACCTCATTAGTATACCCTCTATTCGTACTAAACGATTCAGTTCTACCTTTATAATGCGAACTGTGAAGGAGTGGAACAAACTACCGTCGTCTTTCTTTCCTGAAAACTATAATCTGGGTATCTTCAAGGCTAGAGTGATGCCTTCTAGAACTTTGTGCTCCATCTTCGGTCACATCGTCACTGAACAACAGGTGAGATCGTGGTCAAACAAAGGTCTATCAATGTTAAAAAAAAACTCCTATCGATAAAGAGTGCTGTGGCTTTCATTAACACCTCATGAGCATGAGATGATGACTTCCAGACGCAAACACCTGAATAAGTTATGACAAACTAACAAACACATCGTCATGCCATTAATTTTTTAGGATTTCCCGATGGTTTCTCTGTGATTCCATCATGAGATCCTGAATTGTTGAATATGGGAACACAGCAGGAGCATGGTCTACTCGTATTTCCGTTATCCACAATATTATGTCCACAAACAAAAAACTAGCTTTTCAAATTCGTTCACAATCGACGGAGGTATCGGTGAACCTATATAAAAAAATCATGTAGATGAATAGAACCTTCTCCTTTTCTGAAGTTGGTTAAGGCTTTGCTTACACCAGAAATGTGCGAGGATGCGTAGCGAGGGATGTATTTGTTAAGAATAAATAGAATCACTTCAATAACCTAGCCTCGCTCAGCGCAGCTCTGGTGGAAACGGCTTAGCAGAGCGAGTTTCTTTTGTGCGTACAAAACAAGCGAGTGTGCGATATGTGCGAGGGATATTTGCGAGGGATGTGAGCGAGGGATCTGTGCGAGAGATGTGCGCAAGAAATGTGTGCGAGAGATGTGCGTGAGGGATATGTGCAAAGGATGGACGCAAGCGAGAAACTACAGTCACTGTTAGAGGTAGATGTGTATTGTACGGAAAAGAGCCCGCTACACATCCTCGCACCGCTCATCTGCGCACCGTTTCACAGCGTCACTACGCATCTTTGCGCCACTCAGCTGCCTAGCACATCTCCGATGGAAACACTCACATCGTTCCACAGCCTCGCTACGCATCCTCGCACCGCTCATCTACCTCGCAAGTCTTTGTTGGAAACGCAGCCTAAAATTTTTTTTTTATACAACTAGGAATGACGGATCAAGCAGATAGCTCACCTGATGTTAAGCGGTACCCTCTGCCTATGAACAGTGTATCACAGCGGTCACGTCCAACTATGACGCACCCTATGTGGCATTGCACCGCGCCCGTCACCCTGAGACAAAAAGATGAAAAGTCTCATGTGACTGTAATTTCACCGGCAACCATACCCTTCAAACCGGAACCCGTCAGTGCGAGCAATTGGTACTGATTTGCGGCAGAAATAGGTAAAAAATCCAATGAGGTAATGTTTCTATATCAATTTTTAAATTGGAAATCACTAAATTTTTATATTTAATAACACGGGTCCTAGACTTATACTATTGCTTCGTATCATTGGTGCTTTCTTAGTCATCCTGCGTAAGTTAGAGACCAGTCTAATGATTCTGTAACCCCCCGGCTAGTGTTGTTACCTGTCAGGAATAATTACGGGACAGATTATTCCCATTGTGGCTAATAAGGACATTATTTACAAGTTTCGGTCCATTCCGGACATTCCCAGCTACTTCAGTGCAACCAGCATCAATAAATTAAGAAGTCTCACCGTAATTAGTAGAGATTTGTGGTATTTGTGTTTTAAAATTGGTCGGCTATTTGTGGATGTTTTGTACGAATATAACAAAATTTATTTTAGGAAAGTTTAGTTTTGTTCGAAGTTTTGAGATAATGAAATAAATAAGCACAAGTGCGAGTAAGAATCGTAACCTGGGTGCTTCAGTGCCGTTATCTTGGTGAGAAAGTGAAAATAGCGCAGAAATACCGTAAAAAATCAAATAATTCAAAATATATATATTTAAAAGCCGCCCAAGAGCGAGTCGAACTCGCGCACGACGGGTTCCGTACCACTATATATCAAAACGGCAAAAAATCAAGTTTGTAAAAAAAAACCCACGGTGAAAAGAGACCCATTTGAGGCTCTGCCTACCCTTTCGGGGAAAAAGGCGTGTGTCTATGTATGTAAGTATGTAAAAAAAAAAAACGAAAATGTGGTCTCCCATCCAAAAACTGACCTCGCAGATCATTGCTTAACCTACATTTGGAAAAAATCACGTTTGTTGTATGGGAACCCCCTTATATATTTATTTTATTATATTTTTTTGTATTTGTTGTTATAGCGGCAACAGAAATACATCATCTGTGAAAATTTCAACTGTCTGACTATCACGGATCATGAGATACAGTCTGGTGACAGACGGACAGACAGACAGACAGACAGACGGACAGCCGAGCCTTAGTAATAGAGTCCCGTTTTACCCTTTGGATACGGAACCCTAAGAACTACTAAAGCTACTAAATTTAAGATGCTATATAGTTCAACAGGAAGTATCAGAATTACTTGATGAATGATTTTACGCAGTTCAACGTATTATATTTTACGCAGCTCAACATATTATATTTTACGCAGCTCAACATATTATATTTTACGCAGCTCAACATATTATATTTTACGCAGCTCAACATATTATATTTTACGCAGTTCAACAAATTATATTTTACGCAGTTCAACATATTATATTTTACGCAGCTCAACATATTATATTTTACGCAGCTCAACATATTATATTTTACGCAGTTCAACATATTATATTTTACGCAGTTCAACATATTTTATTTTAAGCAGCTCAACATATTATATTTTACGCAGTTCAACTTATTATATTTTACACAGTTAAACATATTATATTTTACGCAGTTCAACATAATTATATTTTACGCAGTTCAACATATTATATTTTACGCAGTTCAACATATTATATTTTACGCAGTTCAACATATTATATTTTACGCAGTTCAACATATTATATTTTACGCAGTTCAACATATTATATTTTACGCAGTTCAACATATTATATTTTACACAGTTCAACATATTTTAGTTGAATTGAGCTAGATTTCACTGCTCAATTCTAGAAAGGATCCCTCAATCTAATAACGAAAACGGTTGCAGTGTTGTTGAGGTAGTAACGCGTTAGTGGGGCCCGGATATCAAACCTGGTACCACAGCACCCAGACCCGAAACAAATATGTGCAGATCATACAAACATAATTGTGTCCCGCAGCGGGAATTAAACCTGCAACCTGTCGCATCTCAGCCAGCATCTCAACCACGCCACAGAGGTCGTCATGATGAGGAACTAAGGTTAAGCCATAAAAGAATATAAATTACCGTGGCTTGGTATCATTTTAGAATAATTACGACTATACACCACGTATAGTCTATTCTCGTATATACTATCGTATTAACTATACTCCTGCTGACGTTTCGTTGACCATTTAGAGCTCATAAAGAAGGACCTTTAATTGGTCAACGAAACGTCAGCAGGAGAATAGTAAAGTGAGTGGAGTTTAGCGATCAAATTAATAGGTAATAAGTTTTTTGTGAAAAATGTGTTTTTCAATACAAGCTTTTATAAAATTAGTGATCGTAACCGTGTGTTGATCAAAATGAGCCTAAAAACGGCCAGTCTACTATTATCCCTCGAAGAGTTCCGTTGTCCATCTTCCGTCTCCATCATCAGATCAGCGCGCTGTTACCATAATATTGCATTGTCATCGGATTTTGACCGATATGCAAAATATCATGTCAATAGGTTGAGGATAACTGCTTTAGAATCCAAAAAATTGCCAAAGCTCTTTGATACTCTAGAACCGCTTAGCCAACGCAGAGCCATCGGATTTCTTTGCGTGTTCTACCGCCTCTACAACGCGGAATGTTCCGACGAGCTTTTCGATCTCATCCCGGCATCGAGATTTTACCATCGCTCTTCCCGACACCGTGACAAGGCTCATCCGCACATCATAGATCCCTGGGTTTCTCGAACGACTCGTTTCTCGAGATCGTTTCTTCCCCATACTTACAAACTATGGAATGAGCTTCCATCTGAGGTTTTCCCGCTTGGTTACGACATGTGTCGCTTGAAGAATTTTTTTCATAAATCCCTTCAGGCAGCGCATCGAGAATACTCTGGGTGTTGCCGGTGTCTATAAGCGACGGTGACCACTTCACATCAGGTAGGCCGTATCTTAGTTTGCCTATTTTATTAAAAAAAACAAAAAAAAAAAAAACTGTTGCAAGATTCCATCCTGACATACATTGCAAGTTAATATAAAGCTTGTAAAAATTCAAACCCATGATTTTTGTTTTAATCTTCCCATGACAACATATCGTGGGAAAAGCTAGAAACAGCAGGTATCTCTTAATAGATTTAAATAAAAACGTGTCGATTAATTTCGATTTGCAGATTAAGCACACCCCATTTACGTGGCTCCTTCCAAATAGGGGTGCATCATTATTATCTGATCAAACATCATGCTATTTTTACACGACTGCCCAAAAAAAAGTGTATTGTTTTCATGTAGTTACCACTGACCGACCGAGCGAGCGAAGCGTACATACTACATACATAGACACACGCCTTCTTCCCCGAAAGGGGTAGGCAGAGCCTCGATGGGCCTCTTTTCACAGTGGATTACGCCATCGTGGAATATATAGACGTGATTGCTTCCCACGACTGACTAGGCTAACGCTTTCTGGCAGTAATAACACATTCTATAATAAGCTAGCAGCCAGGACAATGAATCTTATCAACAAGTCCGGGTAATCTCTTGGTCGGCTTTTAGGACGTCTTGAGGCACTACCATCCACAGACTTCCTGCGACCTTTAAAATGCCGTTGGTCCCCCGAGAGGGGGGGCCTTTGTCTTCTACGTCATCATGGTCGCCACTCGAGAACCTTGAATATTATTTTTGACGTTTGTGACATAGACACTAGATCGTAAATAATTAATTAATTCGTAATTTCTTATTACGAGAATGAGCAGTTTTCCTAGTGTCATTTTAGTATGAATTATCTCTCGCTAGATGGCGTTGGCGACAGTTTTGGTAACAGTAAATATTTCAAAACACGTAACTATCACAAAAATAATAATAATAATAAATTTTATAGGATTTTGATCTTTTTAAAACTTTTTACGTGGGTTGAACGAAGCTCTGTACTGACATGATACAATTTTAAAAGTAGGTAAATAAATACTAATAGTTACGCGAGTGCCATCTCTTGACGATGAAAGAACTAAATAAACTAATGAACTAGCTAAACTGACAATGACACTTGGAAAACTCCTCACTGGGCTTCTGGTAAAACGCGAGTGAAACAGCGGGCGGATACTAGTTTACATCATTTAACCACGTTTGATAAGTTGTAGCCATAATACAATATATCAATTATAATTTCATTTTAATGTTGATTGATAGTTTCATGATTTCCATTTCAATATCCAAATTATTTTAAATCCGCAAAATCAAATCAGTTTCACTTCTACCAACAAAACTATAATGATTGACATCCATCAAAAATCCAATCTATCCAATATTGGCCGTCGACTGGCAGAATGTCACAACCGAACAATTGCTATTTTTGCATATAAAAAAATTCAAATTGCTTCGTTCGCACTATTAGGCGCGGTATCGGATAAATAAACAAATATTCTTTATTTTGATATTCAAATTTGTGGGAGCCGCGAACTAAGGGATTTGCATATAGACAAGATGGCGATCATCGATCATCGATGATTTCTATTATGTTGGCGTTTGTTAAATCACGGATTGTAGCTAGATGGGTTCACGCATTCTTTTATGTAAAGGTATGAGAAAAATATGATAATATCTAAGTAAGAATTGAAATTACAGGCACATGAAACTTTGTATCTTTATGTCACAGGGCCCCCAAGACACAACACAAAAAATCTAGTACTCAGCAATTAGTATACAAAAATAAAAAATAACTTAAAACTAATTTAAAAACTTGGTTTGTTTGGTAAGTTGATAAGTAGAAAGGCAACGATGTGTGTTGTGTGGGGTCAAACAGGTCCCTGTTTCAGGATATGCTGCACCAGACCTAGGTTCACATAGGGTGCGTCCTAGGTGGACGTGACCTAGGAGGTAATGCATTGTTAAAGGCAGAGGTTACCGCTTAAGGTTTTAACGCAAAATTACCAATATTAGATTTTATTTTTAACTGACTAAATCAAGTACAATATTCAAATTATAAATATGCATTGATACTACATTATAAATCCGAGGGATCACTGTACCAGAAACACGATAAGACAATTTTTTCTCGAAAGAAAAATAATCCAAAGTTACGTCTAAATTTGCTAAATATTGTTATTGGGTAAAAAACTAGATAGATAAAACCAAAACAACAAAGCCGAGGGTTTACTGTATAAAAATTTTTTTTTTTTAATCAAAAATATGTTTTGTAAAATGATCTATATTTTACGAGATATTCAATAAAAACTGATCTTACGAGCCGCGCGAGGCGTTCTATTTGTTTGAATATTTCTGCAAAATATTGTTTTGAAGTTTCAGGATTCTAGAGTGGCGACCACAAACCGGACAACGCATTGCAAAGCCCTCGAACAACGACTATTTGAAGGTAGGCAGGGAGCCGAGGCAGCTCAAGACCGTTCGTCGTGGCATGTATGGGATGGCCATGTCCAGCAGTGGACTTGTACAAGCTAATGATAATAAAATGACAAAATGACATCTACAAATTGTATCTCGCAGCATCTCTATATAGAGCAGGGTTCCCAAACTGGGCGATAACGCCCCCTTGTGGGCGCTGCAGGCCTATAGGGGGGCGGTAAGAGACCCAGAAAAATAATGGGGGCGTCAAATCAGACACACTTTCGCATTTTAATAGTTATTAGTATTCCTAGATAAGTAATCTTCGTAGATCGGGCAATCATGTTTTAACAAGTTTTTGTTAAATAACCTGATTTGTGCATGTTAATTCTCCGCTAATATAGCTCACAATAATTAATTTAATTTGAAGTTATAATGGTTTTTACCTACGTAGGTGAAAAAATGGGGGCGCCAAAAATTAATTATGGGGACGCTATTAAATATTTTTTCTCAAAGTGGGCAGTACACAAAATATGTTTGGGAACCCCTGCTCTAGAGTGAATGCTTTAATTCTACTAAGGTATATCGTGTTTGTTTTTATATATAACTTTATTTATAGACGTTTATTTATTACTTTGGAATTATCATAGTTATGTACATATTTTTCACTCGAATCGGGATATTTACGTGATCATGGCGCATGCAACTGTGCCTAAATATCGGGAATAATCAAAACTCAAAAATCAAGGTAGTTTTTTTTGTTGTAATACTACCTCCCCTTACGTTCTTTATAATCCCAAGGTCGCCTGGAAAAGATCACTTGGCGATAAGGCCACCCATTGTACCACCGTGAACTAGTTTGTAAGATAATTTGCTACTTGAATGACGGTACAAGCAAATGGCCCACCTGATGTTATGCGATAACCTCTGCCTTTAACAATGCATTACCTCATAGGTCACGTCCACCTAGGGCGCGCCCTATGTGGCATTGCATAGTGCCCACCACCCAGAGACATAAAGATGAAAAGTCTCATGTGCCTGTAATTTCACTGGCACCCATACCGTTCAGACCGGAACACAGCAATGCGAGCATTACTTCTTTGCGGCAGAAATAGATATGGAGGTAGTACTTCCCCGGACGGACTCTTTCATAAAAAAGCTCTAGTACTACTCAAAGTATGCTGTTATTTCGTTTTAAGGTGAATAGTGATCCTCTGAAGGCTGTGGACTGTCTTGCACGTTCGTCACAACATCTCCAGCTAATGAACCCTCAGCATAATGCAGCTCGTTACTCAGACTCCTTCACAATTACTGGTGTTCGACTCTGGAATAGTATTCCTCACGAATATCGTGGGGTATCCTCAGTTGATGTTTTCAGATCTAAAGTTTATAATCATTATCTCACTCTCATTATCAAATCCTACAAATAATTTATCTCCCAAAATGTGTTCTTTACAATTAATGTGTAAGTAAGTACCTATAAATATATACTATGATATATTATGTATTTTTTTTAAACTAAAATAGGCTTGCGTTTGGCTACATCTCTCCTGATGGGAAGCGACGATGAGGCCTATTTAAGCACGCTCGCCTGGAAGATGTCTATTAACTCTTCGTTTGATGATGCCCAAGTTGTATGATAAAGGGAATAAAGAAGCCGGAAGAGAGTTCCAGGCCTTTGCTGTCCGCATGATGAAAGAGCTTCAGAAACGGTTTGTACGCGACGGTGGTCGGTCAACAACAAAAGGGTGAAACGCCTCTCCACGTCTGCCAGTCTGGACATCCAAATCCGTCCAGCCGTTTCAGTGTGAAGAAGTAACACAATACACACACACAAACTTCCGCCTTTATAATATTAGTGTATTGTGATATTTAGTTTATATTTAATGCTACATACTCTATCCTCAAATAAAAGTTTTGAGCCCTGCTACCTCTAAATTGTTTTCCACATTACACAAAGGTTAGCTGGAAGAGAATGCTATCTAGCATTTAGTTCGCTTATGTAGGTACAGTACTTTTTAAGTTGTGCAATAAAGAATTTTCTATCTATCTATCTAAGGTACTATCTATCTATCTAAGGTACTATCTATCTATCTAAGGCACTATCTATCTATGATAATTTATGATGTTGATGACCGCTTAAACTATTAGGAATACTTAGTTGTATAGGGCTTGACATTACGGGTACATACCTACGTTGTCACTAATGGAAGCAAATTGCTTTCGATATTGGCGAGCACATCTGCTGCTGTGCTGTAATTGGAAACTGATTAGCGACTGTCGTAGTCCGTACACGCTTATTGATTTGACAAGTTATGGAGGCCATTATTGTGATGGCATCCGGACCATCCGAGGTTTTCCGACAGAGAACTACGTTGACGTAGTAGCATTTCTACACCGTGGACTTTGAGTCCACGCACAAAAGTATCAGAAAAACGAGAAACAAAACGCAAAAAAAAACAATCTCCCGTCGTTGTCTTTTTGGCCTGACATTAAACACGAAGCTGATAAATAGTTAAAAGAACAAGGGCCCTTATTCGCTATGACCATAGGAGATTCCTTGCAAATAACGTGTGACGTCACAATGTATTCTATACGATGATTACAAGCAGATATCTTAACCAGCCCGTGTTATGTCACGTTTGGTCAAATCGAATATGGGGGAAGAAGAAATGAAAGAAGTTTCTAGTGAAAAATATTTTTTTGAATACAAGCTCTTATAAAATTAGTGATCGTAACCATGTGCTGATATTTTTTTTTTTGATGAAATAAATAGGCAAACTAACATACGGCCTTCTGATGTAAAGTGGTCACCGTCGCTTATAGACACCGGCAACACCGGGGGTATTGTTGATGCGCTGCCTACCCTGAAGGAATTTATTAACATTTTTATTGAAGCGACACATGTCGTAACCAAGCCGGAAAACCTCAGACGGAAGCTCATTCCATAGTTTATAGGTATGGGGAAGAAACGATCTCGAGAAACGAGTCGTACGAGAAACCCAGGGATCTATGATGTGTGGATGAGCTTTGTCACGGTGCCGGGAAGAGCGATGGTAAAATCCCGACGCGGGGATGAGATCGAAAAACTCGTCAGAGCATTCCCCGTTGTACAGGCGGTAGAACAAGCAAAGCGATCCAATGGCTCTGCGCTGGCTAAGCGGTTCTAGAGTATTGGAGAGCTTAGGATCGCCGATGATTCTAATGGCTCTTCTCTGTAGGGAGTCAAAGCAAAGCAGCTGGTACTTGGGTGCCCCGTGCCATAGATGGGAACAGTATTCAACGTGCGGCCTAACTTGTGCTTTGTAAAGCAACAGCCGTTGATTCGGCGTAAAATACTGCATAGCACGGTTTAGCACTCCAAGTTTTTTAGAAGGCAGTGCCGCTTTTGTTCGAGATGGCACCCATATTGGACCTCATTAGTTATCTCGACCCCCAGAATCCCGATACTTGCCAAGATGGATAAGGGAATGTCTTGGAATCGCGGCGACACATCGAACGGGGCCTTCTTAGTAGAGAACGCACAAACCTGTGTCTTTGTTGGGTTAAAGGTGACTAAGTTCCGGTCACCCCAATCGGAAACTTGCTCTAAGGAGCTCTCAACATCAGACACAAGTTTACGCCTGTTCTCATCAACTTGAGAACGAGAGGCGTTAGCGCGGCCAGAATAAAAGGTGTCACCTGTAATATCATCTGCATAACAATGAAGACCACTAATTTGCAGCATATCATTGATATGCATAATGAATAGCGTAAGTGACAACACTGATCCTTGCGGAACACCAGCATTGATAGGCTTTGGGTCTGAGCACGACCCATCAACAACAGCCTTGATGCTCCGCCCGGATAAGAAGCTGGCAACCCATTTGCATAGCCCCACTGGAAGCCCGTACATATTTATTCTGTGCCCGTACGATGGTAATTTCGTAAGAAAGGCCCCGGGCCAAACCCGATCAAAAGCCTTAGCGATATCTAGGCTAACTGCCAGGGCTTCCCCTCTACTCTTGACGGCTACAGCCCAACGGTGAGTGAGATAGACCAAAAGATCACCAGCCGATTGCCCATGACGGAAGCCGTATTGATGGTCACTGATCAGTTGGTGCTCCTCCAGGTATCCCATAAGCCGAGTGTTTATCACTCGCTCCATCACCTTACAGAGTAGAGAGGTTATCGCAATGGGCCTGTAGTTGGAAGGGTTGGTTCGATCGCCTTTTTTGGGGACCGGATGAACATGGGCTATTTTCCACGAAATCGACACGATACCCGAGGTGTACGACAGATCAAAGAGGTGCGATATAACGGAACACAGCTCAGGAGCACACTTTTTCAGCACAACAGCCGGAATGCCATCTGGCCCACTCGACATTCTCACATCAAGGGCTGCGAGTTCCTTCCGTACCACTTTATGAAAAAAAAATTACTTCCGGCATGGAACTCGAACACTGGGGTATTGACGGAGGTGTGGCACCCCCATCATGGAGAGTCGAGTTGGAGGCAAAGAGATATCCAAGAAGGTCGGCTTTCTCCTTTTCACTATTGGCCATAGAGCCGTCCATCTGCAGAAGAGGTGGCAGAGAAGACTGACAAAAGTTACCCTCGGCTACTTTGGCGAGAGACCAGAAAGCCCTACTTCCAGAAGGATACTCCGCCAATTGGTCCCCTATTCTGATTACGTGCTTACGTTAAAATGAGCCTAAACTCGGCCTGTCTACTATAATCCCTCGAGGAGTTCCGTTGTCCACGTTCCATCTCCATCATCAGATCAGTTCGCTGTCACTATCATAATATATTTTCATCGGAAGTTGACAGTTATGCCAAATTTCAACTCAATCAGTTGAGGATAACTGCTTTAAAATTCAGTTGCAAGTTTTCTCCCGGACATACCGACATAAAAAACTTGTAAAAATTAAAACCCTAACCACAGATAAAATAATACCAGGTCTGGTTAATTCCATACATTTTAGAATTAGTTCACACAAAATATCGATAGATGGCAGTACTGGTATCGCTAGGAATATTGAACACATTAATTAGATTATTTTTTCACTTTTTTTGACGGCATTGCGTAAATAGTACCTCTAGAAGACTTTTTATGTGATTTTAACTAATAAAATAACAAAAATCGTTATAAAATAGTTTTTTTTTTCAATGTTTTTACTGACATCTAGCAATTTCTAACCGAAACATTTTGATTGGGTTCTAAGGTTCTAAGTTTGGTCAAGAAACACATAGATGGCGTTGAAATAAAATCATGTTTCGGAGCAGCAAAAAAAGAATAAAATTATACGATAATATTTCGATAGTTACTCCACAGAGTAGTAAGAATACTAACGTGTTACTCTATGATATGATGTGATGAAATACGCTTGATTTCTCAAGTATCATCTAGTGCGCTGTAAAGAAGGCAAGAGAGAAGCGCCATCTAGTACGCTGTTAAGAAAACAAGTAAGAATGCATATTAGTACGTTAGTACCGAGCGCGCGCCACGGGCGCTGCTCTTGCGCGACTTATCGTGGCAACGATCGTAGTACTAAGATTGTCTCTCTGTTGTACGTTAGTATTATTCCTTACTCTGTGATAATACTAACACAATGAAACGGTTGAACCGATTTTGATAAAACATGTCTAAAAACCATCGCTAGAAAACCTGCTTTCAAATAAAAGAATGCATTCAAATCGGTTCACCCGTTTAAGAGCTAACGGTGCTACAGACAGGCACACACACGCATACATAAACTTATAACACCCCTCTTCTTTCTTCGGGGGTTATAAATTATAGGCTGTTTATTAAATTATATTTTTTTACAAACAAATCCGAATTCTAATCTAAAGGGCTTCTACTTTCTAAATGCAGATGCTTGACTTGTTGTTGAGATCTGGTACTACTTGTGACCCATACGTCTTCCCTTAAGTAGGTCTTGATACGTAAGGTTGAGGGAATTTGGAAAGTTTGCCCACTAATGTGTTCAAAAAGGGCTTTTAAGGCATTCATACATAGACACACGCCTATTTCCCCGAAAGGGTAGGCAGAGCCTCAATTGGGCATCTTTTCACCGTGGGTTGCACCATCGTGGGAAATAGACGTGACAAGTGGTGAGCTCATCGCAGCCATGCTTCCCACAACTGACTCTACTAACACCTTCTTCCAGTAATAACACATTCCATAATAAGCAAGCAGCCAGGACAAATCTTATACCAACGAATCTTACAAACAAGTCCGGGTAATCCCATAGTCAGCTTTTACGACATCCACGGGAGGAGATGGAGGGGTCTATTCTTAGGCGGGACACACGGCAAAAAAATATTATTACTCAAATAATGTGACAATGCAAGTCATATTTGTACATTATGGCGTCACAAACAGAAAATACTACGAAATAAAAATTTAAATAACAGAAGAATAAGGTCGTAAAGCCTGTATTACAGTCCTGCGCGATATAATGAAGTAACATGAGGTGCTGCACACCCCTTTTTAACTGTAGACTGTATCAGGAGTTTCAGGAGGGTTATTCTGAAATCATATTGCAAAAGTTATATAAAAATATGATTTTATTTAAAATAATTAGTGCATGACGTGTTTATTATTATAAACACGTCATTTTAAAGTTAAACATTTTCAAGTTTCAATTAAAAAAAGAAAACTTATAGAAGCAGTTCGTTGACTAGCGCGCGTAACGTGGTTGCTTTCGCTAGTGGCGCGAAATTCAAATTTTTGCGTAATTTTTGCACATCACAGCTAGTCAACACTTCTTCAGATAGCGAAAACTAATTTTCCGGTAATTGTATGACCTAACACACAAATTTTAATTTATATTATCACATAAATATCGTTAGTTTGGCTATGAAAATGCTTTAATAAAAAAAAAACACTGTAAAAACCATTTAAGAACAATCGTAGCTAAACTAATGATATTTATGTGATACTATAAATTAAAACTTGTGTGTTAGGTCATATAATTACCGGCTTATTCGTTTTCGCTATCTGAAGAAGTGTTGATGAGCTGTGTTGAGCAAAAACACGAACAAATTTGAATTTCGCACCACAAACGAAAGCAACCACCTTAATGTAGGGCTTCCAAGCTAATAACTGTATTCACGGCTAGAAGTCGCCACAGGAAACGCGTTATCGGCTGTCATTACTAAGTTATGCTCGCACAATCGCTTTTACTCCCTATCTTAGACCACGCCGACGCCAGCTTCCCTGATCTTACAGAAGAGCAACTCAATAAACTTGAGCGCCTCCAAAATCTTTGCATCCGATTCATATTTGGCTTGCGAAAGTATGATCATGTGTCAGAGTATCGCGCTAAGCTCAAGTGGTTGCCAATTCGTTTTCGCCGGAATGCTCATATCCTCATACTTCTATATAAAATCTTATTTGTTCCTTCCTCTCCAGCTTATCATAAAGATTGCTTCGAATTCTTTCATCACTCCCATTCCTTCAATTTGCGCTCTCCCATTACCCTTCTGTTGAAGACTCCGGCTCATAACTCCAAATTCTTTAGCAAATCTTTTACAGTGCGCGCTGTCCATCTGTGGAATGACTTGCCTGTTCACATCAGGCGCCAAAACGTTGCCGATTTTCAAAAATGATGTCTTTAAATTGTATCTCGCAGCATCTCTAGAGTGAATGCGTTTACTTTTTCCTTTCAATTCTACTAGGTAACTATATTGTTTTTTGTTTTTATATATTAACACGTTTATTTTTTTATTATTTATTATTATTTTATTGTATTTTTATTGTAACTTCACCTCCTCTCACGTTCTTTACAATCCTGTCCATCCAAAGGTTGCCTGGAAGAGATCGCTCTTAGCGATAAGGCCGCCCAATGTATCACCGTGAACTAGTTGTAAGTTAATATAAGTATGCTGTTATTTTATTTGTAAGGTGATTACAATTAAGAGTTTTCTTATCTATCTATTACTTGCAATTGTTTTCCAAAAGCATTTTAAAATGGGATAAATACAAACAGAACTGAATGTAAATTATATGTAAGGGGGGCAAGTTGACACTTAGCACGTTCGGATACACGTGAGTGATATACACATTCGAATACAGTCGAATGCATTTTTTATAATGATAATTAGTGCGGTAAATATCATTGATACCGTTTCGAACCCTGCTTCCAAATTCGGTTTAAGAAATTTATTTTCTTAAGAACAATATGTACAGTTCACATAAATGAGATTATAAAATTAAATCTATTATTAGTTGCTTAATTTGGTGAATAAGAACTAGTAATGAAGATTATGCATTACAATTACAAATTAATAATAATAAACGTAGGATAAGACCTACCTATATAATAAAAGGACAGCACTTTAATATGTACTCACTTAAAAATCATTACAACACTTAAAAACTATACACATTTTTTTTACACTTAAGAGTAGCTTGTTAAAATTTTGAAATTCGTGCATGCTCTTCTTTCGTGTGTTAGATTAAGTAATAAAGTGTTTTTTATGTGTATGTTAGTTTCTAAGGTATTTATGTTGATATGGGCTTACTGTTTAGGTTTAGTGCATTTCTCAGTAAGCCTGAAATAAAGATTTTGAATTTGAATTTGAATTTATTATAAACTTGCCAATCTGTTTTATAAACTGGCCAATCTGACTTACCTGTTTAATGTTTGTACGCTGAAATGCAAAATCTAGCGATCTTACCTATACGTAACAACCTGACATCTAATGCAATTGTATTTTACCTAGATTCATAAGCACTAAACTATTAATGATTATATGATTTCAAAAATTCTATAATATAATATTTTCTGGCATGCTATGAGAATAACCAAACATCAACTCAATCCGAAACACAGCGAATCAAAAAAGCAATATGTAACGAATTTGTTTTTCAATTTCGTACCAATTTTGCATACAGAACCCCGACCGCATAACACATCGAGCAACGCAGGCCTCCGTACCGGAGGGGAGACGCCATAGAGCTGTCAACCGATACATATTTATTCAGAAATATTTGGGGGGGGCTTCACGCACTCACTTACACTTTAATGCACACTTTTGTAACCAGTCGTTCTATCGCTATAAACGCACACATCTATAAACAGCAACACATCAAAAATCTTTATACACACATAGATGCTTTCTGTGTACAAACATCATGTTATGTCACAAAATTGACAGTAACATCCGTTCTAGGGACTTCCAGCATTCAAGTCGATAAATGAATAGTATCGATAACTTTTTGGTAAGAACTTACTTTGCCTACCACCAAGGGTCATTTAAAGGATTTAAGGGCGGCTAGGGATGAGGGGAGGGGTTGAACGCTCTCTGTGAAGGGGGAGTTGCTGAACCGCCCCACTTTTCGAGGATAGCATAGAGATCATTTTGTGGATAACTATGATATTTTAGATTAGTAAAAGGTAGTAGATAGGCTGGAGAGAGAGGGGGTAAACGCGGAAACTTAGAATATAGAGAAAAATCAAGAAAATTTTGAGTACCCCAGGTACAACCTTACTTTACACCAACTCATGAGATGATTAGTTCTTGGGAAAATTGAATTAGAATGTTGTTTAAAGCTTACAATAATTTCATAAAACTATGGGCTGGCAAGTCAAAAGAGACGAAAGGAAAGAAAAGGAAAATCCCACGACACAGGACGGACACTCAGGACACGACTTTTCTTGAAAAGGAGTAAACGAGTTCAAACTGGAAAATGCTTTTGTTAATTTATCGTGATCACGTATCCCACAACCTTGGTAGGCATGCAACTTTTTACGAAAAACTATCACACCTCTAGATTTGTAATATCACATAGTAATTTAAATTCATGTCTAGATAAGTTCACACATGAAAAAACTAGTAAAAATAACTTGGAAGCCCTTGCAAGCCTAGCTAGTAATATCTTGGAGCAACACGGCGGTCGCTGGAGGTCACACGAGAGAGACACGAGGAGGTCGCGGCGGGGGGCGACATCAAGTAAAGGCGTTCCCCTCTGGCTATGCACAATTTCATTTGGGCATACGCGTTAGTAAAACTGTTTTACTAACTGTTTTATAAACTATCCGTTGTAATTTAACATAGTTATTTAAATTCATCTCTGTGTTTAAATATAAACAATCAAGGAAAAGAAGCTTGCTAGCCCTCACCAAGCATGTTTTGCTTTTGCTAGTAATAAAATTGTATCATGATGGGCCAATTGCTCTGTCAGACTGAATCGATCGTGTGACGCATAGAGTAAAACAGTGTGACAGTGCTACAAATACTAAAATGCCGAATCGTTACATTTTCTGCTGTAAATCAAGGTCTGGAACATCGAATTTACGAAAAGATGGTGCTTTCTTTCACATTGTACCTAAGTGAATTTCATTATATATATATATTTACATACATACATACATAGACACACGCCTTTTTCCCCGAAAGGGTAGAGAGAGCCTTAAATGGGCCTCTTTTCACCTTGGTTTTCAACAGTTCTCAATAATATATATTTATTTTTATTTTATTTTTTGATGTTGGACACAGTTTACACATTATTATCTAGCCCCAAGCCAAGTAGAGCTTGTGTTATGGACTAGATAACTGATATCCCTAATACAGTACTACAACAACATTAGTACAATAGATAGTACATAGTACAACAGTACAATGCATAGATATTTATTTTGTATTAACATAGAAAATATCCAGAACACCCTGAACAAATATCTGCAGATTGTACAAATATTTGTTCTGAGGCGGGAATCAAACCCGCAACCTCCTGCGTTACAGGCGAACCTTCGTCCACTGCGCCACAGAGGTCGTCAATTTATGGCATAAAATGAATAATTTCAAATTAAAATCATAACAGTTACCTACCTTGTTACATACCAATACCTTCATGGTGATTGGATTAACGGTTAGAAAGTTAGGTTAGGTTAAGGCTATGGCGTCTCCCGAATAATATAAATCAAATTTCAATAGTTTGTAAAACATAATAAACGAGCATTTATTTTATCGATAAAAAAATCTACTTTATTATTGAGGCACATCACTAATTTAGTAGTACATAAGAAAACACGGGCAACTTACTTTCAGGAATTTTTGAGAAATAAAAAAAACTGTTAAATGAGTTAAAAGCTATTTCAGTGTGCATTGAGGCTGTTATTGTTACATGCATACATACATAGACACACGCCTCTTTCCCCGTAGGGGTAGGCAGAGCCTTAATGGACCTCTTTTGACAGTGGGTTGCACCATCGTGGGAGATAGACGTGACAAGTAGTGAGCTCATCCCTGCCATTGCTTCCCACGACTGACTCAGCTAACGTTAAACACAACGTGCGAAGATTGTGCAGTAACCTAACAATTGGCTATCAACGATTTTTTAAAGCTTCTTTATTTACTTTTAACTGAAAAGAGTAAAGTTATTTAAGTATGATCAATATAACCGATTTTGATCAAATTAACCACGCAGTTTTATTCTTATTATAAACTAAAAGCAACCCGCGGTTTCACTCGCATAAGTCTTGATCCTGTGGGAACATCTAAATAAAATTTAAAACTATTCCAGTGGTCCAGCTATCGCCGTTCTAAATTTCATCCAACCCTTAGAAATTTTCGCATTTATAATATAACATACATACAAACATACGTAAACTCACGCCTGTTTCCCAGAGAAGTAGGCAGAGACCATGAATTTCCACTTGCTACGATCCTGGCATACCTGTTTTGCTTGATTTACTCACATCACATTCTTCATATATGCTCATTGGTTAAGGGTAATCTTGGCCTGGCCATTCTCCAGATCGACCCTGATCTAGTCTGAATACCTTCACCGGGTTCTCCCCCTTCCAACTGTCCCATGCATGCTCATCTTATGAACTAGTTTCGTCAATCTACTATCATTCATCCTTTAACCAATAACCCAAACCATCCAAGCATATCTTTCTCAATCCTTGTCACTATACACGTGCTCTTTCATTTTACAATGCTTTCTTAACACACAGTTTCTTATTTTATCTCTCAAAGTCCACCATATATACTTCTCAAACCTCTCATCTTCAGTGCATTTATTCTACTTTCATGTTTATTCTGCCTTAGCAACTTTGGCTACCACCATACCTACATTAGTTTTGGCACTAACACTCCTCTATGCACATCCAGTCGTGCCTTTTTGGATACGTTCCGGCTGATAATAAGGCGTTAAGTTCACCTGGTTTCCAGAATTTACTCTCATTTAAATATCATCTTCATGCTTGCCATCTCTTGTAATCAAAGTTCCCAAATGTACAAACTTTTTCATGTTACACTTGTTGTTAATAGTAGTGTGATTTAATTATATTTCTTTAAATATAGTTGCACATGACGTTTACGTTGACATATCATAATACACCTCTGCGAGGCACAATGAATCCTTTTACCATACTGGTTCTTTCACCATTGGTCACTAGGCCCCTTTCAGGGACACTATATCTCAAGCTGGTCACTGAACCAGGAAAGAGCCCGTGACACGAAGTAGTAGTAGTTAGTAGTTACCGGTGAGTTAGTGGTTACATAGCCATCAAATACAAATACACGTTATTCCACATGTCACATGATGTCGAACGTGTTTAATGAATAGTATTTAGTAATCAAGGATATTAAGTAATCATCCACATCTTGGCTTACTGACATTACACGTTATATACATGTTTACGTCAGCAGAATAAATCCTGAAATGCACATTGATGTATTATACACATTTATATCTACGCTTTTGGTCACTTTTATGTCGCTCCTGTGTCACACGATTAAGTGGAGCTCGATTGATGAGCGAGCAGGGCAGTCGTAAGGGAATTGGCTTTCATTGCGAATAAATCACGTAATTTGGCAGTGATTTTAGAGTAATGAATGACCAGTGTACTGAAGTGCAGTCGCAGTGAAGAGTGAACCAGTGTTATTGAATAAAATATTCACGGTTTGTTTTGTTAAACCGTTCAGTTTTATTATTTTACCCCGAACACGAACTCAAAAATTACAAAATCTGAGATGGCCACTTTTGTTTTTATACGGCTTAATTTTACTTGGTCAATTTTCATGCAATAAGTTATAATAATTTAATTGAAATTCAGGTACATGTGAAAGGAAACACTATCTTTTTGTAAATTTGATGATCCAATAATTTTTTTTACAGCATAAAACTGAACAATTCGGCATTTTTCTTAGAGCACTATCTCCCACGCGAGTCGATTCAGTCTGACAGAGCGATCGGCGACAGCTAGTTTTTTGTAAGCTGTATGCCCTCGAGGGCATTTAATTTAGAGGGGAACTACAGCGGGGATTGCCTTTGATGGCGTCTCCATTCCGTGTTGCTCGATGGCATAACATAAGCAAATAAAACGTCGTATTGTGGTTTACGACGCGTAAATATTTTTTTTATTTGAAAGGTGGGAATGAAAGAGGTTTTGGCACAACGGGCGTTGTCGCAAAAATTAATAGGGCTGGGCGTGAGACGACATTTGGCTTTTTTTGCTTTTGTCATTTTTTGTTATGGAATCCTTAAGCTGAAATAAGTACGTTCTTACAGAACGTTCACCGTAAGATGGCACCTGTCATGGATTATTTATTTTTCTATGAATGGCACTATTCCCAAGGCACACTCGACTAAGAGTATAGCGCAGTGCCATCGTGAACGGTCTGTAGCTTATTTCGTTTGATTTTTGGCATGTACCTATATTTTGTATAATTTCTAGAGTTGGGAAACTATAGCTTAGAGTTTTTGAAAATAATTTTAGATTTCTGTATTTCATGAATTTGATTTTATATAGGTGTGTAAAAAAATACACACGAATTGAGAACCTCCTACTATTTTTTGAAGTCTGCTAATAAACATATTTAAATAAATAAAAATAAAAAAACTAGACAGTTCGCACAACATTATCTAACCCCAAGCTAAGCAGAGCTTGTGTTAAGCGTATACTTAATACAATACATTACATAGATAGATATATTTTTTATATATAGAAAATACCCAGAACACCCCGAACAAATATCTGCAGATCGTACAAATATTTGTTCCGAGACGGGAATCGAAACCGCAACCTCCTGCGTCGCAAGCGAACCTTAGTCCTCCGTGCCATAGAGTTCGTAATGTTTTTGACTATATTAGACGTCTATTGTATATTATAAATTGTATTTTTTATAATCCGTTTGTAGAAGTAGGCTTTCAAAGAGAGGTCTTAATTGCAGTTTGGGGTCTATTATCGCCTTAATTAGTAACTAACCCATCTGTCAACACAAATCTATGTAGTAGTCTATGCAAAATCATCCCTCGATTGTAAGCGCGGTAGAACAACTGGACATTCAATATCAATGCAAATGTCTGAACGGGGTGGGCTGGTGACGTCATACACAATAATTGCGTGCTACTGTTTTACGACACGTGGTATGTTTTAATTAATTTTGCAAACACTGGTAAACGAATAAGTGAAGGTTTGAAGGGTATGGTGGCCGGTGAAATTACAGGGAGATGAGATTTTTCATCTTTATGTCTCAGGGTGACGAACGCAATGCAATGCCACATAGGGTGGATCCTAGGTGGACGTGACCTGCCATGTGTGGTAATGCATTGTTATAGGCAGAGGTTACTGCTTAACATCTGGGCCCTTATTCGCTATGACCATATGAGATTCCTTGCCAATAACGTGTGACGTCATAATGTAATTCTAAACGATTATTCCACGCAGATATCGTAACGAGCCCACGTTATGTTTTGGTTGGTGAATAAGGGGGCAGGAGGGGCCATCTGCTTGTTCCATCATTCAAAAAGTTTCAAAATTAATTTCAAAAAGGGAATACGTAAAAATTTATATAACTAGGTACAGACTACGGTCAGACTTATTTGTAAGATTCGTTGGTATAAGATTTGTCCTGGCTGCTAGCTTATAGAGGAATGTGTTATTAATGTAAGAAAGTGTTAGCAGAGTCAGTCGTGAGACGCAATGGCGGCGATAAGCTCACCACTTGTCACGTCTATTTCCCACGATGGTGCAACGCACAGTGAAACTAGGCCCATTGAAGCTCTGCCTACCCCTTCGGGGAAAAAAGCGTTTGTATATGTACGTACCTAAGTACCTACGTATGTTTTATGAATTCAGACCTGCGTTTACTTTATTCATGCATAAACTTTTCATTTCATTGCATTTCAGGCCTCCGAACCGGAGTGCATAACGATCAATTTCAAAACAGTCCCAAAAAGATCATCGTATTCTGATCAACAAATTATCAATTGTTAAAAATCCTTTCAAATCTATAACAGCCGCTAGCGAAATGATCGAAGAGTAAAGGTACCGACCATTGTTTGGTATTATAAAAAGGGGCTAATTTTTAGACACGTGTTTAAAAATGCAATATGTTTCTACTTAGTCATTGGGTGTGGGAAGTGTTGAGTGAGATTTTTGTGTAATCTGTGGTGGATAACACACATAAACTCATGCCTATTATCCGGAGGTGTAGGCAGACCACGGATATCCACTTGCTAGGATCCTGACACATCTGTTTTGCTTCATTCATCCTCATCACATTCTTCATACATGCTCTTCAGTACTCTTGACCACCCATTGTTTTGCCTGTTTTTGAACATGATATTATTATTCTTGTATAGTTTCTGTGTGGTAATTAATATAAAGTAAATCTATCTATCTATTTATCTATCTATCTTGACCTAGCCTTCTTCCAGAACGTCTCCGATCTAGTCTGAATACGTTCGCCGAAGTCTTCCCCTTCCCACTGTCCCATTCACGCTCGTCTTATATACCCGTTTAGTCAATCTATTATCGTCCATCCTTTCTAAATGCCCAAAACATCTAAGCACCTTTGTGGTGGATTACTTTTCATAATTACAAAGAAAGAAAAAAAAAACATTTATTTGTGTCAACAAATAATATTCCACACAAAATTACACAAACACACACACACACACACACACACACACAGAAACAAAGAAAGATAAAACTAATTTGTGCCTCTTAGTACCAGTGAGTAATTAGTGCTACTCTATGTAGGTACATATTAAGGGTATTTACTGTGTAGTTATTACATAATCGGAAGTTTGATTCCACCGATTGGGTGAGGATTGGTCCTGCTACTGTCTCCTGTACCTATATCTACAAGAGCTGCGGCTACCAAAAGCCTAATTTAAGAACTTCCTTTCTTTCTGCCGAAGTCTACTTTTTCAAGCTTTTTGTTCAGGTCATATCTTGAAACTGAATTTTAAAGCAGTTATCCGCAACCGATTGAGATGAAATTTTGCATACCTGACAAGTTTCGATGACAATACAATATTATGGTGACAGTGAGCTGATCTGATGATGGAAACGGAAGGTAGACAACGGAACTCCGCGACGGATAATAGTAGACTGGCCGTGCTTAGGCTCAATTCGATCAACATGATCAATTTATATTTATATTTATAAATATAAATATAAATATAAACACACGGTTCCAATATCTAATTTTATAAAAGCTATTATTGAAAAATGTTTCTTCTACACTAAAAAAAATAACAGCTATAAATATACTTTGACTTTGACTTCTACGGTGTTGGCCAGAGTCAGTAGTAGTTTCATATATGTAATTATTTATACAAATAAGACTATAATAATCATTAGATATAGGTACATCATTGATGTAAATATATATATATTGATGTAGGTAACACTATTTTATACCTACTCATTACCAGAGATTTGAGGGTTGTCATACACCCCTATCTATTACAAATCCTATTTAACAAACAATAGTTGTGCATGAAAAATATGAAGTCTCTAATGACGGCATTTAAGTTGTTATTCCGAACCAACGCTTGCTTTTCTTACGTGTCACGTGACTGACACGTGGCTATTTGATCGACTCTGTTTTGGAAATTGAAACCAGTTTTGGTTGATCCTACTTCTGATGCGATTACTTCAATGTGTAGGCTGCTTTATATTGGTCGATGTAGCGGTCATTATTTTACTCATTCGAATTTTGAATTTCTTGCGTATTCTTCCCAAGTTATATACCATACTAACTTGTTTAGATTTGGAACTCTATTGTCATAGAGTTATGGATTATAAAACAGCAACATACAATTAAATTTGATTGTATGAAAGGCGATTAGTTTATTCAAATAGAGAATGATTTCGGTGGTTTGTTTGTAGAACGCTTTGAATGATGATAGTTGTTGGATGCGTTGGATGTGATGGGCGTGTGGCTTTATTTGTATTAGAAGTGTTAATGACAGATAATTTAGCATTGTGCCACATTGTGCTTTTACCTATCTGTGGTGTTAGAACATCACAAACAATAATGATTGTTTTTATATGTATGTTAGTTTATAAGGTAGGTAAGTGGATGTTTCTTGGGCTTATTTTTTTAGGTTTAGGGCAATTTTTAATAAGCCTGAAATGAAGATTTTTAATTTGAATTTGAGTAATAGTTGTAGTAGTAGTAGTAGTAGTAGTAGTAGTAGTAGTAGTAGTAGTAGTAGTAGTAGTAGTAGTAGTAGTAGTAAGTAGTAGTAGTAGTAGTAGTAGTAGTAGTAGTAGTAGTAGTAGTAGTAGTAGTAGTAGTAGTAGTAGTAGTAGTAGTAGTATTAGTAGTAGTAGTAGTAATACCCATCTTGTGTTATTTAGGCAAGCAGTAAGATATTGTTTGTGTGTATTCGATATAGTAACATCCCAAAAATGTAATCAAGAGGATCGGGGAGTCACAGGTTCAGTTCCCGCATGGTCAGTAATTTTTTACCTAAGTCACAGAATAAATATTATTACAAGTAAGTAAGTAAGTAAGTACCTAACAAAAAATGTATGCGTTCACATGACGGACCAATCAGGTATTAGCCCATCTGATGATAAACATTACCATCTGCCTGCAACAATGGAACACGTCACAGATAACGTCCACCTAGGTCGCGCCCTATGCGTCATTGCTCTGCGAATGCCATCCCCAGACAAATATGTAAAGTCTCAGTGCCTGTAATTTCACCGGCATCCATACCATTCAAACCGGAACACAGCAATCGAGCAGTGCTGCTTTGCGGCAGAAATATGTATGGTGGTAGTATGTTACATACTTGCATATTACCATACATAATATGAAGTACCCCATACAAACACATTCACAGAAATCTATACTATACTACCTATACTATATTTAATCTAATTTAATTAAGATTTAACTCTTTGAAAATTAAAAAGTCTGTATTAAGTACCTATTTAATTGGATAAATTAATAATAAATAGAAACAAATTTTTAAAATCCTAATTCATTCCATAGAGAGTCCGGTCCAAGAATAGACCCCTCCATCTCCTCCCGTGGATGTCGTAAAAGCCGACTAAGGTATTACCCGGACTTGTTTGTGAGATTCGTTGGTACCTACGATTTGTCCTGGGCTAGCTTGTTTCAGGAATGTTTTATTACTGGAAGAAAGCGTTAGCAGAGTCAGTCGTGGGAAGCAAGTGCGGCGATGAGCTCACCACTTGTCACGTCAATTTCCCGCAATGGTGCAACCACAGTTAAAAGAGGCCCATTTGAGGCTCTGCCTACCCTTTCGGGAAAAAATGCGTGTGTTTATCTATCTATGTATGTGTGTATTGTATCTGTGATCGAAGGTATATGTAGGTAAGTAATTATTCGACCAAAATAATAAGTAGGTCGAAGATGTACCTAATTCATAAAATCCATTAAGTAAGGTTACCTACCTCCTACCTCTAGCACAGATAAAATAACACTATATTGTACCTCAAGGCATATCTGTTCAGAGAACCTTGTTTGTACTATTATTTATTCTGTGGGAGAGCTAAGATTTTATTAAAATTTTTAGTTAGTAGGTATATTTTGTATGAGAGAGACAACATGCCATCAAACATCAATAAAACTGATCCCTCAATAATTTCCATGTCCACAAAAACCATAATCAGTGTAACAGCATCCAGACAACCTAAAAAATAAAAATAGTCACTGACAAGATGGGGACAGACACGGCCACTATACTTCGACCTATGAAACCCCACGCAATATCTCCTCATCTTCAACGTAGTGTTCGGCCGTAGAGAGGAGAGGAAGATCTTCTAAAACTGGTTGTAAAATATTAATGGTTTTGGACCTGGAACGCGTCGCGCGAAATTTAATCTTTTGCACAAAAAGTATTCAATAGAACGTTACAAAAAGAGCTCGGGGTGATAAATGGATCTCTTCGTGATCATGTGAGCCTGGTACTTTGGTTTTTGAGACGTCTTCCAGATCGGTAGCGTCATTAGTTTGGGACTAGACATGTACGTCCTAGGTAGGTTTCCTTTATGGTGAGGGTGCCAACTGACCGTCTATCGACCTTCATGTTTTTTTTTTTTTTTATATACTGCTTGAATGACGGAACAAGCAGATGGCCCACCTGATGTTAAGCGGTAAACTCTGCCTATGAACAATGCATTACCTCATAGATCACGTCCACCTAGGACGCGCCCTATGTGGCATTGCACTGCGCCCGCCACCCTGAGACATAAAGTTGAAAAGTCATGTGCCTGTAATTTCACCGGCACCCTTACCCTTCAAACCGGAATACAGCAATGCGACCACTACTGCTTTGTGGCAGAAATAGGTATGGTTGTAGTACTTCCCCGGACGAACTCTTTCACAAAAAAGCTCTACTAGTACTACTACAGTACTATGGAGAGTTCTGGCCGAGAGGTGTCAAGTTCAGGAGGTTCTTCGAACGTCTGAGACACCGCGCAGTTGCGTTATACGTCGCCGTCTACCCTGTGCACTAAAATAATGGGAGTTATAATAGAGTCCTGAGTAAAGCGAGAGGTCAAGCTGCCCAAGACGCTGACAGGCTTTGCCGCTTTATTCCAGAGGAGCATACTCTACTTTTCACACCTTCTGAGAGACAATAAAAATTCACTGAAAATCACAGCACCAAACACCTTCTTTTGTTTCACATTCTTTGTAGTACACTCTTGGTCTGTGTTCTTTGTAAACGTACTTTTTAATTTTTTTTTGAGTTCCGTTTATGGTGGCCAGTTCGATTTTTGAACAAACCTCTTTATAATGCCATATAGGCTATTTTTATGCTTTTTTTTTAGAGTATTCCACGAATTTCCACATGAATTTGACGTTCCAAATTCAGATCACTTTATTCCCTAGGGAGTTTCATACAACTTTATATCCCTTGGAAGATAATACTTTACTTTACGTTGAGGTTGCATGATATGCAATTGGACATTTTCGAGCAGGTGGTGTGAAAAGTGTTTTATATGTATGTTTGTTTTTAAGGTATTTATGTCGCTATGGGCTTATTGTTTAGGTTTAGTACAATAAAGATTTTGATTGATTGAATAAGTATCTACTAAGCAAAGGGTGTTCAGCTACTAATGGAACTGCAGCGTTGCATTGGCACGTTATTAATGATCCACCTGTCGATTCTGTCTGTGTTTTTGAAAACCGCTGGAGTGGAAGCCTGATAACGGATGCACTAGCCTAAGGGTTTGTCACATCATCATCAGCCTGTTAGCAGTCCACTGCTGGACATAGGCCTCTCCCTTAGAATGCCACGAAAGAACGATCGCGGTACCTCCATCCACCGACTTTCTGAGACTGCTAATTGTTATTATTACTGTAAAATGCTATTTTCACCTTAATACATACATATATAGGCATATACATAGGCACACTCCTTTTTCCCCGAAAGAGTAGGCAGAACCTCAAATGGGCCGTTCGCCCATCGGTTCATCGTCAGTTGACCCTCTTGCAATATAGTAGCTACTTGAGAATTGCACAGTGCAGTGTTGCGGATTAATAGTACATTATGGTACTTACTATCGTAGAACATAGACGTGACAAGTGGTGAGCTCATCGGCGCGATTGCTTCCAGTAATAACACATTCCATAATAGCATCATATTAATATATTCTGTGATTATGCTTAGGTATTATGCCAGGACAACTCTTATACCAACGAATCTATCTAGGCCGGGCATACCTCAATAAAAGTCAATATCTGGGGCGACCAAACTTCGCTCGGTGTTTGCAAACGATATCGTAAAAAAAACCACGTAAAAAGTGTTCAAGCCCATGTGGTCACCCATCCAAATACTGATCGCAGATCATTGCTTAACCTAAAATAGAAAAAAACGCGTTTTCCTCGAAATAAAAAACGCTTTCTCAGAGATTGAGTGACGGAATCAGCAGATGGCCCACCTGATATTAAGCGGTAACCTCTGCCTATGAACAGTGCATTACCACATAGGTCACGTCCACCTCACCTAGGACACGCCCTAAGTGGCATTGCACTGCAATTTTTGGGGACGAAAAATCTATATATAGATAGATTTTAAAAATAATTCAAAAATTACTCTCTAGCAAATTTAATTGAAATCATAGGCCCTTCTCCCATGTGAAGAGCTTAATAAACTTATACTTATTACGATACGCACAGGCGATTCAAGTATCCTGAAGGTATCCTGCAAGTCTCGGAGACTATAGTCGCCGCCAAGTATCTCACATACATTTGAATGCAGGCTACTTTTAATCTTTAATCCACTTATCTTTTATTACTTTTTATCTCAATCCAGGTTTTAATCTATCTGTGTATTAAGTTTCTCTGAACGTAGACCTCTGTGACGCAGCGGGCGAAGGTTCACATTTGTACGATCTAAAGATATTTGTTCAGGGTGTTCTGGGTATTTACTATGTATAATAAAAAATATATATTTATGAAATGTTTGTATCAAGTATATCGATTATCTAGTACTCCTAACACAAGCTCTGCTTAGCTTGGGGCTAGATAAGGTTGTGTGAACTGTCCAGCATTTTTTTTAAATATTGTTTTGATTTCATTAGCCACCAAAAGACTTGTTTTTTTTATTTTAGATAAGCGTATTTATGTTTTCGCCTACGTACGATTTAATAAATAACTACCACTGCGTATTGGTTTCCACAATCCTCATTGTAAATCGTTCGTCAGTAAGCCCATAATTTGCGCATCTCCAACAATAGCCACGTGTTACTGCTCACCCCCTTGTGCATTCAGCGTGATTATATGCGGCAGTGTATGATGGATGTCACCACGCCTTCCTGTTTTGTGATTGCCTAAAACCAGTTAATAACCCGTTGGAAGTGTTATGGGAACTCTTTTACAGACTTCACCGGAAGTAACATTTAGGTAGTTAAATTATCATAAAATAAAAATAAAAAAAAATAAAAAACTGGACAGTTCACACAACATTATCTAGCCCAAGCTAAGCAGAGCTTTTATTATGGGTAATGGTATAACTGATATACTTAATACAATATATAACATAGATAGTTTTTTTTTTTTTTTTTTAGCTCTGCTTAGCTTGGGGCTAGACAATGTTGTGTAAACTGTCCAGCATTATTTATTTATTTATTTATTTATAACCCTTCTGTTTTGGCTTTGCCATACTCGGGTAATTTTTGTATTGTACAGCTGCCATAACATTATTATAAGGTATTTTTTTTTTTGTACTACTTGTATGACAGAACATGCAGATGGCCCACCTGATGTAGAGCGGTAACCTTTACCTATAACAATGCGTTACCTCATAGGTCACGTCCACTTAGGACGCGCCCTATTTGGCATTGCACTGCGCCCGCCACCCTGAGACATAAAGATGAAAAGTCTCATGTACCTGTAATTTCACCCTTACCCTTCAAACCGGAACACAGCAATGCGAGCACTACTGCTTTGCGGCAGAAATAGGTACGGCCTAGGTTTATATTAAAGCCTTATAATGTTTATAATTATCATCATCATCATCAAACTACTGCAGTCCACGCTGGACATGGGTCTCGCCACTGAGCCCGGTCCTCCGCTCTCCTTATCCAGTTTCTTCCAGCCACCCCGCGCCACTCGTCTCTCCACCTAGCCAGAGGGTGCCCTTATATTCTGTGCCTACACTACGTTTGCCAAGACGCAGTGTCAATCCGGTTATCGGTTCTTCTGCAGACATGACCGGCCCACTGCCACTTCAGCTTGCTAATCCTCTGGGCTATGTCTAGAACTTTGGTTCTCTGTCGGATAACCTCGTTTCGGATATAATACTCGTATGTACAAATAATGTTTATCACTTTGTGTATGTCAGTCAAATGAATTCATTGTCCCTCATTTCATCCTAACAACCACTTCCATGCTCATTAATCCCTCAAAGTTCTTCAACAATTCATATCGCACACTTCTAGTGTCAAATCTTCATAATAATGACAGTATTAAGAACCTAAAAGCTGCCAGATATTAATTCATACACTAAACCACACCAAATTAAATTCGCACACCAATATATCTACCTAAAATGTATTTTGAACCGTATTCTATATGCATAGGGTTGTATATCTTTTTATGGGAAGATTAAAGATGTAGGGAGCTAAATTCGCATTTGCTTTGATGTCATATTATCGGCAGGGTGTCGGATTACGGTGGATGTAATTAAAATGGCCGATGGTTGTGTGACGCCTGGTTAGAGCTGATCGGCTTTGTTGGATCTGGCTATTAGCACAGAGTAAAAAAATACTGAATTATTTAATTTAGTAAGCATAAACACGGCCGTCTTATGAACTTTTGCTGCTTCTCTCTAACATCTTAGCATTTTGACAGTTGGGTTTCCTTTTTTCTTTGAATCAGCTTCCACTTGTTAAAAACCAGTGAAATAAATAGATGAAAAAACCTACTCACCATAATTCCCATTAATTTATATCGCTGCTAGTACCGTCGACTGGCGCCGTAGTAACTATATTGTAATCTTTTTCGGGGTGAATTGAACCTGGGATGACATGAACCTAACCCTTGTTCTCGAGCCACTACACAGGTGCAGGTAGTAAGCAGGATCATCAAATAAAGCCGAGCCGTGTTTGTTGCCTGATTCTTCTAGGTTATTTCGCGTTGGAACAGGTGTAAAATTATTTTTTAAGGTGATTCAAATGTAGGTATCCTTGTGATTTCAATATATAAAATACTTTTGACTTTGGCCAGTCTACTATTATCCATCGAGGAGTTCCGTCGTCCACCTTCCTCCATCATCTGATCAGCTCGATCTCAGCAAAATATTGTATTGTCATCTGAGTTTGTTAGCTCAATCGGATATCGGAAAGTTCTCGAAAATGCATATTGCATACCTGTCAAATTCCGCTGACAATACAATATTATGGTAACAGTGAGCTGAGGCAGATGGAGACGTAAGGTGTAAAACGGAACTTATCGAGTTTTTAGGGCTCATTTTGATCAGCTCACGGTTCCAAACATAAATGCCATGAAAGTTTCATTTTAAAAAGATCTTTTTACACAAAACAACTTAAAAAGTAAACCAAGCTCAGAGTTTTTGTTAATTTTAATAACAATCAATTCACACTTTAATTTCCTAAATTTTCTTGTCCCACACTGAAATTTGTTATATTAGATATTTACAGAGCCACTATCATCTTCCTCCATAACATCCCAGAGTTGCCGACAGTTGTAATCGATGTTCCTTTCCACCATCGCCTCCTCACTCGGAAGGTCATCGATCGGTTCTACGCCGTCGTAATCGAGTATTGACGTCATCGAAAGAAGGGTGGTATCAGTAAAGCTGATGGTATCGCCAGCATCACCACTTTCGGGTTGACTCCGTGTTGTGCCCAGCGTCTGTAAATATATTTTTTTGTTTTAAAATGTTTGTTAGTGTGGCCAGAAGCCCAAAATTTTAATAACAAAATAGTAAAATTAAAGTTCAGGGGCCCAATTTAACTATTTTTAAAAGAAAAACTATTCTAATACTATGCAATTACAATTCAATTATAATTGTCATTAAAAATGGTAGTCTGCCAAATTTGTAGATTTTACGATTGTTTCAAATGGTCATGCACAATTATAATGCAATTGAAAACCCCTAGAAGTTAGTAGAATACCAAAAGTGTCGAAAGTGACAGTTATGAGACATAGAATTGAAATTACCGTGGCTTGGTATCATTTTAGAAAAATAACGACTATACACCACGGTTCAGTTCAGTTCAGTTCTTGAACAAGTGGCCCTTGCGGAATAGACCACAATTTCGCCAATGTCACGTTTTAAAACAAGTTCAGCTTTTGTACGAAGGTTATTCCGGTGTATGGAAAGTGAAAGGGGTGCCAAAAAAAAAAACAACCAAAAGTATCAAGTTGAACTACCTACCAATTCAATCTAAACAACACAACTAAAAACCATAGAAGTTAGTAGAATACCAAAAGTGTCGAAACCAAGAGTTCGTCCGGGGAAGTACTACCAACATACCTATTTCTGCCGCAAAGCAGTAGTGCTCGCATTGCTGAGTTCCGGTTTGAAGGGTAAGGGTGCCGGTGAAATTACAGGCACATGAGACTCAGGGTGGCGGGCGCAGTGCAATGCCTTGCAATAGGTGCGTCCTTAGTGGACGTGACCTATGAGGTAATGCATTGTTCATAGGCAGAGGTTACCGTTTAACATCAGGTGGGCCTCTTGTTTGTACCGTCATCCAAGTAGTATAAAAAAAAAAAAAAAGTAGTGACAGTTATGAGACATAGAATTGAAATTACCGTGGCTTGGTATCATTTTAGTAAAATACTTTACTATTCTTTATTTTACTTTTCTATTTTACTATTATATTATTCTTTATTTTCTTTACCTCATTTTTCTAAAGTTATGAGACAATTCATTAACAATATAAATACAATTGGTTTAGTAGAATTGGGCACCAGATCATGTTACGATCTAGTGTCGATGTCACAAACTTCAAAAATCATATTCTGCTCACCTGACAATACAACGCGGAATGTAACTATATCGAAATGTGACTGTAACTTGAATGTTTCTAAGTTCTGAGAATTATCTCTTTCACTCTTTACATTTGTTATATTTGAGGTCGCCGAGGCTAGACCTCTAGGAGATATCTATCTTACCTTCGTTTGCCCATGTCCATACAATTAACAGTTCTAGCCATGTCTTCGAGTGTGATTCGGTAGCGGGGAGGTGCGGGGAGTAGTTACCTCTCCTCCCCGCGCGCAGGTGCCGGCGGGGGTCACGCGCGTCGCTAGGAAGCAGCGCGCCTTTCTTTAGTACGCTATTTTTACCGAGTGTGTGCGCATGTCCATGATAAAAGTGTTTTAAAAGTTAACGCTTTTCACTGGTTTTGTGTTTGATTAACACTGTTGTAGTGTTCGTTCACGTACCGGATAATCGGTAAGTGATATTTAATATGTTTTGTTTCAGTCGTGTCTTCATAAATTGAGTGTGTAGAACTTTGTGTTCGATTTAACACCTACTAGGAACGAGGTACCTATCTATTGACTTCAGGTATTCCTGTGTTATTCGGCGCTTATTTTACGTACCACGAAGTTATCTATTTACTTCAGAATTCCTGTGTTATTAAGCGCTTATTTTACGTAGCTAATAAAGGTGAGGAGCACGAAGTTCTTCTGTTTCTTGTGTTCACCTACCGCGTTTGGAGCTTCCATTCATGCACTCCACTTTACCTAGGCGTAGCTGTACAGCTCCCTAGTAAGGCTACACAGTTCGTTCACAACAACTGTTGTAAGCAAATTGTCGTGAGACAACGCGCCAGATGGCTCAGCCACAGCGACGGCTCAGGAGCCGCAGCAGCAGCCGTCGCAGGTGAATGACGGCTCGCGAGCCGCAGCCGCAGCTGTCTCCGTCTAAATTGAGCGGCGCGACGGCTCAACGGAAGGCTCGCCAGCCGCAGCCGCAGCCGTCGCAGGTGAGCGACGGCTCGCGAGCCGCAGCCGCAGCTGTCTCCGTCTAAATCGAGCGGCGCAACGGCTCAACGGAAGGCTCGCGAGCCGCAGCGGCAGCCGTCGCAGGTGAGCGATGGCCTACGAGCCGCAGCCGCAGCTGTCTCCGCCTAAATCGAGCGGCGCGACGGCTCGACGGAAGGCTCGCGAGCCGCAGCCGCAGCCCTTGCCGACTAAATCGAGCGGCGCGCCTACTCGAAGGAAGCCTCGCGAGCCGCAGCCGCAGCCGCAGCCGTCCTATCTAAATTAAACTTCTTGGCTCGGCAATCGCGCTGTTTTATATTCTCTCACCTCCACCCTGCAGAGAGAGCAAGTACCTCCTACTGGTGAATTTTCTTTTAATTGTTTGTGATACATGGCACTGAGTGGTGATCGTATCACGAAGAGGCAAAAGGAGGAAATAAAGTCACAGGAGGAAAACGCGCTGTTAGAACGGGTAAAGCTCCTGGCCCAGAAGCATCTGCCGGATAGATGTACCTACGTGTTGGAGGGTCGTACATATGGCTAAGGAGGAATTATTTGGAGAGGAGATTGATCCTCAAATGCCGAACGAGTTTCAGCGATAGCAAATAAGATCAGGGGTTCAGCCACCCAGACTTAAATTTTCAATAAGACAGTGGTTTCGTTAAAACCCTTGCTGCTCTCACATCTCTACAGCCGAAACAGCCTTCGATAGCGCAAAAGTGGGCGAGAAATGGCGTGACATCCTTTGAGTTGGATTCAGATGTGTAGAGTGACTATACCCCTTCCAGGGACTCCTCACCCATGTTAGCCCCCACCAAGGTCGTGGTAGCCATCTAAATTGGTTTGCGATTGGCAAAATTTGCCTACACTAGAGGCAGCATGAGGGTCATCATCTGGAAGCACAATCGATGGAGCGTGCATGGTGTTTTTTGTGTATAGGCTGCTGATAGAAAGGAAGTCCTTGGCGGAACAACTCAAAGACGTGGCAGCTAAATATCCTGAGGCGGCTCAGGACTTGGTGAATGTCTTCGCAGAGGGTTCAAACATTAATACTGCATCCGACACCTTGCTTCAGTTTGCATGTGGCCATCGAGCCAAATCTATCGAATTTCATCAAAAATCCTTCAAAACAAAGAATGATGCTTTGATGGCTGCTTTCAAGGCTGCCTTGCAGCAAATCCCACCATCAAAGACTCACCCCATTTGACGGAAAAATCCTGCCAACCTTTATAAAAGACCATGGTGGCATATCAGCCATACTTCCTTCTCGAGCCGGGAGGTTTCCAGATAAGAGAGCCGGTAAAGGAGCAAAAGGTAATTTATTTCGGAAGCCGGCAATTTAATCCAAATCCAAGCAACCGACTTAGTGTTCTCGATGGTGCACCTACTTTCGCGCACGCAGTGTCCTCACACCTGCACCCTGAAAGACGTTTACGAAGCCACTCATAATGCCATAGCCGTGGCAGAGCACTGGTCTAAAATAATTTGACAGAGAACCATCGACACGACAGAAGAAGAAGAGACAAGGGCAGCAACCCAAGCAGAGCGTTCCATGCGTGCGTCAAATGCGGAGTCCCAGTCCAAGAAAGACCATAAGTCCGATCGTGAGACGGAGCAACGTCAGCTTCATAAAATCCAGGTGTTTTTGACGTTTTTTTTTTCGAGGGGGACAACTGAAGGATTACCTGATACAGTGGCATACAAATTGAGCGCATCAGCTCCAATTCTGAAGATAATCTCAGGATATTCAATACTGTTGGTAGTAAAACCACCTTCTGTTCCCTTGGGCGATGACAGAAGAGTTAAAAACCTTGCTTAAAGTCAGATGTAGTAGAACGTTCCGGTTTCTGTCGCAAATAATTTTGATTTCAAAGTCAAACGGAAAGATGCAACAAATTTTCGACCTTCGCCGCCTCAATTTTTGTCTAAAACCACAGAAGTTCCGGTTAATCAACCAGCTCCGTAGACCTTTCTACAGGAGGGTGACTATATGGTGAAACTGGATATCAGTCAGGCTTTTTTTTCCATATTCCGATAAAGATAAGTCACTTTAGCTTTTGCTTTCAAAGGGAAACTGTATAAACTGACTTCATTCCCTTCCGGGCTGTCCAGTGTCCCACGTGTCAGCAATTGGGTAGCGAGAGTTCTGATAGAGAACTGGTTATAGTTGCTCGTTTATCTAGTAGACAATTTTCTGTTTGCTTATGGACCCTCTGATCCTCGAGGCGCGGGTATCTTACTTGATAGATTTACTTCAAAGCTTAAGTTGGTCGATAAATGCAGAACAATCCTCAGGGCCAAAACACGGATAGAGTTCTTTAGAATTAAGTGGGATACAGATTAGAACGAAAGGAGGTTGCCGAATTCAAAAAATAAGCCGCTTAGTGAACGACTTAAAAGAACTTCAAAGAGAGTATCTATGGTCTCGGCGGACAGGTATGTTGCTAATAGGCAGGCTGGGTTTCGCGTCACTTGACGGTCCTCTAGGACGCGAGAAATATACGGAGAGCGGGCCGAAAACTGAGACAAGATTGCTGTCTTCAAAAAGTCAAGGTTCCTGGCCAGGCTCTAGCGGAGTGCTGTTAGTGGTTGAAAAATGTAACGAACCCAGGCAGAATTATCCCTCAGAACTGCACAATGTTCTTGACAACGGGTGCGTCAGACGAAGGTTGGGGGGTTTCATCTAGGCGATTGTCATCTAAGCATGAGGACAGTAGATCAAACAGGATATAACGCAAAAACACCGCAAAGAACTCTTTGTAGTATTGACAGCTCTCACACAAAGTAGGGAAATAATTAGTGGTACATGCAGACTGACAACAAAACTGTGGTATCGTACATCCGGAATCAAGCGGAACGAGGTTTGTTGGTCTTTTGGAGACGACAAAGGAATTTTTAGTATTGGCGGAAAGCTTAGATGTAGCGCTTCATCCCTTTTATATTCCGGTTCGTTACAACGCGATTGCAGATAGTCTGTTATGAGGAAATCTCCTTCCAGACTGGCATTCGAAAAAGGAAATAACCAGTCGAATCTTCGGGAAGACGACAGAAGCTTTTAAGATTTAATTTTGCACGCTTAACGGCAGAATGTACTGGGAACTCAATTTATATATACCTACCATCTATGTTTTTACTACTAATACCTACATTCTAAGCAAATAAATAATTCATTCATTCATTCATTCATTCATTCATTCATTCATTCATTCTGAAGATTCGGAATTCCTCAAGTCGATCTGTTTGCCACGACTTATTCAAATGTATCCCCAGAGGCCTTATACAAATTAGAGGCTATTAGCGATGATGCTAGTAGAAAAGCCAACAATGTATGAGATTGACGTAAGCTATCGACATGTCATGTGTTCTGCTGTTCTGTATCTGACTGAACTGTGTTCTGTATTACGAATGTAGAAATATAATCGTTTGGTAGCGAATGCCGTTTGGCTTGGCCGGTAGGTTACGTGTCATTAGAGTTTGAGGAAGTGGGAGCGCTATTCATAAACTTCTTCAGCCGACCCTGGCATTTTCATTTGGCGGGGGGCTTTCCCCACCTCCTCTGATTCCCAAATGCTGCAGTACTTCAACAAGTCGTCGGGGATCTATTTAATGGTAGTCCCTCGTTGGGAGAAGCTATTTTCGAGAGCCGACCTAAAACGGAGAGCCTTAAGAGGCACCGTTTCAAATATTTCATCTCAGGCATCACTCAGTCAACCTCTCAACCAAACGGCCCCCACCGAATGTGCGAGGTTTTTGTTAGAGGTTTGGAGGACACGGGGTGGAGTAAACTAACTATGAACTTAGATCCGAATGATGTCGAACTTCTTCAAGCAGCCTGGCAAGATTCGACATGGCTCACTTATAGTTCGGCTTGGAAGCCGTGGGTCGAGTGGTGTAGACAAAATGGGGCAAATCCCGGTAATCCTCGACCACAACAGTTAGCTTCATTTATAGGCTTTTTATCACGGATAAAAAAGTTAGCATATTCCACGGTTTTAGTACATAAATCGTTGATAGTCTCCTTATCTGATCCAATCCAAGAACGAAGTCTGTCTTCCGATCCATTGGTCACAAAGATGCTCAAGGTAATAGCTATTCAAAGATCTTTAAACATGGTGCAAAGGACCTTATTTTGGAATATTGAAGATATGTTAGAGTGGTTAAGAGCTAACATACTCTCCTATCATATAATTTTTGAAGTATCCCGCCACGTGGCTTTGCTTCTTCTTTTAGCCTCTGCTGTAGGCGTATTCACGATCTGACTATTCTCTGCATCGACGCGCAACACTGTCACATAACAGAGAAGTCGGTCACGATTTGGCCGACATGTGGCTCAAAAAACCGATAGTGCTACACATTGGCAATCAGGGTGGCATTTGGACTGTTTAGAGGACCCTGCCTTGAGCTTGGTAAATATGGTTGAAGCAATTGATCCAAATTTCGGCAAAGAAAATAATAATAATTTGCACAATATATTTATAACTACGCGAGGGGAAGTGGAAGCTGCACCAAGAATAATAATTACAGGTTGGCTAAAAGCACCTTTTGCGGAGCACGATCAGCAGTTGCACCAAACTACTTCCAAAATAATGTTCCGTTGGATCAGATCCTCAGCCGAGGGAACTGTAGTGGAGGCAGAGAATTTATTTAAGCTTTACTGTAAGTTCGTGGAAAAGCCACGAGGCCCTAATTCTAACGTGTTTAACGGGTTTTCACCCTATCTGAAAAGGTAGATTCTACCTACAATTGCTTACTTTTGTGAATTTTAAGGCTAAGGAGGATGATGATTATGAGCCTACTATATATAATTGTTAATTACTGACTGATTATCTTTTTTTTAAAAACCGGTCAACCCCAAGTTTTTATTCTGTATTCATCCATCATCAGGTACGAGTATATCTCTATTCTGTCACAGTACACTATAGTGCCGGCAGAAAACAAACATTTCTCCTAGAGGTCTAGCCTCGGCGACCTCAAATACAAACCGTTTTCCACCCCGAAGGGAAGAAAACGATTATTTTAGGTCAAGCCGAGGCTAGACCTCGGTAAGGCCTAGCCGGCTTATCGGAAGGTACTAAAGAAAGGCGCGCTGCTTCCTAGCGACGCGCGTGACCCCCGCCGGCACCTGCGCGCGGGGAGGAGAGGTAACTACTCCCCGCACCTCCCCGCTACCGAATCACACTCGAAGACATGGCTAGAACTGTTAATTGTATGGACATGGGCAAACGAAGGTAAGATAGATATCTCCTAGAGGTCTAGCCTCGGCTTGACCTAAAATAATCGTTTTCTTCCCTTCGGGGTGGAAAACGGTTTGTATTATAGCAAGCACTATTTACACAGCACTAACTTATTTGTATTTTGTCAATGACAAAAAGTATCGGTACCAGTTTGGACTTGAAGTCTCACGCGGTAGCGCGGCTTCTCTGATTTCTACTGGAAGAGAGTGCCACAAGCGGATCGAAGTGACCGTATAGGAGAGAATTTGGGGTGACTAATCCAACACAGTAGTAGTAGTAGAGCTTTTTTGTAAAAGAGTTCGTCCGGGGAAGTACTACCCCATACCTATTTCTGTCGCAAAGCAGTAGTGCTAGTATTGCTGGGTTCCGGTGTGAAGGGTAAGGGTGCCGGTGAAATTACAGGCACATGACACTTTTCATCTTTATATCTCAGGGTGACGGGCGCAGTGCAATGCCACATAGGGCGCGTCCTAGATGGACGTGACGTATGGGGTAATAAACTGTTCATTGGCAGAGGTTACCGCTTAACATCAGGTGGGCCATCTGGTAGTTCCGTCATTCAAGTAGTCTAAAAAAAAACACAAATAACATAATATCTTACATCGATAATGGCCATATGGAGAATCGGTACTTCTATTTTGAGTGGCTTTATTTCCTGCGGCTCCTCGTCCAGGTAAGAGTACTTATTGGGCACCTGCCAATTTATCTACAAGTATAATATTTATAATATAAGCTAACTTTATATTTACTAACACTCGACTATTTTCAAAGTTACCAAAAACATGTAACATGTTGTTGTTTGGTTGTTCCAGTGTTTGTTTTGTTGTTGTTTGTTTGTTGTTATGTTGTTGTGTTGTTGTTGTTGTTTGTTGTTGTTTGTTGTTGTTGTTGTTGTTGTTTCTGTTGTTTGTTTTTTATGTTACCTGTTATGTTTCAATGTTGTTTTTGTTGTTTGTTGTTGTTGTTGTGTTTGTTCACCAGCTTTTATACAATAAAACCGCATTAAAATCAGAGCACCGTTGCACCCTAGTTTATCCTGTGTTGGTTATTGTAGAGATATGGAATAAAAATAAAATAAAAATAATGCTAGACAGTTTACACAACATTATCAAGCCCCAAGCTAAGCAGAGCTTGTGTTATGGGTACTAGATAACTGATATACTTAATACAATATATAACATAGATAGATATTTTGTATTATACATAGAATATACCCAGAACACCCTGAACAAATATCTGTATATCATACAAATATTTGTTCTGAGGCGGGAATCGAACCCGCAACCTCCGGCGTCGCAGGCGGACGTTCGCCCGCCCCGCCACAGAGGTCGTCAAATATGCATGTTCAGCCTTCTGGTAAGGATGGGAGACTTCATTTGAAAATGCATGTAATTTTTACTAATTTAATTAAAGGTTACAAAATACGTCTTTACTTTAAGAACGGCGGACAATGACTAATGCCCTTGCCCTTAAGCAGTAGTGCTAGCATTGCTGTGTTCCGTTTTGAAGGGTAAGGGTGCCGGTGAAATTACAGGCACATGAGACTTTTCATCATTATGTCTCAGGGTGGCGGGCACGGTGCAATGTCACATAGGGCGCGTCCTAGGTGGACGTGACCTATGAGGTAATACACTGTTCATAGGCAGAGGTTATCGCTTAACATCAGGTGGGCCTTACGCTTGTTCCGTCATTCAAGTAGTATAAAAAAAAAATGCGGTAACCTCACGCGGTGCGGAGCAGGGCGATATAAAATTGCTGATACAAACATCCTGTGCCCCTACAGTTATCTTCAGACCAACTAGTTAGACTGCGAGAGGAAGACATGACATGTCAAACTTGAAGATTCAGATTCAGTAGTACCCTAGATCCTGTTCATCCTATGCTGGTCATCATCAGACTCTGGAGACTGTTGTCGAATATGTATATTTTGAGCAAAATGCTGGGTTACCATGAGCTCTAATAGCCATGCAGTTCAAAAACTATCCAGTACAAAATAAATAAATAATAATAATGCTTGACAAGTTCACACAACATTATCTAGCCCCAAGCTAAGCAGAGTTTGTGTTATGGGTACTAGACAACTGATATCTATATACTATATAAAACAAAGTCGTGTACAATTATAACTCGAGAACGGGTGAACCGATTTGGCTGAAAACTGGTGGGGAGGTAGCTTAGAACCAGTAAATTGATATGGGGGTGTTCACCGGGGGCTACCCGTGCAAGCCGGGCGAGTCGCTAGTACTTAATACAATACAATACATAGATAGATATTTTTTATTATGCATAGAAACTACCCAGAACACCCTAAACAAATAAATAAATAAATAAACAAATAAAGGGAGGAAATATAGGTTCCGTGATGTCCGCAACTATATTTAAAAGCACAGTCACAGAGGGTCTATAGTCTTCTGTGATTAAAGTTATTATACGATAGGGAATGTCAACGACAAACAGATATTTTGTACTGAATAGTTTATGAACTGAATGGCTATAAGAGCTCATGGTAATCCCCCCGAAGTTCCTAGCTAAAGCAATGTTAGTTTAAAATTAAGATGAACGCTGAACGGCTGAACCGATTTTGATCAAACAAAGCTGAGAACACTACCGACAAATACAACTTTCAAACAAAAAAGAAAAAAAAACTAAATCGGTTCATCCGTTCGGGACCTACGATGGGACAGACACACACACACACACACACACACACACACACGTCAAACGTATAACACCCCTTCATTTTTCGTCAGGATTAAAAATCAAAAAGAATACAATTTATTAAGCAGGGATGTTCAACATATACCTTTCTGAGACGCCACTTTTCAAGGAACTCGTTGGTTTGTCTCAGAGATTCATTGCTTTCTTTTAAAAGATCATCAATACGGTCTTTGCCTCGATATTTCTTGTAACTATTGAGGATCTGCAACAATGCGACGTGAGTGTAATAAACGGCGTAGAAAGTGCCGTGGTGTACCTATGCCCGCCCTAAGAATATACTAGTATAGAGTAGTGTAGTAGTAGAGCTTTTTTGTGAAAGAGTTCGTCCGGGGAAGTACTACCACCATACCTATTTCTGCCGCAAAGCAGTAGTGCTCGCATTGCTGTGTTCCGGTTGATATTCTATGGTAAGGGTGCCGGTGATATTACAGGCACATGAGACTTTTCATCTTTATGTCTCAGGGTGGCGGGCGCAGTGCAATGCCACATAGGGTACGTCCTAGGTGGACGTGACCTATGAGGTAATGCACTGTTCATAGGCAGAGGTTACCGCTTAACATCAGGTCGGCCATCTGCTTGTTCCGCCATTCAATAGTATATACAAAAAACCGCTCCGTGGGTTTCGTAAAAGCCGATTAAGAGATTACCCGGACTTTTTTGATAAGATTCGTTGGTACAAGATTTGTCCTAGCTGCTAGCTTATTTAGGGAATGTGTTATTACTGGAAGAAAGCGATAGCCGAGACAGTCGTGGGAAGCAATGGCGGCTATGAGCTCACTACTTGTCACGTCTATTTCCCACGATGATGCAACCCAAAGTGAAAAGAGGCCCATTTAAGGCTCTATTACCCTTTCGGGGAAAAAGGCGTGACAAGTAACCTTTATGTATTAAGGTTCTGCAACAAAATGACACGTGCTTAAAATGCATGCGTCACGAATACAGCCTCCTACGTATTTACACCTCCTCGGCGGTTGTGGTGGTAGCAGAAACAGAAAGACGACCTCTGTAGCGCGTCGGGCGAGTAGCCGGCTGAGATGCGAAAGGTTTTTTTTTTTATGTAATAAGGTGACAAACAAGCAGGCGGCCCGCCTGATGTAAAGCAGTCACCGCCGCCTATGGACATCTGCAACACCCACAGTATTGCAAACGCGCTGCCTACCATTAAGAGCCCTATTGATATTTCTCTTGAATTTACCCATATTGTAGCCCTGTGGGAAGACATCCAACGGGAGCTCATTCCACGCCCTGCAGGTAAGCGGGAGAAACGAGCGCGTGAAACGTACTGTGCTGTGTGAGGTTGCGGGTTCGATACCCGCTGCGGAACAAAATTTGCAGATAATAAAAATATTTAATGTTTGTTTGATCTGCAAATATTTGTCGTAGTTTCTGATACCCAGGACATAGGGAATCCTAGTGTGGGATCAGGACTAGGAATGTGACTGTTGGGTGTTGTTATATTTGGTAAAATACCTTAGTATGAAAAAACAACCACCTTAATGAGTGATGACCACTGATCCTTAACTTACCACAATTGTCCCCCAGAGCATCAAAATCTCCAAGAACAGCTTCGGCATACTTATATTATTTTCGTTCCCCGTCATCTTAGCTAAAACCTCTTCTTTTCTTATAGTTTTCTTGACAAAACATGTAATTTTACACAACAGCTTCAGGCATATTTCAACCAAACCATTGCCAAGAATGTAGTCTATTACAATTAAGCCTACAAATATGAGGGTGTATTTCAACCCGTTCAAAACTTTTGACATGTTGAGAAGATAACAGGGCTCTGGTCCTGGAGAACTGGAAATGTAAGATTTACATGATACAAGAAATCCAAAAAAGATTTATTCAATTATGTACCTATCACGTTTAATTTATTTAAAATTTGTGAGTACTGTGGGACGTCATAGTGACAATCATAGCCAGGGTTTGTCTTTATAATTGGCGCAAAGAGGATACAAAATTGGGTGCGAAGCCAATTTTACGTACATTAAATACGTACGTACAATACATAGATAGATAGATAGATTAACTCTTTATTGTACACAAATAACACACAGAAACACAAAACATAACTCAATAACAAAAAAATAACAGAAATGTACAATGGGCGGTCTTATCGCTTATAGCGATTTCTTCCAGACAACCTTAGGATGGAGAGGACTATATGGAAGAATGGGACAGTGGTGTTATCACCTTGACAAATACACATATCATTAAATATATACAAACCTACATTATAATACATAAAAATAAATACATAATAATATAAACACAACATAAAAGCAGACAAGAACAATGAAAACTCAACAGGACGAAGAAGACGATTGGAGATAAAACAGTTTGACACGATCTTTGATTGACGACGGTTTGATCGACATACACACACGTGCGTACATTTATTACGTTACAATTGCTCGTAAATTTTTAGGATTAGTTCCATGCTTTAGTTCATCTTCCGAGCTTCGCACGGCTTGTGCATTTTCAATTCTCTCTCTCTCTCTCTCTCTCTCTCTCTCTCTCTCTCTCTCTCTTCTTATAATAATGGCTTCTGATTAGTGCTCCAAACAATTTTGCCAATGTCAAGTGATATAATCAATCATAATCCAGTTTAAATAATGGCAGAAAAACCTAGTTTTTACAGGAAAAATACACCATGTCCACAAGACACGCAATATACTTAAATTTCACTACATCACACATGTGCTATTTATCCAAGTTAGGTTGAAATGCCACCAAAATTATAAGAAATAACTCGAAAAAAACATTAAATAAAAATGACGACGTTTCTTTCAAAAATGGCAGATTTAATCCATTTCCAATTCTAATTTTTGGTTTTTGATGAGGAATATATATAAAAAAAAAAAAAAAACAGTTACCTTAGTTTGTTAGGTATTATACCTACCTATAAGTACCTAATTTGCAACGCAAGCCTTCCAAGTCGTCAAAGTCACAGTCAAGTCACGCAATTCACTTTCATTTCATTTCACTACAATTGTGCTCTTTCAACGAGCTACATGGTTAAAATGACACTACAATAATACAAAATAACTCAAAAAAATACTACCTAGTGAAAGAAATAAAATATAAGTTGATGCAGTCTCTTTTCGTAAATGGCGGGAAGAGTCCTCCGTTCAGTTGCCATGGCAACGTTAATTATTTATTCATTGTATCTCTATTCCGTGTTTGCTAGCATGCGTAGTGTCTCTTTTTGATATTGTTGTTAGCAACGCTGTCATATAAATAAACTGTGGTTTTGCGCTTCGTCTTGGAGAGTTTACAAAACAAAATATTAATATTATATAAAAACTGAGCGTGTTTTTAAGTTTTGATCTATACCTATTGAGAACATAGAACTCATAAAGCTTAGCAATGGTAAGTTTATCTACGTTGAAACTCTGAAGTACCTACCTACTAGCATTTTTGTTGTGACATGTTATCAGCTTAGACACACGGTTACTTTGTGTGATACTAACATTTAGCACGCGCGGATATGCATGTGGGGAGTAACAAGTCGAGGTGTAGAGATAAAAGCAGTCATTCTCCAGCATCCATCCACACCACACACAAAATAGTTAGCTCAGGTTTCGATTATCGACCATTATTAAAAGACTGGAGAGGGGGGTGGGGAAAAGAAGGGGGAGGGAGACTCCCCCTTTGAATGGGGAATTGCGTAAACTTATAGTTTCAGAGAAAAAAAATTAAGAACATTTTGAGGTTAAGTATGGCTATTTATATAATCCACTACCTTAGAGAGTTGTAACAGAGGGAGAAGGAAAGGGGAAGAAGGGGAGACTCTCTGCTATAAATAAAAAAACTAGTAAACTTATAGTTTTCGAGAAAAAATACAGAACATTTTGAGGTTAAGTATGGTTTGTTGGTTTACCTAAGGCTATTGGGTATTGGCGTGCAGGTGTTGGTTCTGGTTCGCTGCGGGCCCTACCGGGATCAATGTATCATCATCATCAGCCTACATCAGTCCACTGCTGGACATAGACCTGTCCCAATGCGGGCCATTTAGACCGATTTCCATCTCTTCCCATCCACTTTCTACCAGCCGCATTACGCAGATCGTCACTCCACATAGCCAAAGGGCGCCCCACACTACGTTTAAAATTTAAACGTAGTGTTTTACGTTTAATATGCCCAGGCCATTGCCATTTCAGCTCGCTAATTTTCTGAGCTATGTCGATGACCTTAGTTCTCTGTCGGATAACTTCTTTGTGGATTTTATCCCTCAGAGAAACTTTGAGAATAGCTCGTTCCATAGCACGTTGAGTGAACTTGAACTTGAACATCAATGTATACCTGCCTCAAAACAAGGTATCATTACTATAAGGTATCAAGATAGACACCGCAAACACGTAAATTCGTATGAAACCAAGCGTGCCGTTTTATTTTGTACCTACTATACTACGAAATATCTCCATTCGCACGTCTAGCTGAATTTGAAGAACTTTTATAGTTTACCATGCCGCAATTAGGCATTTTTCTATTAATATCCGACTTACTATTGCAAATACGGCGAGAGCGAACTTTTTTTTATTTTTTTTTTATTTTATACTACTGTAATGACGGAGCAAGCAGATGGCCCACCTGATGTTAAGCGGTAACCTCTGCCTATGAACAGTGCATTACCTCATATGTCACGTCCACCTAGGACGCGCCCTATGTGGCATTGCACTGCGCCCGCCACCCTGAGACATAAAGATGAAAAGTCTCATGTGCCTGTAATTTCACCGGCACCCTTACCCTTCAAACCGGAACACAGCAATGCGAGCACTACTGCTTTGCGGCAGAAATAGGTATGGTGGTAGTACTTCCCCGGACGAACTCTTTCACAAAAAAGCTCTACTACTACTGAAACTGAACTGATTTGAGGTTTGCTAATAGGTGCATTGCACCTACTTCGGACACGCAAAGTGATACGCAAAGTAACTGCGTTATCTAGTATAGTTATGTCTGTTGCATCAGTAAGATATCAATTGAAAATCTGTAGATGATTTTTAACTATGACGCAAGAACCCAATGGCCATCCGACCGCAATCGGTATAGGATATGATAAGTATCCACTACCAACCGATCTTATTTCTCCCGAAAGACATCCCTGTTCCCTGGACCTAATCTCCCGTGGCCAGTGCGGAAGGATCATTCCCAAAAACCCGACCAGAAAAACCCCACTAGTGGGATTTTTGGATAAACTGAAAAAAGTTGCACTAAGTCTATCATTAGACTCGGAACTCGAGTTGGCCACTGCAGGCAGAAACTACGTAAGGGAATTAATCCCCTCTAATCTATCGTGGATTGCGGATCGGGGATCGCGGTGTCTCCCTGATCTAATGCGAAACTGGAGCTCCTATATTCAGTCCTTTGCTCATCTGTCCCTTGTGTCCTAACACCTATACAAGGGATGGGACAGCCTCGATAATGCCACAGAGAATGCATATGAAGTTGCCAGAAAAGACAAAAGCATTATTGACGTATATTATACTTTTTTATTATGGTACGTCATAATTGTTTTTAAAACATTTTTTTTTTTTAACTTCGTAGATGACTGAACAGGCATGTTGCCCACCTGATGTTAAGCGGTAACCTCTGTCTTTAACAATGCATTACCAAATAGGTCACGTCCACCTAGGGCGCATCGGCAACCATACCCTTCAAACCGGAACACAGCAATGCGAGCACTACTGCTTTGCGGCAGAAATATGTATGCTGGTAGTACTTTCCAGGACGAACATTTTCACACAAAAGCTTTACTACTACTAAAACTACTACTTTAATGCAGCTTTGCATCATCACCAATAACAGCCTGTAGAATTGAACATAGGCCTTCAATACAGAATGCCATGATGAACGATTGAACCGCCTCCATTCAAATCCTGCAGTGTCAGGAGAAGTGCAGCCACCGAAGCCTTCTGGTTGTTGTGTTCACCCCTATTGGGCGGAGGTTTGCCATAATGAGGGCTTTTCATTTTCGAATTTAAAAAAAAGTAGTTCGATTTGGTTCGATAGATGGCGCTGACTCAAATGTAGTTGTCAAAATTAACAAATGGATTGTCTATTCTTTTGTGTGATAGTAACAAAATACCTCGAAAATATATCACTACGTTGATGACTTTGCCATTTCAGTTTATTTTGACAGTTAACTACAGAGCTAGTGCCATCTATTTTCAAGGGTTTAAGCATGATGTGAAACGGCCGTAAAAATCCCTCATTGCTCGTAACATGCTTCGCAGGCGGATTGGTGATCACAGTCTCAGGCTGCTCTCTGATCTCTGGTGTTATTTATTAGTTGGCTTTCACGATATCCACGAGAGGAGAGGGAGAGGTCAATTAGACCGAGTAGCACAGCTTTCCTTTGATATCGATCAAAATGTTTTGTAGGTATCCATAGATTTGCATTACAAAATTCAATTAGGGATCGCATCGCACGTAACAATCTTATCGTGACATTGTTATCAATGTCACGATAAGGTTGTTACGTCTCTTTTATAAGAGAAATTAATATTGATTGTGTTTTTTATTTCAGCCGCCCAAAGGAGGAAAAGGTGGTAAAAAAGCACCAGGTAATTGCATGTTTTTTATATTTGTATTAAATAACCAGCAGATGGCCCAATTGATATTAAGCGATAACCATGTAAGAATAACAAACTGCCTCACATGCCACGTCCACCACATAGGACATGGCTTATGCAATAATATTGCACTGCGCCTGTCACCCTGAGACATAAAAATGAAAAGGCCCATGTGCCTGTAATTTCACCTGCACCTATATTCCCTATACCAAACCGGAATACGGCAATGCGAGCACTACTAGTTTGCGGCAGAAAAAAGTATGGTTGTAGTACTTCCCGTGTGAACTCTTTTTCAACAAAGCTCTACATACTATAAAATAAAATAAGTTAAATAAAAGAAATAAAAATATTTATTTACTACAAAAATACGGGCACAAAGGAAGACAATGTACCTAACTAAGACGAAAAAAGAGGAGAAAAATAATTCTTAATCAAATATGGGAAAGTAAGACTAATGTATTTACTGTATGTATGTAAGTAAGCATAATTAAACTAGAAATAACTATGCATAAAGATACCCTCTGTGCGTCTCAGATCGCTGCAGCAAATTGGTCAAATACAACTTTACACCCTTGCCATTTAAAATGCGGCCGTTTTTCAATTCAATCAGATAAATATTATAGCATATGTATGTGGTTTAAAAATTTAGTTCTATTTTAGTTTTCATTTGAATTTCAGCAATCATCATCGATGGCGTGGACACCTCTGAAATGACTCGAGAGAAACTTGAGCAGTTCACGATCAAAGTCAAAGAGGAACTGGACAAAGAGAGAGAAGAACGTAACTATTTCCAACTAGAAAGAGACAAAATACGCACCTTCTGGGAGATAACTCGACAACAACTCGAAGAAGCAAAAGCAGAATTAAGGAATAGGGAAAGAGCCACAGAGGAAGCTCAGGAAGAAAATGAAGCGTTACTTGAAACAGAAAAGCAAAAGATAAAGCATCTGAAATATGAACAGCAAGCTGCTGCCGCCGCTTTACGAGCTGAAAACCTTGTTGAGCTTAAAGCAGCTAAAGAGGAACATACTGAACAAGAGTTGGAATTACTCAACGATAAAAGAGCTCTTAAACAGGAAATGAGAGAGAAAGCTGTAGCAGCCCAAGATGAGCTAAGACGAGCTAAGTTAATGCATGCGGAAGAGCTATCAAATGCAAGAGAACAATTCGAGGAAAGAGTGAGACAGATGGAAGATAAAGCAGAAAAAAAGCTACATGAAACGAAGGTAGAATTAACCGTAATGCATAGAACAGAGATGGCAGAGGTAGATGAAAGGAAGAATAAGCAACTATCGGAGTTGATAGCGCATCATGAGAGGGCGTTTGCAGATTTAAAGAATTACTATAACGACATAACTTTGAACAACTTGGGTAAAGATATTTTCATTAGGTAGATAAAAATAATGAAATTAGTAGATTCTACTGTTATTTACTTTTAGTACTTATAAATATAAATAAATATCATCAGCCGAAAAAAAAAAAAAATCGGTAAATATCATTACCGATATACCGAAACACATATTTACAGTGTTTTTGTTTTGTTTAGGGTAGGTAAACTGATGTTATTTATGACATACTATCAATTAAAACAGGTGTGTTAAGTCTTCTAGTTCTCGAGAAATCAACTTTTGCTATCTGAAGGAGTGTTCATGAGCTGTAATGGGCAAAAAACACCAAAACATTTGAATTTCGCACCACAAACGAGAGCATCAACCTTAAGGTTACGAATCATGAACATAATGACGACTCAGGCAATTCGATATCGCAGGTCTCATAAGCAGCTTGAAGCAGCATATGGAAGAGATGCAGAAGACTAAAGAGCGGGCTGAGAAGGTAGCGAAGGATGCCTTGGCCGAGTCAAAGGGACTCCGAGAGCCTTTGGAGGCTGCCATCGTTGATAACAAGGAGTTGAAGAGACAGATGTCTAACTATGACAGGGATAAGGCGGCTCTTGCTGTAAGTTAACTTCTGTTTTCTGCTTTCTAAACCACAAAAAAACATGTGTGGTTATTGCGCAATTCCATTGAACTCCACTGAACATCGGTAAAACTTCAAATTTGACATTTATAGCCCAGTCTGGACACTTCTCTGTCAGTTTTGTATTGTGTCATGCATGTGCTAGTCCATGTATTGTGTAACTACTTGACAGCGGCAAATTTGTGACGTCCCACTATGAGCCAGTTTAAAGCCCAGTGAATGGCATTCACTTAGTGTCATTCGTTCCAAAACCAAAGCTCAGTCTGACGTCACTGGACATCGAAAAAATCCTTCGGCAATTCCTCGAGATGGTAGTCTGGCATGAACACTGGTGTTCGATTTGAGTACTCTGACAGTAGGTTTAAAATTACGCAATAAAGGGGCTGGTCTGGCACCATTTTTTTTGTAACTACTTGAAGACGGGACATGCATGTGTCCCACCTGATATTAAGCAGTAACCTCTGCCTTTAACAACGCATTAACACATAGGTCACGTCCACCTAGGACGCACCCAATATTGCACCACGCCCGCCACCCTGAGACATAATGATGAAAAGTCTCATGTGCCTGTAATTTGTCCGGCACCCATACCCTTCAAACCAGAACACAGCAATACTCAACTCTTTCACTAAAAAGCTCTACTACTACCAAACTACTAATGTTTTGCGCGTATCATGGTATGCCTCCCAGTTTTAAGGCGCCTTCCACCACCTTCCTGCAACCTCTATAATGTCTTTGGTCCATCGAAAGGGGGGCATTCCACTTTACCGTCGTCTGGTTTGTGGTCACCACTCAAGAACCACCTTTGCTTCCCCGACAGTTATCAGTTCTGTGAGCTATAAGGCCTGCCCATTGCCACTTGCTAATTCTGAGAGCTATGTCGGTGATTTTGGTTCTGCTATGGATTTCCTCATTCCGGATCAAGTCATGTAGTGAAACTTCGAGCATATCTCTCTCCATAGCCCACTGCGCAACTTTGAGATTTCCTATGCAGCCAATGGTTAGCGGCTACGTCTTTTTAGGGTTCCGTACCCAAAGGGTAAAACGGGACCCTATTACTAAGGCTCGGCTGTCCGTCTGTCCGTCTGTCTGTCCGTAGAAATACAACTTCTTAGAAAAAAATATTAATTTTAATTTTGTAAATATTTAAAAACCCTCAACGCAATGAATTGGCTAAACCAATTTTGATCAAACATAGCTAAGAACACTCCCGAAAAATTCACCTTTCAAACAAAAAAAAACGAAATCGGTTCATCCGTTCGAGAGCTACGATGCCACACACACACACACACACACACACACACACACACACAGACACGTCAAACTTATAATACCCCATCGTTTTTGCGCCGGGGGTTAAAAATAATGAAAAATCTTTTAAAGGAACGAGTTAATTTGTGAATGGGGAAATTTTGAAACATATAACGTCTTGCGTTATGAAAGTAATGAAGCTTGCTGCATTTTGTTTCGTTCTAATTATTTAGAAATACAACTTTTGCTTTCCAACTTCCAAAATTATACAAGTTAAATTTAAATGTAACCCCAAAAAATCCGTTCTAGCGGGACTTGAACCCGCAAAACCTCGCCTTTGATCGGCGATGCCTTTACCAGTTCGGCCAAAGAACACTATGACGCTGAAGACGAAATTTGTGAATCTGTAGATGGCTCCCATCGGCGCTATAGCCGAGTTGATAGTGCCCACAAATTTCGTCTTCAGCGTCATAGTGTTCTATGGCCGAACTGGTAAAGGCATCGCCGATCACAGGCGAGGTTGCGGGTTCGAGTCCCGCTGGAACGGAATTTTTGGGTTAAATTTAAATTTAATGTTATTAATAAAGTGTGGATTACACTTGAAAATAATAAACTATGATTATACAAGTTCTTTAGAAAAATTGGACAAAAAAACAACATTAAGAACCGAACTAATTATTACCATGAAGGGTTCATTTATTTTTGACCTGCAGGGTCAGCGGTTACCTACCTCCTTTTATATTTCAGGCTAAAACGAAACAACTAGCGTCCCTCGAGAAGCAGTTTGAAGTCCTGAAGTGGGAGTACGAGGTCATCCAAGTGAGGTTCGACAGGATCCTGGTGGAACGAGACGAGCTCAGGTCTCGATTCACGAGAGCTGTCCTAGAGGTCCAACAGAGGGCGTCGCTGAAGACAGTGCTCTTAGAAACTAAGCTGAAGAATATGGAGGGCAGGGATTTGGGATCGAGGGAGATGCATGTATGTGTTGATTTTGTAAACGAAACTAAGTAGGTTGACAGGATGGATTGATGAGACGGGACAGTAAGGGCAGGTACCTAGAAAATGGTAATTTTTACGCAAAAAGTTTTTGTGTAAAATTACCATTTTCTTGCTGATTGTACATTTTTTCCAAAATCTGTGAATGCAGATCAGAATACCTCAATACGTTATGGATAGTTAGTTGGTCACCTAGGGACGTTTTCATGTAGGTAACTACCTGCACTGTCCCGTCTCAACAATCCATTCTGTATAGGAATTATGTAGGTAATCTGTCTGTCTGCCGTTATACACTACTATATCAGTGTAGGGTATTTTTAACCGACTTCAAAAACGGAGAAGGTTATACTACTAAGGTATCTTCGCCGAAATATGTACAGATTTAAATACACACGTCTATTTCCCAAAGGGTGTAGGCAAAGCGTCAATGGACCTCTTTTCACAGTGGGTCCACTATCGTGGAATATAGACGTGACAAGTGGTGAGCTCATTGCCGCCATTGACGACTGACTCTGCTAATAGCCATTGCTTCCTACCTACGACTGACTCTGCTAATGCATTTTTTCAGTAATAACACATTCCATCATTAGCATAAGCCATAGGGCAAATCTTATATCAACGAATCTCATCAACAAGTCCGGGTAATCCTTTAGTCAGATTTTACGGCATCCACGGGAGGATACGGAGGGGTATATATTCTTATGCCGGACACACCACAGCTAATAAATGTAATAGGTTAGGTTTAGCTTTTTATTGAATAAGTTCTCTTCAGGTGTTTGTTTTAAATATTTTATTCAAATTAACCGTTAATCGTGCACCCGTGCCGGCCGGCACACTATTTTTCGTTGTTCATATAATGGTTCTATTAGTAGAGTAGGTAGGTAGGTACCTACCTACCTTCGGAAACCTATTTTTTTTTATTTAATTACCTACTTAACTTTTTCCTTTTATAGGAACTTCTAATGCTAAAAAACACTCAAGTGGACGATCTACGCTACGAATCTGCTCGTCTTCGGAAAGCTCATGATGATCTCCTCGCTACTTATGAAGCGAAACTTGCAAAACTGGGAGTTCCACCGGAGGAACTTGGATTCAAGTAAGTATTGTGATTAACGCCATCTGTGCTAATGACATAGAACATCATAATTATAGAGCTTCTTATAGACATCTAGCGGAAATATTGTTGAATAGTTGGCTTGCCTGCTACCCAAATGCTACAGTAGGGCGCTCTGCTGCAATCGTAGTTCAGTGATGAAATCAGAGAGGGCGCTTTTATGCGCGCCAATGTATCTAATAGTTCGCTACATATGAAGCGAAACTTGCGAAACTGGGAGTTCCACTGGAGGAACTTGGATTCAAGTGAGGATGGTGATTAACGCCATCTGTGCTAATGTCATAGAACATCATACGATAGAGCTTCGTATAAGAGACATCTAGCGGAAAGATTGTTGAATAGTTCGCTTACCTGTTACCCAAATGCTGCAGTAGGGCGCTCTGCAATCGTAGTTCAATGATGAAATCAGAGAAGGCGCTTTTATGCGCGTCAATGTAACAAATAGTCGCAAACGGAGTTTTTGTTGTTGTTTGAAATGTATATCGGTGGATAATATTCTTAGCCATGTTTGGTAGAAATTGGTGCAGCCGTTTCCAGGATAATCGGCTAGCAACAATTTTTTGGAAGGGAACTTTGTTTTTTCTGTATCTATTTTTAGTTTGAAGCCAAGCTTTTATTCAAGTTGTTCATTATCGATGACATCAGGCTCCAGATTCTGATGATGACCAGCATAGGATGAGCTGTGATCTAGATAAGATAAGATAAGTTTTTTTTAATCACTGGAATAGGTTCGACAAATCATAATTACCTAACAAAACAGATGCAAATTATTAAAAGATGAAAAAATACTGTAGGTACATACTGTAGGTAATACCTACAGTATTTTTTGTATTAATTTCAAAGATGGTCGTAAATCATATGAAAATATGAGAACTTTGCCTTCCGTGCTAGTTAAAAAAAACTGTGTTACCTACGGCACGTTACGGCAAGGTAAGATAGGTATCTAGGGTGCAAAGGATGCTCAGATTTCAATGCGGCTTTATAAATTTGTATGAAAACTGGTGTAAGTTTTCAACAATAAAGGCTGCACACGACGCACGGTGCGTCTAAGACCCCTCCGGAACGCAGGCGATTTTACGCGTTGAAAGAAGACTCCTTTCAACGGGGCTCGCAACTCAGTCAACCTACTTCCGCAACGCCTACCAAACTTAGCATAGCAAGCCGCAGCCAAGCCGAACTACGAAAAGCAACCAAACTTGGAAGGATAAACTTAAAATAATAGAACGCTTAGGTAGGTACTGGTAGGTATGTCAATAACCGCGTAGAGACCACTTGTAATTTATACTTTTAAAATAGTAATAGTAGTTTATGAAACTGTCACATAGCATTATTAAAACGGGAGTGTGAGTTTAAAAGCGAGCCTTGGCGAGGTTTTTAATAGTTCCTAGTTTCCATCTTATATTGTGAAAAGAATATAGTATGAATCCTCCTGGTCTGGCCGAAGTGTATTATAATAGTTTTATTTTTATTTTATAACATTATTTAGCCAGAGAAAAAGTGTTGTAGGTATTAGGATTCTATTTTTACATTTCGGTATTTAATTGTGTATAGGTATAATGTATGTATCAACTCGTTTTGAAGTTTATAATTTGAATTTCACAGACCTGTTTTTCCAAGTTGGATTGTTATTTTACAGGCCACTGAAAGCAGTCGCCGTGGCTGGTCTGTCGCCGGTCATTGGACAAGGACCTGCAGGATTAGTCACCAAAGATCAGTGATTTTCAGACTTGACCCGCGGGTATCGGAATAAAAGCAGTCATCCCCTCCCCTTTCTAACCCCCTCCCCTCCCCCCTTCCCTCAGCGTCCAAATCTGCTCAACCATTGACCCGACAGACTTAGTCCTGGCACATGGCTCTTATAAAAATCCCATACAAAAAAGCACTTTTCCGAATTTTCCAATTATACGGACAAAGTCTAATTGTTCCCTTAATATCTTTATTTCTTACTAATATTTGTACTATTATTTATTCTGTGCTATTACGAAGGTTTTTTTCTTTTTAAATAGCCAAGTCGGTAGGTACCTACATTCCTTCTCGTATGATGTGCTTACCAACAAACAGCATTAAATTTTTTGTTTTTATAGTTTTTTTTTTTTGCGTATTAATCATGAAAACATATATTTATTATGTTTAAAGTAAATCAGCAAATAAATTATCGGTATATACGATACGACCTATTAGGTATTTTATTTCTAACCTACATATCAATAACAAGTCTCCGCCAGCGGCTTCGCTCGCGTTTCACCAGGATAAAAAGTAGCCTATAGCTCTATCCCGCTCATAATCTATCTGTGTACCAACTTATATCGAAATCGGTTCTGCCATTTCGGTGTGATTGAGAAAGAAACATCCAAACATCAAAAAATTAAACTTAAGATAGGTATTATTGGGATTATTGAGGATTATGTTACTATTTCGAAAGCGTTAGCCGAGTCAGTCATGGGAGGCAATGGCGGCGATGAGCTCACCACTTGTCACGTCTATATTCCACGATGGTGCAACCCAGTGTGAAAAGATGTCCATTGAGGGTCTGCCTACCCTTTTGGGGAAAAAGGCATGTGTCTTTGTATGTATGCATGTGAGATACTATAAACATCAGCTTAGACGTGTTACTCTTGGACGAGGCCTACCGCGTAGAATGGATATGGACTCCAATGGATTATTTGCCATAATCACCACGCATGGCGGATGGAAGATTGGATGATGGTTGGTGGTGAGTACTTAGGTGGATGCTGCTGCCCATCCACTGGTGTAACATCAACAGGAGGAGACGGAAGGGTCCATTCTTAATCCTGAAACACCACGGCTATATATACAGGGCGTCCCAAGACTATGCGAAATGAAGGGAAAGTTTTTTTTTTTTTAACTTTGATAGACCTTTGTTTGACCACGATCTCACCTGTTGGTAATTGACAATGTGGCCGAAGATGGAGCACAAAGGTCTAGAAGGCACCTATTCACTCTAGACTTGAAGCGACCCAGATTATAGTTTTCAGGAGGACAGACGACGGTAGTGTCTTCCACTCCTTAGCAGTTCGCATTATAAAGGTAGAACCGAAATGTTTTTTGCGAATAGAAGTTATACCAATGAGGTAAGGATGGTACTGAGCCGTACGCCTGCTCGTTCTATGATGAAAAGGAGATGGTGGGATCAGATCGTGCAGTTCCTGGGAGCATTCCCCGAAATGTAACCTATAGAATATCGAAAGGCATGCAAACTCACGGCGGTGCTCGAGACTCTGGATCTACCTTAAAGTACCTTAAATATTGTAGATAAGTAATATATTTTGAAAGGAAGGAGACTTTATTTTATTTTTTAAAACATAAAAATACTGCATTCAAAGATTTTCTAAAAATTTCTTGCTTCGTCTGGGAATCGAACAAATTAAGAATAAAAATTAAAATGAATAATTTTAGGTTATTCATTTGTTTTAAGATACAACGTTACTTATGAAGAATTACTTTTTTTTGTCCATTATTTCGATTGGCATCATACAAATACGAAGTGTTTTTTTTTACATTTAATATGTCGGTTCGATTCCCAGACGAAGCAAGTAATTTTTAGAAAATCTTGGGAAGCAGTTTTACTAAATTTTTAAAATAAAATAATGTCTCCTTTCCGCAAAACATCCTATCTACAATATTAAAGGTATATCCCTTCATGTCGCATGACTTGGACGCTTACGGGGCACTTGGGAAAGATTTGCGAAACTATAAAAAGCTCTATGGGTGAAGTCTCTAAGGAACACTTTACCAGCATCTATGCAAAGGTTCATGCGTCTAAACCAATCTTCGGAACACTTAATATCACCTCTTCTGAGCATGGGTGAGTTTGTGCAGCACCCAGCGCGAAGACGCTCATGTATAGAATCTCGTGAACGCTTCCCGATCCAATCTGCAGTTGAGCGGTAACCTCTGCGTTTAACAATGCAATTACCTCATAAGTCATGCGCACGGCGCACCTAGGAGGCGCCCAATGTGGCATTGCACTGCGCCCGCCACCCTGAGACAAAGATGAAAAGTCTCATGTGCCTGTAGTTTCACCGGCAACCCTACCCTTCAAACCGGAACAAAGCAATGTGAGCACTGCTTTGCGGCAGAAATAGACCCAGGTTACGGTGTCCAAGTAGTAATTTTTTTTATTTTTTTTTACTAAGTAATTGATTGACGAATCAAACAGATGGCCCACCTAATGTTAAGTAGTACCCTCTGCCTATGAACAGTGCTTTACCTCATAGGTCACGTCCACCTAGGTTGCACCCTATGTGGCATTGCACTGCGCTCGCCACCCTGAGACAAAGATGAAAAGTGCCTGTAATTTTTACTACTCTACTCATATATGCTACTATTTCTACCAGTGGACGAACTTTTTCACAAAAAAGCTCTACTACTACTAAAGGTATATAAAAGTATATAAAAGGTATATAAAACGAGCACGTTGAAGCCAATAAGTGTGTTTATTTACTAATATCTTTATTTATGTACAAAACGGTCATAAGGCAACAGTTCAAACGAACAAAATGCGATTTGCAATGAAATATTCCACTTTCAAGCGCATTTTTGTATTTTTAGCAGAAAACGCACCCTGCTTTAGTTGGCTGGTCACATCACATCACAGCGACAATATTTATGATGACTAACAGTTTCATAGTCATCAATAACAGCCTACAGAACTCCACTGCTGGACACGTATGCTCAAAAAGCCCTCAACACCCTTCATCCGATATTCCACCGCCAACTAAACTAATAAAGAACTAACCTCAGTGATAGTTCAATGAGGTTAGTTCTTAAACTAAGGTAAAAACGGACAACGGAATAAGTTGTCCGTCCACTGAAAAATAAGCTTCACTGTCTGCTAGTTCACTGAGGTTAGTTCTTAAACTAAAGTAAAAACGGACAACTTATTCCCAGTTTAGTTTAGCTTAGTAGCTAAACTAAACTGGGAATAAGTTGTCCGTCCACTGAAAAATAAGCTTCACTGTCTGCTAATTCACTGAGGTTAGTTCTTAAACTAAAGTAAAAACGGACAACTTATTCCCAGTTTAGTTTAGCTTAGTAGCTAAACTAAACTGGGAATAATTTGTCCGTCCACTGAAAAATAAGCTTCACTGTCTGCTAGTTCACTGAGGTTAGTTCTTAAACTAAAGTAAAAACGGAACACTTATTCCCAGTTTAGTTTAGCTTAGTAGCTTAGTAGCTAAACTAAACTGGGAATAAGTTGTCCGTCCACTGAAAAATAAGCTTCACTGTCTGCTAGTTCACTGAGGTTAGTTCTTAAACTAAAGTAAAAACGGACAACTTATTCCCAGTTTAGTTTAGCTTAGTAGCTAAACTAGTGTTCTCTTGTAGTATGTGATCGCGCGCAGACAGTGAAACTTATACTAGCGAAACGCAGCAGAGGAGTGACGTAGGGGGTGAGAGCTTAGCTTAGTTCACGTAGCTTCGGATCGGCCTACACAACTAAGTTATTTTGACTTAGTTAGGCTATTTTATTTAGCTTAGCTGGCATTGTTTACGATGGACGCACATGTATGAAAAACTAGCTCAACTATGCGAGCTAAACTAAACTAACTTAGTTTAGCTTTCGCGTCCAATACAATAATGCATTCAGGATGTTGTTGGGGCTCCCTTGGTTCTGCAGCGCCTAGGGCATGTTCACAGAGGCACGCGCTGATGGATTCGCCGCCTGCTTGCGCAAGAAAGTCGCCTCCATGATGAGCAGAGTTCACGGGACCACCAACACCATCCTGAATACAGTGGCTGATAAATGGGATACCTAGTCCCTTTTTTATGCACTGTATTCGAGTGATGACGAAATAAATGAATATTGTTTCGTCTTCTTCCGAACCCACGCTTTTGTAAGTAGGCATCATTAATTGTATTTTACAAGGTTTATATTAACTTGCAATGTACGTCTGGGTGGAAACTTGCAACTAAATTTTAAAGAAATTATCCTCAACCGATTAAGCTGAAATTTGGCATACCTTTCAAGTTTCTATGACAATACAATATGATGGTAACAGCGAGCTGATCTGACGATAGAGACGAAAGGTGGACAATAGAACTTCTCGATGGATATTAGTAGACTAGCCGTGCTTAGGCTCATTCTGATCAGCACACGGTTACGATCACTAATTTTATAAAAGCTTGTACTGAAAAATATATTTTTCATAAACAACTTATTTGTTGTCTAACATAGCTCTAAGTCTTACTAACACTATGTGGATCCTAGTGATCTGAAATAAAAATATGAATATAACAGGCCTCCCCATAGAATGCCACGACGAACTATACATTGTAGTTTCTGGAACAGACCTGAGCCGTCTTCCTGCGACCTCTATAATATCTTTGGTCTATTGTAAGGGAGGCATTCCTCCTTTGCGTCGTCTATGGTCTGTGATCGGTGTTGAAGTACCTTTCTATGCAACGGACTAATGAGTTATAATAAGCTGATTACTAATTTAATTAAGTAGGTATAGGTGGTATATTATGACTAGGCCTGCAAGTCAGGCGAAGATGGTCGATGGGCTCAGGCCCACATTGTGAGAACATCATCGCATGGTTGCAGCAAAGGCGTGTATATACTTCTTCCCAAACATGACATTGTATTGAATGTATACAAACCTGATGCCATATTCGTTAGAGCACATTTTTTTTAAAACATCCTACAATCCTGCATGGAGGAGTTTTAACAGTTTCGGTGAAATAACATCTCCCTGTATCACCCCCTTCCGCAATTCGTTAGTTTCAGTGTTCTTGTCCTGAAGGCAAATACACATTTCTAATATCCTTGTAGTAGAATTTAACGCCTGAATACAATTAAAAGTACCTACATCAGAGCAATAAATATATAATGAACATGCAATTAATAATATAAGTAATAGTAATAGCAAAAGTAAATCGTCGCAAACGCTGTGACCAGCCACGATAAAGCAGGCAAACAATTTACAAAAAAAATAGGTTTTGCGCTAAATTATCACTAAGTATAATTAATTCCTACCTAATGGTTTAACCGATTAATAGAATCTTTTAAAATTTTATTACATTTTATGACATACGTCATTAAAATTATAATTAAATTATGAGTAGACAGAAATAAAACATAGTTCAAAATTATTATTTTTGTAAATGTACGAGCAGATACAAGATGATATAATTATCATTGTATGACTAAGTTGAGATCTGTGGAAATTATCACATATTATATTTTAATAAAACTAAAACACACAAATAAAACATTTTCATAAATAGTGTACAAAACCTTGATGTACATAATTATTAATTAAATTGGAAGAAAAACATACAGTGAGGAAGTATCAAGTAATAAGTCAAGGAATAAAGTACAATATATATAATGAAACTTTAAAATCACAAACAATGCAATGATTCAAAAGTTTGACATAAAAATTACGTCTAAAACTACTAAAACCCACAACCAAAATTAACAACATGAACGACAATAAAAAAAAACAAATTTAAAAATAATTTGACTTTCAATTACGTAATGATATTTTTAGAATTGCTTTTATCTCACTTTGCACAAAGCAATTAGTTAAATATAAAAATGAGCTCTTAATTTAATTACTTTAATTCATTTAATAAGTTCTGGTATCATTTTTGATTCCGTTCTAGTAGGTACAAAGTACTGTATTTTAATAATTTTATTGGATTTACTCTTTATGTCACTTAAATACAGGTATTTTATAATTTATTATTATAACATTAATAAATCAATACATATTTAACATTCTTACCAAATAAAGACCACAGAAATATAATATTATATCACTATAATGTGCGTAGGTATTTAAGCAATAACTCTATGTTTTTCCAGTCTACTACGTTTAGTAAGATATAGATTTGACTAAAACCTTCGCCTGACGAATTTACCTGGATGTATTATATAATACTCATACATGGTCAATTACTTTATTCAGACTGTTAATCATCCGATGCTCTTTGTCTGGGTACATTTATATCCACACTATTAATTAATAGTATTAATAAATCATTTTGAAAACTTATATGAATGCATTCAAAATATTAGTTCATATAATGCATTTATCAACAGTCACTTATTATACGCAGCATAAGTAGGTACCTATATTATTTCAAATGTTTGTAACAATGTGTTTATAAATAAGTAAGTAAGTTAAAAGTATGAAAAAAAAAACTTTTTTTAAAGTCGTTGATAAAGCTATATTTAGGAATATCAAATGAAGATAGTCATAAATAAATGTAAGCGTTGCCTTGCAGTACACGCAATTGGCAAGCACTTAAAATATAATTTATTGAAGATTTTGATTACTTGAAATATTCGCAACTTATTACTGAATATTTTAATTATAATGCATTTAATTTTGTCAACATAATTTAAGAACTAAATTTAGAATTGTTCATGTACATTTGGATTCATTAAACTGAAGATCGAAGCATTAATTTCAAAGAAGTCATTTAGAACTGCTAGGGGTTCTACATCGTAAAACTTTTTGTAAAGTATATCATACGTAGATATTTAACTTTGGTATAAAAAAATACGTTACATTTGAAATTAAACATCGTTTTATTCGAAGGCTATCATGATTTTGGAACTACGATATCGATGACTTTCTATTTCGGTAAATTGGTAACGGACGTTGGTTTGGACAGCGTGTACGATTAATTTTTAAATAGCTAAAGCCTAGGACGGATGAATCGATACCAGTACAAAGGCATGGGAAGGACTTTGTTCAGTTGCAATGCGTATTATTCGATAAGCTATAGGTAGGTAGCTAATTAAGCTTATCGCTTCAGACAATTATACATTTAAAGTCTTGAAACGTTCAGGCTAGTTAAAAAAACAAACTTGCTATTATCTAACTTGCGGTTTTGGCGTAGAGAATGAAAACTTTTACTAAAATGCCATATTTTCTCCCTATTTATTCAAATACCTACTTTATTGCACAAACCATAATAGTGTACAAATAAGTGGGCTTATGCTAAGATCATTTTCTATCTGCCGACCTAAAAGGTGCCAATAAAACTATGACAATAAAATATTAAGATGGTTAATATTGGCCAGTTTGTATCCGTAAACCATGATACTGCAAACAGATTGTTTAATTTTATGCTGCTGAAGTTTGGGAACGTCTATTTTGACTATATCTTCGCTTCCGTTATTCAGTGAACATTAAAATCGTACGATAGTTTTAGTGAAAGTATCTCTCAGTACTCTGTCATCACTTCTTTTAAACCGTACGATACAGAGGTCGTAGGAATTAATATCTTTATGATGCAAGTAACCAAAATATGAGATATCGTCACCCCAATGGAAATTGCAGGGCATGTTGAACCAATTCCTACGGCTAAACATTTAATTTGGTTGGTAAAGAAAGATTATTAAACCTTAAAAAAAATAGATTAAATAGATGATTGATATTGTGTATTTATATACAAAAGAAACACGTCGAACCTTCATACTTTGAATAAGTCATAACTTTTGGTGAATTTACATGGCTATGCATGCATGCAATTTCTAAAACAGCTAAAGGCACTAAATTCATCTATAATTGTGTATTAATTTGATGATTGTACGGACATTGTCAAATGAGGTCATAGTAAAAACAAAAGCTCGTGGTTATACATAAAAAAAATAGTGATCTTATACAATAATACTTAACTATGTTGTATTATCATGACCACTGTGTTTTATTTATTACCTATAAGTTATCTGTGTTTAATTTTGTATTTTTATTTTAATAAAACTTTAGGTTGGTATTTATACCGATACATTTTTTTATAATAATTATCAAATCTATTAAGAGTTTTATTATACTTTTTTTATTATGTAGGTTTAATATCTATAAATCAACAATGGATAAATGTAATTCTTCGTAGATTCTGTAACATGTTTTATAATTTTGATATAAATAACTGCTCAAAATTTTAAACAATGACATTTTATTATGTATTATTTAATATTAGCACGCGTGCATTTTGACACCATTAGCATACGAGCATAATAAAATCTTATAATTATGCATTAAATTTCTATAGAAGATAAAATCTTTTACAGCTATATTATTAATAATAATTTTGTGACAGTATTTTTAATTAAAATAGTGGACTCCTTAGATTGAGCAAAATATTTTTACACTAATGAAAATATCTGAATAAGCGTTAACTATATTTTTTTTATAATGTTGTAACTATCATTTTAACAAATTAATTGTTTTTTTTAATAAGCAATATATTTATGTAAATTAATTTTTTTACAGCTGTTATTTTATAAAATGTTAATGGCTGTTGGTTTATACAATTTAAAAATATTGTCACAAAATGAAGCACTTTCTTTTATAAGTTTCACAACGCTTGATTAAAAAAATTCTTTCGCCATTTACGACCGTTCTTGGTCTCGCGGACTATCCTACGTCTCACTTTTTACTCTTATCCTAGGAAGAGATCAATAGCTTCTTGAAGCGTGGTTTGAAAATCACAATATCGAGCACAATCTTACGAAATTGTTTGTTTTGTCGTGTTCACCTCATTTCGTGGTGCACTTTGTAGCCGATTCCTTTTCATGAGTCCTGTCATCTGGAAATGAAACGAAGACACGATTAGTTGTTGTTATAGTCTTCAAAATAAAGTGATTTAGCTCGTTCACCGTAAGATGGCACCTGCCTTGGTTAGCGGCCAACCAAAGCAGGTGCTATCATACGGTGAACGTGCTGTAGTTATCAATTTGGCGTCTTTTTATATATTATTTGATGATTATACCAATAACACTGTTATGGCTGATCTTAATTGAGTTGTTTTTTGTACTTTAAAGAAATTATCCAAGAGTGATCCCTAAAATATCAAAATCACACGCTAAGTAATCGCTATCACACTGGTTCACTGTCAAAATATGGATGTTTGATTTTGATTTGGATTTTAATTTTAATTTTGACAAGTCATTTCAAATGTGCCATTTAAACAAATTAACTTAATTACATTGTGTTCCTTAATATTCTTATAGCTTTTAGTAATTAATGTTTAGTTTGTAAATGTTAAATAATCTAAAAGTGTTCTTAGGAAATCTATGCAAAAAAACACAAAAGGCTAACTAGTATGTATACTAAATTACTAGCTCAGTAATACCAGTCATCTTTGTATCATTGCTTTCGTAAAGGAGTTTGTAACAAAAACTTTCAAAATCTGAGTAAAGATATTTCGAAAATTGACAGCTGTTTTAGCTCGAGTTAGCTAGCTGCCGAATGGACCAAACAATAATAGGTGGGCACTTAGGTAGCCAATTTCACTTACGTGGAAAACTTAGTTCGTGATTAAGTATTCTCAAAATATTTTGAGATATTAATTTTAAAAAGTTTTAACTTGTATAATCATGTGACTAAGCAGGTAGGTATGCATAAAGTGCGAATATTAATATGTATTAGTGCAAAGCTAAGCAAAAGTTCTGAATTACTTGTATTTGAGAAAGGAAACATTCCTTAATAAAATGCTAAGAGGTGTCATTATCATGTTCAAATAATATTGAATTAGCATATATCGATAGCAATCACTGTATGGCAGAAAATTCAAATTGTGCAAGGTTATTTGGAACGTGATCTTTGTATTTGGGCTTTGGGCATACAGGGATAAGCATATTATTAAGCTTTATTGGACATACCTCAATTGCAATTTGATGTTATTTTTCATTCATGTTAGGCGTTCACGAAGGATGACTTGGTCCTGCGAGTTGAAATAATTTTTATGTTATATTTTATTTATTTAGGTAAAATTTTGCCAGAAAATATGGCTAAACACAAAAAAAAACATATAAAAACTTCTAAAAACTGTGTGTTGTGTAAAATGTAGAATTGCTCTAGACTTTGTCAAGCTACTAGTAGAAAATACTATATGTGATGTGGGGCGGCAGGGTAGCGCCGAGCTACGATACCTATATTGCTTGCCGTAGGTACGTGCTCCAGGCGTAGATGGTGATGGCGCCTGCCTAGTTTTGGCTGGTCCCGTTCCGCTGTCCGGAGTAGATGATGGGAGACAGGAAGGTAGATGACCTTCAGGGAGCCTGTATCGCCCCGAGCCGTGATGCCTCCTCCTGCCTACAGTCGATTGGGGTGTGGGATTCTTCCGAATTGAAACGATACTTCCGTTGGTTGAATGGTGCTTAGCGAGGCTGGCAGACCGTGCATTCGTCGGGTCCGTTCCTGTTCGTAGTACTGGATGACTTGTGGAGGCGTTCAATGGGCTGCACCTCATACTGTTTCGCTCTTCCAGACTATTTCTTTCTTCTTCTCGCATATAGGAAAACACTCATTCATGCTCCCACAAGCCAATTTACTTAGGAACCCCTGGGCGTTACCGCAACGAGAGCGGTGAAAGTTGAACGTAAACAGCCCTATTTTCGCTGTCCCTTGGGCCTCAGTATGCCAACCTTTCTGACCATATCTCTTTATTTTCTTACATCTAAGTACATTGGTTACTATTTCTACGTACCTATTAGGTATAGCTACCTACCATATGTTTAATCTTTGTACATAGGTCCCTCGTTAGGTGGCTATATCGATTCTTATCCGCTAGTTTTACATTGTTACATAGTAAATGTACTTAGAAAGCCTTATATTTCTTGTTGGCCGGACTTGCCTTTCGGTTTATCCGGTCAACAAGACGCTGCCTACTCTTACGCACGCGTCGACACTAGCGTGATGCTGTCTAGACGATAATTGGCCTTGGTAGAAGGATTTTAATGATGCGACCTTAGTACAGTGGGCGCGCCGGACCGAGTTTATAAATATTAGCAGCGGTCCGCCGTGTCTCCGCTCAGTATGCGCCAGACCTTCGCGCGTGCCACTACTGACGGAGACCAGCTATCCTGGGCTTAGCAGCTCACCAGGTCTTTACTCTTGACGTGCCCACGTACCACCAGCTGAGAATCCTTTACCAAGTCTGTGCCAATTACCTTTAGTTACCTAAGTACCTACTTTACCTTTTACCTGCTGGTACCTGTGTACCAGTAGGTACTACCTGTGGTACTCTGGCACCTTGACCAGAACCTCGCCCCCAGACTTACCTCCAGACCTTCGCGTCTGGTTACCTGTCTGGTATACCGGGCGGTTCATACCCCTACAGGAAGGTGAGGTTAAAGAAACGCATCTACCTGCCTACCCCTAACCTATGGTGGCACCAACGTCCTTTATTCACAATGTTCTAAGTAACTAAAGCCTGCCTATTGCTAATAATAAAGAGAATCGTTTATTTCAGCCAACTATTTTAAGTTATGATACCTATTCATGTTTGTCTTAGAATTACTTGCTAAGATCATCTAATCATCATCGCGAGTCGCGGACATCCTCCCCCCGATGCGCGGCATTGTCCTCTGGCCGCTTACTCGCTGCTCGGTAGAGTCGTGGTGGGATGACCGTCGCTCTGGCTCTCGATATGTAGAGGCGTCGTTGTAGTGGGAAGACCGTCGCTCAGCCCCCCGGAGTGAAGTGAAGTCCTAGCTCGGGGTACACGATGACCGGTGTCTGCTGTCTCACTGGCTCCCTGAGAGACATGAGGGTTGTCTCCAGGGACCAGGAGTATCGCCTTGGAGCAGGGTCGCTTGAACGTCCCATGCGACGTGCGTGCCTCGATGTTCCTCGTTCGGCCATCGGGTCCAGGGTAGGTACGGACCACGATGCCTCGAGGCCAGGTGTTTCTTGGGAGTGTGGGGTCCACTATGAGGATCGTGTCCCCACACTGCAAGTCTCGTTCAGTGATGTTGTGGTTGTTTCGTCTAGGTACGAGAGTTGGTAGGTACTCTCGCACCCATCTAGCCCAAAAGTGGTCGGCTAGTCTCTGCGCCGTCCGCCATGAGCGCCGGCCGCTGAGGTCCGCTTCGGTGTAAGCCCCCATCTCTAGAGCTCCGCAGGATTTCCCCATGAGGAAGTGATTTGGTGTAAGCGCCTCCTCTTCTGTGTCATCAGTGGTGATGAGTGGTCGCGAATTGATCACGTGCTCGGCCTCTAGCAGTAGCGTATGTAAGACCTCTTCCTTGGGGTGACGCTCTCTCAGTGTCACCGCTAGAGCCGTCTTGACTGATCGAACAAGACGCTCCCATGCTCCCCCTTGATTCGGGGCCCCCGGGCTGATGTACTTCCAGCGCAGGCCCATGGTTTTGGCCTCTCCCGCGAGGCCGCTGTCGGAATTGAGTTCTTCGACAGCCCCCCGTAGCTCCCTGTCAGCGCCGACGAAGTTCGTCCCGTCGTCGCTGAACATGGTACGCGGCATCCCCCGTCTGGCCGCCATCCTTCGGTAACTGTCCTGCGGTAACTAATTTATTGGACTTGTGTCCATTCATTCTTTGATGAACCTATCTGAAATAAAATAAATTGAACTGTGGACAGAGAAGCAGCCAGCTCCAAGTGCACTGCCCTTGTAGCTAAGCAGGTAAACAAGGCCCCCCATCTCTTCTCGTGGCGGCGTCCCACCGTCACTGTCATGGGGCCGAAGTAGTCCACACCCGTATTAGTGAAGGGCGGCTCTCCCACCTTAAGTCGCTCTCTAGGCAAGTCCCCCGTCGGAAGTCGTTGAGGCCCCTCTCTGTGGACTCGACACCATTGGCAGCCATGTCTCGTTGCTCTCACCGCCGACCGAAGCCCCAGCACCCAGTACCTTTGACGTACCTCGTTTATTACTGTGGCGTGATTTCCATGATTGAATTTTTCATGAAAATGAGTGATGAGCAATCGAGTCAAGTAGTTCTTACTATCCAGTATGATAGGTCGCTTGTAGTCGCGATCTAACCCCACCGCTGCGTCGATCCTCCCCCGTATTCGCAGGAGTCCCCCTTCCTTGACGATATCCAATTTCTTTAACTTGCCTGAGTCCTCAAGGCAGCTCTCTCGTTGACTTCTCATTAGAAGTTCCCGTTCGGCTCTCTCTACGTAGGTAGCGTCTAGAGACAGAAACTTCTTACCAGTTTTCTTTTCTGTAGGCCTCTTGTAGAGCTGCTCTCTCTTTTTCTTAGAGACCCTTTTCCAAGTAGGGTCCTGTTCCTTTGCAGCTTGCACGAGCTCTACCTTACAGCGGCATAAGTCGATAAACTGGTATATCCGGGCAGTCGCTCTCAGGAGTCTCGTCCACCTCGAGAATCTAGTAGGGTCAGGGGTAGAGTACTCACAGACCCGAGCTGCCGCAGTGATGTGCAGCTCTCTTTCCTCTCCTGATTGCTCTCGCTTGAACGAGCGTACTGCCGGCCATTCTTCTTCTTCCTTTCCTAAGAACTCCGGGCCAATGAACCATCGATGCCCCCCGTTGAAGTCCTTAGGGATGTCTCTAGTAGAGTCATCCGCTGGGTTCTGACCTGTAGGTACCCAGCGCCATTGTTGAGGTCTTGTCGTATCTTCGATTTCCGCCAGACGATGTGCCACGAAAGACTTGAAGGTTCTTGGATCCGTTTTGATCCAAGAGAGCACCGTGCTAGAGTCTGTCCAATAAGTCTTACTTGTCGCCTTTAAGTCCATTTCCCGGTCGATAGAGTGCGCTAACCTCGCTCCCAACAGTGCAGCCTGCAGCTCTAGTCGTGGTATAGAGACTGGTTTCAACGGAGTGACTCTAGCCTTCCCGGCTAGTAGAGTCACCGTATACTGACCTTCTTGGTTTCTCTGTCTCCAGTAGACTGCACACGCGTAAGCTACCTCACTAGCGTCTGTGAAGACATGTAGCTCTCCCTCCGTTTGGTAAGGCGAGACGCATCTAGGGACTCGTAGATCGTCGAGTAGGTGTAAATTCTGAAGATACGTTTGCCATGAAGACTCGTCCGTCTGCTTTACCTTTTCGTCCCAACCGACGCCGCTCCTCCAGATGTCTTGTAGCAGTCTCTTCCCTTGGATTAGCACAGGCGACGCTAAGCCCAAGGGATCGAAGGTTGACATTACGGCGCTCGTGACTTGACGCTTCGTCGGAGTCTCCATTTGATCGACGACCTCTCTTACGTTTCTTAGATGGGTCCTGAATCCCATCTCGTCCTTTTCTGTGAACCAACGCAGCCCGAGGGTTCTTTCCTCTTTCGACCCGAGCTCTACCTGCGTGGTTACCTCTGTGGTGAGTCCTTTCTGGACTCTCTCTCTGTTCGATGCCCATCCCCTCAGCTGGAACCCGGCCCTTTGGTGGATGGTCTCTACCTCTTTCGATACTCGAAGCGCCTCTACCTCCGTTTCAAAGCAGTGAAGATAATCGTCCATGTAATGGTTTCTTACCACTGCTCTACCTGCTTCGGGGTATCTCTCCTGGAACTCTCGGGCGTTCAGGTTCTTCACGTAGATAGCTAGACTCGGTGAACAAGCGGCGCCGAAGATGACTGACGTCATACGATACTCTTTCGGCGCTCCGGTTCGCTCCGCTCCTCTCCAGAGGAAACGCAAGCTGTCTCTATCTTCATACCTGATTTTGACTTGAAGGAACATTTCTTTAATATCGGATACCACGGCGACCGGTCTCTGCCTGAAGCGAAGAAGCACTCCAAACAGTGACTGAAGCAAGTCCGGTCCCGCTAGTAGAGCGTCGTTGAGACTCTTCCCTTTGAACTTAGCCGCCGCATCAAAGACTAACCTTTTCTTTTTCTTAGTGGGATGCGTCACGGCGAAGTGAGGTAGGTACCATTTCCTTGTTGACGACGACTCGTGAGTCACCTCCTCGGCATATCCGCTGTTGAAGAGGTTCTCTACCTGCCTTTGGTACTCCGATTTCAGCTCTAGATCCTTGTCAAGTTTCCGCTCTATGTTCCGAAGTCTGCTGAGCGCGGACTCATAGTTGTCCGGCATCGACTCTAGATCGCTCTTCCAGAGCAAACCTGTTTCGAAGCGTCCGTTCTCTAACCTTCGAGTATTCTTCTGTAGTATCTGCACGGCTCGTTCTTCAGAGTCCGTGCTCGGTCGACGCGGTTGAACCCCCAATGATTCAATCGCGAAGTGTTCCTTGATGAGCTGGTCCAGCTCATCATCACGAGTAGAGACGTGTGCGCAGGTAAGGTAGTTCATCTTCTGAGCCGCTCCTCCATCCAGACCGTGAAGCACCCATCCTAGGTGCGTCAGTGAGGCAGCTGGCTGATTACGTTTACCTTTACGTGTCGCTCGTGATACTATCAGCTCCCAGTTGTCCTGCCCGATGAGCAGTCTCGGAGCTTCCTCTGCGTAGTGTAGCCTGCTTACCAGTTTCTGCAGATGCATACACTCTTCTAACCTTGACTTGTCGATCCGTTGAGGCGTCAGTCGCAACCGATCTATAGTGCGAGCCCCGCAGATCTTACGCCGTTGACTCTGGTGGAGGCCTCTAAGCTTCAAGTTCACCCGCATAGAGTCGTCCTTCTTGATGACTCTACCGCCGACTGTCTCTATTGAGAGAGCTTCCTTGGGTCCGTGAAGTCCAATTTCCTCTGCCACCGCCGAGTCGAGAAGGGTCACTGTTGAACCCTCGTCCAAAAGGGCCATTACCTTGGCCGTCCCCTTGGGCCCGTATATCTCTACAGGCACCATCTTTAAATACGCTCTCGCGCCCTTCGTAGCGTTCACCTGGCTTAGATGAACGTTGTTGGCCACTTCCTTGGCCCCTTCCTTGCTATTATCTGAACTGCTCTGATCCTTGGGCCCATGGTCTGGCTGCTTACCCTCTTCGTGCAGTAGGTGATGATGCCATCTTCTACATTGCTTACACGGTGGCCTTCGACAGCTCTCCTTCCTGTGTCTGGTTCTCAGACACTTAAAGCACAGACTAGCTTTCTTCACTATGACCCACCTGTCATTCACGCTAGCTTGCCGGAACTTCTTACACTCCTCTAGAGAGTGACTTCCTTCGCAATGCGGGCACGTATGTAGCTGCGTCTCTTTCTCCTTAGCGGCATGTGCGCTTTGACGCTGAGGGTGTATTACCTTCTTAGCTGTGGCCTCCTGGGAGGCATACGGGCCGCATCTCTCAGCTTCCCTGCTCAGGAACTGTGATATCAGCGATAAGTCCGGGTCCTCGTGCTCTGCTGCGAAGTCGTACCACCGGTACTTCAGTACCATGGGTAATTTATCAATTATTACCTTGATCATTTCCGGTGATTTCAGATAATGCGGTTTCTTTAGCCCATTGATCGTCGCGACGGTGTTGTTGATCACGCTGGCAAACACACACACATCTCGCGCGTTCTCCGTTGTTCTTGGCAGGTTCTTTACCTTTTCCAATTCTGCTAGAACTAGGGCGTCCGGCCTCCCATACCTGCGGCGTAGTGACTCTAGCACCTCACTAGGTGCGCACTCAGAATATAAAATACTCCTTACCGCTTCTTTGGCCGGTCCTCTGATCGCCTTCCTCAGCCGTGCCATATTCTGCACGGAACTGAATAGCGGCGCGGTGTCTTCGTACACCGTTCTGAAGGCCAACCATTCCCCACAGCTGCCGTCAAAGACTGGAAGTTCATGCATGTACACCGGTTGATGTGCAGTCCCTGATCTCGGCGCGGATGTGATGGCCCTCACGATCGCTTCGGCTAGAGCATCAGTGCCACTAGCCTCCATACCTTTAGGTGCTGTGTCCTCTGGCTTCACGCCGGCGGTGGCAGTTGGATCCTGAAGTTTTATGGCGCACTCCTTCGCGAGTACGTCACCTGGTCGCCCCTCCGCGGACGTCCCTTCTTCCCCTTGATGTCCTCCACCAGACATCCTGCCTACCGTAGCTTCCACCCAATCTCGGACACCTTCAGATCTACCTTCAGGTTCGTCCACAGCAGAGTCCAAGTCTGCCGCGTCCTCCTCGTCCAATCTCAACAGCTCCATGTCCGTCCTCGCTAGGTCGGCGGCGGCCTGGGCTTGTCTAAGCACCTGGCGGTTGAGTTCTGCTCGCAGCTCTACCTCACGTCTCTTCCTCGCCTTCTCCGCCAGCGAGGCACTCTTTGAGGCAGGGCGGGCCTTGGACTTACCAACTGTTCTCGTTCTCCTCTCACTTGGCTGCGCTTCCATGGTGTTATCAGTAGTACCTGTCGTTTTTGTCATCGTACCTTTAGTAGTATCCGAGCTACTGGCTACCCCTGAGATTCTGAAGTCCGAGTCCTCGGACATCAGTCCCTGACCCACAGCTGGTTGGACCGGAACCTCCGGTCGGGCTGGTGTAGGCCTCGACGCCTCCGTCGGGGTTGGCTGGGGTACCACTGGCTCCTCCATCGGTGGTCGACGTGATGTTCCTGCTTGGCTCCTGGTTACTGGCATCCCGTGACTGGTGTGTCTGTATCAGCAACGACTTACATAAACGCCAGTACGTCAGTCCAGGTCCGATGTTCCGATGGCCCAGGTCGATGATCCGGTTCGGTCCGCTTTGATCCGGTTCGGTTCGATCCGCTTTGGCTTGATCCGCTTTGGCTCGATCCGCTTTGGCTCGATCCGCTTCAGGCTTGATCCGCTTCAGGCTTGATCCGCTTCAGTCCGATCCGCTTCGGTCCGATCCGGTTTGCTCCGTTGGTCCAGTGGTCCAGTGGTCCAGTGGTCCGCTATCAGGGAGCACCCGTAGGTAACTGAAATTGAACAGTAATCGAATGAGTTTCGATTAGATACGCAGCGCCAGTACTTCGGTCGTGGTATGATCCACTTGGACAGTACTGGCTGGTCAGAAGATCCGCTTCCCCTCGATGTGGTTGTCACAGCAGCTCCTGGTTCCGCTCTGGTTTCCAGCAGTACGGTATCCGGCGCTCGAAGGACCAGATATATGTGATGTGGGGCGGCAGGGTAGCGCCGAGCTACGATACCTATATTGCTTGCCGTAGGTACGTGCTCCAGGCGTAGATGGTGATGGCGCCTGCCTAGTTTTGGCTGGTCCCGTTCCGCTGTCCGGAGTAGATGATGGGAGACAGGAAGGTAGATGACCTTCAGGGAGCCTGTATCGCCCCGAGCCGTGATGCCTCCTCCTGCCTACAGTCGATTGGGGTGTGGGATTCTTCCGAATTGAAACGATACTTCCGTTGGTTGAATGGTGCTTAGCGAGGCTGGCAGACCGTGCATTCGTCGGGTCCGTTCCTGTTCGTAGTACTGGATGACTTGTGGAGGCGTTCAATGGGCTGCACCTCATACTGTTTCGCTCTTCCAGACTATTTCTTTCTTCTTCTCGCATATAGGAAAACACTCATTCATGCTCCCACAAGCCAATTTACTTAGGAACCCCTGGGCGTTACCGCAACGAGAGCGGTGAAAGTTGAACGTAAACAGCCCTATTTTCGCTGTCCCTTGGGCCTCAGTATGCCAACCTTTCTGACCATATCTCTTTATTTTCTTACATCTAAGTACATTGGTTACTATTTCTACGTACCTATTAGGTATAGCTACCTACCATATGTTTAATCTTTGTACATAGGTCCCTCGTTAGGTGGCTATATCGATTCTTATCCGCTAGTTTTACATTGTTACATAGTAAATGTACTTAGAAAGCCTTATATTTCTTGTTGGCCGGACTTGCCTTTCGGTTTATCCGGTCAACAAGACGCTGCCTACTCTTACGCACGCGTCGACACTAGCGTGATGCTGTCTAGACGATAATTGGCCTTGGTAGAAGGATTTTAATGATGCGACCTTAGTACAGTGGGCGCGCCGGACCGAGTTTATAAATATTAGCAGCGGTCCGCCGTGTCTCCGCTCAGTATGCGCCAGACCTTCGCGCGTGCCACTACTGACGGAGACCAGCTATCCTGGGCTTAGCAGCTCACCAGGTCTTTACTCTTGACGTGCCCACGTACCACCAGCTGAGAATCCTTTACCAAGTCTGTGCCAATTACCTTTAGTTACCTAAGTACCTACTTTACCTTTTACCTGCTGGTACCTGTGTACCAGTAGGTACTACCTGTGGTACTCTGGCACCTTGACCAGAACCTCGCCCCCAGACTTACCTCCAGACCTTCGCGTCTGGTTACCTGTCTGGTATACCGGGCGGTTCATACCCCTACAGGAAGGTGAGGTTAAAGAAACGCATCTACCTGCCTACCCCTAACCTATGGTGGCACCAACGTCCTTTATTCACAATGTTCTAAGTAACTAAAGCCTGCCTATTGCTAATAATAAAGAGAATCGTTTATTTCAGCCAACTATTTTAAGTTATGATACCTATTCATGTTTGTCTTAGAATTACTTGCTAAGATCATCTAATCATCATCGCGAGTCGCGGACAAATACGTACCTATTTTCTAAACTAACAGTCAGAATTTGTCGAAAAATTATTGTCAAGTATGAGCTCTATTGAGTACGAGTAGCTCTTATCAATTGAAGTTGGAAAGGAGGATAATAGCCCAGTCAAGATGTACATCCGTGCTTGCAAAAGTTCGGGTCACGCTGATTTTTTTATATGTTGTTAGGACCTTAACCAATATTAAAAAACCAGATTTGAAATTTTCCAAGTGTTGTGCGTTCGGCAGTGTCCCCAAAAAAACATAAAATAGACGGTGTTTTTTCAGTTTTTGCTCAATATCTTAGTGAAGGAATGGTCTGACCGTGATAGTCACTGCAAATACTTTTAAACAAGACCAAATTTTCTATAATTTGAAACTAGCGCGAGCTCTATACATCCATTTGTTTCCATACAGTTCTTCAAAAATGGGCAATTTTTTCCCTAAATTTTCTTTTTTTCGAAATGTTCACTTATTTTGTGAAATATCTTCTAAAATACGCATCCCACATCGAATATTTCGTGGAATGAAGTTGTAGTAAATTTAATTAACTTTCATTTGAGATCTAATTGGTACCTGTAGGCACAGCGCTTCTCTCAAAATCGGCTCTTCTATCTTAGATGGCCTGGGCTTGGGCTCGCACAAAGATAGCGTCTCGATGGCCGTGATGGACGCTGGGAGAAGCACCCAGTCAGTAGTCGGGTCAACTTCATCGTCCGAGCATTTCTGCTCTACATCCGGGACGTTAATTCACAATTTGCCCCCGCATGACTGGCAGAGGACTGCATTTACATGATTTTTTCGCAGAAGGGCAGGTGGTGCGGGATCCATGGTAGTGGGGATGCGGGCGAGTCCTTGAGATGACAGCTTTCACCCACAATCAGCGGGTTAAAGTTGACTCCCCGCCACTTCTGCACTTGGTGGTAGCACATTGCTGCATGGTGTCCTGCGGCATCTTCCGTCGGTACCGTTTGGCCAAGGAAAGACCAAAATCACCACTCTCCTGAGCAAGAGGGAACCACTTGCTGAGCAAGTGGAGGTCTTCCTTCAGCCAGACTTCACCCCACAAGTCGTGAGAGAAGCAGGCATCAAGTGCTTTGTGGCTCTATATGGGGTGACATCGCGAGGGATACTTTGGATTTCCTGATGTATAAGGCGTTTGTTTCTTCAACGAGCATAAACCTTGCCCGTTTGCCACTGACGGAAGATGCCGAAGGCCTCCATGCGGCAAGGTGCTACCTCTAAGTGCAGAAGTGGCGGGGAGTCAACTTTAATTCCACTGATTGGGATCGGAAGCTGTCTGCTCAGGGACTCACCCCCATCCCCACTACCATGGATCCCGCACCTCCTGCCATTGTACGAAAAAAATCATGTAAATGCAGTCCTCTGCCTGTCATGCGGTGGCAAATTGTGAATTAACGTCCTGGATGTGAAGCTGAAATGCTCGGACGATGAAGTTGACCCGACTGGGCGCCTCTCCCAGCGTCCATCACGGCCATCGAGACACCATCTTTGTGCGAGCCCAAGCCTGGGCCATCTAAAATAGAAGATCCGTTTTTGAGAGAACCGCTGTACCTACAGGTACCAATTAGGTCTCAAATGAAATTTAATTAAATTTACTACAACTTTATTACAAATAATATTTGACATGGGATGTGTATTTTAGAAGATATTTAACAAAATAAGTGAACATTTCGTAAAAAAAAACACTTTTAGGAAGAAATTGCCTATTTTCGAAGACCTGTATCTTGGGAACCAATAGCTGTATAGAGCTCGCGCTTGTGTGAAATTGTAGTAAATTTAATTTCCTTTAAAAGTATTTGCAGTAACTATACCGGTCAGACCCTTTCTTCACTAAGATATTGAGCAAAAACTGAAAAAACACCGTAGATTTAATGGTTTTTTGGGCACACCGCCGAACGCACAGCACTTGGAAAATTGCAAATCTGGGTTTTTAATACTGGTTGAGGTCCTAACACAGATAAAAAAATCAGCGTGACCCGAACTTTTGCAAGCACGACCCCCTTTTCGTGTTTAACTTGACTGGACTTTAAGACTGACAAATTTGGACAAGAATTATACCCTAACATTAACTTACCCAGACAGTGAAGCAGAATCAGATATAACTGGACTATTGGACTCAAACTCCTCCTTCGGCTTCTCATTGGCCAGTTGCATCTTCAGCTGATGCCCAAAACACGCCAGATCTTCTCTGAACGTATCCGACCCTGGAGTCGTGGGCTTCTCATCATCGCCAGTCGCCATTGCTTCCGCATCACTCTTTAATGGAGCCTGTTCAGACTCTTCCTCTTGATTGTATATTTTGAAATACGCAAACGTCAGATATATCACCGATATAATAAATGATGGTATCGGTATAGCCATGGCGTATACTAAGTTCAGCGTGTTCTGCCACATATCCAGCTCAGTTATAACGAGACCAGGATCTACCCGGCTGTAGTAGCAAGTGTAGTTGTTTCCAATTGGTTTGTATTTGCTATGAAAGACGGTGCAGTTCAAAATGGGTGGATAACCGCAGCCTTTTACGTTTGGAAAAAGACGTGCACCTGTGAAGTACCATTCTGAGTCATTCCCTTGCAGTCCGGTAGGCATCGCTTCAGGGAGATCCTCTTCAATCATGTCTGGGTAGGATTTGTCAGCTGACTTGTCCTCGTAGTAATCGTAGTCTTTGCGCAGGGCTCGTTCTACCCTGACCAACTCCGCCACCTCAGTCTCAGTAATATTGGTAGAGTTACCAAGCTTGTAGTTGACTCGGATTTGGGTGCATTCGAAAAGGTCTTTAGTACAACCCTCGCGGCAAGAAGCCCAGCTACAGTTGCTTGCTCCTACTAGATGCTTTACTTGTGTTGTGACGCATAAGGCCGGTACTATGTCAAACTGCATGAAGATTGTAGTAAACGCCGGTTCGATAACGAAGGGTACTAAGAAGAGAAAGGCAAATAGGCTAAAGATGGCGCAGAGGACGAAAGAGGCAGTCGTGTAGAAGAGGAGTTTCTCTGCGAATGTAGGAGGAATTGCTTCTTCGTCGGCCATTTTGGCGAGAGCGCGCTAGAAGCGACCATATCGCTAATTTCAGCTTGGCTGGATCATTTCATTCAGGTCGGCGGAGCTTCTTTATTTGCTTAGTTTTGCTCGCGTTTTTGTTGTGCTTCAGATTATTTACATTTTTGTTTTTTCTTGCTGTGGGAGAATTGGCTTATTTATTTACATACCACTGGTTCTGATATAGTATGTTAATGGTTGGAAATGGAGAAAATTGCTAAAGCATATTATACTGAGTGAAGCCAAAAAAATTATTGTAATTAAAATGATTTAATTAATGTAAATGGGAATTAAAAAAAAACATAGTAGCTAACTTTCTTGAAACTATTTGAAACGTGTATTTTATTGAATCTCTATACCTATTGTTTCAAATTAAGTTTTTTGTGTTTATAGAAAATGTGCTACATTTCCATGGCCTAAGAATAGACTCCCGTGGATGTTGAAAAACTCGGCCAAGGGATTACCCAGACTTGTTAGTATGATTCGTTTATTATATGATTTGTCCTGGCTGCTAGCTTTTTAAGGAATGTGTTATTTACTGGAAGAAAACATTAGCTGAGACAGTCGTAGGAAGCAATGGTGGTGATGAGCTCACCACTTGTCACTTCTATATCCCCACGGTGGTGCAACCAACGGTAATAATGGGGCCATTGAGGCGGAACCAACCCTTTTGGCCCTTCTATGTATGTATGTTTAAATTCATTAATAAAAACCTATATTTATTGAACTTTAAGTAAATCACATAGGAATATCAAATGCCAAATATTTATTTGAGGTCAAAAACACCTGAACTTACAATCGTCGTCGTCGTTTCGTATGAGGTAGTGCTGGCCTCTGGTGTCAGAGTTTGTCAAGCCGCCCGAGGGCCTCTGACATGGCTTATCGACTGCTACAATAACTAAATTAGGAGCTAATTATAAAAAAGGTTTTTAGGAAAACTCTTCAAAATCAGCATTTTCGGCATTTTCGTTATCGAATGACTCAAAATTAAATTTAAATTAAATTAAATTTATTTATTTATTTTATTTTTTCACTAGTTTTGGAGCAAGAGTATAAGCCAATAATTTGTCAAAATTATGATTATGTTTTTTTTTTTCATTTTTGTGTACTACTTGGAACTACTTTTAACATTTTACCTACTTATGCTGTAGGTATCTCAAAAACAATTTTTTCTTTTTAATTTGCTTTTGTTTTTGGCAGGAAAAAAACAAAGTTTCCTATGGTTTGCATACAAAAATCATACTGCTCCCAAACGCCTGAAGCTATTTTAATTATTCTTCATAATATTGAAGGCAATTTATAAATTTATAAAACTGGATGATTCGATTTTTGAAAATAATCATTTACCTACTAGTAGCGGTTTTCAGTGATTTTCGCTCACTGTTTGTGTCGCGTGCTCTGTTCTGACCCTGACTATACGGATATTTGCAGATTCTGGCCCTGACTTTACGGTTATTTGTAGATTCTGACACTGACTTTACGGATATTTGCAGATTCTGACCCTGACTTTACGGTTATTTGCAGATTCTGACACTGACTTTACGGATATTTGCAGATTCTGACCCTGACTTTACGGATATTTGCAGAATTACCCACATTTAAATTAGGGGTCGTTGCAGTTTGACGACCCCTGTGGCGCGGCTGGCGATGGTTCGCTTGCAACGCAGGAGGTTGCGGGTTCAATTCCCACCTTGGAACAAATATTTGTGCTATCTGCAGATATTTGTTTAGGGTGTTCTGTGTGTTTTCTAATTATAATTAAATATATCTATCTATGTAATGTATTGTATTAAGTATATCAGTTAACTAGTACCCATAACACAAGCTCTAGCTTATCTTGGGGCTCGATAATGTTGTGTGAACTTGTCCAGCATTATTGATTTATTGTATTTATTTATTTAGGGTGACTAAAACCTTAAACAAAACTGCCAAGATGCAGCTATTAGACATTTCCATAAATCCAGATCCGGTCTAGATCAGACGCCAAACAGTCTGGGCAGCAATCCAGCGTCATATATCGATTCAGCCGGAATTAGCTTATGGTATTCAGGGCATCTATTTCCAAATGTCGCAGTGGACATAGGCAAGGTATGCAGAACGAATACCACGTAAGACTACTTGGCTACCATCTGCCAAAGGTTAGTTCGAGATAATTATTATTTGCTAAGTAGGGTTTAGAAACAAGTAGAAAAGTTTGTATATGTGTGAACTTTGTTTACTGCTGGCAAGCATGAAGATGATAGTGAAAGGAGAGTAAATGCTGGATATCAACTGTTTTTTTAACATTGATAGCCCTTTGTTTGACCACGATCTCATCTGTTGGTAAGTGACGATGTGGCCGAAGATGGAGCACAATGGTCTAGAAGGCACCTATTCACTCTAGACTTGAAGAGACCCAGATTATAGTTTACAGGAAAGACAGACAACGGCAGTGTATTCCACTCCTTAGCAGTTCGCATTATAAAGGCACGGGATTGGGGCACTTTACGCCTTTAAGAGGGCCCAGAAAGCGTCCAAAAAGGCACGTCTGAACGTGCACGAGGGGTGTTAGTACCGACACTAATGTATGGTAGTGAAACTTGGGTATGGCAGAAGAAACTTGAAAATAGAGCTTTGAAAATTAAGAGGCAGAATGAGGATTAGTGTGATAAGAGAGCGTTGTGAAATTAAAGAAGACGATTTAAGAAACGAAGACTTAAGAAAGGTATGCTTAGATGCCCCACATGGAGTACTGCTGTCACCTCAGGGCAGGTAGCACCTGGATACCAGCTTGGACCTTTTGACTCGGTTCAAAGTAAAAAGGTCTTAAGTTTGAGGAGAGACTTTGCCTCTCTCTGCGTGTTCTACCGTTTGTCATTATACAAACGATAGAACACGCAGGTTTTGTTCACAGGAATTGTTTGACATGATGCCTACAGCAACTGTTTTTCACCGCACCGCTCGCCATCGGCAGAAGATTAATCTGCACACTTTAGAGCCAGGGTTGTCCTGGACTGTGCGGTTTCAGAGGAACTTCCTCCCGAGAACATACAGGTTGTGGAATAATATCACTGCTGAGGTTTTCACAAGTGACTACAGTATGGGGTTCTTCAAAATGTTGGGGTTCTTATTTGCTACATTGGTAGTATAAAAAAATTGATGGTTTGGGCATTTAGAAAGGATAGACGAAAGTTGATTGACGAAATGTTGGGGTTCTTGTTTGCTACATTGGTAGTATAAAAAAAAATATGGTTTGGGCATTTAGAAAGGATGGACGATAGTTGATTGACGAAATGTTAGGGTTCTTGTTTGCTACATTGGTAGTATACAAAAATTGATGGTTTGGGCATTTAGAAAGGATGGACGATAGTTGATTGACGAAATGTTAGGGTTCTTGTTTGCTATATTGGTAGTACAAAAAAATTGATGGTTTGGGCATTTAGAAAGGATGGACGATAGTTGATTGACGAAATGTTAGGGTTCTTGTTTGCTATATTGGTAGTACAAAAAAATTGATGGTTTGGGCATTTAGAAAGGATGGACGATAGTTGATTGACGAAATGTTGGGGTTCTTGTTTGCAACATTGGTAGTATAAAAAAATTGATGGTTTGGGCATTTAGAAAGGATGGACGATAGTTGATTGACGAAATGTTAGGGTTCTTGTTTGCTATATTGGTAGTACAAAAAAATTGATGGTTTGGGCATTTAGAAAGGATGGACGATAGTTGATTGACGAAATGTTAGGGTTCTTGTTTGCTATATTGGTAGTACAAAAAAATTGATGGTTTGGGCATTTAGAAAGGATGGACGATAGTTGATTGACGAAATGTTGGGGTTCTTGTTTGCTACATTGGTAGTACAAAAAAATTGATGGTTTGGGCATTTAGAAAGGATGGACGATAGTTGATTGACGAAATGTTGGGGTTCTTGTTTGCTACATTGGTAGTACAAAAAAATTGATGGTTTGGGCATTTAGAAAGGATGGACGATAGTTGATTGACGAAATGTTGGGGTTCTTGTTTGCTACATTGGTAGTATAAAAAAATTTATGGTTTGGGCATTTAGAAAGGATGGACGATAGTTGATTGACGAACGGACGAGCCGCACGTTAAAACGTATGTGGATATTAAGCCTGTCGTTTCCAATTATTGTAAGTAGCACCTAATTTGATTATGAAGCCCTTGGAACCACGAACGCTATGTAAACATGTGGCTGGTGGGCTAGACTCATCATCATCATATAGACCTCCACTACTGGTCGAGGCATCCACGTGGAAAACCTCGTCCATAGAATGCTTCCCCCAGAGAGCTCTGGAATCAGCTATTATAAGTACACCAGGTGAACACTTTTTTTTTATACAACTTGGTGGGATGGATCAAGCAGATGCCACACCTGAAGTTAAGCGGTACCCTCTGCCTATGAACAGTGCATTTCCACATAGGTCACATCCACCTAGGACGCATCTAATGTGGTATTGCACTGCGCCTGCCACCCTGAGACATAAAGATGAAAAGTCTCATGTGCCTGTAATTTCACCAGCAACCATACCCTTAAAACCAGAACACAGTAATGCGAGCACTACTGCTTTGCGGCATAAATATTTATGGTGGTAGTACTTCCCCGGACAAACTCTTTCACAAAAAAGGTCTACTACTACTGCAGAATGCACAATAATGCATAGGCATACACGCCCCCCTCCCCGGAAGGGTAGGCAGAGCCTCAATAGGCCATCGTGGGAAAATAGACGTGACAAGTTGTGAGCTCATTGTCACCATTGCTTCTCATCTCTGCTGATGTTTTCTTCCAGTAATAACTCATTCCTCAATAAGCTAGCAGCCAGAATAAATCTTATACCAACGAATCTTAGTAACAAGTCCGGGTAATCCTTACTGGTTTTACGACAACCACGGGAGGAGACGCAGGGGTCCTAAGCCAGACCACAGATGAAATAATACTGCCAGACGTAATACTTGCATAATAGTAATGGTAGAAGATGGTTAGATAACGATGACGCGGACGAGCCATGGATATTTACATCCGTGCCTCGTCTGCGTCACAGTTTGGACCCAGCGGTCTAGCATTTTTCTACAAGTCGCATGCCACCATCTATATCTTGGGCACCCTGCATAATGCACATAGCCTTGGTTGTGAACAAATATGTATAAATACACTTTTTGGTACATTGTAAAAGTAGAATAAATGCAGTGGAGATGAGACCTTTGAGAAGTTTTTTTTTTTTTGTATACTTCTTGAATTACGGAACATGCAGATGGCCCACCTGATGTTAAGCGGTAACCTCTGCCTATGAACAATGCATTACTTCATAGGTCGCGTCCACGTAGGACGCGCCCTATGTGGCATTGCACTGCGCCTGCCACCCTGAGACATAAAGATGAAGTCTCATGTGCCTGTAATTTCACCGGCACCCTTACCCTTCAAACTGGAACACAGAATGCGAGCACTACTGCTTTGCGGCAGAAATAGGTATGGTGGTAGTACTTCCCTGGACGAACTCTTTCACAAAAAAAGCTCTACTACTACTAAAACTGGAAGTATGTGTCATGTGCCTTTGACAGATAGAATAAGGAATAGTATGATAAGAGACTGTTGTGAAATTAAAGAAGACGTAGTGAGTGGAATTCAGAAAGGTACGCCTTTTTTTTTATACTACTTGATTGACGGAACAAGCAGATGGCCCACATGATGTTAAGCGGTAACCTCTGCCTATGAACAGTGCATTACCTCATAGGTCACGTCCACCTAGGACGCACCCTATGTGGCATTGCACTGCGCCCGCCACCCTGAGACATAAAGATGCTTAGATGGTTTGGGCATTTAGAAAGGATGGACGATAGTAGATTGACGAAACGGGTACATAAGACGAGCGTGAATGGGACAGTGGGAAGGGGAAGATCTCGGCGAACGTATTCAGACCAGATCGGAGACGTTTTGGAAAAAGGCCAGGTCAAGAGTACTCTTAACCGACGAGCACGTATGAAGGATGTGCTGCGAGTGAATGAAGCAAAAGAGGTGTGTCAGGATCGTAGCAAGTGGAAATCCGTGGTCTTTGCCTACCCCTCCGGGAAACAGGCGTGAGTTTATGTATGTATGTATGTTTGGACCAGTGTAGTGAAAGGATTGCGTGCGTAGCAGGAAGTCTGCACAATGCACATACTACAACAGGTCTATGACTTATAAATGCCTCAGTGATGCAAATATAAACAACTTCTGGGCTAATTTTGAAGGAAACTTTTTTTACTATGTGTTTGTATTAAAAGTCCTTATTAGTCTAGGATGGTTCAGAAAGATTAAGCTTTTTTAAGATTAAAGCTTGCTAAAAAGTCCGGGCTATCTCTTAGTCGGGTTCTACGACATCCACACGAGGAGACGGAGGAATCTGTTCTTAGGCTGGACATACCAAGGCTTGGAAGCCTGTGGGTCACCAGGGAGACTCAAAATAGCTTGCTGAAATTTCACGGTGTTTTTGATTTACATTTTATAGTTATTTCGTGTATTGGATCTTTGCTAACCTTTCAAATACCTATTTAGTAAATTTGTTTCTCGTCTCTAGAGGATAAAGTTATTTAATAAATAAAAGGTAAAATAAATAAGATAAAATGAATCTCTTGAGCTTATAGGTAACCCTGAATATTTGTATCGGTTCCATTTTTCTCATACATTTTCCATTCGGCACATATACATAAGTTATATATGACTACGATAGGGTTCGAATTAATAAATAAAATTTAATCTATGTTTTAGGTTGTTTGTACTTTTTGAACACTTAAGAAATCTAGGTTTGACATTACATAACCTAACCTCAACGTAAAAGAAAATGTTGTAGTCTGCACGACGTTGAAAATATTAAAAACACAATAAAATATATATTAATAAATGAACATCGCTTAATTTTAAAACCATTTATGACGTAAAAATTAAACATAATTAATTTAATTTGTAAAATAAATAAAGTATCCGTCCAACCTATCCTAAAAAAATATTGAAATACTTATGAATATGTATGAAAGTATTTACTGCGAAATTAAATAAAACAAAGGTGAGTGATAAAAACATTAATAATAAAGCTACAAAATCGACCAAGCTTTGACATAATGCAGTAATGAGGTTATTTCAGTGTTAGTCCTATTCAAACAAAAATTTAAAACAATTGTTGAAAGCTAACACATAAAATGGAAAGTCAATGCGTTGTGGCAACGTGTGGTGCAGTCTAAAAATAGTTATCCTTATAAAAGAAAACCAGCCTTATATCAACTTGGGTTTCACAGCCAACTTTGTACAAAATACGAACACGAAAACACTTGAAACGGAAAAACATGAAGAATTTCAAAGTAACACAGCGTTATTATTAAATTAGATCATTGTTTTTATAATAATAAGCGTATTTTGTGACCTTTTTGTGGTATCGACGTCTATCGTAAGACGTCGGCGCGAAAGCTCGACGCGGCTACTACTGGGCGCAGGTCGCCTAGTATTGCTCTTATTGGCACCCTATAGGCCTATTTTACCCCAATTTATACAATCATTTCAACCTAACAACCTATTAAAAACTTCTTTTAATATAGCAGACAAAAATATTGCAGCGAAAACAAGAAATACATAGTTTAAAATTCGAATTAAAAACTAAATTTATTTGAAATTTTACGTTCGATATTACATTCCAATTTTAAAATATCTTTCGTTCTTAAATCGAATTCGAAAAGGATTATTTTTAAATTTCGAACCATTGGCATGACATTGTTTTGAAAGAGTGCGCGCGTCGGTGTCGGCCGGTCGATACAGCCATATCATGTGCTGGCAAAACCACAGCAGAAATAATAGTATTACTGTACAGCAGTTATACTCCAAAGCCATTAAAACTAACTACGAGCGATATTCAAACATAAAGTGAGTGTGTGAAGGACGAAATTGGAAGATCTTACCATGCAGACAGTGTCTAAGTTTATAGGATTCGCATTCGAGCCGTTTTCAATCTAAAATCAACGCACTAAAGCTCATTTTTCATTAAAAGTAGAAAAAAGAGTGACAGAACACGCAGAACGAACGGCGTCAGACTGTCTTGTTTTAGAGTCCGATTTCAACATAATAGAGATTGTTTTCCTTTCCCACAGTGTGCTTCACCACATACAAAATTTATGGACCCTGCGTTTCTGTTTCAAACGAAATTGGACGTTGTATCAGAGTGGGGGTGGGTAATTTAGCAGAGTAGTAGCTTTGGTGATGTCTGGTGACTGGATGTGGCTGGACGACTGGAGCTTTAAGACTGCGCCAAACCCAGGCAGAAATCTTCTTACAAAAAAAAACTCTTCACGAAGCTCGAAAAAGCTGTTTTTATTGAATATCTCGTACACTATGGATAATTTTACAAAACTCCTACAATAAACCCTCGGCTTTATTGTATTGATTTTATTTATCAAATTTTGTACCCAATAATACCCATGCTAAATTTTAATAATTAATCGTATCTAGACAAAAATTATAGACGTAGCTTTGGTTTTTTTTCTATCGATAAAATATTGTCAAAAAATTTGTCAATTTGGTTCAAAAACGACGGGGTGTTATTAAGTTTGACGTGTCTGTGTGTGTGTTTGTCTGTTTGTGGCATCGTAGCTCCTGAACGGATGAACCGATGTCGTTTTTTTTAGTTTGAATGGTGAATTTGTCGGGAGTGTTTTCAGCTATGTTTGATCAAAATCGTTTCAGCCGTTTCATAGCATTGGGGGTTTTTTAATTTTTCAAAATTAATAACTTGTCCCCAATGTGTTCTGTGAGCTGTGTGGCCTGCCATTGGCATTACACCTTACTAATTCTGAAAATCTAGAAATTCAAAGTCTTAACAATGTTCGTAAGGTAGCGTGCAACTTACAGTAAGTGCTCAAGTAACAGCCTACTGACTAATATGTATAGTTAAGAATACCTATATTTATAAACACTGTGACCTATTTCTTATGTACTTAATTAGTTATTCGTGTGCAAGATAATTACCAACAACAATAAGAAATCATAATTATTTTCGGAAAAAAACTACTTTTAAGCTAGCAATAAAATAAATAATAAATAAATTAATAATGCTGGACAGTCCACGCAACATTATCTAGCCTCAAGCTAAGCAGAGCTTGTGTTATGGGTACTAGATAACTGATATACTTAATACAATACATTAAATAGATAGATATTTTTTATTATACATAGAATATACCCAGAACACCCTGAACAAATATCTGAATATCGCACAAATATTTGTTCCGATGCGGGAATCGAACCAGCAACCTCCTGCGTCGCAGGCGAACCATCGCCTGCCGCGCCACAGAGGTCGTCTGTAATGTATTAATTAAGTATGTAATTAAGTATATCAGTTATCTAGTATCCATAACACAAGCTCTGGCTTAGCTTGGGGCTAGATAATGTTGTGTGAACTTGTCCAGCATTAATAATAACAATTAATAATAAATACCCTTAAGGGCTGAATTTCGTAAAACCCTTTCTTAAAGAAGCACCTTGAAGCCAAAAGGAACATGCATGCCAAAGTTCACGTCTCTAACTTTAAAATCCTGGGACTTTCATACAAACTTTAACACCCTTTCTTAAGCCCATAGGGTACGAATTTTTAAAAATCCTTTCTTAGTGCGTGTTTCAATGAGTGCTTGTGCCAAATTTCAGCCCTCTCGGCTCAGTAGTTTCCGAGATTTTGTGATGTGAGTGGACTTCTCTTTTATATATTTAGATTTAGTGTTAAAAAAATCAAATTTTGTTTCCCCACAAACCTAGATAATATATATTCTTCAGGATACCTCCCATGTTCAAAACTTCTAACGATGAAATTGGTACAACTTCATAATCACGTACGAGCTGAGTTCGAGCGTTTGTATGGAAAGTATGTCGTGCAGCCTGGTCTTAAGCAGCCGTCTGGTAGTCGGGTAGGTAAATTAAGTTTCAGTGTGCGACAGGGTACTTATACTTAAAAACTTTACACTTACATGGAAACATGCTTAAGTCGAAATGTACCTAATATTTCTTATTTCTTTATAATTCTTTGAAAAAATCCGACTACGGATATTTTTTACGGTAGGTATGGAGTGAGGCGTGATTTTAGTTATTATTCTTAATTAAAGTTAACTATAACCCAAAAATTCCGTTCCAGCGGAACTCAAACCCGCAACCTCGCCTGTGATCGGCGATGCCTTTACCAAATCGGCCATAGAACCATAAAGTGTAGTTTACACTTGAAAAATAATAAACTATGATGAAATAGCAGGGTGGTGTCATCTCTTGTCAATGATTCGAACTAATTTCGGACTTTGAGCAGAAGGTTTCCAATGAAACACCTGTAGATGGCTCCCATCGGCGCTATAGCCGAGTTGATAGTGCCCACAAATTTCGTCTTCAACGTCGTAGCTCGATCTATGGCCGAATTGGTAAAGGCATCGCCGATCACAGGCGAGGTTGCGGGTTCGAGTCCCGCTGGAACGGAATTTTTGGGTAACATTTAAATTTAATGTTATCCATAAAGTGTGGTTTACACTTGAAAAATAATAAACTATGATTATTCTTAATTATTGGGTGAGTGCAAGCAAAGCCGCAAGCAACAGCTGAAATGTTTTTTTATTAATTGGCGTCTCTCGGCCCCTTATGAGCGGGGGTTTAACCTAAAACGCTTTTAGCCTTTGTAGCAAAACGGCTTGTGCATTTTCCATTTTCAAGTTTTTTGTATTTTTAACCCCCGACGCAAAAACGACGTGGTGTTATAAGTTTGACGTGTCTGTGTGTGTGTGTTTGTGTGTGTCTGTCCCATCGTAGCTCCCGAACGGATGAACCGATTTCAATATTTTTTTTGTTTAAAAGGTGAATTTGTCGGGAGTGTTCTTAGCTATGTTTGATCAAAATCAGTTCAGCCGTTTCATTGCGTTCAGGGTTTTTTTAATTTTTACAAAATTAATTACTTGTCAATAAAATATTATTGTATGTTCGATATAATTTGGAACGTTACAGTCCTTCCAAGTCGTCAAAGTCACAGTCAAGTAATGCTATAGTAAACCGGTGGCCGTTTTACTAAAACTTTGGTAGAAAATTTCCATCAATTTGAAAAGCCACGCAAATCAGTTCACCTTCGCTTCGTCTAGCTAGCGTATCGCCTGATAATGATGTGGCAAAACAAAGGATGTAATTACACCATAGTGTATGTTCGACATACGGCAATGCAGCGAAACGCAAGTCGCCGCCATGGCAGGTCGTTCAACCCTTTTAAAATACTCGCAATACCACAGAATATATAATAGTAGCAATACCATAATACAAGCAAACCTTACTGATAAGAGGAGCGATAAGCGAAGCGACCATAACTAAAAACAATTGTATATAACAGTTCGTTCACCGTAAGATGGCACCTGCCTTGTATGGTGTGCCCACCAAGGCAGGTGCCAATTTGCGGTGAACAGTCTGTAGGTATGTTATTATGTCACCGGGTAATTCTTCTTCTTTTCTTATAATGGCTTCTGAGTGCTCCAAACAATTTCGCTAATGTCACGTGATATAATTATATTTTTTATAGTGAAGTCGTTAAGAGTCTCCGTTAGGTCATAACCACAGAACACTAATACTCTCTAGCGAGAGGTCATAACCCAGTCACAGAATATATATTATTACCCAGTTTAAATGGTGGTAGAAAAACCGAGTTTTTACTGGGGAAAATCCACCATTTCGAAAAGACACGCAATACACTTTCACACAATGTGCTATTTATCCAAGTTACATCGGTTAAAATGCCACCAAAATTACACGAAATAACTCAAAAAACATATTAAAATGTAATAATAAAAATGAAGACGTTTCTTTCAAAAGTGGCAGATAAAATCCCCACTTCTGTGAATCCCCCCGCCGGGTAATTGTAAAAACAGAAAGGTTATAAAGCAGGTAATTATTATTTTTTTACCCAAAAAATTTGTTATGCATTAAATATGCATTATGCATATGCATATGCATGCATATGCATTATGCAAAATTGTGAGTGAGTTTTTTTTTTTTTATACTACTTGGATGACTGAACAAGCAAGAGGCCCACCTGATGTTAAGCGGTAACCTGTGCCTATGAACAGTGCATTACCTCATAGATCACGTCCACCTAGGACGCACCCTATGTGGCATTGCACTGCGCCCGCCACCCTGCGACATAGATGAAAAGCCTCATGTGCCTGTAATTTCACCGGCACACTTACTCTTCAAACCGGAACACAGCAATGCGAGCACTACTGCTTTGCGGCAGAAATAGGTATGATGGTAGTACTTCCCCGGACGAACTCTTTCACAAAAAAGCTCTACTACTACTAAAACCTTCCAAACACCTACCTACCTACTAAAACATTTCGAAAAGAACGCAATACATTCACACATGTGCTATTTATCCAAGTTACATCGGTTAACATGCCACCAAAATTATACGAAATAACTCTAAAAACACATTCAAATGTATTAATAAAAATTAAGACGTTTCTTCCAAAAATGCCAGATTGAATCCCCCCACCAGGTAATTGTAAGAACTGAAAGCTTATAAGTAGGTAAGTAGTTTTTTTTACCCAAAAAATGTATTATGCCTATGTAATACCGTGATTAGTTCTTAAATCTCAATGGATTTTCTCAAATTATAAACATCTACGGACGGGAGTAGTACAAGGGGAGGGGAGATGTTTTTGTCAATTCAGAAGTTCAGCCTCGAGGTGAGCCAGCGGGCTACGGAGCGCAGTATCTTAGGAGCCAAACTTATAGACTGCGTTAGAAATACGATACTGCGCTCCCAAACACAAATAGGCGATATAGCTCTGAAAGCTGGAAACCTTAAGTGGGACTGGGCTGGACACGTTATCCGCTTGCACGTTACCTCTGGATAGTATTATTTTATCTGTGCCTCTTGGCTAAGATTACTACAGAGTGGGTTCTGAACGCGCGGCGGCCATCACGTGCAATGGTAGACCCAGATGGCGATGGCGGGTTGAGCTTGACTCCCACAACAATGAATGGCCACAAATAGCTCAAGGTATAAATGTTTGGAAAGAGGGAAGGAAGGCCTTTGCCTTGCAGTGGGAAACTTCCGGCTTAAACATAAAAATAAAATAAAAAAATAAGTTGTTCATAAGTTTTGACTCCTTTTAATAATCCCCTCTTGTCGTTCTGCTAATGTTCAGATTTTTACCAGCCGTACTTAATTATTACTTTTTATTGAACCGTTGAAATGAATAACAACAGAGTAAGTAGTAGAACCAATTCCCGTAAAAAGAAGGGGAAACACAAAGAATTACAGCCAATAAAGCACTATAGCTGTTAAGATCCATATGGTGGCAACACAAAAAAATATGTTTGAACCTCTACCCCCGTTAGTAGTAGAGCTTTTTTGTGAAAGAATTCTTCCGGGGAAGTACTACCACCATACCTATTTCTGCCGCAAAGTAGTAGTGCTCGCATTACTGTGTTCCGGTTTGAAGGTTATGGGTGCCGGTGAAATTACAGGCACATGAGACTTTCCATGTTTATGTCTCATGGTGACGGGCGCAGTGCAGAGCCACATAGGGCGCGTGGTGGACGTGACCTATGTGATAATGCACTGTTCATAGGCAGAAGGTACCGCTTAACATCAGGTGGGATATCTGCTTGTTCCGTCATCTAAAAAAAACCGCGATGATGTCATAGACCGCGGGAGTGAGCACTGTTCAAATTTTGTACCAATTTTAAGGTGTACAAAAAGGCACGCTTGCGGCGCCAAATTCATATTTTTTTGTGTTTTTTGCCCATTACCGCTCATCAACACTTCTTCAAATAGCGAAAGTTGAGTTTGCGAGACCTATGAGACTTAACACACATGTTTTAATTGATAGTATCTCATAAATATCATCAGTTTAGCTATGATATACCCCTAACACATTTTTACAGTGTTTTTTTTTATTTATGGGTATCGTAGCTAAACTGATGATATTTATGAGATACTATCAATTAAAACATGTGTGTTAAGTCTATTTGTTCTCGCAAATTCAGTTTTCGCTATCTGAAGAAGTGCTGATGAGCTGTAATCGGCAAAAAACAATAAAAAAATTGAATCTCGCGCCGCAAGCATGAGCATTCACCTTAAACCGTATAGACATCTGTGACTCTAAAAATATAATTAATTATATCACTTGACATTGGCTAAATTGTTGCAAATGATGCACAGATGCCATTACATAAGAGAAGAAGAAGAAGACATCTGAACTTCATGTTTATAAGGGTATTTTTATAATAGGTTTTAATTTAGCTTGGGTGTCAATTTCAATTCAAGCCCATTCGACAGGACAACGTCTGTCGGATCAAGTGTATTGCGTGTCTTTTCCAAATTGTGGATTATTCCCTATGCAAAAACTCAGTTTTTCTGCCACTATTTAAACTGGGTTATGACTACTTGAGACTTGACTATAAAAATATAATTAATTAAATCACTTGACATTGGCAAAATTGTTTGGAGCACTCCTCAAAAGCCATTATAAGAAGAAGAAGAAGAAGAAGTGTTGCTAGCACTGCACAGTTCGATCCGTCAGTATAACAATTTGGAAAAAAACATCCAAACAGTTCGACTATCGAACTACTGGTAGGACTGGATGGAATAAACACTTATCCCGACACCACGCATGCGAAGCCGATAGCAAAAGGCTAGCTAGATATAAAAAAACTACATATTAGGGTACGGCACAGTTTTTTTTAGTAGAATTGTCTGATTTTTACATGCCATGCTATTTTTTTATTTTTTATTTTGTTAGTATTGCCATTCAGCATGGCAATGCAGCCAGCATCTTAGGGACGCTTCCATCTGGGTAGTGATTTGGATCAGTTGAGGTACCTTTAGATCGCTAGCAGGGGTCTTCAGGTATCACAACTGTTTCATATGTATTTTGTACATACCTTCAATTAGTTGTATTATTGTTTCTGTAAATAAATGTATTTCTACTTGTTCTATCTAATTACAATAATTGCCGGCGTAATTATCTAATTACGCCGGCTGAGATGCGAAAGGTTGCGGGCTCGATTCCCGCTGCGGGGCAAATGTTTGTATGATCTGCAAATATTTGTTCCGGGTCTGGGTTTTATGGTACCATGGTACTAGTAGTTTCTGACACCCACAACGCAGGGAATCCTAGTGTGTGGTCAGGACACCGTCACGGGTTTTAGTTGGTTCTCTTTTTTCTTTGAATCGGATTTTCGAATACCCTTTTCCTCCAGGCATCACATACAGGTGTTTCCCACCTTAGTTGAAATTGAAATTGAAATTTATTTATTTGGAATAAAGAAATACACGAGAGCAGTATACAAAAAACTGTTTACAGTATAAACTGTGTCGCAATTTTCAGCGCCCGACCTTAGGACTATAGGAGCGCCAAACATCATACTAAAAAGTTACTTAAATTAGGTATAGGAAGAAAACATAAGAAATAAAAAGTTATCCTTTAATAAAAATTTAAAACAGTTTTTTTTCTTTATTTGTATGTGGATGTGTGAGTGTGTGCGTGTGGGTGTATGAGTGTTTGTATATGAGGCTATCCTGCTACCACCAGTCTCTTAAGAGACTGGGTATCACAGGAGTAGCCACCGTGTGTGTGTGTGTGTGTGTGTGTGTGTGTGTGTGTGTGTGAGGGTGAGGGTGTTGTAAGGATCAACAAATAAATCCAAGCCGTGTTTGTTGCCTGATTCTTCTGGGTTTCAAAACGTTCCACTATTGCGTGGCCGATATCAGCTTTCCGACAGTCGATAAGAAAAACTAAGATTTCAAGAACTTACAATTTAGGAAGTAATGCATTTATGAAGTAATAGGTTTCTGAAATATGAATTAGGGAAACGAAGATACCGCACAGTTTAAAAAAAAAAAAAAGCTGAAGCGTTATTTTAACTTACAATTTGCACTAAGTAATAACAGTTCACTTTAGATCTTAAATATTTGTTTCATAATAAATTCTAAAAAGGAAAGTTTTACAAAAGTATGAATACAGCACAAATTAACAAAACAAAAGCTTTATTTGTCATTATAACACTTTGTGTCCACGCGCTTTCACATGCTTACTGAATTTTTTTTACAAACCTTAATCTATTTTATTTTGAATAAAAGGTTAAGTATTAGAATTAAATTATTTACAAATCATTTAAATCGCATACCCACTCAATTCTGTATAATTCACAAAATAACCAATTTATTCAATTTTAAAAAATAAAAAAATCTGGTTAATAAAATTGTTAATAAATAATAACATTTTTTTTAACCAGAACAATTAAATAAAAGAACAGAGTTATAAATATCTTCAACAAAGATTTAATAGATAACTAAAATGGTAAGATTAAGTCACAAAAATAAAATATAACAATTTTATGATATAACTATACAATTTTAATCATTAAAATAGGATTTACTTGCACATGTAAGCGTATCAAGCACTACTATTACTGTGCCGTGAATTATTTATACCCTCCAAAAGCGGTCATTATTTAATTTACTACTAGCGAGGCGTACTGGTTTCGCATTGGTAGTTCCAGGATGGAAAACAGAAACCCCTCCCCCCCTATACCCCCTCCCTGGTAGCCTATGTCACTCAGGGTAAATGTAGCTTTCCAATGGTGAAAGAATTTTTTAAATCGGCACAGTAGTTTTTGGGTTTATCCATTACAAACATACACACACAAAAATACAAATATTTCCTCTTTATAATATTAGTGTAGATGTAGAATTAATTTATTATGCAACTAGCAACTTTCCCAGATTTCGCACGGCTAGTGTCAGGATCCCCTCATCTCCATCTATCCAATCAACAAATACCATCAACATCTGCTTAAGCAGTCCTCCCCCAATACCCCCTTCCCCTCCTATGTCACTCGCTAATAATATAGCTTTCTACAGATAAAACAATTTTTAAAATTGGTTTATTAGTTCTTGAGTTTATTTATTACAAACAAACAATTAAACAAAGTTTACTTGTTTAATATTAGTGTAGATATATCCCAAATAATTCAATAATGTTTGCTGATAATCACATATTATTATTGCATAACAGTTTTTTTATATTATTTAATATCACATAACAAATGGCAGATTTTAGTAAATTATTTTAACGCGGATAGATTACCTAGTTATTAAGGTGGATGCTCACGCTTGCGGCGCCAAATTAATTTTTTTGGTGTTTTTTGCCCATTACAGCTCATGAACACTTCTTCAGATAGCGAAAGTTGAGTTCGCAAGAACTAGGAGACTTAACACACATGTTTTAATTGATGGTATCTCATAAATACCACCAATTTAGCTATGGTACCTCTAAACACATTTTGATAGTGTTTTTTTTGTTTAGGTGTATCGTAGCTAAACTGATGATATTTATGAGATACTATCAAATAAAACATGTGTGTTAATTCTCCTAGTTCTTGCGAACTCAACTTTCGCTATCTGAAGAAGTGTTCATGAGCTGTAATGGGCAAAAAACAACAAAAAATAATAATTTCGCGCCGCAAGTGTGAGCATTCACCTTAATAAAGACGCGCTTACAAATAAAAATAACTTTAAAACTTTTAAGCTTCTATGAACACTGATAATAACCAAACATAAGAATTATCATCAGCATCATCATCAGCCTATTGGACTTCAGTCCAATGCTAGACATTGACCTCCCCCATAGAATTCCACGACGAACAATCTTGGCTACCTCCATCCACCGCCTTCCTGCGACCTCTATAACGTCTTTGGTGCATCGGAATGCATTCTTCTATTGCGTCATTGGTCGAGAACCTTTCTTCCCCAATGATTATCAGTTCTGCAAGCTATATGGCCAGCCCATTGCCACTTCAACTTGCTAATTATATGATAGGTCATAATCGACAAAGGAGGTTGTCAACCGCTGACCCAGGTCAAAAATAAATGAACCAGGGCCCCTTCATGGAAGTAATTAGTACGGTTCTAAATGTAGTTTTTTGTCCAATTTTTCTAACGTACTTGTATATTTTTAGGAGTTGGGAAGCAAAAGTTGTATTTCTAAATAATTATATAAATCAACTTATTGCATTTGCGTGAAACAAAACGCAACAAGCTTCATTACTTTCCGACAATTTCTACGCAAGAAATTAAATTAGCTTTTTCACTACCTATCTTAAAATACAGTATCACAACTGTACGTTACGTTAGTCAAAAAAGTTGCGTCAAACAATATATGGGGTGTTGCCTATGTTCTTTAGAAGGCAGACTTCAATCAAAATTGCTACAAACAAAATTTGCACAAAACTAAAAACTAATAGAATCCCATGGTCGTGAAACCGTTCTTAATATACAATTTTATTATTATTATAATTCTTAATTACGAATGAAACAAAGCTAAGTGACATTTTAATTCAAAGCATACCAATATAACTTTATACAAATTCTACTTTGCTAACTCACTAAAGCTTATCATTGTTTTAATAATAATTCTTAGTCATAAATCGAATAAATTATTGTTGTATGTCTAATAGGACATTGACAAAAATATCGCATGTACATGAATATAGCAAGTTTTTGTTAAAAGAGTAAATGATTATTTGTTTTGGTATTATTTATAAATATCTTACAATCTAAAACAAAAAAGTTCACGCGTTTCCGGAAGCAATAATCTTAAATACGTACAATATAATAATCCGGCATAGCTCATTGAATAAAGAGACGAATTTTTAGAATATTTTACATATTTCCTTAAATTTTCAAGCATAAAGCCTTGACGCCCGCCGCGCCTTAAGGTTGGAATATTTAATACTGATTATTAAATTTAAATAACAGCACCTCCCCATAATGCACTTTAAAATTGTATGATAGAGTTGTTATCTAATTGCACTTTTTGTTCGAATGCTACTAGAGCAAGTATTTATAATAATGGATATGATGAGAAATTGTACACTATGAAACTTTATTTGGAATTATCGACATTATTATTATTTAAAATGTAGTTTATTTTTGTTAAGCAAAGGCCATGTTTCAGTCGATTTTCATCTTTTATAACAGCTAGTGTTAAAACTTTCAGGCGTTAGGTATAGTTTCACAACCGTTGTGTAAGATAGGTATTATTGATTAATATTATGTTTATTATTGAACGAATTATTTTCAATAAGGATCCCATAAATTTGAATTACAGGCAGAAGGGGTTAAAACGATAATGTATAAGTAAATACCTATGTTTAAACTTCAAACTTGGTTTGCTATATACGTTTTGTTAAATATAGTACATACTACAACAGCGTAGCACATACTATGTCCGTCTTTCTAGTAGCCCATTTTTTATCATATTAAGATTGTTTTCTTACCTACTGAATTGTTATGTGTATAATGTGCAATAACAGTACATTATGGTACTAGTGTGTAATGTTGGTGATTACCGCTGAGACACCATTGAGACCCGAGCCGTTAGGTGAGGGTCTTAAGAGAGCCGGTACGCAAACAGCGTATTGTATTGACTTCATAACACACTATTTCATAATGTATGCTACGACTTCAACTCGCATAAATGACTTTGACCAGAATATGCTGTTGTACTATATAGGGTGTAACATAATATCTCTATAAGCCCGGGGAGGGAGTATTCTACACATCAAGGCGTATAACTTTAGATCTACAACTTTAAATTTCGAAGTTTTTAATTCATGAAACGCCTTGTTAAAATCCTGAAATTTCATGAAGGCATTTCATGAATTAAAAACTTCGAAATATAAAAAGTCATAAAACCAAAGTTATTTGCCTTGATGTGTAGAATACCCCCTCTCCGGACTTATAGGGATATGCTGTTCGTACTATATAAATCACTTACTTTGGCCTGTCTATGCTATTTCTTATTTGGCCTGTATACTGCGATTTGATAGTGCATCAACGGATCACGCCCTACAACTGCGTGTATCCTCTAGCGCGAGGGGAGGTGCGGCGGCGGGCGACTGAAGCCCGGCGTCAGAAGACGTCATCGCTCGGATCTTCATCCAACTCGCAGAGAAGCTTGCTACTGTAACGAGAAAACCGTCATTAAGGCGATATGTCAAAATACCGAATGGGCGGAGTCTAGCAAGAAAACAATAGCTGTAAAACAGTGACAGCGCTATTGCTCACTTGAGCCCGGGAAGAGGTGAGGTATAGATTTTTGCCACTCGGTAGTAACTGACGTAAGCGACAAATGATAAAACTTCGTTTAGCTTAACTTTAGAGTAGCAAATATAAAAATAAATGATCTATAATTAATCTAAAAAAATGTGATTACCTACTGAATAATATAAAAAAATATGCTTAATACTTTCTCTAGTCGAAGGGGGAAGTTAAAAAGGGCTTTAAAAAGCCAATTTCAAAAAATAAAGCTATCCTGAAAAGTTTCGCGAATCGTGTTTCTAGTCTATAATTTATTTAGATTACATCCTCAAGTAATTACTGCATAAACATCAAGTTTGTAACCTTTACTGATAATGAGTGAGCATGTAACGAAATAACTCCAAAATTTTAACATATCGTCTTAATAAAAATAAAAAATAAACCTGTTGGACAAAAATTAAAAAGGACATTGCCAATCTTTGTAAGGAATTTGTCCCAAATGCTGCCCTGAAATTAAATTAAAATTAAAATTAATTTTAGTTATTCACAAAAATAAACAAGCAGTTTAACAAAAAACTAATCTAATTATATTATGATTTACATTAGAATGGCTCAGTGAAAAGTGGCCCATTGAGGCTCTGCCTACCCCTTCGGGGAAAAAGGCGTGTGTCTACGTATGTATGTACTTCGTAGAGATTGGTTGCAGTACCTATCTACACTAAGTGCTAGACTTGTGTTGTAGCCACTGCGTAACCTTCCATATTAGGTACTATTGGATAGGCATTATGAAGTTTCACTATTTAAAACCAAGTACTGCATATTAAGTAAATGAAAATGCTTCTGACGGCCTAAAAACTCTGATATCAGAGTTTGCCATTTGCTCATACTAATTTATTTACTTTTAGCTGAAGATGCTGATGATTAATCACATTAGAGTAGAATCCAAGACCACAGTAGGCTTAAACACCTTTAACACGTCAAACAGTAACGCGTAATTAATTAAATGAACTGAATAATTACAAATATCAACCAATTTTTTTTTTTTTTTCCTAAATCCTGAAATAGATTTTAAAATATTTAGGGGTGTTGATATAAAATAATAATAAAATAATAAAAGGTACGCATTGCAGGTAATTTGATTTTTGGGCAGCATTTGGACCGAACCCTGGCAATGTTCTTTGTGTATTATTCGTCTGTACCCCAAAATGGCTCAACCAAATTTTGATTGTGTTTAGGTATAGGTAGTCAGGTATCTCTGATAGTGCAGAACCGATTTGGATGTAGTTTGTTGTAAACTATTATTACGACCTTTTTATTTTCACATTTTAATAGTGTTTTCATCATTTATAACACTGTCCGGGTAAAGACGATTCTGATACCTCATACATCAAAATCCATCCAGCCATTTGGGTGCAACGTGGCCAAAAAGATTTGTTGGCCTCATACATACAAACATACAAACAGAGATATAAAGATAACAAGGATGTCAGCCAGCCCGGGTATGTGTTTCGCGGGAAAAATATATGGTTCAAATGCATGCAGTCACAAAGTAGGTGGCGCGCCGGTGGTGAACAAAACATCAAATTACTTAAATCCTGAATAATATCTGAAGATAATCTGTGCGCATACAAAATCAAACACATTAGTTAGTCTGTGTTCTTTGCAAACAATTTGGGAAAACATAATACAAAGTTATTATAGTTTATTTTGGTCAAAAGCGTGTAATCTAAATAAATTCAAAATGATTCAAACGAATAGGGAACTCGGTGCATGCATACTAAATGGTTTGAAACATACTTGTTATGCTTTCCATAAAAACTATGACTTTCCATCTTCAAACTTGAAAGCGGACCTGAAAGTCCATTTTTACAGTAAAATAAATAAAGAATATCAAACAAAGTAAAACAATCATGCTCTTAATTAATTTTAAGATAGAATGATGCTCCATTCCCACGCTGTAGCAAATTTCAATACCGCTGTCTCACACTCAATATTTGAGTGTCATTATTATGTACAATGCGACGTGTCTTGCCATCGCAGTGACGTGAAAATACTAATAGAGCTGGAAATACTTACTCCTCTTTACTGGCATATGATTCTGCGTGCACTCGCCTATTGCAAGCTCTGTTGCAGCACCTACAGTGCCAGTAAGCGAGCACACTGAGGCTGAACACGAACACTGTTGTCGGCAGCACCAACGCTATGATCAACCCTCGGACCGTACTGTCCCAGGAGTACCTCGCCACGACCAGATCGGGCCGTGTCATGCTGTAGTAGCAAGGGAACACCTTTGGAGCGTTCGAACCAGCATACTCTTTCGCAAAGACTGAACAGTTGACTCTTGGTGGATACCCACAACCTTCAGGGTTTATAAGAAATCGCAGATCAGTGGCGTCCCAATCTTTCGGTATTGGCTCGTTTTCAACAAACGGTCTTCTAGCCAAGTTGACTCGGATTTTGTGGCATTTGGTATGCGCTGTCGTACAGCCTTCTCGACAAGAAGCCCATGTGCAATTCGTCAAAGTTTCTGCATGGACGTGCTCTGATACAGCGCATATGCCAGCCTCTGGCACGAACTCCGCTAGTATTGTCTGGACTGCTGGTTCAATGACAAAAGGTATGAGAAAGAGGAAAGCAAATAGTGATAGTATAGCAGCGGTGCCGAGACTTATCGATGTGTATAGCTTAAATCGTTCAAAGAATTGGTTTAAAAGCTCTTCCCTCGTTGGCTCCAAGGGTAGTAATTCCCCCGGGCTTTCCGGCTCAGCAGATACGCCCATGGGGAGCGTTGATCTCTCAGACGCAGCTGGTGAGAGGCTAGTCCGTGATCTGCTCATAGACGACATAGTCCGAGGGAGTTTCAGCCAGTAAGAAGCATAGCAAGCGTTTAATCGTCTCTTAATGAACTAGCCGGACCCTCGCAAAGAAGGGGAACGCCTGAAATAGAAAAAGAGGGTCAATTAAAACACAAAATAGTACTTAAACAATTGTTGTGTGGTTGGTACCCTATAGAATAGAAAACATACAAATTATATACTTACCTAAAGTCAATGAGCATAAAACTAAGCCTATAATATGATGAGTACTTCCCGATAAGCTAAATCTTAATGTAATAACATAGATAACGCTTGTTAATATTATTGTAATCCCAATTAAATAAAAGACATGTTAAATGTGTATAATGAAAAATATAACGTTATGCAGACATTCGATGCTGTCTGATATAACCTTCAAAGGCCCTTGGTATTTCCTAGCTAATAACATAGATTTTACAGCCAATGAAATACATTTCCCAGGCAATGAAATATTAAGTAGGTAATGGCTAAATTGGAACCATTTGACGTAGTTCAGATTACCATTTCGAAGTCTGTAAATAAAATATTCATAAGCTGAAATACGACTCGGTAATAGTAGTGTGTCAAGGTCATTGGGTAGGTGGCGCAACTTTTCCTACACCTCATTTGTAACCCCGAACAAACTGGTTTTAAGTTCTACCGCTATCGCTGCTTGTACTATTATATACTCTGTGCTATGGCGTTAGAACTTAAAACCATTTTGTAACCATAAAAACCATAATTTTTCAACCATATTTTTAAACCATAGTCTTTAGTGATAATTGTGCTCTAATATAGAACTATAATTTTAGAAAAGATGCTCTGATATCATTGTGGTTTTTTAGCTTACTGGCAAATTTGAAACTGGTACATAATTTTTGTTGCGGAGTCATAACATTTTTTAAGTATGTACAATTTCAATTAAAATGCTCACGTGACTGATCTCAGAGAGGAGAAACAGGATCATTCGGATCCATGGGCAAATCATTCTTATCGGTGGTGCATTTGAATCTCATCTTCGCGTCATCGCCAACAACAATTGTTCGCTGACAGATCACCAGAGTTATACAGGAAACCACCACTAGAACTGTAGGCAGGACCAATGCTATTACAAACTGGCGGTAGGTAGTCTCTAGATCGAAGCGAGCTACAACCGTGTCAGGGCTGTTTTCCATATAAAAGCATGGGAATCTAGCCTTGGCGTTATGGTCAGCTCCGTCACGACCAAAATCCTTGAGGAAATCCTTGCACTCATCAGCTAGCGTGTTCACACAACCTTCTAAATTGATCATCAATCGACTGTCATTAGCCAGAGTAAGCTCAACTTCTGACGGAGCAATGATACGATTCGGAGTGGCTCTAGACTGGTACAAATACTGCAAGTATGTAAAGTTGGTCAGGTCTGAAATATCAGTACGGGGCAGCAATGCTGCATTGATACAGTCAACTGCCACAACACCCGCTGTACCATTGTGAACGGCATGACAGGACAACATTAACACTTCTTCACCAGAATCGTTCCAAAGCACTGTCCCATTTTCTTCAGAACCCACTTTAGCACATCTAGCTAGAAACACCCTATCGCCGCTCAGAACAATAACGTTTTTGTTACGGGTTGGGATGTCTACGCATCTGCGATCACAGTTGTACGGTGTTTTTATCTTTCTACAAGTTCCTCTATTACACGATTGTAAGCCATGCACGTCTATACACGTTATTTTTCCACGTCGCCCCGAGCACTTTAGTGCTGCTTCGGTTTCTCGGAAAGCACATTCAAAAGCGTCAGTAATATTAATGCATTTTCCTTCGGTACAGTTGAATGTTCCTGTCAGATTTCGGCACTCATCTCTGATGCAGTGGTATTTTTTAGCATTCTCTTGGTCGATACCAAAGCAAGTTTTGTTTGCAGCACTTCCACATTCAGAGAGTAGTAAACTCGTTCCGTTCTTTCTGACGTTGACGTAGATCTGGATGCAAGCACCTGAAGTTTTGCTCAAGCACCACTCCCCACAGGATCCCCAGTCACAGTTATCTTTGTTGACAGTTCTTGTTGTAGTACACATGATCGGGGTAGTGTCGATACCAGAGGCATTGGCTCGAGTGTACGGCATGTAGATTGCCACGGTTAGATAAACGATTGCCACTGCGCTGAGTACTGCTGTCATTTGACACACACATATTGTCCCACATATCTTTGTGTCCTGCCGTGGTATCACCAGATCTTCCTCTGGTGTCGGTTTCGGCATGTTGGAGACTTGCGATGGTCCGTGCCTATCCAATCACTGAGGGTAGAGAGCTTAGTACGCATGCGTAGTTGGGGCGATCGATCGTGGCACTGCGGGCAACTCTCTGTGCTATGTTTTTTTAATAAATCATCGATGTCAACGTCCGCGAGAAGTATAATGCCGACGGCACGCAAATGCGAATCATGATTGTTTATGAACGTTTCTGTTTCGTTCATGACGTCAAAGATAATTCCGTACTGATAACCCTACTGGTAACTACCAGTAGGGTTATCAGTACGGAATCATCGGTCGTGTGTATGTACTGGTTTCCGTCTTCTTATTTTAACATATTCATTTAAGGCCGGTCACACATATCAGTGAAGTTACAGTTCCCGTCCGTAGATAATGTATGAATGAATAATTACCACGGTGGCGGTACTGTACCGGAACTGTGACTTCACTGATATGTGTGAATTGGCTTTTAAGCTTAGGTACACGCATACTTTGTTTTAAATTACAGGTGAATGTAACGCAATTTTTTTAAAACATAAATTTTAGGGTGGGGATCAGGGGAGAAATCCTGATCTAAATTCTTTATTTGTATTACATATCATGACTTTGTTGAGGATAAAAATCCTTGGTATTTAAATATTGTAAATTGTTTTTACTTGCAAACTTATTTTCACATTTTGCATATGAACCAAATAGTAGTTTTAATTAATTACTGACTTAAATTAAAATAACATGATAGTAGTAGTTTTTTCATATTGCAAACAAAAACTTTTCTGAGGAGTCCACTTGTGAAGCGATTGCCACAATTTAAATTTTGCAAGTTCATGTTTTATGATATTAAAAATAATATTATTGTCTTTTTAATTATTGGGTTATTTTAACAATAATTATTTTAAACAAAAAAAAAAAATTTGATGTGAGCGAACGTTTTCTACATCTGTGCCAAAAAGTCAGAAGCTATGGTCGTTGCTGAGAATTACATAGTGAGAACAGACAGACAGACATACACTGAAAACTCACCCCTCCATAGCAAGTGGATAGATTCTCAACTGATTGGTTTCTTTTCATCTTATTGACAACGGCGACGAAAACATAAAAAGAAAAATTTACTTTGGTTCTGTTAAGGTACTTACTATTTGGAATAAGTAATTTTATGTTTCCACATATTAACACATATTTATGTATACTTATAAGGTAGATACTTCCTATACAATAACACTAGAAAGATATAACTTTTGAAACTATCATGGTTATGTACATAAATACCTACTTATTACCCATAATTCAATTTGAGACAGATAAACATTCCGCATGACCCTGACAAAAGGAATTTTTTTGGGGTTAAATTGAAGATTAGCATGTGAGGAATTTCACTGATCAAAAATACTATTTGATTCAATAAAAGTGAATTAAGTTAGCGAAGGGTTGTGGATGTGTCTGAACTAATGTTAAAAAAAATATTGAAAGTGTTATTATTATGAAAGGTTAAACTTACGGTCACTTTGGCAGAGTTAACTGATAATCTCACAAATCTTTATGTTCCGTCACTAATTAAACAGGTAATGTTCAAATCAAAATTACATTTAACTATTACTTTATTGTCTCATTTCGTGGTTTTTGATTATTTCTGTGATGTTTCTAAAGTGCTTGGTTTCGACTATCGTGAAGTTGGTTGCTATACGACTGCGCAATGCGGCCTTTTGTATCAGTGGGAAGTTGCTTATTTACTGCAAGATTCAGATTACTTGGGCGAGTAAACTTTTTCACACAATGGTCCCATTCAACTAAACGCTTGAAGATTGATTATATTAACATCAACAATGATTCTCTTCGTTTTTTTATTTGTAATGTCATAATTAAACATTGAAATTCTATATTATAATTTATTATAATTTTTTCACAACAGTTCTAAGGGTACCTAAGTATAATTCACTTACAATAACAACATTTTTTTTTATAGATTGTGTCATTGTGTGTTTGTTTATTTTGATTGTTTGTTACAGAGTCATAGTAACGGCTACACCAATTTTGATGCAATTTTATGGGGGAAAGATTATGAGATGTTAGTCATCATTAGAGCCTTAAATGTAATAAAAAAAAACATTCATGCTAGTTACAAATAAAGACACTGTTATGTTTGAATTTCAGATTTGTATTCTACCTTGCCCGTTATAATGTTTTGTCCAAGATTCCATTATTCGTACTTACACATCAAATTATTTCTCGGTCCATTAAAATTTATCAAAAAAATTACAACTTCACATATTCAACACTTTTGTTTACATGTTCAAAGAACAAGATAGCTTAGCGTCTAGACCACGTTTACGCAAAGTTTAAGTCCTAAATGTAGAACCACGCATGCGTTGTACTTTGCCAAAAATTTTAGAAATTTACTGTATTTGCAACGTTTTCATCGACTTTCTACATTGCAGTTGTTTTATTTACTAAGTTTTATCTTTCAGTGAATGTATCCTTTAAAATAACTTTTAATTAGCTTCAGTTATAGTACAGATTTGTTAAAATTTTGAACCATTTAAAAAAAAAAAAATGTAATAATCAATGCTGATTAATTAGTTAGGTTGCCTAGGTTGGCAGCTGTGAAAATTATCACATGCTCGACCATGATTCAAAATCTGACTAAACTATCAATAATTTGTAAATGTTTTTATTTATATGTATTTTTGTATTTGTTTTATCATGATTCATGTTGCAACAAAAGCAAAAATAACAAGACAATTTTAATTATTTAAGGAGTTTTAGGTCCTCCTTCTCCCCCTATTAAATACAACTTATGTATCTAATATAATAAAGTCAAAGTCAAAAGTATTTTAATCATTGAAATAACAAGGATAATGATCCTTTTGTAAAAAAAAAAAGCCTGTGTGTCCTGTGGTAAAATATTATACAAACTGGCTGATTAAGCGTTAGCTAAAAGTTGATTTCCATTATGTTTAAATGAATCAAAATGTTGAATCGTCTTTTTAACCACCGTCGCAAAAAACGACGTGCATGTGTGTGTGTCTGTGTGTGTGTGTCTGTCTGTGTGTGTGTGTCTCTGTGTGTGTGTGTGTGTGTGTGTGTGTGTGTTTGTGTGTGTGTGTCTGTGTGTGTGTGTGTCTGGCTGTGGCATCCGTGGTAGCTCCCGAACGGATGAACCGTTTTTATTTTTTGTTTGAAAGGTGAAACAAAAAAAAAGTGGTTTTAAGTCGTGAGTTTTCTTAGCTAATACGTCTTTAATTTTCAAAGTTGATAGGTCAAAAGCTAATTACGATGATCTAAATAAATCACTATCGCGAGTTCTTGATTGGTTCACAGTAAATAATCTGTTGCTTAATGCTAATAAAACTAAATGCATTAAATTCACTTTGCCAAATGGAAAACATTACCCAACTAATATTAAAGTAAATGGCGACACACTCAATCTGGTAAACTCTACTGTTTTCTTAGGACTTAATATTGATGCAAGTTTGCAGTGGGGACCACAAATTGAGGCACTTGCGGGTAGACTTAGTTCCGCTGCATATGCAGTTCGTACGATAAGGCAGCTTACTGATGAAGCTACAGCTAGGCTAGTTTATTTTGGCTACTTCCATAGTGTTATGTCATATGGCATCATTCTGTGGGGGAAAGCAGCAGACATCCAAGCAATATTTGTTTTACAAAAACGGGCAATACGTGCCATTTATAAAATGAAGCCACGTGACTCCTTGAGGGAGCGTTTTAAGGAAATTAACATTCTCACCGTAATATCGCAATACATCTACGAAACCTTATTATATACACATAAACACTTAGATAGATTTATGAAAAAAAGTGACGTGCATTGTTTTAACACGAGAAATAAAAATAAACTGAGTATTCCCAAATTTAGATTAAAAAAAGTAAGTGGGTCTTTTATGGGGAATTCTGTTCGGTTCTATAATAAACTTCCAGAAAGTGCTTCTAAACTTTCGATTCGAAGATTTAAATCTTACATAAAGAATAATTTAATTAAGAAAGCGTATTACACACTACATGACTATGTTAATGATAAAGCCGCGTGGCCTGATGTCGCTCTGCCCCTCGACACCTAATTTGTCAATTTGCAATGTCTGTACCTGCATATAATTTATTACTGATGTGTTATTTATGTGTATATCAAGCGTAGTGTGTGCTGCCTTATGAACTTTTGCTGATTCTCTCTATCATCTTACTTTTGACTGCCTACCTAAGTAAGGCTTTTAATTTGGTTTTCCTTTTTTCCTTGAATCAGCTTCAACTTGTTCTCGAGGCACCACACAGGCGCTCTCCCTTGTAGTAAGAAGGATCATCAAAAGAAAAACAGACCGTGTTTGTTGCCTGATTCTTCTAGGTCTGGTTGCGTTGGAACAGGAGTAACTGTAAATTTATTTTTTAAGACGATTCAAAATGATCCTTGTGATTTCAATGAATAAAAATTATAAAAAAAAAATAAAAAAAAAAACTATATTTGATCAAAATCGGTTGAGCCGTTTCATTGCATTGAGGTTTATTTTTTTACCAAATGTGTTACTTGTTTCTTTCCTATTTTTTTTTATTAAGTAATTAAAAGATCTTTGTCGCTGAGCGACAACACCGTCCCGTAAACACAACAAAAGAAAATCTAAATTAACAAAAAACTAAACATAGGTAATGGAAATCAACTTAACTAACGCTAAATCAGTCAGTTTGTACAATATTTTTGCTTCTTCTGATGACGGACAAGCTAAAATACTATTCAGGCGGCCAATGTGTTCCAATCCTACTTAAATATGAAATTCTAAATGTTTCGATCCGAACACACTCCATCAAGATATGTTGAACATCCTCAATTAGTCCGCATTCGTCACAATTTGTCGACGGGACTTTTTTCATCAAAAATGCAAACTTATTTGATGGAATGTGTCTGGAGCGTAATCTAAGAGCCTTTTTAACCCCCGACGCAAAAACGACGGGTTGTTATAAGTTTGACGTGTCTGTGTGTGTGTGTGTGTGTGTGTGTCTGTCTGTCTGTGGCATCGTAGCTCCCGAAAGGATGAACCGTTTTTTTTTTTGCGAGGTGAATTAGTCAGTATTGTTCTTAGCTATGTTTGATCCAAATCGGTTCAGCCGTTTCATTTCTTGAGGGTTTTTTTGAAATTTTTACAAAATTAATTTCTTGTTCAATCAATTCCTTAACGTTTCTCGAGCTCTTTCATCATGCGGACAGCAAAGGCCTGGAACTCTCTTCTGGCTTCTTTTTTCCTTTTATCATACAACTTAGGCATCTTGAAACGAAGAGTGAATAGGCATATTCTAGGCGAGCGTGCTTAAATAGGCCTCATCGTCGCTTCCCATCAGGTGAGACCAAGCAAAACGCATGCTTATTTAATATTTGAAAAAAATGGAATATTGATTATGCCAAAAACTAGTATTACTGTTAGGATCCTGTAGGTTTGTCTGTCGGTGTTGTCTATGTGAATAATCTCCAGAACTACCTATCCGATTATATAAATTATTTCACTTCCAGGAATCTACATTATCGCTGAGTTCTATACGATGTGGTTACGCTTTAGTTTCCCTATTTGTATGCCGACGTCACGTATGCGAAGCCACGGGCAAAAGGCTAGTTGATCTATAAACATATTTTTTTTATTATTAATTTATTTATTTATTCTCAAGAAAAATACAAAAATAACACCAATAAAATTATGTTCTTAAAAGTAGGGAAGGTATTTATTATAAACTTTAATATTATTAACACTTTATTATTTTAAACTGTTATGATTATGAGAACATTAGATAAGGCCTTTTTGTGCCTTTTTATTTTATAATACATAATATTTTTTGTAGGTTGCGTATAAAGCCCCGGGCAAAAATGCTAGTTGATTTAAAAACATCATAATTATTATTCCATAACAGTCATTGCATTCAATTATTTTATCCTCTAGTTAATCTGGTTCATAATGGTGGGTAATGTACTTACCTACGCTAGTGGGAGTCCCTTTGAACCGGTAGAGGTCCTTAAGGTAAGAGGTGTAGGTGTTTTTATAGTCGCATTACTTTTTATTGGAAGAATTATGAGGTCAAATTGTTTAAACGTGCTACCACAGACTAAAGTAACAATGCCCAAGTATTTGGTTATATTGAAATACATTGCAGTTAAATGGGTTCACATAAGTGCTTTTACACATAAGGGTGAGGGGAGGTCATATAGTCATTTATGTTTACATATGTCAGATATGTCAGTTTCACATAGTTTTTCACTCAGACAGATTTCACAATTTAAAATTATTAATATAACTTTGGACCAAAGTAAAAAGTATTACTTTGCTTGAAGAATATAACAATATAATGCAAATACAAATCTCATAAAATACTGAGGATAGGTACATGTCAATATAATTTAGATACATAATATTATTAATAGATTTAGCTATACGGCTTATCATATTGTAAAAAAAAACATGGGAATTTTGAACAAAATCAAAATTAAACACTTAAAATAAGTCTCTTAGAGCATTGCAGACCTCCAATTGTGTACTAAATATTAATCATCGATGAACATTCAGATTCGATCTTTTGGTGGTTTACTGGTAAGAGTTAACCATTGCTTTTTCTTTTCCTTTACTTTTGCGGCTTTGCTGTATATATTCTGTGGCCGTAGTCAGGAAGTAATGCGGGCGGTGTTTATTCCATACAAACTAATTCCCCTGTTTCCTCCTTGGATGACACTGGAGAATATATATTTTTAACATACAATCTATGTCTTTTACTGCTAAGCTCCTAAGAAAAAATATAAACAAATACATAAAAAAAGAAAACACGCGGCATAGATAAAGTCCCTCATATTATAAATTCTTAAAAAAAAGTTAAAATCATAATCACGAAATCGTAATCTGGGTCTTTTCAAGAGAATAGAGTGAATAGGTGCCTTCTAGACCTTTGTGCTCCATCTGCGGCCACATCGTCACTTACCAACAGGTGACATCGTGGTCACACAAAGGTTTACCAAAGTAAAAAAAAATGAAAGGGAATGGATGCTGTAGGTAATCGATGGTTATTCAAACTTTACTTGTGACGTTTGGCCATAATTATACAATTATACAATAATTATATAATCCGAAGAGATTTATAATAACAAGGTAAATATTCACTAAGCAGGCCGCTCGTATGTACGGGACACCAAACACAATTTCAGAGCCCCAGAGGCACGGAACCCTAAAAAGTCCCTAGGTAGTTACTACATGTCGAAAGCCGTACCAACGATTGCTGTCTATATTACTGCCATAATCGATGGTTAAACAAACTTACCTTGTGACGTTTGACCATAATTATACAAGCCTTGCATCCGAAAAGATTTATAATAAGAAGGTAATTATTCACTAAGTAGTCCGCTCGTGGGATACCAAGCACAATTCTCAAAGGCACGGAACCCTAAAAAGTCCCTATGTAGTTACTACATGTCGAAATCCGTACCAACGATTGCTGTCTATATTAGTGGTATAACAACCCATATCCAGTTGCCCAGTAGGTAGAGGCCGTAAGGGTCAACGAACAATGAATAGGAGATGGCAGCAGTTATTGCATTATGTCGTTAGCGTGATTGTCGAATCGCAATTTATCTGTTAGGGTGTGAGTCGAGACAGAGTGGTCGACTTTTGGTCCAAGTTTTCTTTTATCCACTCGCACGCAATTTTCAAAAACATGAAACAATGTAAGGTACAGCTGTTTCAAAAAAAAATGTTTCTGCCCTTTTCAAAAAAAAAAATGTTTCTGCCCTTTTAAAAAAAAACGATAAAGCCCATACAAAAAAAATGTGAAACAAAAAACTACTTATCTGTGATTCTGAGAAGTCTAGGACTGTTAATCAGGTTGCATGGGCAGTAACCTTGCTTAGAAATTTGAGAATGTATTTACACTTGCAGTATCCTTACGTAGAAATTTTATTTGGTGGTTGCGTAACCGTGTAGTTGGACGACTTGGATTGACGGATCAAGCTTAATAATGTATCTAACAATATAATAATAATGAACAGTGCATTACCACATAGTTCACAACCACCTAGTATGCACTCTATGTGTCATTGCACTGCGCCCGCCACCCTGAGACATAAAGATGAACATCTCATGTGCCTGTAATTTCACCGGCAATCATACGCTTCAAACCGGAACACAGCAAAGCGAGCACTACTGCTTTGCGGCAAAAATAGGTATGGTGGTAGTACATCCCCGGACGAACTCTTTCCACAGTGTTATAGCCACAGAGGTAGATCGATAGGGCTTATCAAATTCCAAATTATACAGATAAAGTGATTGATAATAATATTATTTACTATTTTTTGTCGTGACCTTGTGCACTATCTCAATACAAAAGCACAGATATTAAAATAATATACTAGACAAGAGTAAACTACACAAGTACACATACAGGGCGTCCCAACACTATGCGACATGAAGGGAAAGTACCTTAAATATTGTAGATAGGATATTTTGCGGAAAGGAGACTTTATTTTATTTTTAAAAGTTAGTAATACTCATTCATAATTAGTCTTGTGTAAAATGGTATCTTAAAACAAAGGAATAATAAAACTAATCATTTTAATTTTAATTTATCATGTAAGTCGGTTCGATTCCCAGACTAAGCAAGTAAGTTTTAGAAAATCTTTGAATGCAGTCTCCCTTCAGCAAAATATCCTATCTACAATATTTAAGGTACGTTCCCTTCATATCGCATAGTCTTGGGACGCCTGTATACTGAATTATTTTCTTCCAATTTTTGTCTATTTTAAAAGTGTTTCGTTGTGTTGTGTTCGGCCTAAGTATATAGCCCCTCCATCTCCTCCCGTGGATGTCATAAAAGCCAACTAAGGGATTGACTGTCAATGACTTTCGTTCTCTGTCGGATAATCTCATTTCGGAGTTTCTCTAAGCTCGCTGTGCAACCTTGAACTGGATTGGCAAACTGAAGTGGCAATGGGCTGGTCATATATGCCGAAGAACCGACAACCGTTGGGGTAAGCGAGTTTTTGAGTGGAAACCGCGTCTTGGCAAACGTAGCATAGGGCGCCCTTTGGCTAGGTGGAGCGATGACCTTCGAATGGCGGCGGCAGAAAGTGGATGAGAAGAGCCGAACACTGGGCTCAGTGGCGCGTATTGGGAGAGGCCTATGACCAGCATTGGACTAGTGTGGGCGGACGAAGATGATGATGGTAGTACACAGATTGATTATTAGCTGTATTGAACTAATGCTACTTTTAATCTGGCAGAAGCCGCGCGCGGTACAGTTCGGGTAGTATAATAAGTTACTCAAAATGGCTAAATACAAATTCAATATTATTCTTAACTCTATTGCAATACATGTAGAACGCAAAATAGTGAAAAATTATCGTTGTTTACTACAAAGAGTTGACGCACGAATCCCGCCTATAGATACCTACAAACGGTATTCAGGTCATACCAGTTCCCTCAACATAATAGTCGTTCAATATCGCGTAGTGTGGATAGAACCAGTTTGTATGATAGACCCACTCCTGATCTTTCCAGACGATCCTACGCATCGGATTGCAGGTGTTGTGCACATTTTAGACCAATTTTGATAGTGTGGGAACATTTTCGTCATCAGCCGAAAGACTCGGATCCATCCTTACCTCTTTGGTATACCCTCTATTCATACCAGACGTTTTAGTTCTACCTTTATAATACAAATTCAAATAAAATGTTTATTTATTCGATCACTAGGATTAGGTACCTACACAATTAGACAATACACAAAGGTTACACAATAATAACTTTATAATACAATTTTACATTTATCAACAGTACACATACTAGCATACCTAAATTCGATTGTCAATAAATGCACCATACAGCAATGATTCAGATACTGACAATCAAACCTAGAAGCAAACGTCTTCAGGATGTTGTTAGAGCTGGCCCGAACCCTGCGCATCAGGGATGTGCAGCGTTACGCACGAATGCGAACTGCTAAGAAGTAGAACACACACTGCCGTCGTCTGTCTTTCCTGTAAACTATAATCTGGATCTATTCAAGACTAGAGTGAACAGGTGCCTTCTAGACCTTTGTGCTCCATCTTCGGCCACATCGTCACTTACCAACAGGTGAGATCGTCGTCAAACAAAAATCTATCAAAGTAAAAAAAAATACTAAAATTGTTGGACGTAAACCTCCTCTAAAAGAATGCTACGACGCTACGAATGCTATGAAAATTATAATGAAAATAACTTTAAAATTGCATATGCACAAGCCGTGCGGCGCCGATGAGAGATTTTCATTTTCAAATTTATAAATAAAAGTATTTCTATTTGTCTCGAGAGATGGCGCTGCCTCAAATGTGGTTCTCAAAATAACGAATGTATTGTCTGTGCTTTTGTGTGATATAGTAACAAAAAACCACGAAAATATATCACTACGTTGTTGACTTTGACATTTCACTTTATTTTGACAGTAAAGTACAGAGCTGGTGCCATCTATTTTCAAGGGTTTAAGCATGATGTAAAACGACCGAGAAAACCCCTCATTATAAAGAAAGTAAAAGACTGAGGCCTCGTTTCACTCGGTCAGCAAGGCAAAGGTATTTTGTTCGGCCTAAATGTTGCCGATCCCGGCATGTTAAATGGTACACAACAATCTGCAGGGTCCTTACTCGTATATAAGGCGTGCCCTGAGGGATCATTCACCATAGTCTCACCAGCAATAATACTAAATACAGTCATGAAGATTTTTGTGGTGTTCGCAGTCTGCATCGTCGTAGCTCAGGTAATATTTGACCAAGTTTATTACAATCATTTTGTAATCCTTAGAGGTTTTTTTAAATTCCATTAGTTCATGAAGCCTTTAGTCAATAGACAGACAGACAGACACAGCAGTCAAACTTATAACACCCCTCTTTTTGCTTCGGAGGTTAAACTTGGACGTTTTTCCAATTGGGCGATACCATAGTTGGGTATTATTAGGTAAGCTCCTGGACATTTTTATTTTTTGAAATTAGACGTGCAAATCTTAAAAATGGCTAATGTATATTACTCATCGTTTTCAAGTATATTTCATCGAAGTTTTCAAATAAGTCAATTCTTACTAACACTCTTTGTTATGCCACGATGTTACGTGGCAACGATAGATCCACGATAGTTTAGTCCTTACATATAAAGTAAAACATTTTAGGCGACCTCTGTGGCGCGGCTGGCGAACGTTCGCCTGCGACGCAGAAGGTTGAGGGTTTGATTCCCGCCTCGGAACAAATATTTGTGTGATTTGCAGATATTCGTGCAGGGTGTTCTGGGTATTTTAATTGTAAGGTAGGGTAGGGTAAACAAATAATTGTTTTTCGTAATTTTCACTTACTTTTCGTTCCGCGAACGCTATTCTGTCTTTAGTACCTGAACTTTCTAACTAACCTGAACTTAAAATAAGTTAGAAAGTGACGGAAGTTGGCTGTAAAATTACTATTTCACCAGTCTAATAAGCAAAACTTGTATTGCCTAGCTTTACACACTTTTTATACATTTTTCGGCAGCCAAGTAGTAATGCTCATGATGTTATTTTCAAAACCTGACCTCAAAAATCTACAAACAATATAAGATACAATCATACATTTAGCAGAATACCATTTTAAATGACAATTGTAGTAGAAGCATGGTTTTTCTTTAAAAAATAGTAGAATTGCGCCCCGGAGTTATTGCCGTTGAAATTGGCATGGTATTGACAGGAAAACTAACAGAACTGAAACTATCATAAAGTGAAATCTGCCATTTTTGAAAGAAACTTTGTAAATTTTTATTTTATTAAATTTTAATGTGTTTTTTCGAGTTATTTCGTTTAATTTTAGTGGCATTTTAACCGGTGTAACTTGGATAAATGGCACATGTGTGATGTAGTGAAATTTGAGTGTATTCCGAGTCTTTTCGAAATGGTGGATTTTTTCCTGTAAAAACTCAGTTTTTCTGCCACAATTTAAACTGGGTTAGGACTTGACGGAGACTCTTGACGACTTGACTATAAAACTATAATAATTATATCACTTGACATTGGCTTAATTATTGCAAATAATGCACAGAAGCCATTACCTATGATAAGAAGAAGAAGAACTATCATAAAAAAATACGTTCTATCTATCGTTTTAGTTACGAGGGTTCTTTGATTTTGTATTATACCATTGTTTAAACAGGCCTTGAGCGATGAGCAGAAGGAGAAGCTTAAGAAACACAGGTCTGAGTGCCTCACGGAGACCAAGGCAGAGGAACAACTAGTCAACAAGCTGAAGACTGGCGATTATAAGGTAAGTCGTAAACGACCATATTTTTTTTATTTTTTTTTTAACATTGATAGACCTTTGTTTGACCACGATCTCACCTGTTGGTAAGTGACGATGTGGCCGAAGATGGAGCACAAAAGTCTAGAAGGCACCTATTCACTCTAGACTTGAAGAGACCCTGATTATAGTTTTCAGGAAAGACAGACGACGGCAGTGTATTCCACTCCTTAGCAGTTCGCATTATAAAGGTAGAACCGAAACGTTTTGTGCGAATAGAAGGTATACCAATGAGGTAAGGATGGTACTGAGCCGTACGCCTGCTCGTCCTATGATGAAAAGGAGATGGTGGGATCAGATCGTGCAGTTCCTGGGAGCATTCCCCGAAATGTAACCTATAGAAGATTGAAAGGCATGCAACCTTACGGCGGTGCTCGAGACTCTGGATCTTTGTCTCCGCCATATGTTGCTCACCTATAAGCCTGAAAGCTCTACGTTCGATCGAGTCCAAGGCAGCAAGCTGGTATTTGGCCGAACCATCCCAAACATGGCAGCAGTACTCCATACCAGCCCGGACTTGTGCTTTATATAAACTGAGAAGCTGTCTTGGTGTGAAGTAACGCTTTACCTTATTCAGGATGCCTAGCTTCATGGCAGCTGTTTTTGCCTTAGACTCGATGTAAGAGCCAAAGTTGAGAGTAGGCGTGAGCGAAACACCTAAGAGCTCGAGGTGATCTCCTATAGCTACAGGCACATCACGGAATACAGGAACTTGGAGAAACGGACTTTTTTTCGCCGAGAAGAGACAAGCCTGCGTTTTAGAGGCATTGAACTTGACAAGATTGGCATCACCCCAGTCGGATACAGCCTTGAGAGTCAAATTCAGACGCTGCAGCATCTCATCTCTTAACTCCTGAATTTCATTCTGCCTAGCTCGCGCAGTAGAAACATATCTCTCCACAACTGTGCTGTCGTCTGCATACCCAATGATACCGGGCATTAGCAGATCGTTAATGTGCAACAGAAACAGTGTGGCAGATAGCACTGACCCCTGAGGTACCCCGGCGTTAATAGCCAATTGATCCGACGAGCAGCCGTCAATAACTACTCGAATGGATCTTTCCCTCAGAAAGTCTGCGAGCCAGGAGCAGAGTTGAACTGGCAGTCCGTAGGCAGGAAGCTTGCCAATAAGGCTAGCGTGCCAAACCCTATCAAAGGCCTTCGAGACGTCTAATGAAACAGCTAGTGCTTCACCGTATTTCTCGATGGCCTCGCTCCAAATGTGCGTGGCATACACAAGAAGGTCCCCAGTAGACCGGTTTTGACGAAATCCGTATTGGCGGTCACTGAGGAGGTCGTTACCTTCGAGGTATGCAAGGAGCTTCCTATTCAGTATTACTCCATACATTTACAAAGTAGGGAGGTGACCGAAATAGGGCGGTAGTTTGAAGGGTCAGCACGACTGCCTTTCTTGGGTACAGGCTGCACGTTTGCGAGCTTCCAAGATTTAGGGACTTCACCAGTTTTAAAAGAGAGGCGGAAAAGTCGCGTTAATACTGGAGACAACTCAGGGGCACAGGTTTTCAACACTATAGCCGAGATACCATCCGGACCGCTAGCTTTATTCACGTCGAGACTACGTAGCGTTCTGAGCACTTCCTTTTGCTGGATGCGAATTTCCTGCATTGAAGCTTCGCACCGAGGAAGGCTGGGTGGAGTTTCGCCAGAAGTGTCAAGACGTGAAGCCTCCGCAAATTGAGTAGCAAAAAAATTTGCTTTCTCAACCGCAGCGTGAGCTAGGGACCCGTCCCGTCCGTCCATATAAAGTCGAACGATCATATAAAGCCAAACGAAGTCTAAAGCGATAGTAAGACCCTCTTCCTCAAGATCGGTTCGAGGTAACTGAGTTTTGTACAAGCTTTTATTTAACTTGCAATGTATGTTTGTCTGGTTGGAATCCGGGTGGAATCTTGCAACTGAATTTTAAAGCAGTTATCCTCAACCAATTGAGCTGAGATTTGGCAAACCTGTCAAGTTCCGATGACAATACAATGAGATGGTGACAGCGAGCTGATCTGATGATGGAGACGGAAGGTGGACAACGGAACTCCACGATGAAAATAGTAAACTGGCCGTGTTTAGGCTCATTTTGATAAGCACACGGTTACAATCACTAATTTTAACTAAAGCTTGTATTGAAAAATATATATTTCACAAAAAACTTATTTTTCTATCGATAAAGTATTATCCTATCGTGTTTTTGGGTAAAGTGATCCCTCGAAATTATAATTTAGTATCCATGCATATTTTAAATTTGATATTGTACTTGATTTAGTCGGTTGAAAATAAAATCTACGATATGAAATTTTTCGGCAAGCCCCACCTTAATGAACACAATTTATATGCAGGCAGAGAACGAGCCTTTGAAGAAGTATGCTCTTTGCATGATGGTAAAGTCTGACCTGATGACCAAGGACGGCAAGTTCAAGAAAGATGTTGCTCTGGCTAAGATCCTCAATGCTGGTTAGTATAATATCCTCCATTATTATCCCCGAGTCAGTCGTGGGAAGCAATGGCGGCGATGAGCTCACCACTTGTCACGTCTATATTCCACGATGGTGCAACCCACTGTGAAAAGAGGCCTATTGTGGCTCTGCCTACCCCTTCGGGGAATAAGGCGTGTGTCTATGTATGTATGTATTATACAGTAAACAATATTGACGGAGCGTCGGTAGTAAATTTTATAAATATCGAAAATGCAGGTCTAAGGTCTGCAGGTATAACAATTTGCCTTCATGGCGATGATGATGACTTTTTTTTTAACATTGATAGACCTTTTTAGACCATGATATCACCTGTTGGTAAGTGACGACCTCTGTGGCGCGGCGGGTGAAGATTCGCCTGCGACGCAGGAGGTTGCGGGTTCGATTCACTCTTTGGAACAAATATTTTACGATCTGCAGGTATTTGTTCAGGTTGTTTTGGGTATTTTCTATGCATAATAAAAAATATCTATATCAGTTAATTAGTAGGTACCCATAACACAAGCTCTGCTTAGCTTGGGGCTAGATAATGTTGTGTGAACTGTCCAGAATTATTTATTATTGAATAATTTATTGATTTACCTGAACATGGGGCCCAGTACTACTAAACCAATCGTGAAATTTTAAATCTTCCTTCGTAATAATGCGAAAAATCATAAATTTTGCAAAATCCCAATTTTTTTGACATTTGTAATTGAATTGTAATGTTATAGTAGTATTATGGTTTTTCTTTAAAAATAGTAGAATTTGGCCCCTGGAAGTGAGTTAAAACTCGATTAAGTACAGGTTTCTACTGAACACCAGCTATAAAACCAAATAAATATTAGGTGATTTTAGCACAAAATTATAATCTTCTAAGTGCCATAAACTTTTTCTATATTTCAGCTGACAGACCTGCCGCGGAGAAGCTGATTGATACCTGCCTGGCTACCAAAGGCAACACCCCTCACCAGACTGCCTGGAATTACGTTAAATGCTACCACGAGAAGGACCCAAAACACGCCATCTTCCTATAATTACAAACAGCTTTAAATTTTAAGATTTAATAATACTTTGGCTCAGGAACTCCTTTAAATGACCAATCATTCCAAGCTAGCATTAAGATCAAAATTGTTTTGTCTATTTTGATGGTGTTCTAGTTAACATTGTGGTTTCATTTGTAGCCGTTACAATCAATTTAGTTGACTTTTGATTATCATGTCGTTAATTTATTTTAATTTCATTTTTGAAGTGATTGTTGTAACATTGTAGAATGTCTTCTTTTACAATCAACATCATTAGTTTAATAGGAGTGACATTTTTCCCGGATTGATTTTTGTTTTCTTATGTATATTGGTGTCTTGATAGATTGTTTTACAAGGAGTGTAAAATAATTTTACTAAATGTAAACAGGAACTGCCTTTTCGAATTTAATTGTCAGTAGCGAAATAAAACTTTAGAATGGCTATTTTTCATTTCACTTTAATAATTATGAATGCCTACCCTGTTACTGCCATTTCTTTCCCGAATTCCTAACCCTATTCAAACTCAAAAATATTTTATCCATTGGTAATTTTGAATCGTCCAAAAAACTAAAACTAGAGTCCGCGCCACGACTGAAGTCCGGTGAGTGGAGCGCTAGTTTCTATGCGCAAAAGTGCAAAAGCGAAAATCTACCTCTATTATCCGTTAGTTCCTCAAAAGGCCGTCGGATTTCAGTCGTGGCGCGGACTCTATTTCTTTGTGAACGCGACCGGTAGGCAATCTTATGTATCATTATGTTGACCATGGAGTTAAGGTTTTACCCACAGTTTAATCTGAACAAAACGAGAAGAACCATTGTATTCTTCATTTTCATTTCATTTATTTATTTATTATCTTTCAAGCACACAATTCAACAATCAAATTTTAATTTAAAAATACATAATGGCTTGGTATACTTTACAATATGCTATACAGCACCTACACTAAGTCGTAAAGACTTGTGTTGTAGGTGCTGATATCCTTCAGGTATTAAAAACAAGCGTAGCCATATCATCACCATCGTACAAATTTCTGGTAAGTGTGCACATTAATTTTCCTCTGCTATACAATATTCCTTTAAAATTATTATTTTTATTTTTAAATTATTCTTATGACATCATGCGTAGAAAAAGTAGGCATAGTTGGTACATGTAGAAATGGCTCAAATGTGCATCAACTCTGGAAGCTCTGGTCATTATCTTAAAATCCTAATTGGACGAAATTTCTAACCCAACTATAAAATACTAGCTGACCCGCTCGCGACTTCGTCGACGCGTAGAGACCCGCTCGCGACTTCGTCGACGCGTAGACTTTCATACAAACTTTAAGACCCTTTTTCAACCCCTTAGGGTGCGAATTTTCAAAAACTGTTTCTTAGTGCGCGCCTGCACCCCATAATGAATGCTTGTGCCAAATTTCAGCCCTCTCGGCCCAGTAGTTTCCGAGCTTTCGTGATGAGTGAGTGGACTTCTCTTTTATATATATAGATTAGAAAAAACTAATCATAGTTTTCTAATGTAGAAAAGAGGTTTATTTACAGAATTAATAATACAACCAATACAAGAAGTATGTACATAAATACATACATACATAGACACGCGCCTCTTGCACCGAAGGGGTAGGCAGAGCCTCAATGGGCCCCTTTTCACAGTGGGTTTGCACTATCGTGGCTTATAGCCGTGACGAGAGGTGAGCTCATTGCCGCCATTGCTTCCCACGATTGACTCAGCTAACAAGGTATGTACAATATTTAAAAAATACAAATTAAACAGTTGTGCTACATGAAGACCGCTGCTAATGATCTAAAGGTAGCTCAACTGATCCAAATCACTACCAGACGGAAGCATCCCTAAGATGCTGGCTGCATTGCCACGCTGACTGGCAATACTTATTTGTTGAGCCAGATAAGATCCAGCTCACGGGTCACGCATCGCTTCGAACAGACGGCCTGAATCAATTTTGTAGACGCGAAGGGCCCACGGACCCAGAGTGATAGAAATAGTAGCTGAACAAAATGATCCTGACTTTTGCACCACCAGTTAACAATGGAAATTATTATTATTACGTCATTCAAAACTTTAATTTAATAATGGATTGTTTAATCCATTGACACATTCATTAACACATAACATAATTCAGCATGATCTTTATAAAGAAAGGGCACTGCAGAGAAACGTTTAGTTGTTCTTCGATTGGGGACCATTTCACTAGAAATATGAAGTATAGTTTGTTACTGTGCTTATGTTTAAACTCCAACCTGAGTAAAGTAAGAGCATTACTTATTTTATTCAATTTATATTATATTTAAATAATCTATATATATAAAACAAAGTCGTGTTAGTTATCTTTTTTGGTGGATTCTTGTCCGCTCCGAATAGCAGAATAAGTAATAAAATATCGTGGGGCTGTTTTTCCGTGCAAAGCCGGGGCGAGTCGCTAGTAAGTCATATTATATAGTTATATTGTCCTATCCAGGTAACCTTTACGTCTGCAGTAGTTAAGGTGGGGTTTGCCGCTAAATTACCAATCTTAGATTTGATTATTACTTGTCTAAATCAAGTACAAAATTCAACTGAAAAATATACATGTATACCACATTATAATTCCGAGGGATCACTGTACCAGAAACACGATAGGACAATAATCTATAGAAAAAAAAACAAAGTAACCTTTATCTTTTGTCTAGATTCAATAGTTTATTAAAATGATGCATATTATTGGCTAAAAATTAGATAAATAAAATCAATACAACAAAGCCGAGGGTTTACTGAAGGGTTCTTGTAAAATTATCTATATTTTACGAGATATTCAATAAAAAACACATTTTTGAGCGGCACGAGGCGTTTTTTTAATGAAGATTACTGTCTGGGGTTGGCTCAGTTTTTGTTATTTTATTTGTGCATCATTGGTGATCTCGAGTTACACTTATAGTAGAGGATCCGCACTAGAAACGACCTTCACCCATCTGTTTAATGGATGAAAAGTATTTTATATAAAATTTAATCCTACTAATATTCTACTAATATTATAAACGCGAAAGTTTGTTTGGATGTATCTTTGTTACTCTTTCAAGTAAAAACTACTGAATGGATTTGGATGAAATTTGGAATAGAGATAACTGGACTCCCGGAATAACACATAAGCACATTTTTATCCCGATATTCCCACGGGATCAAGAATTACCCGGGTGAAACCGCGGGCGCTGCTTGTATATTATAAAACATAATATCTCGCTCGAGTGGGTTATCTAAAAAATTCCTGCCCAAACTATGATTATTTAAAAATTAAAATACCGGCCAAGTGCGATTCGGACTCTCGCACGAAGGCTTCCGTACCATTATCCATAAAAACCAGACAAGTGCGAGTCGGAGTCGCATACGAAGGGTTCCGTACCATTATCTATAAAACCGGCAAAAAAACAAGTGTGTATTTGTTTTGTATGGCAGCCCCCTTAAACATTTATTTTATTCTGTTTACCTATTTGTTCTTATAGCTGCAACAGAAATACATCATCTTGTGAAAATAGTCCAGTAACTTTATAGATCACAGTATGCGTGAAATCCGGTAGTTCTGATTTTTTGCAGACTAAAAGAAACAAGACGGTTAATACATCATATATAATACTATTATACACAGTTATCAACATCACACCACTATTTAAATAAGTCAGGATAAGCTAAGTACTTCTCTAATATATCTATATAGGTACATATAATTTAATGCGGGTAGACTCTATACAGATAGACTTTAATATTGGGACACGTGTTGTCGCGACGACGATCAGTATGCATAATGCCGGGAGCTCCGGCCGGCAGCCATCAGTTCGAGTCCCGTCGCAGTCCGCAGTTCTGTCGGTCGTTTCCGCCTTTTCCGAGTCCGCTCCGATGCTGCCAACGAAACCGAGTGCGACAACATCCGGCCGTCCTGCTCACGCGTTTGTCCTCGAACTGCGTCCTGGTCTGGTGTAGAAGCTAAAACATATAAATTAGAGTTAGATACAGTTGCAAAAATTGATGCTTGCAGTACCTATTCTTCAACATCGGACCGTACAGAAGAGTGTTTGATCGCATTACACCTGTGGTTTAAACTAGATGATGTTCATTCAGGATCAAACTAGTCGTATATCACCACCTTCCCAACAACAGCGTTCACAATGGATGCCTGTTGATTGCCTGATGCAAACACTCTAGTATACATGTACAATGTTTGAAGCGACTGCATTAGACCACTTTGTTCTCAACGTTTTTTTTATTATATTTATTTTTACAAGATTAATGTTTGAATAAATTAAATTAAAACAATACGGTGTCGTTCATTTAAAATCAAGCTAGATAGATATATTAACTCTTTATTGTACATTTACGACAAAATAACACACAGTAATACAAAACATAACTACATACCAAAAATAACAGAAATGTACAATAGGCGGTCTTAGCGCTTAAAGCGATTTCTTCCAGACAACCTTAGGATGGAGAGGACTATATGGAAGAATGGGACAGTGGCTTGGTACCATACTTACGTGAAGCTTACGTGTTTTCTACTCTGACAACATCCGGTATTACTCAGAAACGTGGATCCATGGCTTCATATTTTCCACGCATGCTATACCATCATACCGTTTTGAAGATCTCTCAGCTCCTCTCATATCCGCTACTTGATATCTATCATGGCCTAAGATTTTAGTCACCTGAAATGGGCCCTTGTAGAGAGGCATCAGCTTTGTGCTTTGGCCATCATTTGAGTGACTCGGAATTTTAAGCACCACCAAGTCTCCGACGTCGTAGTTAGGTGCGTCTTTTCTTTTAGCATCGAAGGATGCTTTTTGCCTTTCACCATCTTTCTTTATATTTGCGTCGACCGTGTTTCTTAATGCGGTGACGTCAACAGAATGTTCAGTGTTATCGTCGTCAGTGATCGTATCATTATCCATTCGAATTCTGTACCCGAAGAAAACCTCACTCGGTACGGCAGACGTAGTTTTATTAATTGTGCTGTTAATACCTTGTTGTATATTTGTAATGTGCTGGTCCCATTTATTATTTTCAGTATCAGCACCCATACTTCGTAACGCTTCTAAAATCGTTCTGTTATAGCGTTCCACCTGTCCGTTTGAACGTGGTACAGCAGTAGCAATAATGTGAGCCCTAATATTGCGGTCTTTGCAATAGTTGGTGAACAATTTTGATGTAAAAGCGCTACCGGCATCGCATACTAGGCGTTTAGGATTTCCGAATACTTTGAATATCTTATTTAATTCATTGACTACAACTTTACTCTTCGTGTTCTTTACAGCCGAAATAAAGACAAATTTCGTGAACGAGTCTACCAATACCAAGAGGTAGCTATTTTGCTGTGCAGTTTTAACAAATGGACCAAGGTGATCGATGTGAAGAGTGTGGAAAGGCCTAGCGTGTTTTGGAATCGGATACAATTTACCTGGTTTTTTCCCATGAACATTTTTAAAATAAATACAATTTAAACAGTTTTTGATGTATTTATTTACAGTTTTCTTTAGGCGAGGGAACCAGTACTTTGACCGAATTCTTTCTATAGTTTTGTCTACAGTAAAATGTCCTACGTCATCATGGTTAGCTCGAATAATATACCATATACATTGCTTTGGTACTAACCAACGTCTTCCGAATTCGGTTCTTCGGTACACTTTATTTCCTAATAATTCGTATTCATTAAATATCTGCTTATTTGACTCGGCCTCACCTGACTGTAAAATGTCTCTAAGACTACATATACCTGGATCTTGTAGCTGAACAGATAGTAGCCAGTCACCCTCAGTTATTGTATTTACGCTTTCAGTTATTTCTCATACATTACAGACGTCACTAACAGGATTTCTGCTTAGTGCGTCTACATGTTGCATCTGTGAGCCGGCTCTGTGAACTACTTCATACGTAAAATCCTGCGTGTACAATACCCATCTACTTATACGTGGTATAATTTCTTGCTTACTTAAAGCGTGTCGCACGGCATTACAATCAGTGGTTATTTTGAAATTAGTACCTAATAAATAATGACGAAATTTTTGTAATCCTGCCACAATTGCCAAAAGCTCTAATTCGAAAGAATGATATTTTTTTTCATCGTTATTAGTTTGACGACTGTAAAAGTATACGGGCTTTTCGCCATTATCAGTGGTCTGAGCTAAAATACACCCTATTCCGTCACGACTGGCGTCAGTGTATAGATTAATGGGTAATTTTGGGTCAAATACTTTAAGTACTGCATTCGTAATCAGTGCGGTTTTTAAATTAGTTATAGCATGATCTTGTTGAGGGCCCCATTGCCAGATTGCACCCTTTTTCAGTAAAATCGTAAGTGATTTGCATAGGAGGGCACAATTTTTTATAAATTTCCTGAAGTAATTAATTAGCCCCAAAAATTGCCTTAACTGGTGTATTGTTTTTGGGGTAGGGTATTTTGAAATGGCATCAAGTTTACGTGCACTTGGGCGAACACCTTGCTCGGAAATATCATACCCCAAAAATGTAATTCGTTCTTTGAAAAAATTACATTTCTCTAAATTAATAGTCAGCCCATTCTTCACAAAAATATCCAACACCATTTCTAAACAAAGAATATTTTCTTCAATGGTCTTAGTAGCAATAAGCAAGTCATCCATATAGCAGACTACCCTTCCAAAACGAAGATTGCCCAAAACGGTATTCATTAATCTTTGGAAAACAGCTGGACCATTGCAAATACCGAATGGCATCCGTAAATACTCCATATGAGAATCATTTGTAACGAACGCTGTTTTGTGCACATCTTCAGCTTTGATACAAATTTGATGGTACCCACTTTTAAGATCTAAAGAAGTATAGTATTGACAACCCTGCAATCTATCAATGAGGTCCTCAATCATAGGCATCGGGTACTTCTCTTTAACTGTAATTTTATTTAACTGTCTATAATCGACGCATAACCTTTTGTCCCCAGATGCTTTGTCAACTAAAAGTGCTGGGCTTGCATAAGCAGAGTTACTGTTCTGAATAATACCATTTTTTAATAGGTCATCTGTTATTCCCCGCATAATCGCTCTGTCTGACTCTGACATTCTGTATGGTCGCTGACAAATTGGCTTACTGGATGTCAATTGTATCTCTAATTCTACACATGAAGTTTTTCCCAAACACGATAAATCTTGAGAAAAAGATTGCGGGTATTTTGATAAAATACTCTTCAACATTATTTCATGGTCACTAGTTACGTTAACCTTCGCATCAACACTGCAAACGTTCAATGCTTCAACTGACTGAAAAGTTAAGGTATCTCCAACACGAACATACATTATACTTCTGTCTTCGGTAAAATTTCTCCCTATCAGAATGTCACAGCCAGAGAGCGCATCAATGACGTAAAGTATAATAATTGATTCTACAGAATCGACTTTTAGCGTGGCTGCTACAGCCTCGGTCACTTGAGCAGATAAATCTTTTTGAAAACCTATCAAATTAATTGGGCTATTCAAAGCAAAAGGTTGCAAATTATACTGGTTCACTAGCGCGGTTGTAATTAATGAGCAATCACTGCCCATATCAAAAAATGCTTTACACTCAAAACTATTCAGCGACACACGCTTGTAAAATTTTTGTTTAGTTTTTTGATCTGAAATCTTTTTAACTTCGACATTATTCTCGACCTTCGGTTTTGGTTTAGATTTACAAGCGGTTTCCAAATGCCCCAACTTGTTGCACGAGGAACATCTGACGCTGTCTTTTACAGTGCAGTTGTTCCTCCTGTGACCAGCCTCACCACAACGGTAACAATTGAAATTCAAATTTGAGACGTTACTAGTACTAGCAGAAGGCTCTGATTTGTTTTCAGATTTACTGTACATGGTTTGTAACGGTCGAGAAGCATGTTTTAGAGGTAGTGAATTCTTTTGCGGGACTTCCTTTTCAATGGGCGAATATATTTTACCATGTAAAAAGGAAGCTAAATCATCACAGTATTTAAAACTGCCTGCTTCAGCCGCCACGGTTATGTTTGGATCACCGATTGTTCCTACTATAACGGATATGATATCGCTTTCTCGGAAACCTAACTGCAACCGATCTATTCTCGCTTTTTGTTGGAAGAAGAATTCATATAGAGACTGGTTGACTACGGGCTTTATATCTATTACTTCTTTAAGCAATCTAAACATATTGCGTTTAACTTGAAATGTATCCGAGATCGTATCACGCCATTCCTTCCACTTCCACGTGGTCCATCTGGTTTGATTTTTTTGTAAAGAATCTAGCCATGTCTTTGCTGTATTTCGTAATTTTTGGAGCGCTTGATACTTAATCATTTTATCGGGCCACCCAAACGCGCGAGCGTTTGCCTCTACTACGTTAATCCACATGTCTACATTGTCTGCGAGTGGGTCGAATTCAGGGATCACTGACGATAATACAACATTCTGACTCACGGTTGGTGAACCTTTACGGCGTTGCTTTTCCCTCTTGCGCCGCCGCCGGTCATGTGGACTGCTGGTGCTGGAGCTCGACGTGCTCGAACTGGTCGATGACTCCCTCCTTGACCTATGCTTGCGTTTACGTGGCATGTTGTGGGCGTCGCACGATTAGCACTTCTGATAAAAGAAACAAGACGGTTAATACATCATATATAATACTATTATACACAGTTATCAACATCACACCACTATTTAAATAAGTCAGGATAAGCTAAGTACTTCTCTAATATATCTATATAGGTACATATAATTTAATGCGGGTAGACTCTATACAGATAGACTTTAATATTGGGACACGTGTTGTCGCGACGACGATCAGTATGCATAATGCCGGGAGCTCCGGCCGGCAGCCATCAGTTCGAGTCCCGTCGCAGTCCGCAGTTCTGTCGGTCGTTTCCGCCTTTTCCGAGTCCGCTCCGATGCTGCCAACGAAACCGAGTGCGACAACAAGACTTGTTTATGATGTTGGCCTTATGAATAATAGGCAGAGGTTATCGCTTAACACCAGGGGGGCCATCAGCATGTTCCGTCATTCGTAGTATTAAAAAAAAAAAAAAAAAAAAAAAAAAAATTTTTGACCTCGAGCGCCGAACGCAACCTTGTCAAAAATAGTTTTATTTTTTTCAAGTTTTGGCGATTATAACCCTAAAGGACTAGTGTTTTTAAAGTAGACTAAATTTTCTACAATAGGATACTATGGAACTGTATCTGTAGACACAATAGTTTCTGAGATTAAGCCTTTCAAAGTTTATCATTTTTTTCGAACTTCGCAATTTTTTGCAATTCAGATGGCATATCCCCATGAGGGTGATGGTGGTGATCGTCGAAGTCTTTTGCCCACAAGTCATCCTCCATTTCAACATCGGACAGATCGTTGCCTTCTGGGATATCTACTATTGCAACATCAGGTATATTATCACAAGAGGCCCCGCTGCAGTGCCTGCAGACTGATGAACATTTTAATCCTGCCTTCCTGCAGCTGCACGCGTTCCCACAACCCTTCGTGCACCCGCAAGAAATCATCCGCAAGAGGTGTTGTGGGGCTGCATCTCTGGTCATCATTTTGGGGTTCACTTCATCTCGCTAGATTTATTCGAGTAACGTCTAAAATATTACAAAAAAATGCAAAGTTCGAAAAAATGATAAACTTTGAAAGGCTTAATCTCAGAAACTATTGGGTCTACACATACAGTTCTAGTATCATATTGTAACAAATTTAGTCTACTTTAAAAACGTCTTTTGAAAGTTTTCTCAAAAACTAGTCCTTTAGGGTTATAATCGCCAAAACTTGAAAAAAAAAGTTTTTTTCGATTTTTGACAAGGTTGCGTTCGGCGCTGGAGGTCAAAAACTTGGATTATTCATTAAACCAATATCATAAACAAGTCTGCAAAAAAACTACCGGATTTGACGCATACTACCCCATACATTCAGACGACAAAGTTACTGGACTATAATGTTGAACTGTCTAACTATCACGGTTATAAAAACAAGTAAAAAGTAATTTTTCAATTTTGAATTTGTCATAGAAAAAATAATAATAAGTAGACAAGATTTTTTTAAACAACCCACTCAAGATATATTTTCTAATATATTCAATTTGATATAAAATACTTTTCATCCATTAAACAGATGGGTGAAGGTCATTTCTACTGCGGATCTTAGACTATGAGGAGATTATACCCTCTATGCATGAACTCATTAGATACGAGTGGTGACATCTCAACCCTAAGTAAAAACTTATTACGCTTTTTCTGTTTTTCCAATGCCCCTAATATCATAAATACGGCTGAACTGATTGCGATTAAATTTGGAACACAGATAGATTATGACCTGGACTGAGATATTATATCCTGGTAAAATACGAGCGAAGCTGTGGGCGGACACTAGTATGCACTATGTTGTAGGTCTTCAATAGCTTTCTTGAGATCGGCCTCTGTAAGTTGCCTTGGTATTCAAGTAGTTATTGTATGGGATACCACATATCTCTCTACACTTGTCCAATGAGTTTGAATAGATCTCGTCACAAACTGATAGAAACTCTTATATTTTATCTTAAATCCATTATTTTTACAGGCTTATGATGCTGTGCCTGTTGCTGTTATTGTGATGTCATGGATTCCTTCAATCATTATGGTTCCATTTTATACTGACTTTGTAAGTGATAATGATAAATGATAAATGATAAATGATTTATTGCTGTTATCACAAAACATATAGTGAGACTCAATATATGTTTTGTGTTTTTTTTTTACATCGTACGCCTGCTCGTCCTATGATGAAAAGGAGAAGCTCTATATTTAGTACCTGGTGCGAAAGCGATTCGCTCGAAATTGCAACAAAAAAATACACGTAAAAAATGCTTATTCTGTATTTATAGATAAATAGATAGATATACTAACTCTCTACGGGCCGTGTTCATTGATCAACAGCAGGCTGACCAAGGAATAATCGATAATGACACGAATTTACGAATTAACTTATTATTCTAGCTTATGATTAGGATATATTATGTTTATTTTGCAGGATTATGACGTGGAAACAGCAGCAAAGAACAGAATAGGATATGTATGTTAATTATACTAGCTTTACTCTAAGTTTCTTTTTAACAAATATCTTTTTATCGCCTGCGGCGCAGGAGGTTACACACTGCCGTCGTCTGTCTTTCCTGAAAACTATAATCTGGGTCTCTTCAAGTCTAGAGTGAATAGGTGCCTTCTAGACCTTTGTGCTCCATCTTCGGCCACATCGTCACTTACCAACAGGTGAGATCGTGGTCAAACAAAGGTCTATCAATGTTAAAAAAAAAAAAAAAAAAAAAAGGTTGCGGGTTCGATTTAATATGTAAAGAAAAAAAGAGAACAAGTATGTTATCTGTACTATCTTTACTAGAATTTTACTCCGACACCAGAGGGCAGCACTACCTCATACGAAACGAAACGAAACTAAACTAGAATTTACGAACTCTGTGGCGCGACGGGCGACGGATCGCCAGCTACGCAGGAGGTGGCGGGTTCAATTCCCGCCTAGGAACAAATATTTGTGCGATCTGAAGATATTTGTTCAGGGTGTTCTGGGTTTTATTATACATAGAAAATATCCATTTAAGTAATGTATTGTAGTAAGTATATCAGTTATCTAGTACCCATTACAAAAGCTCTGCTTAGCTTGGGGCTAGATAATGTTGTGTGAACTGTCAAGCATTATTTATTTATTTTTATTTATATTAATTACCTATACCAAGCTTTTATGAAATGAGTGATCTGAACTCTGAGTTGATAAAAATGAGCAAAATGGAAATCCTCCTTGCGCATTTCTCTCTCTCTCTTTCTCTCTCTTAGTATAATAATGGCTTCTGAGGAGTGTATCAAACAATTTCGCCAATGTCAAGTGATATAATTATATTTTACATCTCTCATATTCGGTAAGTAGGTCCTTATTACCCCCAAATGGTGCTTGTAGGTGACCAATTAGCGCTCTAGGGTAATAATGTAGCTAGAAAAGCCCTCGGGCGGTAAGTAATTTAAAAAAAAAGTTCGCGTACATCTAACCCTCATACTGGCAATAGACATCATGCATTCAGCCCAATGACAAAAGAGGTCGCTTCGCTATTCAGCCTTGTCTTCGTATGAGTATAATAGCACAGAGTAAGGAATAATACTAACGTACAAATAATAGTCATCAATTTTAAATATCGAACGGCGAAGTTCAATTTCGTTTTTGAAAAAAATAATTTAAAAGAAGATGAAAAAAGGCGGGAATAGAAAACTTTTACCTTAAATATTGTTTGTTTTTTTTTTTTATAATTACGTGCTAATTAGGAAAAAACACCTGTCCCTAAAATTTAAAAATTGTTCTCATTTCACTATACATTTTAACTAATAAAATGTTTTATTCTTGTAATGCCGGTTTTTTTCTACTTACCTCACAATCGAGATGTAAAGCAGAGTAGTTAGCTCGGGTGTAAGCATCAATGGCACGCTCGAACTATAGGCGCTCTCGCTGCGCTCGTGCGCCTAAATATCTTGGGCTGCAATTGATGCCTTACAGCCCTTGGCTACTAATCTACTATTTGAACGATCGAAGCGAGTTCTCTGAGTCATCTTGGAAGAATCGGCGTTTGTATGTATGTATGTATGTTTTTCCAAGCATAACTTCCGAACTGTTACTCCGATCTTCATGAAATTTGATCGGGGGGTAGATAGCATTAGTAAAATTTATTGGTAAGGTTATGAGCTATATCGGTCGGGGGGTTGTTGAGGTATTGGGGTCCAAGAGGGGGTAAAAAAAAATGTAAGAATATCAGATCAAATGGGGTGTCTAATGAAAGCCCCTCGCTTCTAAAATTGAATATTTTCGAAACTTGTAATCTATAAAACGATCCCCAGTATAACATCCATTGTTGACCTCCCGTTTCTATGAGTTTGAACGACGTAGTAGGTCTAACTTTTTGAACCGACAAGAACGTTCATTTAATGTGGATGTACTCACGTACATAGATAATTTATCGAAAGAAATATGGTAACCTACCTAAATCACGTGTATTCGCGAGGTCTCAGTTCGGGGCGAACCACTAGTTAATAGTCAAGTCGGCAAGAGTCTCCGTCTAGTCACAACCCACTTTTAATGGTAGCAGAAAGATTTTTCAACACACTTACTCATAAAGCGGCTCTAATTTCACCTCAATTAGGCACATAATGCCACCTGTAATCAAACTGTGACTTTTTCATTGCTATTATTCACTAGTGAGTTGTAGAGACAGTTGAACATTTACACAAAGTGTGTATTTCTGTTTTATTATTATTTTCTTCACTGGCGTGTTGAAAAACGTCGTATGATACCTACACGTGTGTATTGATGATTACTGTCCTCGGCGCTCTTAAGAGCCTCACCTAATGGCTCGGGTCTCAATGGCGCCTCAGAGGTAAGCACCAACATAACACACTTGTACCTTAATGTACTATTACAGGAAAAAAACCACCATTTCGAAAAGACACACAATACACTTAAATTTAACTACACCACTCATGTGCTTATTTATCTAAGTTACACAGGTTAAAATGCCACCATCTGCCGGCTCCGTCAGATCAGCTCGTTGTCACCATTGTATTGTCATCGGGACTTGATAGGTAGTTCAATCGGTTGAGAGGAAAAGGTTCAAAATTCAGTTGCAAGATTTGTCCCAACGATATTAAAAAAACTGAAAGATGAAGGTAAATAAAAGCTTGTTATATAGAGGTTTAAGAGGCAGAGACACCAGCTAAATTCCATCAATATCTAACTCAGCAAAGTAATAAAGTGACAAAACAGCGCTAGCGCTACGTAAAGTGAACGAAAATCACGAAAGACGGTATTTAAACAAATATTTGCTGCGTAATCGAAAATATAAATCGACCATGCCCTCTAAAATAATATTTATTTGTTACCATTAAATTTTTTATCAATATATAATTTTATTGACAGTACGTTTATAAGTAATTGAGATATTTACGTTAAAAGCAAATTGTAGAGGTAAGTTCACGATTTTTTTATCGAGGAAATTTGGCGAAATCTTGTTTTGCACTCTATCATCATCAGGAAATATGATGCAGAGTAACATATTATGTATTTTTGTTGTCTTAAACTGTGTAGATTTTGCTAAAAATACGTTTAAAAAAGCCTATTTGTACGAGGAAGTTTGTAGAGGATAAGGAGCGTGGATAAGTGAGGATCTTGAATCACTGTTTGGGTGGATGTTTGAGTGAAATCCCAACTGTATGCGCGTGGAGCAAGATGCTGTCCGGCTCAAATCAGCAAACCAATGAGAAAATGATCCCACCATCCGCTTTTCTTCATGGAAGAGCAGACGCACGGCTCAGTACCATCATTACCTCAATTATTATAACCTCTATTTGTACAGCGTTTGGGTTCTACTTTTATAATGCAAATTGCTAGGGAGTGGAACACACTATTGTACTACAATCGTCTACCTACTAGCATTTTATGTTGGCTTATTGTAGGCCCAAATGCACCGGGATCGCTGGGCAATGGTTAGATTTGGCCACCTTTTTGAGGTCAGGCCATCAAAAATCAGGTCGGGTCATCATTGTAGAACCATCAGTTTGCCAACAGTGGGAAATTCTAATTCTACACTGGACACTGGTCCTTGGCCTAATTTGACCAACCAAGATTCCATCAAGTAACTTTTGAAACTATCATGGTTATGTACATAATTTTCACTAGAAACGGGATATTTACCATGATTACCATATAAAACTCAAAAATCATGGTAAATATCCCGTTTCTAGTGAAAATTATTCCATCAAGTGTTGGCCTTACGTTAGGTTTCCACACGGTTAAAGCTGTTACATAGGGTTCCCCAGGTCCTTCATCCGCAGTTCAAAGGATAGGCCACACCGTGGTCAGGAATGGCGGTTCCCCACAGCGACGCCTATCCTTTGAACTGCGAAAAAAAAAAAAAAAAAAAAAACTACTTAGCAGGTTACCCGTACGATTTCTAGCTAGATAAGGTCATTCTGAGCCATGCGTTTCCGTCATCGCGATTCAGGATTTGGCTATTTTTACCAGCGACATGTAGTTGAATTTTCTGAGCTGTTGTAGTTCCGTAGGGCCACTCATGGTCCTGCGTTAGTAGTAAATAATAATAATAATAAATAATATAGTAGTAGTTGTAGTTAGTAGTAATTGCTTTTTTGTTATGTAATAAGGTGACAAACAAGCAGACGGCCCGCCTGATGTAAAGCAGTCACCGCCGCCTATGGACATCTGCAACACCCACGGTATTGCAAACGCGCTGCCTACCATTAAGAGCCCTATTGATATTTCTCTTGAATTTACCCATATTTTAGCCCCGTGGGAAGACATCCAACGGGAGCTCATTCCACGCCCTGCAGGTTCATTTTACTTTGGTCGAAGCCTGCAGGTACGCGGGAGAATCGAGCGCCTATATATATACTCGTATAAAAACTAATCAAAGGAAATTAATATATTTTATTTATTTACCTGTAGTATAGATTAGATCCTTTTGTTGCGTTAAACTTTACGTTAGCTAAAAGTTTTTTTTTCTGTTGACCCATTGATCTATTATCGTAGCAAATTATCTGTACACTTACCCAACCGCAGTAGTGGAATTAGGCCCATTAGTAGGTTACTGTATGTAAATTATCGCAACTTTTTACAGTATGGCCCTTATATGCCCTGAAATTTGCTGGCAAAACTATTGCCTTCCCGACCAATTCCCAACCGTTAATGTCGGCCAACCCCAAATGTTACTGGGGTAATGGCAAGTTTCTAAATGGCGAATGTAGGTGTTTCTTCTCCCTATTAGGCCCTTGAATGAACTGTTACTGCATCCGTCTGTCCCTTCATACCCTCCCGATTGATCCGCCTACCTTAACAACTCCGCGCTATTCCTAGTGTTGAATCGTGTTTTGTTCTAGAGGGCCTTCCAAGCAAAAGTTGTAATGGTGCAAGGACGGTATTTACCCAGTCACACGCCTTTTCCCCCGAAAGGGTAGGCAGAGCCTCAATGTACCTCTTTGCACTGTGGGTTGCACCATCGTGGGGAATTAACATTATATTTTACTCTATTGGGTCATTTCTAACGAACATAGTAGGGCCTATGCAACGGTAGTTCTAGTTACGTTAGGTCATTGTTGGTAATTGGTTGAACGAAATGGTATTATTATTTGGTAGGGCCAATGCTAGCTAATGCTAAGAAAAAAAATCTTAGTACGTTAGTGGCATTGCAGAAATGCCAACATTACTTGACATACGGTAGTATTGAGAGCAGTTGGCGGCCCATTGTTGGAATAAGGTATAAATACATATAATATTTATATGTATATCTTTTATGTATTATATATATATATTTATATATGTATATGAATATATATATTCATATATATATATCTATATGAATATATATATATAATACATAAAAGGTCCTATTACGATAACGTTGCAGAAATGCTTGCCAAGGAAAAATGCTTCTTCGTCTTTTTAGACCTTTTATATTTCATAGGCACAATGGATCTTTAGTCATTTTTCTATTTAGGTTTTCTTCATAATAATCATTTTACATTTTAGGCATTTTGGAAATTAGACATCAGGATGCTTTCCTGATAACTATAATCTCGGTATCTTCAAGTCAAGAGTGAATAGTTACTTTCCACATATATGTGGTCGATCGTTAGTTCACCAACAGCTGATATCGTGGTCAAATGAAGGTCTATTAATGTTGTCTTAATACCTTTCAGTTACACAGTTAAAATTCTGGGTATTTTAGTCAACACAGTGTTGTATGGGGACCGCAGTTGACAGAACTAAGCTGGAGAATGTTTGAACCGGCAGTCTCATTGAGGCATCTGCGACATTTTCTTCCAATTTCCACTAAAGTTACGCTCAAGCTCTCTTACTCCCTATTCTTGATTATGCAGACGCTCGCAATCTTGATCTTACTGAAAACCAACTCAATAAGCTAAATACCGCACTAAGCTCAAGTGGAAACCATCCACCCTTGCAGGAACACTCACACTCTTTCTCTTATATACAGGTATCTTGTTCTCACCCCTTCCACTCCTGTTTTTTCGAGGACTGCTTTGAATTCCTCCAGGTCTCCAACACAAGCGCTCCTCTGATACTCTCACACCAATAATACCCGTCCACACCTACGAACATTATTTTACTGCTCAAGCCGTTTGACTGTGGAATACTCTACCTGAGAATATCAGATGTGTGATATCGTAATCGTACCTATTATTTATTCTGTATTACCGCACATTTATTTTAAGTGATTTATTTTCTGCATTTTGCAGCAAGGTTTTTACTATCTTTCTATGTATTTTACATCTTGAATTTTACACTGATGCAAGATGCACTGATGCACTAAAGCAAGTTGACCAAAGAAGAACCAATGACACGAGGAATGAACGAATGAACTTATTATTCTGGCTTATCATGATGTTAATGATTACTTTACAGAATGAAGACGAGCAAACAACATTCGAAAGGGCGGCAGCAGTAAAGAAAAAAAGAGAACAAGTATGTTATCTGTACTATCTTTACTAGAATTTACCTACTACTCCGACACCAGAGGCCAGCACTACCTCATACGAAACGAAACGAAACGAAACTAGAATTTACGACCTCTGTGGCGCGACGGGCGACGGATCGCCAGCTACGCAGGAGGTGGCGGGTTCAATTCCCGCCTCGGAACAAATATTTGTGCGATCTGCAGATATTTGTTCAGGGTGTTCTGGGTATTTTCATGTATAATAAAAACGATCTATCTATGTAATGTATTGTATTTAAGTATATCAGTTATCTAGTACTCATAACACAAGCGCTGCTTAGTTTGGGGCTAGATAATGTTGTGTGAACTTATTTAGAATACTAATATTATAAATAGGTTACATTTCTTTGGAGTAGGAAGAAGTGTGTAGAGGATAGGAAGCGTAGGTATGTGAGGGTACTGAAATAACAACACTTTTTGGATGTTTGGAGTGGAATCCCGACTTGCGCGTGGAACAAGATACTATCATGCTTGGGTTAACAAATGGTTAACAAGCCAATGACAAAACGTTGACCACGTTGAATCTTGAAAAGGACTGTTGAGCGTGGCACTGTTCAACGAGCCAAGAGATATATGGCAGGCTCCGTCATCAGTGGGGGACTAGACTGGCGACTGCGGGGACGCCTGAACCCCCCAGGAATGGCTATCGGGTTCTCTCATCCGGTTGCCAACTGGCACGATGGAGCAATTTGTGATTTTTGCAAAGCAGCGGGACAGCCCTTTATGAGTGGCTAGCTCACTAGTTGGGCCCCTTATAAGCTGCGATCGGCCAGCGGAGTACTGTGTTTTGGTTCTCGTTACACTACAAGCGTAGCATCATGGCCCACTTGCACGCTGCATGCTGAATCCAGTACAAGAACTACTCAGACCAGTCACTTCCACGATGGCTGCACCGGACATCAATCCGAAACACAACAAAGACTGGCTTTGTCCGGTGGGTGATGACAAGCCACGACCAAAGCCAACCACCAGAAATGATTTTATCCCTTTGACACCACCCAGAGATAAAGTTTAGGGTCACAAAGGTATTTAACTACAGTCGCGGTCAAATACGGTCCCCAATTCCAAATATTGTGGTTCACTGTAGTTGGGCTATAGTTTTTATAACTTTTGAATGTGCTTACATTAGTAAGCGTGTGCTTTGTGATGCATCAGCTGTGGTTTCGCAGCCACCTGTAAGCGCGGCGGTTAGTTGGGTGGCGCCCCACGAAGCGTGGTTTAATCGCAGCAGGGGGGCTTTTCAACTGTCTCTCATCTATCTGCACGATCCAAACAGATAGTGTTTGCAGTGGAAACTATGGTTTTTAGGGAATCCTAGTGTTTGATCAGAACTATGCGACTGTTGAGTGTGTTATAGGGTATAATGTTATGTTTCAAACGTTCGAACGTTCGGACGCTGTTTAGTCTCGAGACCATGTATGTCAGAGAAGCCTTTTGGGGTAAAACTAGTAGGTCCGCACTTGGGGCTTCGTGCAGGCTATGTGGTGAGATGCAGGGGAGGCCTGTTCGTCTGCTAGGGGCGTTGGTTGGCTGCCACACTCATCCGCGATAAATTGTTTTTTTCACAGGACTAAAGGGCTGAAAGGGACTGAGTGCGGTCTTCGGTCTTCAAGTTTATTTTAGTAGTCAGATTCATTTTATTTACGTCGATGAGATTTACTAAGTAGGTGGTTTGACCTGCGGCTGAGATTTTATTTGAATGTATAGGAATTCAGCTAAAATTTCAAACTTATATCTATTTCTACGTCAGACCATCGATGAGGACCAATTCAGGACTTCTCAGATAATCAGTTTGTTTTACTAATAGTCACGGAATTCATTATTTTGATTGAAAATTACAAAATTTTGTGGTGGTAGTTTTGTTATATATTGGTGGTATTTTATTTAATTGATATGTAATTTTGTGTACCTATTATCGTTCTAGGTCTACCGCAATGGACTGGACTGTCCAGTGCCGTTTATGGAGCTGTATTCCAGATGAGAATTGACCAAACTGATTCTTTTGCTAATCTCCACATAATTTATCCATCACTGTACTTGTAGATTCATCACAAGCTTGTTTGTACCTAAGTTTATGCGTTCTCCGTAGAACCGAGGGAAGGCTTTTCACTAAGCCAATCAATGTTTGTTCTCAGGTGAGATTGGTAAATAGCAATGAGTAGGATTTTGAACTCGGCGCCGCCGCTGTCACTGGCTTCTTCTGCGTCTGCCGTTCACGAGCGTTCACATCACCGTTTTCGTATTTTCAGCTAGTGACTATAATGTATTTTTTCGATTTAATCTATTTGAGTTGGTTTATATTGAGAACTTCGCTTTAGAGACTGTTTTTGTTCAGCGAGAACAACAACAACACGAACAAACACTTTGTCAGCTGCTTCTGTTTGGTTAGTAGTAGATCTTTTGGCCAGATTTCCAAAATCAACCATTAGTATATGGCTAGAGAGTTTAGAAGCGGGGAAGGGAGACTGCCACTATGAGTCAGGAAACGCGGAAACTTATACCTAATTATAGTATAAAAAATAAAGGAAATTTTGAAGTTTTCCCTTTCCCCCTTCTCCCCCTCCCCCTACTCCCTCTCCAGCCTTATACTAATGGTCGATTTTGGAAACCCTTTCCCTCGCATTGCTGTGTTTTGGTTTGCTGGTGAAATTACAGGCAAAAGAGACATATTATTTATGTGTCAAAGTCAGAGTTTTTTTAGCAAAATTTGAACTAGAAAATAGCATATATGGAAATATGCTACTTATTATGTATACACCATTTTTGGAAGTTTTTAATGGAATCCAGACCGTGTGCGCGTGGAACAAGGTGCTGCCTGGCTTGGGGTAGCAAGCCAACAGCCAAAACATCGACCGGATCACGGCCGGAAGGAATTTTACAAATCCCATGTTTTGAATTTTTTGGTTTTATTGTTTCAGATTTATGAGATGCTTCGTCATCTTACCCCCGATAGAGGCTTTGCTCAAAGACAGAAGGTAATCTCTGGAACCAATACTGATGCGATACTGAAAACTTTTTTAATATAAATAAATAAATAATGCTGGACAGTTCACACAACATTATCTAGCCCCAAGCTAAGCAGCGCTTGAGTTATGGGTACTAGATAACTGATATACTTAATACAATATATTACATAGATAGATATATTTTATTATACATAGAAAATACACAGAACACCTTGAACAAATATCTGCGATCGCACAAATATTTGTTCTGAGGCGGGAATCGAATCCGCAACCTCCTGCGTCGCAGGCCAAGCTTCGCCCGCCGCGCCACAGAGGTCGTCAATATAAATAGGAAGCTAAGCCATATTTTAAACCGATACTCGGCTACTATATACACAGTAAGGTAAACCCGTAATCCTATTGGATAGGCCGGTTTGAATTCGATAGCCTATTGCGGTAGTCCTTAGTGATTTTTGGTCACTTCACACATGTTCATGGTCACACAACTGTCATCTCTTGAGGTTCACAATAATCCAAGGACAGCTTACCTGTTACAAAAACTATTTATTTCATAATTATTATTGCTTATTCTGAAAATCTATTAAGGTGGTGTACGCCGAAAAAAACCTAATTTTAGATTTGATTTTAACAGACTAAATCAAGTACAATATTCAAATTAAAAATATGCATGGATACTAAATTATAATTCCGAGGGATCACTGTACCAGAAATACGTTAGGACAATATTTTCTCTTTAGAAAAAAAAAACAAAGTAATCTCTAACTTTTGGCTAGATTCGATTGTTTATTAAAATGGTGCATATTGTTGGGTAAAACATTAGATAAAAAAAAACAATACAACAACGCCGAGGGTTTTGTTTTGTAAAATTATCTATATTTTACGAGATATTCCAAAAAAACTGCTTTTTCGTGCAGCGCGGCAGCGCGAGGCGTTTTTTTGTATGAAGATTTTGGACTGGGGTTGTTCTTTTTTGTTCATATCTATGAAAGCACTTATTATTGAACAAATAATTGATCGAAACCGCAGGCTTAGGCTATCCACTCGCTAGTAAAATACCACCATTAAATTAAAAAAAAACTCTTTTTTATATTTTTGTTTTTATTTTTTATTTATTTTTCTGCTTTTGTCCTACTGTATTCCTAGTATTCTGTTTGTTTGATTTTTGTTGTGTGCCAAATTTTTTTTTTTCATTTCATATCTTTAACGGCTTCAATAATTCAATGAGCGTGGTAATTACACATGGCGTGGCTAGGAAACAAATGGCGGAAGTAATCACTTATGTGGTTGTGAACTTGTGATACACAAGACTTTACCTTTATATAATGCTGGACAAATTCACACAACATTATCTAGCCCCAAGCTAAGCCAGAGCTTGTATTATGGGTACTAGATAACTGATATACTTAAATATAATACATTACATAGATAGATATTTTTTATTATGCATAGAAAACACCCAGAACACCCTGAACAAATATCTGCAGAACGCACAAATATTTGTTCCGAGGCGGGAATCGAACCCGCAACCTCCTGCGTCGCAGGCGAACCATCGCCAGCCGCGCCACAGAGGTCGTCGTAATATATGCCTTTATATTAACTTGCAATGTATGTCCGGGTGGAAACTTGCAACTGAATTTTAAAGCAGTTATCCTCAACCGATTGAGCTAAAATTTGGCATACCTGTCAAGTTCCGCTGACAATGCAATATTATGGTGACAGCGAGCTGATCTAATGATGGAGACGGAAGGTGGACAAAGGAATGTATGTTTGACCCGGTGGAATCTTGCAACTGAATTTTAAAGCAGTTATCCTCGTTTATTGGCCGTGACTGATTGAGATGAAATTTTGCATACCTGTAAAGTTCCAATGACAATGCAATATTATGGTGACAGCGACCTGATCTGATGATGGAGATAGAAGGTGGCAACAGAATGTATGTTTGTCCGGATGGAATCTTGCAACTGAATTTTAAAGCAGTTATCCTGAACTGATTGAGATGATATTTTGCATACCTGTCAAGTTCTGATAACAATGCAATATTATGGTGACAGAGAGCTGATCTAATCATGGAGACGGAAGGTGGACAACAGAATGTATGTTTGTCCGGGTGGAATTTTGCAACTGAATTTTAAAGCAGTTATGCTCAACTGATTGAGATGAAATTTTGCATACCTGTCAAGTTCCGATGACAATGCAATATTATGGTGACAGCGACCTGATCTGATGATGGAGACAGAAGGTGGACAATAGAATGTATGTTTGTCCGGGTGGAATCTTGCAACTTAATTTAAAAGCAGTTATCCACTACCGATTGAGATGATATTTTGCATACCTGTCAAGTTCCGATGACAATGCAATATTATGGTGACAGCTGATCTGATGATGGAGACGGAAGGTGGACAACGGAACTCCTCGATGAATAATAATAGACTGGCCGTGTTTAGGCTCATTTTAATCAGCACACGGGTAACCTTGTGCTGATTAAAATGAGCCACTGTGATGACATGATGATTAAGATCACACTAATTTCGTAAAAGCTTGTATTGAAAAATATTTTTTCACAAAAAAACTTATTCATCGCTAGTTAGCGATTAGAAGTAATTTTACCTGTAATATGCATTGGTCACTGACCAAAAAAAAAAGTTGGACAGTTCACACAACATTATCTAGCCCCAAGCTAAGCAAAGCATGTGTTATGGGTACTAGATAACTAATACTTATTTACTTAATAAAACAATACATTACATGTTATAGATAGATATTGGTGTGTCCAGCCTAAGAATACACAAAGGTTAGCTGGAAGAGATTGCTATCTAGTATTAAGTTCGCATATGTACAGTACTTTTAAAGTTGTGCAATAAAGAATTTTATGCCAATCTATCTATAGACCCCTCCATCTCCTCCCGTGGATGTCGTAAAAGCCGACTTAGGGATTACCCGGACTTATTTGTAAGATTCGTTGATATAAGATTTGTCCTGCCTGCATGTGTTATTACTGGAAGAAAGCGTAAGCAGAGTCAGCCGTGGGAAGCGATGGCGGCGATGAACTCCCCACTTGTCACGTCTATTTCCCACGATAGTGCAACCCACAGTGAAAAGTGCTCCATTGAGGCTCTGCCTATCCTTTCGGGGAAAAAGGCGTGTGTCTATGTATGTATTTATGTTATTATATACATACATGATTATCTATGTAATCATATATAGATATTTTGTATTATACATAGAAAATACCCAGAACACCCTGAACAAAATATATGCAGATCGTGCAAACATATGTCGCGAGGCGGGAATCGAACCCGCAACTTCCTGCATCGCAGGCGAACCTTCGCCCGCCACACCACAGAGGTCGTCGAATTATTTATTTATTATTTTATTTATCAATTCCCAGACAAAATTATCTGTCAGATAAATAATAGCGCTGTCTTTTTCTTTCATTTGACTTAAGGCGCTATAGGTTCAACGATCATTTTTGTATGAGGCGAAGAAGGCGAGCGCACGCTCTGATACCGTGTTTTTATGTATAAAAAAATTATATAAAAATGTCGTTCAAAGTTTTGTTTAATTTTGTTGATGAATTCACTAACTCAAATAATAACTAACATGTAAGCAAATGTTTCAAAAATTAAAACGTGAGAGAAGTGAGTGAAAAATAGCATATAAATTTAAAAAAGGAGGTATATTTGTTATTTTTTTTTATCGAGTGAAGTAATTCAAATATTGTATTGAATTATTGATTTCACTAGATAAAAAGCTCAAGAATATCATATATTTTTTTCTTTACAGAAAACTATGAAAATTCTTGAGACATTTGAGAACCTATCGCGACTTAAGAAAAAGATGGTGATATTTTTAACTGACGGATAATTTTATCTAGAGATTGAAAAATCGACCCTAAATAAAATAATAAAATAATAAAATAAAAAATAAATAAAAAAATAACTTATTATTCAGGCTTATGATTCTAAAGTGTTTATTTTACAGAAAATAAGCGAAGCAACATCAACATGGGACAAACCTAAAAGAAAGCCGAGGCCATATTATCTGCAGTGTATAGACGAGACATATGTGGACTATTACCTTGTGAAGCTGTTCAGGGATAACGAATCTTATGTAAGTTTTTTATACTACTTGAATGACGGAACAAGCAGATGGCCCACCTGATGTTAAGCGGTAACCTCTGCCGATGAACAGTGCATTAACCACATAGGTCACATCCACATAGGACGCACCCTATGTGGCATTGCACTGCGCCCGCCACCCTGAGACATAAAGGTGAAAAGTCTCATGTGCCTGTAATTTCACCGGCAAAACAAAGTAAAGTAAAGCAAAGTAAGTTTTTTGTTGCAACGTAAGTGTAATAGGTACTTTAATAAAACCTATTCAATACAAACATGTTCTTTTGTAGGATTTTATTTTCTAATAGAAACTGGTAAAGAAAACGTGTTTTTTTGTACAAAGAACGCGCCAGAGCATTTTCTACCAAGAACGCGCCATGGCATTTTGTAAAAAGAACGCGCCCTGGCATTTTGTACAAAGAACGCGCCATGGCATTTTGTACAAAGAACGCGCCATGGCATTTTGTTTGGATATGTCGAAATATATATGACACTAGCAGCGCCCCGCGGTTTCACCTGCGTAAGTGTCGATCTTGTGGGAATATCGGGATAAAAATATGTCTATGTGTTATTCCGGGAGTCCAGTTATCTCCATTCCAAATTTCATGCAAATCTGTCCAGCCGTTTCAGCGTGAAGAAGTAACAAACACACACACAAACTTTCGCATTTATATTGATTAGTGGGATTTTCAAAGACGGTACCTAATTTATCCTCTGTGGCGAGTGCCGGCTGAGTTGCAAGAGGTTGCGGGTTCGATTCCTGCTGCGGACAGCAGAACAAATGTTTGTACGTGCAAATATTTATCCTGGGTCTAGATATTGTTGTACCATGGTACCGGTAGTTCCGTATTGTTTCGCCCTATGCCACTGGGGGCACAAGACTGAAAAAAAAATCTTCTTCGTGGGCTGGGAGGCACAAACGGACCAAAACATCCCTTTAGTGCAATTTTTTTTTTTTTTTTTTATACTACTTGGATGACGGAACATGCAAGTGGCCCACATGATGTTAAGCGGTAACCTCTGCCTATGAACAGTACATTACCTCATAGGTCACGTCCACCTAGGAAGCACCCTGTGTGGCATTGCACTGCGCCCGTGACCCTGAGACATAGATGAAAGTCTCATGTGCCTGTAATTTCACCGGCACCCTTACCCTTCAAACCGGAACACAGCAATGCGAGCACTACTGCTTTGCGGCAGAAATAGGTATGGTGGTAGTACTTCCCCGGTCTTTCACAAAAAAGCTCTACTACTACTAAATGATAGTAGGAACATCGAGCAACACGGAACGGAGGCCTGAAATTCTCTAAGAGTAGGATTGATGTCTATTATATTCTGTGCACTAACTTTTATAATTTAAATTAAATGACAAAACAAATACCTGATGCACTTTTGAACAACATGCATTATCACATTTATTTTTATAATTACAACTGATACCCTTCGACCTAAGTGACGACCTCTGTGGCGCGGCGGGCGAAGGTTCGCCTGTGACGCAGGAGGTTGCGGGTTCGATTCCCGCCTCGGAACAAATATTTGTGCGATCTGCAGATATTTGTTCAGGGTGTTCTGGGTATTTTCTATGAATAATAAAAAATATCTATTTAATGTATTGTATTAAGTATATCCGTTATCTAGTACCCATAACACAAGCTCTGCTTAGCTTAATAAGAATAAAAAATAAAAAAAATAAAAAATAAAAAGAGCTTTATTTCTACACAAAATACAAAATAAAAAAAAAATATATACACTTTTTTTTTTTTTTTTTTAACTAACTTTAGTGTAGACCGCCCTTGGCGGTATAAGCCTCCTCCAAGGCTCGCCAGTCTTCCCTTACTCTTGCTCTTCTCGACCAGAGTTTTCCAGCTACCTGAATGATGAGAATAATAAGAATAAATTTATTTTCAACAAAAAACATAAAACAGTTGTATACTTACACAGCTAAACACTCAAACAATTAGAATTTTATAATAAAAGTGAAGGTATGTGTAAGTTTATACAGTTAGAAATCTTTACCTCCCGTGCTAGTTGTAAACTGTGTTACGGCTTAGCGGTTAGCTTGAGGCTAGATAATGTTGCGTGGAATGTCCAGCATTATTTATTTATTTATTTTAATCTAGAGTAAAGAGTAGATACCAACGACACGCAGAGATCATAATTGTGGGCACAGGGGGCCATGGGTTATCTAAGTGACTGTTGGCTGTTATGTTATGTTATGAGGTGTTATCCATTTTCAGACTGAAAACCCATCTGTTAAGCTATGGGCTCTCTGTATGCTGGAAAAATTGGGCGTGATGAGTAAACAGGGGATCTTTCAATACGACAAAATTGTGGCCCAAAGTTATGACGAAGGTGAGTTGGTTATTTGTTGATTTCTTAATTTTCATAGCATCAGGCAATTATAGGCATTACGCGATACATACATACATACATACATACATACATACATAGACACACGCCTCTTACCCCGGAAGGGGTAGGCAGAGCCTCAATGGGCCTCTTTTCACTGGGGGTTTCACCATCGTGGGATATAGACGTGACAAGTGGTGAGCTCATCGCCGCCATTGCTTCCCACAACTGACTCACCTAACACTTTCTTCCAGTAATAACACATTCTACAATTATCCAGCAACCAGGACATATCTTATACCAACGAATCTTATCAACAAGTCCGGGTAATTACGCGATAAAATATTAAAAATGTGGGCATTGTGATACATATACAATATACAAATGTCAACAAAGGGCGATAATAAGCATCGTGCAAAAAAATCTTCTTTGATGGAATCTCTTACTAACATCGCCGTCAGGCGTAAGACGTCCACTACTCCATGCGATTTTGTAACATGACGCCTATTATCGCCCTTTGTTGTCTTTTGAATATTTACATGTATACAGGCGTGTATAGACTCGGACAGAGAACGGTATTTACCACCAGTCCCGGACTTCTCACCGCTATTACAATGTCATCAGCGCTTCGGGTGGAGGCCCTTTATATTGCTCTATTTTTCGTATAATTCGTGAACGATGAATTCATTTTTGAAAGTTTATACTTATTTTTTGAGAACTTTAAGTTTTGTTATAACTTTTGACACTATCATGGTCATGTACATACTTTTTACTAGAACCGGGATATTTACTATGATTTTTAGTTTTCTTTGTTCCTCATATTTCGGCACAGTTGCATGCGCCATCATCACGGGAGAACTAACTAAAGTCTTTGCGAGTATATGTCATTAGGAGATATATCGATCTACCCTCTTTCGTACTCTTTTATGACGAACGATATCATCGGTTTCATTGTCTCACTTCACTCCAACTCGACACACAACACTAACGGTTATCCGGACGCGTAGCAAATACCACACTTTTTTTTTTTTTTTTTTTATACTACTTTTATGACGGAACAAGCAAGAAGCCCACCTGATGTTAAGCGGTAACCTCTGCCTATGAACAGTGCATTACCTCAAAGGTCACGTCCACCTAGGACGCACCCTATGTAGCATTGCACTGCGCCCGCCACCCTGAGAAATAAAGATGAAAAGTCTCATGTGCCTGTAATTTCACCGGCACCCTTACCCTTCAAACCGGAACACAGCAATGCGAGCACTACTGCTTTGCGGCAGAAATAGGTATGGTGGTAGTACTTCCCCGGACGAACTCTTTCACAAAAAAGCTCTACTACTACTTTTTTGATTCTTACACATTCTCACCACAATTCATTAAGGTGGTTGCTTTCGCTTGTGGCGCGAAATTCAAAATTTTCCGTGTTTTTTGCTCATCACAGCTCATCAACACTTCTTCAGATAGCAAAAACTTATTTGCCGCTAGTTACCTAACACACAAATTTTAATTTATAGTATCACATAAATATCATTAGTTTGGCTATGAATGTGCTTGAAAGAAAAAAAATGTAAAAACGACTGAAGCACAATCGTAGCTAAACTACTGATATTTATGTGATACTATAAATTAAAAATTGTGTGTTAGGTCTTATAATTACCGGCAAATTAGTTTTCGCCATATGAAGTAGTGTTTATTAGATGTGATGAGCAAAAAACCACCTTAACTCAAATATCGTATGGTAAATATCCCGTTTCTAGTGAAAAGTTTTTTATTGTTTTTTTTTTGTCACCTCGTGCCTACAAAAAATAATTTCTTTGTCCAGATTTAGAGAAGATCGATGAAGTTCTCGAGCATTGCCTCAGCAAGACTGCGTTACCGCCTGCTGAAATAGCTTGGAACTACCTCATGTGCCTTCGCGTTATCGACAAAGAGAACAAATTTCCATTCCTTGGAATAACGAATCAAATTAAATAATTTAAATGTAGATAACGTTTGAATACCTTCCACCAGCGATATTTTATCTCTACTATTTTTGAAGAAATACCATTCTTATACTATGCAATTACAATTCAATTACTTACAATTGTCATAAAAAATTGTATTCAGCTAAATTTATGATTGTATGAGTATCTCCATTGAATTTGAATGGTCTAGTTTTAGAATTGTACATAGTTAGGAATTCGAGTGGGTTGCACCATCGTGGAATATAGACTTGACAAGTGGTGAGCTCATCGCCGCCATTGCTTCCCACAACTGACTCCACTAACACTTTCTTCCAGTAATAACACATTACATAATAAGCTAGCAGCCAGGACAATAAATAGATTTATATTTATATATATTTAGTTTTTTTTATAATTAGATATATAGATTAATAAATAGATAAACATGTGCAATGAATTTACAAAATTGTATGAAAATTATTATTAACTGTATCTAACTACCGCATAATTTAAGTGTTGGTCTGTGATCTTATTTATTGTAAAAAAAATAAAAAAGCGAATGTTCAAGCCTCTAAATTTTCCTGCCAATTTTCTTACAAATAAAATCTTCTTCATAATTTCCTGAGCAGTTCAATCCTTAGAGCATTGTAGGCCTCCGAGGATATAAGTGAGTTAATTGGGTCATTACAGTATATGCGGGATTGCCCAAGCCGAGCCTCGATCAAGAATACAACTAGATTTCGGGTCACGTACAAAATCAAAGCTAAATACCGTCCGCTTGGGTATATATACTTATACAGCTATATTTGTTTACTAACGAACTGAAACAAAAGTTTTAAAATAGTCCTAAGTTCAACCTAATTACAACCATGACACCTAGCAATAAAGTAGCAAATCTTCAAAATATTATTTTATACCTACGATCATTCGTCACAAAAAACGAGCAAAGCAATAAATTACTCCTGTCACTTAGAAATTAAAAGACATAGGTTAAAATAAATAAATAATGTTGGACAGTTCACACAACATTATCTAGCCCCAAGCTAAGCAGAGCTTGTGTTATAGGTACTAAATAAAAAAATAAAAAAAAATTAAAATAGGTAATAAACCAACCTTTAGTGTGAAATCAACCTTGAAGAGCAACAAATAAAGTTCTCAACCACAAATAAAAAAAAGCGGCCAAGTGCGAGTTGGACTCGCGCATGAAGTGTTCCGTAGCAGCAAGTAACATTGAAAGAAAGGTAAATTGCGGCTTACGATTTATGACTTATTAAAAAAAAACTACATACTAGATCTCGTTCAAACCAATTTTCGGTGGAAGTTTATATAGTAATGTACATCATATTTTGTTTTTAGTTTTATCATTCTGTTATTTTAGATGTTACAGGGGGCACACATTTTACCACTTTGGAAGTGTCTCTCGCGCAAACTATTCAGTTTCTTTTTTTTTTAATTAGAAACCTCAGTATCATTTTTGAAGACCTATACATAGATAACCCATAAGAATGGGTTTGATGTTTATTTTTTTTGTTTTAGTTCTAAATGTTCAGTTCTTGGGGAACCACCAATTTTCTTTGTTTTTATTTTCTATTTTTGTTTGTAAATCTTAATACGGTTCACAAAATACATCTACTTACCAAGTTTCAACAGCATAGTTCTTATAGTTTCGAAAAAAGTGGCTGTGACATACGGACGGACAGACAGACAGACATGACGAATCTATAAGGGTTCTGTTTTTTTACCATTTGGCTACGGAACCCTAATAAGAGCTCACTTTAAAGTGAGCTTTTATTCACCGAGACTTATTTTTTGCGCCGACCTGACATCTAATCAGCAGAGACATGGCTTTCGGCTCCATTGCAATCGCACCGATGAGATATAAATAATTCATTCATTTATTCATTCATTCATTAATTCATTCATTCATTCATATATTCCCTCCTATTCTGTAATGACCCACTTAACTCACTTGCATCCTATTGTTCATTTTTAAAATAGATCTAAGGGTCGTCTGGAAGATATCGCTGCTAAGCGATAAGACCGCCCATTGTACTTTTAACTATATAGTTAAGTTTTGTTTCTTTTTGTTCGTTTTATTAGCTATTAAGGTGTACAATAAAGTATTTTCTATTCTATTCTATGTAACTAGGAGAGAATATAACCGTAGTTAGCGTGGTAGTCACCCACGATGAGGACAAAAGGATTTGGATGACATAATACTCCATTCCGAAAAGACAAGCACAATACCTACATTTCTAATAATATATACCATTGTTACACCGGTTAAAATGCCACCAAAATCACACGATATAACTTTAATAGTACATTATGGTACAAGTGTGTAATGTTGGTGATTACCGCTGAGGCGCCATTGAGAGCCGAGGACGGTAATCATCAATACACACGTGTATCATACGACGTTTTTCAACACACTAGTGAAGAAAATAATAATAAAACAGAAATACACACTCTGTGTAAATGTTCAACTGTCTCTATAACTTACTTGTGAATAATAGCAATGAAAAAGTCACAGTTTGATTACAGGTGTAAAACAGAAATACACACTCTGTCTAAATGTTCAACTGTCTCTATAACTCACTAGTGAATAATAGCAATGAAAAAGTCAAAGTTTGATTACAGGGTATTTGCCTACTTGCGATGAAATTAGAGCCACTTTATGAGCAAGTGTGTTGAAATAAACGTTTCTTTCATAAATGGCCGAATTTCAATTTAGAATTGAAGTCCTCATAAAATCTTTTTGTCGTAAATATTTTTTCCTCTTTCTTTTCTTCTTATAATGGCTTCTGAGGAGTGCTCCAGACAATTTCGCCGATGTCAAGTGATATAATTATATTTTTATAGTAAAGTCGTCCCACTTAGTCCCACTTAAGTGGGACTGGGCTGGACATGTGTGCCGTATGTCAGAAGAACTATGGGCAAAGAGCACGACAGATTGGATCCCAAACAGACGACGGCCACGTGGAAGGCCCAGACAGAGATGGTGGGATGAGCTAGACTCCCACTTGAAGGATTGGTGCCAAATAGCCAACAATACAGACAAATGGAAGGAGGGAAGGGAGGCCTTCGCCCTGCAGTGGGACACCACAGGCTCATAATAATAATAAAAAGTCGTCGAGAAATTTCATCCAAGTCATAACATAACCCAGTAGTTTGTTAATTAAAACAGGGCGTTTGTCATGCGTGTGACAGTGTCAGTAGTTCAACATTGATATTTTGACAAATTAATTTAAACAATTATTTTAACAATGGAAATTATTATTGCATCATTCAACTCTATTGCGATGGAACAAAACTTAAATTCAAAATAAAGTATTATGTAAAATTAACAAATGATAACAAGATTCAGTTTGTTCTATATAAAGAAGGAGCCCTGTAGAGATAAGTTCAGTTGTTCTTCGTTGGGGGACCATTTTGCTGGAAATATGAAGTATATTTTGATGATGTCCTTGTGTTTGAACGTTAAAATAAGTAAAGTAAGTGCGTTTCTTAAATTCTCAAATATATATTTTCATTGTAAAAGATGTTTATCGTTATTCCCAGTTAAGTAAGTACTTTTAGTATTAAGTGTAGTTCTTTGATTATTTTATGCGTTTATCTACAATGTAGTTTTCTTTATTGGTGACCATCGAGCGATTCTCTGCCACACTTATGATAAACAACGCATGTGCATGGCAGCAAGTTTAGACAAAACCGCACCTAATGGACTTCAATTGGCGTATTTGCGCAAATGTCTGTGTTATATTTCCAAGGAAAAATCAACCATCAGTTCTAGTTTATATGGTGCTATTTGGCTTGGCAAAGTAACGAAAATATTTGCACAAATACGCCAAGTCAAGTGCTAGCATAAATTTTTATTTCATACATTTGCTGTCATGCCTAAACTACTAGAGATATTCCTAACAATAAGGCCCGTAAAATCAATAACAGTTTAATCTATAATTGACAGTTTAAACCGTTTCCGTTCATTGAAAGAAATAGTTTTAACTTAGAATCAGAGGTACTGCTACTACTGTGTACTGCTATTGATATTACGGGCCTAAGACTTGCTCTTGAGCCAAGAACTAAGTATTTTATGATTTGTAACAGCTCGTGTTTATTTGTGTTTAATATAAAAAAGAGCCCAATTTTTAATATCTAGTAAGTATTAAAATAATTTAAATTCATCAACCATAGGCATAACTTAATACATTCAGAATATATAACTACAGGTCAAGCGCTTAACTGAGTCAGTCCCTGAGGTATGGGAGCGTTACGGGAGGGGTGTTCTCGTCACATCATTTCACATGTCATCTGATTTGAGATACGAATACACCCCTCCCGTACCGCTCCCATACCTCAGGGACTGACTCAGTTAAGAGCTAGAACTGTTACAAATTTTCTCAAAAACATCAGTTGCGTTGTTTATCGTTAGCACAGCAGTCTGTTAAGAGTAACACTATCTTGAGGTGGAAGAACTTATTTAACAGGTGTGGTAACATCTACACCCAATTAAAAAAAGGCATGTATTAAAATGATCATTCAAAAAAATCTAAAAGGTCATCTATTTTTTGTGATTGTTCCTCTTTTGTCTTAAACATAAAAAATATCAAATTCAATTGATTTGAAATCTGTTTTGAGCTACGCAAAAATGTTTTATTGATTTTAGTTTGCTTAAATCCTCAAATAATGAATACTAGACTATTGAGTATTGGCGAGCAAGTGTAGATTCTAGTACGCTGCGGGCCCTGCTCGGCCATGCTCACTTTCGGCTCACTCGCAGCTCACGTGGTACTCTAGTGTTTTAAATCAATGTCGGACTGTTAATCATTTTGAAGTATGATTATCTATAAGTTTGAAGTATCATTATCGATAAAGGAAATATGACTAATAATTAAATAAGAGTTTTATACAATAATAATGTTTTTTATGCAATATATTAATTTATAATTATTATGTGCATTACGTAGTTATTTTGCTACCTTACTCTGTAAGTTTATTTGCTGTTCAAGTAGTAAGCTGTGTATATAGATGTATCTACACCTATTCAATGAGTTCGTTTAGCCTCTTGTATCACTACATAGTAACTATTATCATAAGCATCACAATCTTACGAGATTGTATTAAACCCATATCTGTTTCAGGCTTGTAGCGCTGTGCGTATTGGTGCTATTGTGATGTCATTGATCGCTCCAAGTATTACGTTCCCATTCTATGTTGACACTGTAAGTGAGATGAGTACCTACTTCTTTGTTTCATGTGTATTACAAATGTGAAATTAACTCTGTCTGCCTATCTGTTTGTTAGCTTTTCACGACTAAGGGCTTGTACACAAAACTGCGATAAATAAATAAATAAAATAAATAATGCTGGACAGTTCACACAGCATTATCTAGCCCCAAGCTTAGCAGAGCTTGTGTTATGGGTACTAGATAACTGATATACTTAATACAATATATTACATAGATAGATATATAGATAGATGGATAGATAGATGCGACGCGATGCGAATTCGCAAGTAGTAAGATGTAAGTGTAAGAACTCGCAGATTTTTGCGATATGCGACGTCGCATCGCAGTTTTGTGTACAAGCCCTAAGGCCCGTAATGTCAATAGCAATTTAATCTATAATTGACAGTTTAAACCATTTCCGTCACATTGACAGAAATAGTTTAAGAGGAAACACAAGGGCCGTTTTCCCATACAAACGTAGTCTTTTCCAAAAAATCTATGGCCACCATTGGCATGTCCCTATGTTTTCCTTTTTTTTTATAAGTTAATTATTAAAAGAGATATGAACATTCAAAAACCTAAAAAAATGGTCAGATTTTCAGCTGTGTTCAAACATCCTGTAAACAAATTTGACTAGATTATATAAAAAAAAAACATAGGAACACGGCTACAACTTTTCTTTATTTTTAATTAAAAAAATAGTTAAATTGGTTAAGTTTTGGAGAAGGTATCAGGGGACTACGAATCGTTGATTTTATGTACTTTTGATAGGTATTGTCGATCCAAGCTGCAGTTGTCTCTATCACGCTCTGCGGGGGGAGGTTTGAGGTCTGCGCGACAGAAATATATTTTTCAATTTTTTTTTAATTCCCTAGCCCTTGGTGGTTCCTCTTAAGCTTAGAATCATAGATTTAATCTGGTATTGCTATTACGGGCCTAAACGTGTTATCCAATCTTGATGTAACAAGTTTTAGTGTAAGAATGACATAGAAAATCATCGACAATCATAGAAAATCATCAAGTTCATAGAAAACAGAAAATCATAGAAAATCATAGAAAATCATAGAAAGTCATAGAAAATCATCAAGATTTAGTGTAAAAATAACATAGATAATTTAATATTCAAACATAAAGTAAAACAGAGATAAAATCATTTTTTTCTTCATAAAAATCTTCTTATTTTTTTTTATACAACTTGGCTTGACGGATCAAGCCGATGGCCCATCTGATGTTAAACGGTACCTTCTGCCTATGAACAGTGCATTATCATATAGGCCACGTCCACCTAGGACGCACCCTATATGGCATTGTACTGCGCCCGCCATCCTGAGAGATAAAGATGAAAAGTCTATGTGCCTGTAATTTCACCGGTACCCATACCTTTCAATCCGGAACACAGCAATGCAAACACTACTGCCTTGCAGCAGAAGGTATGGTGGCAGTACTTCCCCAGACGAACTCTTTCCCAAAAAAGCTCTACTATAACATTTTTGCTTGTGTTGAATAACGTTAATTATGAATGGTAAAATATGCCTTTAGATGTAAAGGTAGTGAAATAAAGTCTGAGATACATAATAGCTTGTTTTTATATAGGCCTGTTACCCGCGACTTCGCACTCATATCGTCGGGATAAAAAGCAGCCAGAGGGGCTAGTCTGCAAATTTGACAAGCAACTTACACGGCCGTGTGGCGTAAACTACACGGATTTTAGTATAGAGAAATCGAAGAGCGCCCCTAGCGGCCACCTTGAGAACCTCAAATCCCGAACATAAATCCATGAAGTGTACACCACACGGCCGTGTAATTTGCTTGTCATATTTGTATACTAGCCCCTCAGGTCTCCGCTCGGTTATCCTGCGGCTCCATCTGTTATCCTTGCAGAGCATGAGGTACTCTGCCTATTGCCACTTCAACTGTGAGATGTGTTTTCCATTGTCTGTGGCTTTGGACCTTCTACGAATCTACTAACTTCGTTCTTCATCTCGCAGGGATAGCCGTAGCATCGACCTCTCCATTGCTCTCTGCGCTTCCTCTATCCTACATGTTAGTGTAGGTTATAGCGATGGTGTTATACCATTGCTCTCTGCGCTTCCTCTATCCTACATGTTAGTGTCGGTTATAGCGATATGGTGTTATACCATTGCTCTCTGAGCTTCCTCTATCCTACATGTTAGTGTCGGTTATAGCGATATGGTGTTATACCATTGCTCTCTGCGCTTCCTCTATCCTACATGTTAGTGTCGGTTATAGCGATGGTGTTATACCATTGCTCTATGCGCTTCCTCTATCCTACATGTTAGTGTCGGTTATAGCGATGGTGTTATACCATTGTTCTCTGCGCTTCCTCTATCCTACATGTTAGTGTCGGTTATAGCGATGGTGTTATACCATTGTTCTCTGCGCTTCCTCTATCCTACATGTTAGTGTCGGTTATAGCGATGGTGTTATACCATTGCTCTATGCGCTTCCTCTATCCTACATGTTAGTGTCGGTTATAGCGATATGGTGTTATACCATTGCTCTCTGCGCTTCCTCTATCCTACATGTTAGTGTCGGTTATAGCGATATGGTGTTATACCATTGCTCTCTGCGCTTCCTCTATCCTACATGTTAGTGTCGGTTATAGCGATATGGTGTTATACCATTGCTCTCTGCGCTTCCTCTATCCTACATGTTAGTGTCGGTTATAGCGATGGTGTTATACCATTGTTCTCTGCACTTCCTCTATCCTACATGTTAGTGTCGGTTATAGCGATGGTGTTATACCATTGTTCTCTGCGCTTCCTCTATCCTACATGTTAGTGTCGGTTATAGCGATGGTGTTATACCATTGCTCTATGCGCTTCCTCTATCCTACATGTTAGTGTCGGTTATAGCGATATGGTGTTATACCATTGCTCTCTGCGCTTCCTCTATCCTACATGTTAGTGTCGGTTATAGCGATATGGTGTTATAACATTGCTCTCTGCGCTTCCTCTATCCTACATGTTAATGTCGGTTATAGCGATGGTGTTATACCTAACGTTTATTTCACAGAATGAAGACTTTGGATCTACATCAGTAAGTATGTTAGCTGTTACGCACAAAACAATACAAGCCTTTGCTAAACCGAAAAGTTATTATATGGATTGTATTAAAGTGACAAAAGTGAAACCTGCTCTTGTCAAGGAGTTCCGACTTGGGAATTTCGATGTAAGTGCAATATTTTGAAGTGCTCTCACCTACATAGACACACTATTGAGTTCCTTAGCACTGCTAAGGAGTGGAATACACTACCGTCGTCTGTCTTTCCTGAAAACTATAATCTGGGTCTCTTCAAGGCTAGAGTGAAAGGTGCCTTTTAGACCTTTGTGTTAAATCTTCAGCCACATCGTCACTTACCAACAGGTGAGATCGTGATCAAACAAAGGTCTATCAATGTTAAAAAGAAAAACTTCTTTTGCGCCGAAAGGCAGAGCCTCAATGGGCCTCTTTTCACCATGAGTGGGCACCATCGTGGGAATATGGACGTGGCAAATAACATAATCCAACGCCCAACAGTCACATTTATAGTACTGATCCCACACAAGGATTCCCTGTATCGTGGGTATCAGGAACAAAGAGTATACCATGGTACCATAACATCCAGACCCGGAACAAATATTTGCAGAACATGCAAACATTCAAACCCGCATCCAAAAGCATCTCAGCCGGGTACTCACCCAATGCGCTACAGAGGTCGGCAAATGATAAGCTCATCGCCGTGTAACGAACTGACCTGCCTTAGATCCGAAAGCCAAGCTGAGAGTGCTTTCACAATCTTCCCTATAAACTTCGGAATATACGTCTGTCACTGTAGAGATTTCGCTAGACCAAGGATCGAAACTACCTACCTTATATAGGAAAATCTAGCTAGGTAGGACCTACTTATTGCTGTGAGGTTATTTCTAACCCCCGACGCAAAAACGACGGGGTGTTATAAGTTGACGTGTCTGTGTGTGTGTCTGTCTGTGGCAGAAAGGAGGAAAAGTTTTTTTTTGTTTGAAATTTGGGCTTGTTCCAACTAGTCATACATGCAGTTCTACATGACTAGTTGGAAAAATTATACCGTTTAGTTTTACAATTGTGTGTATGACTACTTGTGAATTAGACGGGAGTGTTCTTAGCTATGTTTGATCGAAAATCGGTTCAGCCGTTTCAGTGCGTTAAGGGTTTTTCTAATTTTTACAAGGTCTCTGTTTGCTTCCAAAATCACTGGTAAGCCAGACTCTGAGATACCTTAGTTGTTTATCAATTTTCAGCATGAAAGCCCAGCCCTTAAGCTATGGACTCTCTGCATGCTAAACAAACTGGGCATGATGTCTAAACAGGGAGTCTTCCAATACCACACGCTCCTGGGCAGAATTAATGATCAAGGTGAGTAGATTGTGCAAATCTGTGATTATGTGACTTGTGGCTTGAATAAAGAAGCCTGTTTATGGGCAAAATGAAACATAACATATCACCCAACAGTCACACATAATTAGTCCTGCCTGACCCCACACTAGGATTCCCTGTGTCGTGGGTATCAGAAACTACGAGTACCATGGTACCATAACACTCAGACCCGGACCAAATATTTGCAGATCATACAAACATTCGTCCTGCAGCGAGAATCTAAACCGCAACCTTTCGCATCTCAGCCTGCTACTCGCCCGACGCGCTACAGTGGTCGTTGGAGAATTGGAGAATCTTGTACAAAATCTTTTACATCTTTTACTTGTCGTCAGTCGGATGACGTCCACCAAAAATACAGAAAGAACGCAATGAGGGATTTTCACAGACGTAAAATCATGCATAGATGGCGCTGCTTTGAACCTAGCTTTCAAAATAAAGTGAAATGTCAAAGTCAACAACGTAGTGATATATTTTCGTGGTATTTTGTAACCGAGTGGAGACCTTGGGTAGGAGGCCGAAGACCAGGCAGGCCGAAGGCACGATGAACCGATGACATTAAAAACGTAACCATCACACAAAAGCACAGACAATGCATTTGTTAATTTTTACAAGCATACTTGAGTCAGCGCCATCTATCGAGCCAAATTGAACTACTTTTTTTTGTTTTAATTCTAAAATGAAAAGCCCTCATTGAAAACCATTCCCAGGCTCTTCCCTCTACTTTTATTTTATTTCTTTTCCTAGTGTTTTCTTGAGTTATTTTGTGTTATTTTGGTGGCATTGAATGTGGCTCAATTAAAAAGCACAAGTGTAGTGAAATGAAATGGAAGAGTGAATTGCGTGACTTTTGAAATTGGTGGAAATTGTCTACCAAAGTTTTGGTAAAATTGGCCACCGTTTTACTAAAACATGACTCGACTGTGACTTTGAGGACTTGGAAGGAGTGTAACGTTGCAAAATATATTGAAAATACAATATAGTGAAAATACAGACATATACTTGAAAATGGCAAATGCACAAGCCGTGCGGCACCAATTATAAAGAAAAAAAACCATTTCCAGACTTCCCACCACAGTTACAATGTCATCGGTGCTTCGGGTGGAGACCGTACTACATTGCATCTACAACGCCTCACTCAGAGCGTACCCTATGTACTCTATGTCTATGTCTCTCTTTTGTACCCTATTTTGCATAATTTGTGCCTTTGTTCGGTGAAGGACAGCTTCTGGATTGGACAGATTCGTAATTCAGCAGATTCGCTACTCGATAGATTCGTTAATTGGGCAGATTCTTGGATTCGACAGATTAGCTAGCTATACGGCAGAAACTGAACACTAGTGCACAGAATTCTGGTGTGATCTGTCCAATTCAGAATGTCCTAAACCAAACAAAGGCTCAGCATTTATTCCATGAACCGTAATTCCGAGGACGAGGAATTCCTTTTAAAAAGTTTCTAATTTTTTGATGACATTGAATTTTTTCGCATTTTCTATTTTACACCTGCCTATTGTTTTTTGTTTTTTTTACTACTTGGCATGACTGATCAAGCCGATGGCCCACTTTATGTTAAGCGGTACCCTCTGCCTATGAACAGTGCATTATAACAAAGGTCACACCACCTAGGACGCGCCCTATGTGGCATTGCACTGCGCCCGCCACCCTGAGACAATGATGAAAAGTCTCCTGTGCCTGTTATTTATTTGTGGATTTTACTTGGTGTCTAATAAATTTTACTATAAAAACTTTCGTGAATCATATCAATTATTTTATAAAAACGGAAAATTTTCACGTACCGTTAAATCGATGTAAGCACCGACATTGTTTCGACCCGTTTCGAGAGTCTTTTTCAAGATGAGTGAACGCGACGCACTCCACCCGTGTCTCGCTTAGCACACACATCACATCGATTTAACGGTACGTGAAAATTTCCCGTTTTTATAAAATAAGTGTCTAATAAAATTGATTTCTTTGTCCAGATTTAGATGTCGTCGATGAAATTCTTGACCGTTGCCTGAGCAAGAAGGCGGTACCACCAGCTGAAATAGTATGGAAATACGTAGTGTGTCTTGGCAAAAATGACTATAACAGTAAATTTCCGTTCCTTGGAATGATGTATTACAATCAAATTAAATGGGATTCGAATGATGTTTGAAAATTTTACAAAACAAGGGATATTTTTAGGTTTTTATTTATTTAGACGTGCTAACTTGACTGCCCTTGGTTTCAGAGAACAACTGAAGAGTATTTTATGCACAGTTTTTATAAACCTGGCAAGATAATTGAATAAATTATTGTTTTAACTAAGAATTAAGTTTTAGTAAGTAAATGATTGTTGATGAAGGTTGTTTGCTTTTGTTTTGTTTTTCGTCCCTTGAGAAAGGAATTCCGATAGAGAAACATAAGTATTAGAAAAACTTAAAGGCGTTGTGTAAACATCTTTCAACAACATCGAGCACTACGAGGGCTGCAATGCTCTAAGTTCAACAACAATTTTTTTTTTATATTAACAGATTAAATAATAGTAATATTGATTTGTACACTTAGCATACTAGAAACCCGGGTGATATAAAGTATAAGCAATCCTTTAAAAATAAAATAAAAATCTTACAGATAATTCGTTACTGATTTTTTTAAATTAAACATTCTGTAACAACAATTAATAAGCCCCTTGAGAATAAACCCCCAAATAACGTTTGAATCAGCTTCTAAACCATGAAAATTGCTAAGTATTTAGCCTGTTGCTTGATGTAAAATTACCTACGTTTTCACACCACTGCTCGACAATGTCATACCTATGACTTTTTTTTATATACTACTTATAATGTCGGATCAAGCAGATGGCCCACCTGATGTTAAGTGGTACCCTCTGCCATGAACAGTGCATTATCACATAGGTCACACCACCTAGGACGCACCCTATGTGGCATTCTGGCATTTCACTGCGCCCGCCACCCTGAGACATAAAGATGAAAAGTCTCATGTGCCTGTAATTTCACCGGCACCCTTACCCTTCACACTGGAACACATCATATCATCATCGAGACATATCATGCAACCTCATTACCTCCTATGAGTTTGCTGTGAAAAAGTGCACCAGAATAGAATAGAAAAGTTAGATCAAATGCATAGAATTCCTGGTTGTTTTAGGGGTGGGGGAAGGACCCCATGCCCCGCGCCACCCTGAGACATAAAGATGAAAAGTCTCATGTAATTGTAATTGTATTACTGTAATTTCACCGGGACCCATACCCTTCAAACCTGAACACAGCAATGCAATCACTACTGCTTTGCGGCAAAAAAAGCTCTACTACTACTACAAAAAAAGCTCTACTACTACTACATTTGCATCTCGGTTGGTTTGCCGCCCCATAAAATCTGCTGCCCTAGGCTCCAGCCAACTCAGCCTGCTGGTAAATCCGCCACTGATAGGAAAACACCTTGAAAAACTGATTGTAGTGGGAAAAGTGGATGGTAATAGACCGCGCGGCCGATCACCTCTTAGATCACCTTTGACGACTTCAGTGGCGCGGCGGGTGGAAGCTTCCCAGCGACGCAGGAGGTTGCGGGTTCGATTCCCGTCTCGGAACAAATATTTGTATGATCTGTTGATATTTATTCAGGGTGTTCTGGGTATTTTCTATGTATAATCACAGAATATATAATAGTACACGTATATAATAAAGTATATAGTAAGGTATAATATTAAAAAAAAAATGTAATGTACCTATTGTATCAAGTATATTAGTTATATAGTACCCATAACACAAGCTCTGCTTAGCTTGGGGCTACATAATGTTGTGTGAACTGTCCAGCATTCTTTATTGATTTATTCACGTAGTCGCTGGTCTGATCAAGTCAAGGCACTCACTGGCCTCCACCGCGACCCGCGTTCTCCTCGGGTATGCGCCCTAGCGTCCTCCTTTCGCTCGGCAAATCCATAGTCCTCATCCGCACCATGGTCTCGGTGACCTTCAGTAATGACGAATTCGACAAAGAAGAAGCAGAAGAAGTTGCCAATAAGGCAATAAACACTACGTTTGGTCGCGTTGGAAGAGAAGTTAATTTAGTTTATAACATACATACATAGACATACGCCTTTTCCCCGAAGGGGTAGGCAGAGCCTCAATGGGCCTCTTTTCACAGTGGGTTGCACCATCGTGGAATGTATAGAAGTGTAAAGTGGTGAGCTCATCACCGCCATTGATTCCCACGACTGGCTCGGCTAAGCTTACGTCAAGTAATAACACATTCCATAATCTAACAGCCAGGACAAATCTTATACCAACGAATCTTGTCAACAAGTCCGGGTAATCACTTAGGGCGCGTACACATAGAACGTCCGTTTACAGGTCCGTTTAAACGTATATGTTATTAGCGTACGTAGTTGTATGAGCGAGTTCACACAGAATACAGTATTCCGGATCCAGTAATCAACAGCAATCCGTCAGTTAAAAAGGATCCTGTAAAATCGGACGTTCTATGTGTACGCGCCCTTAGTCGGCTTTTACAACATCCACGGGAGGAGACGGAGGGGTCTATTCTTAGGCCGGACACCACAGCAATCAGCATAGAGTCTACGCCATATATGGTTAAAAGTGGTCCTTGCGATTTCAATGAATAACATACTTTAGACTATTGATTTTGTCTTTTAATTGTTTTGTTAAAATTCAAATTTGAATTCAAATTCATTTATTGCGATGTATGGGTTAGTAACTGGTGGTTAGTGCTACGGTTAAATGTTCAGCCATAATCGGCGTTTAACGCATGCAAAATATAATTAAAAATAATTATAAATTAAAAATTAAAAATCACCTAAGTAGTCCTATTTAGTCACCTATTTCCTATTCATTGACATTTTTATCACCTAGGAATTCTTGTGTACTATAAGCTTTTCCTGTTGACATGTTTTTTTTTAATCCTTTTCAGAAAGATGTCGAGATGCCTCTGCACATAGATGTGTCCATGTCGGAGTTCCAGTCGGTGAAGATCCGCCGTTACTACCTCCAACTCCACCATCATTATATACCGTGGCCAGAACAAGGAGATGACCATGACTGGCAAACTATGCCATCACTGTATTTTATCGTTTTTAGATAGTACATAAAAAAGATGAAGTTAAATAAATAACATTACACAGAGTTTGATTTATTAAGTTACCACAGACCTTACTGCACTATAAAGACTAATAACATGCAATTAAATGACAATTAATAATGAGACTTTCCACCTTTATGTCTCAGGGTGGCGGGCGCAGTGCAATGCCGCATAGGGCGCGTCCTAGGTGGACGTGCCCGATGAGGTCATGCATTGTAAAAGGCAGAGGTTACTCAGGTGGGCCATCTGCTTGTTCAGTCATTCAATAAATTGTGTAGACTTTTGAAAAACAATAAATATTTTAATGAAATAGTACTAATCTTACGCAAATGACTATGAGTGCAATAAGAATGGACATGTATGTATTTATTTTTATTTTGTTGACATTTTGAATATCTACAGTAGGACGTTTCGTAATATGTTAAAATTTAGAAATTCGTGTATGCTCTTAACTATTTAAACTTGCCGATCTGTTTTGTAAATTGGCCAATCTGACTTACCTGTCTAATGTTTGTACGCTGAAAAGCAGAATGTTACCGCAGGTGCGGTACCGCCTGCAAATTTGGAGTAAGTACCTTTAGTTAACTGTTCTCTAATAATCAAGCAAGCGACCAAACAGACCAAATAAATTATAAAGGTCGAAAGAAAACGGTAGATGGAGGCTGCTCTTTCGTCGTGGCATTCTATGGGGAGGCCTATGTCCTATGTGGGCTGATGATGATGATTACTTGTCCGTGTGAGACAAATTGAACAGTATTTTTTTATGAATTCAAAAAAAGGAGGAGGTTCTCAATTCGTTTTTTTATTTGTTCAAAGTCACATTTAAAAGTAGGTATTTTATTCATTGAAATCACAAAGATCATTTTGAATCGTATTCTAAAATAAATTGACTCCTGTTCCAACGCGACCAAACCTAGAAGAATCAGGCAACAAACACGGCTCGGTTTTATTTTATGATCCATCTTACTACTAGGTGGGGAGCGCCTGCTCCTGTGTGGTGCCTGAAGAACATGACGTGGAAACTGATTCAAAGAAAAAAGGAAAACCAACTTATAAGCCAGTTACGCAGTCAAAATTAAGATGCTAGAGAATCAGTAAAAATTCATAAGACAGCACACGCTACGCATGATATACTCATACATAATACATCAATAATCAATTATATGTAGGTACAGATATTGCAAGTTAACAAATTAGTTGTCGAGGGGCAGAGCGACATCAGGCTATGCGGCTTAATCATATAAAGAAGATTATAGAAGATTTTGTCTGTATCAATTCATAGATGGGTAATTTGTTAGTGTAAAGCGGGTCCGTTTAAACGTATATATACGTTTAAACGTTTAAACGTTAATACGTTTAAACGACAACTAATTTGTTAACTTGCAATATCTGTACCTACATATAATTGATTATTGACCTGTAAAACGGACTTTATATGTGAACGCGCTGTAACTGAGTAGTTCCTGTTCGATTCATTGAGAATGATCCATTGGACTTTGAGGATAGGCCGTACAGACGGTTTCCTCCAAATTACAAGACTCTGGGTCCGGTTGTCTCAGCTAGGTAGTTTTTTAAAATCAAAAAATTCCCGTGCCTTTTTTCATTAACATTTCAGGAAGTGCTGAAACGTGTTTTGTTATGTTTATTTTAAAAATTGACATGTACAATTTTAAGTATCTACTACCAATGGTTTCCGAGATACAGAGCTATTTTGTTTTAGTTAAAATGCCGTTTTTGGACCCCTTAGAGGGCGAATTTTCCAAATTTATTTCTTAGTACCTACACCGCTACTTCTTAAAAGAATACACCTTCCAAATAACAAATCTCTGGGTACAGCAGTTTCGGCTCGGAAGTTTATTACAATAAAACATTCCTGTGCCTTATTTCAGGAAAATTTCAGGAAATGCTTAAACATATATTGTTAATATTACTTGAGGAATCTACATGTACAATTTCAAGTGTCTACTTCTAACGGTTCCGAAATACAGAGCTATTTTGTAAAATTTAAGGAAATTTTTAGAAAATGGTGTATCTCGTTTTTTTATTTTGATTTGTGGGATGAATACGGCCTACATTTGGTATTAATGCGGTAATCAAAAATATTCGAGGGATGAATCCATCATGATGAGCTTCAGTCGTGGGAAGCAATGGCGGCGATGAGCGCACCACTCTACCTCACCTGTCTATTTTCCACGATGGTGCAACTCACAGTGAAAAGAGGAAAACATCTGAAGGAATTATTGTTGAAAAGGTGTTACTATACTCTGTACATGAATTTCGTTGTGATAAACCCTCACGATTTTGTACTTTTGGTAATGAATGTGTGTGTGTGTTTGTGTGTGTATGTGTGTTGACCTTAAGTACCAAGCGAGGACTTGCTATTGAATACACAAGGCACACCCGAGGACATTTTCAAAGCGAGGTCTTTTTCATGGGTCCTCGTATCGATCGGACCATTGCATCGTATTTTACGCGCGATTTTGAGTCTTATTGTATATTTGAAACGGAAATATTGGCCTAACCTCGTTTTGGTCACGATAAGTCATGCTCACACCCCGACAGTGTGTGACCACCAGGCGGCGCCACTATCGCCTTCTATACACTCCATTTCACACTCTGTCATGTTCTTTGTACCTTCCGAGGCCTTATGTGTGAATTTAACACACAAGACCTCGTAATGGTAGCTTTTCCGAACAATGTGTATTAACGACCTCGCTTCGATCAGTAATATTACAACAGTGAATTTTCCAAGTGTGTTATATAAATTTTCTGTCCTCGTTTGGCTAACGCACACTTTGTGTATTTTACCTAGGTTAAAGTAGGTATATAAACTTTGTGAGTTTGAATGTAGGTAACCTCCGGCTCTATTGATACGTTTCTGAAAATACCTATATGGTTTTAAGATTAAAATTAAAACTTTAAAACAAATTACTATTTCACTAAATAAATTAAAAGTTATAGAAATAAGTTTCCCATACCTTCGTGCTGAAACTTCGCATTGCACGCTTCCTACCTTGGCTTGAGAGGTGATCGAATACCGCCTTCCAGGTCGATTATCTTGCCCCATTTAGACAAATTTGATAAGCACAAAGTAGGCATTCAAGGGTTCCGTAATCTACCGTCCAGGTCAATCATCAGATCCTCATTCGCTCTTTTATTATATTACTAGCTGACCCGCTCTCGGCTTCGTCTATATTTACATAGATTACCTGGTGTGTCCGGCCTAAGAATAGACCCCCCCGTCTCCTCCCGTGGATGTCGTAAAAGCAGACTAAGGGATTACCCGGACTTGTGGATAAGATTCGTTGGTATAAGATTTGTCCTGGCTGGTAGCTTATTATAGAATGTGTTATTACTGGAAGAAAGCGTTAGCTGAGTCAGTCGTGGGAAGCAATGGCGGCGATGAGCTCACCACTTGTCACGTCTATATTCCACGATGGTGCAACCCACTGTGAAAAGAGGCCTATTGTGGCTCTGCCTACCCCTTCGAGGAAAAAGGCGTGTGTCTATGTATGTATGTCTATGTATGTACCTACCTACTCGTAATACGCATTCTAAATGGATGGTGGTATAAATATCAGACTATTGGCTATTCAAATAAGAATACCTCAATGAAAGTCCTGAGTTGCCTGCATGCAACGACTTCATGAGACTTTTAAAATATCGTTGGCCAATTGAAAAGGGATAGGCTTTCTACTGTGCGTATTCCGGTTCGAGGTTGGTCATTCGAGAACCATTATTCCCCAGTGGTTGACGACCACTTTAGCGCGTCGGGCGAGTAGCCGGCTGAGATGCGAGAGGTTGCAGGTTCGATTCCCGCTGCGGGACAAATGTTTGTATGATCTGCAAATGTTTGTTCTGAGTGCTAAGGTACCATGGTACTCGTAGTTCCTGATACCAACGACACTAGGAATCCTAGTTTGGGATCACGACTATGTATGCGACTGTTGGGTGTTATGTTATGTTATAGTTGTTGGTTCTGCGAGCTATATATATGACCTGCCCATTACAATTTAAACTTGCTAATTTTGAGACCTATGTCAGGGATCTCGGTTCTTTTTTTTTTTTTTTTTTAACACTGATAGACCTTTGTTTGACGGATCGTTTACGGTACGGATACAGAATCTGCGTGCATAGCTCTCTCCAAAGCCCGTTGCGCGTATTTTGGCTTGAAGGGTTGCCGGTGAAATTACAGGCAAATGAGACTTTTCATCTACATGTCCCATTGTGCGCGGGCGCAGGGCAATGACCACATAGGGCGCGTCCCAGATGGACGTGACCTATATAAAAATGCACTGTTCATAGGCAAAGGGTACCCCTTATCATCAGGTTGGCCATCTGCTTGCTCCATCATTTTAAGTATCCAGTATGAAAAAAAAAAGTTTTAGTCCCGTGAGTTATCACTTCCAACATTCAAACTTTAATGTTATGGCTCTGCAGTATCTGTGACGTGAAGATATAAACATAAACACACACCCAACAGTCACATACATAGTCCTGCCCTGGTATTCGGGGCTCGGTGAACTTGCTGAGCGAGTCACGGGGTGAAGTCACGCGTTGCGCAGTAAGATAATATTTGACTTCGGTAATGTTAGGTGTGTCAAAAATTAATGGCTGTCTCGATGACAGCCATAGATCTAGTATGTACAAGATACACAATGAGAGATCGAAGATGAAACAAAAAAAAATATGTGCATGTGTTTGTGAAACTCTATGTGTAAGTTATAAATAGTGTTGTCCTCGATCAACACTTTTACATTGTCGATAGAATTTATCATCCGTCCGTGATGTGTATGGTAGATAAATACATCTTAATGCAGATTAAGTCTTTCATGAATAACACAGTTTGGCAGATTTGACGTCATAAAGAGAATAAGGTTCTTATTCCAATTTTGAATAAATTAATTTTTATTCTTATTTTTAAGGGATCGTTTGGAGAAATAAAACAGTTAATAAATAAACCTTCATTATTTATTGACCCCTAAATATTATGGTTTTATTTAGGTGGGATCTAAGAATTTCCCTATTGAATTTAAACTCAAAATCTTTGCTGCAGATACCTAGTGGAGTTCCTTTTTGAGTCCATCCCACTCTTCTTATAACCGATAACCATTTTTTTCGAGGGTGCAGGTTCGAGCCCCGCTGGAATGGAATTTTTGGGGTATATTTAAATTTAATTTGTTACCTATTACTTTATCAAGCAGAAAGAAACAATATTTTTTGTTATAAAAAAACCCTTTTGGGGAAAAAGGCGTGTGTAATAATCTACAACGTAAATATTTACTCCAAAATATCTACTACACAAACTGCAATAAAAACACCCGTGGTGCTTCAATACAAAAACACACACCTCAATGTCCACCTGGTTATTTTAGATTTAAAAAAAACGGTAAAATGTTAACAGAGCACACATATTTACTCCAAACAAAATTAAACCTCCATTCGAGGATGGACAAAAATTTATTTTATAGGCAGGTACTAAGATAAAGACTGCAACAGGACTATCGATATTTCTGACGTCATCACTTGGCCAAGCCCTATCGTAATCAAACATTTTTATATTTTACTTATAATATTGTTTATTTATAGGTGCCAGCAACGAAATATTATTAAAAAATATAAGGGAAAGTCCTAATCTACGAATGAAACTAGTTTTTAGGTCATTCACTAAAGCAGAATTGATAAAATAAGCAATACAACCGAACTAACAATAATCTCTTATTTACCTGTGAAACGTGTATTTTCCCGGATCATTACGTCTTGTATTTTCACAGTCACAAACTGAACACGACACCATTGTCATACAAAGTAATATTTGTTATTGAATAGTAAGATTACTAAAAAAATTACAAAATTAGTTAAACTGCACAAGAGACCGGGCGCTATGGGCATCTTCTCAAGCAAAAACATGTCACATTCATTACAATTGTTGCTGTATCATTTATTCTTGCACGGGGTACCTACATTTAAAAATGACTTCTCTCTCCCATGCTTCGTTTGTCTATTCAGCGTAGCAAAAATTATACGTCTATGATGACAGCATTATCTATATGGATGATTTGATCTGTTTGTCAAAAGCTGTGAATTTTATTGTAGGAATTTTAAATTCATTTTTTTTCACCTGCGCTAACATTCGCGATAAAAAAAGCGTAAGCCGAGTCAGCTCACGTCTATATTCCTACGCTTGTGTGATCCACAGTAAATAAACACGGTCAAGAAACGAAAGCTAAAAGTAAGTATTTCTCTTTGGCTTCATTCTTATATGCAACTACTATTTCTGGTATTCTTATCCCGATGATGACCGGCCTTTGGCATCGACGCGCGCAAGTTGACACTTCACTTAACCACCTCACTGTACCCCGAATACCTAGGCTGATCCCACACTAGGATTCCCTGTGTCGTGTGTAGGTATCAGGAACTACGAGTATCACCATAACACCCAGACCTGGAGCAAATATTTGTAGATCATACATACATTTGTACCGCAGCGGGAATCGAACCCGCAACCTCTCGCAAATTAGCCAGCTACTCGCCCGACGCACTACAGAGTTCGTCAATATGGGGTTGTTTCCTGAACGCTGCCCATCCTATACAAATAAATGAGCTTAAAATAAAAATCTAAAATAATTAAATTAAATTCTGCCTCTGGTGCCGGTAGAAGGTAAATTACATATATGTACATATTATACATGGGTATCCAGACCCACATTATAATGTGCGTACGTGATTTCTTAACATAGATTTGTCTGTTGTAGGGCAATATTAAAATGTCCTCGCTTGTATTCACGTAACTTGAACTGTGTATGAAGAAAATATAACGTTTTGGCACAGAATAAATAATAGTACAGAGTTTTGGTTCAACTATTTATTCTGGTTCTGTATATCAACTCCAAAAAGTCGTGTCCTCACTTCGGACAAGCCTGCTGTAGGGTGATGTATACCGTGTTCAAAAAAGTCCACGCTTAGTTCCTACATAACTTGACATAGGTATGAAGAAAATATAAGGTCCTCGGTTAGTACAACTAATTGAAAAAGTCTGACACACGTTCTCTCGGTTTATTCCCGTTGTTCACGTTCAGCTTGTCCACGTTAACGTTGACAACGGGAATAAAATAAAATAATTAAAAAACTTTCCCGATGTCCACGTTATCATATATTATGATAACATAGACCGAATCATTTGTATACAAAATGTTAATCAAAACCACCTATGCCTATGTATACCTCCTCCTATAATATACTATTTCACGTAAAAATGTAATTTTAAAAAATTACAAGCGATGTCCCCTGCTTTCCGACAGTCTTTAATGCAACATTCTCGCAAATAAAGGACTTTCGGCTGGATAATGTATGAGAAGACCCGATGGCCATGATTGGGGGTTCGGGAGTCCCTGCAGTCTCCAATCTAGTCCCCTACTGGCACAGCAGCCTGCCGTATGTCTTTTGGCTCGCTGTCCAGTGCCACGCTCAACTTTCGTCTTCCCACAAACCACTCAAATCACTCAAATCTCAAAACTAAACGAACATGAAAAATATGAATTTAACTGTGATTGTTTTTGTTTAACTGTGATAGACCCTCGATTGACCGCGATCTCACCTGTTGGTAAGTGACGATGCGGCCTACGTTGTAGCACGAAGGTCTAGAAGGCACCTATTTACCATAATATACCTTAGTAACGACACAGAATAAATAATAGTTATGGTAACAGTAGTTGGAAAAGACCCAATAATATAGACCGTATTTGTATCAAACGGTGCGTTGATAGTCGTGTTGTCAATCAGCTCCGCATAATTTAATTCGTTAAAATGTCTAAATTATGTATTTAAACGTTATAAACACATATATACGTGTAAAACCAAGTGACTAACATGTGATAGTGATTGTAGTGCACAAAATATAAGTTATTATGAATTGAAGACAAACAAAGTTACTTACCAAACTTTGTTATTGTAAGGAAGATTGTGATTGTGACGCTTGGACCTAAGTGCATACAAACTGTGAGTTATTTACAAACACTTCCTACACTGCACAACAAGCTGGACATTATAACAATTTATTCCATAGTTTGATTGTTTTTATTGAATTGTGAACACAAAAAGTAAACAATCGGAATTGATAGATACGAACAATTATATACCTACCTACCAAAAAAAAAAAAAAAAAAAAAAACTATAAAAAGTATGCGACAATATGAATCATTGAGGTAAATCAGTGAAAAAAGTGATAAACATTACGATAAACATACGACTCACTTAGACATAATAAATGAAACTTGCTGGTTGAATTACTAAAATGTGTGGCAACAAACTTTAGACCAGAATCCGTTTTATCCTATGACAAATTTCAACCATCTACTTAATGACCACGTAGTGGCAGAGTGTAAGGTTTTGCTTTCCGTCTGTGTATTAGGCAGTGACGGGATCGTTTCACGGTACTTGGCGGATCGAGAAATATTGAGCATTTTTTACTTTATTACATCAAACTACTATCCGGAAGAGCGCCACCTGGCGTTCACTCGACGAAATGGCGCAGACACGATCCCAAACAGCAAAGCTCAATGCTGAGAACCAGATACGTACTCTGTCTATAGAGTTGCAAAATACTCAAGCAGTAAATAAGAACCTACTAAGGGAACTGGACGAGAGTTCAGAGGAATTTAAAAACCTTCTGACTCAAAACTCGGTTTTAAAAACAGCACTAGCGGAAAAAGACAAGAATCATCTGGATTTAATACAAGAAATAAATGAACTAAAACAACAGCTAGAACTAAGATTGGGAGAATTGTGTGAATACGAGGAAGCACTAAATGTAATACGAATGCATGATAAAAATGCGTCTCTATTTAAAGAACTTGAAAAAACTATTCAATCAGGTGCCGAACTGAATATAAAAGTACTAAATGATGATTTGATCTGCTTAAGAAATGAATTGACAGCCGCGCAGAGTGAAAACTTACAACTGAGAAATAGTTTACATAATAATAATGCCAGTACCAAAACTGTTAAAAGTACAGTAACAAACAAAAATTCAATAGACGTCCAGAGAGATAACAAGAAAGATAAAAAGTGTAAGAAGAAAATAAGTGAAAGGAAAACGAGTACAAAATATGATACCATAAATAAAAACAACTCGAAGAGAAAAGAGTTGAAAGCTGAACAAGTACAACAAAAAATAGATGTGACAATGGAAAAAGACCAAAAAAACATAGAAAAGGACATAATTACTGTGGATATGAACAAGACAGACCAAACAGAACGAAAAGAGGATGAGAAAACAAATAACAAGAAAACACAAAATAAAAAACAAATGTTGATGCTATGCGATCATTACGGCAAAGGAATAGCAGAATATATCAAAAATAGAGCCATAGAATATAATTCTATTCTCTCTATGTGTAAACCTGGAGCCACGCTACAGGAAATTACAAAAAGCGCTGGCATCATAAAGAGAGACCTGAGAGAAGAAGATGACATCATAATTATTTACTCTAATCCGTACAACTTTAGCTTAGGGTATATTAAATACATAAGGGAATTATGTAAAGAAAAAAAGCTAAAATTGCAAGTTATGACACTGCCCTACGACATAAACTTTTGTATTAATGACAACTACAACATCATGGTTGATGGCATAAATAATAGTCTAAGTAACCTTATTGATCGATCTCCTGGCATGTCAATAATCGACATTAATGAGTATAACAATAGAAGCATATTTAAAACTAGAGAGGAATTGAATAATAAGTTTAAAAGCTTTCTGTATAATAAAATAATTTTTAATTCTATGTTTGAATATACGCATCTTTTTAACAATGTAATAATTTTAACAAAAGACTCAACACGTCAGTGTGATGCAAAACAACATGTAATATGTCCCCTGACCAATGCAAATGATGCTTTTTTAGACCAGGAGGTGATAGATATAACAACTATATAGCTACAAATGAATCTATTACGGTGCTACACCAAAACTGTCGAAGCATTAGAAATAAATTAGGTCAAGTACAAGTTATTGCCGACTCGTACAGGCCAAACATCCTAATATTCTCAGAAACTTTTCTTGCTCCCAGCGACATGGATTGGATTGCTATTCATGGCTATACCCATGCCAGTCAATATATTCGCAATAAATATATACATGGAGGCGTCTCTATTTTTACACATGACAATTTAAAAATTAAGAAATGCTCTTACATTGACTCCCTTTCAGTTGAATACCATTGCGAATTAACCGCTATTGAAGTTGGTATAGGCAAGGATCAAAAAATAATAGTGATAGGAATGTACAGAACTGGCAAAGGTTGTTTTGAAGTGCTGATAAACACACTGTCAAGACTATTTGAGTTTCTCTTTAAGAAGCCCAATATACATTTTATATTGGCTGGTGACTGGAATATAAATTTTTCAATACCCTCCTCTAACCGAACTGCTTTAGAAGATATCATGCGACCAAATGGGTACAGAAATATTGTCAATTTTGCCACACGAATTAAGGATACAAGTAAAACGTCGATTGACTGCCTTGTTACAAATGTTGACTGTAATAACGTTGAAATAGAATCAATAGCTTCGGGATTATCGGATCATGATGCGCAAATGGTGACTATAAAGATCAAAAACAGTGCAAATCCATCCAAGTTCACATACAACCAAACACGATTAATTAACACTGAAAAAATTGATAATTTTGGACAGGCTATGCTATGCTATGATTGGGATAAAATTTTCAGTGGGTCAAATGATAACATTTTCAATAATTTCATGAACAGGGTTTTGTGGAACATGGATGTTCATTTTCCTAGTAAGATTTATAAGAGAAAGGTTAACCGTAAGGCCCCATGGATAAGTGATGAAATTATAAAAATACAACATGACATCCACGACCTGTATCAAATTCAAAGGCAGTATCCAAATCTATTAAAAATTGAAACAATTGACAAAAAAATTATGATAAGAAACCAACATATTAAAAATAATAGGACAGAATATATGCAAAATAGAATAATAAAATCAAAAAACCCTAAAAAAGAAACTTGGAATGTAATAAAGGAATTTTCAAACAAAGGTATGAAAGATTGGACATGGGATTTAATGGATAATAATACACACCAACCGATACAGAACGAAAAAATTGCTGATCATATTATGGATCACTTTATATCAATAGGCAACGAACTAAGAGACAATAATGCACCGAATAGAGATGCAGCAATTGATTTTTTAAAGGATAATTTGAGTGATCAGTCACAATTTTACTTTCAAACCATTCATCCGCCAGCCCTTCTTAAATTAGCCAAAACTAAATTAAATAATAGTAACACAAAAGACCTATTCGACTTGTCTGGTACTTTTATTTATCAAATCATGGATTATCTATGTGAACATATGAAGTATTTGGTCAACTGTATTTTAGAATCCACATCATACCCTGACATTTTAAAGAAATCCAGAATTACGCCCCTATATAAAAGAAAGGGAGATACATCTGATGTAAGGAACTATAGGCCAATAACAATCGTCCCAACAATATCAAAGCTAATTGAGTCCTTGATATCAGAAAATTTAATGAAACATCTTGAGAGAAATAATGTTTTGTCTGATTGTCAATTTGCCTATAGACCAGGGCGCTCAACCACATCCGCCACGCAAACCTTTATCGAAAAAATTGTTTCAAACTTAGAAAGTAAAAGAAAAGTTGCTGGTATTTTCTTGGATTTGTCGAAAGCATTCGATTCAGTTGACCATAAACTTCTCCTAAAAAAATTAGAAGCATATGGTATTAAAGGACAACCGGAGGAGCTTATTAAATCATTCCTTAGAGATAGAGAACTAACTGTCAGTGTAAAAATTGGTGGAAAACCTTTTAAATCAAAGCCTCAAAACGTGAACATCGGTGTCCCGCAGGGTTCAGCATTGGGCAACACTATGTTTCTTATATTTATAAATGATATTGCACAATTGCCTATTAACGGTGATTTGATACAATACGCTGATGACACCACTATTCTACTAGCGGCTGACTCAAACTGTAATCTTGTGCAGCAAATACAAGAAACCGTTGCTATTTTGGGAGACTGGTTTAGTATGAACGGCTTAAAATTAAATGCAAGCAAAACAAGCATCATGTTTTTTAATGCTGTCTCTCCGAAACAAGAAACACAATGTATACAATTACAGGACGGGAGCAGCATTGTCACCAGTAACTCTGTAAAACTATTAGGGTTTTACTTAGATCCAGTCCTTTCTTGGAAGGAACATATAGATATTACTTGCAAAAAAATGTCTACGGGAATTTTTGCATTAAAGCAATTGAGATCAATGACATCTGAACCACACCTAAAAGAAATATATTATGCCTACATACATTCCATAATGTCATATGGAATAATGCTCTGGGGATTTTCAACAGATTTCGAGCGTGTTTTAAAAATGCAAAAACGGGCAATTAGAGTTCTAGTAAATGGTCATTTTAGAGAATCGTGTAGGGAGCATTTTTCCAATCTAGGAATATTAACTTCAGTAGCTGTGTACATATTTGAAATAGTAAAATTCGTTAGAAGTCATTTAAGGGAATTTAAAACAAGGGGAGATAACACAAACTGTAATCTTAGGAATAAAAATTATCTGAATACTTTAAGTCACAGGTTAAACATGTCTGAGAAATTACCCAGATTTATCGGACAAAAACTGTATAACAAATTGCCAGAAAATATTAAATCAATAGATAGTTACCCAATTTTCTGTACCCAAGTGAAATCATTACTGGTCAGCAAAACAATTTATAATGTAAAAGAATTTTTGAATAATAATTACAAAGATTTTAAATTGACTGTAGACAATACTAATTATTGTCAAAATATTATGTTTTAATTCTAAATACCTACTTATTTTTGTCAATTATATCTTTAGTTTGTAAACTTGTTTGCTTTAACATGACTTTATTTATATACTTTATGACGTGGCCCTTTTACAGCCTACAATTTGTTAAAATTTATTTTAGAATTATCTAAATGGTTAAAATTAATAGTATATTCAAGGCTAATTATACATATTATGACATAAATCACGATATATATGTAAACAAGTGTTTGACGAGTCGTTGTATTTGTGGCGCTCTTTTAGTTTAAACTAACTAACATTGTTGTGTAGCTCATACTTTGGACAATAAACAATTTCATTTCATTTTTTTTCATTTCATTTTCATTTCATTTTTCATTTCATTTCATTTCATTTTCATATTATAGTTTTCAGGAAAGACAGACGACGGCAACTTGTTCTATCTGTTCCTTAGCTGTACGCATTACAAAGGTGGAACCGAAACGCTTAGTGCGAATTGCGGCTATAATGATGTAACTAAGCCGGGCGCCTGCTTGTCGTATGATGAAAACGAGATGGCGGGATCAGATCATGTAGCTCGTGGCCACATTCCCCGAAATGTAACCTATAATAGAAGATCGAAAGGTATGCTACTTTACGGCGGTGCTCGAAACTCTGGATCCTAGTCTCCGCCATATGTTGCTCTCCTATAAGCCTGAAAGCTCTGCGTTAGATCGAGTCTAAGGCAGCGAGCTGGTGTTTGGCCGAGCCATCCCAAACATGGCCGCAGTACTCCATACCATACCGGACTTGCGCTTTGTACAAACTGAGCAGCTGTCCTTGTGTGAAGTAAAGCTTTACCTTAGTGCTGTGTAAAGTAACGCGTTGGATTTAACTAGATTAGCATCGTCCCAGTCGAGCAGCCGCCAATGACTGCTCGAATCTAGAGCCCACCAAGCCATACTTTAATAAGTGACGCTCACGGAGACGGAGATTCAATATCCTCCCGATACAGCATACCTGACATACCCAGGCTATCCTCTGGAGCACAATTTGAAACAAAAAGCTGGTATCTGTATTTATGCCTGGGACGACATTTGTTTTGTGCGCCTGCATGATCTTGAAGATCCCGATTCATTATCTTTGTGGATTTTGGTGGATAAAGTCTCAGATAACATCATCTATGCCAGTCTATATCGTTCACACTCTAGAGATCACGTGACAACCAGGTTATTTAACTACATGCGGCGGATGTGACCCAACAGCGGTACCCTGATGCCCAACTAGCGCTTTTGGAAGACTTTAACGCCCACCAAAAGTGGCTGTTCCCATACCAGATCACGGACCATGATCGGAGAGAGCTGTGCAAACTTGCAATTTTGCTTAATCAACAAGAATTCCAAACGTAGAGAACCACACAGTCAACTTTGGAACTTCTGCTGGCAACGCACCGGACCGCCACTCAGTATCAGTGCTGCCTCCCCAGATCACTGTGGTTTGCATCGTCATACTCGCCACCCGATTCCTTCCACAAAGGAAGTAGGTGAGTGTGGCGTTACGTGTAGGCAGATTGGAATGAGATGTGACACTTCTTCGCTTCTTATCAATGGCGCCAAACCAGCTTTTCTTCTTGTGACCCAACGGTCTGTGCTGATGCCATTACAGAGGTGATCAAAAGAACAATGGAATACTTTATTCCATTCTCCGATGATTCACCTTCAGGTTATGCTTGCCCATGGTTCAGTCCCACGTGTGCCATTGCAGAAGCGCAAAAACATGTGGCATATCTAGCCTAGGTTGACGCAAGAAACAGAAAAGCTTCGGATGCATGGGATTAGAAGAAGGCCTAACATAGCCGCCAAGTCCTGCAAGAAGGTGAAACAAAAGGGTCGCTTCGATCGGATTGGCCGTTTGGGGGCTAAGCTTGCCGCATATCCTCTGGGAAGTAAAGCATTGTGGACTCTGGCTAAATCGGTTGAAGCTAATTTCAGCCGTACTTCACTCCCCCACTGCTGAAACCAAATGGAACCCTAGCTCACGCCGCCGTTGATAAAGCAAATTTGCAACTCAATTTGCGGAAACCTCGCGTCTGAACACCTCTGGCGAAACTCCATCCAGCTGTCCTCGTTGCGAAGTTTCAATGCAGGAAAGGAGATGTCCAAAAAATATATGGAGGCCGGTATAAAAATAACTAGAAATTCTTAGCAATATAATAGTTATTTACGGAGAAAGGGCATATTATTTTAAATATACATTTTTAAGCTAATGGAAAATAATAAATGTACCTCCGTTTTTTTTAAAACTTGATTCAAATGTCGTATTTTTCAAAATAAAGTATAGAACTTGCAACACTCCCAAAAGGTGAACTTGATGCCCTTTGGCAGGCAGACTAAGGAATTTTGATACTCTCTAGCTAGCGAGACAGACGGCAGACAGACAACCACAGACAATTTTTCATAGCAGTTTCCTACCTTCGTTCCGTGTTGTCACGTTATTACTTCATTTATTAGTTATCCGTTCTGTATAGGTTCAGGATACATTCTGAGTAGGTACCTACCTACACTATTGGAGAGTTCACTAATAGATAGGAGCTGCCTATAATGATAATAGTGCCTATAGCAATACGCATAGGTACCTACATTCCTCGCCTCCTTATTAACATTTGTATTTTTCAGGTAGCTCAGGGCACAAATAAATTGATTGTAAATTGTGTATTAGCACGTATTCCATTCAAGGACAATATTTTAGTCATCATATCTTTGGGCACAGGCAGAAGAAGACAAAATGGCATATTTGCGTGTTGAATAATAGATAGGGATAGCACTATCAACTTGTTTCCGTGCACAAGAGATGGCGATGTATGTCCTCCTCTACATTTTACATATTTCCAATCATGTTATAAATAACATTTTATATCAGGTATAAATAATAATTTTAAGTTCAGTTCATATCATTTCTTGAACAAGTTTACAAGACACATTATTAAATAGCAATAGAACATTACTGACAGTGACACATGGAGGATAGTTATGTTTTGTTTGAGTTTGTAAAGGATTTGCGTGCTTTTTCCGTAGTTCGTTTTAGTAAAAACACATTATTATTATTTTTTAATACTACTTGGAATTGCGGATCAAGCAGATGGCCCACCTGATGTTAAGTTGGTACCCTCTGCCTATGAGCAGTGCATTACCTCATAGGTCACGTCCACCTAGGACGCACCCTATGAGGCATTGCACTGCGCCCGCCGCCACCCTGAGACATAAAGGTGAAAGTCTCATGTGCCTATAATTTCACCGGCACCCTTACCCTTCAAACCGGAACACAGCAGAGCGAGCACTACTGCTTTGCGGCAGAAAAATGTAGTACAAATAGGTAGTAATGGTGGTAGTACTTCCCCGGACGAACTCTTTCACAAAAAAGCTCTACTACTACAACCACAAAAAAGCTCTACTACTATTGTATTGCATAGACTACACAATTACGACCAGTGGCACACACAATTTCACGACCTCTGTGGCGCGGCGGGCGAAGGTTGGCCTGCGACGCAGGAGAGTGCGGGTTCAATTCCCGCCTCGGAACAAATATTTGTGCGATCACAGATATTTGTTCAGGGTGTTCTGGGTATTTTCTATGTATAATAAAAAAAAAGAAATATATTGTATATCAGTTATCTAGTACCCATAACACAAGCTCTGCTTAGCTTGGGGCTAGATAATGTTGTGTTAACTGTCCAACATTATTTATTTATTTATTTATTAAACACGTGTGGTGGCGGCGCATGTTTGTTTCATTATGTTTTCCCTTCAAGAACTTTTTTATTATTTTCTCGGAAACGGAGGTTTTATTAAATATAAAATTTATATAATCTTTAAAACTGTAAGAATTTTCTCGGAATATTATACCACTTCTGAACATCTCCTTTGCATACAGCAAAAAGTATGTAGCGTGTGTAGTTGTATGTTCTATGTAGCGGCTACATAGCCTGGATGTGGATAAAATAGCGGGCCAGACGGTATCTCAGCTGTAGTATTAAAATCATGTGCTCCTGTGTTGTCTGAACTTAAGACTGCTTACAATATTGATACATTACATTATTACAATTAGATTGACAGCTGATAATGTAATACTATGAGACTAAAGAACTTACTCCTTGCAAGATGATTCTGTGATACGTGCAATTTTGTAACATAATTATGAGAGAAAATAACTTTAATACTGCAATTAACGTATTTTTTTCACTTTTTACCGTACTAATCTGCCTACATTTAATGTTATTGAATTTGATTCAGTAATTGATTTGTATGTTTTGTATGTCTTATTTAAGTTTTGTGTAGTTGAAACCTATGGAGATAGCGCTTTAGATAAGGTGGACAACGGGAAGGGATTTAGTGACTTCCCGCTGTCCACGTTAGCGGGGACAGCTAACGTGGACAACGGGAAAGGATATTTTGACTTCCCGCTGTCCACTTTGACGTGGGCAAGATAACGTGGACATCTGGAATAAACCGTTCTCTCTTTGGACAAGGGATTTACTTGTTGTAGAGGTATTATGTTAAAGTGTCTTTTGCTTCTCTCTACATAACTTGAAATGTGTATGAAGTAAAAATAAGGTCCTGGTTATGTCTACTCCGATTTTTAACGATACTGCGAGGCAAAAAATACAAACAAACTGCGCTCAGTGGAAAAAAGCCTATTTAATATCAAGTTGAAAAATAATAACAGAAGAAGTGAGGCAATAATAAGAAAGACAAAGAGACCTATACCCGAAAGGGGCCTTAGCTATATTAAAAAAAGTCTACTATATAGTTGTAATATAAACATTTATGTAAATAGTTAGTTAAGGAAATAAAAAGGCTATATTAATATTATCTCACTCATTTATACAAATACTCGTAAAAAAATAATTTTCACTATAAAGGAATACTATCTACAAAAAAAAATTAGTGTAAAAACATTATAGTAAAAATATAAATCTAAACGGGGAACCACCGACCGCAGAGCGAGGCCCAAAACGGTCGGGGGCTAGGGCTGCAGAGAAAGGAACCTCCTGACTATGCGTACCGAAAGCACATGCCTGAGGGACTCTCCGGGACAGTGACATGCTCTACAGATATCAACCGTCCCATCCTTCATGATGTACTTTCGATAGTTGTTCGTCTTGATAACCTCATCCATAATCACACAGACAAAACCCTCGGTTGCCCCAAAGAGTTCACCGAAACGTAGCTGTTCACTGAAGCGAGCAGATCAACATCGGGCAAAATGAAATAATTTTAAATTAGATTAGATTTAATCAAATCTAAGGTAATTGCTACTTAGTATATTTAATTTTAACATGACATCTGCAATGAGTAATAATTAATTAGTTTATGTTTACAATTTGAATTATTGACTACATTTTTAGTTATTTTTTTCATAATTTTTCGTATGAAATTTTATTTGTCTGCCCTTTAAATTTATATTTACAAAAAAATTGATTATTCCTTGATTATTCCCTGTGAATAAATGGTAAATGTACAAGACGTGCTACGCCAAATATAAAGAAAAAAAAACGATTTTTGGTTTCTTGTGACAATATTGAAAGTGAGGAAATAGTGCCTCATATTTGTGAATAACTTTGGTAAATAAATATATTGTAAATATTTTGTATGCAACTTATTTGTATTATTGTTTAGTTTTACTAATAGACCCCACTCGATGAATCTTTGACACTGATAATTTTGCGGGAATTCAGTGGATGGGGGCGGCACAAGACCATCAATCGTGGAATTCTATGGGGAAGGCCTATGTCGTCAAGTGGCTGAAAGTATAATAAAGATGCCCTACCTAAAATGATGTGTATTAGGTAACACATCATTTTAGGTAGGGCATCTATAAATAATAATTAAGATGATATAATAAAGCTTAATTTTACCTCGTAACCTATACGAGGTATTGTATATTATGTGTATTGGGTTAATATATAATATAATATAATATAAGCTTTAATTACTCTTACACTCTAATATTTAAATATAACCATTTATTGACTTATCTTAATATGTTGTACATAATTAGTTAATCCGTTTTTCGGGTATCTCAACCAGTGCAAATATCACTTTGAGCGGTAAAAGCCTCCACCATCTGCCCCCATCTCTCTCTATCTCTAGCTGCTCTGCTCCAGGTAATGCCTGCCACTTTAGCGATGTCATCGCTCCAACGTTTATGCGGTCTTCCAGGCCGTCTCTTTTTGTCCATGGGGTACCAGTTAGTTATAGTTCTCGACCACCTATCGTCTGTCGCTCGCTGTACATATCCAGCCCATTTCCACTTTAGCTGAAGATCTTTTTTCACAGCGTCAGAAAAAAGATAAAGGCAAACTTTATCTTTTTTCTAATTACGATATTTTTGTTTTTTTTCCTTCAGCTTATGACCAGGTGTAGCTTCTCTCGAGTCTTTGACATTCTCTTATTTTTCCAGTGTCTTCTTCGTGTGTGGCCATGTCTGACACGCATACGTGAGGCACGGGAACAAACACATTTCCATAACCTTTGTTTTTAGTTCAACCGGTAAATTGTTTTTGAAAAAATTGGTTAATTGATTATTGGGTTAATAGTGAAAACAAACTTAAATTGGACGTTGGAATTTAAAAAAGAAACGTCCTCGCAAAGTTCATTGTTTATGAACAGTGTAGGAAGAAAAACTAAAATAAAATTACAAGGTCCTCGTTTTGTACACGCCCTACCCGGAAAAACGTCCTCAGTTTGTTCATGTAAAATCTAGCACAACGTCCTCACTTTGTACAAGGATCAAGAAAAAACGTGTTAAACTGAGTCCTCATATGGTCATCCCTGGTCAAATGATATGGTCCTCGCTTGGCTCACACAAAAGTCCTCGAAAGGATGTCGCTATAAACGTTTTCGCGTGTAATTAAGACCCCACGTTGTTCACAGAAATTCAAACGAAAAAATGTTGAGATAGAGCTATAAGACTTGGCTCATCAGTCATGTTTTTTTTTTCTTTCTCTTTCTGGCGCACTCACAATTCCCTAAGAGGTCGCTAACCTAGTTTTTCAGAGGGTCCTCGGTTGGTGACATACCACTATAGTCCTCTTAAGGACGTCAGGACACGTATAGGTGTGTGTGTGTGTGTGTGTGTGTGTGTGTCCCATCGTAGTTCCCGAACGGATGAACCGATTGCGTTTTTTTTTTGAAAGGTGAATTTGTCGTGAGTGTTCTTAGCTATGTTTGATCAAAATCGGTTCAGCCGTTTCATTGCGCTGAGGGTTTTTTTTGAAATTTTTACATAATTAATTAATTTCTATTTTATTGACATCGTTAATCTTTTATGTACCAATCTGCGCAAGTAGATGTATCGAGTTATTTTGTACTTATACGAGTACCTATGTTCCAACACAATAAAACATTGTTTGCGAATAAAATAAATGTAATGAAATAAGGCCCATTTGAGGCTCTGCCTACCCTTTCGGGGAAAAAAGCGTGTGTATTGTGTGTGTATGTGAGGAAGTACCTATGCATATTTTACAGACGGTGTACCTCGTAAAACCGTGAAGCTAGAACGCTCGGCAAGGCGTTCATGGATATCCCATTAGTGGTTCTCATATAGGTCTGGGCACAGAATAAATTGGGTGTAATGATACCATGGTACCCGTAGTTTCTGATACCCACGACACAGGGAATCCTGTGGATCAGGACTATGTATGTGACTGTTGGGTGTTATGCGGGCTCCTCATTCGCGCCGTGAACACCCGCGAAAGCCGCGAACAGCGAGTGTGGATGGCTTTCACGCCTGTTCACGGGCTTCGCGCCTGTTCACGCCTTGTTCCCCGTTCAGTGTCGGTATTTGCGCCCGCGTCAAAGGGTTCGCGAGGCGCGAACCTCCCGTGAAAGCGAACGCATCCACACTCTCGCGCGAGACTCGGTGCCATGAGGTTGTGTTTATTTGATTAAATGATTAAAATATATACAAAGAGAGCCCATCACGACTTCTACATTTTTTTAAATCTTTTATTTACAAGTAATTGTAGTGAGCGCACAGCATCATAGCGATAGCAGTGCATATTTCGGCGTCAATTCTCAACGAGCACGTGAACTATACTGTGAACGATAGCGAGTGTGGAGGGGCATGCTTTTCGCACCAACTTCGCGGCTAAATTACGGCGTGAATTCACGCCGTGAATCACACAGGAGTCTGGTGCCCGTATTATGTTATGTTATAGTAGTTATGGATTTTGATTTGTGTAGGTGAGTGCGTTGACATTGATCTTTTCGTAAACAATTGTCTTAACAATGGTATTTATTATTGTATCTTTCAACATTATTACGTTAGGGAAAAAGAAACTCGTGATAATAGATTGTTTCAGTCATAAGTGACTTAAACAATTCATTAGTTATAACAAGATTCAGCTTGTAATCGATAATTGAAGAGCTCTTCAGAAATACATCAGTTGTTCTTCGATTGGGGACCGTTTCGCTGAAACATGAAGTATATTTTGTTTCTTTTCTTATGTTTGATCGTTAACCTGAGCAAAGTAAGTGCGTTTCGTCATTTCTTAAATGATGTAGTGCAATGTCATTATTATTCATATTCGTTTTTTTTGTTATTGGCTTCTGTGGATTATCTGTACCTGTATATTCTGTGGCTACGTTGAGCAAACACGCAGCGGTCAAACTTATAAAACCCCTCTTTTTACCCGTTCTGAGGGTTCCGATCCGTAAATTATTTCGAAATCGTCAGAGCCCTTTTAAAATGTTAACCTCTTATTTTCTTTCCTTTCTTTTTCTTATTTCTGTTTTTTTTTATTTAGTTATGTTTTGTATTTCTGTGTGTTATTTTGCCGTAAATGTACAATAACGAGTTAATCTATCTATCTATCTATCTCTTTTCCCTATACTTTCACCATGCCATTTTAGGCTTAGCATAGATGGCCCAAAACTGATGTTAAGCGGTAAACCTCTGATAGGTCACGTCCACCTAGGACGCACCCTATGCGGCATTGCACTGTGCCCGCCACCCTGAGACATAGAGATGAAAAGTGTCATGTGTCTGTAATTTCACCGGCAAATACCATTCAAACCGGAACACATAGCAATACGAGCACTACTGCTTTGCGGCAGAAATATGTATGGAGGTAGAACTTCACCGGATGGACTCTTTCACAAAAAAACTCTACTACTTGTAAACTACATATCACTAAACTACTACTATGGCCCATGTTCGACTATGCCATAAAAACGTCGCGCGCACAACCTTTCATTCCCGTAGATTTTTCATTCTAGATATATCATTCGAGAGTTTTCATTCGAGATTTTTCGTTCGCGATTTTTCATAAAAATAAATTGATCAAAGTTTTTATTGGCAAATGCCTATAGAGATTTATTAGTTTTACGCCGACTGTACTTCACTAACAAAATGTTCAAGGGATCAGGAATTGAATTTGAAAATTGCCTGAATATTTTAAGGGATCGAACAGGACGATCAAAGTCCTCAGGGTCATACCGAAGGGATCCCACGGGAACTACTCCGTATTATTCGTTTCGTTTCATCATCGTTCGTATTACTTAGTTCCTGTAGACTGTCTATCGGCCCCGGAGGGCGATTCTCGGATAGTAGACATTGATGTCGAATACAGTTTTTTTTTATACTACTAGATTGACGGAACAGGCAGATGGCCCACCTGATGTTAAGGGGTAACCTCTACCTATGCAGTGCAATGCCACATAGAGCGCGTCCTGAACAATGCATTACCTCATAGGTCACGTCCACCTAGGACGCGCCCTATGTGGCATTGCACCGCGCCCGCCACCCTGAGACATATAGATGAAAAGTCTCATGTGCCTGTAATTTCACCGCCACCTTTACCCTTCAAACCGGAACACAGCAATGCCAAGCACTACTGCTTTGCGGTAGAAATAGGTATGGTGGTAGTACTTCCCCGGACGAACTCTTTCACAAAAAAGCTCTACTACTACTAATGTACTAACTAGATATGTCGAAACAAGATGGCGATTGTTGAATAAAATCTCTACATTCGCCATCTTGTTTCAACATAATCTCTATTAGACATTAATGCCTACAATCCGAGAATCGCCCCCCTGGACACTGACCGAAAGTAGACTCACCATAATAGAACCAGTGACACAAGCAACAAACGAATTAACTTTTTATTCCAGGCTTATAATGACGTAACACCTAAAACTAGAACAGAAGCAGTAAGCAACCAAATTAAAAAAACCAAAACTAAACAGATGAGATCTTACTTGAGGGAGTGCATTGCTGAGACACACGTGGAACCTTATGTGGTTAAGGACTTTAGAATTGGAAATTATACCGTAAGTTCAATATTTTATTAACCGACTTCAAAAAAGGAGGAGGATCTCAAGTCGTGTGTTTTTAGGGTTCCGTAGTCAAAGAAAAGGAACCCTTATGGATTCGTCATGTCTGTCTGTCTGTCTGTCCGTGCATGTCACAGCCACTTTTTTCCGAAACTATAAGAGCTATGCTGTTGAAACTAGGTAAGTAGATATATTCTGTGAACCGCATTAAGATTTTCACACAAAAATAGAAAAAAAAAACAATAAATTTTTGGGGTTCCCTCATACTTAGAACTGAAACTCAAAAAAAAGAAATTTATCGTGAACCTATCTATGGTCTTCAATAATGATATTGAGGTTTCTAATATCATTTTTTTCTAAACTGAATACTTTGCGTGAGAGTCACTTCCAAAGTGGTAAAATGATGTTAGAAACGAAACGAAACTTAGTTTGAACGAGATCTAGTAAGTATTTTTAATACGTCATTAATCGTAAACCATCCAAGAACTTTTATATTATTTTTATTTTTTATTTTTTATTATTATTTTTATTTCATTTTTTTATTTTTTTTTGCTGTTGGTTTACCTCAATAAAATAAAATATTATATTACTTGCTGCTACGGAACCCTTCATGGGTGAATACGACTCGCACTTGGCCGCTTTTGAAAAAATATTTATTACCTCATCTCTCCGTTATTTATGAACGGAATTGCAAAATAAATTTAATTGACTCTATACGCTTCCAGATTGATCGCATTTTCATCAATATCTGGTTCTGATGATGGGATCCATGAGGAATTGAGAGAACTCCTCAAATATTAAAGGCACATATATAGCGATTTCGGTATTTTCAGCAACAAGTCAAGCATGTGCATTCAGAAAGTGCCATTTGGTGAAGTGGAACTGATAAAGAAGACCAGAGATGGCCATATGAACTACTCAATGATAAGTATTTCACGGGTGGCGATAAGGGTGTCTTTCCGATATCCGATTGAGCTGAAATTTGGCACACCCAATCAAGTTCCGATCCACCACCTGTCACGACTATATTCCACGATGATGACACCCACCGTGAAAAGAGGTCCATTGAGGCTCTGCCTACCCTTTCGGGGAAAGAGGCATGTGCCTATTTATGTATGTAGGTACGTGTATAATAATCTAGCAGCTGACAACTCTTATATACCTACGAATCTTATCAACAAGTTCGGGTAATCCCTTAGTCGGCTTTTACGACATCCACGGGAGGAGACGAAGGGGTGTATTCTTAGGCCAGACACACCACAGGACACACCACACTACATTTCCCCCAAAAAGGGGGAATGTTTGCTGAGGTGCCATTTACCGGTCGGTTTTGGTCTCGAATATGTTAAACACATGAATCGAATATGCAAACCTCAGTGAAAAGAGGCCCATTTGAGGCTCTGCCTACCCTTTCGGGAAAAAGGCGTGTGTCTATGTATCTATGTATGTTAAATAGCGGTTCACGGTGGTAGCTGTGAGATTACTTAGTACTTGGTAGTAGTAGAGCTTTTTTGTGAAAGAGTTCGTCCGGGGAAGTACTACCACCATACCCATTTCTGCAGCAAAGCAGTAGTGCTCGCATTGCTGTGTTCCGGTTTGAAGGGTATGGGTGCCGGTGAAATTACAGGCACACGAGACTTTTCATCTTTATGTCTTAGGGTGGCGGGCGCAGTGCAATGTCACATAGGGCGCGTCCTAGGTGGACGTGACCTATGAGGTAATGCACTGTTCATAGGCAGAGGTTACCGCTTAACATCAGGTGGGCCATCTGCTTGTACCGTCATTCAAGTAGTAGAAAAAAAAAAACTTTTCATCGTCAACATTGTATCTGATAAGGGTGCTCTGTTTGTTACCAAAATCTTCGATCTGCCTGACTCTGACAGTTGTTTATACATTTTCAGAATAGAGGCAAACCTATCAGGCAATGGGCTCTATGCATGCTCCATATAACAGGCCTCATGTCTAAGCAGGGAGTGTTTAAATACGATAAGCTCAGGACTAGAACCAACCTAGACGGTGAGTAGACTTCAGAAAAAAAAAACTGTTCACACAACATTATCTAGCCCCGAGCTAAACAGAGCTTGTGTTATGGGTACTAGATAACTGATATACTTAATACAATACATTACTTACACAGATATTTTTAACCCCCGACGCAAGAACGACGGGTGTTCTAAGTTTGACGTGTCTGCGTGTTTGTTTGTGTGCGCGTGTGTGTGTGTGTGTGTGTGTGTGTATGTGTGTGTGTGTGTGTGTGTGTGTGTGTGTCTGCCTGTGGCATCGTAGCTCCCGAATGGATGAACCGATTTCGTTTTTTTTTTTTGTTTGAAAGGTGAAATTGTCGAGTGTTCTTAGCTATGTTTGATCAAAATCGTTTCAGCCGTTTCATTGCGTTGAGGGTTTTTTAATTTTTACAAAATTAATTACTTGTATGTTTTACATAAAAATACCCAGAACACCCTGAACAAATATCTGCAGATCGCACAAATGTTTGTTCCGAGGCGGGAATTGAAACCGCAACCTCCTGCGCCGCAGGCGAAACTTCGCCCGCCGCGCCACGGAGTTCATCATAATATTACACGCTTACCTGCAATAAAAACCTCTATTGCAAGCCGCTTCCAATAGTTAATCTACACTCATATCACGAAATATAAAGGTACAGATGTTCAGCTTTGTTCGATTCTGATCTAGTGGCTTCCTTTCAACGGTAGCACGACGACACCCTAAAAGTTGTCAAGTCAAGAAAAGTTTAGATTCGGGAATTTAAATGAATGAGTTAAAAATATATTTTTCATGATACAATCTTTTATAAAATTGGTGATCCTAACCGTGTGCTGATCAAAATGAGCCTATACACGGCCACTCTACTATTATCCCTCGAGGAGTTCCGTTGTCCACCTTCCGTCTCCATCATCAGATCAGCTTGCTCTCACCATAATATTGCATTGTCATCGGAACTTGGCAGGTATTCAAAATAATTATCATCTCTATCGGTTGAGGATAACTGCTTTAAAATTCAGTTGCAAGTTTCCACCCGGACAAACATACATATGTACATATTGCAAGTTAAATAAAAGCTCGTAAAATATTTTGGCTCCAGTCAATATTGATTTTAATAGGAGGCCAATTCTCGGATTGTAGAGATTATCTCTACATTAGAGATAATGACGAAGCATGAATATCTACAAAAAATGTCACGAAAATGTCACAATAACCATCAAATCGTATATACGGTTTGAATGATTTTGGTCGACTTATGTCTATTTGTGACATCACGAGAATAGCAAATTAAGATTTTATTCGACATTCGCACTCTTTTTTCGACATAATGTCGAATTCGACGTAATCTCTAAAGCATGAGAATTGCCTAAATTCAAGGGCAATTCTAATTGTGACATTTCTTGACATTTTTTGTAGACATTCATGCTTCGACATTATCTCTAATTTAGGGATAATCGCTACAATCCGAGAACTACTCTCCATGTTCGACAGCTAGAACTGGTACCTCCAATATTCTTAGAAAAGTTATAAAAAGTTTTTGTAGCAAAATTGAATTTTGCTCCCTCTATCCTCTGTAGGCAATTTTCGTTTTTCGGATGGGCGTGATGAAAATTATTTATTTTTCCAGATTTAAAGGTCATCGATGGAATTCTCGACCTTTGCCTTAGCAAAGAAGCCATATTACCAGCTGATATAGCATGGAATTATTTAATCTGCCTTAGCAAAAGTAATTATGATAAAAAATACCCAGTTCTCGGAGTTCAGTATTACAATTATGTTACGGACCCGACCTTCAGTCCATGCTAAAGGTATTGAGCAATAAAAGCCTTGAGGTTGGTTGGTATAAAGATGAATATACATATTATTATGTAAAAGCCCAAAGTAAAGTAATGACCAACAGCAGCGAATATCGAATGGAAAAAGAAGAAAGAAAGAAAGAAAGAATATATATTTATTTGTATACATGAGCTACACAGAAACACAGAACACACTAAGGAGTAACAGATATGAAGGTACTAGGTGTAACTCAAGTAACAAAATGGCTCTGCCTCAGCATGAGTTGGTTGACAGCAAGCTAGCAACCAACACTGGTCTTCCGTCAGATCCACTTGTTGGCGTTACGGCCACTTACGGCTAACCACTCACAACGACTATACAACAACACACTTACATAAAGAAAACTAATAAGAAGAATAATAAGTACTAAAAGTAAGGTATACTCAAATTTCAAAAATATTAACAATTTTTAAAAAAGGTAAGATAGAAAATATAATAATAATTATACCAACGATAAAAAATCATGTTCCGAAAAAGGTGCTATTTTATGCTTTCAAGAATGTACGTTAAATTTACCCACCATTAACGCTAACAGAACACTTGTGTCGTGCGTAACTTAGGCCTACTGTCCGCACGCGTCATTTGACGTATGCATGTAACCTACAAATGAAGATAGGCGTATTTTGCATATTTGTTATGTCCACGCTGCTACGTGTAATAGTCATTCACGCTACAAAAAGTCTCAGTTTTCTTTCAACTAGCATCGAGAAAGCACGTCTTTTGTTGTGAAAATGTCAAGTGATGATGATGAAGTGATTATAGCATACAATTATATTATAGCGAACGCATAACGAGCGGCTGACGCGACGTTGCCGCTTCGTGGACACAGATTTCATTGTTTCTAAGCAAGATGCAAGCATTCGTCTTGCAATCGTCAATTGACGAAAGCGTGCGTATGACGTGCAGTTACGTGGACAATGGGCCTTAGACTTTCATGATCCATTTAATGGTCAAACAAAAATTTATTTAAATAGCAGTCAATGTGAATCGATGTACCTACCCAAGATTGAATGCCTCGAATTGAGTTGTTAAGTCAACAGTATAAGTAATAAATATATATAGTAAGTAATAACAAAAAGATAAGTAGGTAAATGTTTGGTTATTAATAAGTAAGTAGGTACAATGGATTGTTAAAAACAGAAAGTATATTATGTATGGTATACATGTAAGAAATATAGTTAGATACAAAGAAACATAAAGAAAGTAGGCAGAATACCGTCTTAGTTTTATAAAAAAAAAAAATAAGAAAAAAATGCGTTTGCATGTATAGCACCTTAAAGCAGAAAACTGAATTCTTATGCCCCTGTTTTCTAAACGAGCGAAGCGAGTTTTCTGATTCAACTTTGGAGAATCGGCGTTTGTAGTTACCTACCTATTGGATTATTAAAGCAACATGCGCTATAATGATATTATCTAAAAGCATTTAAAAAAACAATATTTTAATTAAATCAATTTAAAAAAAACAATATTTTGAATAAATCAGTGACATTTATAATTATCCTTACCATAAAACAATTTGTTTGATTAGTTTTCGTAATACCGCCATCTAGTGGTTCACTAGTGTACCATATTTTGAACTACCATGCAAAGTGTAACTGTGACTAATTTGAAATGTTTCGTTTACCGCTCAGTTGGCCTTGTGTTGGTTGCACAATGCTTAGTTAGCTCCCTATACATAGTATAGATGTCGCTAAAATGAAACTCGTAATGTAGGTACTAGAATCATAATTTTCTTCTAACAACCAGAGAGACCTCTACAGAATTGCAGAGACTAATAATTTAATTTTAATTAATAATTTATTTACAAACAACAACAACTAGGTAGGTACTAATAATTTATTATTTTAGGCGCAATATATAGCATTTTTAATGCTTTTTAGAAGCTGATCAGGAATATTTTAGTAGGTACCTACCTAATCCATTATCGCTTTCAATCTGGTTGGTCACATGATTGACACAATCATCGTGTGTTTACATCAGCGTGGTCTAGGATTTGCTCATATTTTGAAACGACATCTTGTTATTGTGTCCGGCCCACGAATAGAACCCTGCATCTCCTCCCGTGGATGTCATAAAAGGCGGCTAAGGGATTTCCCGGACTTGTTTGTAAGATTCGTTGGTAATAAGATTTGTCCTGTAGGTAGGTATTACTGGAAGAAAGCGTTAGCAGAGTCAGTCGTGAGAAGCAATGTCGGCGATGAGCTCACCACATGTCACGACTATTACCAGGGATGGTGCAGTGCAACCCACAGTGAAAAGGGGCCCATAAGGCTCTGCCTACCCTTTCGGGGAAAAAGGCGTGTGTTCAGGTAGGTATGAAGGTAGAATTTATAACTAGGGCGCTACAATTAGCCACAATCTAAACTACCAATCGCACTGTAGGTAGGTACTTTAGTATTATTCTGTCGTAGGGTTGTAGGTATGTATGTATACATACGAGTACATACCTACATAGGTACATAGGTACACGTACCTTTGTACCTACTATATATATACATATACCCATCGACGTAAATAAAATGAACATATACCTACCTATTGTAATGTACTACCTAAGGTATCTGACTAGCTGATGCCAAGTGCCAATTATAGTTAAATACCCACCTATATGTTGTGGGTGGGTTGTATTTAGAATAATTGTAGGTACAATACAATACTACAATACCGCGGTGTGTTCGGCCACAGAATAAATATTAGTTGGTTCGGCCTATGAATCCATCCTCCAGTAGAAGTCGAAAAGCCGACTAAGCCGGACTTGTTTGTAAGATTCATTGGTAGGTAGGTATAAGATTTGTCCTGGCTGCTAGCTTATTATGGAATGTGGTATGTATCTTATTGAAGTGGTTTTTCTTATAATAAAATACTGAACTGAACTGAACTGTTTTTATTAGAAGAAAACGTTAGCCGAGTCAGTAGTGGGAAACAACGGCGGCAATGAGCTCATCACTTGTCATATCTATTTCCCGCGATGGTGCAACCCACAGTGAAAAGAGGCCCATTTTAGGTTGTGCCTACCCTATCGCGAAAAACGCGTGTATCTATGTATGTAGGTATAGGTAGGTACCTACAATACGATGATGCTTATGATTGAGTATTTATGTTATTACGGGTTTGAATATCTTCCAAATGGTTTTATAATATACCACCACTACTACTAAGTACTGCCGCAAAGCAGTAGTGCTCGCATTGCTGTGTTCCGGTTTGAAGGGTATACGGGTGCCGGTGAAATTACAGGCACATAAGATTGTTCATCTTTATGTCTCAGAGTGGCGGGCGCAGTGTAATGCCACATAGGGTGCGTCCTAGGTGGGCGTGACCTGTGAGATAATGCACTGTTCATAGGCAGAGAGTACCTACCTACCACTTAACATCAGGTGGGCCATTTGCTTGACCCGTCATTCAAAGTAGTATACAAAAAAAACTTCTCCTGGTATGCTACTCCGAGATGCGATGGTCGCGTGGTTACCTATACCTACACCAGACGAAGTCATCACATCACCAATGAGAACTGGGACAAGCCGTCTCTGGTGCTACCAGTAGAGTGTACAGCTCTATTTGATAAAAGTATTCTAGCTATGGCACCAAGAATTTATAATAAAATGCCCGCGTCCATAAAAGGGAATGAATGTTACCATATACTTATTTAAAAGAAAATTGTGTAACTTTTTGGTTGAAAGAGCGTATTACTCCGTATAGCTAAATATTTGACAGATAATTTTAACTAGGCGTAAGTTTATTTTGACTTGTATTATCCATTTGACATATTGTTTAATAATATTTGTATACTAATTAATTTGTTAATATATTGTCTTTAGATTTTAGTAATAATTCGTAAAATAACTAAATAAGTAATGTATTGGGAATTTAATAATATATTTTAAAATGTAATTTTTGCATGCCTATAGTGGTAGAAATAGTTGGTACTTTTAAAAAAAATTATAACATCTTTGTAACACTATTTGTAGCAAATAAACAATTTGATTGATTGATTGATTGATTGTATTTTAGCACCCCGAACCCATTAGGTATGCATCCGTATTGATCCCAGAAATATATTTCTTATCTAAAACCACGACAAAAAAAATACATTCAATCAGTAACTAGTGTGATTGTTTCATTTAAATCAGGGATCCCCAAACTATTTTGGACAAGTGACCCCTTTTCCAAAATGAAATGTTACCTCAGACCCCCATGGCCAAATTACCTACTTTTAAAATAAATCCCTTTATTCATAATGGTCCGCTAACTTAAAACAGCTGCTACAGAGTGTTATTTTTCATTCTGACTTAGGTCAATAGAAGACAGAGTGAGAATTAGCAATGCTTTAAGTTAGCAGACTATTATGAATCCTATCTTTAGTTTTTTCCTATTGATACAAAATACCTAGGTACTAAGGTACCAATTGGAAAACTTCGCACTTGGTTAAGTGTGTACAGTTAAATTCATTTTTTCAACAAAATTTTACAAAATAAAAAGACATACAATTCAGTAAATATCAAGTATAATTTATAATGATTATTACAAATTAAGAACTTAAATAATCTTAAGTAGGTAGGAAATTATATTTAAAAAAGTATTAATTCGCAAAGATAAAATAAAACATTCAGTGTGATGGATGAACCTGGTGACTATCTACCAATATACACGTAACACAACATAAACAATACAGTACCTACCTACCTATCTTGAAAGTTTTAAATAAGAACTTGTGTTAATTTAATAGGGGTCGATTTTTAGACCTCGTTGACCCCCAAAATCAGTTTTCGTTTATGTCGACCCCTAGGAAACCGATATCGACCCCTAGGGGTCGATATCGACCACTTTGGGAATCCCTGATTTAAATTAACAAACAAAACAATTTCGAGTGCTACACACACGACATAACTTCAAGGAACCAACGTACCTAAATAGTTTTTTTTCTTCTGTGTAATTTATTTTGATTTTAGTTTTTAACCCCCGACGCAAAAACGACGGGGTGTTATAAGTTTGACGTGTCTGTGTGTGTGTGTGTGTGTATGTGTATGTGGCATCGTAGCTTCAGAACGGATGAAACGATTCTTTTTTTTTTGTTTTAAAGGTGAATTCGTTGGGAGTGTTCTTACCGTTTGATCAGAATCGGTTCAGCCGTTTCATTGCGTTGAGGGTTTTTTTAATTTTTACAAAACTAATTACTTATTATTTTAGTCCCCATCTTGTTTGCTTTTTTCTTGTGTTTTCTTAAATAAGCGTTTATTTCTTTCCTTCTTTCTTTCGAATATAATTTCATCCAAGTATCTGGAATTTGTTTTATACGGGTACTAACCAATTTTTAAATTCCGGTATTCCTGATATCCAGTATCCGGTAACTGGGCCACTCTTGCAGACTGCTGCTTGCCTGGTATATTGAATAAACTTTGGTTACCTGGATTATGAATACCGGATAGCAGTCGCCCCCATTTCACCGGTATCCCAGATATCCGGTAGCTGGACTACTCCTGCAGCTTGCTATACTCGCCTGACATAATATGACATAAATTTTACTGAAATCGGTTTAGGCGTTATGGCGTGATTGACTAGCAAACATCCGAAAAACCAAACATTTTACAAGCTTTTATTAAATTTGCAATGTTAGTATGTTTGTCCGGGTGGAATCTTGCAACTGAATTTTAAAGCAGTTTTCCTCAACCGATTGAGATAATATTTTGCATAATCTGTCACATTCCGATGACAATGCAATATAATGGTGTCAGCGAGCTGATCTGATGATGGAGACGGAAGGTGAACAACGGAACCCCTCGTTGGATAATAATAGACTGACCGTGTTTAGGCTCATTTTAATCAGCACACGATTACAACCACTAATTTTATAAGTTACAAGCTTTTATTTTAAATAATGTTATATATTTTTTTACCTTTAGGTACACTGTTACTGGTAGCGTGATGTCACCCAGTCTATATAGGTTCAGGCTGAAAACCAGTGTCGATATCGTCCTCGAAGTTCCGATGACATTGCAATATTATGGTGACAACGAGCTGATCTGATGATGGAGACGGAAGGTGGACAGCGGAACTCCTCAAGAGATAAACCAAAACATGCAATTAAACCTTAGTAGAATAACGCAGGTGAAACCGTAGGCGATAGGGAGTAAAACATTTTTTTTTACAAGCGCTCTTTGAGTATTTTATTTGTATTGAGTATTTTTCTCAAAATTACTCCAAACAAAGCATTGAACCAATTTTCAAACTTCGAACCTATTTAACTCAGAAGCCATTCGGACCGCCCATCACGGCTACCGGATTGGCTACCTCCTACTTTGTATGGCTATTAGCACGGAACTCTATCCATCCCTTTTACACGTACTATAATCGACCTTCTTTGGTAGTCGCCTCTCTCTCTGCCACACAGATTACTACTGTACAAATTGCAGATAGCTCAGTTTTTCTACTTGCATTTTTGTAATAAAATTTAGGGCATTCTAATACTTTCACTGATTTTCAAAACTAGATTTTATATGCTATACCCATAACAGTTATTTTCGGTTGAGATTTGGTTGGTTGATACGACGTTTCATTAGGAAGTGTTTAGGTATAATTTTTAACACAAAGTTTTTTTCGCTAAATGCCAGTGTATTTTAGTTATGGCGGTATGTTTTGTGCATTTTGAAAACATTTCCCCGTGAACTGGTGTTGGTAATTATTCGTTTATCAAGATTGCTGATAAAGGGCTTTTTACATAGTTTATTAGTGAGTGTCCATCCGTTGGTTTTATACATTAAACCTGTACCTACCTATAATAATGGAGAAATTATAGCATTTATGACTTGACTGGTTTTTATGCATTGGGTGGCATTGGTTTGCGGCTTTGTTTAGTAGGAGGTATGAATCCTACATTCATAACGATTATAATATTTATCAAAACACGCTTTTCTATAATTAGTAATCGGAACCATGAGCTAATCAAAATAATCCCTAACACTGCCAGGCTAACTAGAGCTCCGTTGTCCACCTTCCGTGTCCATCATCAGATCAGCTCGCTGTCACCATAATATTGCATTGTCCTCGAAACTTGACAGGTATGCCAAATTTCATCTCAATCGGTTGAGGAAAACTGCTTTAAAATTCAGTTGCAAAATTTAACCCGATCATGGAAACATACAAACATTGCAAATAAAAAAAACTTGTAAAATAATGCCTATTGTTTAAATTTAAATAAAAATTTTAATTAGTTTTTATTTTTTATTAATATGGATAATTTATAATCTATATATACAGTGGTGGCCATATAATTAAGAACGCTGATATAAAGGGAAGATTTTTTCCAACTAAGATGCAAAACTAATTGTATGCATTTGTTTTTATTTCTCTCGGTATCGTAAAACATTTCCATATTACCACTGTATTCATTGATACACATGATTGGCTAAAAATCAATAGGCAAACTTTTTACACTACTTTTAAACAAAGTATTCCTTATTACTGGCTGGTCACGTAATTAAGAACGCTAAGTAGTTTATACCTTTATTCAAATTTAAATAGAGAACACTCCGTCGATTTGTTACTGTTTGTATAATTTTGGCGCCATTACGTGCTCTAGAAAAAACAATGGGAAAAAATAAAAGTTGTTATAAATCTACAAGGGAAGTAATAATAAAACTTCGCCGGAAGAATTGGTCTTATAAAAAGATAGCCGACCATCTGCAATGTTCAAAAACGATGGTTTTCCACGCTGTAAAGCATTTTGCTACGTATCAAACTACTTCGAATGTTCCACGTGTACCTAAACAGAGAAAAACAACTCCTCGAGATGACCGAAACATCGTTCGTATGGCAAAACAAAATCCTTTTAAAGGGTCCAATGAGCTTAGAAAATAATATTTTGGTGAAAACAACCCTTCAGCAATCTCAGGCACGCACTATTCGAAGACGTTTGGTAGAAGAACAATTGCACGGTAGGATAGCAAGAAAGGTACCCATGTTAAAACTTTGCCACAAGCAAGCCCGGCTTGCATTTGCGAGAAAGTATGAAAACTGGACTGAGCAACAGTGGAAAAATGTACTTTTTTCTGACAAGACGAAAATAAACAGAGTATGTTCTGATGGAAAACGATATGTACGACGTCCCCCGAATACAGCATTCGACCCAAAGTACACGAAAGTTACATTAAAGCACGGTGGTGGAAATGTGAAAATTTGGGGTTGCTTTTCTGGACATGGTGCATGTAGGACCTGTAAAGTTGATAGAAGGTAACATGGATCAGTTCCAATACAAAAATATACTGGAAGAAACAATGTTACCATACGCTGAAGACGTTCTACCGGTCATTTGGACATTCCAGCATGACAATGATCCAAAGCACACTGCACGCACCGTAAAGGAATTTCTTACAGTGCAATTAGTTTCTGTCTTAGACTGGCCTGCTAACATTCCAGATCTAAACCCAATAGAGAATCTGTGGTTTGAAGTAAAGAAAAAGGTTTCAAATACAAAGTGGAAATTTAAGAGAGCTGTATGACGTTTTTCTAGAAGAATGGAACTCTATTTCTCTTGCGAATTGTTAAAAATGAATAGAGTCAATGCCTCGCCGGTGTAAAGATGTAATTAAAAGCCGTGGATATGCTATTAACTATTAATTTTAGTTAAATATTTATTAAATTTCTTTTTATGTTTCCTGTGCTACATAATATTGTGATTTTTTAAATCTAAGTGTCATACAAAACAATTCCCGAGCAGTTAAATAAATCGTTCTTAATTATTTGTCCAGTTTCAGTACTATTTGAATGTGTAACTTTGATAAAATCAATAAAATGTGCAAAAAATAGTTAGCGATTTCATACTTTATTCTTAAGTCAGGTTGCTCTATTAATGTGACTATTATACAACATAACTAGTTGCTTCTCAGAAGGTACACATCTCTGTGTATGATACGATTTAAATAAAAAACTTCTAGAACTTCAAATCGTTCTTAATTATATGACCACAACTGTATAAAACAAAGTCGTGTTAGTTACACCACTTATAACTCAAGAACGGGTGAACCGATTTGGCTGAAAATTGGTGGGGAAGTAGCTTAGAACCAGGAGATTGACATAGGGGGGAGGAGTAGGAGGAGGGGGGGGGGGGGGGTCACCGGGGGCTACCCGTGCGAAGCCGGGGCGAGTCGCTAGTACTTAATAATAGCAAGTACAATTATTGAAAAAAAAAACCAGCTGAAATTTTGCGTCAATAATTTTGGTAGGATACCCAGTGTCACTCTCCTAATCAAAGCTCTCACAATTCAGACGAATCTAACGACACCGTGAAGATAAAATCTATCAAGCCGAGTGACAGACAACAGACACACAGAAATAGGTAAGTGCTACCGAAATATTATACATACATACCTGCATGCATACATTCACCCGAAAAAAAAACACGTTCGGCATTATAATATTCATTTTATTTATCTAATTGTTGACCCAAAAATCACGTCCACCTAGGACGCACCCTATGTGGCATTGCACTGCGCCCGCCACCCTGAGACATAAAGATGAAAAGTCTCATGTGCCTGTAATTTTAACGGCACCCATACCCTTCAAACCGGAACACAGCAATGCGAACACTACTGCTTTGCGGCAGCAATAGGTATGGTGGTAGTACTTCCCCGGACGAACTGTTTCACAAAAAAGCTCTACTACTACTAAAAATAATTGTATGAAGATTTCTGTCTGGTGTCTTAGTTTGTTCTCGCAACTTGTTTAGACGTCTCAATCGACAATTTAATTTCAATTTGAACGTAACCTTTACATAAAATGTCCGATTACTGTTATTAATGAGACCTATGTATGAGAATGCAATAACAAATTACAATATGGCATGCGTTATTAACATTAACTTGTTCAGTTGTTCTGCTTGCTCGGGCCCCAAACGGCTGCTTGCTTAGAAAACGGTGAAGTGTGCGTTCTAACAATCTAACTAGGTTCCGCACATTAAGTTTTTTTATTGTTTTATATAACACTAGAGACTCGTCCCAGCTCCGCACGGGTAGTTACAGGATGAAAAACAACCCCCCTCCTCCTATCCCCCTCCTGTTAGCCTATGTCACTCAAGGTGAATGCAGCTTTCCAATGGTGAACGAATTTTTGAAATCGGCACAGGTGTTCTTGCGTTTATTCATTACAAACATACACACACACAAAAATACAAATCTTTCCTCATTATCATTATTAGTGTAGATTGATAGACATTTTTGTTTGACCACGATCTCACTTGTTGGTAAGTGACGATATGACCACAGATTACTTAATAGTAACTTCGTAAATATGACCGAAGATAATTGTTAATGCTTGTCTCATACTTGTCACTTTTGACACTTTTGGTATTCTACTAACTTCAAAGCTTTTTTAATTGCATCATAATGGGGAGACACACTGCTTATTTATCACGCTAGGTGGCGCATAATCGCTGGTGTTGTTTCATAGCCAAACAAAGGTCTATAAATGTAAAAAAAAACTGTCCAAAGTGTCAAATATCAAGGGATAATTTGAGTAAATAAACATTTAATAATAGTCTGGTATAAAACATGCCTCTGTGTAGTGCATTTCAGTGTAAAAATAAAGGTACAACCGTTTCCCTTCTGATGAGAAAAAAACAAGACCACTAATGACAAGCACCAGCGATGGTGGCGCCATCTGAGATTAGTTTTGACTGTGGCTCCCCATTGTGAGCATTTAAAACAATCGTAAAAGCTTTCTTCGTAAAAATTCGTAAAATCATATATTTAGCAGGCTACCATTTTTAATCACAATTCTTATTGAATTGTAATTGCATAGTATTAAATAGTAGAATGGGGTTCAAAAAACCTAACGATTTTGCTAACGCTCGATTTCAACCCAAAACTACTTTTTTTTTTGTTAACCTATTGTGTCCCACTGCTGGGCAAAGGTCTCCCCCAAAATTTTCCAGTCATCCCGGTCTTTGGCAGGGTCCCACCAGTCCTTCTCGTAAGCTTCTAGATCGTCCCGCCAACGCCTTTTCGGCCGGCCCCGTCGTCGCCTTCCGTCTTCAGGCCACCAAGGTGCAAGGTGCATCCGACTTACGTGGTAGCCCATTCCCACTTGAGGTACTATGGGACACATAGTACCTCAAGTATTAGACACCGAATCTTAGGATAGCAACACATAGTGTTCAGTACCAGGCCATCAAGCTGTACAATGACTTGCCTATTAGCTTCAAATCCATCTACAGCACACATAAGTTTAAAATAATCTGAAGGAATTCTTGTTGAAAAGGTGCTACTACTCTGTACGTGAATTTTATAATGATAAACCCTCATGTTTTTTTATTTTTTTGGTAATTCTATTGGTATCTGATTCTTTTTTAATTTGTCATTTTCTCTTTTATGTTGATACTACTATTTTGACTAGGTAGGTACTATTTATAATTTTATCTGATGTTGTATTTTGCACAGAAGCCATTACCTATAAGCTAAAAAGATGTTGTATTTTTAACTTGTACCTATCGGACCCAAGTAGATGTATATGATTATTTTGTACTTTATTCCTATATTATGTTACTATGTTCCGACACAATTTTACATTGTTTGCGAAATAAATGAAATGAAATAAATGAAATGAAATGAATGACACACAACTACTGTGGGACATAAAATAAAAATCGACTTCAATTTAAAAAAAAACTCAAACGTTTTGTCCTGCTGTCTACGGAACCCCACGAGCAGCCCGTAAACCGTTGTAAATCGAAGATTTTCTCCATATACAAAAAACTACAACAACAAGCACGCGCACTCAATACTAGGAATCATAATGAATCAGATTTGCATACTGGCTCATTATAAATCATTATTAGACATATCGCGATCCTTATCTGGATATTTTGCGATTGGCGTTCCAATCCGACAGTTAGAAACGCTTATCGTTAGAGATTACTACTGTCTCTTTGTCTTGGGAATTTTGAGTTTCGTTGTTTTAGGAGAAACTTGGTCCCAAACATCATCATCATCAACCTGTATATACACAAACACTTCTGGACGCGGCCCGTTGGTTGCAGTGAATATAAGATAAGGTAAGATAAGATATTTTTATTTGCCAGAACATTGTATCATAGGACGAGCAGGCGCGCGGCTCGGTACCATCCTTACCTCATTAGTATACCTTCTATTATAATAAATAATAAAATAATAAATACTACTGGATAGTTCACAAAACATTATCTAGCCCCAAGCTAAGCTGAGCTTGTGTTATGGGTACTAGACAACTGATATACTTAGGTAATACAATATATTATTAGATAGATATATATTTGTTATTGCATGTAGAATATTTGTTCAGGGTGACAAATATCTGCAGAACGCACAAATGTTTGTTCCGAGGCGGGAATCAAACTCGCAACCTCCTGCGTCGCAGGCGAACATTCGCCCGCCGCGCCACAGAAGTCGTCAAAACGTTTCATACTATTCGTATTCGTACTAAACGTTTTAGTTCTACCTTTATAATGCGAACTGCTAAGGAGTGGAAAACACGACGGTAGCTTCTGTCTTTCCTGAAAACTATAATCTGGGTCTCTTCAAGGCTAGAGTGAATAGGTGCCTTCTAGACCTTTGTGCTCCATCTTCGGCCACATCGTCACTTACCAACAGGTGAGATCGTGTCAAGCAAACGTCTATCAATATTAAAAACAAACAAGGTCTTAAACTAGATGAAGTTCACTTGTGTTCTACCTCATTTCAGGCATCGCACCGTATGTGGCATTGCACTGCGCCCGCCACTCAAAACAATGTTGAGGTTTTGAGCTGCTACGCCACGCATAAATGCTACCCGGAAATGTACCTATAGGTATTGTGAACATATTTTTTATATATTTTTGTATACTACTTGAATGACGGAACAAGCAGATGGCCCACCTGATGTTAAGCGGTAACCTTTGCCGATGAACAGTGCATTCACACATAGGTCACGTCCACCTAGGACGCGCCCTATGTGGCAATGCACTGCGCTCGCCACCATGGGACATAAAGATGAAAAGTCTCATGTGCCTGTAATTTCACCGGCTACCATACCCTACAAACCGGAACACATCAATGCGAGCACTACTGCTTTGCGGCAGAAGTATAGGTATGGTGGTAGTATGTAGTCCCCGGACGAACTCTTTTACAAAAAAGCTCTACTTCTACTGAGTTGATTCATATTGATCACTCAAGAGCTCATCTCATAATAAGATAATAGTCGGTTCACTTTGACTATTTGACATCCGACATAGCTCTTATAAACCAATGTACAAGACCTCACTCTTCCTTTTCCCAGACCGTAAAATGTATCAGTTACAATTTTTTCTTACAGTTTAAGGGGTCTTGTTTAAATGGTTATTTAGTTTAATTTTACTAAATGAGTGGGACGAATCGTTCAGTGCGGCGCGTTTGATGTGAGAAGCGGCAATAATAAAGGGCTTTGTAATTGTTTTTTGGGTTCAGCTTGTTTCCGTTTGTGGTTCTGTATCTTTTTTGCCTAAATTTTTGTTTAGATACCTGCCTACGAGTCACACTGTGGGTCCTTGGGGTGGTTAAGATACCTGCCTACGAGTCACACTGTGGGTCCTTGGGGTGGTTAAGATACCTGCCTACGAGTCACACTGTGGGTCCTTGGGGTGGTTAAGATACCTGCCTACGAGTCACACTGTGGGTCCTTGGGGTGGTTAAGTTGGAAACCCTTAAGCTCTTATTAATAAAAATCACCTACTACTAGCTTAATCCGAATCTACTCTTAGACTAGTTAATCCTAGCCTAACCGAGTATTAACTTCAAAAATACAATGCTATTAATTAATAAACATGGAGTAACCTCGGACTAGCAATACATTCCTTATGCCGGTAGTAACACGTGCATTATAGGAACACTGTTATTTAAAAGTAAAATGAGTGAGTCAAACACTGAATGATGATGACGTTATGACAGTGACAGGCAATATTTCGAGTTTGATTGACAGGTTGACATTAGTTTTTTTTTCTTCAGTTAAGTGTGAATCAATTTGTATTGCATAATCACGTACGATTCTCCCTTTAAACCGTACCTTTATCTTTCCTCAAACTCCCAGCACTTCTTTGGTTTTATGTCAAGTTAATCACCTGTCATTGGCAAACTCTTGTGGCACCACTACCGGTCCGCTGAACACGCCAAAAAAAAGAAGAAGAAGAAGACATCTGACTGATCTGTACCTTGTATTGTAGCAGCTGTTGGCGCGTTGTTTGTTTTTGTTGTTTGTGGCGTACAGTCTTTACTTTTATCTGGTATTTTTCGGTTAATTAATTCCACTATAAACCATGAACCCAAAACGCAGTCGCTTAATTAACTGAGATGTAGAGGAAAAGGGAAGTTATTTCTATTAGTCATTCTATACATATAATTTTAATATCGTGGTATTTTTGATAAGTCTGTATGATTTTGTTAATTATTTCAGCTATAACTTCGCAGTATTCTAAAGGACTACGTTCATATAATAGAGGACAAATCTCTTAACAGAAATACCAATAAAAATAAAACAAAAGCGTGGGAGGAAGTCCACAACAAGTAAGTTAAAGTTGCCCATGACTTCATCCGCGTGGACATTATAAAAGGTGTAGGTACTGTGCTGTGTATTATACTAATAATAAAAGTACAAATTTACCTATGGTTTACACGATAAAATCCTACTGCTTCCAAACAATTTTAATATCTTTTTTACATACCTGAACTTTACTGAGTTAGTGACAGAATTTAGGGGGATCAACATCATAAAACTTATCAAGGCCTTCTAAAGAACCTACAATTATCAAATAAGTACAATTATTTTATGATTTACTAAGGTTGTTGTCATTTTCAGGAGCTTGACTACGTGAGCAATATCTTAAGCCATTCGAAAAAGTTAAAAGATGAAGAGCACAAGAGACGTATGGAGATGGCAGAAGATGAACACAAACGTGAAAATTAATGAAGGAAAATTAAAATGTGTCATTATAGAACAACAAATTTTAGAATTAAGAAAGGTGCGTGAAGTTATACTGAATATATACTGACCGACTGACTTATTTTGCATTTTATTAATTTTATTGTATAAGTATTACTTTACTTACTAAATGTTTTTCTCATTTTTATTTCACTGTTTAATTTATTTCAATAGTTACTCTAAATAGCCCCAATCAAAGCAGATAGCTCGCTGGCCTAGTGGCTAAGACGTGCACATTGTGTCCCAACGGTACAGGTTCGAAGCCCAGGTATGCACCAATGACATTAATGTTTAAGTAAGTACATTTGTACATTAGTAGCAACGGCTAATCTAGTGGTGAAGGAAAGCATCGTGAGGAAACCTGCACACAAATTGAAAGGAATTCTAAGTTGTGTGTGAAGTCACCAACCCGCACTGGACCTGCATGGTGACTATAGCCCATCCACCCTCATATAGAGGGTAGGCCTATGCCCCAGCAGTGAGGACGTATATAGTCTATTGATTGATTGATTGATAGCAGATCAATAGTGTAACTGTGTATGTAGTGCTCCGATAGCTCTAATGTGAGTATACTGCTCATACTTAATACTTGTGGTATTAAATATAGTTCACGCCAATTTTCCAAATAGCGATTCCTAAGTCTAGTCTCTTCTCATGCTGTGTGATCTTGAAAGGATAAATAAACAAACCAGAAATGATTGCAAGCAGTTTCTGTATTTGTTAATTAAACTAAAAATGTTGATTAATAAATGCTGCCCGTGCCACATTCCCTCTAAGAGAAGCATCTATTGCGTGTGTCACTGCTACATTTCAATCACCTCGTACTTCAACATCCTCAAGCAGGTCTTGCCTGTGCATTGCGATATTGTGCAATATTGCTAATGTGACAATATATAGTTTGGTGTTCTCTAATTTTGTAGTAATTCCGCACACCAAAGACTGAAATCTTTGTTTCCATACTCCGAAGCAACATTCCACTGAGTTACGGGTTCTTATGTGTGCCCGGTTATACATTTCTTCTTTTTGTGAATTTGGATTCAAGACACAAGTGAATAAATAAGGAGTACAGGCATAACATGAATCTCCTAGTAGTCTACCTTTGAATTTGGACTATTCAAATCTTTGTTTCAAGCTGCGTTCATTGAATATTCTCGAGTCATGGGTGCTGCCTCTCCAATGTGCTACTATATCCATGATTTCTAAAGTAGCATTTGTCACAGCCTGAAATAAATTATATGAAGACATGAATAGTGCTCTCACTCAAAAGGATAAATAATTGATAACTTCATAATACTTAGATACGGTTGGGAGAGGTACCCATAAAACTTACTTGTTTGTACATTTATTGAGCTGTATCCTTTCTGTTTATATACCCACTTTCGGGATTCGAATATGTGTACAGTCAATAGCTCCAGTCACTTGTCTAAATCCACATATTGAATGAAATCCCGCAATGATATTGTTCTGCTCTGTATCATGTTGTGGCATTTTAATCCACTGAGCTCTCTGTGCCACTAGTGCCAAAGCACCTTGCTTGCAAACAAGTGATACTGTTGGCTGACTCATTCCATTTAGATCTCCTGCATCATCTTGAATCTGTTGAAATAAAACATATTAATACAAATTAAAATACATCTAGGTAGGTAGGTAAAACCGTTGCTATTGGATGATGTCCTATAAAAAATAATTAGTTAATAGTTTTATAAAAGAACTTACCTCCCCACGGGCCCATGTTATTATCGCAATCAAAACTTTCAGGTGGGATGGTATAAACCTCTTGCATCACCAGCTAAATGATTTTTCACCATCTCAATGGCGGAAAAGGCAGTAGATTGTGAAAATCTGTACTTTGATTAAAAATCAGTTTCTTGAAGATCTTCCAACGGATTTTTACGACTAATGTAAATTTTCACTTGCCTCATTAATGGAATGTGGTTTCGAAGCTCATTCAGTTCTTCTATCACCCTCAAATCATCGACATAATAATCTTCCATCATATTAGCACAATAAATAAACAAACAACCCAACCACTAAAGAAAATTACTCAGATTAGCTTAGGTTATGAAGATGAAGATGTCAAAAATCAGGATAGTCTCAAAGATTTCAATATCGAATTCGAATCTTTGGATAGTCTATGCTTAGTCTGTCGCTATACTAGGTTGCGGCTGGGAGTAACTTTTAGTCCAAGAGTAGATGCGGATTAGCTTACTTCCTCCTTACTCTTTATTTATTAATACCGAATTTGTCTACTATTGACTTAATACTTGGAGTAAAGTTAATCACACTTTAGTCTGAGTTTATTAAAAAGAGCTTTAATGTAAGTAAGAAAGTCTTTAAAATATTGAGAATTACACGATGAAACCCACGGTGCAAAGAAGCCTATTGTTAAAGATTCGTTTAAAACTAGATGGCGCTGCTAAATAATGTCAAATGCTACATCGCGCTATCGATGCGTTTTGGTGTTTAAAATATAGTCTCAGCGAGGATCTCACAGGACAATAAGTAAATCAGTGTATATATATCTATCTATTTTTGTGGCCTTCTCTTTAGAGAAAAAAGGCGTATTTACTTTAATTTCTTATTTCAAATTGACATTCTTTTTTAAGTTTAAGTTTAAGTTGTTTAGCAATTGACGGATATATCGGTGAACATATATTTAAAAAAACATACAGACAGACAGACGAACATAGAACTTCCACCTTATCTAAAGTCGGTAACAGTCGGTTAAAATTTCTAATTTCAAATTGACATTCTTTTTTAAGTTTAAGTTAAGTTTAACGAACATAGAACTTCCTCCTTATCTAAAGTCGGTAACAGTCGGTTAAAATTTCTAATTTCAAATTGACATTCTTTTTTAAGTTTACCGATATATCCGTCAATTGCTAAACAATTTGAATAAAAACTTTCTTTGTTTGAATGGGTAATTGGGTATACTGCCGAGGTGGTCCCATAGGCACAAAGTCATGATCTGACGATGGAATCTCAGATAAATCAAGGGAAATCTTCAAAAATGTATTGCAACGGAACTCCTTTGTGGATAAATTAAAAAAGTAATTACATTTATTTACAGAAAGAATAATACAAGGTATGTACAAAATACATATGAAACAGTTGTGCTACCTAAAGACCGCGATCTAACTGTACTAATATTTATTCTGTGCTAAAGGTAAGTAGCTCAACTGATCCAAATCACTACCAGATGGAAGCGTCCCTTAGATGCTGGCTGCATTGCCAGTATTTAATTTTGTAAAAATTAAAAAACTCACAACGCAATGAAACGCCTGAACCGATTTTGATCAAACATAACTAAGAAATTTAACGACAAATTCAACTCTCAAAACAAAAAGGTCGTCCGTTCGGGAGCTACGATGCCACAGACAGACACAAACACACAGACACACACACACACACTCAGACACGTCAAACGCAAAAACGACAAGGTGTTATAAACACCCTGTCGTTTTTGCGTCGGATCGGGGGTTAAAAATAGTAGACGCTCATTTTGATCATTTCACAGATTAGTCAGTAAGTTGTTTTTTTTTTTGAAAAAAATATTTGCAACAAAATTATTATTTCGACTCGCAAAAACAGTTTAATCAGTCAGGCACTTCAATAATGTGCAAAATTATTGCCAAAATTATCGAAAATTATCGCACAATCGAAACTTAGCATTTATAATTGAATTGCAAATATCTTTATCAGTAATCGAGGCAAGCTGACAATGCCGCAATTTTTTTCTTCGATTATAGTGACACGGAAGGGGCGGTGCCTTCTCAATACACGATTGTTGTTTAGATGTAAGGTGTAGAGCTGTAATAAATAAAAGCTCATCAGACAAAGTTCGGAAAATCGAAATTAACGGTATGTTGTACCATAAAATAGTAGGTCTTTTTTTCTTCAAAAACGACAACAATTATTTACATGAACACTTATTTACATTTATTTAAGGAAATAATAATAATAAAATAATAGGAATTCGCCCATTATTTAAGATAAACGGCATCATTTTTATATTATTTAATATTTAACCCCCGACGCAAAAACAACGGGGTGTTTTATAAGTTTGACGTGTCTGTGTGTGCGTCTGCATGTGTTAGCGTGTGTTTCTGTGTGTGTGTCTGTGTGTGTGTCTGTCTGTGCCATCGTAGCTCCCGAACGGATGAACCGCTTTTTTTTGAAAGTTTAATTAGCCGGGAGTGTTCTTAGCTATGTTTGATCAGAATCGGTTCAACCGTTTCATTGCGTTGAGGATTTTGTTAATTTTTACAAAATTAATTACTTGTAGATATAGTGTTTTCTTGAGTTATATCTGGTATTATTGGTATTTTTGTCCTCAAAAAAAGAAAAGATGAATATGAATAAAAGAATTTGCGAAGACTTTTGCAATAAAATAAAATAAAAACAAGTTATAATAGATATAGTACAATTTCTTATAATAAGGTTGAGCTTGAAAAACCGATTGATTTCTATCGTTTTTTTACAACAAGCCTTGAATCTGCTTAGGAGTTATTACTACTGACATTTGTAATTGAAATAGGGTTATCATGTAAAGGTTATAGTTGATTATTTAAACCATTTCCAATTGAAGTTTATCTTGATAATAGCTCGTTAAGCTTCTATGTACAGTATTTTACATTGTTAAAGATAAAGTAGATCAAAGAGCGCTGCAAAAAAGTTCTGCAGCGCTTACTTAATTACTTATTTAAAATAATGATGAAATATAATTAATCTACATTTTACACTAATATTATAAACTAGCAGCACCCCGCGGTATTACCCGCATAGGTCTCGATCCCGTGGGAATATCGGGATAAAAATGTTCCCAGTGTTATTCAGGGAGTCAAGGTACCTATCTCCATTCCAAATTTCTGGAAAAAAAAAACTTTTCTGCGTGAAAAAGAAACAAACACACGCAAACACTCACAAACCTTTTGCATTTATAATATACTAGCGACTCGTCCCGACTTCGCACGGGTAGTTTCAGATGAAAAACAGTCCCCCCCCCCTCGTATCCCCCCCTCCCTGGTAGCCTATGTCACTCAGGGAGAACGTAGCTTTCCAATGGTGAAATAATTTTTTAAATCGGCCCAGTACTTTTTGAGCCTATTCATTACAAACATACAAACATACAAAAATAGGTACAAATCTTTCCTCTTTATAATATTATATAGTAATAGTATAGTATAGATATAGATTAGTAGCATAGGACCATTTGTTTGTTTGTACAATCAATCCTTCTATAATAAAAAAGCTACAATAGCCAACTAAATTTAAAAAGCGTTAAAATATCGAATGGGCGGATTCTAGGAAGAAAACAATAGCTGCAAGAAAGTGACAGAGCTGTTGCTCACTTGAACCCGGGAAGAGATAAGGTATAGATTTCTGCCGCTCAGAAGTAACTGATGTAAGCGATAAATGATAAAACTTCGTTTTGCTTCTAAAGTAGCAAATATAAAAATAAATCATCAGAAGGCTGTCGCTGCAGCAAAAAATTGGCACATTGCTAAAATAGGGGATAAATTGGCTAGCTACCCATCGGGCAGTCGTGCCTTTTGGTCCCTGGCAAAAGCGGCTGAAGGTAACTTCTGTAAATCCACACTTCCTGCTTTACGTAAACCAGATGATTCCCTAGCCCATAGCGCAAAAGAGAAAGCAGACCTCCTTGTTACTCTTTTTGCTTCAAACTCAACTCTCGACGCCAAAGACAAACTGCCTCCTTGCGAGAGTTCCATGGCAGAAATATGTATCACACAGAAAAAGGTAAGGAAAGAGCTTTTATCTCTGGACGTTCGAAAGTCCAGTGGGCCTGATGGAATTCCGGCAGTAGTTTTGAAAGCATGTGCTCCTGAGCTAACTCCTGTACTCACACAACTGTTCACCCTCTCCTATTCCACTGGTATAGTGCCTTCATCGTGGAAAATTGCCTTGGTTCACCCTGTTCCAAAAAAAGGTGATCGAACGGACCCGGCAAACTATAGGCCTATTGCGATTACCTCACTTCTTTCCAAGGTGATGGAGCGAGTGTTAAATTCTCAGCTTCTTGGGTACCTGGAGGAGCACCAGTTGATCAGTGACCGCCAATACGGTTTTCGCCATGGCAGGTCTGCTGGTGATCTTATTGTTAACCTAACGCACCAGTGGTCTGAAGCAATTGAGAGCAGAGGTGAAGCGTTAGTTGTCAGCCTCGATATCGCTAAAGCATTTGACCGGGTCTGGCACAGGGCCTTGCTTTCGAAGCTACCGTCCTATGGCCTTCCAGAGGGACTGTGCAAATGGATCTTGGTATTTCTATCTGAACGGAAAATTAAGGCCGTTGTCGACGGGGTGTGTTCCGAGGTCGTGGCTATCAATGCGGGTGTCCCACAGGGTTCTGTGCTCTCGCCGACGTTGTTCATCCTGCATATCAACGACCTACTGAACATTAATAACATGCACTGCTATGCGGATGACAGCACTTGCGATGCTCAATATGCAGGCCGTGCGAGTGATTCTCGAGCAGAGGTGGATGCACACCGAGACATGCTGGTATCCGAAGTTGAGTGCTCACTCAAAGGCGCCATTTGTTGTTGCCCCGCAATTTCAGGGTATTACCCTTCCCATTTCTAATAGTCTCTCGATCCTGGGTGTCGATATTTCGAGCGAAGTACAGTTCAGGGGTCATTTAGAGAGCAAAACTGCTCTTGCCTCCAAAAAACTCGGTGTACTCAACAGATCCAAGCGGTACTTCACACCGGAGCAACGATTTACGCTTTACAAAGCGCAAGTCCGGCCCCACTTGGAGTACTGCTCTCACATCTGGAATGGTGCACCGAAGTACCAACTGCAACCTCTGGACTCCCTGCAACGCAGAGCTGTTAGGATTGTCGACGCGCCCAAAGTTACCAGTGATCTAGAGCCGTTGAGCGTGCGCCGAGATATTGGCGCGTTTAGCGTCTTTTATAAGATTTTTAACGGGGAATGCTCTGAGGAGCTGTTTGAGCTAATCCCAGCTTCGCACTTTTATAACCGCACATCCCGCCATCGTGAGCGAGCTCACCCGCACATTTTGGATGCATGGAGGTCTCGCACAGTGCGTTTCACGCGCTCGTTTCTCCCGCGTACCTGCAGGGCGTGGAATGAGCTCCCGTTGGATGTCTTCCCACAGGGCTACAATATGGGTAAATTCAAGAGAAATATCAATAGGGTTCTTAATGGTAGACAGCGCGTTTGCAATACCGTGGGTGTTGCAGATGTCCATAGGCGGCGGTGACTGCTTTACATCAGGCGGGCCGTCTGCTAGTTTGCCACCTTATTACATAAAAAAAAAAAAAAGTCTGTATGATTTTGTTAATTATTTCAGCTATAACTTCGCAGTATTCTAAAGGACTACGTTCATATAATAGAGGACAAATCTCTTAACACAAATACCAATAAAAATCAAACAAAAGCGTGGGAGGAAGTCCACAAAAAGTAAGTTAAAGTTGCCCATGACTTCATCTGCGTGGACATTATAAAAGGTGTACTTTGCTGTGTATTATACTAATAATAAAAGTCAAAATTTACCTATGGTTTACACGATAAAATCCTGCTGCGTCCGAACAATTTTAATATCTTTTTTACTTACCTGAACTTTACTAAGTTAGTGACAGAATTTAGGGGGATCAACATCATAAAACGTATCAAGGCCTTCTAAAGAACCTACAATCATCAAATAAGTACAATTATTTTATGATTTACTAAGGTTGTTGTCATTTTCAGGACCTTGACTACGTGAGCAATATCTTAAGCCATTCGAAAAAGTTAAAAGATGAAGAGCACAAGAGACGTATGGAGATGGCAGAAGATGAACACAAACGTGAAAATTAATGAAGGAAAATTAAAATGTGTCATTATAGAAAAACAAATTTTAGAATTAAGAAAGGTGCGTGAAGTTATACTGAATATATACTGACCGACTGACTTATTTTGCATTTTATTATTTTATTGTATAAGTATTACTTTACTTAGTAAATGTTTTTCTCATTTTTATTTCACTGTTTAATTTATTTCAATAGTTACTCTAAATAGCCCCAATCAAAGCAGATAGTTCGCTGGCCTAGTGGCTAAGACGTGCACATTGTGTCCCAACGGTACAGGTTCGAAGCCCAGGCATGCACCAATGACATTAATGTTTAAGTAAGTACATTTTTACATTAGTAGCAACGGCTAATCTAGTGGTGAAGGAAAGCATCGTGAGGAAACCTGCACACAAATTGAAAGGAATTCTAAGTTGTGTGTGAAGTCACCAACCCGCACTGGACCTGCATGGTGACTATAGCCCATCCACCCTCATATAGAGGGTAGGCCTATGCCCCAGCAGTGAGGACGTATATAGGCTATTGATTGATTGATTGATAGCAGATCAATAGTGTAACTGTGTATGTAGTGCTCCGATAGCTCTAATGTGAGTATACCGCTTATACTTAATACTTGTGGTATTAAATATAGTTCACGCTAATTTTCCAAATAGCGATTCCTAAGTCTAGTCTCTTCTCATGCTGTGTGATCTTGAAAGGATAAATAAACAAACCAGAAATGATTGCAAGCAGTTTCTGTATTTGTTAAACTAAAAATGTTGATTAATAAATGCTGCCCGTGCCACATTCCCTCTAAGAGAAGCATCTATTGCGTGTGTCACTGCTACATTTCAATCACCTCGTACTTCAACATCCTCAAGCAGGTCTTGCCTGTGCATTGCGATATTGTGCAATACTGCTAATGTGACAATATATAGTTTGGTGTTCTCTAATTTTGTAGTAATTCCGCACACCAAAGACTGAAATCTTTGTTTCCATACTCCGAAGCAACATTCCACTGAGTTACGGGTTCTTATGTGTGCCCGGTTATACATTTCTTCTTTTTGTGAATTTGGATTCAAGACACAAGTGAATAAATAAGGAGTACAGGCATAACATGAATCTCCTGGTAGTCTACCTTTGAATTCGGACTATTCAAATCTTTGTTTCAAGCTGCGTTCATTAAATATTCTCGAGTCATGGGTGCTGCCTCTCCAATGTGCTACTATATCCATGATTTCTAAAGTAGCATTTGTCACAGCCTGAAATAAATTATATGAAGACATGAATAGTGCTCTCACTCAAAAGGATAAATAATTGATAACTTCATAATACTTAGATACGGTTGGGAGAGGTACCCATAAAACTTACTTGTTTGTACATTTATTGAGCTGTATCCTTTCTGTTTATATACCCACTTTCGGGATTCAATATGTGTACAGTAAATAGCTCCAGTCACTTGTCTAAATCCACATATTGAATGAAATCCCGCAATGATATTGTTCTGCTCTGTATCATGTTGTGGCATTTTAATCCACTGAGCTCTCTGTGCCACTAGCGCCAAAGCACCTTGCTTGCAAACAAGTGATACTGTTGGCTGACTCATTCCATTTAGATCTCCTGCATCATCTTGAATCTGTTGAAATAAAACATATTAATACAAATTAAAATACATCTAGGTAGGTAGGTAAAACCGTTGCTATTGGATGATGTCCTATAAAAAATAATTAGTTAATAGTTTTATAAAAGAACTTACCTCCCCACGGGCCCATGTTCGTATCGCAGTCAAAACTTTCAGGTGGGATGGTATAAATCCACCTCTTGCATCACCAGCTAAATGGTTTTTCACCATCTCAATGGCGGAAAAGGCAGTAGATCGTGAAAATCTGTACTTTGATTAAAAATCAGTTTCTTGAAGATCTTCCAACGGATTTTTACGACTACTGTAAATTTTCACTTGCCTCATTAATGGAATGTGGTTTCGAAGCTGATTCAGTTCGTCTATCACCCTCAAATCATCGACATAATAATCTTCCATCATATTAGCACAATAAATAAACAAACAACCCAACCACTAAAGAAAATTACTCAGATTAGCTTAGGTTATGAAGATGAAGATGTCAAAAATCAGGATAGTCTCAAAGATTTCAATATCGAAATTCGAATCTTTGGATAGTCTATGCTTAGTCTGTCGCTATACTAGGTTGCGGCTGGGAGTAACTTTTAGTCCAAGAGTAGATGCGGATTAGCTTACTTCCTCCTTACTCTTTATTTATTAATACCGAATTTGTCTACTATTGACTTAATACATGGAGTAAAGTTAATCACACTTTAGTCTGAGTTTATTAAAAAGAGCTTTAATGTAAGTAAGAAAGTCTTTAAAATATTGAGAATTACACGATGGTGAAACCCACGGTGCAAAGATTCGTTTAAAACTAGATGGCGCTGCTAAATAATGTCAAATGCTACATCGCGCTATCGATGCGTTTTGGTGTTTAAAATATAGTCTCAGCGAGGATCTCACAGGACAACAAGTAAAATACAGTGTATTTGTATCTCTTTTTGTGGCCTTCTCTTTAGAGAAAAAAGGCGTATATACTTTAATATCAAATTTCAAATTGACATTCTTTTTTAAAGTTTAACCGACTGTTACCGACTTTAGTTAAGAGGAGGAAGTTCTATGTTCGTCTGTCTGTCTGTATGTTTTTTTAAATATATGTTCACCGATATATCCGTCAATTGCTAAACAATTTGAATAAAAACTTTCTTTGTTTGAATGGGTAATTGGGTATACTGCCGAGGTGGTCCCATAGGCACAAAGTCATGATCTGACGATGGAATCTCAGATAAATCAAGGGAAATCTTCAAAAATGTATTGCAACGGAACTCCTTTATGGATAAATTAAAAAAGTAATTACATTTATTTACAGAAAGAATAATACATGGTATGTACAAAATACATATGAAACAGTTGTGCTACCTAAAGACCGCGATCTAACTGTACTAATATTTATTCTGTGCTAAAGGTAAGTACCTAGCTCAACTGATCCAAATCACTACCAGATGGAAGCGTCCCTTAGATGCTGGCTGCATTGCCAGTAATTAATTTTGTAAAAATTAAAAAACTCACAACGCAATGAAACGCCTGAACCGATTTTGATCAAACATAACTAAGAAATTTAACGACAAATTCAACTCTCAAAACAAAAAGGTCGTCCGTTCGGGAGCTACGATGCCACAGACAGACACAAACACACAGACACACACACACACTCAGACACGTCAAACGCAAAAACGACAGGGTGTTATAAACACCCTGTCGTTTTTGCGTCGGATCGGGGGTTAAAAATAGTAGACGCTCATTTTGATCATTTCACAGATTAGTCAGTAAGTTGTTTTTTTTATTGAAAAAAATATTTGCAACAAAATTATTATTTCGACTCGCAAAAACAGTTTAATCAGTCAGGCACTTCAATAATGTGCAAAATTATTGCCAAAATTATCGAAAATTATCGCACAATCGAAACTTAGCATTTATAATTGAATTGCAAATATCTTTATCAGTAATCGAGGCAAGCTGACAATGCCGCAATTTTTTTCTTCGATTATAGTGACACGGAAGGGGCGGTGCCTTCTCAATACACGATTGTTGTTTAGATGTAAGGTGTAGAGCTGTAATAAATAAAAGCTCATCAGACAAAGTTCGGAAAATCGAAATTAACGGTATGTTGTACCATAAAATAGTAGGTCTTTTTTTCTTCAAAAACGACAACAATTATTTACATGAACACTTATTTACATTTATTTAAGGAAATAATAATAATAAAATAATAGGAATTCGCCCATTATTTAAGATAAACGGCATCATTTTTATATTATTTAATATTTAACCCCCGACGCAAAAACAACGGGGTGTTTTATAAGTTTGACGTGTCTGTGTGTGCGTCTGCATGTGTTAGCGTGTGTTTCTGTGTGTGTGTCTGTGTGTGTGTCTGTCTGTGCCATCGTAGCTCCCGAACGGATGAACCGCTTTTTTTTGAAAGTTTAATTAGCCGGGAGTGTTCTTAGCTATGTTTGATCAGAATCGGTTCAACCGTTTCATTGCGTTGAGGATTTTGTTAATTTTTACAAAATTAATTACTTGTAGATATAGTGTTTTCTTGAGTTATATCTGGTATTATTGGTATTTTTGTCCTCAAAAAAAGAAGAGAAGAATATGAATAAAAGAATTTGCGAAGAAAAAATAATAATAATTAAAAAAAAATATATATAATAGATATAATAGTACAATTTCTTATAATAAGGTTGAGCTTGAAAAACCGATTGATTTCTATAGTTTTTTTTACAACAAGCCTAGGAATCAGCTTAGGAGTTATTACTACTGACGTTTGTAATTGAAATAGGGTTATCATGTAAAGGTTATAGTTGATTATTTAAACCATTTCCATTTGAAGTTTATCTTGATAATAGCTCGTTACGCTTCTATGTACAGTATTTTACATCGTTAAAGATAAAGTTGATCAAAGAGCGCTGCAAAAACGTTCTGCAGCGCTTGCTTAATTACTTATATTTAAAATAATGATGAAATATAATTAATCTACATTTTACACTAATATTATAAACTAGCAGCACCCCGCGGTATTACCCGCATAGGTCACGATCCCGTGGGAATATCGGGATTAAAATGTTCCTAGTGTTATTCAGGGAGTCAAGGGGATCTCCATTCCAAATTTCATGCAAATCCGTCGAGCCGTTTCTGCGTGAAAAAGTAACAAACACACGCAAACACTCACAAACCTTTTGCATTTATTAATATTAGTAGGATAGGTAATCATTTGTTTGTTTGTACAAGCAATCCTTCTATAATAGAAAGCTACAATAGCCAACTAAATTTAAAAAGCGTTAAAATATCGAATGGGTGGAGTCTAGGAAGAAAAAAATATTTGCAAGAAAGTGACAGCGCCATTGCTCACTTGAACCCGGGAAGAGATAAGGTATAGATTTCTGCCGCTCAGAAGTAACTGATGTAAGCGATAAATGATAAAACTTCGTTTTGCTTCTAAAGTAGCAAATATAAAAATAAATCCTTCTCCTTTAATCTAAGCACAGATAAAATAATACTAAAGGTACATCTAAGTAACCTTTGAATAGTATAAAAGTTAACGCTTAAAATACATTCTCTAATCAAAGGAGGGACCTAGGGTTTTAGGATGGTCTATCTCAAAATATAAATATATCGAGAAAAGGATTACCAATCGTGTTTCTGTTCTTGATTCATTTAGATTACATCCTCAAGTAATTACCTACCGTTATTAAGTGCAAGCGTGTGTCGCAACGACTCCAACATTTTAATATATCGCCTGTACCTACGAGACATCCATCACGTGTCGATGATGTGTGGTGAGCTGTCCTCTGGTGTCAACAAATGTACTAGTTCAGTCTTATAGTTCTATTAGCACGGTAAAGAGTTGTTTCGTGTTCATTCGTTCGTTTGTAGGTATAGGTACTCGGTCTTCGTCGGAGACGCATCGAGTGATCGTCCAGACGGAGTGCGTGCTCGCGCGCACACTCTTGTGCGAAAGGAACTGAGTACTATTGATCTACTATATCTCGTGGAAGGAATAGTTCATTCTCGTTCAATAGTGGGAAATAATCCTAAGCATTCTTCGTACGTGAACCACACGTACGGGTATGAGATCGAACAGTTTCTCAGAGCAGGGCATTTGGAATTTTAAAGTCGATAAAAAACACAGAGCGAGCCGATGTCTCGGCACAGACTCAGCAGTTCTTAGTAATCTAACGTAGTTTATCCTATTTAGCACCATACTGAACCCTAAAAACTAACGTATAAGTTATGCCAGCTGTTCTGACACTAAGCCTAGCTCTATCGCACTGTACTTATAAACAAGGAAAAATAGAGATATCAGCAAGCGTGGAAGTCCTCAAGTAAAATTATTTTACTGTAATTTTACTGTCAGTTAAATGCAATGATGTGTCTACTAATGTCTGCCTTAGCTTGAATGCCGCAAATGTGTGAAATATATACAAACATTTTAAATCTACATGAGTAGACTAGTAAACATAGAAGTTTCCTTGTCATTTATACAAGCTTTTATAATAATGTACGCGTGGAATCTTGCAACTGAATTTTGAAGCAGTTATCACCTCAACCGATTGAGCTGAAATTTGGCATACCTGTCAAGTTCCGATGACAATACAATATGATGGTGGCAGCGAGCTGATCTGATGATGGAGACGGAAGGTGGACAACGGAATTCATCGATGGATAATAGTAGACTGGCCGTGCTTAGGCTCATTTTGATCAGTATTCGGTTACGATCACTAATTTTATAAAACCTTGAATTGAAAATGCCCTCCGAAGCACAGAGCGATGGAAAACCGCACATAACTTAGAAATTCATTGGTGCGGAGCCTAGGATCGAACCCGGTATCATTGGATTCTGAGTTGCACTATTGAACCGTTAGGCTACCATCAACTGTAAACATAATCAACTGTAAATGACAGAGCTAATTTATTTAAAGAAATAATTATAGGTACAATTAATACAAGTAGGATAAAAAAAGGGTTGTAAGTAAGAAAACAGGGGCACAGAATATATACACTTGTGACACTTATTGTACACTTATATTCTGTACACAATTATAATTAATTAATTAATTATTATATTTGTATACAAGTACAATAAGTGTCACAATAAGTGGCCACTTTGAAAATTGATTTCTTAAATTTTAAGTTATTTTTATAAATAATTAAAACAAGAGGTCATGCTTTACATTATAATAAATGATTAGGTACATTTTATTTTTTAGATTTTTCGATATAGTGGGGAAAAAAGGTTTTAATGCACCACATTTCAAATAATTATATCCACGCATTTCTGCGTCAGGCAGAAATCTTCATAAAAAAAAAACGCCATGCGCCGCTCGAAAAAGCTGTTTCTATTGAATATCTCGTGAAATATTGATAATTTTAAAAAAACCCCGTTGATGAACCCTCCGATTTGTTGCATTGATTTTATTTATCCAATTTTTGATACATAATCTGTACCATATTGACAAACAATCGAATCCAGCCAAGAGCTTGTGATATTTTTTTATTGAGAAAATTTTGTCCTTTTCTGTTTCTGTCTGGGTGATCCCTCGGTATTATAATGTAGTATCTATGCATATTTTTAATTTGAATATTTTACTTGATTTAGTCAGTTAAAAATCTAATCTAAGATTGGTAATTTTGCGTTATACCCCACCTTAAGCTTTTCCTGCTGTCGCTACCCAACATAATTTCCGCAAGTTTGCGATAAGTACCTTCTAATTCAAGTTGGAGCCGCTGCCGCCGTCATCGCGCGATAAGCAGCTATGAGCTCCTGCGTGCGCGCGCGCCGACAAACGTGCACTTTGCACCTGTGTGCACGTGTGTACCTCTGAAATGGTAAGGGGGCTGTTTAAAGATCACGCAGCAAAATTACGAATCCTAGATTTGATTTTAATCAAGAACATAATATAACCACAAAAAACTATGAAGTTGTAGAACATGTTTATTAAGTTTCATCAATAAGTTCATAAGTTTTTTGTGAAAAATATATATTTCAATACAAGCTTTTATAAAATTATTGATCGTAACCGTGTGCAATGCTGATCAAAATCAGCCTAAGCACGGCCAGTCTACTATTATCCATCGAGGAGTTCCGTTGTCCACGTTCCGTCTCCATAATCAGCTCAGCTCGCTGTTACCATCATATTGTGTTGTCATCGGAACTTGACAGGTATGCCAAATTTCAGCTCAATCGGTTGAGTATAAAAAAAAAAAAAAAAAAAACTATAAAATTCATTTGCAAGATTCGTCCCGGACGACTATACACTACGTAATTTACAATTCTGCTGACGTTTCGTTGACCATTTAGATGTCCTCTTCATGAGCACCGACCGCGACTACGCTCAAAGACAAAAATTACAGGCACATGAGACTTTTCATCTTTATGTCTCAGGGTGGCGGGCGCAGTGCAATGCCACATAGGGCGCGTCCTAGGTGGACGTGACCTATGAGGTAATTAACTTTTCATAGGCAGAGGTTACCGCTTAACTTCAGGTGGGCCATCTTCTTGCACAGTCATTCAAGTAGTATACAAAAAAAAAGTATAAGTTTATTATGTGTTTCTGTGTAGCTCTTGTATAAATAATAAAAATTAATAAATATTGCTGGACAGTTCACACAACATTATCTAGCCCCAAGCTAAGCAGAGCTTGTGTTATGGGTACTAGACAACTGATATACTTAATACAAGATAGATATTTTTATATCCAAATAAATATATATTCCTTATTTTCTTTCATTGTCTAAATACATTTAGGTAAGTATTTACAGAAAGAATAATACAAGTAATGTACGAAATTAAAAAAATACATAATGAAACAGTTGTGCTACCTGAAGACCGCTGCTAACGATCTAAAGGTAGCACAACTGATCCAATAAGATATCTTTCTTTTCTTAAGTGTTTTATCCAGATATTACTAAAGGATCACTGTTGTTTGGACGTGTTCGAACTACAGGATTAAATAGATAGCTTTTAGGTATATCTATATTTACCCATATCAAATGGTATTTGAACTCAAAGTACTAATTCAACTCAGACGCTCCCATCTGTCATCGCACGATAAACATTAATGAGCCCTGAAATTATCGATAATGGTCCGTTTTGCACCTGTTTCCAACAGCTTTGTTTTGGCTACATGCAGGAACACGAGTTTTTCTGTTTTTGAGCTTATTCTGTGTTCATGTTCAGTCACCCAACTCATGTTTGCCTTTGACTTTCTTCCGAGATCTGCGCTTGCGACTGACCATTTAACTTTTTGCTATCCGTATCATGCGAATCACAGTAAGAAAATATTCGATGTCGACACAAGTCATAGAAATGAAATTAAAGGCACATGAGATTTTTCATCTTTGTCTCAGGGTGGCGGCGCAGTGCAAATCCACATCTAGGGAGCGTCCTAGGAAGGCGTGACCTTTGAGATTATGCACTATTCTCAGGCAGAGGTAAGGCTTAACCTCGCTTGCTGCGTCATTTCAAGTTGTATAAAATGTCAAATTTATAGATTTTTTTAAATGTAGCCTTCCTTTGTGAATAATATATTATGATCCAAGCCCATCTGCATGTTTAACATTTCAACAAAACATAACTCTTCGACGAATTTATTGAAAAGCGATACTAAGAAACTTCGTACTAAATAACAACAAAAATTAATGCAGGCTTTATTTCAATTCCGTTAACACGCGAAAACAGAAAAAAAATATCGATATCATAAATTCAGTAGCAACACATTAGTAGGCAGAACGACACGACCTTTGCCAAAGATAAGAAAAAAAAACATCAACAGAACTGAAGCTCGCAGTAGTTTGTATAGAAGTGTCAAAGTGACGTACCACGCAGATGCACGCACCGAGCGCGGTTTATATATGTACAGCCAGGATGTAATTACTTTTCGCGAAATAATCTCATGTTTATACAAGATATTTATTTATTTATTTATATTTTACTATTTTTTTTTCGATCATTGTGTTAATGTACTGACGTACCTACTTATTGATCTGCTAATTTGATTCAAATTACAACACATAAGATCAGCAACCGATTTGGCGCAGTCATACGCCAAATTCAGTCAATATCTAACTCATTAAAATTCAGATAAGTTAGAAAGTGACACAAATTCACTCGCTGAAGGTAAAATTAGCGAAAAACTCGTATTCAATAATTTGACTACTGTCTCACAAAAAATAATCTGTCAAGTTGTGCAGTTTGGCCTGAGTATACTCAAAAACTATACTGAAATCAGTATTGATGTGTTGTTATCGGTGTTGAGTAGGTACTCAGGTGGATGCTGCTGCCTATCCCCTCGACATCCACAGGAGAAGACGGAGGTATCTATTCTCCGGACACACCTCAACATTTTAAAGTACTGTAATAACATTGACACACTAGTAATATTTTACACGACAGTAAAGCCATTTTCCAGGACATTTTCTAAGTGGAGTGAATCATAGTGCTTGTTGATGAATCCTCAATTTGAGTGCTTGTTGATGAATCCTCAATTTGAGTGCTTGTTGATGAATCCTCAATTTGAGTGCTTCTTGTTTCTACCCAATAATTTTCTAGCAATTTTTTCTAAGTAGATGTTTTTTTTTTATGAAGTCATATGTTTTGTATAAAAAACTTGGGTGTATTTACGAACACCTGTAAAAAGTTATGCTTTGCCGTCTTTACTATTTGATTATTTCAAGCAATGACAGAACTAATTTTAAACAATCCTTACATTGAACTAAATAAACTAACTAAACTGGGCGATGGTAGCCTAACGGTTCAATAGTGCAACTCAGAATCCAACGATACCGGGTTCGATCCTAGGCTCCGCACCAATGACTTTTCTAAGTTATGTGCGGATTTCCATCGCTCTGTGCTTCGGAGGGCACGTTAAGCTGTCGGTCCCGGCTGTAATAATAGATCGGCTGATTAATAGCAGTCGATAAGCCATGTCACAGGCCCTCGGGCGGCTTGACAAACTCTGACACCAGAGGCCAGCACTACCTCATACGAAACGAAACGAAACGATTGAACTAAACTGTAGAAGTAAGTTTTTTATTTTAATAATATAAGATACTTTCTTACTGCTGTTTAACGCAAGCAAGTAAAAATTCAACGCTTTGTCGGTTTTAAATAATTCGACGCTAAAGTGCAATGTTTTTGATAAATTGAAAAGTTTTATTTTTGTTATTTATAAAGAAATATAAAATGTGTGTTTAATCTTGTAACGGCTTTTTACACCAAACATCCTGCAAAGTTATCTTTTATTTGTAGGTAATAAATATTATCAGTACTTTATTATAATAATTGTCTACGTAATTAATACGTTAAGTAATAATTACGTAATTTCCCCCCACACTGAAAAGAGGCCCTTTTGAGGCTCTGCCTACCCTGTCGGGGAAAAAGGCGTGTATCTATGTAGGTATGTATATATGTAATTAATAAATCTTCCTTACAGAAATGTTAATAAAACCTATACAAGTAAATAAAATAAAATAAATAAAACAGCTATCCAAGGATCATCGTAAAAGATCTGTAGATAGATCAACTGATCAAATCAATATCAGACAGAAGCGTCCCTAAATAGCTGATTGCAATGCAGCAAAAATAATATGAAAACTAGAAGACCTCTATAGGATGTACTATAAAATCCCTATAAGCCACCTTTTAGATAGTAGTAGAGCTTTTTTGTCAAAGAGTTCCTCCGGGGAAGTACTACCTCAATACCTTTTTCTGCCACAAAACATTATTGCTCACATTGCTGTGTTCCGGTTTGAAGGGTATGGGTGCCGGTGAAATTACAGGAACTTACACTTACAGATACTTTTCATCTTTATGTTTCAGGGTGGCAGGCGCAGTGCAATGCCACATAGGGTGCCTTAGGTGGATGTGACCTATGAGGTAATGCGATTTAAAGGCAGAGGTTAGCGCTTAACATCAGGTGGGCCATCTGCTTGTACCCTCATACAAGTAGTTAAAAAAAACCCGGGGATTCTACATTCTAGATTCTACAAATGTCTATCATCTTGGAGTTGCAATCGCTGACCGCTGGAATAGGTCCTTAAGTGTAGTGTTGGGTTGGCTAAGGTATATATTCTGTGCTAAGGTCAAGAATCATCATCTCAGTCATCCGTGCCACTAGCATGTGTATTCGTGGCACAGGGATGTTGACTGCCTGGCTCACAAATTCTTGTCCCAAATTCTTTTTTGCGACAGCGTGGCCCACGTGTAAAACGTACCGACAACCTGGCCCAAATTTACCATAGACACAGATTAATTAATAATGATTATGGAAAACTGGAGAAGGTACAGTGGATTACAATTTATGACGTATTAAAAAAAACTACTTACTGGAACTCGTTCACACGTATGGGTTTTTTTTTTTTTTTTGAGTTTCAATTCTGAGTATGGGGATCCCCAAAAATAAAAAACTACTTACTAGATCTCGTTCAAACCAATTTTCATAGGCATAGGTACATTTAAGCCATTAGCTAAGTTATTTGGTTTCGATGATGGTGCAGCCGTACCTCACCATGTTTAGTAATTGACTTTTAGGTACATATAATAATTATACGACCTCTGTGGCGCGGCTGGCGATGGTTCGCCTGCGACGCAGGAGGTTGCGGGTTCGATTCCCGCCTCGGAACAAATAATTTGTGCGTTCTGCAGATATTTGTTCAGGGTGTTCTGGGTGTTTTCTATGCATAATAAAAATATCTATCTATGTAATGTATTATGTTAAGTATATCAGTTATCTAGTACCCATAACACAAGCTCTGGCTTAGCTTGGGGCTAGATAATGTTGTGTGAACTGTCCAGCATTATTTATTTATTTATTTATTTATTTATATTCTGAATGTTTTATAAGACTTTTCAAAATGGTCATTGTGATTTCAACGAATAAAATAATGTTTTCTAGATTCTACACATCATTTACGAATAACTTCAGTTAAACGACTTTTTAAATTTTGAAGTTTTTCATTTATGAAATGCCTCGTATTCATCAGTTTTTGCTAACACAAGAAGTGTTGATGAGACGGGATGAACAAAAAAATAAATACAATTTTAATACTTGCGTATACTTGTTTCTAGATTATAGAACTAATTGTATAGGTGCAATAGATACCAATAGTTACCAATTACTAAACTTAAAATCTTAACATTAACTTCAATTTATATATTTGAAATATGTAAACTTGTAAGAACACACAAACACTTATTTACCCAAGCTAAAGACCACTACTTGCAACCTCATAATCTAAGAAATAGAAATAGACTAGCTCTACCATATACACCAAATTGCAAATTGTTAGATCAGGTGCGCACCACATGTCAATAAAAACTTACCATTTCATTTATCACAAATTAAAAAAGACTCAGTATTCTATAGACAGTTAAAAATATTCCTAGTTTCCAATAGTTTCTACAGCGTAAAAGAATTTTTTGAAAAAAAGGAATAGACCTTATGGAATATTACCTTTGTTTTAGCTTTTAAGATAGTTATAAATATGTACCTATTTATAAATTATTGTAGTGCCCTTACAGGGTTCATGTTGAGAACTAAGAATTACCTAGTCCATCTTGTACACCACATGAAGCAATAAAAATTTATGACTTATGACTTATAGTTGTCCGTTATCTATGTGACGTATCATCTCATAGTATTAACGTACTTATCTCCCAGGTACTTAACACCTCGGCTGTCACTGAATGTGACTGTTTCATTAAAGTAGGCAGGTGAAAATATTAACTTAATTCCACTTAATGCTTATTAGTATGATGGAGTATTCATTAATATTGTATTATATAATTAGAATCTAAATGAATTCTAAGTTTGCGTTCTCTGCGTACAAAAAAAAAAAAAAAAAACGAACAGTATGTTTAAAGCTAGTAAATCACAATTTAAAATACTTAACCATTAAAATGTTTACGCCTATAAGAATTGCTAAAAACTTGTTTGTCTTCAAAGACTTTCTAATAACTCAAAGTTTTTTTTTTAACTACGTCAATGACTGAACAATTAAATGGCCCACCTGATGTTAAGCGGTAACCTTAGCCCTTAACAAAGCATTAGATAGATATAGATAGATAGATTAACACTTTTTTTTTTCCGTGTTTTATTCTTTTTTCTATGTAATATTTCTTTGTTTTTTATTTACATGCTATTATTATTTTTTATTTTTTATTTCTCTATTGCGTGTGCTACAAATAAATCTTTCTTTCTTTATTGTACATCAAAAAAATAAAAAACACAAAAATAAAAGGATTAACTAAATCAAATTATAGTACAATGGGCGGTCTTATCGCTGTAAGCTATTTCTTCCAGGCAACCTTTAGGCATTACCTCATAGCTCACGTCCACTTAGGACGCGCTCTATGTGGCATTGCACTGCGCCCGCCACCCTGAGACATAAAGATGAAAAGGCTCATGTGTCTGTAATTTCACCGGCCCCCATACCCTTAACACAGCAATGCGAGCACTACTGCTTTGAGACATAAATATGAATGAAGGTAGTACTTCCCCGGACGAACTCTTTCACAAAAAAGCTCTACTACTACTAAACTATGGACTTAGCATTCCGTACATTATCGGTAATTGGTACATCCGGACAAATTTTACCAGTGCGGCCCAAGAATGGAACCCTCCATCTCCTACCGTGGATGTCGTAAAAGCCGACTGAGGGTTTACCCGGACTTGTTTGTAAGATTCGTTGGTACAAGATTTGTCCTGGCTGCTAGCTTATTTGTGGAATGTGATAGATAATACTGAAAGAAAGCGTTAGCTGAGTCAGTCGTGGGAAACAATGGTGGCGATGAGCTCACCACTCGTCACGTCTATATTCCACGATGGTGCAACCCACTGTGAAGAGGCCGATTGAGGCTCTGCCTACCCCTTCGGGGAAAAAGGCGTGTGTCTATGTATGTATGTAATGACTTCGCACTCGGTCTATAAGTTTTTTCGCGCTAAAATATAACACAATAGTAAATTTGAATAAGTATTATATTTATTTTAATAACTGCAGCTTTTCTTCCAAGGTCTGTGTGTTACAATCATAATAAATAGGTTACTTAATTATGCGGTTTTACGTCAAAAAACTTCAAACCCAAGTAAGCTCAAAGAAAATTCATACAATTAACATTCATGGCGCAACATTTTTGTAGGAAAATATTGTAATTTGCTTGCGTTTCAAGGAAAGTTTAAGTTTAGAATTTTTAATTTCCTTAACTAAGGAATAATAATGAAATTAGGCATACTGAAATACAATTTTTGCAACATTGTACTTGATAACGACATCCGAATACAGGAGGTGCAGGAGGTGGCGGGTTCGATTCCCGCCTCGGAACAAATATTTGTACTACCTGCAGATATTTGTTCAGGGTGTTCTTTGCATGTTCTATGCATAATATAAAAAAACTATGCAATGTGTTTTATTAAGTACTAGCGACTCGCCCCAGCTTCGCACGGGTAGCCCCGGTGACCCCCCCCCCCCCCCCTCCCTCCCCCTTATTACTTATTCTGGTATTCGGAGCGGAGAAGAATCCACCAAAAAAGAGATAACTAACATCGGTCCAGCCGATCTTGAGTGGTGTAACTAACACGACTTTGTTTTATATATATAGATATCAGTAATCTAGTACCCATAACACAAGCTCTGCTTAGCTTGGGGCTAGATAATAATGTGTAAACTGTGTCCAGCATTATTTATTATTTATTTATATTATACGTAAACACACCATAACAACCTATAACAGACTGTTATCTTGTTCTATTCGTAACTAGCGGCCCGCTCACGACTTCGTTCGCGTCGTCCTACTGACCCGACTACAGCGCCACCTGCGGGTCCAGTTGTGCATCTAAACCATCCAGGGAACCACCTGCATGCACACAATAAAATTCATCAAAATTGGTCAAGCCATTTCTGAGTTATAGCAAATCTAACGAACAGCAATTCATAGATAATTTTGGTTTTTTGTGCACCACCTACATAAATGTATCCACAATACACAAAGGTTAGCTGGTAGAGAATGCTTATTAGCATTAAGTTCGCCTGTGTACATTGTTTGTTTTGTGCAATAAAGAATATTCTATGCTATTCTATAATTATGTGGAATATTTTTTTAGGTAGGTACTAAGAATGCTAGTGATTGAACTCGCTTCGCACGGTCAATTAGTACACTGTATACATACATGCACATACCTACATACAAACATACATACCTTAGATAAACATAAAATCTTATACCTACCTATGGATTTACTGGATTATCTATGAAGGCTTTTGGTAGGCTCCGACCCGAATAAATTTGAGATTAAATTACATTGCATTAGTCTTGCAATATATGAAACGGTAACTACCGACTTTATGTAAGTATTATTACAAGCTTTTATGTATCTTGCAATGTATGTATGTTTGTCTGGTGCATCCATTTTTATCCCAGAAATTCCAAGAGCTAAAAGTAATTATAATCTGGGTGGAAACTTGCAACTGAATTTTAAAGCACTTATCCTCAACTGATTGAGATGGATTTTGGCGAACCTGTCAAGTTCCGATGACAATACAATATGATGGTGACAGCGAGATGATCTGATGATGGAGACAACGGAACTCCTCGATGGATAATAGAAGTCTGGCCGTGTTTAGGCTCGTTTTGATCAGCACACGGTTACGACCAATAATTTTATAAAAGCTTGTATTGAAAAATATATCTTTTATAAAAAAACTTATCTAAATATAATGTTTGGATTTGCCTCAAGCTACCTACCCCTTTGAAAGATATCCTGTGTCTACGTAATCAGAAGAAACTACGAGTATGATGTCCGGCATATGTATAAAAATCGTGACCATGTTTTTATAATTAAACAAAGTCTCTGATAAAATGATAATTTACCAATAATTATGCGATCCAGGGCTTGTAAGCTTTAACTAACCGACACACCTGACCTAGCTTAAACCAATCTACGGCTTACACTGTTATGGAAGTAATAAGAAAATTATGTTACAGAACACCTTGCGTTATTAATAAGTTTGAAATTATAGAAAAACTAATTGAAATATCGGCTGTCTTGTAAAGAGTTAAATATATGATAGTAATTCATTATGTTTGTACTCAAAAGGACTTACGGCCTAAATACAAAAAAGTGAAAATCCGTGGTCTCTGCCTACCCCCCCGGGAAACAGGCGTGAGTTTATGTATCTATGTATGTATGTATGTACTAAAGTTCTGAAGCCCCAATTCTCTTAATTATTTTATATCCATACACTGAGTGTTAACCGAATCGGGACTGTATTGTGAATTGACTAAAAAATTTATATTCTGTTCCCTCATAACAACAATATAATCTATAGTGCTAAAAGGATAATTTGGCACGTGGTGCTTTTGAGGAACTAAATCTATAATCTTCGTAATCTGTACAAACAGCGCCACACCGGCGGCCACAAGTCTTGGCAAGTTATACTGGTCGGACTGGACTTACGATTTTTGCAACCATATAGAGTGGGATACATACATACCAAAATACATAGACACACGCCTTTTTTCCCGAAGGGGTAGGCAGATCCTCAATGGCCCTCCTTTCACAGTGCACCATCGTGGAATATAGACGATAAGTGCTTATATAATAGACTAGCTGTTACCCGCGACTTCGTACGCGTAATATTATTTTATCCATAATAAATAATAAAAATTACTATAACTGGTTTTTTGCTTGACTTAAGTGTGTGTTATCTTAGTAGAAAATCGCTATGCGCGCATCGCTAAGGTAAACTCGGTTTTGACACTATTACTTAATCTGTGGTATGTATGTAATTAATAAAATAATAATAATAATAATAATCCCTCAGGCATGTGCTTTCGGGTTGTTCGCATCTTGCTAACTCAGAGTATCTGCACAGACACAACCAAGTAGCCAGGATCATTCACCAGCAACTTGCCCTCCGATACGACCTTGTGGGACCTGAGGTGCCGTACTATAAGTACGTGCCTCAGCCGGTTCTTGAAAATGGCCGTGCCACGCTCTACTGGGACCGGTCTATCATCACGGATAGGACTATTGTTGGAACATAGACACAAGTTTTATGAGTATAAACTTAACAGTTTGTTGTTGACAGTGTGTTGTCAATCCCTGCCATATCTATCAGGTTATGCGCCCAGTGAAATTATTCATGAAAAAAAATAATTATTCGTGAAAAAGCCGGCCATTTCATGGCACGACACTGCATTTTTCAAGTAATATAAATTTTTGCTTGGATTCACAATGGCAGGGACGGCGGGAGGTTCTATTCCTGTCGAAAAACTCAAAGGTATCCAGGACTATAACACGTGGAAGTTCTTGATGAAGATGTATTTGATGCATGAGGATATGTACGACTGCGTATCGTCGGAAGATGCATGCAAAGACGTGAAGAAGCGGCAGAAGGCTTTGGCAAAGATCTGCTTGTCGGTAAGTGCGGATGTACTTCCGCATGTACGCAACGCTTCTTCGGCATTCGAGGCTTGGAACAACCTGCAACGTGCTTATGAGGACCGGGGATTGAGTAGAAGGCTTGGCTTACTACGATCGCTTTTCGGGCTCAAGCTAAGGGAGACCGAAGGTATGGAGAAGTACATTACCAGAATCACAGAGCTATCACAACAGCTACGAGAAATTGACTCACCATTGGACGATGAGTTTGTGGCCATCATCATGCTAAGTGGACTTACAAATGACTACGATCCGCTTATCATGGCCCTGGAGAACTCTAACATACATTTGACGACGGAGCAAGTGAAGTCAAAGTTGCTCCAAGAGACACAAAGACGAGACGACAAGTTTGAGGCACCGGAAGCATCTGCCTTGGCTGTAAAGAAGGTGGTAAAATGCTTCAAGTGCAAGAAACCTGGCCACTACAAAAGGGATTGTCCAACGAACACTTGTAAGGCGAAAGACACAGGCAGCAAATCCAAGGATGCGTTGTTGACCGCGCTTTCAGTGAACGTGAACGATAATGGGTGGTATCTCGACTCTGGAGCGACGAATCATATGTGTAATAGAAAAGACAATATGAGTGAGTGCGTCTCGGTAAAATCGTTAGATGTACATGTTGCCAACGGGGCAAAGTTAGCAACGGCTTGTCTAGGAAATGTGATAGTGCAGTTAAAAAACGGTGAAAAGACAATTAGCAATGTTTACTATGTGCCTAATTTAAGTACTAATCTTTTGTCAGTAAGTGAGTTGACTAGAAAAGGTTATACTGTAAAATTTGATAGCAAACAATGTAAGATCTTAGGTAAATCTGGTAATGATGTAGTAGCGACAGCGTCATACATCAATGGTGTATATAAATTAGACACTATTGGGGAGTCAGAGATTGTCATGAGTTCTAGTGTGGAGCCGGAAGTCTGTGAGGAGTCACAGGAGGTATGCAGAGGTCGTGCTGCGGACAAGGTCACACAAGAGGTTTGGCACAAGAGGTTAGGTCACCTCAACTCCAGGAGTATGAATTTAATGAAGAAAGGGATGGTTACAGGTATGCATTTTGAAAATTCTAACTTTAAAAATTGTGTTGCTTGTATTGAGGGAAAACAGTCAAAGTTACCCTTTCCCAAGAAATCTTTGACTAGGTCTAAGGAGGTTTTAGGCTTGGTACATACGGATGTATGTGGTCCATTACAGACACCATCACTCGCTGGTGCTCGGTATTTTGTTACCTTCATAGATGATTTTTCTAGGAAAACATGGGTTTATTTTCTGAAAACTAAAGATGAGGTATTTAACAAATTCAAGAGCTTCAAGGTCCTAGTGGAAAATCAAACTGATAGAAAAATAAAATCTTTGAGAAGTGACAACGGAACTGAGTATGTTAACGGTGCATTTCAGAAGTACTTGGAATCCAGTGGAATCCGACATCAAACTACGGTGCCGAGATGCAGTTCGCAGAACGGGGTAGCCGAGAGAGCCAACCGGACGATCATGGAGAAGGCTCGGAGCATGCTCCAGGATGCAGGCTTAGACAAGAAGTTCTGGGCGGAGGCTGTAAATACAGCAGTCTACCTGAAGAACCGCTCGCCCACTAAGGCGGTACTTGGGGTCGTTCCAGAGGAGAAGTGGACTTCGGTAAAGGTAGATGTCAAACATATTCGGGTTTTTGGGTGCATTGCATCATCGACGTAAATAAAATGAATGGACGGGCCTTAGGGAACGATAGTTTTGAAGCTTCTAAACAGACCTAGCTAGTATACTTCGCTTCAGTCAGTCTTTGTCACGGCAACGAGTGACAGCTATGCTGAAAAATACCAAAATTAGATACCTTGGTAATACAATGCCTTCCTGTGCTTTTCTGCAAGTGCAAACAACACAAGAAATACAAATAAAGCTTCAGGCATCGAATTTCATTCGTAAGTAAAGGTTTTGTAATATAATTTTCATCAATTGATAAAAAACTTATAAATCGTCGTGTGGTAGGAAAACTACATAAGTAACACATTTTGCGAAATCGACTTTATTGCATGGTTATGATGGCCCATACATGTCGATGGACACGTCTTGCTCTAGAGGACGAGCGACAAGGAGGACTACGCCCCAGGACATTATCTCAATGTTCCCCACTCTGAATGAAAGTTAACAGACACAAGTTTATACTCGTAGATAGTTTTAATTTTAGTCGACATACCTTTTTCTTTTTGATACTTAGAATTATTGTGTTCCACAATTTTTTTTCATTTTGTTGATTTTATAAGCATTAGTCGTATGATAAGTTTGTTATGTCACTTACTTTGAATTTATAAGTCTGCTAAAATAATGTAGGTGTTTCAGTAGTTTTCTAATATTCAGTCTTGATAAAAAGAAATGATTATAAGTTGGTTTTATTTTAAAATGTATTTTAATATTATATAAATCTATACCCATGGATAGGATTGTCATATTCAAATAAGTAAATAATAGATCATTTCAATTATTTAAAACTTTGGCGAGGGAAAAATACATAGTCGTTTTTTTATTTTTTTCTCTTAATCAAAAGAACTAAAATGTATTATCATTAAATTCGAAAATAGATACAGTACCAATCTATAACATATCAAAACACGGACTGAAAAATTAGATACGATAAAAAAGCTATTGCCATTTTTGACGCAATAAAACAGTAAATCGCGTTTTTCTCGCGATGTTGGTTTTGTTGTTGTTATTACTTATTTAGTTTTCCAACTATAGCGACGAAATATTTGACAAGACTTCACGCATGACGGATGGTCTGGTACAGACTGCAAAAAAATCTGATGCCTAAGGGGTATCGTATTGATTTAGAATTGTAATTTGCATTATTTACGTCAAAACATTGCTAAGCACGTCGCTTTAGGTAATTGCATATAATATGTAATGGCATGTTAATTAACCTTATAGCTTTCCAAAAAAAAACTAAGGTAAACAAAAATGGATAGAAGTCATAAGACGAGCAAGAACAGACGACTTTTGGAAGTGGAATACATTTTCCCGTATTTTCTCTGATCATTTTCTACACAATGAATTCTATACGCCAAAAAACGGTTAGTAGTAGTAGAGCTTTTTTGTAAAAGAGTTCGTCCGGGGAAGTACTACCACCATACCTGTTTCTGCCGCAAAGCAGTAGTGCTCGCATTGCTGTGTTCCGGTTTGAAGGGTAAGGGTGCCGATGAAATTACGGCCACATGGGACTTTTCATCTTTATGTTTCAGGGTGGCGGGCGCAGTGGAATGCCACATAGGGCGCGTCCTAGGTGGACGTGACCTGAGGTAATGCACTGTTCATAGGCAGAGGGTACCACTTAACATCAGGTGGGCCATCTTCTTGATCTGTCATTCCAAGTAGTATAAAAAAACTCATTGTGCAAAATTCTTAAAACTGCACTCTACAGTTTCTTAAATACTGGAATTTTTATACATTTATGTTTCCGTACGATTTTTATGATATTTTCTTAGTTTATTGAGTGATGAAAAATATATTTTTCACAAATTGATTGAGCTGAAGACCTTAGGTGGACTTGCTTTTCTATTGATTTATATTGTGTATGTTTGAGAGCTGAAAAATAGATACGTAACTACATAAAACAGAAGGGAACCATGTATTTTTGTAAAAGTTTCATTCAATAATTGCATTTTTTTCGGCGATTTTTTGTACTATAAACCTACTGAAATAACTTTAGTAAACACATTGCATCTGTTAAAGTATTAAGTATTAAAAAAATACAGTTTTTAAGAAGTTCAATAATTTAATTTCACCTAGTTTATTTACAAGACCGCCAGGAGTGGCGCTATAGAGAAGAGGCCTTTACTCAGCAGTGGCTGGATAGATAGATAGATAGATAGATAGTTTATTTGTTGACCGTACCCTAAATCCGAATTGTCTTATTTTTCACGGACGTTTTCTATGGGTAAGGCCAGTCCATTTATTTTACTTTGGTCGAAGCATTGCATATGCTTTGGAAGAGAATCGACGAAAACTAGATTCCAAAAGCAAGAAATGCATATTCGTGGGTTATTTTGAGGACAGTAAAGGCTATAGGCTCTTAGATCCATCATGTCCTAAGAAATGTATCAAGGCAAGACATGTAACTTTCTTGGAAAATGTATTTGTTAAGGGAGATATGTCACATGATGATAACAAAGACAGTTTAGTCGGTGTTTACGAATGTCCAACTGATTCAAACAGCTCTGAAAGTAGAAGAGAATTACCTTCACAGGAATCACCTGAGAGAATTCACCAGTCTGACGACACATTGGATGAGACAGAGGGTGATGAAACAGGGCTAGATGAAGCAGATGATTCTTCGGATCCAACGTACGTTCCAGGTTCTTCAGATGAAGATTCAGAGATGGAGTTTGAAGATGTTTTCGAGTATGCGCAGCTAGCTGGCATGCTGCAAGAAGAAATAGGCATTCCAGAGACGGTGCATGAGGCACTAAACAGCTGTGAGAGCAAGCACTGGAGGGCAGCAATGGAAGATGAGTATAATTCATTCAATACTAATGAATGCTGGACCCTAGTAGATTTGCCAAAAGGCAAGAAGCCGGTGAAATGTAAATGGGTATTTGCAAAGAAGAGAGGGCTTAATGGGGAGCTTTTAAGATATAAAGCTCGTCTCGTAGCAAAGGGCTATTCACAAAAATTCGGAATAGACTATACAGAAACTTTTTCTCCTGTAGTGAGATATTCTACAATTAGAATATTGCTGGCTTTGGCTGCTCAGTATGATCTAGAAATCGAACATTTGGATGTAAAAACGGCATTTTTAAATGGCGATTTAGAAGAGACTGTGTTCATGGAACAGCCAGAAAGTTTTGTAAATAAAGGAGATGAAAACAAAGTTTACAGGCTCAATAAAGCTATTTATGGACTGAAACAGGCGGCCAAGTCGTGGTATGAGAAGATTAATGGTGTTTTGGTCAAGAAATTAAAACTTAATAAATTATCTTCTGAACCATGTGTATTTGTTTATCGTCAAAAGGAGGAATATATAATTATTGCCCTGTACGTTGACGATATCCTGTTGTTTTCTTCCAAGTCCTTGAAGAATAAGAAAGAGGAGATCAAGAAGAAACTCAACGAAGAATTTGAGATGAAGGATATGGGACAGGCCAGTCATATCTTGGAATAAGAATAAAATTACACTGGACCAGTCAAGCTATACCAAAAGGATATTAGAAAGGTTTCACATGACTGAATGTAATCCAGTGCAGACTCCTATGGAAACTGGATTGAAGTTGAAGAAAGCTGAAAATAAAAGCTGTAAACTTGATTATAGGAATTTAATCGGGTGCTTAATGTACTTAGCAGTTTGTTCCAGGCCGGATATCAGCTTTGCTGTGAGCTACTTGAGTCAGTTTAACGACTGCTACTCTGAGGAACATTGGAAGGCTGCTAAGAGAGTTGTGAGGTATTTAAAGGGTACGGTTGATAATGGTCTCACGTTTGAGAAAGGCGACATGCGGATAACTGGCTACGCGGACGCGGACTGGGCTGCAAATGAAGTGGATCGGCGCTCCTATACCGGGTATGTGTTTCATATTGGTAACTCATTGGTTTCATGGGAAAGTCGTAAGCAGAGAACTGTGGCTCTCTCCAGTGCTGAGGCAGAATACATGGCGATCTCTGACTCATGTAAAGAGGCGTTGTTTCTACGTACATTTATATTTGAATGCTTGAAAATAACTTGTAATGTATCCTTGTGGAATGACAGTCAGTCAGCACAGAAATTGTGTGTAAATTCAATTCATCATGCAAGGACCAAACACATCGATATTAGGCATCATTTTGTGAGACAATTGGTCAATGAAAAGATTATTTGCATAGGCTATGTACCTACTGATAAAATGATAGCTGATGTGTTGACTAAACCATTAACTAGGGAAAAACATGTAAAGTTTGTTTCTTTGTTTTTCAAGTAATGTAATTTAGGCAAATAATGTAAAAAGCTAAATGTAACTAAGCTTGTTACATACTTGGGATTTAGGTACCGGTTACTTGTGAAGTTTGATACTTATGTGTATGTGTTAGATGGTATCTAATATAAAAAGTTAAGTTTAAGGGGTAGTGTTGGAACATAGACACAAGTTTTATGAGTATAAACTTAACAGTTTGTTGTTGACAGTGTGTTGTCAATCCCTGCCATATCTATCAACTATTGTTGCCAATAAGCCTGATATCGTGCTGGTAGACCGGTCGGAACGCCGGGCGATACTTGTTGATGTCACTATCCCGCATGATGCTAATCTCGTGAAGGCCGAGAAAGACAAGTTAAGCAAGTACCTTGACTTGGCTCACGAGATTACCGCCATGTGGGATGTGGATTCAACGATTATCGTCCCGATAGTCGTTTCAGTGAATGGACTGATTGCGAAGAGCTTCGACCAGTACCTTAAGAAGCTCTCGCTAAATAGTTGGATCAAGGGTCAGATTCAGAAGGCGGTACTCCTGGACTCGGCACGTATAGTCAGGAGGTTCCTCTCTCTGCAGCCCTAGCCCCCGACCGTTTGGGCCTCGCTCCGCGGTCGGTGGTTCCCCGTTTTGATTTATATTTTTCACTATAATGTTTTTTACTATTTATTTTTTTGTAGATAGTATTGCTTTATAGTGAAGAATATATTTTTTTTACGAGATTTTTAATAAATGAGTGGTATAATAATAATAAATGCTTTATTGTGTCAAAAATGATTAACTGGTACATGCTTAGTATTACATTATGTAACTTAAATAAATAAACTGAAATATAATACCACGGTTAGGCTCTGTTCTCACTAGGACTAAAAGCCTGTATAGCAGGGTCACAGTGATTCGCCACGGACTCTCTTTCGGTATTAGATATTAATATGTAGATGCAGACGGTGTACGTTTTTTGCGAAAGGTACATAGGATACATTTTAGCAACATTAATCTAGCCTAGTTATTATATACTAATTCTTAGAAAACAAAAATGGGTTAAATTAACAAAAGCTTTAAGGATCCTAATAATTAGATTGGTAGTAATTTATTCTCCCGCGCGCAGTTTTTACTCGCAAATCTCACAATCTGTAATATTATAAGGAGGAAAGATTTGATTGTTTGTTCGCATTGAATAAATAGGCTACGAAACTACTGAACCGATTTGAAAAAAGTGTGATTATTTACAAAGAAAATGTTCCCATTCCTTTTTTCAGCTAAATTTCAGGTACTGCTGAAACTTATGTTTGCAATTTTTTTTTTAGAAATTAACTTGTGTATTTTCATGTATCTTCTACCAACGGTTTCCGAATTACGAATCATTTTAGTTTTACATTAAAAGCCATTTTGGACCCCTGCGAAGGTGATTTTTCAAAAACCTTTTCTTAGTACACCCCTACACCCAAAAAAGAATACATCCTCCAAATTTCATATGCCTAGGTCCAGCGGTTTATACTGTGCGTACACGCAAAGTGTATACGTTAAAAGCCCATTTTAAACCCCTAACATGGCGAATTTTCCAAATTCCTTTCAAATAGACCTTTACACCCTAAAAGGAATACACTCTCCAAATTTCAAGTCTCTACGACCAGCGGTTTGTAAAAACTAAAGTTTTTTTATTTTTTTACAAAGAAAACTTTCCCTTTCCTTTTTTCAAGAAAAAATGAGGAATCGCTGAAACACGTTTTTATTTATTTTATTTGAGGAATCTCCATGTAAAATTTCAAGGTTCTACTGCTAACGGTTTCTGAAATACACAGCTTTTTTGTTGTATTTTAAAAGCCCATTTTGGACCCCTTAGCATGCGAATTTTCAAAATTCCTTTCTTAGTGCACCCCTGGACCACACAAGGAACGTACTCTCCAAATTTCAGATCTCTAGGACTTACGGTTTAGGCTGTGCGTTGATTGTCAGTCAGTCAGTCAGTCAGTCAGTCAGTCAGTCAGTCAGTCAGTCAGTCAGTCAGTCAGTCAGTCAGTCAGTCAGTCACGCAACGATTTTATATATATTGATAAGAAAAATATCAAGTGAAGTAATTAAAATAGTGTACCTATTGAAGTTTTTTATTGAAAATTGTAATAATTCTAATCAGAACTTAAAAATTCTATAGAGTTAATATTGCGCCTTAAGATCATCCTATAGAACAGATTCAACATCTAACATTTTTTGTCATTTTATCATGGCTTGTAACTCCTTTGTTTTTTTTATGTAGATATTCTCAGGAACTGGTAGAAATTATCACATTTTTTTTACTTAAAACATTTGAGTACTTAAAGGTTTTCATAACGCGTGCGTTTGTTAGTAACCCTGACAAGTCTACATTTATTATTCCCGACGTTATAAAGCAATAAATTAAATATTCCATCATTCATAAAAAACAGCTAAGCGCGTGTCGGACCACGATAGAAGGGTTCCGAAGTCAGTGTATGACGTTACGCGATATTGAGTTATTAAGGTAGTTAAACTAAGTACATTTTAACCATTTTCTTGAATAAAAAGTTCCATTAGTATAAATAGTTCCAGGTTATATTATATCAGTCTGTCAAATTTCATCAACATCAGTGCAGTCGTCAAGAGTTTTTTTTTTAACTATGTGAATGACGGAACTATCAGTTGACCCCCTGATGTTAAGCAGTAACCTCTGCCTTTAACATCGCATTACCACATAGGTCACGTCCACCTAGGACGCACCCTATGCGGCATTTCACTGCGCCCGCCACCCTGAGACTACTTGTACTAATATTTATTCTGTGCTGACACATAAAGACGAAAAGTCTCATGTGCCTGTAATTTCACCGGCATCCATAGGTACTCTTCAAACCGAAAGACAGCAATGCGTGCACTACTGCTTTGCGGCAGAAATAGATATGGAAGTAGTACTTCCCCCGACGAACTATTTCTTATAAAATCTCTACTGCTACTAAAACATTAAAAAACTACTACATAGATAAAGCGTGATATAGTAACATTTAACCAAACATCCACACTTCAGCATTCATATAAGTAGGTAATACTAGTGACCCGCTCGCAGACCTCAGTTTGAATAGAAGTCTTCATTCGCGTGGTCCGGTGACCCGACAGTAGCGCCAACTACCGGGTGTATGCAAAACTATAAGGATTCATTGTCGGATGTCGGAACCCTTAAAATTGGTTCAACTGATGATTTTATGAAAATAAATTTTGAAAATGGCATTAATATTCCGCTCAGGCAGGAGTGATGTAAACATACATTTGTAATTAGGTAATTTACTTTGTAATTTTTATTGATATTATTATGTACTTATTTAGCGAGTTAATTAAAACTGTATCGGCTTATGGGTTACGCTTGAACGGAGCCTCTTCGAGGCGTGTTGGTTCTTTTCACCACATTGGTTCTTTCACCATAGGTCAGGGGCCTAATTCTCGTTTCAAGCGAGATGTTTAACGTCTCGTAGTTTTCATCTCTCTTGATTCTTGGAAATCTCGAGTACAAAATCTCGCTCATTCCATTCACGCGTTTTTTCAAGCAAGATGGCTACGATCATCGATTATTCGGGTGAAAACTATTCGACTATTCACGATTATTAATTAGTTTTTTTCAAAAATAGGGCATAATTATTTTGTAAATAGGGTTTAACAGCATAAATAAATTCATAGTTTTAATCAAGTGCTAGTTTCCGAATAAATCAACCACTAATCACCTCATTCTCGAAATCGTGAGATCGATCTAATCGACTTGATGACGTCACATATATTCTCGGCATCTCACAGTTTTATATCTCGAACGAAATTCGTACGAGATACAACGTGTGGTCTTTAGCATGTGAGATCTAAAAATCATGCGAGTTCTGTCTGTCATTCAAAATCCGTACTTACTCCGTCAGTCAATCAACTGAAATTAGTGTTTTGTGTTGTGTGCGAAATAAAGTTAACGTGTGGGGTGAAGTGAAATGACAATAACACAGATTTGTGATATGAGCCGTAAACTTTTCACAAAAAAATAGACAGATTTGTAGATAGCGTTGTGACAATATTGTGTTTTGGTTTTGTGTGGTGTTAGAACTTATGTAAAAATTATGTAATCGCTTGACATTCTTTCACGAAAAATAACGAGATTTATCCGAATGAGCGAGATGGCTAAGAAACATGCGAGATCGAAATTATGAGATTGTTATAAATTGTAATTGATTGGTTTAGTGCTAATTTTATTTTGTTACATATACCAAATCGAATGAAGCAATTTTGACTCGACGCATCTCGAATGATAAAACCTATCCCACATGGTAAATACCACACGTTTGTCTGCGAGATGCTGAGAATAGCAAAGTAAGTTTTTTAAGCGAGATATGACGTCATCACGCCGTTTTGATCGATCTCTCGATTTCGAGAATAAGGCCCCAGGTCAATAAGCCCTTTTTAAGGCCACCATACTTCAAGCTCGTCTTTGACCTAAAGCAGGGGTGACCAAGAAATAACTCTGTGAAGAAGAGGTGCGAGAGGCAACGGGTTCAATTCCCGCTGCGGAACAAATGTCTGTATGATCTGCAAATATTAGTTCCGGGTCGGGTGTTGTGGTACCGTGGTACTCGTAGTTTCTGATACCCACGACACAGGGGAACCTAGTGTGGAATCAGAACTAATATATTTGACGGTTGAGTATATGTAGCCATACCTATTTCTGCCGCAAAACAGTAGTGCTCGCATTGCTGTGTTCCGGTTTGAAGAGTATGGTTTCCGGCGAAATTACAGGCATATGACAAACTCTGTGGCGCGGCGGGTGAAGATTCGCCTGCGACGCAGGAGGTTGCGGGTTCGATTCCCGCCTCGGAACAAATATTTGTGCGATATGCAGATATTTGTTCAGGGTGTTTTCTATGTATAATAAAATATATCTATCTATGTTATATATTGTATTGAGTCAGTTATCTAGTACCCATAACACAAGCTCTGCTTAGTTTAGGGCTAGATAATGTTGTGTAAACTATCCAGCATTATTTATTTATTTATTTATTTCTGCCGCAAAGCGACCAGCATTGCTGTGTTCCGGGTTGTAGGGTATGGTTGCTGGTGAAATTACAGGCACATGAGGCTTTTCATCTTTATGTCTTTAGAAGGCGGGCGCAGCACAATGCCACATAGGGCGCGTCCTAGGTGGACGTGACCTATGAGATAATGCACTGTTCATAGGCAGAGGGTACCGCGTGGTGCGTATCTGCTTGATCCGTCATTCCAAGCTGTATACAAGTAATTAATTCAATAAAAATTCAAAAATCCCTCAACGCAATGAAACGGCTCAACCGATTTTGAGCACTGCTGACTAATTCACCTTTCAAACAAAAAAAACGGTTAATCCGTTCGGGAGCTACGATGCCACAGACAGACACACACACAGACACGACAAACTTATAACACCCCGTCGTTTTTGCGTCGGGGGTTAAAAAAAAACAACCTTGAACTATTATATTGGTGGACTACCTTCATAGAACTACCCATATTTAGATGAACGGTACATAATCCCTCCTAATAGAGCCTCCGAATGTTGGGTATCGCGTGTTGGATTCAATTTGCCTATTAGTCTGATTAGCTTCAAGGAACCAAATCCGTCCGGTGCCGGTGGCGGCGCAGAGGTTGGGAGTCGTCCAACAGACAGACAACAAAACTTATCTTTATAATATTTTAAACTGGTGTCCGCCCGCGGCTTTCTTTGCGTTTTACCAGGATAAAACTACTTTCTTCAAACAAAATCTTTTTAATTTTTATTAGTGTACATAATAAATGTACAATATCATTACAATCTAGCCATAAAGCAGGTTAATAAGTAATTTAACATTGACCTAGATTTATAACATAAACTATACCTAAGAATGTGTGCATTGACACTTGTCTTACTGTCTCTATTTAAGGCGCTATAGGTTCAACGAACATTTTTGTATGAGGCGAAGAAGGCGAGCGCACGCTCTGACACCGTGTTTTTATGTATAAAAAAATTATATAAAAATGTCGTTCAAAGTTTTGTTTAATTTTGTTAATGAATTCACTAACTTAAATAATAACTAACATGTAACCAAATGTTTGAAAAATTAAAACGTGAGAGAAGTGAGTTAAAAATAGCATTTCAATTTTAAAAAGGAGGTATCTTCGTTATTTTTTTTTATCGAGTGAAGTAATTCAAATATTGTTTTGAATTATTGATTTCACTAGATAAAAAGCTCAAGAATATCATATATCTTTTTCTTCATAGAAAACTATGAAAATTCTTATCAAAAACTTTAAAATTCTAGAGACATTTGAGAACCTATCGCGCCTTAAGGGGAGGACACTTTGTTGTTGTGTTCTTATTAGCAAGCACTAGTTTGCACTACACTACACTAGTTAACACTACACTAACTCATAACATCTTTTTTTTTTTTTTTTTATTATTCTAATAGGCAAACTAGCTTACGGCCCACCTTAGCTACACCTTACACCCACCTAGCTTGCACCACCAGATGTAAAGTGGTCACCGTCGCTTATAGACACCGGCAACACCGGGGGTATTGTCGAAAACAAAACAATGCAAAGTCAAAATCAAGAGTCAAAACTATGTTATTCATTGAAATCACTAGGATCATTTTTAATCGTCTATGCTGTGGTGTGTCCGGCCTAAGAATAGACCCTTCCGTCTCCTCCCGTGGATGTCGTAAAAGCCAGGGATTATCCGGACATGTTAATAAGATTCGTTGGTATAAGTAAGAGTTGTCCAAGTTGCTAGCTTATTAAACAATGGAACTGCAATGGCTTATTACTGGAAGAAAGCGTTAGCTGAGTCAGTCGTGGGAAGCAATACTGCCGTCATAAGGAAAAAAGACGCTTCTGACATTTTTTTCAAAATTGAGTTATATACATCATCGGAATCAGTAAAAAAAGACGCATCTACCAGTGTTTTTTTAATTCGGCTAAAACAAACACAACCCTAATAATCTTACTGTTAAATAAGACGCATTTGAAACTACGTCATAATATTTAAGAAATAGGAAAGCCATTTCTGACGTCAACTAGGTTGAAAAAACGCATTTAGGTAGATCCGTCTTATTTATTTACACTATACGTAATTCATAAGAATATGAAAAGACATTACTGCTTGGTAATAAGAAGAAAAAACGCTTCTGTGTAGAAAAGCCTTTTCATTTTAGTATTTAAAAAAATATCCAGTCGCAAGTGGCAGTTGCGCCTTTTCTACGAAGTATTGCTAGTGGTGCGAGGTGTGGTGGGGCACGCGGTTGGAGCTGTACGATCAGTTGCGCCCAGGCAGATGCTATCCGGACATGGATGTTTTGGACGGTATCTGCACAAAATAGCTCGCAGGGAGGTAAGCCCAATCTGCCATCACTGCAGTGACGTTGAGGATACGGCGCATCACACACTTGAAGTGTGCAGCGCCTGGGCGTCGCAGCGGCAATTGCTGGAAGCAGTGATAGGCCAGGATCTCTCGCTCTCGAGCGTGGTTAAATCCATGCTTGACAGTGATAGATCCTGGGAGGCTATGGTCTCCTTCTGCGAGGAGGTCATGTCGCTGAAGGAGGCTGCGGAGCGGGTCAGGGAGGAGGACCCTCAAGCTGACATACTCCGCCGCGACAATTCAACCGCCTTCTTCTGCTCGATGGTGGCCAGCCAGTTTCTGGTGCGGGGAGCCCCAATCTGGCATTGCACAGGTCTCCTACACCGGGGAATGTCCTTCGTATTCCAGGATATTCCCCTCCCCCACATGGGGGGACCGAGGGGTTCGCTTTATGCGAACAATCACCGACAGGGCCGCGGTAGAATCCAACCGGGACCCCGTGACCCTGTCAAGTGTTAGTGCATCTCTAAACCACTCTTCAGATGGTGAGTGGTTTGATGATGCACTAGCATTAAGGTGAAGGAAGGAATATCGATGGGTTTTTAGTCGGTATGCCGTTGGGTGCTAGCCAACGGAGAGCCCGACAGACCCCCTCAGCTCTCCCCGAGCTGATGGACATGCGTAATGCATTTTCCCATCGTAAAAAAAAGGCAGTCAGGACGACGAAACGCGCGCGCAGTTCTCAAAAATATAGCCGTGGCGAAATTATAAGGTACGTAAACTATTTATGCTTATTTATGTATACACATGTAACATAGACTAATATAATATCATACGAACAATGTATAAATAAGTAAAGTGCAATCGTGAAAATTTGCTATTCCTTACAAGCTTTTAATATACTTGCCCTGTTAGGTTAGTGAGTGATGTGACAAATCTTGCGATTGTATTTTAGACTACTTATTCTCAACCGATTGAGCTGAAAATTATGTAAGTTCAGTGACAATGCAATGTCATGAATCGAGCTGGTCTGATGATGGAGACCGAAGGTGGCCATAGGAACTCCTAAACGAAACGAAGTAACGCCGCCGTCGCAGCTGGGTTGGTTGTATTTGTCTTCTCAAGCACTTTAGTCCTAGGTTATGATCAGGGTCCTGCTGATGGAGCGGCTGGGAGGCCATCGGCCATAAGAGCCATGAAAGGAAACGACGTAACCTCATAGAGTTTGGGCTCGTTGGATTTGTCTTCCCAAGCACTTTGGTTCTAGATGATATAAAAGCTTGTTTTAAAAGTGTTTTTTTGAATATGTTAATAAATATTTTAAGTTTATTTACTTTGTGAAAAAGGTCCGAATAGCCTGCACCGTGCTGGGTCGTAGCGGTTAATGAATTTTGGTTTAGTTACCTTATACATAACTCGTACCTATAAATTATTTTCGGTTTCGGCGGCAATTTATTTGTATTTTATTAAGAGTCTTGAGCCTTGAGTTTTGCGAGGCGGGTTCTACGCAAGTAGTTGGAATTTTAGAAAAAAAAATTGGATGGGAAACTAATATTATAAATGCGAAAGTTTGCAGTTTGCAGTCGTATGGATGTTTCTTACCTCTTCACGCCAAAACGACTAAACGGATCGAGCTGAAATTTTGCATAGGTACAGGTTGTTCTAAGCATAGGCTACTTTTTATATCATATATCTGTTTCCATTTTCCAAAGAAATGAAAAAACTGAAAGATATGGTATCTAAATATAAACTAAAGGGAGTATACTGAAATCTGAAAAACATACCCAGTTTACAGAAGATTACATGTTTCAGAAAGAGTTTATTTTATGTTGAAAAAGCGTGCCCTTGAAGTTTGAGTTTGCTAATTTAGTTTTGTTTTCTTAAAAATGTTAGTCTGATTCTCATACTTTGTGGTATTATTTCAAGAAAATTGATTAATACATATGTTTGAAAAAAAAATTGTACCACCTTTGATAATATTTAGTTTGATATTATTAATTTTATGTTGAAAAAGTGTGCCATAGAAGTTTAAGTTGCTTATTTAATTTTGTTTTCCTTATAAATATAAGTCTGATTCTCATACTTTGTGGTTTTTTTGAAGGAAAAGTATTAATATATTTGAAAAAAATGTTTTTAGTTTAAATATAGTTAAGGATTGATAAGGTATCTGAACCTTAAAATATGCAACATGGGCGTTTCTTACGGTAATATTTTAAGTTCACTGAAATTAGGTATGTATTACTAAGTTGAAAAGCAGTTAATGGTTAAAAATGGTTTTTTTATTTAGGTAACGATAGCCTGATAACTCATAATTACTAAGTAAGAAAGATGTTTCGTTGATTACTAAGTTGAATAGAAGCATCTAGCCAGAAACGTCTTTTCATTGCAGTATTCAGTATTTTCCAGTATTTTTTTACTAAAATGAAAAAGAAAATGTTATTTATTTAATAAATATAATTGGTTTTATTCAAATTTTAATCTGTATTTCAATAGATCTTACTTTAGTTCACACTTTAGCATAAACATTTTTTTTATTTAATAATTCTGTTTCACGCAGCGAATTTTTTGGTTTAAAAAATACTAAACAATTTTTTTCTCAATTTCTAAGTTTTGGTAGACACGTCCTTTTTTCTTATGGCGGCAGAATAGCGGCGATGAGTTCGCCACACGTCTATATTGAATGAAAAGAGGCCAATTTGAGGTTGCCTACGCCTTCGGGGATAGAGGCGTGTGTCTATTTATGTATGTCTGAAGGTATTTACAAATAAGCCTATAGCTCAATCCAGGCTCAATCTATCTGGGCACCAAATTTCATCGAAATCGGTTCAGCCGTATCGGACGATGGACCGACAAGATCGATTTAATCCGAAGAAGGTTCTCCAAAAAATATACGCATATCAAAGCATGTTTGAAAAAAGTTATTTTAAGTTAGATCTAAGAGATACACCTCTCTCTCCCTCTCTCTATTCCCCCTCCCACCCGTCTCTCTCATCCCTTTCTCTATCTCTCCCCACACTCGCTCTCTCCCTCTCTCTCTCTCTCTCTCACTGTTTAATCTGTTCCTAGGATAAAAAAATTTGAAAAACCAGAAACCTTGCAAAAATTTTGTGAAGGTTAGGATATGAGAGATATTTCCACCATTTGCAATATGAGCCATAAAATGCGTCATATATTTTTTTAACGTCACAATTTATGAATTTTAAAAAATACACCCGCTTTTTACACACAGAACGAACAACTAATCCACGAAATTGTCTAATCTTTAAATATATTTCTCTAAGGTTTAATTGAGGCAGCTCCACAATTTCTTTGAAAACTCCGCCGGTACAATATTTGGCCCTCATTACAGTGTCAATATAAGATTAGGGATAAGTCAAATTTTTACAAAAACAACCGGTCAATAAGAGTTTTTTCGAATCGATTACAGACAGCCCCAAGACAAGAATTTAACTCGTAGTTACATTGTGAATAGGCCTGTGAAAAAAGGTCGGAAAATCTGCAATGGTCGTGAAAAGGCCGGGCATTTTGTTTAGAAAACCCAATGACCATCTAATCAACGATTAATTTGTAATAAATATCAAAACTGGTGTTGTGGTCTAACATGACATAGCACATAGCACCCAAAAGTCAGAAACAATAGTCCTGATTGCACACTAAGTGCTACAAGGATCATTTGGCACGTGGCCGAAATCAGAAGTAATACCGCTATATTGTAATCTAATAAAATAAAATAATAATAAATACCAACCCAAACACACAACCCCGAAAGTCGTTAACGCTGTGGAGACTTAGGATCTAATAAGATCCTACCCTTATTTTATGGCCTATGGGTCTATGGACGCCTGCTATACCTACCAGAGGCACCACACGCGCGTTGCAGACCCTTTAAAAATTTCCAAACACCCCTTTTGAAGAACCCCATAGGTACTGTAGTCACTTGGTTGATATTATAAACATTGCGAATTTTGCCGGATAAAATAGTAAATAACCGGATATTATCAAACTCTATTAGAAGACGAAGATACCTGTCGATGTTTTTTTAAACAATGCCCAAAATAATAATATGCACCAGTTTGATTGACAGTCTAGAAGTTGAGTGCGGTCCAAAAAAATTCGGACAATTCGAATTTTAAATCGATTCGATTCAAATTAGCGCCGATTATCGATGTTTCGAGGCATATGTTACAATTTCAAATTAAGTTTGTGGTCGAATAAAATTGTAGGTTCGGGGAATGTTGAATTATTTTGAATTTCTTTTTGGGTTTTAAAATAGTTTGCGTACAATTTTATTTGAATTTTGAATCATTTTATTACTAAGTAAAAGCACAATTTTTGAATTTACAAACAAGATTTGTGTAAGTTTTTTTTATTATTATCGTTGCACGTCGTGTATGTATTCGCCATTTTCAAGTATAATTTATTATTGAATTTTCAATATAATTTGTAACGTTATACTCCTTCCAAGACGTAACTAGTAAAGTAAATAAGATCAAAGTAGACGACGTCCCTTTTCGACAATGGCGGAAAGAGCTTTGTTCAGTATGCTTGTAGGGTGGCAGTCGTTTGGTTTAGAGCTTTGTCACTAGATGTCACTACTAGTTCACTATTTAGAGTTTTTTCTTCATAGACTGATATGTGTGGAGTTCTTAAAAACCTTACTGAAAAAACCTGTTGTAGATTTTTTCAGTAAACGTACCTACCTCACGTTTATTAAAAAAGAAAAACATGAAACACGTCGTAGCTAACCTTTTTTCAATACAATATTGGGAATACAAGAAATTATTTATTCCCGCAAAGATTGTGAACGAAGAAAGGTCAGCAAGACCTACAAAATAAAGCGAACAAGTACGAGTAGTACTTACACCCTGAGGGTTCCGTACAAACTTAATAATCTACATAATTTTCACTAGAAACGGGATATTTACCATGATTTTTGAGTTTTATATGTTCCCGATAAATTATGTACATAACCATGATAGTTTCAAAAGTTAATAATCTACGTTGAAAATTAATGATTTTATAATTTATTCAGATATTTTTAGGGTTCCGTACTCAAAGGTTAAAACGGGACCCTATTACTAAGACTCCGCTGTCCGTCCGTCTGTCCATCGGTCACCAGGCTGTATCTCATGAACCGTGATAGTTAGACAGTTGAAATTTTCACAGATGATGTAGGTAAGTATCTGTTGCCGCTATAACAAAAAATACTAAAAAACAGAATACAATAAATATTTAAGGGGGCTCCCATACAACAAACGTGTTTTTTTTGCCGTTTTTATAGATAATGGTACGGAACCCTTCGTGCGCGAGTCCAACTCGCACTTGGCCGTTTTTTTTAAACGAGTGAACCGAACTGTACTGTTTTCACTCCCACAGATTGTAGGAAAGAGAGAAGAAAGTTGTTAAACATCAATAAATAAAAAAAAAAAACCCCGCAGTATTCTACCTATAAACTCGAATAAGTACTCCAATTCAGTGTTGTTTCAAGTCCTAAAGATGACATCATGGTAGCGATGCGCGACTATGAATAAAAGTATTCGACTTATTCGACTAACAAAAACATTCAACTAGTGCGACTGAAGTCGGTAAACACTGAATGAATTCATTCATCCAATGCAGTACCACTATTTTTATTCGTTACCTAGCCGACTCGCGGTTTTCCGTCGCGAATCGGGTGCCTCCGCCTAGTCCGCCTGTTCTTCCACTATTTCATTATTCGGTACTAACCGACTCGCGGTTTTCCGTTGCGAATCGGGTGCCTCCGCCTGTTCTTCCACTATTTATTTCGGTACTTAACCGACTCGCAGTTTTCCGTCGCGAATCGGCTGCCTTCGCCGGCTCAGTGCTAGGTCCTTCATGTTGCGTGAAAGGGACGCTACCTAGATACTATCACCTGCGCTCGTTATACATGCATAAAAATCTATCTGGAGTCTGGACTCTGGAGTTGTGTTTTTAATTTAAACTAAGTACCTACCTACTATACGTAACTCATACAGTCGACCACCTAAGCAAACCAGTAATCATTAAAATATTCCTTGTTCCGTATACACAAGGATCATTTTGAAACATCAAGCTTGTGTTGTTTTTACGATTACACACCAAAAAAAGACGTTTATTTAAAAAAAAAACATGCAATTGTTCGTTAGTAGGTAACGCACTGTAAGTTAATTTAGTGTCTTGTTAGTGTTAAAACATGCAAAATGTTTTCAGTTCGGGTACCTTGATATGATACTTAGTTTTACCTACATATAAACACAATCAAACCATTCGTCTCCATTCCTTGTTCCGTAATCCGTATACACAAGGATCATTTTGAAACGCCGCGGTTCGTCTTCGTACTATTATTACCCACTGAATCAAAATAGTATTCGTTTCTCAAACCATTCGGTGTTTGCCGCTGCGGATAAAACAAGTATAACTAAAAATAGTATTCGTTTATTCGACTAACTTTTTTAGTATAGCACTATTTTTTAAGTCGACTTAAAAATTAAATAGTGGCTAGTTATTCGACTGTTCAATTTATTTAAAGTCGCGCATCGCTACATCATGGTAACTAGAATTTAATGCTTTTACAACGTTGAGTTAATAAAAAAAAACAGTTTTTACTGCCTCACTTGTGCCTAAAACTTTACTAGTAAAGGTGGGGTCCAAGATAGAAGCGTATGGGAAAAAATACCTGACTCGTTTAGGTAGTAGGACATTTTTATTTGGATTTGTCATAGAGGAAAAACAATAAATAAAATAAATAATAAATAAATAATGCTGGACAGTTCACACAACATTATCTAGTCCCAAGCTAAGCAGAGCTTGTGTTATGGGTACTAGATAACTGATATACTTAATACAATATATTACATAGATAGATATTTTTTATTATACATAGATAATACCCAGAACACCCTGAACAAATGTCTGCGATCGCACAAATATTTGTTCTGAGGCGGGAATCGAACCCGCAACCTCCTGCGTCGCAGGCTAAGCTTCGCCCGCCTCGCCACAGAGGTCGTCAATAATATGTAATCATCAGCCCACACTAATCCACTGCTGGACGTAGGTCTCTCCCAATACGCCCGGTGTTCGGCTCTTCGCATCCACTTTCTGCCGCCGCCTTTCGTAGGTCATCGCTCCACCTAGCCAGAGGGCGCCCCACGCTACGTTTGCCAAGACGCGGTCTCCACTCAAGAACTCGCATACCCCAACGGTTGTCGGTTCTTTGGCATATATGACCAGCCCATTGCCACTTCAGCTTGCTAATCCGGTGGGCTATGTCAATGACTTTAGTTCTCTGTCGGATAATCTCATGTCGGATTTTATCTTTCAGATAAACTCTGAGCATGTCCCGTTCCATAGCTCGCTGTGCAACCTTGAACTGGTGGATTAGCCCTACCGTGAGTGTCCACGTCTCGGCACCATATTAGTGGTAGGACGCACTGATTGAAGATTTTAGTCTTCAGGCAGTGTGGTATAGGTGACGAGAAGACTTGGCGTAGTTTTCCGAACGCTGTCAGCCCAAGTGAATCCTTCTCTTGGCCTCCAAATATTTATTGCGAGTCTGGGTGTCGTAGTTACTGGTACCCACGACACGGGGAATCTTAGTGTGGAATCATGTATGTTACTGTTAGGTGTTATGTTATGTTAATAACTGACGGTCACAAAGTTCAGCCATTACACTAAGGCCATTATCTCATTACGATACGCACAGGCGATTCAAGTATCCTGAAGGTATCCTGCAAGTCTCGGAGACTATTCGCCGCCAAGTATCTCACATAAATTTGAATGCAGGCTCGCACCCTAGCCTGGACTAGTCTCCGAGACTTGCAGGATACTTGAATCGCCTGTGCGTATAGTAATGGGAGAAGGGCCTTAGTGTCGTATGAGAGCAAAAGCACTTCATAGAAACTGACTGCTGAAGACATCTTCGGGATGAGACAGGCCGGGTCATTCGTAGATTTCGTAGGCCAGGCTCAACATACTATAACGAACTGAAAAATAGTAGTTAGACCAGTCCTAGGCTCTCCTGCTCCCGCTAGCTTCTTCTAAGAAGCTGTATATATTCTGTGCCATAGTTGGCATTTATTTTAGTAGCAAACAAACTGTTTAAAAAAGATATATATATATATATATAATTTTGTATTTCTGTTTTTTTTTATTGTTGTTGTGTTTTGTTATTTTTAGTTGAATAATTATTAGGATTACTAATAATTATAATAGCCTTTTATTCATAGTTTATTAACTTTTAGCCATCGGCGCTTATCCGAGTTGATAGTGCCTACAAATTTTGCCTCCAGCGTCATTGCTCGTTCTATTGCCGAATTGGTAAAGGCATCGTCGATCACAGACGAGGGTGCAGGTTCGAGTCCCGCTGGAGTGAAATTTTTGGGTTACATTTAAATTTAGCCTTTTATTCCATGATTACATACATACTTCATAAATAGACACACGCTCTTTTCTCCCGAAAGGGTAGGCAGAGCCTGCGAGGGCCATTTATCACTGTGGGTTGCATCGGCATGAGAATATAGACGTGACAAGTGGTAAGATCATCACCGCCATTGATTTTCACGACTAAGTTGGCAAAAGCTTTCTTCCAGCACGAACAAGCCCGGACAAATCCTATACCAACCAATCTTACAACAAGTTCGCAATGATTAATTCATAAAATATAATTCTAATCAAATCGGGTCAGTAGAGACCCCATGCCAGGCATGGCGCACTCCGCACTTTAGGTATGAAGCTTACGAGCTTATGAACCCTTACGAGCTGCGTCACTCTGCGCCAGACGGTGACAGAGCTACGCGTTAGAAAAGAGTGGAAATGTTTAGGTAATTTTAGCGATAGGCACTATGCGCTAATGCGAGCTGAATTGCACTTTGTTGCGTCCCAGCAAGAGTCACTATCTATATTTTGTTCATGAAGTGAGCCTTCTGTACTTGTACTATTATTTATTCTGTGCCCATCCGAACAGTTGTGTGTTTTTAATCGTAAGAAACATAAGAAATAAAATAAAAAAAAACGAAAAAGGAAAAGAAAGATAAAGATAAAGAACTATCGCTATTATTTAGATCGCTTGCAGCGGTCTTCAGGTAGCACAACTGTTTCATATGTATTTTGTACATACCTTGTATTATTCTTTCTGTAAATAAATGTATCGCTATTATCTTTTAACTTAATCCCGTTCCCGAATCGAAACAGACATTCGTAAACGCGTGATTTTCGGCAATTCCAGTTTGATTTACAGCGCGGGGCGCGGGCGGGTGATCCCGTAAATCAAACGTTTCATAATTTAAGGACAGCGGCTTTTTGTTTTAGTTTAATTTGGTTCGGAAAACACCACTGAATATTCAGTAAGAAATTTTCTTCTTGAAGGAGTCTTCCTTTGAAAAATATACCTTACTCGTAAAGCCTACTAGTGGAATTCCCGCAACTTCCTCCACGTGGAATTTTTCAAACAATCTTCAACACCCCCCTGCTCTATAAACATACGAATTCCCGTAGGTACGAGACGTCCATTCAAATGAAGGGAAATATTTATATTATGTATACTTTACCTGCTGCGTATGTAAAGCAGATGATGAAGCCGGGATGTTATATACATTAATGTATTGTATATCATAGCAGCCGTAGGTACCGGCCTTAAATAATTAAGGATACAATAAAGTCAAAGTCAAAGTCAAAAGTATTTTATTCATTGAAATCACAAGGATCATTTACAACCGTCTCAGAAAATAAATGAACTCCTGTTCCAACGCGACCAAACCTAGAAGAATCAGGCAACAAACACGGCTCTGCTCTATTTGATGATCCTTCTTACTATGGAATACACTAACCGTCGTCTGTCTTTCCTGAAAACTATAATCTGGGTCTCTTCAAGCCTAGAGTGAATAGGTGCCTTCTAGACCTTTGTGCTCCATCGTCGGCCAACTTACCAATACGTGAGATCGCAGTCAAACAAAGGTCTATATGTTTAAAAATAAAAGGTGGGAAGCGCCCGTGTGGTGCCTTGAGAACAAGTGGAAGATGATTCCATAGACTTAGAATTTTCGCTATCTAGATCTATGGATGATTCAAAGAAATAAGGAAAAGTAACTTACTTTTATAAATAAAAATAAAAAAGTTTCAGTTAAAAGATAAATTACGAACAGAAGCTCATTTCAAAAAACATTTTATTTATCTATCTATTTGTCCAGAATGGGGAAAGATTCGGGGACAAACAAGAACTAAGTACTCATCTCACCTGCGAATCCCCGGCGTTGTTTGAAAAAATGCTCATAGTGCGTTAGCATTTACTTGTAAGTAACATTCATTTATATTTTCAATTCCATTCAACGGAGAGTCTAATTAAGCATTGGATCTGCAGGTTGCCGCCGCGTGGACTTCGTTCATCTTGATGACGTATTAGAAAGAAGTAAAAAACTAAATTAACTCCGCGCACCATTCTGCGCTTTGCCCGCGCTCATGTCATTCCATAATGAAACGTTGAACAAATTCGCTGTAGTTTAACTCGATGTTACCAGACAAAAAAAAACTCTAAGCGATGTTATAATAAATGCTCTTACGTACTCACAGTGCATGGAAAATACTTTATCAGTTATTTATTGATGTTATTTTTTATCCAGGATAGGCATCAAATTCAATCTTGACAGTAGTAGGAAACATTTCATAAAATACTGCGCAATGTTTCATTGTTATGAATATGCATGTTGCAACTTTCATTAAAACTAATAGCATTCTAACTAATACGTAATTTTTAACCGACTTCAAAATAAGGTATTGTATCGTGTTTTTTTTAACCCCCGACGCAAAAACGACGGGGTGTTATAAGTTTGATGGGTCTATGTGTCTGTGTGTGTGTCTGTCTGTGGCATCGTAGCTCTCGAACGGATGAACCGATTTTGATGTTTTTTTTGTTTGAGAGGTGAATTTGTGGGGAGTGTTCTTTGCTATGTTTTATGTTTTATGTTTGTTATGTTTTTGTTTAATTTTTACAAAATTAATTAATTGTTGTGAGTTTGTTACCTCAATCTCCGTCATTTATGAACGATTTGTTTATTTAATTGCCGCGATATGCTTCCAGATTGGTCAGATTTTCATTAAAATCTGGTTCGATGATGAGATCCATGAAGAATAGAGGGATTTCCTCAAATATTTATAGGCACACATACCTATACCTAGCGATTTTGATATTTTCAGCAACGTCAAGCATGTGCATACAGAAAGTGTCATTTGGTGAAGTGGAACTGATGAAGAAGACCAGAGATGGCCATTGGAACTACTCAATGATAAGTATTTCACGGGTGGCGATAAGGGTGAGTTTCCGATATCCGATTGAGCTGAAATTTGGCGTACCTACTTGTTTTCCGATGACAATATAATACGGTGGTGACAGCGAGCTGATCTGATGATGTAGACGGAACAGTGGGCAACGGAACTCCTCGAGGGATAAAAGTTGACTGGCCGTGTTTAGGCTCATTGTGATCAGCACACGGTTCCTATCACTTATCTTTTCACTGTGGGTTGCACCATCGTGGGAATATAGACGTGACATGTGGTGAGGACATCGCCGCCATTGCTTCCCACAACTGACTCTGCTAACGCTTTCTTCCAGTAATAACACATACCAAAGCTAGCAGCCAGGACAATTGTTATAGGTACCAACGAATCTTATCAACAAGTCCGAGTAAATAATACTGTTTTTTTTTTTTTTGGATATTCGAATAGTCTGTGAAAAACAAAATTTATAGTTCTAATCTTCGTTTGTAAAAGCCCTTAAACGTTTCCTTCTAAAAAAACAGTGACGTTTACCTATGTTTTTGGTTTTTGGGCATTTTTATTTTCTATTTCTGCAGTGCGGGCAACGTGCAACGGAAGCTAATTCTCGGTAGCATCTTACTTTTGTCTGTCTACCTGAGGCTTTTAAATTGGTTTTCTATTTTTCTTTGAATCAGCTTCTCCTTGTTCTCGTGGCACCACACAGGCGCTCCCACTTAGTAGGTATAGTAAGAAGGATCATCAAATAAAGCACGCGCCATGTTTGTTGCCTGATTCTTCTAGGTTTGGTCGCGTTGGAACAAGAGTAAATTTAGTTTATAAGACGGTTCAAAATTATCTTTATGATTTCAATTAATAAAATACTTATGACCATGACTTTGACTTTGCCTGTTTTTGACGCGGCGCTACGCCAGTGTGGCTAACATACCAACATGACCTGTGTTACCCACGGAAGATTGTGTTACCGTAACCTTTTTATCGAAGCATCAGATTTTCCGACTCACTTTCCCCTAGTTTCAGGTCACTCCAGCATTAAAACAAAGTTTTAGTTTAATAAACCATAATGTTTAATGCCGCTGTAACTTTGTCGTAACGCTTGCGCAGTAAATCGCTGTAATGCGTTTTATTCCGTTAAAAAAAGGTGTAAACAGCTGGTGTACTCTATACACATTACAAAAGTTTAAAAGTAAAGCTTTTTAGTGAAACATTTCGCTCGTGGAAGAACTACCATCTATTTCTGCCGCTAAGCAGTAGTGCTCGCATAGCTGTGTTACGGTTTGAAGGGTATGGGTGCTGGTGAAATTACAGACACATGAGACTTTTCATCTGTACGTCTCATGGTGGCGGGTGCAGTGTAATACCACATAAGGCGCGTCCTAGGAGGACATAAGCTATGAGATAATGCATTGTAAAGGTTATCTGCTTGTTATTTCATTTAAATCAAATACGCTGAGTTACGACCCATTTCGGTGGTATCAATTGGATGTACCTTAATTAAGTTTTTGTGTAGTGTTGGCAAAATAAATACCTATTTTTTATTTGTATTTAAATTACATTGCTGTGTTCCGGTTTGAAGGGTAAGGGTGCCGGTGAAATTACAGGCACATGAGACTTTTCATCTTTATGTCTCAGGGTGGCGGGCGCAGTGCAATGCCACATAGGGCGCGTCCTAGGTGGACGTGACCTATGAGGTAATGCACTGTTCATAGGCAGAGGTTACCGCTTAACATCAGGTGGGCCATCTGCTTGCTCCGCCATACCAGTAGTATAAAAAAATAAATAAAAAAAACTCAAAGTGCTGTAAACAGCTGGTGTACATACACATGCTGAAAGCTAAGTTAGATACATAAAGAAACAAGATCACAACATAGTTTTTAGAAAACGTTAGTTGAACTGGCAATGGGCTGGCCATTAGTACTTGTACTATTATATATTCTGTGCCATTAGCTCCATTCCAGTCCATCCTAAGGTTGTTTGACAGAGATCGCTTATAGCGATAAGACCACCGGTTGTACTTCCGTTGTTTAGTTTAATATTAATTTTTAAATAGTTTATTTTCTGTGTTGTGCAATAAAGTGTTTTGTATCTATCTGTCTATCCAGCTCCCAGAGTTAACAACTCCTCGAACGGAACCACCAACTGGATGCCGCAGTGGGGGGTGACTACCCCCACTTGCTGCAGCGATGACATTGCAAATGCAGGATTTTGGGGATGGAAACACTGTTGGCTATTTCGAGAAAACTTCCGACTTATTTAAACAGAAGATATCATTATTGAACAAAATGTAGAGAAGGTGTACCTACCTATTAAATTGAAATGGAACCTGGAATCCAGCAATAATAAATAAATAAATAAAAATAATGCTGGACTGTTTACACAACATTATCTAGCCCCAAGCTAAGCAGAGCTTGTGTTATGGGTACTATAGATAACTGATATACTTAATACAATACAATGCATAGTTTTTTTTTATTATTCAAAGAACACCCTGAACAAATATCTGCAGATCGTACAAATATTTGTTCCAAGGTGGTAATCGAACCCGCAACCTCCTGCTGCGTAGGCGAACCTTCGCCCGCCGCTGTAATTAACCAGGAGTAAACCAGTTACTCTCTTCTGGCTGTGGTTTTATTTGCAGGAGATTTATTCGGCAATTATTATTAGGAACAATCGCATTCCAATGTTTCCTTTTTAATTACAATTTTATTCGTTTACGATTTCAAATAGGACGAAATTGAAGTCACAGTTATACGGGTAGTCAAAGATTTAGTAAAACAACCAGCGTAAGTTGAACCTTACGCCTTAATGTTAGGAAAGCTGTAAAAAGATTGCTATGCAAAGCTGTTCTGATTGAGAATTTTGTTTACTACGTTTTCATATTTTTTTAGATTTTAGATTCAGAAGGTACTATTTTTGTCATTGGGTACTTATGTAGAGTAGGAAGGTACGTATTTCTATACGAAAGCAAAAAAAAAACAGAAAACTCCACTTTCTTGGATTTAACATACATAGGTTAAGATATCACGGTCGAAGCGACGCGTGACCCGAGAGCTGGCTCTTATCTGGCTCAACGCATTAGTATTGCCATTCAGCGTGATAATGCAGCCAGCATCTTAGGGACGCTTCCGTCTGGTAGTGATTTGGATCAGTTGAGCTACCTTTAGATCGCTTGCAGCGGTCTTCAGGTAGCACAACTGTTTCATATGTATTTTGTACATACCTTGTATTATTCTTTCTGTAAATAAATGACATACGTAGGATTAATTTTGTTTGTATAAAATGTATCCTATAATGTCACCCGGACCATAATAACGAAACGATTGACACAGCATTCATTAAAATCGGATAAGTAGTTGGCGCTACCGTGTAATATACCTACGTAAATACAAACATACATAGCTACATTCTAGACCGCTAAAACATAACACTTCCCTTAGAGTTTGCCGTAGTCGGGTAAAAACAAAAAAGGGTTTGTAAATTCTGCAAGAAAGTTACTTACCTACAAGAACTAATAATCCTGGTAATGTTAATGTTGTTTTTAAACCCCCGACGCAAAAATGAAGGGCTGTTATAAGTTTAACGTGTCTGTGTGTGTGTGTGTGTGTCTGTCTGTCTGTGGCATCGTAGCTCCCGAACGGATGAAACGATTTTTTTATTTTTTTTTGTAAGGTGAATTTGTCGGGAGTGTTCTTAGCTGTTTGATTAAAATCGGTTCAGCCGTTTCATTGCTTTGAGGGTTTTATTAAATTTTACAAAATTTATTACCTACTTGTAAAAATGAGTTCTTCAAATTGTATCTCGCAGCATCTCTAGAGTGAATGTGTTTACTCTTTCCTTGCAATTCTACTAGGTAGGTATTTTGTATTTGTTTTTATATATTATATTATTTATGGACGTTTATTTTATTACTTTTGTTATTTTTTTATTGTTACTTCACCTCCCCTCATGTTCTTTACAGTCCTGTCCATCCAAAGGTTGCCTGGAAGAGATCGCTCTTAGCGATAAGGCCGCACATTGTATCACCTTTAACTAGTTTGTAAGATAATATAAGTAGGTATGCTGGTATTTTATTTTAAGGTGAATACAATAAAGAGTTAAATCTATCTTTAACATTAATATTATTATTTACTATGTTAATAATAAATTAATTAAACAAATAACTAATGTAGTATTAAACAAAATCATATTTCTAGAACATTTTTACAAAGCTCCTTACACCGACCAGTCTAATCCCAAATTATTCAAATGTCTATGACAAATATAGGTCAGTAGTAGTAGAGCTTTTTTGTGAAAGAGTTCGTCCGGGGAAGTACTACCACCATACCTATTTCTGCCGCAAAGCTGTAGTGCTCGCATTGCTGTGTTCCGGTTTGAAGGGTAAGGGTGCCGGTGAAATTACAGGCACATGAGACTTTTCATCTTTATGTCTCAGGGTGGCGGGCGCAGTGCAATGCCACATAGGTTGCGTCGTAGGTGGACGTGATCTATGAGATAATGCACTGTTCATAGGCAGAGGTTACCGCTTAACATCAGGTGGGCCTCTTGCTTGATCCGTCATCCAAGTAGCATAAAAAAAAACAAAAAAAAAAAGGTCAAACCTATCCAATTTAAGATTTCACTACCGGTGAGTGAGGCTTCGAAACAACACCTGATAATGTCAAAAATTACACACTCTTTGTCTCAAGGGTGCTTTGTTACAATGTATTCAAAAATAACATACATTGTTAAAATAAACAAACTATATGAAATAAACAAGGGTTGTCTGTCCGCGTCGATGGTTAAGGGGAAAATGCGAAAACTCTCCCTCGGCAGCCATGTTGTGACGTCACCGATAACACCGCAGGACGGATTCAGGCAATGTGTACACATCTTTTACGAATATGATCGTTTCAGACATTATGTGGATTTTCGTTTATAAAATAAACAAAAACGGTATGTCATCTAAGTAGAATACGACGACCTCTGTGGCGGGGCGGGCGAACGTTCGCCTGCGACGCCGGAGGTTGCGGATTCGATTCCCGCCTCGGAACAAATATTTGTGCAATCTGCAGATATTTGTTCAGGGTGTTCTGGGTATTTTCTATGTATAATAAAAAATATCTATCTATGTTATATATTGTATTAAGTATATCAGTTATCTAGTACCCATAACACAAGCTCTGCTTAGCTTGGGGCTAGATAATGTCGTGTAAACTGTCCAGCATTATTTATTATTTATTATTATTTATCTGTCGTTTTCTTGCATTTTTGTAGATAAACAATTTATGGACCTAAGGACTATTTAAAAACGGAAGTTCGACATAGCTAAAAGAAATTGTAAGTAAAAATATGTAATAATACTATAAAACTTCCGTGAGTGATATTCATAATTGAAAAAACCGGTATTAATTCACGTAGGTAATTGTTCCGAGTAAAAACACCCGACTCACCGACCCGGGTGTTTTTACTCGGAACAAGTACCTGCGTGGGTTATTACCGGTTTTTTCAATTATAAAAATATGTAACTTAAAAGTAAGTAAATTTCTGAAACACTAATCAATAAAAAAACGAGAAATTGGCAACCTCTCCTCAAACTTGGAGATATTGCCAAAATATGTGCGTAAAATTAGTTTATTATTTCGTTTATTTAACAATTTTCGTACATAGGTACATACACGTTTTTTTCCCCGAAGGGTAAGGCAGAGCCTCAATGGCCTTTTTCACAGTGGGTTGCACCATCGTGGAATACAGACGTGACGAGTGGTGAGCTCATCGCCGCCAATGCTTACCGCGACTAACTCTACTAACGATTAAACAATTTAACTTTGTATTAATCCCCATTTCCTGTAAACAGGACCGGTACAGCTGACTCATACCTCCAACATAAATGAAATAAAAAAGACACAAAACTATTCTTGTGCAATGCACTTCGAAATGCCAACCATCCTCTGAAACGTCAACATTACAACTGACATTGTGAAAGCGCAATTTAAAAATAAATAAATAGTAAAAATCAACTTAGTCCGGCCCCGTACGGCCTTTGATGACGACGACGTGATGCTATTGGCGGACTGAAATTTAGGGGCGTGGTGGACGGATGCCCCGCCCACCTCAGTTAGGGGTCTCTGAGATAGAGAGTCCACACGTCAAGCGGCGCTTGCCGATTGCGCCACGCGACGGAACGCCACAAACAAATACCACAACACGTGTTTAAAAAAAACGCTCGAGTGACAATGAGTGAAGTTTTTTATTTTTTTCCTGAAGTCAAAATAAGTGCACGTTGGATTTTGAAAAAGTGAAGTGAATCGATTTTTGCAGTGACATCTAGTGGCGAAGTTTGACATCTAGTGTTACATAAAAACAACAACAATAGACCTTTTATTTTGATTTTGAAAACAACATCTTCCAACTAGGATTTCCCGTAGATTTAGTGCTGGCTCAAGTGTTTCTTCCAAAAATTCAAAAACCTTATTTTATTTATTGAAATATTTTCCGGTTGGATTATGATTGTATTTGAGTGGCAATATTTAAATTTGAAGCGTTTTAGCAGAAAATTGCTTAATAGACAAATTATCAAACAGTAACAAAGGAATAAAGAATTTACACTTGGTTTTTCCGGCGGACAAGTTAAATTGTGTTTTGCAACTAATTATCAATAATAATTGGTACGAAGATTTCTAAACAAAGGCCTTACGAAATACAAAATCATTTGATATTACAACCGCTTAAAATTTTAGAATTCAAAAACAGAAATATACTTTGTAAAAAAGCCCAATATGATTTTACTTTTCTACAAAGACAGATTGAAGAGTTAAATTTGCCCACTGAGAATCTGGCACATTGTAGATAAAATAAAGTGCCCAGAACATAACAGAACATGTAGGCAGTGACGTAAAACCAATTAAAGATTCAACTATCCGTCCAGTAGCAAAACAAGTGACTAACCGCGATGCCATTTTGAATCAAATACACTAAAGTACCAGGTACCGCGCCACACAGTGGCCGAAGACGACATAGTAAAAGTGACTCTAAACGCGATGCCATTTTGAATCCAATACACGAAGTACCAGGTACAGCCACACAGTGGCCGAAACCGCCATTGACTTACAAAGCGTGATGACATTTTGATGCCAATGCAGTGAAGTAGGTGCCCATTAGGGTATCGCCACACAGTGCCCGAAGCCGTCAAGATAGCCACAGAGTCGAAGCTGCAGCTGTGCGGCGGCTGGGGCGGCCAGGGCTACGCTCTCGAGGGATGCGTGGACAATGGCCTGCTCCGGCCACCGCCGCCGCACTCAAGCCAGCTCGGTACTGTCTATGCTACCAAGAGAAGAAGGAGGAATGGCAAAAGGTAGGCTTGTTACATTTTTAGTTTGAGGTTCTACTGGCGTGAAGCGAGTAGTTAGAATTCAAAGAGAGGACAAAGACACTTCTATAGGCGTATTGTGGCTACTGGTTAAAATGTAGTGGTTAAGGAGCAACGTTTCGCTTTATACGCGAAATTCAAATTTTATTGTATTTTTTACTCATCACAGCTCATCAACACATCTTGAAATATCGAAACCTGATTTTGCGAAAATTAGGAGACATATATTTTGATTGTTACCTACGAATGGCATTCAATGATTTTTACAGTTTTTTTTTTATCATTGACAGTGAGTGCAACGTCAAAATAAAAGCAAAATGGCGTTGGATTAATTGTTTTGGGAGCAATTGCTGGTTTTGTTTTGTGTCTGTTCAAATTAGTTGCACAATTGGAAAGAATATTATGTGTAATCACTATTTTCACATTCAATGATTTTTACAGTTTTTTTTTGTTCATTGACAATCGTTATAAACTAATAATATTTATGAGACACTATTCATCAAAATATGCGTCTCCTTATTTTTGCAAAATCAGGTTTTGATATCACAAGATGATCCTTAATCCTTGTTTTTGTGTTGAAGAGCTGTGTTGAACAAAAACACAATAAAATTTGAATTTCGCAATTAGTGACGCGTATACCTAGTACTAGTATAGTATTATTTATCTGTGACCTAGGTATAGCGTAAGTTTCTGGTGTGTGAAGGCTGAAATACTAGTAGTTTGCATTATTACAGCAAGCAAAATACGACTTAATTCAACGAGGGAGAGCAGAGACTCACAAAAAATAAAAATAAAGTGAGCCCTCAAATTCAGAGTGTGAATGAGCCAAAATATTTTACAAACAGAAGTGAGCCCTTAAAACTTAAACTCAACGTATGTGAAGATTGTGTTTCGATTTTAATTTTAAGAACAGTTATTTTTATTAAGCTAACGAAGTGTTACCTTGTTCATTCAAGATTCTTTATCGAAAAATCTACAAAAAAATATGTACTAAGTCAGAGATAAAATAATGCTGTAACTAAGTTAATCTACATAATATAAAGCATGCCATCTTATTTTTTTTTTAAACTAACTTAAAATTCTAGAAACAAATTTGCAAACTATTCTTTGTTTTAGTTATTACAACCATTTTTCTTCTAAACTATTAATCATAAGTTGTTTTTATTTCCTTCAGTATATTAATTAACAAACGCCTTATTTTATATGAAAATATTACTTTCCTTATGATAATTATATGAAGAAAAAAAACGTGATTTTAATCTAATCTAATCGCTAATCTTTCAATTTCTAACTTACCTGAACTTGAATGAGTTAGATAGTGTCAAAATTTTGCTTTCCAATGCAGTCTCTATTACCTCCTTTTACGACATAACAGCGACATTCTTCTTTATCTGGCTCTCATCTACCTAGTCAGGGTCTTCTTCCTCATTAAGATACCTAGGTATTTGAAACTGAAAAATGCCAAACAGTGATTTACTTATTGCTCTCTAACTATTTTTCTGCCTGTGAATATCATCAATATTTTGTGAGTGTCAGGCGATATTCAAGCGTGACGTGTTTACTGTAACCATTCAAACAAAAAAACAAGTAATTAATTTTGTAAAAATTAAAAACACCTCAACGCAATGAAACGGCTGAACCGATTTTGATTAAACATAGGTTAGAACAATCCCGACAAATTCACCTTTCAAACAAAAAAAAACGAAATCGGTCCATCCGTTCGGGAGCTACGATGCCACACAGACACGCACACCTACACACACACACACACACACACATACACACACACACATACACAGACACGTCAAACTTATAACACCCCGTCGTTTTTGCGTCGGGAGTTAATAAAACAGGTGAATTGAAGCGTTTTTCTAAGCGCATCACTCTAGAATCGTTATGAAACGACCCATGACAATTGTGTCGGAAAAAATTACATTTACTGTCACATATCTACTTAAGCAATGCAGGCCTCTGTACTCCATTGCTCGATGCATATCCAACCAACTACGCTGGTAGCTGAAAGTTAAGATTCCTATAGATAGTTGAAAGTCCATTAATAAATACAGCGATTTACTTATTGTATACCTGTTATTTCCCGTGATATTTATCAGTAGGTACATACAATTTAGAAGGTTATAGGTTTATGTCAATATTCAAACGCTTGTTGTCATTGGAGCCACTATTATGACAGGCAAATCACCGTGATTGTGCAGGCGCATCACTCTAGAATCGCAATGAAACGAGCCATGACAACTGTGTGAGGGAAAGTAACAAATATTGACACTTTTCTACTATTAATATCAGTAGATTTTTTGTGAGATACTGCTATGGATTTTATAAGAGGTATTCAAGCACGAATAGGTTTATAATATTGGTGCTAGAATAATATCAATGTCAACTGTCATGGCATTTTTAATTGGCCCTTAATACCTTTAAAACGAATAAATGGTAAATATCCCGTTTCTAGTGAAAATTATGTATGATGACCATGATAGTTTCAAAAGTTTTAAACTAATGTTTTTAACCTCCGACGCAAAAACGACGGGGTGTTATAAGTTTGACGTGTCTGTGTCTGTGTGTGTCTGTGTGTGTGTGTGTGTCTGTCTGTGGCATCGTAGCTCCCGAACGGATGGACCGATTTCGTTTTTTTTTGTTTGAAAGGTGAATTTGTCGGGATTGTTCTAACCTATGTTTAATCAAAATCGGTTCAGCCGTTTCATTGCGTTGAGGTGTTTTTAATTTTTATAAAATTAATTACTTGTTCCAGACGGGCACGACCTTCAGTAATAAATAATACTACGACAAAGAAGAACAAGGTTACCATCTAGGTGTATCATAGATATATAGATGTAGGTATATCTTCTTACAAAACGACTAGAATGAGGAAAAAATATTTTTCACAACCGGAAATACGAATTGTTACAAAAAAAAGCAACGACGAATCGTATCAAATCGATTTCAAACAATTAATAATTTTGGATACATCTCAACTTTTATAACGCCCGTTATTCTGTTATTGAAATCTATACCTTTTTGAGAAGAATTTACAGTTTACATTCAATTTATTTTACCGTAGCGAGTTGATTTCCGTGTTGCCATGTGGAGAAAACAGGAAGTGAGAAAAACTTTATTTCTAATATAATAACATAAAATAATTTTGTTATTACGTATTAGGTTTTTGTGTTCCCTACTAAAGTAATAAAAACGAAACATAAGGAATTGCTACGTTGTCTATGGCCGTCACATGCGAGGTAGAATCCGGAATCATTATTACTACTTTTAGGTTGTGGGATGAATTCATGGGATGAATACGGACGCACCCGATTCTTTCCCCCGACGGATCAGACGTATAGGTACCCGCGTTTAGGATGAGTGCTTATATATCAGTGTGTGCAAATGCAAACGAATGTTCCCATTTATCCCCAAAACCGTTTGGCCGATTTAGATAAGGTTTTGTTAATATAAAAAATTTTGTTTGCGAGATGGTTCTTAGCTATTTTTGGTGGAAATGGGTGCAGCAGTTTCCGTTCCAGGATCATCAGCTCGCAAAAAATGCTTTTGTAAGACAATCAGATAGCGCAAAAAAAAACAACTAGGTTATTATTAGGTATTTGAATTTTACGTTTTTTGTCGATTTTAAGGGCCTAAACGCCGTTTCCAGTTATTCAAAACATCACAGTCTTCAAATTTTAATTATTTTCAAAATATCGTGCGGTAAAGGAATCTACTTGGTAAGGTAAACATTATATATACGGTCAATTTTAAGGTTCCGCACTTGTGAGACGAAATAGAACCTGAAACATAACATAACACCCAATTTTTTGGTATTCCCCATCAGGTTGGATACTCCAGCACTGTTAAAAATATCTGAAAATGGACGAATTAAAGTTGGGGTCAAACCCTTTATGACTACTCGTGGGGTCAAACTATAAGGTCAAACTGAAAACAGTATTATACTATTATAGTATAAGGCTATTTATTTATTTATTATTTTGGTATCCAATAGAGATCTAAGCTGACATCCTTAATAAATAAATAAAATAGTAAATAAATAATGTGGACAGTTCACACAACATTATCTAGCCCCAAGCTAAGCAGAGCTTGTGTTATGGGTACTTGATAACTGATATACTTAATACAATACATTGTCTGGCTGCTATAGCTTATTATGGAAAGTGTTAATATTGGAACAAAGCGTTAGCCGAGTCAGTAATGGGAAGCAATGGCGGCGATGAGCTCACCCTCTTGTCACGACCAACCCAACCAACCACAGTGTCCACTGTTGTCACTGATGGAGCAACATGTCAAAAGAGGCTCATTGAGGATCTGCCTAAACCCCTTCGAGGAAAAAGGCGTGTGTCTATGTATGTATGTATATTTATATTTATCATAAACGTAGAACCGAACAAACGCTCAACCTACAGACGGGCAGACGCCATGTTTTATGACCATAGAGTCAGAAACTCAATAAAAAGTGATTTCACAAACACCTAGTGAATTTACATCCACGAAACTATGACCGTCCATAATAGTGCGTTAAAAATTTGTGACGGCCTATTACGCTCATTCGATTAATTTATCAGCCGGGTAATGGCCGTTGTATCGATTTAATCGATCGTTGAGCGTGATCGATTCGAATAGCGGATATGCCGAATAAATCGAAAATAGATTTGCGAGGTGTGAATTATCTGAGCAATATTCATTATTCGCGGCTGCCTGCGGTTTCACTCGCTTTAATTTTCGCTTTAAATCCGTTTATTCATTTAAAAAACAATTAAAGAAAAATTTGCTAGAATCCCAAAAACTACCCACGGACAAGGCTGGCAGTCGTTTTAATCCTCAATTGTAATTGCTGATAGTGAAGTGTGTTTTTAATGAGAGTATCTCACAACAAGCTGACAAGATCACAAGTTTATATTATTTAGGTTTATAGTATAGTATAGTGAAGTAAGTTATTTAATAGTTAATGGCATTGTGTACCGCAGCAGCCACTATGCGCTCGTATGTGCGGCCACGGAAGACCAGCGCTATGGCACTAACTCTGCCATAGCACATGCTGAGTGGTTGCCTTTTTGTAACTTTGATTTGAACGCCTACTTTAAATATTCGAATTTGTTGTATTTGGTTACGAAATAAATATATTTTTATCTTTATCTTTATCTTAATTTCCCAATGGTGCTAATTGTTGGGGTTAAAAGTACCTATGCTATGTGATACAAGTTTCAATCTATCATTTTACCAAGTTTAATCGAAATTGGCGCAGCCGTTTGGCGTGAAATCACGACAAACAACATCATCATTAATTTCACTTTCATATAGTATAGCATAGAGTTTTTTATATTTTTTGGAACCCATAGACATTACCTATAGCTAGGCCCTGTCTGAAAACCAGCGCTGCACTAAACCTAGGTCTGGTTGGTCTGGTGCAGCTTATCCTAAGACAGGGACCTATTAAAGTTTGACCCCACACAACACATTTTATTTTTATTTTAAATAAATAAATAATACTGCTGGACAGTTCACACAACATTATCTAGCCCCAAGCTAAGCAGAGCTTGTGTTATGGGTACTAGATAACTGATATACTTAATATAATACATTACACAGATAGATATTTTTATTATGCATAGAAAACACCCAGAACACTCTGAAAAAATATCTGCAGAACGCACAAAGTATTTGTTCCGAGGCGGGAATCGAACCCGCAACCTCCTGCGTCGCAGGCGAACCATCGCCAGCCGCGCCACAGCGGTCGTCGTTATTTTATTTATTTGGATTCCCAACGAAAGAAGCACAATCGTACAAAAATATAATTCTAAAGTTACTTAAATCTAGTGTTCTTTCAATTACATGTAACCACAGCATATCGATGCCTTCGTACCTACCTAATACCAGGTTTTAGTTTAATTTGTATGGTTCCGTACACAAAGGGAAAAACGGGACCCTATTACTAAGGCTCGGCTGTTCATCTGTCTGTCTATCTGTCCGTCTGTCACCAGGCTGTATCTCATGAACCGTGATAGTTAGACAGTTGAAATTTTCACAGATGATGTATTTCCGTTGCCGCTATAACAACAAATACTAAAAAACAGAATTAAATAAATTATTAAGGGGGTTCCCATACAACAAGCGTGATTTCTCCATTTTTTTCATTTATTTTTTACAAACCTGTTTTTTTGCCGTTTTTGTAGTTAATGGTACGGAATCTTTCGTGCGCGATTTCAACTCGCACTTGGTCAGTTTTTGTAATACCTAGCTGTTGTCTATAGTACCAACCTACTACAGTTTTTATTTTTTTCATGTGTTATGTGTGTGTTGTGCGTGTCCTTTGTTATGTGTGTGTTGTGCGTGTCCTTTGGGGGAAAATAAACGAATTTTCTTTCTTTCTTTCTAATCTTGTCAGTTTCATCATCATGATCTTCATCATCATCATCATTAGCAAAAACTCTTGCAAAGATTAAGTTTTTGTTTCAAACCCTTAGAATCAAATAGAGTCAGTAGGTACCTAATCGCACGGCTCATGAGCGTGTCACATTGTAAACAATAGTTACTGGGCGATATTTCATGTCTTGTTAGGTTACAATTTAGCCCCAGGGTAGAACAGTAACTGGTCCACCCAGTCACTCCTAGTAAATATAGCCAAGAAATATTGACAATGTGGTGGGCTCCACTGATAATTTTTAAGATTTATAGGCGTCGTTCCGTAAACAATCTGGTTTCAAAAAATAAATAAAAAATAATTATACAAAGGGTTAGAGTCCCGCTGGAACGGATTTTTTGGGTCACATTTAAATTTAATGTTATCCATTAAGTGTGGTTTACACTTGAAGAATAATAAACATAAAAAACTTGTCTTTTAGCAGATCTTACTATTATTTATTCCGTGGCAGAACTGAGTAAGGCGCTAACTGAATGGCGCCTAAGAACTGGGTACAGAAACGTTGGTCGTCCAGCAGCGAGATGGGCAGACGATATCGCATGCGTCGCGGCCGAACCTGGATGAGACTGGCACGGGACCGTGAGGAATGGCACAGGCAAAGAGAGGCCTATACTCAGCAGTGGGTGAAGTCAGGCAGTGGATGATGATGATGATGGCAGAACTGAGGCCGTAGACAAAGTAACATTCTAATAGCGATGACGCTGTAGAAAAGGCAACAATGTATGAGATTGATGTAAGCTATCGAAACGTCACGTGGTCATTGGTATTGTATTACGACTGCAGAAATGGAGCTAGGCCGGCAGGATCATCTAAGAGCCTATGCCTAGCCATGTTTTTTGCCCGATTCTTCTCAGGTTTGATCACGATGAACAGCTTGATGTCCAAATACGGGCATCAAACCTGCCAACGAAAGGTTACTAAGTATCTACCCACCCGTGGATGTTCAAAGTAAATACCATTTACGATTTTATGGTCGGCTATTACATTAACCTATCATTTACCTACTGGATAGTTGCATGCGTAAACACCTTGAAAAGATGGGTAATTTATGCTCGGTAATCATAAGATAGGTAATTTGTGTTTTTATTTATCAATGGTGAAATTGAGAGTTTGTTATAGATATTCTGATAGATTATGGATAAAGTGGTGATTAAGTTTTTTTACTGGTTAATGCAACCCTTGAAAAGATGGGCAATTTATACTCGGTAACCTTATGATAGATAGGTAATTTGTGTGTATATTCAATGGTGAAGTCATAAGAATTTGATGTTTATTTTTTATTTTTAAACTTCTTGAATGACGGAACAAGCATATGGCCCACCTGATGTTAAGCTGTAATAAATTACAATGAATTACCTCATAGGTCACGTCTACTTAGGACGCACCCTATGTGGCATAGCACTGCACCCGCTACCCTGAGACATAAATATGAAAAGTCTCATGTGCCTGTAATTTTACCGGTAACAATAACCTTCAAACCGGAACACAGCCATGTGAGCACTACTGCTTTGCGGCAGAAATACCAAGAGATGGTGTACTCACAGCAACCAACCCTTAGGTTATTAGGTAGGTATCAAAGGTATTTCCTCAGACGATAAAAAGCCCTAACAATACAATTGAGTTTCAATTTCTCTAATAACCAACATGTTTAAGTCAAGGCTCGCGAATACCATTCATTCAAATTGTCAACGAAGATAATGTGCTATTACATACTTAATTATTGTAATATGTTTGCCGATCACCTGACGTGTCTTTTTGCGCAATTTTCGAAAGCCTTGCAGCTGTCATTCTGTTCCTAATAATTGACAAAAACATCAGAAAAATGCGGGTGAGTAATTTTGGTCAGCAGGACGATGTTGTGATAAAACAATATCGTCATTTATCGTATTACTATTGGAATATAAACACAGTGTTTTGTCTTTCGCATTGTCAGGAAGTTTCAAATTCAATAGCAAGAGAAAACTGCAGCAGCCAGGACAAATCTTCAACCAAAGAATCTTTACTAACAGTCCGGGTAATCCCTTAGTCGGAATCCACTAGCCGTGGTTAGGTTCAATTTGATCAGCTCACGGTTTTCCTTAATATTTTAATAATCATCATCAGTCGGATGCGAAAACTTTTGAAAAGCTTGATGAGAAAAAGCATTTTTTGTAAAAAAAAACAAAAGCAGCGCGTATAATTTTCAGCACTTGCAATGTTCGAGCTATAACCTAACACGCAGCGAATGTTTATTTCTACATTGTATGCACTAAATACGCATTACCCAGAATTGAGTTCTGTTCTGTTTTTTATACTACTTGTATGACGGAACAAGCAGATGGCCCAACTGATGTTAAGCGGTAACCTCTGCCTATGAACAGTGCATAACCTCATAGGTCACGTCCACCTAGGACGCGCCCTATGTGGCATTGCACTGCACCCGCCACCCTGAGATATACCTAAGGATGAAAAGTCTCATGTGCCTGTAATTTCACCGGCACCTTTACCCTTCAAACCGGAACACAACAATACGAGCACTACTGCTTTGCGGCAGAAATAGGTATGGTGATATTACTTCCCCGGACGAACTCTTTCACAAAAAAGCTCTACTACTACTAGGGTCTAGGGTCGCCATAGAAACCCTAAGCACCTTCTTTTTACATGCAACATTAAAAAGGGTAACCTTCTAAAAGCTTCCTTCCGTTAAGGTGGTCGCTTTTCCATACAAACGTATTAGCACAAATATGGGCGAACAGGGTATAATTTTATACTGAAATGACTCTTGTTGGCTTTTATATTGGTCCTTATTTGCGTCAACACATATTTGGTTGAAGAAAACACTGGATTAATAGCGAAAATAACATCGAAATTTTAGTTAATTTATGTCAGTGTGTGAGTGTACACTGACAGTGTGACACACATAGCCGCAGATTAGATAACAGTTACATGTCACTTACACGCGACGTTGTCAGCTCGTGACTTACGCCGGCTAAGCGCTGTTGCCGCTTTGATCTGTCATCTCATAATTAGCTCGAATATAAATTTTTAGAAAACCAAACATTTAGGATTGGTCATGTGTATTGCAAGCATATGAATTTTGGATAATTATGGGATAATAAATAATAATATAAATACGTAAAAATGTAATGAAATAAAAACTACTAGATGATCATAATTATTATGTTTACTAACGTGTTTTTTTTGGATAAATAGAAAAATATTAGCAAACTCAAAATAAGGTGAATAAATCTAAAGCTGATGCTGGCATCACTCTGACAAAATGCATGGCGTTGCCATGGCAACATGTTTGTGATTTGTGAGTGCGTATCAAAAACTACAATATATACTGGGGTGCGTATGTTGAGGATTTTTCATATTTACCTACTACGCATTGTAAAAAAAATTACCATGGAACCACGCTCTTCCATGAAAAATTACAAAGCACATCAATATTCTGGGCCGAGGAAAAGCCTCAAACGAGTTCATGGACAAATGAAACGATATCATGGAGAAAATAAAAGGTTAGTACAAGTACACCAAGTAATTATTTTTTCATAAAGTTATAACATACAACAACCAACAGTCACATACCTCGTAGTCCTGCCTAATCCCACACTAGAATTCCCTATGTCGTGGGTATCGGGAACTACGAGTACCTACCATGGTACCATAACACCCAGATTATCGTAGATTATTGTGCTTTCGGCTAACTTACAAAAACAACCTCTTTGACATGTTTCAGTCGAAGTGAAGTGTGGGGCAAAAAGATGAAAACGGACAATTCCAATGTTTCTTCATGTTCTGTGTAAGTGAAACTACAATTTTCAAACAAATTCGTTGAAATGGTTCCTCGGGTTCTTATTCATAAAAGTTGCTGGTTTAGGGACTTCGGAAGACTCAGATATGCAGGCCCAGGGTTGGTATTGAACCTGTTGCCTCCTGCTTGGAAGACAAGCGTTTACCCAACTATGACATCACAATCATACACATCATCACATTCATCATCAACTATGATTTATTTGGCTCTTTCGCAAAACGTCCACTTCTCATAGAGTACCTACGAGCGGCGACCGCATGATCTACTTCGTCATTTGATAGATACTAAGATAAGACACATGGCACATGATTATAAAAGTTATGCTTAGTTTAGAATAAAAACCGACCAAGTGCGAGTCATTCTACGCACGAAGGGCTTCGTAGGTACCATTATCTATACAAACGGCAAAAAATCAAGTTGTAAGAGAGCCCTCTTAAATATTTATTTTGTTCTATTTTTAAGTATTTTTTGTTATAGCGGCAACAGAAGTACATTATTTGTGAAAATTTCAACCGTCTAACTATCACGGTATATGAGATACAGCCTGGTGACAGGCGGACAGATGGACAGCGGAGCCTTAGTAATAGGGTCCCGTTTTACCCTTTGGGCACGGAACCCTAAAAAAACTACCACTTCCGGTGTTTTTTTTAATGGTATTTACGTCATTTGATACAGAGATGATACTTGTGGCATCAAATAGCATTATATTAGTAGTTACAGAAAAATCTAGTCTGCAAGTTCCTGTATGGAAGTGCTCGGCAGACAGTTTCAAAGATAACGATCCGGACCCCGAATTTACGTCATTTGATACAAAGATGAAGTTAGTTGCAAATGTTAGATATTAATCGTACATTTAATTATGGACCAGTCTGCCGAAGGTATTCTGGCCGAAATCCTCCCCAATATACCAATAAAAACACATTTGTATAGTGTTTTATTTTGTAGCAGAAGTCAAGTGTTTCCACACACTATCAATTAAAATTAAAATTAAAATCTAATCACTGCTTTCAACAGAAGCTTCAGAATGCTACTGACAAGGATTGTATTACACTGAGCGCTATGGTTACGCACAGTGCAACTGTAATCGGTACAGTACAGTTTTTTACGGTAAGAAATAAAAAAGGGAAAGGAATTAAAATATTTAAAAAAATATAAAAGGAAAGAAAAGTAAATATATTGATAAGAGTGAAAATCTTAAATAGAAGAAAAGTAAAAGAGTTAAAAGAAGTAAAAGATTCAAAAACAAAGAATAGTCAAAAGTTTAACATAAGTAAAAATGTAAAAAACCAAAGGAAAAAAAGTAAAAACATAAAAAGTAAAAGGGGTAAATAAAGTAAAAGTAAAAATGCATAGAAGACACAAAACTAAAAAGTAAAAATGATATAAGTGAAATTGTAATAAAGTGAAGAAAAGTTACAAAGTTCATAAAATATTTTTTTGTAATAAACATGAAAATAGGTACAAAAAGCAAAAATAAATAAAAAAAGTACAGAAATTTCAAAAGTTTACCATGTAAATAAGTGTAAAGAAGTAAAAAAATTAAATAAAAAAAGGAAAAATGTAAATAGTAAGACAGTAAAATAAAAAACAGTAAAATTTGAAGTTGAAGTAGTTTTGAGAAAAAGTCAAGTGTACATTTTTTGGAGTGGTCATTTTGAGAAAACTGAAATTTTGAGTGAACTGTACATTTGGCTAAAAAATCGGGTGTATATTTTGCGAAGTGGACGTTTTGCGAAGTGGTCATATTAAGAAAAAGTGCGTTCATCGGGTGTATATTATGAGAAGTAGACGCTGAATTAGCTGAAATTGTGTATTCTGTGTATTCTCTCATTGTTTTCTATTTCCGTAGTATTATTTTTATCGTAATGTACCCAAAGGGTCCCAGAGCATATCAGCCCCCCTATTCCCTAACTGAAAGTCACTCGGTGACTAACGTTTGACAAGAAGAATGATCAACAATTAAAAAAAAATACTATGAAGAATTGTCAATTGATGGTCATTTTACTTGTCAAACGTTGGTCACTGAGTGACTTTCAAGATAGGGAATAGGGGGGCAGGTTCTTGTAAGTCTGAGACAAGTTGCATTTGCCAGTTTATTATTTTGAAGAGTAATCAGTATAGCTAATGGGAAACACACTAAATTTTCAATTATTTTTTTCTAGCACACCGATTGACACTTTGAGAACATACAGTACAAATAAAATAATATATCACAAAGAAGCAACATATACACAAAATGAACTGACACAAAACACTGAGAAACAGCCCACACTATCAGAACCTCTGGACATAAATTGGCCACTAATCGATCCTACTGTCCTAAGTCATGAGTTGATTGTTGAGCATGTTCCACAAGATGATTTGGCTGGCCTGTCAGGGAATAGAATTGTTGACCTCGCACATGTCCTTCAATGGGCTTTTAAAATCGAGAGACACCGGTCACAATGTGGAGGCAGCAGTATTGTATATGTGGGTGAATTGAAAGATGGCTTCAACAGCATATTTACGTTCAAATGCAGTATGTGTGGGAAAGAGTTTCGGAACAGTAATGAAGATGTTCAAAAATTTAACAAAGCTTTCGTTTGGGGAACTTTAACAGCCGGCAGCTATTACGCCCAGGCGGCTCACATCACAAATTTGATGGACATCCCTACAGTGTCAGCAAGCAAGTTCCTAAAAACTGAAAAATTACTAGGCGATGTTTGGATGAACCATCTAACTGAGGTAATAAAGAAGAATGGAGAACAGGAGAAGGCCATCGCCATTGAAAAAAACCGTGTTGATGAAAATGGTATTCCACATGTGACTGTATATGTGGATGGTGGCTGGCCTAAACGATCCTACGGTCACAACTACAGCTCTGCATCAGGCATGGTAAATTTTCCTTCTCTTGAAAACTTTTTTGTTTATCTTTTATTTGAATGCTGTACATAATAGATTATAATTTTGAAATACATTTTTCAGGCTTGCATAATTGGTAAAGAAAGCAAGAAATGTTTATTTATAGGCATTAAAAATAAATATTGCTACCACTGCCACATTTATGAAAAAGAAACGAAGCCAGTGCCAGAGCACACCTGCTTCAAAAACTATGAGGGACCATCAACGGGGATGGAGTCGGCCATTCTAGTAGAAGGATTTCAGAGGAGCCAAGAGATGCACGGGGTCAAATATTTAAATTTTGTTGGAGATGGAGACTCATCGGTTTTTGCACAACTGAGAGAAAAGGTCTCTTATGGAATGCAAATAAAGAAAATAGAGTGCAAAAATCATGTTATTAAAAACTACACGGGTGCATTGTACAAGGTAATAATATATAACCAATGTATTCAATATGTTGTATCGAACTTGGATGGGAAGCGTTCCATAACACTGCCCTGATTCTTATCAAATCTTCTTTTTTTCAAATCTCTAAATCTTCTTATTTTTCAGATTCTGTCAAACACAAAATTGCCATTAGCAGGCAGAAAAATACTAAAGCCTAAATTACAGAAACTAACCGTTGTGGCACGGAAAATAATAATAGAGGCAGACCGTAAGTCACTGAGGGAGGATCTCAAAAATGGCCCATCTCATGTTTTTGGCTGCCACAAAGACTGCAAACCATATTACTGTCGATTCTGCAATAACAGTGATGAGACTGATACCGACTCTCTACAAGACCTAAAAACTAAGACACCCACAGTTTGGGCGCTCATTTGTGCAGCAAACGAGGCAATCATGTCGAAATGCCATCGGCTATCAAATGACACAACAAATGTGGTGGAAAATTTTATGAGCGTCTTGAGCAAATTCATCTGTGGCAAAAGGTTAAATTTGCACAAAGGTGGATCATATCAACGCAGAGTATATATTGCAGGTACGAAGAGTATATTATGTCCATCCTCAGGGTTTCAGTTATCTCCGTACCAAATTTCATCAAGATAACGGGTCAGTCGTATAGTGAAGTCATGAAAAGTAGCGAACAGACACGAATCAGAGATACTTTTGAATTATTATTTAGGATTATAGGTATGTAACAATTTAGTGAAAAATGTATATATCAATTTATTTATTTTGATATATTTAATATATTTAAGGACTTTCACACTCTACGGGCCAAAAATGGCATGCAAGTGCCTGGAAACATCACACAAATTCTAGCCCTGGGCCAACTTTCCAAAAATATATTGTCCAGAAAGAAAAATCCCACTCTAGGCGAAAAAAATGCACTCGAAGACGGCTTTTTGCCCACAAGACCAAACCTGACAAACATTATGGCCCAAAGGCACAAGAGGCAAATGAGCCTATTATAGAATCAGATTTGAAGGATGCATGCCTCTCAAAACTTCAAGATTTTCAAAAAACAGACAATGAAATAAATGAAATTGAGCTACTCACCATAGGGCAACATGACAATGACAATTATAATACATATAGAGCTGATAGGCTCACAGCAAGCCAATTTGGAACGGTTAGTTTATTCCCATGTTCTTCTTGCTGGTCAATGTCATTCGTGCTATGCCACAAATAGTACGAGTGGCGACCGTATGATCTACTTCGTCATTTGATACTAAGATAAAACACATGGCACATGATCACAAAAGTGATGCTTAGTGTAATGGTATTTACGTCATTTGATACCAAATGACGTAAATACCATTAAAAAAAACACTGGAAGTGGTAGTTTTTTTGTACTTTCGGCCGATTAAAAATTTTGTCACATATTTTTCTAGACTAAGCATTACTTTTATAATCTTGTGCCATGTGTCTTATCTTAGTATCAAATGACGAAGTAGATCATACGGTCGCCGCTCGTACTAAAACGTTTTCGTAGCTTCAACAAATCAACTGATTTGTAATAGGAGGGTAATGTTTAGTGTGTTTAGAAGTATGTTTGTATGTAGGTTTGTCATTGTACCAGTAATGTAATACCAAGATCGGGTACAATTTTGAGTAGAGGTTTTTGTTTTTCTTATAATAAAAGTACTTGATGCAGGAGGTGGTTAGGTTGTGTTTCAAAATAAATTAGAATATGATTAATTTTGGCATTATTACAGATATGTAAAAGAAAAGCAACTACACCCTGCCACAACCACGTGAAGAGCATTTTATACAAAAGCAACGTTCTAACGAGTGACATGGCATATGGTCAACGTAATGAATCGGTGGCACGAACACTGTTCATAGAAAAAATGAAGAAAGCTGTAAGACCAGCAGGGCTTTTTATTGACAAAGAATTTGGCTTTCTAGGAGCTAGTCCAGATGGTACGTACCTAGTACTAATTTATTACAAGTAATTGTTTTCATACTGTACTAGCCTTTTGGCCGTAGCTTCGCAAACAAACGAACAAAACTACAAAGTTTACCTCTTTATTATATTAGTGTAAAATATTTTAAACATAGTGTAATTAGTGTAGTGTAAGTGATAATTTGTAATTATCAATTAATTAATTTCAGGGGTTATAGAAGAAGAAAAATCAATTTTAGAAATAAAATGCTTCCCCTCACTGGCTCGCAAAGGTCTAGACATTAGTTCCGCTGCCAAAGCTGGGAAAAATTTTCCTCTCTGCGTGGCTGGCGATGGAAGTTTGCAAATGAATAAAAAACACAACTTCTACTATCAGGTTAGTATAGACTATATTTTATTTTTGCAAAAACTAACAAAAATAATTAGAAATACATTTTTCTAATGAATGGTAACCTTTCTTCTTGCAGATCCAGGGTCAACTGCGGATTTCATCAATGATGAAATGTTACTTCGTCGGCTATATTTCTCCGACCCAAGAAATCACGATAATAGAAATTGAGCGCGATGAAGTTTTCATAACTAATATGTTACCGAAACTGGTGACATTTTATAAAAATTTTATATTGCCCGAAGTTGTTCTTCGAAGAGTACGCAATAACCAGAAATGCTTAGAAATTTCATTCTGGTAAATAGATGTGACTTCCTCAGCGATCGGCAATTATTATCGATCGCCGAGGAAGTCACATCTATTTACCAGAATGAAATTTCTCCGAAACCGGTCTACTGATTGTGTATTTTGAGCACATTTGTAGCGAGGCCATTGTGAAACATGGTGAAGCACTGGCTGTTTCACTAGATTTCTCGAAGGCCTTTGACAGGGTTTTGCATGCTAGCTTTATTGGCAAGCTTATTGCCTACGGACTGCCAGTTCAATTGCTGGTTCGCACAATTTCTAAAGAAAAGATCCATTCGAGTAGTTTTGACGGCTGCTCGTCGGATCAATTGACTATGAACGCCGGGGTACCTCAGGGGTCAGTATCTGCCACATTGTTTCTGGTGTACAATAATGATCTGCTAATGCCCGGCATCATTGTGTATGCAGATGACAGCACTGTTGTGGAGAAATACGTTTCCACTGCGTGTGCTAGGCAGTATGAAATTCAGGTGCTAAGAGATGAGATGCTGCAGCGTCTGAATTTATCTCTCAAGGCTGTATACGACTGGGGCGATACCAAAATCTAGTCAAGTTCAAAGCCTATAAAAGGCAGGCTTGTCTACCCTTGGCAAAAAAAGTCTAAAAAAAAAGTTTCTCCAAGTTCCAATTTTCAGATATGTACCTGTAGCTATAGGATCACCTTGAGCTCTTAGGTGTTTCAATTACGCCTACTCTCAACTTTGGCTTCTACATCGAGTCTATAAGGTAAAAACAGCTGCCATGAAGCTTGGCATCCTGAATAAGGTAAAGCGTTACTTCACACCAGGACAGCTTCTGAGTCTATATAAAGCACAAGTCCGGGCTAGTATGGAGTACAGCTGCCACGTTTGGGATGGCTCAGCCAAACACCAGGGACTAGATCGACCGCAGAGCTTTCAGGCTTATGGATGAGCAACATATGGCGGAGACTAAGATTCGGAGTCTCTAGCACCACCGTAAAGTCGCATGCCTTTCGATCTTCTATAGATTACACTTCGGGGAATGCTCCCAGGAACTTCACGATCTGATCCCATCGTCTCTTTTTCATCATAGGACGAGCAGAAGCACGGCTCGGTACCATCCTTACCTCATTAGTATACCCTCTATTCGTACTAAAAGTTTCGGTTCTACCTTTATAATGCGAACTGCTAAGGAGTAACTTTTATATTATGTTACTTGCTGCTACGGAACCCTTCATGGGCGAGTCCGACTCGCACTTGGCCGCTTTTTTTTTACTTGTAAATATATTACGTAATATTTGTAAATAAAGAAAATTAAAATTACCTATGTTTTTGATTACTTTAACAACTACCTAACGAAGTCCTATAAGATTGCCTTTGCTAATACCTACTAGTTATGAATCATGTAACTACTAGAGCAGCACAGAATCACTACCAAAGATACGCTGAGTGAGATACGCATAGTGATTATGTTACCTGAGTTTCTATGTGCATTATATGGGGGATATCTATGCCCTGCTGTGGACTTCAGTTGGCTGACGATGATCTATCCATAAAAGCTATAAAAAATAGTAAATAATTATTTAGAAAAAAAACTGTGTGCTGATCAAAATGAGCCTAAACACGGCCAGTCTATTATTAACTTATCAAGGAGTTCCGTTGTCCACCTTCCATCTCTATAATCAGATCAGATCGCTGTAAATTAGTGATCGGAACAGTGTCCTGTTCAAAATGAGCCTAAACACGGCCAGTCTACCATTATCCATCAAAGAGTTCCGTTGTACACTTTCCGTCTCCATAATCAGATCAGCTCGCTGTCACCATCATTATTGTATTGTCATCGGAACTTATGACAGGTATGCAAAATATCGGAAAGTCAGCCTTATCGCCACCCGTGAAATACTTATCATTGAGAAGTTCCAATGGCCATCTCTGGTCTTCTTCATTGGGTCCACTTCACAAAATGATACTTTCTGAACGCACATGCTTGACTTGTTGCTGAAAATACCGAAATCGCTATATGTGTGCCTATAATATTTGAGGAGTTCCCTCAATTATTCATGGATTCCATCATCAGAACCCGATATTGATGAAAATTAGACCAATCTGGAAGTATTTTTTTTCAAATCGGTTCATAAATGACGGAGATATGACATAACAAACATTGAGAATTGAGAACCTCCTCAATTTTTTGAAGTCGGTTAAAAATTGATTTGAAATAAGGACACACCAAAACACTCACTTCACAGTCTTAACACAGAATAAATAATAGTACAAGGTCATAATATTGGCTGGACCAGAATCAGGGTATTTCGTTAATCATGACAAAAACATTTATAAAAAAATTAGTCTGGTATCGAACCCAGTACCGTGGTTTAAGTGTCGAGAGTTCTAGTCACTGGTTCACCAAAAAAACTAAAAAAAGAAAAAGAAATTAAAAAATATAGGCAGTATAGAATCGAACCTAGTGACGCGGGTTTAGAACTTCAGAGTCGAGAGTCCAAGCCAATGGTCCAACCTTTATGAAATTCGCGCGCCGAAATTAGCTAATAGTTCTAATACAATAATATCCTTGTCTGTGTGCGTGAGTAGGCTTTCATATTGTTCGGAATTTGCTCGGCACAAGTATGTAAAAACTAGAGACTAAAATAACCTGAAATATAGCTAGGTACATAGCAAATAATTCACCATTTGCGTGAACGTTAGTGTTATGACATAATATGCACATTTTAATTCATAAATATATAAAATACTTCCACATTTGGCAACAGCGCCATCTATTGACGCTGTTGTGCCTAGCTGACCACGAGGAACAACCTTAATGTTTAATGCCTCCCCGTCTTATAAACTCTACCTATTATCCGCAATTTAGCAGCAGGTGAACGGACTACGATTTATCAACGCTACCCACCATACATTATAATTACCTGTAAAATCGCGCTTACAAATTTCGCATTGCTGCGAGTTCAAATGGCAAACATAATATTACTTACTGTGTACCATCTGCGGGGGCAGGTGGCAGCATGCATGCTCATGCGCACTGTCAGGCCAGTGCCACTACAAATCGGATCTCAATGAAAAACTACCCTTATTGCGCTGACTTTAGGCACGAAATCCAACTCTGAAAACTCTGGGTATTCGTTAAAAACTTGTACCTTAGTAGTGAGTGATACCCTGACTTCCGATTCGAAATTCGTGAGTTCTAACTCCTGGCTAACAATAATGCCAGGGCGCAAGCCGAGTTCTCAAAACGGTGATAGAAAACATCATGAGGAAACTAGAACTAATAATTCGAAGATATGTGACATCCACCAAGCACTGTGTTAGCGTGGCAAATTTTAATGAATCTTAATTCTAAGCGAAATAAAATGAAAACCAATAAAATACTGAAATCAGGCACTGTGCCTTTGTTGAAAGCGCCACACTAAAGTTCGAACTGAATTGGTCCTTAAGACTGCGCCAACACCAGGCAGAAATCTTCATCCCCTATAGTAAACCCTCGGCGTTTTTGTATTTTGTTTTACCCAATAATATGCACCATTTTAATAAATACCTAATCGAATCTAGCCAAAAGCTTAGATGATCTAGCCAAAAGCTTAGATGATCTAGCCAAAAGTTAGAGGTAACTTTATTTTTCTATCGAGTAAATATTGTGTTATTGTGTTGCTGGTACAGTTATCCCTCGGAATTATAATGTAGTATTCATTCATATTTTTAATTTTAATATTATACTTGATTTAGTCCGTTAAAAATCAAATCTAAGATTAAGAATTTTGCAGCAACAAACTCGAAGTTTCTTTCAAAACGCATTGACTTGCTTATTTTGGGTTACCTATCGCCGGTGATTTCTAAAATGAGGATCTGACGACCTCTGTGGCGCGGCGGGCGATGCTTGGCCTGCGACGCAGGAGGTTGCGGGTTCGATTCCCGCCTCGGAACAAATATTTGTGTCATCGCAGATATTTGTTCAGGGTGTTCTGGGTATTTTCTATGTATAATAAAAAATATCTATCTATGTAATATATTGTAATAAGTATATCAGTTATCTAGTACCCATAACACAAGCTCTGCTTAGCTTGGGGCTAGATAATGTTGTGTGAACTATCCAGCATTATTTATATTTATTTATATTTATATACGCCAGTGACATTTCTACACCATAGTACTATTATTTCTACTGTGTTTTTTTTTTTAGTTTCTACGATTGTTGTTATTTCCGTGGCTAATGTTTAGACCTCCGTAGTTGAACTTTAGGTTTTATGTGGATTTCATACTTAGCAATGTAAATAAAATGAATTAAAATTATATCTTCCATCCGTAATTATGTTAACTTAAGAATTCCTACTAATAATCCTTGGAAATAGTTACACCGTGTTTTGTCTCTTTCGATCGAATTTGAAACTGCATGTCGATGCAAGAGACAAAACACTGTTCTGGCAAATTAAAGTTCAATTGTAACATGCCTTACAAATGAAAGACGTAGTTGTTTTTTTTATTTAATCAATATAAAGGCGGACTTGTTTGTAAGATTTTTTGGTAGGTATATAAGATTTGTCCTGGCTGCTAGCATATTTAAGGAATATATTATTACTGGGAAGAGAGTGAAAGTAAAGAATGAAAGAGTCAGCTGTGGGAAGCAATGGCAGCGACGAGTTCACCACTCGATTTTGAATCACCACCCTGAATTTGAATTTGAATTCGTCACGTCTGTATTCCACGGTGATTCAACCCACTGTGAAATTAGGCCCATTGAGGCTCTGGTGACCACTTGTGACCTCATCGCCGCCGTTGCTTACCAGGACTGACTCTGCTAACGCTTTCTTCCAGTAATAACACATTGTAGCAGCCAGGACAAATCTTAGGTACCAACGAATCTTACAAAAAAGTCAGTTTTTTTTTTTTATCTAAAGTAGGCTTGCGTTTGGCTTCATCTCACCTGATTGTACTGTATATATTCTGTGCTGATGGGAAGCGACGCACGCTCGCCTAGAATATGCCTATTCACTCTTCGTGTGAAGATGCCCATGTTGTATGATAAAGGGAATAAAGAAGCCAGAAGAGAGTTCCAGGCCTTTGCTGTCCGCATGATGAAAGCGCTCGAGAAAATGTTTTTACGCGACGTTGGTATGTTGATAACAAAAGGGTGAAACGCCTCTCCACGTCTGGTCGTCAGGTGGCGGAACGGAGACGAGGGGATCAAATCGTGCAGCTCCTGAGCACGCTCACCGAATTGACTTGATGTATCGACTTTAAATGTGTTCAAACCATTGATTATCGCTCGATACGTGACCGATCAGTAGCCTCAAGCAATTTGACCCCTGTAATCGTATCGATATTGGAAAATTGACTCGTGTGCCTGATTCATATCTGGTTGTTAGTCAAATCGACGTCTGTGTGTTTAACTTTTGAAAATGTCATAATTATCCACTAAAAACGGGATGAAAGTTGTTAAATTAAAGAAGACGTAGTGACTAGGATTGAGAAAGGTATGCTTAGATGGTTTGAGCATTTAGAAAGGATGGACGATAGTTAGATTGACAAAACGGGTACATAACAAGAGCGTAAATGGGACAGTGGGAAGGGGAAGACCTCGGCGAACGTATTCTGACCAGATCGGAGACGTTCTGGAAAAAGGCCAGGTCAAGAGTACCCTTAACCGACGAGCATGTATGAAGAATGTGATGAGAGTGAATGAAGCAAAAGAGGTGTGTCAGGATCGTAGCAAGTGGAAATCCGTGGTCTCTGCCTACCCCTCCGGGAAACAGGCGTGAGTTTATGTATGTATGTATGTAAACGGGATAGTTGTTCCTGTGATCGTGAGAGTTCAGAAATACATACCTTTACATACATACGCCTTTTTCCCCGGGGGGGTTGGCAGAGCGTCAATGGACCTCTTTTCACCGTGGGTTGCACCATCGTGGAACATAGACGTGATAAGTGGTGAGCTCATCGCCGCCATTGCTTCCCATGCCTGACCTTTCTTCCAGTAATAAAACATTCCATAGTAAGCAACAACTCCGGGTAATCCCTTAGTTGGCTTTTACGAAATCCACTTGAGGAGACGGAGGGGACTATTCTTTAGCCGGACACACCACAGCTTAACAGCAGTTCAGGAATATTGGGTTATTATTATGACTTTTTGACAACAATATACGCGAAAATATCAAATTGGAAGTCTAGCAAGAAAACAATAACGTCAAGAAAGTGCGCTATCACTCACTTAAACCAAATGAAGACAGTAGGTATAGATTTTTGCCGCTTAGAAGTACCTAATAGACGTAGGCGACAAATGATAAATAAATAAATAATGCTGGACAGTTCAAACAACATTATCTAGCCCCAAGCTAAGCACAGCTTGTGTTATGGGTACTAGATAACTGATATATACTTAATACTACTATTACTTATGCATTATATAGTTTTTTTTTTAATAATGCATAGAACATACCCAAAACACCCTGAACAAATATCTGCAGATTGTACAAATATTTAATCCGAGGCGGGAATCGAACCCGCAACCTCCTGCGTCGCAGGCGAACCTTCACCTGCCGTGCCACAGAGGTCATATAGCTACTTTTTTGAGTTTTATAAAAATCTTAAAAATACAGTTTATTACGTGAGGATACAGAATTTTGGGCTAAATTTAATTTAATTTCTCACTAAGTAATCATGGTACACATTGCATAATACTTAGAATGTTGATCACTATCCACCGTTTATCTTTAATTAACCGCAAGTATTTAAAGATTTTATAAACGGTTTGCGCACTTTAATTTCAGGCAGATGCGTATTGTGCTGTGTTTGAAGGGGAGAGTGCTGGCACAAGTTGCTAGCCTGTTATCCTGTTTGAGCTACAATGTATTATGAGCCATGCTACATGAAAGAAGGTTTTAAGTATTTAAATCTTGTCACAGGCGATGAAAATGTGATCCTATTTTTACAAAATATGTTTAATATTTTGATTACTACATTTAGCTAGCATCTCCAACTTCAGCCATTTCTGGCTTATCCTTTAATATGTGGGAGTCTATTTTATTTAGTGAAACCTTACAGCAGTAAGAAATATCTGTCTTTTAAATACCTAACTTAATGTTATTTATACCATTGTGCCTCTAAAATAAAACTTAGTGTTTTATCTGATTATTAGTAGTAAATTATTTTAGTTTTAAAATTTATAACGATTCTTGCTCCAATTATTAAAATATTAGGTATTGTCTTATACAAAGAGCAGCCAGCTACTAACTCGATCGCTAGTTTGACGAGTACGTCTAAACGCAGCACCGCTTAGCATGAATATCGGCGCTTGAACGTGACCGCCATTTTTATCGTCTTAATTAGATCAAAGGTGACACCGACACGTACGGAACCGTTAGCATTATTTATATTCACACAGGCACATAATAAATAATATGAGACAGGGAAGATCATACAATGATTAAAAGGTGTCAACTTAAGGCGTGGATATATGTATGTGAAATGACGTGCATTAAAACCTTTTTCTCCACAATCTTTATCGAAAAATCTATAAAAAAATGTGTATGTTAATCTACATCCTATAAGTACACTTGTTTAAAAAAATTTGAAAAAATAAATACTTTATATGCAAGCAATAAAGAAGATCAATAATGGCCTAGAAACCCGGGCCCTTGATAGACACAGATAAGGCATAGTATTTGCATTCGAGGAAATAAAAAGATTCAACTGTGTCTATAATGCATCAAGCCAGAAGTTAGGATTTTAGGGATAACTCGAATTTTATGAAGAAAAAATAAAACAACTAATACAAATGTATGTACAAATGAAATAAAATATTTAGACGTAAAGCGCTCCCAGTACTTGGGGAAATGCTACTACACTACTGTGTCGCGCAGTTGTGCCACGGGTAAGGAACGCAAAATCCATATGGCAAATAATATAAAATAATAGCTTCTTTATAATAACAGAAATATAATCTATAATTCTTAATAATAATTCAAAAATCAACTTGTTTATAGTAAAAACATACACAAGGGCTTCGACCAAAAATAAATGCTTTTGCCAAAATAAGCTTCAACCAACATAAAAATCAGCTGAACTGAAACTGATGATATTTATGAGATACTATCAATTAAAACATGTGTGTTAAGTCTCCTAGTTCTCGCAAAATCAACTTTCGCTATCTGAAGAAGTTTTGATGAGCTGTTAATAATGGACAAAACACACCAAAAAATTTGAATCTCGCGCCGCAAGCGTGAGCATCCACCTTAAGCCAGTTCACACTTTGATTAGTGCGTGTTTAGTGATTAGTACATACAATATAATATACATATTACACGAATTCATTATTTGGTCTCGTAACATATTGATCCAAAACGCTTTGTCCGATTTAGATATTATGGTTTTCTTTATAAGAAAGATGGTATTTGCAAGATGATTCTTTGTTATGGTTTGGTGGAAATTAGTGCAGCCGTTTCCATTCCAGGATCATCAGCTCGCAAAAAATGATTTTGGAAGACAATTGCAAGGAATAAAAGCTGGCAGCGCGTTCTATTTTTACCTGTGGCGACATCTAGTTGTGAATAGAGTAATTAGTTTCGAGACCCTCCATTATGCGTGCTAAATACCGATGTGGGTCCTGAGGCGTTTTTTTTTTTACACAAATAAGTTGTTAACAAAGTAAGTTTTTTTTTGTAATTGTGTGAATGACGACGGTATCCTTTGCCTTACCTCATAGGTCTCGTACACCTATGGACGCGCCCTATGTGGCACTGCACTGCGCCCGCCACCCTGAGACATAAAGAGAAAAACCAGCTAAGTGCGAGTCGAACTTGCGCACAAAAGGTTCCGTACCACTATCTACAAAAACGGCAAAAAAATCACGTTTGTTGTATGAGAGCTCCCTTAAATATTATATTTTATTCTGTTTTTTAGTATATGTTGTTCTATCACAAATACTAAAACAGAACAGTTTGGCAACAGAAATACACCATGTGTGAAAATTTCTACTGTCTATAACTATCACGGTTCATGAGATACAGCCTGGTGACAGACGGATTGACGGACAGCGGAGCCTTAGTATTAGGGTCCCCTTTTACCGTTTGGGTACGGAACCCTAAAAAGTCTCATGTGCCTGTTATTTCACCGGCACCCATACCTTTCAAACCGGAACACAGCAATGCAAGCACTACTGCTTTGCGGCAGCAATAGGTATTGTGGTGATACGGCGTACAAAGTACGAGCTACTATTTTCAATGGTGTCAAGAACATGGGAAGAAAACGCCACCACGAAGACACAATGACAATGGGATACCGATACTCGCCACCTTCTGTAATTATTACAAAAACTATTTTCCCATAGAATAAAAGAAGGTTTAGATTAGATTAGACTAGCTTATGTGAAGCTATAAATGTACCTACTTCTTACGATCAGACTTTTACCATTTTATTCAAAAGTCATAACTAGAAAGATGAAGTGGGACTCACGCCATTTTTGAAAAGAGACGTCGTCTACTTTTTAACCCCCGACGCAAAAACGACGGGGTGTTATAAGTTTGTTGTGTCTGTGTGTATGTGTGTGTTTTTGTGTCTGTCTCGGCATCGTAGCTCCCGAAAGTATGAACCGATTAAGTTTTTTTTTTTTTGTTTGAAAGTTGAATTTGTCGGTAGTGTTCTTAGCTATGTTTGATCAAAATCGGTTCAGCCGTTTCATTGAAATAAGGGTTTTTTAATTTTTACAAAATTAATTACTTGTATTTTTTTTCATTTCCTCGTGCTTTTTTGAGTTATTTTGTGTAATTTTGGTGGCATTTTAACCAATGTAGATCGTCTTTGGAGCACAAGTGTAGTGAAATGAAAAGAGGTGCATTGCGTGACTTTTCAAATTGGTGGAAATTGACTAGGTACCTACTGTACCAAAGATATTGTAAAATGGCCACCGTGTTTCTAAAACATGACTTACTGTGACTTGACGACTTGAAAGGATTGTAACGTTGCAAAGCATATTGAAAATCCAATACCTACTAAATTAAAAATGTTGATTAATTTTAAAAAAGCCTGTAAGTACCTACCCATACCACAATATAATTATTGAAGTGTGTGTTTGGATAAATCTACTAAGAAAATTTAGTGGCTTAAAAGCGGTCCCGTTTGCCTGTAAAATGCACATTATCTGTTCTAAAAGAGGTGTCTTTGATAATGTTTTCCCTGTTATAAAAGTTAAACAATCGTGAATACTACAAAAAAATACTACAAAAAATCAGTCAGTGATATGAAAAATCAGGTAACCAAATATCACTTTCATATATTTTGTAATTGCTGAGAAAAATCTAGATCCCTTCGACCCCTATGCGACATCTTAAACAAAAGCTTTTAAAAATAAGAAGAATTCAGTAAAAAATTGTAACCAGTTTTTAACCCCCGACGCAAAAACGACGGGGTGTTATAAAGTTTGACGTGTCTGTGTGGGTGTTTGTGTGTGTGTGTCTGTCGGTAGCATCGTAGCTCCCGAACGGATGAACCGATTTAGTTTTTTTTTGTTTGAAAGGTGAATTTGTCGGGAGTGTTCTTAGCTATGTTTGATCAAAATCGGTTCAGCCGTTTCATTGCGATGAGGGTTTTTTAAATTTTTAAAAAATTAATTACTTATACTTATCTACAATGCCACCGGCATGCCGGCATGCTGGTATGCACTCGCAAAGACAATGTGGATGTCACACTTGTTGTTTTTTTTTTTTTATTAATTATCGTCCGGTAAATTACTGGATCAGTGTCAATAATAACTGCCTTTTTTATGGCATAATTACGTGCATTTACATTACCTATTTTAGAGTTAAATTATTATCTCTTAAATATGTTGATATCCGCTTGTCATTTGTACAAGTAAGTGCATGCAGTTACCTACCAGGTGGTATAAAATAGCTTCGTCTTGGGTGGTGTGAGTACCTACTTAGATACCTACTTATGTATGGTCTATAAATTCTATAATGATATGTGGTGGTTAGAGATATGGTAGTAGTAAAGCTTTTTTGGAAAAGAGTTCGTCTGGGGAAATACTACCACCATACCTATTTCTGCGGCAAAGCAGCAGTGTTTACAAAAAAAAAAAAGGGCATTTATTCTTTACAGTATACTAAAAAACTAACAACATAACATAACATTGGTGTGTTCCGGTTTGAACGGTATGGTTGCCGGTATGTTGATGAGACTTTTCATCTTTATGTCTCAGGGTGGCGGGGGAATGCAATGCCACATAGGGTGCGTCCTAGGTGGACGTGACCTATGTGATAATGCACTTTTCATAGGCAGAGGGTAACGCTTAAGGTGACGCTTAACGCATCAGGTGGGCCATCTGCTTGATCCGTCATTCCCAGGTAGAAAGGTATAAACAAAAAAAAACCTCTTCTTTCGTAGTTTCAAATGAGTAATTATTACAAGCCGTTTTCTTCTAGAATTGCTTCACAGATTATATACCGTGTATCCGTTGACCTCAAAATAAATGGGGTTGAGGTCAGAGCTCAAAAAGTGTCCGAAACACAGAAATAAAAAATAAAAAAAAAACCCCAACGAAATAACGACTGAACATAGTCCTGATCCCACTCTAGGATCCCCTGTGTCGTGTGTATCAGGAACTACGTATACCATGGTACCATAACACCCAGACCCGGAACAAATATTAGCAGATCTTACAAACATTTGTCCCGCAGCGGGAATCGAACCCGCAACCCTTCGCATTTCAGCTTGCTACTCGTCCGACGCGCTACAGATATCGTCAAAGTCTTTTTCTAGCTCTTAAAACCGTATAAAAGCTCGTTAGAAACGCGTTTTTAACCATCCGCTAACGGCGCTGTGCAGTTAATACACGCAGAGATGATACAACGATTTACTGAATTTTATGGCTTAAGACAATGGAGAAGTCTAGATATGGTAATAAAATTTCTAATTATTAGTGGTAAGGTGGAACTTCGTAGCATAGACATTTGGTTCCGCATATAAAGAATTATATCCGTATATAAGTTGTAATAGGGTAATATGTGTGGAGCCCTGACACAGATAGACGGGGCGTCGCGGCAGACCACGCAGGAGTTGGAGATGAAATGGACACTTTTAACACAGATTGGCAAACAATAGCACAGGATCGTAGTGACTGGAGGATGTGGGGGGGGGGGGGGGGCTTTGTCCAACTATGGGATGATTCAGGGTAACAGTAACAGGGTAAAATACACTCGGAGATTGACTGGGCACATGAATTTCTCTAGTAAAGATTTGAGTATCTAAATATATATTAAAAAAAATTAAATATATATATAAAATTATATTATATTATTATATATTAAATATATATTTATTTAAACTTGCTGAATACCCATGCTTCGCTACGATGAAGCCCCAATGCTTTGTCACCCTTCTTTACCCCTTTTAAAGGGTTATTTTGAAAAGTCCTGAAATAATTGTTGAATTATTCTGCATATTAAGTACCCATACCAAGTTTCAAACAAAACGCACCGTTTGTTGAATACTTCCTATTCAAACATTAACACCATATTGCCCTCTTTTTGGGAGTATACCTATTTAAGCAAAGTTTCAAGTTTGTAAGTTCAAGGAATACGACTTTCCATGCAACGGTTTTCACCCCTTTTCACCCCCGTAGGGGTTAAATTTACAAAAATCCTTTCATAGTGCGTGGTTTTGCTATAGAAGGAGCCTACCCTTTAAAATTCAGCTTTCTAGGTCAAGCGGTTTCGGCTCGGCGATGATGAATCAATAAGAGTCAGTCAGTCAGGTTAAGCTCTTATATAGGTCTTAGATATGTAGGTCCGGTACGGAGGCCTGCAATGTTCTAAGATGCAATCTAGAAAAATAAAAACACTACAAGGATGCCATTCGTTGTATTGTTTTTTAACAAGTTTCGTTTTTAAATAAGGTTGAATATTAAGAATAAAAATTATCCTGAGATACTACCTACATTAAAATTCCGAATGCTTAAATGGTTTTGCTATTACCTCCGCACAAAGAACCCTAGAAAAACTCTTCACTAAACGTTATAGATTAATGGACCATAAAAGAGTTTAATGTGTGATTGTGTGGAATCGCACGACGGTATATCTTTGAACATTGACAGCGTAGTGTTCTGTACAGTCACTTGCAAAAGATTGTATTCATGTAGAGCAGAATTATACATAAATACATACATACACGCCTTTTCCCCCGAAGGGGTAGGCAGAGCCTCAGTGGCCCTTTTTCAATAAGCCTCTTGTCACAGTGGGTTGCACCATCGTGGAATATAGACGTGACAAGTGGTGAGCTCATCGCCGCCATTGTTTCCCACTACTGACTCGGCTAACACTTTCTTCCAGTAATAACACATTCCATAATAAGCTAACAGCCGGGACAAATCTTATCAACAAGTCCGGGTTATGCTATGCTAATAATTATGCTATGCTAATAATTATGCTATGCTAATAATTATGCTATGCTAATAATTATGCTATGCTAATTATGCTATTAAAAATTTGGAAATACTTGTTGCATTGTGAATAATGGTCCTTGTCTCGGGAATATGTTTAATTAATTCCATCACTCCTTACAAACAAAGCTACTTTTTAAACATGTCTGTCAATTACTATCTTAAAACCTTTAAACCATAAAAAATAATGTCAAAAATACACCTGTTACCGCTATTTTATGGGCTTGGAATTCGCAAACATGACTGATCTGTCTTAATGCGGAAAAAACTAGTTTCTGTTTGTCAAACAAGGCCATCGAATAATGAGTTACTTTCACCTTGTTTAGTACATTTAAAGGTCATAGTGATTACAATAATTGTAAGGTAATAACAAGGTATTAAACCTCCCTAAACAAATAACTGAATTAAGTATCTTCAAGGACTCTATTCCCGCCATTTCTGAAAAGACACGTCATCTACTTTTATTTTATTTCTTTTCCTAGTGATTTCTTGAGATATTTTGTGTTATTTTGATGGCAACCAATCTAACTCGATTAAAGAGCACTAGTGTAGTGAAATTAAATGGAAGTGAATTGCGTGACTTTGCAAATTGGTGGAAATTGTCTAACAAAGCTTTAGTAAAACGGCCACTATTTTCTAAGGGGGTGCATTTTGGAACTTCTTTTCTTATGGCAAGGACAAATAATTATTTTATTGGGAAAAATATATTTTTCTATATTTGAACCGTGTGCTGATTGAAATGTGCTTAAACACGGCCAGTCTACTACAATCCACCTTCCGTCTCAATAGACTCGCTGTCACCATATTGTATTGTCATCGGAACTTGACAGGTACCTAGATACCAAAATTTAATCTCAATCGGTTGAGGATAACTGCTTTCAAATTCAGTTGCAAGATTTGACCCGAACATACAATACAAACATTCCAAGTTAAATAAAAGCTTGTAAAACGAAATATTCTAACTTCTGAATTTCATGTTTCTAGAACTTACCTACAGCACAGATAAAATAATACTATCCTACAGTTTAGGCTGTGCATCAGTCATTCATAGTCACGCCACTAATTTAGAATCGTATAGGTAAGTACCTATTTTGATGTACACCTCAATTTTCTGGGCTTATTTAACTTGCTATTGAGCTATTCAAATATAAAAAAGATATCACATACAAAACACACACTAGAGTCCGCGTCATGACTGAAGTCCGGTGACTAGAGCGCTAGTTTCTATGCGCAAAAGTGCAAAAGCGAAAATCTACTTCTATTATCCGTTAGTTCCTCAAAAAACCGTCGGACTTCAGACGTGGCGCGGACTCCCACTAACTTTTAAAAAAAGGAAGTGTTTTTCTGTTACAAAATAATGGCAATATTTGTGAGGCCTATTTTCCTCTCTCTCCATTTACCTCAGTTAATATTGATAAAGTCCGCCGGATACTGCTTTCCGAGCATAACAGTGTTACCACAGATTATACAACACTAGATACAGTCATAAACACAAATGAATTAATTTTCTGCAATTTTCACAGTAGATAGCTTCACGGTCTGTGCGCCCGTTAGCGCAGAAGATATTACTTGCGTCCATACATTTCACTCAGCTGACGACACTTGCTAATCTGTGGCATGCGAGCCATATTGCACGAGGGAGTTAGTACCTTAGTTAGAGCATTACAGCCTCCGTATACCGTGTTGCTTGATCTCGATGCAACAGGATCGCGAAACGAATTTAAAGAAAACATAGTAATGTCAAATTCATAAGTTCATTTTCGTTGGTCCTCTTTGTTTCAATATTGAACATTTCTGTGGCAAACGTTGAACACCGCCACAGAATAAATAATAGTACAAGTAACACCGCCATCCGTGACTTTTTAGGAACCTGGTAAGTCCCTCATGATCATAAAACAAATTTCTTGCATTTTTCGCTGTAACTGAATCTAACGTGAGCGCAATTAAGCTCATTATGGTTTAAAAACCTCGATGTTTCATACAAACCGATTTGTAGTGACACAGGCATGGTTTCTAATGTGCATTGGTTTAAAATGTTGTAATTTCAATGCAAGTCGGCTTAGTTTGAAGTCAATTTTCTAGTTATTGTTAAATAGAATTATGATTTCTGAAGGCAACGATCAGACAATTACATCACTAAATTAAGTGTCTAAATTATGTTTTTGTATCTGTTTTTTTTTTATGTTTTTGTTTGTTATTTTTTATTTAATTTTCTGCTTTTTTTCCTACTGTATTCCTAGTATTCTGTTTGTTCTGTTTGTTTTTTGTTGTGTGCCAAATAAATGTTTTTCATTTCATTTCATTTCAAATTATTGACCATATTTATTGGCGATGACTGTACTATGTATTAGAAAATTTGGCACGCGGCGTTTCACCAACTTATAACGTTGTCTAAATTTTTTAAAGTTCCGTTCCTCAAAAGGAAAAACGTATACATTATAGGATCACTTTGTTGTCCATCTGTCTGTCTGTCAAGACCTTTTTTCTCAGGAACGCAAAGAGGTATCAAGCTGAAATTCATATCAAATACTCAAGTCTACTGTCCCTTGAAGCTGTAAAAATTCAAACTTCTAAGCCAACGCAATCAAAAGATACAGGCGTTTATGCTGGAAATTTTCGACACTTGCAATGGAATCAAAATCTACAAGGTACTTCCCGTGAACTTAGAATCTTGAAATTTGGTACGAAGCAATGTCTTATAGCACAGATAAAGAAAAAATTCCGAAAAGCATAAATTTTTAGTTACATCATAAAATAATAAATTATTTTTTAATAATTTTAGCTTACTGACCCTTTCCACATGATGATTTCATTTAGCAATAAAAATACCATAACTTTTAATTATATACCTACAGGTTTGAACGGAACCCTCGGTGCGCGAGTCCGACTTGCACTTAGCCGGTATTTTTTTATACAACTTGGAATGACGGTTCAAGCTGAAGGCCCAGTATGCCTAATGAACAGTGCATTATCACATAGGTCACGTCCACCTAGGACGCACCCTGATCTACACCCAAATCTACAGACAAATCTACAGAGAAATCTACAGACAAATCTACAGGCAAATCTACAGACAACTCTACAGACAAATCTACAGACAAATCTACAGACAAATAGCAGTAAAATATACCAAATTTCACTTTGATGCAAGAAATCTGTTTTGGTGGTAACATCTTTCTTCTCGCTTTCCTGCTATCTGTGTAGTCCAGTCAAGTTAAACATGAAAAGGGGGTCGTGCTTGCAAAAGTTCCGGTCACGCTGATTTTTTTATATGTTGTTACTAGGTACTAGAAAAATATACCTACAGACATATCGCGATGCGTAACCCATTAATATCCGTAGATGGACTGCTGGAAAAATTAACATAAAACATGGCTTTTCTTGTTGCGAGAAAGTGATATTACGTTTTTTACAGGTGCTTCTTTGCCTATAAGGCTCGTAAAAGAGCTTATTGGTCATATAAGGAGGACGTAGCCTCTTCCATAGTTAATAATATCGAGAAAAAATTGATGAACTAGCGGTCGCCCGGGTTGTAACGTTTTTCCTCAAAGGAAACTAACTTTTATGTTACATGACTCTGTTGTATTTTTTTTAATCGATATTTTGTGTATTAGTTGTCTTTTCCTGAATCTGTTTCATAAGTTTTATTTCTACATATAAGTACAGATTTAAATTATGAAAAAAAGAAATTACATCTAAGTTCAGAATATTATCTAATGCTTGTAGTCTATATCTAATGCCTCGCATTATTTCGCTCGACCGAAAAAAAAACTTAAACATGGTCCATTTTGTGGGTCATTTTTTTTTTTTTTCAAGGATCCTAGTAATTTTTGTTACTTCAAAGCGAAATTTTAAAAAAACAATAAAATTAAAATAAACTGATATTACCGCTTTTTCTAACTGCTTGAATGACGGAACAAGCAGGTGGCCAACCTGATGTTAAGCGGTAACCTCCGTGACCTCGTAGGACTCGTCCACCTAGGACGCACCCTATGTGGCATTGCACTGCGCCCGCCACCCTAATACATAAAGATGAAGAGTCTCATGTGCCTGTAATTTCACCGGCATCCACAAGCCGGAACACATCAAGGCATTGGCTTATCTGAAAAGGAGTTAGATTGTGACAGAATTTGAGTTACTCAAGGTATCCAATTTAACGACCTCTGAGGCGCGGCGGGCGAACGTTCGCCTGTGACGCAGGAGGTTGCGGGTTCGATTCCCGCCTCGGAACAAAAATTAATGCGATCTGCTGATATTTGTTCAGGGTGTTCTGGGAATTTCCTATACCTATACATATAATAAAAAATATCTATCTATGTACCTAATATATTGTATTAAGTATATCAGTTAATAATTAAAATAAATCTATATTTAGTATTATTTCGTTAAAAAAAAACTTGTATTGAAACCGTTAAGTATCTTGATAATAGATTAGCTCTATTATAGATTTTTTACGTCTATTTGTATGACATTGATAGATTGTTTAGTTTGTTCTCAAGAAATCTTAATACTAATATTGCAAACAAAATTATAGACTTGCTTTATTGCAACGCGCAATCTAATGTTTTTTCTATACATTGTACTTTCTAGAGATTCTTCCTTTCGTCTCAATCCGATTTCAATCTTATTTCTAGGAGTTAGGTTATGTTTTTCCGTGAGATTAGTTACAATAGTTACAGTACAGTAAGTGCAACAAACATTAATCATACGAAACCAAATTGTTTTAGATCAATTTCGACCTTAAATTCAAAATTCATCTCAATAATGCAGCTGGTTAGGTTCACAATCGTTTGATGTAAGATTAGTAGTTAAGGCACCGCGTTCTAACACCAAAAGATTGACATTTAAATGCTTAAGTGGAAGTGAAAGGCTGAGAATACAATATTTTTGATTAAAATTGGAAAATAATTGAGTCTCCCACGTTGAATCGTAGTTCAAACTACAAACTACGGGTAATAGTAGATAGGTAGGTAGGTAGTTAGTTTTTTGCCGTTTAGTTGCGGTTCGGTTGCTGCTAAACCTTTTTTGTCGGGTCTCGGTGGGTTTCAAGTATTGTAATAACGCCCCAGTGTATTAGATTTAGAGGTAGACTGCACTGCGAAAAAGCAATCCGTGATTCTTAGAGTTTCGTAGCCAAATGGCAATAAACGGAACCCTTATGGATTCGTCTGTCTGTCTGTCCGTCCATATGTCACAGCCACTTTTTTCCGAAGCTATAAGAACTATGCTGTTGAAACTTGGTAAGTAGATTTATTCTATGAACCGCATTAAGATTTTCACACAAAAATTGAAAAAAAAAAATGGGGTTCTCCATAAACTTAGAACTGAAACTAAAAAAAAAACTTCAAACCCATACGTGTACATCTATAGATAGGTCTTCAAAAATGATATTGAGGTTTCTAATATAATTTTTATTTTTTAACTGAATAGTTTGCGCGAGGGACACTTCAAAATTGGTAAAATGCCGCCCCCCCCTGTAACTTTTAAAATAAGAGAATGATAAAACTAAAAAAAAAATGGTGTACATTACTATGTAAACTTCCACTGAAAATTGGGTTGAACGAGATCTAGTAAGTAGTTTTTTTTAATACACTATTATTAAAACATCGATCAAAGTTACAACGAACTACAAGAACTTTTATGTTATGTTACTTGCTGCTACGGAACCCTTCATGGGTGAGTCCGACTCGTGCTTGGCTGCTCTTTTTTGTGGCATAAGTGACATCGACGTAAGCACAATGGTCGAATGTCTCCTGAGCTTTCAAGCCATAACGATTACTTTTTTTTTTTACTTCTTGTATGACGGAATAAGCAGATGGCCCACCTGATGTTAAGCGGTAGCCTCTGCCTTTAACAATGCATTACCTACAGGTCACGTCCACCTAGGACGCACCCTATGTAGCACTGCACTGCGCCCGCCACCCTGACCCTGAGACATAAAGATGAAAAGTCTCATGTGCCTGTAATTTCACCGGCAACCATACCCTTCAAACCAGAACACAGCAATGCGAGCACTACTGCTTTGCGGCAGAAATTGGTATGGTAGTAATTCCCCGGACGAACTCTTACACAAAAAAGCTCTACTACTACGTTAGAGGAATGACTAAGAATACCGGTGTAAGTTACAACCTACAGCCACAGATTACTAAATAGTTACTACAGCATCGATAACAAGTCATTTGTCAGTATATAACAGAACACTTGAAGTACCTAGCTGTTGTTACCGACCAATCCACAGAGACATACCCCTAACTCTATTCTGGTAGAAAGCTCGAAGAAACGCGCTGTTCTGAGGGTCTAGTTACGTTGGCTTGTTTACAAGTGGAAAACTAAATGAGGCTTGACCAACTGAGACTTGGGATATAAAAAATATTATTCAATACATGATAGGTCTGTTGCATATTTCGAATAAGTTTTTTGAATAACTTAGTGATCGGATCGGTGTGCTGATCAAAATCAGCCTGAACACGGCCAGTCAACTGTTATCCATAGAGGAGTTCCGTTGCCCACCTTCCGTGTTCATCTGATGATGAACCAAGAACTATGTACGGGAATTTCAGTCAAGGGCTGTTGGGGCGCGACTCACCTTGCTACACCAAAAGCACAGTCCAAGGTTCGCTTTCCGTATCGCACTCAGAATGTCCGCACTTCAAGGGTCCATAGGTTCATTGATGCTAATTCACAATAAATAAATAAATAAATAAATAATGCTGGACAGTTCACACAACATTATCTAGCCCCAAGCTAAGCAGAGCTTGTGTTATCGGTACTAGATAACCGATATACTTATTACAATATATTACAAAGATAGTTTTTTTTTTATACATAGAAAATACCCAGAACACCCTGATCAAATATCTGCGATCGCACAAATATTTGTTCCGAGGCGGGAATCGAGCCCGTAACCTCCAAGCGTCGCAGGCCAACCTATGCCCGCTGCGCCACAGAGGTCGACAATAGGTGGTGATCGGAGGGGTCCTCTATGAGGGGTAAGATGGAACACGCGAGATGGTTCGAAGACGCGTCCGGCGCCGGGGTACGATGTATGATAATCAGGCGGAACGCGCGCGCGGGTGTCTCGTATAGTGGATAGAAACACAAGTGGATGACCTGATGGTCAGCTCGTAGTCACTATAATAAATAAAATAAAATCAATAATGCTGGATAGTTCCCACAACAGTATCTGAGCTAAGCAGAGCTTGTGTTATTGGTACTAGATAACTGTTATACTTGATACATTACATTACATAGATAGTTTTTTTTTATTATTCATAGAAAATACCCGGAGCAAATATCTGCAGATCGTACAAATATTTGTTCCGAGTCGGGAATCAAACCTGCAACCTCTTGCGACGCAGGCGAACATTCGCCTGCCACGCCACAGAGGTTGTCAATGGATAATGTTGTATTGTCATCGGAATTTGACAGGTATGCAAAATTTCAGCTCAATTGGTAGAGGTTAAAAAGGGTCTTGACAGACACACAGACAGATGGATAACAAAGTGATCTTATAATAGTTGATGTAGTAGTAGTATCCCTATAAAATATTCAGTCTACTATCATATATATATATATATATATATTTATATAAATACTCTTTGTAATGTAATGTAGTTTTATATAGAGTACTTGCACTTATTAACTGCATAAATTCTGTAATACAAATTAATAATTCCAACATCCAATATCGTGCCAAAATATGGTAAACATTTTGAATTCTATCTTTAAAATTTAAAAATTACCACAAAAGAACAGGTGCGTGCAATCTAGTACCTAGTTTATGCATTTAAAAAATTACGATTGAACTTGTGTGGTCTTAAGAAATGTATAGATAAATTCACAATTGGAAAGAACATGGGCAATTCCCCATACGTTGTTTGACCCAACTTTTTTGACTAACGAAACGTACAGTTGAGATACTTTTGGTTATTGACAATAATATGATAAGATAATGAAAAAGCTAATTTAATTTCGTGCGTTGAAGTTTTGGAAAAGTAATGAAGCTTATTGCTTGCGTTTTATTTCTCTCAAATGCAATGAGTTGATTTATCTAATTATTTAGAAATACAACTTTTGCTTCCCAACTTCTAAAAATATACAAGTTCTTTAGAAAAATTGGACAAATAACAAGATTTATAACTGTACTAATTACTTCCATGACGGGGCCCTAGTTCATTTATTTTTGACCTGGGTCAGCGGTTGCCCATCTCCTTTAACTTTATTCGCAAAGCGGCATAAAATAAGTTTAGTAGATAAGTCTGTTATAAATTTTATTAGGTCGTATTTTCGATAAAAAAGTAGTTTTTAAGTTTATTTATATTTTCAGCTTTATCTTTTGAATTATTTAACAAATTGCATTGTAATTAGCTCTACTTAAAATTGTAACACTATCCCTTAGGTACTAAAATACAGTATTTATATGTTCTCTTCAGTTTGTGGTTTTTATTCCGAATGTCAGTGCTAGTACCATTTATGGCACAGTCTTATAGCACTAGCGATATTGAGTTCTTAAATTAGTATATAGTAGTAACATAGAGCGTGTTTACTTTGTGTTATTAGTACCATCAATGGGACTGGCGACAGGACTTACCATCTCTAGTACTATACAGTACTGTCCAAATATGGTACTAGTTACAATATTTGTACAAATATGTACCATATTTGTACCATATTTGTATTGTACAAATATGGTACTAGTTACCATATTTGTACAAATATGTACCATATTTGTACCATATTTGTATTGTACAAATATGGTACTAGTTACAATATTTGTACAAATATGTACCATATTTGTACCATATTTGTATTGTACAAATATGGTACTAGTTACCATATTTGTACAAATATTTAATGGATAAAGGTAGAGGTAAACTGATGATATTTATGAGATACTATGAATTAAAACATGTGTGTTAAGTCTCCTAGTTTTCGTGAAATCAACTTTTGCTATCTGAAGGAGTTTTCATGAGCTGTAACGGGCAAAAAACACCAAAACATTTGGATTTCACCGTCCATCAATCGATTTTCAGTGGCTCTTTAAATATCCTCAGTCTATCGAGAACGGCCTTCCTACACGGTTCTACGTCGTCCGGTTCTCAATAAGTTCCGGGTGAACGTAAGGATAGAATAGGTACAAAGACCTGGCTACTGACTGGCAGACAACAGAGGTCACAAACACTTAATATAATGATTCCAAATCTTATCTATTAAGCCTTTCGCCGAAACATTGAAATGATGATTGACAGTGTGCGCGTACGCCTGTGTGCGTACACAATGATAGTAATTACATAATGATAAGCCATTTAAACGTTGCCCGCGGTGCGGGTGGAGGGTAGTGGGGCTTAATACCGTAGGGATGGCAGAAAAAACAGGGCACTTCAAAATATGTTACCCAATAACGTAGAACTAATGCATGCACCAAGCACTGCTCAAAAGCATAGCTTTTGTCTTGCCTTAGGATAGTCAGATCGTCTGGAAGAAATCGTTTCATCGATAAGACCGCCTTTTGTAGCATAATTTTTTTTTTTTTTTTTTCATTGTGTTCAGTTTGATTTGAATTGAATTGAAATTATTTATCACACTATCACACTATCACACTAATCACACTTATCACAATAATCCTACTTATATTATAAATGCGAAAGTTTGTGTGTGTGAGTATGTTTCTTACTTCTTTACTCTGAAACGGCTGAACGGATTTGCATGAAATTTGGAATGGAGATAACTGGACTCCCGGAATAACACATAGGCTATTTTTATCTCAATATTCCCAGGGGTTCAAAACTTATGCGGGTAACACCACGGGACTTAGCTAGTTTATATATATAACTTTTATATATGAGATTACGCACGCCTTTTTCCCCGAAATAGCCAGAGCCTCTATGGACCTCTTTTCACCGTGGGTTGCACCATCGTGAGAATATAGACGTGACAATGGTGAGCTCATCGTCGTCATTGCTTCCCACCCACGATTAACTCGGCTAGCGTTTTCTTCCAGTAAACACATTCCATAATAAGCCAGCACCCAGAAAAATCTTATACCAACAAATCTTACTAACAAGTCTGAATTATTTACCACGACTATATACCAAGAACTTACCCGACTACGGCAAAGCAAAGGAGAGTTATGATAGTTTCACATTTTATGTATTACTTAACTTTGTGTATGTTGGGTCTTATGTTCAACTGTTCCCTCTTAGCTCCAAAACTACTTTATGGATTGTGACAAATGGGATTATGAAGTGTCTGGACGTTTTGCATGTCATAAGCTATTATGACGTCACACTAAATTCAATGTCGCAGAAATTAAAAGCAATTTTCCAAACTCGCCAAAATATATTTACATGAGTTTGGTATCAAATGAAAGGGATTGATGAATACATTCCAAAAATATATCCGTTTACACCTTTTACGTAGTAGATAGAAGCCATGTAGAAGTCCACTGCACGACATATGCTGAGAAGGTAGGCCCAAAGAATGCATGAGCTGCCTCTATTCACAGACTTCCTGCCACCTTCAAAACGTCGTTGATCCATCGAGAGCCCTATCGAGGACATGTGTTAAAAAACAAGATAGAGAGGGGAGTGGAAGGCAGACCTACACTAACGTGCGTCGTCCAGTTTGTGACCATTATTCCCTTAGGTTTTCGGTTCTGCGAGTTATATGGCTTATCCTTGGCTGGTGATCTTGGATCGCCTCGTTTCGGATGCTAGCATGTAGTGAAACCCCAAGCATATGTAGCTCTTTCCATAGCCCGCTGTGTAACTTAAAGGTTGTGTATGATGCTAATAGTTAGCAACCTCATCTGCCGTTAAGGTGGATGCGCACGCTTGCGGCGCGAAATTCAATTTTTTTGGTGTTTTTTGCCCATTACAGCTCATCAACACTTCTTCAGACAATGAAAGTTGAGTTCGCGACAACTAGGAGACTTAACACACATGTTTTAATTGATAGTATCTCATAAATATCATTAGTTTAGCTATGATACACCTAAACGCATTTTTACAGTGTTTTTGTTTGTTTACGGGTATCGTAGCTAAACTGATGATATTTAAGAGATACAATTAATTAAAAAATGTGTGTTAGGTCTCCTAGTTGTCGCGAACTCAACTTTCGTCATCTGAAGAAGTGTTGATGACCTGTAAAGGGCAAAAAACACCAAAAAATTTGAATCTCGCGCCGCAAACGTGAGCATTCACCTTAAGGCATTACTGGCAATACGCACTGATTATTGATTTTCGTCTTTGGGCTCAACTATCCAATGAGAGCCAACCACAGAAACTCGAACATGAGTGAGGCGTAAATAAAATTATTGGCACCAAATTAAATATTTAGCAGAATCTTGTAACCGTTACAATAAAAAGGCATTGAAAAGGCTAAGAGTAAATAAGTATCATAGTCTACTTCGGCAATTTGTGAGACACGAAAATTGGAGGCAGCTCGAAATACAATAATAGAGGCAGTTCAAAAATATTATTTTTTTGTACATAATTAACAATAATTGGAGCTATTACACTAGCGTTTCAGCGTAATTTTGTTGCTGACCGTACTCCGTATTTTCGTGGAACAAATTCCGAAACATTTGTTTGATGCGCCATAATAAGACACAATTATAAAAAAAGTTTTGTTTCGTTCAGTAAATATCGCATCGCCAAGGACACGGTTATGTTTCATATAGGCACAGATGATATAATACTATACATATAGGAAAGCTACGGTAGTTTTAAAAACTATTAATCTACGCTCATTTCGTGAAATCTAGGTTAGGAACTCAAAAAGAGAGTTTAAATAAAAAAAAAATATAAAAAATTTGACTATAATAAGACAAAAATTACAATGATTATCTACTGTTTATTTTAGGAAAATCTGTACATTAATGTAAAAAAAATCCATCAAAGTACAACCAAGGACATTTTATATAAAAAAAAATAGTCTGTGGTCTATAACTACGCGCGCTACGTGGCATGCGTGGTAGAACGTTGCTTTGTTGTTTTTTTTACGGTTATTTATTTGATGCCATTTACGTTATAGTTTTTGGTGTGCTTAGTTGGTCTAACAAAAAACTTATAAAACTATAAAGTTTTGACAAATTATAAAACTGTAAAATGTACACTCGTATGCAGAAGTTCATAATACGTTTGATTAAAGTTAAATCAGTTCTAAGAAGCGGCGCGAGTGAACAATAACCCGACCGAGAGACTCCGCTATCAGATCGCAGTATTCCAATTATTTTATTAAGTGTTACTTATTTCAACGGATGCAATGGCATTCTTTCGCTTTTTTACATGACTGTACTGATTGTAAGTGATACATTGTTTTGTGGATTTTAATTCAGATGAAATATCATGAAATCTGCAGATATTTGTTCAGGGTGTTCTGGATATTTTCTATGTATAGTAAAAAAATATCTATCTATGTAAGGTATTGTATTAAGTATATCAGTTATCTAGTACCCATAACACAAGCTCTGCTTAGGGTGGGGCTAGTTAATGTTGTGTGAACTATAGAGCATTATAATTATTATTTATAAAAAAAACACATTTATTTATAAAATAACAGCAAATTGCATTGATCTGTTTTAGGGTTCAGCACCTAAAACTCTGCTAATTAATGGGACCCTTTAACTTAGCCTATGCGGTCCGTCCTTTTGTTTGTCTGTATTCTGTAAAAGGGGTATCTCAGCCCGTAAGAGGTAACAGGGAAATAATAGTGAAATGATTATGTGTTTTTAGGGTAAACCGTAAGCAAATATAGACTGATGTCTTGTGATGGAAGCTTTTGGAGAAAACTATGTCTTAAACACTTTACCCTACATGTCCCCTCCGCGTATTAAGCCCGTTTGTTTATGGTTTAATTATTTACGAGTATGTTTTAAGATTATTCTTAAAACGTTCCAACATTTATGGGGTAATATTTTCAAAACTTAAAACTATATATAATTGTTTTTAAACGATATTATCACAGGTATTAATCGCGTTTACGTATAAAGTTTTATATATACTTATATTAATTAATTGCTTCATTAAACATACCGTTTCATAACAATAAAAGTCCTAGACAACTTTAAATGTCAAACGTAACTGAGAAATGGATATAAAGTCCTAACTCATTACTCTCCGTAAAGCCGCAGTTGGTTAATTTAATTGGATAAGTATTGTACTTCACTATCTCCCAACGCTCTCTTATCTCAGCTCCCAGAACACAGGAATACATGGAGACGATGGTTGTGTAAAGTTAAATTAGAAAAAAATGTTTTAACTGATCACTAAATAACACCCAACAGTCACATACAGTCCTGATCCCACACTAGGGTTCCCTGTGTCTTGGCTATCAGGAACTATGAGTACCATGGTACTACAACCCATACTAAGCAAAGACACACACAAAACAAAGCACTGCTAAGGAATGGAAATCGTTGCCGTCGTCTGTTTTTCCTCCATCTCTTTAAAGCAAGAGTGATAAGATGCCTTCTAGACCTTAGTGCTCCATCGTCAGCCGCATCGTCACTTACCAACAGGTGAAATCGTGGTCAAACGAGGTTATATCTAAGATAAAAACAAAAAAAAACAGTCCTGGGAACAAATATGTGACGATCATACAAACATTTGTTCCACAGCAGGAATCTTAACCGCAACCTCCTGCAGCTCAGCCGGCTATTCGCCCGCCGCACTATAGAGATAATCATTACATAAGTAGATTCGTAATTTTTAGTTTTCTGTACCTCTACAAGAAAAAAGTTACCCTCAATTATTACTTTGTTGTCCATCTTTCTCTCACTGTCTGTCAATACCTTTTCTCATAAATGGACTAACTATCAACGCGCAGGCTAAACATTTCATAGAGACCTGAAATTTGGAGTGTAACATTCCTTTTGTGATCTCATGAGGGGAGTTGAAGTTTGTAGGGAAAAAACTCAACGCGGGCGATGTCGCGGGCGTTCCACATAGTTCATAGTTCATAGGTATAGTATTATTTTATCTGTGGTTCATAGTAATTTATTTGTCAGAATGTAGGTAGGTTCATGATGTAGATGTCAAACAATAATAACAGATCCGTTACATTCTTACCATTATAGGCATGCAAATATATGTTGTAACAGGTAAATATTTAAAAGTATACTAAAAACTAAACATTGCTCAAGTCGTCAGTTAAAAACTGCGTCACTGTGTAATAACATTTCTCAAGCAGAAGTGCCTTTAGCTTATTTTCAAAACGTATAGTATCATTCTTTTTTATGCTCTCTGGTACCTTAATAAGGATTTTTGTAGCCATACAAAAAAAGTAATCTTTTGCATAAGTGTAGTTTTAGATTTTACATTACATAATATCCTTATTACGTATATTAAAATTAGTACTGTCACTGAATTTCTTAAATTTACTGATGTAATTTTTTACAAATAGTGCTACTTTCTTAAATGTATAGGCTAGGTAATGTCAGAATTTTATAAGATTTGAAATATGGTACACTTTTGTCGTTACTTTTAGCTTGAAAATAGCTCTCAGAAACCTTTTTTGTGCAATAAATACATCTTGTTAATTTGTACTATTGCCCCAAAATATTACACCGTATCTTAAGTTAGAAGCTACAGATCCATAGTATGCAGTCAATGCAGTGTCATTGGTAAACGATGCAGAGCGTATACAAAACGATTAATTGTTTTAATTAAATTTTCTATATGAATTTTCCATGTCAAACTTTTATCTATAAATAATCCCAAAAAAATCGTAACATCTGTTTCATTAATTATTTCATTTTCATATTTTATATTGATATTATTAGAATTAGAAATTCGTTGATAAAAGTGCATTATACTGGTTTTCTTTAGATTAACACGGAGATTATTACCGTCTAACCAGATAACAATTTCTTTGAGTGTTTCATTAATGTCATTTTCGTAGTCTATACTTGCTTTTTTACAATGACAGTGCTGTCATCTGCAAAAAAGTACCTTTGGATGCCGCACATTGTCAGGCAAATCATTTATGTCGCACAGAAATTGCAGAAATCCACTACTTGCAGATACGTGCAGACAGCTCATAGGTACATTTATTATATAGCGAAGTACTCTATCGTCTTCGCTGTGCCATTATTGGTTCGCAACGCTGGCTAACCACCCGTTTGACACACGATCACAAGCTATGGTGGAATCTGGCGATAAAACTGCCCCTTTTGCTGGTTACTGCGCAAGTGAAAATTAGGCTTCCCTTGCTCAAACCACCTTTAAGTTTAATTAGTCCACTTCATAATTATCTTCTGATAATATATGGGACGCTTCCGTCTGGGTAGTGATTTGGAGCTACCTTTAGATCGCTAGCAGTGGTCTTCAGGTATCACAACTGTTTCATTATGTATTTTGTACATACCTTGTATTAGTTGTATTATTCTTTCTGTAAATAAATGTATTTACATCATAATTATCTGAGTCAGTACTCATCTGATCAGCCGGTCTGAATCAGTGTTGAAAAACACTATTGAATGTAGTCTAGAACATTCAAACAAAAATTCTTAGAAGTGGCATTCACGCTGCATCGCGTGGCACTAAACCGTATCCTCTTGACGATCGAGCCTGGCTCTCAATACCTGTTTCAAGAATACATTCCTAAAGAAGTGTTTCTTGTAAACTAGTTGAAATTGCGGTGACGAGTTTCGCTACCCGTCACGTCTATTTAGTGAGAGGACCTGGAGGGTATTAGTACCCCATTGGAAAACACGCAGAAATTTTAACAAGTAATATTAGATTAACTAAACGCACAGAATATATAATAGTACAATACGTTAATTAAATGTTTCAGTTCCACCTTTATAATGCGAACTGCTAAGGAGTGAAATACACTACCGTCGTCTGTCTTTCCTGAAAACTGTAATCTGGGTCTCTTCAAGGCTAGAGTGAATAGGTGCCTTCTAGACCTTTGTGCTCCATCTTCGGCCACATCGTCACTTACCAACAGGTGAGATCGTGGTCAAACAAGGATGATCAATTTAAAAAAAAAGTGTTGATTATGGCAAACCAAAATTGCATTCTATGGGGGAGGTCTCGTCCAGGAGTGATTATATTATCCAGGTTTTCATCTCTAATAAATCATCATGATAACTTTCTTCCTAACTGGTGTCTTCCTAGAATTCCTGGGACCCGATTCAGGGTAAAATCAAGCAAGTACTTAAAGTTGTATGAAAACTTGTTCAGCGAAGGCGCCTTTAACTCTTTCGTCTTTTTAAACGTCTTAACGCGATTTGACGTACAGATGGTAACTATTAAATCACTTGGAAAAATCTTCGGTTTTGTAACTTTATACCTTTACTCCGATATACACTCTACACAATCCAAAAACGATCTTATAATCTTACATATAAGAATTGATTTTGTGTGAAAGATTAGCTACATAAGATACATTGGATTTTGAAATGTGTCAACAAAAGGATAAAGTAGTTTTTCGTCTGATTGAGTTTTGACATTCAAGTCGTAAATAAGCCACTGTTTAGTGTCAGTTTTCTTGTATGTTGGGTTTCGATGTCCAGGGTTCAATTCTTGGTCAATTAAACATCTTTTAATATTCGGGGAACACGGGTCGTATCTCAGCAATAAATATGGAATAAGATTGCGAAATATTTTTAGGGTTCTATACAAAATAAATTGGTAAAATACGATCTTGTTCAGGCACTGGCTAGTTTTTTTTCTTAGTTTACATAATAAATGTATAATAACATTACAATCTAGCCGTACAGGCACTGGCTAGTGAGTATTTTTTTGTTTAAACCTGCCCCACTTTTTTTAACTATGTTGTACCTTCGATTGACCGCGATCTTACCTGTTGGTAAAATGACGATGCGGCCGACGATGGAGCACGATGGTCTAGAAGGCACCTATTCACTCTTTTCAGGAAAGACAGGCGACGGCAACTTGTTTCATTCCTTATAGCTGTTCGCATTACAAAGGTGGAACCGAAATGCTTAGTGAGAATTGCGGGTATACTGATGAGGTAAGGATGGTACTGAGCCGTGCGCCTGCTTGACGTATGATGAAAAGGAGATGTGGGATCAGATCATGAAGCTCCTGGGCACATTCCCCGAAAGTAACCTTTTAGAAGATCGAAAGGCATGCAACTTTACGGCGGTGCTCGAGACTCTGGATACTAGACTCCGACATACTAATCCTACGCCTTCTGTCCGTTTGTCTGTCTAGATTCAGTCACAGGAGTATATCTCAGCAGCTGAAAGAGGTAGCCAGTTGTTATTTTCACAGAAGGTCAATGTGTTGTACGGGCACGCAAATAAAAAAAAAACATTCCACAAAGAGTTTTTTAAAGAAGGAGTAAAATCGTTAGCGCGTTTTAATCTCTAGTGGTGACATCTAGTCTTGAGATACGTAAACTTTTCCAGTTATATCCGGCTACGCACGTGTGGTATCGGGATAAAAAGCAGTAAGCCCTCCTCCCAATTTTACTCCCTCCCCCTCCCCTCTCCCCCTGCCCTCCCCCCGCCCCTATCATCCATCCGCATACAAAATATCATCAAAAATCCGCTCAACTGTTGATCCGACAGAGGTTGTCCAGTCCAATGGTTGTACAAAAATCCCATAGAAAAAAGTACCTTTTCCGGAATTTTCACATTTTCCTGGCAACTTTTTCAATGTTCCTTTCTCAGAAACCTTATTTAGACTATAACAAACCACAAAAAAAAAAAATAGCCAAATCGCTCCAGATTTTCAAAGGCGATAAAAAAAATAAAAAAAAATACTTTATATCTGACATCCATAATTTGGTTAGTACACAAAAATACAGCACTTATGAAAAAATATTATTAATACCTACAGTAACACAGACTTTTTTTATTCTAACAACTGTGAAAAATGCACTCAGTTATAATGTGTAATTGGCCATAACTAAATGCATCTTAGTCCAGTGCTGATGCCAAGCTGCCAAGATGCCATCTTACCAACGAGCAGAATTTAATTTTTATTCCTAAAGATGGTGGGACTGTGACTTCATTTCGGAACCCTACTCAATACGATAAGACACACATAGCCGGTTCATATTAGTACTTACCCACACTCTACAAGCATGGGAATGTATAAGTTAGTTTAATTCAACTTAACATGGTTATAACTGCATAATCGAGCACCATAAACATCGTCCTTATAAATCGCCGATTAAACAAATAACTCGTTTGAGATCGTTAATTATTACACGGTGTTTAAATTATAGAAAACTAAACAAACTCATTATTTACTACATTATTTTCGAAACTCAATAATTCAAAATGCAATAAGGTTTAACCGCGGCTTTAGCAGGCCTGTGTCACTCCAAATTGGCTTGGATATATAGGTACCAAGGTTTTTATAGCTTTAATGAACTGAAAGAGCATGGGCAACTCCCTATACACTGTTTGACCCAACTTTTTTGACAAACGTAACGTAGGTACAGTTGGGATACTTCTGGTTATAAAATGTATTTTTATATATTTTTTTATACTACTTGGATGACGGAACAAACAAGAGGCCCACCTGATGTTAAGCGGTAACCTCTGCCTATGAACAATGCATTACCTCATAGGTCACGTCCACTAAGGACGCACCCTATGTGGCATTGCACTGCGCCCGCCACCCTGAGACATAAAGATGAAAAGTCTCATGTGCCTGTAATTTCACCGGCACCCTTACCCTTCAAACCGGAACACAGCAATGCGAGCACTACTGCTTTGCGGCAGAAATAGGTATGGTGGTAGTACTTCCCCGGACGAACTCTATGTTAGGATAGTGAAAAATAATTACTAATTTAATTTCTTGCGTAGTAGTTGTGGGAAAGTAATGAAGCTTGTTGCGTTTCACGCAAATGCAATGAGTTGATTTATCGAATTATTTAGAAATACAACTTTTGCTTTGCAAATTCTAAAAGTATACAAGCTCTTTAGAAAAATTAGACAAAAATCAACATCTAGAACCGTACTAATTACTTCCATGAAGGCCCTGGTTCATTTATTTTTGACCTGGGTCAGCGGTTGCCCACCTCCTTTGTGATCGGAAAGGTGTGCTGATCAAAATGAGCCTAAAACAAGGCCTGTCTACTAACATTATTACCTCCATCGAGGAGTGCCGTTGTTCACCTTCCGTCTCCATCATCAGATCAGCTACCCATCACAATAAATGATTATTGTATTGTCATTGGAACTTGACAGGTATGCCAAATTTCAACTGAATCAAACAGTGTACTTTTAAATTAGATTTTAATCGCTCGGTTTAGTCGCCAGCTATTTGAAGTACAAAAAATCCCAGTCCCCGATGTCGGATGAAATTGTGATCTTTTCGTGGTGTGTCTGGCCTCCGTCTCCTCCCGTGGATGTTGTAAAAGCCAATTAAAGGATGGGCAATGGGCAGCAGCTCCCTGAGCACTGTATTCCATCGTTCGCTTTGTTCAGAGTGAAACTTCATTACGTGCTGCACTGTTGTTTGTTCCGTGACATTATATTGAATACAGTCCCCCACTGCGCAGGCGCATACTCGGAGCCAATAATTGAGACATATATCAGTGCACTTCGGAACCCGGGAGGCGAAATATTACAACCTAGATATTGGATTTTGTATTTGTCGTCGCACCGCTTGTGCCATTGCCATTTTTAAGTTCATTTATTGTATTTTCAATAGAATTTCTTCGTCAAAGTCACAAGTCATGTTTTAGTAAAACTGTGGCCATTTAACAAAAACTTTGGTAGACAATTTCCACCATTTTAAAAGTTGCTATCGTATTAATTGGGATGTCAAATTAATTCTGAGTTTATTGAAATTATTATTAACATTTTTATAAAAATATTGTTCTTACATAAGTGCCTAATGTTGTGGTTCAAAACGTAGATGGCCTATAGGTTTTTTAAAATTTTGAACTTGTTGATAACTTACGATATGCAACCAAAACTGTTAAAAAAAAAAGTTTACTGACGGAATTCTATGAAAGTATGAAAGCAACTAGAAGTACTATGAAAGCAACTAGAATTCCGTCAGTAAAAGATTACTGACGGAATTCTAGTTGCTTTCATGACACGTATTCAGCAATTCCAGGGCCCAGGTGGCCTTTATAGGCTAATGATCTGACTTAAACCACCCAACAGTAGGATTCCCTGGGTCGTTGGTACCATGTTACCACAACACATAGACTTAGCAGTGAGGATCGAACCTACACATCTCGTAACTCAGCATTTACAGCCTCGTCTACTCGCCCGCCGCGTCTCGGGGTCATCAAATGACGCAAAAAACGGTGAAGCTAAAAATGACACATATTGAAACATACATTATTGAAAACCAAAATTTGACTTGAATTCGATGTGTATATGAAAGGAGTTTTTGTGAAAGGCACTGAATCCTGTCTGCACATGGGTTCTATTGCCATTGTTTATAAGATCAGGGCCAATAAATGTCAACCTCAACCAGTCAATGTCAACCATGCGAACAGCTAAGGAATGGAACAAGTAGCCACAAATAAAATAAGAAGAAGAAGGAACAAGTTGTCTGTCTTTCCTGAAAACTATAATATGGGTCGTAAATAGGTGCCTTATAGACCTTAGTGCTCCAACGTCGGCCGCATCGTCACTTACCAACAGGTGAGATCGCGGTCAAACGAGGGTACTACATCATAGTTAAAAAAAAAAACTAGTCTATGACCTAGCAAGGTGGTCAGTGTCCACGAAAAAACCAATAAAACATGAGGCTGCATTTCCGAAGTACAAAAAAAAAACTAATATTTGAATTCGATGTGTTTGAGAAAGGAGTATTTGCGAGGCGCACTGAAACCTTTCTCAAGATAATGGCCACTTTATTTCCTTTTAAGTCACTAACGACGACAGGGTTACCACGAAAGAACCAGTGAAGCTTATAGAGAGAAGCCTTGAGGTCTAGCAGCAGTGGGAACCTAAAGTTTTATGAACAGATTATAAATAATTGTGTCAAAATTGGCTGTGGAGTGTGAACATATCAAAAGTCGAATTAATTTTATGCAACTAATAGCCATAATAACTCTATCAGATTGATTTTGACCACCTTATAAATCAATTAATGGACCCCAACACTTCAAATTAATGAAGCGTAAACATCAATAAAGTCGAAATTAGTTGGAAACAAGTTTGGATGCGAACTCGTTTTTGAAGGAATGTTTTTAGGGTTCCATTTACAAATGGCAAAAAACAGAACCCTTATGGATTCGTCATGTCTGTCTGTCCGTCCGTATGTCACAGCCACTTTTTTCCGAAACTATAAGAACTATGCTGTTGAAACTTGGTAAGTAGATGTATTCTGTGAAGCGCATTAAGATTTTCACAAAAAAAAAAACAATAAATTTTGGGGGTTCCCCATACTTAGAACTGAAACTTTTTTTTTTTCATCAAGCCCATTCCTATCTATGGATATGTCTTCAAAAATGATATTGAGGTTTCTAATATTTTTTTTTTCTAAACTTAATGAGAGACACTTCCAAAGTGGTAAAATGTGTGTCCCCCCCCCCCCCCTGTAACTTCTAAAATAAGAGAGTGATAAAACCTTATAAAAAATATGATGTACATGTAAACTTCCACCGAAAATTGGTTTGAACGAGATCTAGGAAGTAGTTTTTTTTAATACGTTATAAATCGTAAACCGCAAGTTACCTTTCATTCAATGTTACTTGCTGCTACGGAACCCTTCATGGGCGAGTCCGACTCGCACTTGGCTGCTTTTTTTAGAAGATGATACATTATACAAGCAGAAACTAGCATTAAGATTATTTTGCCGAGGTACATCCTGTGATGACCATAATTATCATGTCATCATATTATAGCTTCTTATGTCGTGATGTGTCTGGCCTAAGAATAGACCCCTCCGTCTCCTCCCGTGGATGTCGTAAAAGCCGACTAAGGGATTACTCGGACTTGTTAGAAAGATTCGTTGGTATAAGATTTTCATGGTTCCGTACCCAAAGGGTAAAACGAAACCTTATTACTAAGACTTCGCTGTCCGTCCGTCTATCTGTTACCAGGCTGTATCTCATGAACCGTAATAGTTAGACAGTTGAAATTTTCACAGATGATGTATTTCTGTTGCCGCTATAACAATAAATACTAAAAAAACAGAATAAAATAAATATTTAAGGGGGCTCCCATAAAACAAACGTGTTTTTTTTGCCGTTTTTATTGATAGTGGTACGGAACCATTCGTGCGCGAGTCCGACTCGCACTTACCCGGTTGTTAGAAGATGATAAGCAGAAACTCGCAGTTAGATTATTTTGCCGAAGTAAATCATGTGATTCTAAAGTTTAATAAAATTCAGACCATAATTATCACGTTATCAAATTATAGATTCTTATGTCGTGGTGTGTCCGGCCTAAGAATAGACCCCTCCGTCTCCTCCTGTGGATGTCGTAAATGTCGACTAAGGGATTACCCGGACTTGTTAGAAAGATTCGTTGGAATAAGATTTTTCCTTCCAGGAATGTGTTATTACTGGGGGATGGCGTTAGCCGAGTAAGTCGTGGGAGGTAATGGCGGCGGTGATCACACCACTTGTCACGTCTCACTGATATAGGCTGATGATGATGATGCTTAATACTTGTTTTAGCTTCGAAAAACAATACAATTGATATTCAACCAACGTATTATTCACACTTTTTTACCGTTTCTAATCTTAATTAAGACACTCTTAACAAACGTGACAAGAGAAAGCCGTTACGTAGGGTTCCGCACGGGACCCTAAAAGCCAGAACATTAGAAAGCATATTAAATCTTTAATTTGCCTGATCATAACAAAAAAATAAAAAGCTTGTAAAAAGGTCAAAATTACAACTTATGTAGTTTTGCAACTGCCTATCAGATATGTAAATTTTGCCAGAGCTTCGAATAGGTGCATATTAGTAGCTGTTAGACTCTTTTTATTATGGATTTTAGCAGATTTTGGGGTTAAGGACTGATTGATTGGGATTTTCACCGAAAGGGCATTCACTGTCTTCTTTTTTCTTTCTGTTTCGCATTATATTTTTGCAACACAAAATTACAAGAATGTAGTTGTGACTTATTGAAAAAGGCCTCCAATATTTTTGGGTTCAGTGGACTAAGGTCTCGTGTGTATCATAAGAACTGTATCTTGGTACTTGTACTATTATTTATTCTGTGATCTAGGCATACTTTGGATACCTGGTTAGTAGTAGAGTAGTAGAGCTTTTTTGTGAAAGAGTTCGTCCGGGGAAGTACTACCTATTTCTGCCGCAAACTAGACAACTGCTTTGCGAGGACAAGCTTGCATTGCTGCATTCCAGTTCGAAGGGTATGGGTGCCGGTGAAATTACAGGCACATGAGACTTTTCATCTTTATGTCTCAGGGTGGCGGGCGCAGTGTAATGCCACATAGGGTGCGTCCTACGTGGACGTGACATATGAGATAATGTATTAAAGGCAGAAGTTACCGCTTAACATCAGGTGGGCCATCAGCATGTTCTGTCATTCTCGAAGTTCAAAAATTTTTAAAGTTAGTAGAATAAGTTTTTGTGTTTTTTTAGGGTTCCGTAGTCAAAGACAAGGAACCCTTATGGATTCGTCATGTCTGTCTATCTGTCTGTCCGTGTATGTCACAGCCTTTTTTTTCCGAAACTATAAGAGCTATAATGTTGAAACTTGGTAAGTAGATGTATTCTGTAAACCGCATTAAGATTTTTACACAAAAATAAAAAAATAAAACAATTATTTTTGGGTTCCCTATACTTAGAACTGAAAGTCAACATTTTTTTTTTCATAAAACTTATACGTTTCGGGTATCTATGGATAGGTCTTCAAAAATGATATTGAGGTTTTTAATATAATTTTTTTCTAAACTGAATAGTTTGCGCGAGAGACACTTCCAAAGTGGTAAAAAGTGTGTCCCCCCCCCCCCCCCCCCCCCCATAACTTCTAAAATAAGAGAATGATAAAACTAAAAAAAAAATATAATGTACATTACCATGTAAACTTTCACTCAAAATTGGTTTGAACGAGATCTAGTAAGTAGTTTTTTTTTAATACGTCATTAATCATAATCCATCCAAGAACTTTTATATTATGTTACTTGCTGGTACGAAACCCTACATGGGCGAGTCCGACACGCACTTGGCCGCTTTTTTTCAATACAAACTTATATAAAATTAGTGATCGCAACCGTGTGCTGATCAAAATGAGCCTAAGCACGGTCAGTCTACTTTTATCCATCGAGGAGTTCCATTGTCCACCTTCCTTCTCCATCATCAGATCAGCTCGCTGTCACCATCATATTGTATTGTCATCAAAACTTGACAGGTATGCTAAATTTCAGCTCAATCGGTGGAAGATAACTGCTTTTAAATTCAGTTGCAAGATTCCACCCGGGCTTACATTGCAAGTTAAATAAAAGCTTGTAAAATAGGTGTAATTCATTGGCTTGGCTTGTCTAAAGGCGTGGTGATTATAATGATGACTCAGTAGTATCATAGACTAACTAAACACAATAGACTGCCAATCTCACACAAGAAAACGTGCATCGATAAATGATTGCCTACATTGACGCTAGGTGTCGCCGAGTGTTCTGAATCCTGCTATAAACGATTGTAATGCTTTAAATTCGAATAGATCGACCATAGTTTCATAATAACAAAATAAAATATAAATTTTTAATGAATTAAAAGAGATTAGGTAATTGGTATAAAATGCTGGTTGAATGATTCCCAGGCTATTTGCTAGCGCCATCTATAAATAGCCTGGAATTTATCATTTTTTGAGTCACAAAATTTTGTTCTATGTTAGCGGTCTATTGTGTTTAGTTAGTCTATGGTAGTATTTAGAAAAAAATATCCTGTGTTTTTTATTATTGGTGATAGCACTGGGAACTTCTTTGATATTAATATAAATTTCAATGAATTGTATGAAAAAGAGTTTTAATTTGGCCCAACTCCACAAAAGCACTTGGTGTCGTGCCCCGCATGCCGTGCAGCAAGGAAGCTCACGGCTCCGAGCTTTGAGTGCGTGTTCCGACCGTTGAATAACATTGAATACGGACAACAACGGTGAATTATTTCAACCAGTCTAAGGCAGCAATAGCCTTGATAGTGTCGCGAAATGCCTGTCATGGTGACGAAGGTTTTGAGGATGACTTACTTGACTTGACGGGTCGGTATGTCTTCTGTCTCGCGTACTGAAGAAAGCCCCATAATTCTGAACCAAACGATGCGGTTGACTTTTAATTGTTTCTTTTTGTCCGGCTTAAGAATATATCCCTCCGTCTCCTCCCATGGATGTCGTAAAAGCCAACTAAGATTCGTTAGTATAAGATTTGTCCTGGCTGCTAGCTTATTTGGAATGTGTTATTACTGGAAGAAAGCGTTAGCAGTCAATCGAGGGAAGAAATATCGCCGTTAAGATCACCACTTGTCAAGTATTTATTCCTCCGATGGTGCGACCCACAGTGAAAAGAGGCCCATTGAGGCCTACCCTTTCGGGGAAAGGCGTTAGTTATGTATGTACCTATGCATAGACTATATAACTGTGTTACTTTAGAACTCAAAACATCCTTTAAATAGTGACACACTGTTGTCTTTTGTCGTTTCAAATTCGATCGATGGAGAAAAAACCCGGTGTAATTATTCTTACGATATTCTTCTTATTATTAACCCCCGACGCAAAAACAACAGGGAGTTATAAGTTTGACGTGTCTGTGTGTGTCTGTCTGTCCGCTCGTAGCTCCCGGTCAGATGAACCGATTTCGTTTTTTTTTTGTTTGAAAGGTGTATTTGTCGGGAGTGTTCTTAGCTATGTTTGATCAAAATCGGTTCAGCCGTTTCATTGCGTTGAGGGTTTTTTTTAATTTTTACAAAATTAATTACTTGTTATTAGCACGGTTAGTTATTTCTCGGATATAAGTATAAGTAATCACTAGTATCTGTCTCGTTGACCTTAGAAAATGTCAGTATTTTGCTGAGCATCTTCAATGTAGCATAGGTAAATAGCTTTACCCGACCCCTTCGCGCGTGCGCTGTTTCACACGGCGTAATATCAACCTCAGGTGCCCGATCAATGCGCGCCATTTTCAAGAAAACTAGCCTCACTTTCCACCGTTCCGTGCTACCAAGAAGCTCAGACGAGCTTGAACGTGCGTGCCTGCTTTGCGTGTTCCGTTACGTAAGCCCCACGTGTTCTGGGCACGCAAGCCGACATCGTGTGATAAGTGTCAATGGATGGCGTGATGGCTGCTGATTTTTAATCATGGAAGAATAGGATCTTCGCGTGGTAGATGGCTGCTTGGGTTAGGTCTCTGCCGTGAGGCATGCTAGGTAACGAGATCACGGAAGGGACTGGAATCAATAGTTTAATTGAGTGAGACACTGGTTTGGTTGAGAGCACGCATAAGTGCTTGCACGCTTTGGGACGCTTCCGTCGGTAGTGATATGGATAAGTTGAGCTATCTTTAGATTGTTTAATATACCTGTGACACTCGCGCAATAAAGACAAAAACTACATATAATTCATTAAAATCGGTTCCGCTGTTTAGTTACGAGGGAACTTAGGGACGGACATACATAAATAGGTACCTACATACATGCAGGTCAAACACATAACCCTCCTTTTTTGGCTTCGCCGCAAACTGGTAAAAAGAACCAACATCATACGGTTTTATTTGAATTACGTGTCACCTATCTCAAATTACCTACATTTTTTACATTATATACATTTATTTACAGAAAGAAAAACACAACTAGTACAAGGTATGTACAAAATACTTATGAAACAGTTGTGTTACCTGAAGATCCAAATCACTACCAGACGGAAGCGTCCCTAAGATGCTGGCTGCATTGCCACGCTGAATGGAAATACTAAGGCGTTGAGCCAGCTAAGAGCCAGCACTCGGGTCAGGTAGGCGTCGCTTCGACCAGATGCCCTGAAAGAATTTTGTTAACGCGAAGGGCCCCGGTACCCCACGAACCCAGAGCAGGGCATCATCACTCGCTCAAGGTCGCGCGATATATACCTACAGCCCGGCCGTTCCTCAGACGTAACAAGTGACAGTCGGTTGTCTAATATTTATTCTGTGCCCAGAGTCTCGACCCCGAAAGGTTCAAATAAGTAAGCTCTGTCGAGGGAGACCTACATATTTTCGTCTTTTGAGGTCCTCAGCGGAATGTGCCGCCTTTTAATCTTTGATTAGTGGATAGTGAGAGTTTCATTATCACTTGCATTCGAACTAATCAAAGTGTCTCCGAGAGAGACTACACAAAACTCTAAGAAGAACTGATCTCTTTTGTCTCATTGGGTATCACACGCATTCCCCTAACATCTACTAATGTAGGTAGGTTGTAATAGTAAGTACGACCTTGGGGCAGCATGTCGTCCAAATGAGTTGTTATCACGATACGGTGCGTTGCGCGCGTCAGCTGACGGTGTACGGACTAACAAACTGCACTGACCGTTACACTATTCAAATGTACGAACAGCGTTGAAGAATCTTATGCTGTTTTTAACCCCCGACGCAAAAACGACGGGGTGTTATAAGTTTGACGTGTCTGTGTGTGTGTGTGTGTGTTTGTCTGTTTTTGTGTGTCTGTCTGTGGCATCGTAGCTCCGGAACGGATGAACAGTTTTTTTTGGTGTTTGTAATGTGAATTAGTCGGTAGTGTTCTTAGCTATGTTTGATCAAAATCGGTTCAGCGGTTTCATTGCGTTGAGGGTTTTAAAAGTTTTTACAAAATTAATAAGTTGATATTTTTATCATTTTAGGTTTTTTAGGTGATGTCTGTAAGGAGTGGGGGGAGGCCTTTGCCCAGCAGTAGGGCACAAAGGGCTAGAAATAGAATAGAATAGAATAGGTTTCCTTTTGGGGCTAGGCGCAAAACGTCCACTTCGCATAATGTGCACCAGTTTTTTTCGGAAAATGTAAATATCTGCACCATGCGTTATCTCAAAATGACGACTTTAGACCAGTTTGATTTAAATTATGAATTTTGTGTACTTTATACATTTTTACTTTTTCAACTTTTTACCGTTTTCCGTTTTTACTTTTACTATTTTACAAAACAAACACTTTTTTGACATTTTTGACTTGGCAGCCGTAAGAGCTAGATTAAATATACAATTTAAAAAAAAGAAGATGTCTGTGGCGCAGCGGGTGATTAGCCGGCTGAGATGCGAGGGGTGGCGGGTTAGGTAAGTTGTGTGTAAATAATTTTTTAAGTGTAATTAGTTAGGCTCCATGCGGGCGGAGCAATGGGAAAATGCTAGTATGTAAGTAGGCCCATCGTAAGTTCTACTAAAAACGGTGTAGATGTCAGCTCCGACGCGCGACTGGAGCTTACTCCAGTCCAGTTCAGTATATGATGCGCGAATGTATTGCGCAGATGGAAAACATAACGAATTCATTTAAGATCGAGTTTTTTTTTCAGTTTCCTATATTTTAAAAGCATAAAAATAATTTCTGTTAGTGTGGCAAAAATATAATCTGCTCTTTAGTTTAATAATGTGTATCATATATGTGTTTATAACTCAGTCTACTGCACAGGCTATTAACACCGTTATTTATAATCTTCCATCGCCCCAGTGCAGACGGGAATCGAACCGCCACCAGGTGAGAGCAGGGTGCGTGACGATTGTTTTACTGTGGTTCTGTATATTGTTTATTGGTTTTGTGGTTTTGAAATCGCATTTTTTTTTTTTTTTTTTTTTTTTTTAACTATGATAGCCCTTCAATTGAGCTCGATTTCACCTGTTGGTAACTGATGATGCGGCCGACGTTGAAGCACGAAGGTCTAGAAGGCACCTATTTACTCTTGCCTTATAAAAACCCATATTATAGTTTTCAGGAAAGACAGACGACGGCAATTTTTTCCATGTCTTAGCAGTTCGCATTACAAACAGCAGAAATAAGACCTTATACTAACAATATTGTAAGTACCTACATGTAACAATAAATAAATACAATACAATACAATAAAATACAATACAAAGGTGGGACTCAAACGCTTAGTGCGAATTGCTGGTACCTATACTAATGAGGTAAGGATGGTACTGAGCCGTGCGCCTGCTTGTCACAATGCTGATGATGCTTGAGTGATGTTGCACCATGGTTTTATTTGACGTGAAACATCTGCTCCTTGGTAAAACTGACTCGTATGCCGTGACAGTAAACTACTATTTGAATTATGAATCCTATCCTAACATAGATCCATGGATTTGCCGCAAATAATTACAAATATAAAAGCCAACAAAAGTAATTTCAGTGTAAAATTATACTCCGTTCGCCCATATTTGGTAAAATAATTTGGTACGAAGAAGCAACGACCTTAATTAGTCGGATAGCCATTTCATTGTTTTTTTATAAAATTAGATTTCTGCATCTATTTCTAGCTATAAATAAATTGACTCACATATCGACGTACGTCATAATCAGCCCCTCACTATCAGCCGCCAGGATTGCGTGACCTGTTATTATCTAGACATGGTGTAGCTCAATGAGAACAGCTCATTTACTGATTACTGACTACAGTCTAATTTACTTGCTTCTTTGTCACCATCGGTCACTTGGCCCTTTTTAGAGCCACCATATCTGAAGCTAGCTGACCTAACGCAAGGTGACCAAGAATTTACTAAACCACATTATTAAATAAATAAATAAATAATAATGAACAGTTCACACAACATTATCTAGCGCCAAGCTAAGCAGAGCTTGTGTTATAAATACTAGATAACTGATATACTTAATACAATACATTACATAGATAGATATTTTTTATTATACAAGATAATACCCAGAACTCCCTGAACAAATATCTGCAGATCGTCCAAATATTTGTTCAGAGGCGGAATCAAACCCACAACCTTCTGCGTCGCAGGCGAATTTTCGCCACGCCACAGAGATCGTCAAAAATTTCGTCCTCGTTAATTTACTTGCTTCTTTTTGACCAACGGTCACTTGGCCCTTTTCAGAGCCACCATACCTGAAGTTAGCTGACCTGAGGTCACCAAGTAAGAACCGGTGACACGAAGTAGTAGTCGAATTAACTAAACCACATTATTAATTACTTTTTACTAGAAACGGGATACTTACCATGATTATTAATGATTAGTTTTGATGGTTCCCATATTTCGGCACAGTTGCATGCGCCATGATCCACGGAGAACTAACTAAAGTCTTTGCGAGTAGATGTTATTTAGTTAATTCTGCCGTGATCATGGCGCATGCAACTGTGCCGAAATATTGGGAAAAATCAAAACTCAATAATCATGGTAAACATCCCGTTTCTAGTGAAAATTGTGTACTTAAATGTATAACGACACAAGTACAAAATATTTTTGTAGCTTTTCGTAGAGCCACTGCTATATGGCAAGTTCGAACTTGTCAGTCGTTAGGTACGACTTCACCAGCTGCTAACTAAGTAACCTGTGACATTAGTGAAACATACGAGGGTCCTAAAGGCCACGAGTGAGTGAAAAATTCGATGCAATTTGAGCGGAAAAATACGAGTGAGTCAGAGGGTAGCTGTTACATAGAACCGATAGGGCTCATTGGTTGAGTGACACTTGTGAAATCGAGGCTAATTATTGACTTTAAATACTTTATGTAATTAAATAAATAAATAAATAAATGCTGGACAGTTCACACAACATTATCTAGCCGCAAGCTAAGCAGAGCTTGTGTTTGGGTACTAGATAACTAATATACCTACTTAACTACTTACTTACTATTACTTACAGAGCTTGTGTTTGGGTACTAGATAACTAATATACCTACTTAACTACTTACTTACTATTACTTATTACTCAGGCGGGTTCCGCAGATAATTGTTCAGAGTGTTCTGGGTATTTTCTATATATTATAATAAAAAATATCTATCTATGTAATATATTGTATTAAGTATATCAGTTGTCTAGTACCCATAACACAAGCTCGGCTTAGGTTGGGGCTAGATAATGTTGTGTAAACTGTCCAGAAATATTTTATTTATTTATTTATTTATTTATTTAATACAAATATATTACAAGACATTTTGTGTATAAAAAAAACCGTTGATAGATATTTTTATAAATAGTTTACGTACCTAATTGTATAAATACTAGTGGAATGTCCACGACTTCGTCCGTATGGAGTTTTTGCCATTAGTCATGGGAAGCAATGGTGGCGATGAGCTCACCCCTTGTCACGTCTATATTCCCACGAAGGTGCAAACCACGGTGCAAAAAGGCCTTTTGAGGCTCTGCCAATCCCTACGGGGGAAAGAACAAAGGGGAAAACACATTCCATAATAAGCTAGCAGACTTGTAGCAGCAATCTTATAACCAACGAATGTTATCAACAAGTCCAGGTAATCCCTTAGCCGGCTTTTAAGACATCCACGGGAGAAGATGGAGGGGTCTTTTCTTAGGCCGGACACGGCATTTAATTTATGGTAAATATACCTACCTTACAAAGCAACTTATACCCTTCGCAGCATAGCAAGCACTATACATACGTACACAAAGTATAAAACTTAGTAACATTGAAAGAAAATCGAAATATCTAAAAGAACATCCCCTCAGCGCGAGAGGGATGCAAGACGCCACCCTAAGAACAAACCACGCCCCCTTTCTTAGAGGGCTAAGGGTGACTACCCCTGTAGTTATAGGGGTGAATGTACCGCTTAGTAATTGGCTTGCACGTGGATTTTGGTGATATTGGATTGGTAGGTTTTTTGTTTTTGTCTGCATTTTGTTTCGTATAACACGTTTTCAATTTTTATTTTAGCTAGAATATTATTTGTGTTTCAAAAATTTCCCCCGGACTTGTTTGTAAGATTCGTTGTTGGTATAAGATTTGTCCTGGCTGGTAGCTTATTAATGAATGTGTTATTATTGTAAGAAAGCGTTAGTCAGGCGTGGGAAGCAATGGCGGCGATGAGCTTACCACTTGTCAAATCTATGTTCCACGATGGTGCAACCCACTGTGAAAAGAGACCCATTTGAGGTTCTGCCTACCCTTTAGGGTAAAAAAGCATGTGTCTATGTATGTATGTCATGTATTATTATATTGTTAAAGATAAGCCTTAAATTATCACTAAAAATAACATAGCTAATGTCTCAGGTTTTTTCTTTTACACTACTTTTTGACGATTCAAGCAGATGGCCCAACTAATGTTAAGCGGTACTGTAACACCCCCCCTAATACCTTCTCTATTTAACCTAATAATCTAACTACCTATTATACCGCGCGCACTCACCGACTTCCTACTTTACTCTTTGGAGTTACGATAACTTTAATCTTACCTACTTCTTTAAACACTATAAATTGGCCATGTGATCGTCTAGATATATACCTACGTTGTGTATTGTAATAACTTGAGTTCTTTTTTTGTTAATATTGTCGAGTCTTAACGTATCCTAACTACATAAAATATTTTACCTTTTTATCGATATCCTCGTAATAGCTGCTACTAATTCTAATAGGAAAGATACCTACTTAAATTTTATTTTACTTCAGTACACATCGGAACAATTAATTAAAAGATTACTCCAGAGATTTATTTTCATTATAATTTGTTATTCCTTTGTAAAAGAATAAGCTACAATTAAGGTTCCTAGTAATATTTTGAACATTCTGATTTTACAATTTCTGAGGTTTATTGATTTTGACTCTAGCTTCAATACAGACATGTTTGTCTTGTGCTATTTCAAGATACTTTTACGTGACAAATTTGCATCTGTAATAGATCCATTAAGGAAATGACAAGAAATTACTAGTATAAATTATTTGCTTCTCAGATAGAATTTTTAAGTTATTTCTTTAATTATTTGAAGGATGAACCAAATTTGATAAGGTTCACATCCAGAGATAAGCGACTTTTTGGAGAACAGCCCCGTCCGCGCTGCCCTCGGTGGATTTCTTCCAATGCTTTTGGTCAATCCTCCCTCGCTTGGACATAGGTAATTACCTAATATTGTCCGTGAGCTTTATCCAAATGATATTCCAATTAAAATCAATTCCTTTTTACTTTAATACAAGGGATTTTAGAGGATCGCGAACCTATTTCCGTCGGAGTAAGTTTGTTAGTCATTTTCAAACATTCCAGGGAATTTTACATTTAATCAATAACGCAAAATCAACCACATACATCCTTCACCTTTGGTTAACTTTGGGATTTATCTAGGCTTCCTGAAGCCTAGGAAAATCCCTACTTGATTCATACCCCTACTTACAAATAATTCTAAATATTCTCTGTAGGATAAATAGAATTCCTAGTTGGATTATCCAGGTAGGAATAATCGCTTGTGAAAATTCTAGACTATATTTAAATGAAATTTTCCTTCCGAGAATGATAATATTCAATTACAAGATTCTCCTTTTATCTAGTAGTTTAATACGTTTGATAATTATTTTGCCCGTTCCTTTATGAAAGAATAATAGTAAACTAAATTAAATCACTGGTTAAATTTTAGCAAATGCCAATTTGTAAGATTGGTCTACATACGCACTAATACAATGCCTATTTAAGTGTGCCTAATTACCTGGCTAAATTGGGTGTGTGCGATTCAAACTTTGAGAAATCCGTTCTCATTTTGTTTTAAATGTGCAGTTAAATGTGTATGTCTTCTGACGAGGTGCAAGGTCAGAATACCTAGATTGAACTAATAAGGATAGGATATCTATCGCTGTGTAACCTAAAGCGACAGACGGAGCCTAGGGGTTAGGGATAAGGTTTAAGGAGGGATGAGATTTGCCTATCTAGCGGACTCACTAGATAACCCTTTCGGGCGGATAGAGGTTTCCTGTCCAGCAAAAATGGAATCCTGAAAACATTAAAACAGAAGATACTTTATAGACTACGACAGTCTAACAAATATCTCCTTTCGAAGATCGTTCACTTTTTCACTAGTTAAACATAACATTGACTTTGAATACCCAAGAACACTTGAAAAACATCACCAAAAAGAAACTAGTTAATTTCTTTTATTTTGGGCGATTTTTCCAATTATTTTTATATTTCACTAAATTTAATCTTTCACTAAATTATTTTCAATTTCACTTATTATGGATTATTCTACTATCTAGAATCAATCCTAATATTCCAAAGGTATAAATTTCTAGCTTTTAAACGAACTTCAAAATCACTTCGTAATTAATTAACACAATTTAATATTTTACCCCAGCGTTACCACGCAAACGTGATACTACTTCCAGAATTATCCAGCACTGACCCCGCCTTCAGCTGTTACCTCTCTATTTAAAGTCGCCAACCAAGATAAAACATTTCATTCAATTTTGAATCTTATTCATATGATTCCTAAACAGGAATTGGTGTGTTCCTTCAAAGTATCCTGAAAATCGAATGTTTATATTTTTTTGTATATAAACATTCTCACAGCCCAACTCTGAAAAAACGACAGAACAAACCCTCTATTGTTTCCGACCTCATTATTCAAGTATCGCTCGATTTATTTGATAACAATATATAATAATTTTATTTGAGCATTTGTGAGATACTAATGAATCCAGTAAAGATGGTTCGTTACAGTACCCTCATGAACATTGCATTACCTCATAGGTCACGTCCAACTAAAACGCGCCCTATGTGGCATTGCACTACGCCCGCGACCCTGAGACATAAAGATGAAAAGCCTCATGTGACTGTAACTTCACCGGCACCCATACCCTTCAAACCGGAACACAGCAACGCGAGCGCTACTACTTTGCGGCAGAAATAGGTATAGTGGTAGTACTTTCCCGGACGAACTCTTTCACAAAAAAGCTCTATTAAGTACTACTAAAAAGCTCTACTACTATAAGGTATGGGTATAGTGCGCGTCATGTAAAAAGAACGCTGGCGGTCAAGCTTCTACAGGCGTTCCAGCGTTCTTTTTACATGACGCGTACTATAATTGTACATTGAAAGAAGAATACTCATTCAATGCATAGGTATACATCTCTTAAATAAGTAGGTATAGTACGCGTCATGTAAAAAGAACGCTGGAACGCCTGTAGAAGCTTGACCGCCAGCGTTCTTATTACATGACGCGCATTATACTAGTTTAGTATTATTTTATCTGTGGTATGGGTATAACAAACAAATACCACCAATCATTTCGGTACACCACACACATTAATCAAACACATAGTAATTTAATTTTCTAAAGTCAAACAATATTAATTTAAAAGCGATCAATCAATTGTGTTTTTTCATGACAAGTAGTCATAAGCATCGACGCTCATTAGACAAACAGTATAACCCAATAATTAAGCATTTCTCCGGCATTCAACTTTCTACGTCCGAGTGAGACGGCCAAGTGTGAGGCGGGCATTGGCGCTCGGGTCCCATACCATGGGGGAAACAAGATAAGTTTATTGTTGTTTCATATAAAAACGCAGCAAGATAGATAGATAGATAGAAAAATCTTTATTGTAAATATTTGTGAAATCTGCAGATATATGTTCAGGGTATTCTGGGTATTTTCTATGCATTAAAAAAACTGTAGGTTATTGTATTAAGTATATCAGTTATCTAGTACCCATAACACAAGCTCTGCTTAGCTTGGGGCTAGATAATGTCGTGTGAACTGTCCAGAATTATTAATTTATTTTATTATACCCTTTCAATGCGGACCCCTAAGCCCGACTTAGTCCCACATAGTGATTGCGATACGGTATTTTTTTCAGCATTAATTAGTTTATTATTTATGTAAATTTGTATGCGAATTCTCGATGCTTTATTGCGATTAATCGGGTGAAGATTTTGCGAGCGATAGTATTGTTACATTTTATAGGCGAGAGCGGACTAAACAGCTAGATAAATAGGTTTTTCTGCGTTTTTTCACAGTGAGGGATAATTCCTTTCTACTAAAAGTTTACTTTACTTTTTTACTTTTTTCTTTTTACTTATTCCTTTTTGCTTGCTCGCCGTAGTAGTTGTCATTGTCCGTGTCGCTCGTGTGTTGTATTTTGTAAAAGAGAACCTAGTATTTAGACAAACCTAACATAGGTTTTAAGATACTACGAGTACTAACCAAAATATATTTAGATCAGTTTGTATGATAAATAAATAAATAAATAAATAAATAATATTAGCGAATGCTTAGTATGTTTGTATGATTGTTACCCAAACGCTTGTAAGGCTCGCTCACAAGCAAAAAATAAGCGTAAATAGCAACGTAAATAACAAGCAAGTAAAATAAGCAAGCGTAAATAACGTAAGCGTTTATATAACGGGCCTTAATGGGATAGAAAGTAATAAAACAAATAGGTCATAATCTATATGTGTAATGTAATTCAACAAAATTGCTCTGCCGCTACGCTACGTCATGATTTAAAAAACAAATATCCAAATATTCGCCTGTTTATACAATACACGGCGCAGCGGAACGTCATTTATTGGTAAGAAGTAGGAATACAAAAAATACTTTTAAAAAAACTTATGATTCCCAACCACGATGGTTTCAATTCTATTAGTTATTAAATAATTTCATTTCAGTGACTAGATAATTTGTGTAAACTGATAATTCAACTGTGATTTCAATGGTAAACTGAGTTTAATGGTTTCAATCCCTCTGTTGCAGGTAAATTCAACATAGTTTGGACAGTTTTTGATGGTCATCAATAAAGTTTGAACATTAAAACCATACGTAAATAAGAACTTGTAAGTGGTAAGACGGAAATTTTCATGTATCGTTATTTAGTATTATATTTTCAAAATTCAGGCGTTTTTATTAGTTATCAGGAATAGTCAATCTTTGCAACCCTTGACAGTGGGAACCTTATCGGCATTTTTTTTAACTTCGTGAATGACGTTCCAACCAGATGGCTCACCTGATGTTAAGCGGTAACCTCTGACTTTAACAATGCATTGTCTCATCGGTCACGTCCACCTAGGACACGTCCTATGTGGCATTACACTGCGCCCGCTCCCTGAGACATAATGATGACACAAATTAATTTTGTAAAATTTAAAAAACCCTCAACGCAATGAAACAGCTGAACCGATTTTGATCAAACATAGCTAAGAACACACCCGACAAATTAACCTTTCAAACTAAAAAATACGAAATCAGCCACATAGACACATACACAGACACACATACACATACACACAAACACACACACACACACACACACACACACACGTCAAACTTATAACACCCCGTCGTTTTAAGTTTACATTTATTTACAGAAAGAATAATACAAGGTATGTACAAAATACATATGAAACAGTTGTGCCACCTGAAGACCGCTACAAGCGATCTAAAGGTAGCTCAACTGATCCAAATCCGTCGTTTTTGCATCGGGGGTTAAAAAGTAGCATGTGTTGTAATTTCACCGCAGAATCTAGGTAACCCAGGTAAGCCTGTGACTTACACGACTATCTAAATTGATGTTTGCGCCGACTTAAGCTGCTTATTACTTTATTGCTGGGTACATTGTATGCACAATAACTGAGTTTCGTTCTAGCTGGCTGCCGTGTCAAGTTTGACTTTCATTGTATTTTTAATTCCTCCTCTCTAGCGATCTCTGTAGCACGTCGGGCGAGTAGCCGGCTGAGATGAGAAAGGTTGCGGTTTCGATTTACGCTGCGGCTCTCATGTTTGTATGATTTGCATTTTTTTTTTTTTTTTTTTTTTTTATGTAATAAGGTGACAAACAAGCAGACGGCCCGCCTGATGTAAAGCAGTCACCGCCGCCTATGGACATCTGCAACACCCACGGTATTGCAAACGCGCTGTCTACCATTAAGAACCCTATTGATATTTCTCTTGAATTTACCCATATTGTAGCCCCGTGGGAAGACATCCAACGGGAGCTATTGCTATTTGTGCTGGGTCTGGGCGTAATGGTACCATGGTATTCGTAGTTCCTGAAAGGCACGATATAGGGAATCCTAGTATGGGATCAGGACTATGTATGTAAATAAATAAATAATTGATAAATTCTGCTGGACAGTTTACACATCATTATCTAAGCCCCAAGCTAAGCAGAGCTTGTGTTATGCGTACTAGATAACTGATTTACTTAATACACAATACATTACACAGAAATATATTTTTTATTATACATAAAAAATACCTAGAACACCCTAAACAAATATCTGCAGATCGTACAGATGTTTGTTCCCAGGCGGGAATCGAACCCGAAACCTCCTGCGTCGCAGGCGAACCTTCGCCCGCCGCGCCACAGAGGTCGTCGTACATCCTATAAACAAGGCAAGATAAATAAAATCTTCTAGTGATAACTTATCACTACATTTTTCTCACGAAAACACTCAATGTTTTCCTCAGCCAATTGTCAATAAATAATGAATAGATTTTGTAATTAAAACATTGTTCCATTTCTAGATCTCCCTACTTTTTATGGCAACACAACAAAAGGCATTTATTCAGTGACTTCAAGGGACCTGTGTCACTCACAACCATCTGTTATTGTAAAATGAGCTTTGAGAACATCAAAGGCTTCTACGAAAACGGTACAAAACACAAAAACTCTGAAGGTCCGAAATATTTTTGTCAAGTGAAAATGCGCTGTTACTCTCTTATTTTAAGTTTCAATATCGTTCGCAAGCAAGCCACAGATATAAATAGTGTTGATTATTGAGTGAAACCTGCGTTAGTACTATTATTTATACACTGGCTGCAAACTCAAAGCAACTGTGCCAGTAATTAAAATGATTAGGTATAGGGTGGGGTGTTGGAACTAGCGGGCGATTGAGCGGAGCGGGAGCGGGCTGAAACTGAAAGTATTTCTTGGATTCGAGAAAAAATGCTCTGTTTTTGTAAATTTGATTTACTATTGAACTGGATTCAAGCGTTTTGTGAGGAGTCAGTTTCCCGAACGCCATAAAATTACTAATAATCCTGAACTGGAAAACGGTATTGCGTTCGTCATTATTTTAAACGATTGGAGAGACACTGTTTATTTATCTCGCTAGGTAGCGCATTATCGCAGATGTTGTTTCACTGTCAAAAGTGTCAAATATCAATGGATTATTTTAGGAAATAAACATTAATAACCTGGTATAAAACTTGCATCTGTATAGAGCATTTCGGTATAAAAATAAAGGTACACACCATTTCCATTCCATCGAGAAAAAGACAAGACCACTAAATTCCATTTATTTTTATACTACCGTAATTCCAGTAGTTACAAAAAAAAAAAAAAAGACTAGCATCATCGATGGTGGCGCCATCTGAGATTAGTTTTGCCTGTGGCTTCCTAATTAATTCGTTTGGCGGCGGCAACTAACTTAACCATTCCAGACGTAGTAAAGTTGGAACGTTCGAACGTTTGATTGTTTATATACGTTTTGAATTAGCGCGATTGGGGCTGCGGTCTTATTATGTAATAGACTCAAGTTTGATGTTGTAGTATGCTGTTCATTACGACGCGTGTTTTAAATATTTTATCTTTTGTAAAAAAGCTACAACTCGCAGTGCCATGAACAGCAAATTAGTTTCGACATCGATTAGACAATAGCCGTGCTGATTAGTGATGCCATTTGGTGTTTGTCTCGGAGTCACAGTGTTTTCTTGGATCATGTTTATAAAACCCGCTCACACTGCAGCCACACCTCTTCGGACGATTATGAATTATGTAAATTATAAATGTTAAACAATCCAAGAGATTGTTGATGCGATGCCATGAAAAAAATACGTCCTTCCATGCTTGGTCTGCTACTCATTATAGTAAATTGCTTTTTGCGGGACTCTCTCGGGGTGTTTTATAACTCGCTATTGCTACTATTTGAGGAATCATGAGACATGACTCTTATACTACATTCACACGAGCTTCTTTTATAAGTGCTTAGTACTTGTCACAACACTAATCCCCAATATGACAAGTGGGAAGAAACCGTTTATATTATACGTTGGAGCTAGTAGAAGGTATTAGTGACCAGACATTCGAAATGGAACGACGCTGCCTGATTTTGCGCAGTGTGTTTTAACATTATTAAAACATAATTATCTCAAACATGACCGAAGAGCTTGAAAGACAAGCATTACAAAAAAAAACGTTCATTGTAGAGACTATACGCAGAGATGAACGGGCCATTATGCTCTTCTATTAAAAGAGCTAGCAACAGAAGATCCAGGGGACTATAGACTAATTCCCGGTACAACTTGTCACTAACTAACTTGTTGAACTGTTTACACAAGGTCAGCAAACGACAATACGCGGTCAGGTTATTAGGTTGTCAGCATTATTTAGTTATTTATTTACAATACAAAAAAAAAAGTATCCACTTGTCGCTTAGTAAATAGGATCGATTTCTATTCACTTGCACTATTCACTAACACTAATACGAAGAACATATTCACAGTGTACACATTGGGACTCAGTATTAGTGAAAAGTACTAAGCACTTAGCTACTAAGCTCGTGTAAACCAGCCATTAGGAGAGAAAAAGAGGATAGATGCTCTGGAGATGTAGTGCTGGAGAAGAATGCTTGGGGTTTCGTGGATTGAGTTTCGTACCAATCAGTCCATACTCCAAGAACTCGGCATCAAGCAGCGACTATGCTACTGTGCAATCTTGCATCCTCACTTTCTTCGGATATGTGTCGCGACGCGGAGAGGTGTCCATTGAACGCCTTGTTGCACAGGTAGAGTTTTGGGCATACAAGCAGGGATAGATCGCCCATGAGATGGACTGACCAAATCAAAGCAGCTTTGGACGGTCCATCTGCATGAATGCACCAGGAAAGCTACGGTGCGTGATGAGTGGCGAAGGATTGTGAAGCGAGCCACAGACCCTGAAGTGACGATCACGACCACTCTGCCAAGAGTGTAACGACGAAGAAGAAGAAGAGACTATGCGTTGCTTGTCTTGTGCCACTGGTTCTTTCGTGGTAACCCTGCCGATACGTGGTTTTTGAAAGGCCCAATTGGTTTTGGTTGCTGCCGATACTAAAAAGAACCTGTGTTTTAACTTGGATAATGTCGGAACAAGCTGATGAAATATTTTTATCTTTCGTCGTCACCATGTAGACTGCCACTGCTGCCTGAGAGGCCTCCCCCATTGTATGCAATGGGGGGATTTGCCATAATCGAATAGTAGTAATTTAGTAGCATTAATTTTAGGCATACTTTGAATACCTTTAGTAGTAGTAGAGCTTTTTTTGTGAAGGAGTTCGTCCAGGGAAGTACTACCTCCATATTTTTTTCTGCTGCAAAGCAGTAGTGCTCGTATTGCTGTGTTTCAGTTTGAAGGGGTCCCGGTGAAAATAAAGGCACATGAGACTTTTCATCTTTATGTCTCAGGGTGGCGGGCGCAGTGCAATGCCACATAGGGCGCGTCCTATGTGGACGTGACCTATGAGGTAATGCATTGGTAAAGGCATAGGTTAGCGCTTAACACTAGGTGGGCCATCTGCTTGTTCCATCATTCACGTAGTTAAAAAAACAAGTGGCAGGTGGATTTGTGATCGCAGTTTTGGTGTTATATAGTCAGATGGATGCCCTTGTGTTGTAATCCCTTACGTCTCTAACTACATCTATGGGAGGAGACGGAGGGATTTATTCTCAGGCCTGATATACAATCACGGAGAATATTTTTTTCTTTATCTTCGTAATAATCACCTCGTTAAGGTTAGCCGCGTACATTCTTAGAACACCTTGTTTACCCAAGACCAGGAGGTATTTTTTTTATCTGTGCCCGAGACATTGTAAAATAAACTTTTTCACGTAATACTTGTACTGATTATCTTGAATATTGAATATACATTATTATGTAAGCACGGCATATGAAAGTAAACCCTGCTGGCAGTACGTTCACCTTAATTCAATCAACGGCACTTGCTAATCGAATAAGCCGCATTTGGCTTTGTGGCGAAAGGGTTAAGGGAGACGCACATTGAATGTTAACAATAATGCATAAAAATTACTAACAAGTAATTTTCATGCATTTTTTTATATTAATTTTGTAAAAATTAAAAAAACCCTCAACGCAATGAAACGGCTGAACCGATTTTGATCAAACTTCGCTAAGAAAAGTCCTGATAAATTCACATTTAAAGCAAAAAAAAAACAAAATCAGTTCATCCGTTCGGGAGCTACGATGCCACAGACACACACACACAAACACACACACAAACACGTCAAACTTATAACACCCCGTCGTTTTTGCGTCGGGGGTTAAAAATACACGGAATCTTATTCCGTTTGTAACCAGGAAAGAGCAAGGGATACGACGGTACACTTACAGTATTTTACATACAACACGCCTTTTGAACGAAGGGGTGGGCAAAGCTTTATAACTGCGCCAATGCCAGGCAGATATCATCATACAAAACAACAACAAAAGCAATCTCGTAAAATATAGATCGTTTTACAAAACCCTCGGCTTTGTTGTATTGATTTTATTTATCTAATTGTTTACCCAATAATATGCACTAATTTAATATACAATCGAATCTAGGCAAAAAAAAATACTAGGGAACATATAAAGTCAATAGTCAAAAAATGAGTAATCCATTAATTATGCGCCGTAATTATATAAAGACGTATTATAGAGTTAACTAGTGACCACCGCTTGGGCTATAAGCTACTTTTTATCTCCGTAAAATGCGAGCGAATCATCACATCTCAATCCATGTATACCATTATCTATCTGTATACCAAATTTTATCGAAATCGGTTCAGCCATTTCGTTGTGATTGCGTGACAAACAAACAATCATCCAAACTTTGACATATATGATACTAATAGTTTCCACCAGGGGTTCACTCGCGATTTACCAGGATAAATAGTAGCCTATAGCTCAATCCAGGTCTATCTGTGTACTGAATTTCATCGAACTCGTTTCAGCCGTTTCTGCATGATTGACTTACAAACATACCACTATCCAAACATTCAAACTTTGATATTTATGGTATTAGTGGCATTAGTGGAATCTTATGGTTTTTTGCCGCGGCGTTTTTTTGGCGTCAGCGTTTTTAAGTTATTAGTGTCCGTTGATCTTTACCGATACTAAATGTGGTCGGGTCACCGCCGGCGAACCCCATAGGTTTCTATTTAATAAACCCTTTATTGGTTTAACTGGGATTTGCTGGCTTAATGGACCTAAGGCTCGTGTGGTCGTCTAGGGCTCTTGATTACGTTAGTGTCTAGATTTGCTTAGAGAATACATTTTAATAGTAATTTTTTCTTAACGTGCTGTGGTGTTTCCTTCCTAAAAAAGACCCCTCTGTCTCCAACCGTGGATTTCGTAAACGCCGACCAAGGGATTACCGGACTTGTTGATAATATTCGTTAGTATAATATTTGTCCTATAGCTGCTAGCTTGTTATTACTGGAAGAAAGCGTTAGCCGAGTCAGACCCCTCTGGGGAAAAATTCATGTGTATTTTTTAAAATAGAAGTTAAGAAAAAGTAGTGGGTTTTGATTATATTTGGTGTTTCTATGGATGCTGAGGGGGGTTGGGTATGAGCGGGGGAGTTGAGTTGTTTTTTTACGCGATACCACGCATGCGAAGCCGCGTGCAATAGGCTAGTAGCCTTGTCGTATTCCTCAATGTTGAGGGTCGTGACCGCTTCCATGGATCACCTTCTGCCGGACGATGTTGCGCCAATGAGATCTGCTGCCAGCGAGCTGCACGGCTTCGTGAAATTTTGAATCGAGAGTGATGCGTATCTGGTCTTACCAACGTAACGGGCAATGGCCTCGTGACCTCTTTCCCTCAATTTTGCCAGTGATAATCAGTTTGTCTGAGTTGTCACTGCCTTTCCGTGCTATATGACCAAAATACTCAAGGACTCGCTGGAGGCAGATGGAGGAAAGCTTAGTAGTTATCTTGAGTTCCTTGAGTATTGACACGTTCGTCCTACGAGCTGTCCAGGGGATTTGCAGCATCCGTTTCCAACACCACATCTCGAAAGCGTCTACACGGCTACTAAACAAGCTAGAAAAAGGCTTTTAAACTGTTTGAAACTGATATAAATTTAATTATACAATCTGCAAGCAGGGCCTGTACTGTTTATAGTGTATATGTGTTTATAGGCACGCGTCACCGCGATGTGTAAACGAACAACTTCACACCATGAAATTCAACCCATAAAGGTGTGGCTTTTAACACGATTTTGCGTGTAATCCTTCGATTTTACTAGTAATCCCTCTGTAAACCAACCTTATTCGACAAAGGTGTGATTTTTACCGCATTTTCACGCTTCCTATACATTTTAAATCCACAAGCTTTGTGCGTTACTGGCCTATGACGGACCAAACCACGCCTCACTATCTTCGCCAGATAGATACTTCTAATACAATGTTATACAGATTATTCTGTTATAATCTGTATTCCTTATCAGTAAAGTCGACAATTGAACGGTGGATTAATCGTGTTTTTTTTTATTTAAATCCATTTTGTCCTGCCAATGGTAAGGCCTGAAAGGTAGTCTAATTTTAGTGACCAATCAGTCATAATTAGAGGGACAAATAAGCCAATAGTCTATGCACAGACATTTAATCACGTCCATTGTTGGTCGTCTATAGGTACTTTAGTACAGGGCCACATAACCAGGGAAAAATACCTAATAAGTTAGGTAAGGATACCGCAAAACATGGCAGAATGGCGGACTCCAAACCAAACGCGCACACAAATCGGGACGTCTGAGCTTATTGTTTATTCTTTACTAGCAGCGCCCCGTGGTTTAACCCGCTTAAGTCTCGATCCCGTGGTAATATATGGATAAAAATATGTTAATGTGTTATTCCGAGAGTCCAGTTATCCTCATTCCAAATTTCATCCAAATCCGTCCAGCCGTTTCAGCGTGAAGAAGTAACAAACACACTCACACACAAACTTTCGCATTTATAATATTAGTGTGATTAATTATTGTACACTAAACTACTTAACTCAAAATTAGAAGAAAAACAACTTACATAAAGGACATGTACAAAGGCGAGCTTAACCCTAAAAGACTTTTCTTCCAGCAAACCTTAGATGAGAGGGAGAACTGATTACTTATATACAATTCAGTCTAGTTTTTTGTAACTTTCATGATTAGGAGAATTGCATTCTGTCCGGCAATCTTAAATGAACGTCCAAGGCGGCAGTCTCTGCGGGTTATGGTAGCACCTTCAAGCCTTCACCAATTTTAGACATCAAATCGATGGCACGCATGCGCTCTTCTTGCAACGCCACTTACCCGCTGTGGATTGCAAACTTTAATGTTTTTCGGTAAATGGTTCGTTGAAGCTGTACTTTGTTGGTTAGATTATAAGGTTTATTTATAGAATTCATTTCAATAGTCTGTGAATTCAAGGTCGGTGATATACCATCCTTTTATGTTGGAAATCTCATCTATCTGTACCAAATGGTTTAGTTAGGTCGTTAGGTGAACGCTTGTCATTAGAACAGCAAAGGAATTGAACACATTGGTCAGCACCTTTTTCTCTAATAAATACAATCTTGCAGTGTTCGAGTAGAAGGTAAATATAAGTACTAAGCTGTGGTATGTCCGGCCGTCTCCTCCCGTAGATGTCGTGTTAAGTAAAAACCGACTATAAGGGATTACCCGGACTTGTTGATAAGATTCGTTGGTATAAGATTTGTCCTGGCTACTAGCTTATATGGAATGTGTTATTATTGGAAGAAAGCGTTAGCCGAGACAGTCGTGGGAAGAAATGGCGGCGATGAGCTCACCACTTGTCATGTCTATTCCACGATGGTGCAACCCACTGTGAAAAGAGGCCCATTGAGGGTCTACCTACACCCTTCGGGGAAAAACGCGTGTGTCTTTGTATGTATGTATGTTTTCTTCTAGAGAGGCGAGCTATATTACGTCTACATTGCCGTTTTACGGGACTAACGCTTGTGGGTTCAGTGTGTCCGAGCCAACGACTTTCTAATAACTTTACAACGGACTTTTTTTTAAAACCAGCCTGAAAGCGTCCGCTACCTAGTGGATGATACCAGATTTGCTCATAGATTTTCTAATAACTCTACAATGGACCATACACAATACACACCATACAAATTTCATACAATATAGAGATGATATAGATATAGAGATGACAAATGAATTCCAACGATGACAAATGTGTTCAATACACTGCCGGTTCACACTCTAGTTCAGCAAAATGTGTTCAATAATCAAGCAGCAATGGACAGATAAAACTTCTCTTTTTATTGTCATTTTACCAAAATGGCTGGGGGCAGGGCATTGAGGTAATATTTAGTACGTAGTACAGATTACCTCAATGGGACAGGGAGGGGAAAAACTTAGGTTCAAAAGAGGCTTATGATTCTGATCATGCAGTTTTTTCCCCGATTTAAATCAAAATCAAAACCCCTAACGCCTGACCTATATGTACGCAAAGGTGATTAGTGTTTTATTTTATTAAATTCTTGAGTAAAACAGTAGCAAAAGTAAATAAAATGAAGTGATCTATCAAGAACAGCGCAAAGTATGATTTAGGATGAAAGGTTCATCCGCGCGGAATGTGTTCGTAGAATTCAGACGATTTCGATGTAAAGATGACTGTTCAATGGGTATAGAAACGCAGCGTAGATATTGCATAAATTAAATACATTTTTGTTTGTTTTATAAATAAATAATGCAGTACAAGTTTACACAATATCATCTAGCCCCAAGCTAAGCCAAAGCTTGTGTTATGGGTACTAGTTAACTAATATACTTAATACAATACATTACATAAATAGATATTTTTTATTATACATAGAAAATACCCCGAACACTCTGAATAAATATCCGCAGATCGCACAAATATTTGTTCCGAGGCGGGTATCGAACCCGCAACCTCCTGCGTCGCAGGCGATCTATCGCCAGCCGCGCCACAGAGGTCGTCAATAATAACTCAATCAATAATAATTTAGTCATAAAATAACAAAGTCGTCTTGAAAAGCAAAATTATGGTTCCATTGTTTTAAAATAGCAAATGATACTAGATTAACTAATAAAGAATATCTCTTTGAAATTTGAAGCAATATTTTTGTAAATTCAAAGTTGTTAAAAAAAATGTGAGAGCGTCCATTTTACATTTATTTTGTTTTGTTCGTTAAAATGTATATACCTATATGTGTCTTACAATAGTGGTGGAAAAATAGGGAGTTTAATGAATGAATATTTAAATTCTTTACGGTAACTGGTTTCGTTGCTATCTTTGCTTTTAGTGCAGAGTCTGCCATAATCAGTAATTCTAGGTTTGGTTTCGTGTATTTAGTGAAACAGAATACATAAAAAAATACGTCCCCAAGCAACCCATACATTTTTAATCATTTAACTTTCTTAATTCAACACTCTTCCGCTTCACGCCATCGCTGGACCGATCTCTCGCGTTTATTTTCAACTTCACATCCGAGCTGTGTACAATCTCCTTTACAATCTACATATCAAGTTTCTGTCTGACTACTGTTTCGCTCCGACTCAGTTCGGACTTATAGTTTTTTATTTTTAATACTGGTGTCAGGCTTTTTGTTCTCTTTTTTATTTTTATTAAGTACCTATGTCTCTTCGGTGTGTGAGCGGGTTAACATTTAGTACTAGTATTCCTCTGTAGCGTGTCGGGCGAGTAGCCGGCTGAGATGCGATAGGATGTGGTTCCGCTAAGGATAGAAGCCGGTGGAGGCAAATCATCAACTCCAAGGTCCTACATAAAGGTCACGACCCTCAGCAGTGAGGTTACCGATGCAAGGAGGGGGTGGGTCCGATTCCCGCTACGGGACAAATGTTTGTATGATCTGCAAATATTTGTTCCGGGTCTGGGTGTTATGGTACCATGGTACTCGTAGTTTCTGATATCCACGACACAGAGAGTCCTAGTGTGGGGCCAGGACAATGTGTGTGACCGTTGGGTTTTATAATGGCACCATTTTTTTTTTTAATTCTCTAAATTTTTATGTTATTAAATCAGGCATATACATAACCAATTTCAGATGTAATTTATTATCCCGATTTCGAGCAAAGTTAATGTTAAGTTATTAGTTATGCTTAATAATAATATGGTCTAAGAAAAATTGAATATTTTATTAAAAACATTCCCAAATTTGTGTGAATTGATTCGTTATTATTTTCATACAAAACCAGCTAAAACTTTAATAAATTAACATCACCCATATTGCCAAAATGGAACTAAAATCGCACGATTAAACTTAACCCTCAAACGGCGGGGGTACTTAAAGGTATTAGTAACGCGCGTGTGGTCACAAAGACCATTGTCTGGCACAATAGCCAGGGGGTGGATTACCTGTTACCGATAGTCTTTCGAGTGGTTAATGGTAGCTCATTGGATTTCTATTGATCCGTTTGTGCTGTTTTGGATTGTGCCTGATTTTGCAATTTAATATAATTTGATTATGTTTTAGCTTCTTACCTATATCACAGATAACATACCACTATACCTACCCTATGTTGTGAGTAATTCATTGACACTAATAATTTCCAGCGTATAAACCAAGGGATTTACATAATAGGACGTTCTCTGTGACGCGACGGGCGAAAGTTCGCCTGCGACGCAGGAGGTTGCGGATTCGATTCTAGCCTCGGAACAAATATTTGTACGATCTGCAGATATTTGTTCAGGGTGTTCTGGGTATTTTCTATGTATAATAAAAAATATATATCTATGTAATGCATTGTGTTAAGTATATCAGTTATCTAGTACACATAACAAAAAGTTTTACTTATTTACTTATTTATTATATAAAATTCCCGCTGGTTTTCTTCACTGGAAATTATTTTAAATTATGGTTGAATGAGCATGGTTCAAACCTGAAGTCTTAACGAATCGATTTCATGATTATTTGGAAACTTTTTAGCGATTTTATCAGTATACAAATTTATTAATCATCATTTTCACTAGAAACGGGATATTTACCATCATTACCTTAATTATGTACATAACCATGATAGTTTCAAAAGTTATTAATCATCGTTTACATTTTTATTTATTATGATCTAGTTTATAGTAAATATAGTACTTAGTATAATATCTATAAATAAATAAATAAATAAATAATGCTGGACAGTTTACACAACATTATCTATCCCCAAGCTAAGCAGAGCTTGTGTTACGGGTACTAGATAACTGATATACTTAATAGAATATATAACATAGATAGATATTTTTTATTATACATAGAAAATACCCAGAACACCCTGAACGAATATCTGCATATCGCACAAATATTTGTTCCGAGGCGGGAATCGAACCCGCAACCTCAGGCGTCGCAGGCGAACGTTCGCCCGCCCCGCCACAGAGGTCGTCAAAATGTTTATAGTTGATCTATTTTTTTGACATACTTTACAATCTTGTGAAATATTTCTTATTATACTTGAGATCTTAAACAAAAGAGCGATTTGAATATGACGGAGGGTCACAGGTACCCATTAAAACAGTATTAAGTACGCCCGCGGCGCCTGGCGGGTAATAACACATCAAACGTAGTATAAATTACTATTGTAGAAATATATCTCTATGTTTAAATAAAGTACGGGTAATACCGTCATCTTAGTTGATGGAAAGTAATCAGGTGAAATATATTCCTAAAACAGAACTGTGTTGATTTTCTACAGCTATTTTCTGTTTAAATATATCGTAGAAAAACTTTATTTATATAAATGCGTCTTTTGTAAACTGTATATTTATTTAAAAATCCCTATTATAAACTCTCGAGCTTTGGAACTTTGGAGGACTCCGGATGAGGCCTATGATGGAAAGCAAAACATCGAGTCTAAGGCAAAAGCAGCTGCCATGAAGCTAGGCATCCTGAATAAGGTAAAGCGTTAATTCACACCTCGACAGCTTCTGAGTCTATATAAAGCTCAAGTCCGGGCTGGTATCTTGTAGTGTTATTTATTCTGTGCTGGTATCGAGTACTGCTGCCATGTTTGGGATGGCTCGGCAAAATACCAGCTTGCTGCCTTGGACTCGATTGAACGCAGAGCTTTCAGGGTTATAGGTGAGCAACATGGCAGAGACTAAGATCCAGAGCCTCGAGCACCGCCATAAGGTTGCAGACCTTTTGATCTTTTACAGGTTACATTTCGGAGAATGCTCCTAGGAACTTAACGATCTGATCCCAGCATCATATTTTCATCATAGGACGAGCAGACGCACGGCTTGGTACCATCATTACCTCATTAGTAGGTATACTTTCTATTCGTACTAAACGTTTCAGTTCTACCTTTATAATGTGAACTGCTAAGGAGTGGAATACACTACCGTCGCCTGTCTTTCCTGAAAACTATAATCTGGGTCTCTTCAAGGCTAGAGTGAATAGGTGCCTTCTAGACCTGTGTGCTCCATCTTCGGCCACATCGTCACTTATCAACAGGTAAAATCGAGGCCAAACAAAGGTCTATCAAAGTAAAAAAAAACCTATAACAATTATTTAGTTAGTCAAAGGATCCCGTAGGTACCCATAATAATCCGATTGTCACGCCCCGCCCCTAGTTATTCGTTTAGTACCCTATCGATGCCGAGACATATGTCCGGGGCCTATGAGATGAGACCCCGTCGTGAGTACAGTTATCGTTAACTCTGCTGTTGTCTCAATCTAAAAGCTAGTGCCGAGATCGAAGATGCATTCATTGTATGTCTATTCTTCCGCGCCGTAGGTTGCGGGTTCGATTCCCGCCTCGGAACAAATATTTGTGCGATCTGCAGATATTTGTTCAGGTTGTTCTGGGTATTTTCTATGTATAATAAAAAAAATCTATCTAGGTTATATATTGTATTAAGTATATCAGTTATCTAGTACCCATAACACAAGCTCTGCTTAGCTTGGGGCTAGATAATGTTGTGTAAACTGTCCAGCATTATTTATTTATTTATTTTATGTAGTGCCTGTTAGTAAGCCAATAATAGCTTCGGAATAGCGTTATTTTTCTCCTTTTTCTTTCTTAAATGACACTCGTGTCATTTTATATACGTAATCTATTTTTACAAGTTTTTATTTAACTTGCAATGTATGTATGTTTGTCTGGGTGGAATCCGGGTGGAATCTTGCAACTGATGACGGAAGGTGGACAACGGAACTCCTCGATGGATAATAGTAGACTGGCCGTGTTTAGGCTCATTTTGATCAGCACACGGTTACGATCACTAATTTTATAAAAGATTGTATTGAAAAATATATTATTCTCAAAAAACTTATTATAAAATAAATAAGGGCATGGTTGCTTAGGTGTCATTAATTGCAGTATTAGTTGCTCAGCCACTTATGAGCAATTTTACATAAAGCAATGTAATTTAAGTAGAAATTATTTTTTAAATTGTTGCTTAATGTTTTTTTTTTTATACTACTTGAATGACGGAACAAGCAGATAGCCCACCTGATGTTAAGCGGTAAGCTCTGCCTATGATCAGTGCATTACCTCATAGGTCACGTCCACCTAGGACGTGCCCTATGTGGCATTGCACTGCGCCCGCTACGCTGAGACATAAAGATGAAAAGTCTCATGTGCCTGTAATTTCACCGGCACCCTTACTCTTCACACCGGAACACAGCAATGCAAGCACTACTGCTTTGCGGCAGAAATAGGTATGGTAGTAGTACTTCCCCGGACGAACTCTTTCACAAAAAAGCTCTACTACCACTATTTAACTAATCACCATACAATGCAAGTGAATTAAATTTCAATACATTCACCAAACTATACAAATAATTACCAACGATAATCCGATTTTCACGCCCCACCCTAACCTGATAGCTATTCCTTTCCCTATCCATGTCAGGACATGTCTCTTGACAAAGAGACCCCGCCGTGTTGTGACAGGAGTTAATGCTGTGGGGTCCCTTTACCTAAATAAAATGGGCATGAGCGGCTGAGAAGGAAACAGTTTCGTTCATATATACCTTACAAAATAGTTGCAAAATAGTTGCGTGACTGACTGACTGACTGACTAACTGACTGACTGACTGACTGACTGACTGACTGAATGACTGACTGACTGAATGACTGACTGACTGACTGACTGACTGACTGACTGGCTATCAACCCACAGCCTAAACCGTAAGTCCTAGAGACCTGAAATTTGGAGGGTGCATTCTTTTTTTGGTCTAGGGGTGCACTGAGAAAGGGATTTCCAAAATACACCCCCTAAGGGGGTGCGGCGGGCTGTTGAAGTTTGTCTGGAAAAAACTTCGCGGACGAAGTTGCGGGCATTCCATTAGTTGGAGAATATAAGGATTGATAAGTCAAAACTTTACTATTAAGCGTCAATCAAATGACATCGTATACAATTCTAGTAGTAGAGATTTTTTGTAAAAGAGTTCGTCCGGGGAAGTACTGCCACCATACCTGTTTCTGCCGCAAAGCACCAGTGCTCGAAATAACTGTGTTCCGGTTTGAAGGGTAAGGGTGCCGGTGAAATTACAGGCACATGAGACTTTCATCTTTATGTCTCAGGGTGGCTGGCGCGCACATAGGGCGCGTCCTATGTGGTAATGGACGTGACCTATGTGGTAATGCATTGTTAAAGGCAGCGGTTACTGCTTAAAATCAGGTAGACTGCTTGTTCCGTCTCATTAAGGCTGTGGTATCTGCCAACGGCCTTAACGAACTGGGCGGAGACAGATATTAAAAAAAAAAAAAAAAAAGTTCGTGATTATTTTATTTAATAAGTAAATTTAATTTTAGCGAGTAATTTTTAAAATAATGTTATTAGTAAGAAATCTACTATATTATTAAGCATTTAAAATTTATATTGCTTAAAACAAGCTTCAAACAAAGACAGTCTCAATTTAAACGCAAAATAAATAAATAATAAATAAAATAATGCTGGACAGTTCACACAACATTGTCTAGCCCCAAGCTAAGCAGAGCTTGTGTTATGGGTACTAGACAACTGATATACTTAATACAATATATTATTACATAGATAGATATTTTTTATTATATATAGAAAATACCCAGAACACCCGGAACAAATATCTGCAGATCGCACAAATATTTGTTCCGAGGCGGGAATCGAACCCGCAACCTCCTGCGTCGCAGGCGAATGTTCGCCCGCCGCGTCACAGAGGTCGTCACAAAACAACCTGCACGGCGCGGCGCCGCTTCAAGGGGTACAATAGACCCCTAAGTGGGATTGGCATGTGCAGCATTGTGCATTGCACGGTTAATGTTATTGCTGTGGGGATCATTTGGGGATGAGTATAAAACATGTTCAAAGAAATTGAGACATTTTATGTGATCTGTGATCGTATCCCGCTAACAAATAAATGTCAATGTTACAATGTTTGGATGTTGCTATGTTTATTAATTAATCACGCCGAAACGGCTGAACCGATTTCGATGAAGTTTAGTACACAGATAGAGCATGACCTTAATTGAGTTTTTGGTTACTTTTTATACTGGTAAAATGCGAGCAAAGCCGAGGGTGGATATTAGTCATAAATAAAATTATTGAACGAGCGAAGCGAGTTCTCTGAGTCAACTTGGAAGAATCGGCGTTTGTATGTATGTTTGTCCGAGCATAACTTCCGAACCGTTAATCCGATCTTCATCAAATTTGATTAGGGGGTAGATAATATTAGTACAATTAAGGTAAGGCTATGAGCTACATCGGTTGGGGGTTGTTGAGATATTGGGGTCCAAGGGGGGTAAAAAAAACTTTGAGAATATCAGATCAAATGGGGTGTCATATGAAATCCCCTCGCTTTGACATTTCTAAACTATTGTTTATAATTTTTTAACTTGTGAAGTTTTTGAGATATTGGGGTAAATTGAAAATGTAAAAAGCGGCCAAGTGCGTGTCGGACACGCCCATGAAGGGTTCCGTAGCAGCAAGTAACATAATATAAAAGTTCTTGGATGGATTACGATTAATGACGTATTAAAAAAACTACTTACTAGATCTCGTTAAAACCAATTTGAGTGAAAGTTTATATGGTAATGTACATCATATTTTTTTTTTAGTTTTATCATTCTCTTATTTTAGAAGTTACGGGGGGGGGACACACTTTTTACCACTTTGGAAGTGTCTCTCGCGCAAACTATTCAGTTTAGAAAAAATTATATTCGAAACTTCAATATCATTTTTTAAGACCTATCCATAGATACCACACACGTATAGGTCTGATGAAAATTTTTTTTTTGAGTTTCATTTCTAAGTATGGGGAACCCCAAAAATAATTGTTTTTTTTTTAATTTTTGTTTAAAAATCTTAATGCGGTTGACATAATACATCTACCTACCAAGTTTAAACAGTATAGCTCTTATAGTTTCTGAAAAAAAAAGGCTGTGACATACACGGACAGACAGACAGACAGACAGACATGACGAATCCATAAGGGTTCCTTGTCTTTGACTACGGAACCCTAAAAAACCAAAACCTCTCCTGTATATATACTGTGACCTCTCTAGAGTACTTCCACTAATCCTACAATGCTGAAATTTGGTATGTTTGTAGCTTTTATGACAAAAATACTGGGAAAAGTCTAAAATTAAAAAAAAACTAAACTTGTTCTCTATAAAACACTAACCAGTATGACTTCCATCATTGTTGACCTCTAGTTTCTAAGAATTTGAACGACGTTGTAGGTCTAACATTTCGAACCACACGTAAGTATATTTTTTCGAAAGAAATAATGTAACCTATCTAAATCGCGTGTATTCGCGAGGTCTCAGTTCGGGGCGAACCGCTAGTATTGCAGGGCTTTTTAGTGAAGGAGTTCATCCGGGGAAGTACTACCAAATACCTGTTTCTGCCGCAAAGCAGTAATAGTGCTCGCATTGCTGTGTTCCGGTTTGAAGGTGCCGGTGAAGTTCTCAGGCACATGAGACTTTTCATCTTTAAGTGTCAGGGTGGCGGGCGCAGTGCAATGCCAGAAACCACATAGGATGCGTCCTAGGTGGACGTGACCTATGAGATAATGCATTGTTAAAGGCAGAGGTTACCGCTTAACTTCAGGTGGGTCATCTGATTGTTCCGCCATCCACAAAATTAAAAAAAATAAAAATAAAATATGTACTACGATTTATAAAACGACATTATAAAAGTAGCTGGAAGCCGGTGGATGGAGTCGATTTATGACTGCTTCTCGCATTCAATAGGGCAAGCAAGTCTAACAGTGGCTAAAAGAAGAAAGAAAGAAAACCATTTTTAACGAATGCAACTAGGTACACCTACACAAACACGTGTTTGTGTAGATGTGTGTTTGTGTGTGTGTGTGTGTGTAGGTGTGTGTGGATGTGTGTCGTTTTACATCTGTACCTAGTTGCATTCGTTATCACAGACAGCACACAGACAAAGATTATAAAACTACTCAGAAATACCTAAGCATTCATTATCAAATATGTAAAAAATTGTGTGCCGGTCACCATCAGTACCAGTCACGCATCACTGACACTAAATGGCGACCATCAGTTCGGGTAGTTCCTGTTCGATCCCATGGCTATGACCCTGTGGACTTTGATCGTCTTGTTCGATCCAGCAGGACTATGATGATGATGAACAGTTTTTTTTTATCATTTTGTATGTACATAGCATTCATACCGATACATAAACCTGAAATGTTCGCAGTTGAATTATAAATTCAATACAAACCTAATTACGTTTGAATTTTGATTGTATCGTAAATCATACTCGTTAGCATGTTCGTCCTAAATTTTTGTATTCGATTATGTAATTATGCAATTACCGCACAAGGTTATTACGCTTCTCTATTGTTTGCTGGATATTTTTAACTGTTCGGCAATATAACTGCAGGTTGATAATTGAAGTTTTTATGAATTGTTAATTTAAAGGCTTAATTTAGGGTCGAAAAGTATGGTAATGAACTGTAAGACTGCACCTAGGAGCTACTAAGTTGTCAATGGAGACAACTTTGCTAGTTAAAAATGTTGAATTTTTGAACTGCTACGCCACGCATAAATGTACGAAGAAATATTTTGAACACATATTTTACTAGTGTAGGTACTCGTATAGGTAGTCATAGTTTCACATGAGACTTTTAATCTTTATGTCTCAGGATGGCAGGCGCAGTGCAGTGCTACATAGGGTGCGTTCTTGGTGGACGTGACCTATGAGACAATGCATTGTTAAATGCACAGGTTACCGATTAACATCAGGTGGGCCATCTGATTGTGCCGTCATTAAAAATAGTTTTAAAAAAAATACCTATTATGTCCAATTTTGAAAATACACAGTCACTGAAAATTACTAAATACGTCGTGTTTCCAGTTTTTGACGACCTCTGTGGCGCGGCGGGCAAAGGTTCGCCTGCGACGCAGGAGGTTGCGGGTTCGATTCCCGCCTCGGAACAAATATTTGAACGATCTGCAGATATTTGTTCTGGGTGTTATGGGAATTTTCTATGCATAATAAAAATTTCTATGTAATGTATTGTCTTAAGTATATCAGTTATCTAGTACCCATAACACAAGCTCTGCTTAGCTTGGGGCCAGATAATGTTGTATGAATTGTCTAGCATTTTTCTAGCATTTTTTTTTCTTTTGCACTGGACTCAACTGTGAAGTGGTTCTTATTGCTTAATACTTCGCATATCAAGGGTTTGTCAAAGCAAGGTTGTGGTGGTACCTATCAGGTCACTAACGACAGCAGTTGGCATAACAGTGCAATGTCACTGATTGCAATAAATTGTCGCAATTTGCCTACAATTGCCCAGCTTCGTCCCTCTATTTTATTCTAGGCTAACAACCTACCTAGGAGTTACTTACTCGTCAATGGAGGCAACTAAACTATCAAAATTTTTTGTTTTTTTTTAACTACTACGCCACGCATAAATTAACTTTTTATTTTTATTTATACTTCTTGAATGACGGAATAAGCAGATGGCCCACCTGATGTTAAGCGGTAAACTCTGCCTATGAACAGTGCATTCACACATAGGACACGTCCACCTAGGACGCACCCTATGTGGCATTGCACAGCGCCCGCCACCCTGAGACATAAACATGAAAAGTCTCATGTGCCTGTAATTTCACCGGCACCCCCTTCAAACCGGAACACAGCAATGCAAGCACTACTGCTTTTCAGCAGAAAAAGGCATGGTGGTAGTACTTCCCTGGACGAACTCTTTCAGCAAAAAGCTCTTCTACTACTAAAATTTACATATATTTTACTAGTGTCCACCCGCAGCTTCGCTCGCCTTTCATCAGGATAAGAAGTAGCCTATAGCTCAATCAAGGCCATAATCTATATGTATACCAAATTTCACAGAAATCCGGACGTTTCAGCGTAATTGAGTAACAAATGTCCAAACATCGAAACTTTGTCATTTATGATATTAGTGGGATTATTTTAAGCCTCGAAGTAATCAAATTCAAATATTTGGATATACAATGGTTTTACCACGACCTCCGTGGTATTGCGGGTGAGTAGCCGGCTAAAACGCAAGAGTTGTGGGTTCGATTCCCACTGATGGGTTTTTTTTGCATGATCTGCAAAAATGTGTTCCTAATCTGGGTGTTGTAGTATCGAGGTACTCGTACCTGATACCAACGATAAATAATTTTAATGGGATCAGGACTACGTATGCGACGGTCGTGTGTTATATATTTATTTTTCCATTACTACGTAATCATACAAAATGTTCTAAAAATTTGTGATAAACAAGTAATTAATTTTGTAAAAATTTAAAAAAAAACTCAACGCAATGAAACGAATGAATCAATTTTGATCAAGCATAGCTAAGAACACTCACGACTAATTCACATTTCAAAAAAAAAACGGTTAATCCGTTCGGGAGCTACGATGCCACAGACAGACACACACACAGACACGTCAAACATATAACACCCCGTCGTTTTTGCGTCGGGGGTTAAAAAGAGAACGCATTAGACTTCAAAGGCATGTTGCACTATGAGAAAGTAAAGCATAGTAAAATGTTTGACAAGCCAAGTCCAGTGCTTTGCATGATACCTCAAAGCTCGCGAGCTAATATTTGCAATTACGATACATTCAATGCTAAATAGACGTTGTTAGCTTATAGAGCTTCCGGATAAATTGATACTTTGATGACGTAGTTACCTTAGCGGGATTTTTAACCGACTTTAGCAAAGGAGATGGTTATCAATTCACCGTTTTTTTTTGTGTGAGTACTTTGATTCTTTATAACTCTTACACATCAATAAAGATGAATGATTGGTTACAACTAGACTGGCGATAACGAGATTTATAACACAAGCTCTGCTTAGCTTGTGGCTAGATAATGTTGTGTGAACTGTTTATTTATTTTATTTATTTATTTTATTAGAACAGCGTTGAATTCGATTCCAATATACTTACTTAATCGTACCCTAGATCAACACCTCCTTTATTCATTTCAAATGTCAAAAAACATTTATTTCAATATATTAAAAAAATAACAAATATTAATTAATTACAAGTATTTCTTCCATGTTTATTTAGTCAGAAGATTCATAGCCTCGAGCACTTACTAAATTGCAATACATCATTCACTTTTTTTTTTTACTTTGATTCATCTTTGTTTGACCATTATCTTACCTGTTGGTAAGTGAAGATGTTAAATTTATATGTAACCCAAAATTTCCGTTCCAGCGGGACTCGAACCCGCAACCTTGCCTGTGATCGGCGATGGCTCCCATCGGTGCTATTGCCGAGTTGATAGTGCCCACAAATTTCGTCTTCAGCGTCATAGCTCGTTCTATGGCCGAATTGGTAAAGGCATCGCCGATCACAGGCGAGGTTGCGGGTTCGAGTCCTGCTGGAACGGAATTTTTGGGTTACAATTTAATGTGATCCATAAAGTGTGGTTTACACTTGAAAAATAATAAACCAAGTGAAGATGTGGCCGAAGATGGAGCACAACAGTCTAGATGGCACCTAATTCACTCTAGCCTTGAAGAGACCCAGATTATAGTTTTCAGGAAAGACATACGACGGTAGTGTATTCCACTCTTAAGCAGTTCGCATTATAAAGGTAGAACTGAAACGTTTAGTACTAAGTTTACCTACTACCGATGTTACCGAGTATGGTACCGAGTTGTGCGTCTTCTCGTCCTATAATGAAAAGGAGATGTTGGGATCAGATCGTGAAGTTCCTGGGAGCAGTCCCCGAAATGTAACCTATATAAGATCGAAAGGCATGCGACTTCACGGCAGTGCTCGAGACTCTGGATCTTAGCCTCCGCCATAATTTTGCTCACCAATAAGCCTGAAAGCTCTGCGCGATCGACTCCAAGGCAGCAAGCTGGTGTTAGGCCGAGCCACCCCAAACGTGGCAGCAGTACTCCATACCAGCCCGAACTTGTGCTTCATATAGACTCAGAAGCTGTCCTGGCGTGAAGTAACGCTTTACCTTATTAAGGATGCCTAGCTTCATGGTACCTGTTTTTGCCTTAGACTCGATGTAGGAGCCAAAGATGAGAGAAAATTATCAGTAATACTTTTACAAAACTGAGCTAGTTTTACCCTCCACAGAACGGAGTGGGTATATGTATATGCATTTAATAATGTGAGATTTGTGGGAATTGGTGAAGCCGTTGCCAGGTACATCAGCTCACAAAAATGCTTTTGGAAGACTATTTTTTGCAAGGAATGACAGCTGATAGCGCTTTGTATTTTTTCTAGTGGTGACATCTAGTCGTGAATGGAGTAATTAGCTTTGGGGCACTACATTATGCGTGCTAGACACCAATGTGTGTCCATAAGGCGCTGGCTCCACGAGCGAGAGAATCGCCGTGTGGAGACGCGTTCATAGAAATACATGGCACGACGTTAATATCGCCACGATTCTCTCGTTCGTGGAGACAGTGCCTTAGTGTTACATTTTCTAATTTAAATGGAACATTTTAATACGCGAGGGCTTTCAAGTTAACTTGTTACTAATGGAAACGACAAAAAAGTTAGTACCTACCTAATAAGAGACAAGACAGCATACTACTGACGACTTGCAAAACTTTATTAAATAAGACTCTAAAACAAAGATGATAGTAATTAGTTTTGATTGCACCCCAAGATCTGTCATCGTTGAATCTTGTTCACAGTCGGATGGGCATGTATGCCGAGTATTAAGTATGCCAATATCATTGTCCACGGTTGATCGCGCGCAGCCTTCGCGAAATGAGCGTCTTCCGACGGATTTTTCTTGCGTACCTATGTATTTTTATAGTTCTGTCAAGGTTGGCGCTGGATCAAAGAATTATCTAATCATCATCGTCATCATCATCATTATCCACAGCCTGACTTCATCCACTGCTGAGTATAGGCCTCTCTTTGCCTGTGCCATTCCTTACGGTCCCGTGCCAGTCTCATCCATGTTCGGCCCGCGACGTTTGCGATATCGTCTGCCCATCTCACTGCTGGACGACCAACGTTTCTGAGAGCCATACAGTTAGCGCCTTACTCCACCTATCATCACCTCGTCTTGCTTGGTGTCCCAACCCAACTCCATTTTAGTTCCGTTATTCGATTCCCAACATCTTCGAGCTTCGTAATATTATCTAATAGGTAGAGGTATGTTTTATTTTGGTCGAAGTGGAGGTGTATCTTTATAACTTTTGAACCTATCATGGTTATGTATACTTTTCACTAGAAACGAGGCCATTCGAGCACATACGAGCGGTCAAGAACATGGACACACATAAAGTCAACCATAGCAGAACACCTTTTGTAATCTGGCTCAAATCATTGGATCGAGCTACACAATCCGCAGGTAATCTCAACAGAGTGACATTACATACCAAGAATGGTGTACGAGGCAATTGAGATTACTGAGTACAGAAATTTCAATAGAGAAAATGGTTTTCAATTATCAGGAGTATGGAAGCCTGTGGTAAGAATGTGTAAGAATCAAAAAAGTGTGGTACCTGCTACGCTTCCGACACCGTTAGTGTTGTGTGTAGAGGTGGAGTGAAGTGTGACAATGAAATATATGGTAGTGGTATCAATCTTAGAAAGTTTGTCAATGCAAAATACAAAACACTGTGTAACTTTTCCGAAGATAATCAATATTTATGGTAACACGGGTAGAGTCATTCCTAAAACAAAGGCCTTCACAATAGCCTTAACCCAGAGTCCATCGACCCTTCTAATACGTTTATAATTATACCACACATTTTGTAAACATAGGGCTAGTGACGTAACAACTTTTTTACCATTTTTTGGTTCATCAAAAACGACCTATTCTTGGTAGGTTAATAAATTATTATTAAAATTAGATTTTGTCTTTTTGAGATGTCTCGTATACCTGCTGATTGGAGGATGGTATGTTTACACAAATATTAACATGTCATTACCATCAACATCAGTCGTCATAATGGAAATGACTTCTCCATAAAAAAAAAAATCCTGGGGGTTTGCTCGCTTGGCAGGCCGATTGGTGATCGCAGTATTTGTGTCGGGTACTCGGCTATATATCTACATAGTTGCCATGGTGAGACCCCTCCGTCTTCTCCCGTGGATTTTGTAAAAGCCGACTAAGGGATTACACCATGAGATGGGCAGCAAAATCTTCAAGAAAAATATTAATAAATTCCTTCAGGGTAGGCAGCGCATCGACAATACCCCGGGTGTTGCCGGTGTCTATAAGCGACGGTGACCACTTCACATCAGGTGGGCCGTATGCTAGATTGCCTAATTATTCCATTAAAAAAAAAGTGAACTCAACTCAAAAATCTTCCCATTGAATTGTTTGAGGCCACGTCCATCAGTGGTCATCTAAAGGCTCCTGAATGACACTCGGGTGCACCCTTAGACGATTTTTTAGACATCCATCGGAGGAGACGGATAGTTTTATTCTGAGGCAAGAAATAGCAAAAATTTAGATATCTGCAGATCTATATCATCTATTGACAAACTAAATTATTGAACGCGCATTTTGGGGGTGAGTCCGTATTCATCCCATGGATTCGTCCCACGAATATTTAGTTTCGGATTCTGCCAAAGATGTACCCACGAAAAACTGCATCGACAAAGTTCGCATACCTCATACCTCAAAAGGTTACAATGGAACCATTTTACGATAGATTTTTTCCTGCCGAAATGCCTTTCGAAATCGGTTCATCCATTCGGGAGCTACGATGCCACAGACAGGCACACACACACGCACACACACACGTCAAACTTATAACATCCCGTCGTTTTTGCGTCGGGGGTTAAAAATAAAGGCACAGAAACCTCAGGTTGAACTTCAACCTTACTTGAAGTTGCGCAGTTTTTTAGGGGTAGGAATATTTTTCATGGGCTATTTGTCAATTTAACTTCGTTTGAATAAGTACTCCATCCAAAATAGGTTCGAATAAGTTGTAAAACACTCAGGCCTAGATCGGTGATTCATTTTATTACTCAACGCTTACGGTTGGAGAAGTTTACGATGCAATTTCTACTTAGCACGACTGGACACGCGACCAAAAACAGTACAGTACATACTACTAAAGTAATGCGGCTCGGTAGTCTTTCATGTTTTTTCTTTTAACAATCATAGATCTTATTTTGACAGAGACAAGACAAGGTCTAGAAGGCACCTATTCACGCTTGGCTTAAGGTGGGGTATATAACGCAAAAGTACCATTCTTAGATTAGATTTCTAACTGACTCAATCAAGTACAATATTCAATTTAAAAATATGCATGGATACAACATTTAATACCAAGGGATCACCCAGACAGAAACAAGACAAGACAAAAATTTCTCAATAAAAAAAATCACAAAGTTTCCTCTAACTTTTGGCTAGATTTTGATTGTTTGTCAATATGGTAGATATTATTCGGTCAAAAATTGGATAAATAAAATCAATACAATAAAAGGCATTCACCCACGGGGTTTTTTAAAATTATCTATATTTCACGAGATATTCAATAAAAACCGCGTTTTCAAGCGGCGTTTGGCTTTTATTTTTGTATGAAGATTGCTGCCTGTCAGGAGCACAGTATTAAAGAGACCCAGATTATAGTTTTCAGAAAAGACACAGGACGGCAGCGAATTTACTCCTTAGCAGTTCGCATTATAAAGGTGGAACTGAAACGCTGAATACACTTTTCCCTTACAGCTTATGATTGCTTACTACTGTTAGAATGTATTGTTTTTTTAGTGTATGTTGCGTACATCGAGCAACACGTACGGAGGTCTATAATCCTCCAAGGTTGCATACGGCCACGGCTATCCTCTAAACATCACATCATGAGAATATTTTCTTGTTTCATTCTTTTAGAGCGTGATTTTTCAGTAGCCGGATTTTAGTTTTTAAACTTATTTTTTTATTTTGGGGTTATATTTTTTCCATAATTAAATACGTATCGTACTAATATAATAAATGTAAAAGTTACGATATTTGGATGTTTGTATCTTTGTTACTCAATCACCCCGAAACGGCTAACCGATTTCGATGAAATTTGGTACACAGATAGATTATGACAAGGATTGAACAAGGTTACTTATTATCCTTGTTATACGCCGTGCCAGGACACAAGTTTATTATATGTGTTTTGGGTATAGGAGTGAGGCGTGCTTTTAGAAATGATTCCCAATTATCAAGTGCATGCAAGGAAAGCCGAAAGCAAAAGCTACTTTTTTTGTTATAATATGCTTCTTACGCCCTTTTATTTGTTAAACAGCAATTAATTTTTTTTTCATGAATTTATGCGCTCTTTATAACCTATAACCAGCGGACGATGAAGACGCTTCCAACGATACCTCATTTGTCAATTTATGATTAATTTAGAAGATAAAAGGGAACAGATCCCATACATACATACCGGTCAAAATCGTAACCCTCTTTTTTGCTTTGCCGTAGTCTTGTACAGTAGCTATAGTTTTCGTAAAAATGATTGAAACAGTTGATCCCTCAAGAGTTTTCAAAAGCAAACAAAGACGTCTCATGATCTCGTGACGTCACAAGTGGCAGCACGAAGCAGGTAGGTAAATGAGTGCTAGCATGCCATCATAGATGCTAACAGTTCAAAGACTGAATGGATCACGTGATATAATGTAGTTTACCTTATCCTGAGATAATTTGATTTACACAGTCTCAGTCATACATGACAACAACCACAGTCACACACATTTTTTGCGCTTTTTCGTGTGGACTTTTTCGCGCAGCCCATCGAGCAACGCAGGCCTCCGTACCGGAGTGCTCAATGGCGCAGCCTATTGCCGCCATTTTAGAAAAGGGACGTCTTCTACTTTTATTTTATTTCACACAAAATAACTACTTAGTTATTTTGTATAATTTTAGTGGCATTTTAACCAATGTAGCTCGTCTATAGAGCACAAGTGTAGTGAAATTAAATGGAAGTGTATTGCGTGACTTTTCAAATTGGAATTTCCTCTGAAGTCTACCAAAGTTTTAATAAAATGGCGATTGTTTTACTAAATCATGACTTGACTGTGACTTTGACGACTTGGAATATATTTGCGCATCTTATACTGACCGGACTGGAGTAAACTCCAGACGCGCATTGGGCGACTCACACTATTTTTGTTAATAAGCCATGCGCAGTCTGCATCTTCGTCCCAAGTAAAGATCAGTCGTCATCATCAGCCCACATTAGTCCACTGCTGGACATAGGCTTCTCCCTACGTGCACTACTGAGCCCGGTGTTCAGCTCTTCTCATCCACTTTCTGCCGACGCCTTTCGTAGGTCATCGCTCCACCTAACCAGAGGGCGCCCCACGCTACGTTTGCCAAGACGCGGTCCCCACTCAAGAACTCGCTTACCCCAAAGTATAGTATTATTTTATTTATGCCCCAACGGTTGTCGGTTCTTCGGCATATATGACCAGCCCATTGCCACTTCAGCTTGCTAATCCGGTGGGCTATATGTCATGACTTTAGTTCTCTGTCGGATAATCTCATTTCGGGTTTTATCTTTCAGAGAAACTCCGAGCATAGCCCGGTCCATAGCTCACTGTGCAACCTTGAACTGGTGGATTAGCCCTACCGTGAGTGTACACGTCTAGGCACCATAGGTCATTACTGGTAGGACGCACTGTTTGAAGACTTTGTCTTCAGGCATTGTCATATAGGCGATGAGAACACTCAGATCGGTTGTCACCGCCAATATATCAAATATCACCTCCATTTGCTTTAACTTGGTCAGGTGATAAACACAAACTAGCCTGTAGCTAGATCACCAATGACGTAGCATGACACATGCTCCTTATGACGTCACGTATATCTCTTGAGGAGGCAATTATAAGCGGTGGTTCCGTGCTGACATGCGAGGCGAGTGTCACGCATCCAGTGAAACAGCGGGGTCGCTGTGTCAAGGTTCGATCTGTCCATTAGTAAGGCTGGTTAGGTTGTAGGATTGCTTGGACTGAGAGCAATGACCTCTATAACATTCAAGATCTTTGCACACTTTCATTTTTAAACCCCGACGCAAAAACGACGGGGTGTTATAAGTTTGACGTGGTGTTTATGTGTGTCTGTCTGTCGTATCGTAGCTCCCGAACAGATGAACCGATTTAGTTTGTTTTTTTGTTTGAAATGTGAATTTGTCGGGAATTTTCTTAGCTATGTTTGATCAAAATTGGTTCAGCCGTTTCATTGCGTTGAGGGATTTTTAATTATTACAAAATTAATTGCTTGTTTAAAGGAAAGTCTAACTTTTTTTACACAAATTTTGAGGGCGTCTGTTCGAAGTGACGCGTGACCCGAGAGCTGGCTCTTATCTGGCTCAACGCATTAGTATTGTAATTCAGCGTGGCAATGCAGCCAGCATCTTAGGGACGCTTCCATCTGGTAGTGATTAGTTGAGCTACCTTTAGATCGTTAGCAGCGGTCTCCAGGTAGCACAACTCTTTCATATGTATGTTTTACATACCTCGTATTAGTTGTATAATTCTTACCGTAAATGAATGTGTTAGTTATTTATTTACATAATTTTGGAGAAACTTACAGCTAGGTTTACAAAAATACAGATAAAAAATTTAGAACACGCCTGGATGGTCAAGTGCATGTTCGTTGACGGCTAATTACAAGTTTCCGCAGAAATATATTTACTTAAGGGGCTAGTCTGTGAAAACCCTTGAAAAGTGGTGTTTTGAAAAGCCTAGAACTTTCCAAATTTAGCTTTATTCTTAACAATATTTAGATCAGAAGAAAGAACACTTCAGGCTGAATAAAAATACGTTGGGGTTTTCTAAAGTTATTTCTAGATTTTGTGTAAATTGAAAAACTACCTACCCATTTTCACGAAATTGATCAAAATAGAGCATCTACATATGAGCCTAAATCTACGGAATTACAGCTATTTCTGAGAAATAAAACACTTTAGTATCATGTCTATACACATAGTTTTAAAAGTATGTTGGGGTTTTTAATCTTTTCATATAAAAGATGTGTAAAAACACGAAAACATTTTCAATTCGCCGTATCTACACGATTTCTACGCCATTTTCTGTCATTCCGTGGCTATCCACGGCGCTGGAAGGAAGGCCCTCGTTCACTTTTTTATTCACAGGTGAAAACGGACAACCGGTTACTTCGATATATCATTACAAAAACTTGTATTATTTTACTGAAAATTGTTGGTTTTCGTTGTTATAATTGTAATTCGGGTAATAAGAAACCAATGCAAATTCTTATTTATTTGATGTTTGTGAAAATTTACCGGACTGACATGGTTTGACAGTTTAATCATACAGTCGTGAACACAAACCAATTCTAGAGATCCACCAACTTATCTGCAGAATGAAATGTATGTAGCTGATAGAAAAATGTAGGTAAATGGTTCTAGAGATAAGTTGGTGGATCTATACTTATAACATTGCAGGCCTCCGTAGTCGCTCGATGCAATTCTACGGTAGCATACTCACGAAGGAGTTTATATTGTGACCAAAAGAGTTTCGCTTAGCGATTTTACTTAGAATATGCCTAGCTCTTTATACTAAGTGAATATCGTTTTTTTACAAAAATGTACTTGCTTATTTCCCGACTTACAAGTGAGAAACGGTATGTTTTTTTTATTTTTTATTTATACTATCATTCAATTTTTATCTATGTTTGACTGTTTGTTACTAATAATAATACTGGTACTTCAAATTTTGATATCGAAACAATAAATAAATAAATAATGCTGGACAGTTCGCACAACATTATCTAGCCCCAAGCTAAGCAGAGCTTGTGTTATGGGTACTAGATAACTGATATACTAAATACAATATATTACATAGATAGATACTTTGCTGATACAATGCTGCTATTCAAAAAATCTCCATTAAAGTCCATGCTTTATTGGAGGCGGAAGATGAATAAACTGGTCAAGTGCGAGTCGGACTCGCGTGTAGAGTGCTCCGTACAAGTATGCTACCATATAAATAACTCTGTCAACATAGTAACAACTAGACCAATGGAACTTAGTATAGTCCTCGATAAGTCCTCGGTGAAACGTAGCCACACATTTTGTACATATTTTCTCTTCACGAATATTTTCGTTTCCCGTCGGAATTTAAAAACGTATAGCACAAAGTAATTAATTTTGTAAAAATTTAAATAACCTCCAACGTTGAACGGCTGGACTGATTTTGATCAAACAAAGCTAAGAAAACTCCCCACAAAAACAATTAGAAAAAAAAACGGTTGATCCTTTCGGGAGCTACGATGGTACAGACACACAGACACGCCAAACTTATAACACCCTCTTCGTTTTTCGTCAGGGGTTAAAAATAAACGAATTCAGATTTTGGGTACCTACTAATTTTGGACGAAATTTATAATATAAAATACAAGCTAGGTATAGGTACCTACTGTCACCCGCGACTTAATTTGGACGCGTTATATTATTTGTAGTAGGTACAACTATAATAACTGGGTTATCTGTGACATGCTAGTTCCTCATAGATAATCCAGTTGATCAATATTAATTTTATTGTAAGTTAGGTATGAGGTATGAGGTTGACGTGTTTGTATGAGCTTGATCATGTAACAAAAATGTATCCTAAATATAATCACCGTAACATATTATACGGTGGATATCTGAACAATTTTTTTTTATTATGTGGTACTAAATACTACACATATGAATAGTAACATCATACATTACATATACGGTGCTTAAGACTAGTGTTGATATTCTTTATTGCACTTAACTACTTCTGAAAACAAAGGAATCGAATCTTATCATCGTCGCTTCTTATCGTCGTGCTTGTACTATTATTTATTCTGTGTCATCGTCTTGCTTAGTAAACGAAAACTGTACGAAAAAGTAATCGTAGACATTACAATCGCATTATATCGTAGTTTAGTAGTAGTAGAGTTTTTTTTTGTGAAAGAGTTCGTTCGGGAATGTACTACCAACCACAACTACTACCAGTAGTATTTCTGCCGCAAAGCACTAGTGCTTGTATTACTGTGTTTTAGTATGAAAGGTATAGTTGCCGGTGAATGCAGTGCAATGCCACAAGGGGTGGACGTGACATATGGGGTAATGGATTATTAAAGGCAGACGTTACCGCTCAAGATCAGGTGGGCCATCTGATTGTTCCACGTCATCCACGAAGATAAAAAGTGGGGGATTGGTGCCAGTCAGTCAGTGGGAGCTCAACAAACAGTGACTCACCAAAGCTGAAAAGTGGGTAGGTCGTGTGTGGCGAGTTATGCAAAGGCGATACTCGCGACGAAAAGTACGCATGTGAACGCTCTAGAAAATGCAAAATGGCTAATAAAAAGTAAATAAGTACCCAAAAGAAAAGTTTCTTCCAACTACTTAGTTATACCTAGTAATTTTGAACAAACTGAGGTGTGTATAACCTTTTTCCTTACAAATATTAGCTGTTAACCTACAAACGACACATAGGCCAGTCATCTTAAACATTCCAGGTCGTAAAAAAATTGCAAAGTTTGCACAGCTCTATCGAAGTTGCAAACTTGGTTTTACACAATTGGTATTTATCCTAACAACATCCCAAAAAAACAGAACCTTGCAACTTTTTGCGATCTTACACGATTTTAGTGTCTACGGTGACTGGCCTAACAAGACTGAAGGGGATTCTGAAAAAAAGGATTGGTTGCCTACAAGATAACAAAATCAGCAAATCAAATCTATGATTTTCAGGATTTTATAAATTGTGTCAATTCAAACAATACCTGTGTAAAGGTTCTGGAAACATGGGATTTTTATAATTATCGAGATCACGAATCACATACATGCTCCAGTTTTTTTACATCAAACGTACCTGAGAGAGATTTTGCTGTAAAAGTAGATAGGGAGGATTGAACCCCAAAATATAAACTAGTCACGGTGTTGAGTTAAAATCACAATATATTAACTAGTTTTTTTTAACACATTGTTTTCTAGAAGCCGTACCAAAAGTTATGGCAAGATGTATAACTGCAGAAATAAAAGAAGAAATCATAATTAGTGCTATTTATACCAGAAAGTAGTAGTAGTAGAGCTTTTTTGTGAAAGAGTTCGTCCGGGGAAGTACTACCACCATACCTATTTCTGCCGCAAAGTAGTAGTTATTATTATTATTAATTTATTTCAGGTTATAAATACACCCATATCACAAAACACAATAGACTTAAAACTACTACACACAACCCAATAAATCAGAGTAGTGCTCGCATTGCTGTGTTCCGGTTTGAAGGTGCCGGTGAAATTACAGGCACATGAGACTTTTCATCTTTATGTCGCAGGGTGGCGGGCGCATTGCAATGCCACATAGGGTGCGTCCTAGGTGAACGTGTCCTATGAGGTAATGCACTGTTCATAGGCAGAGGTTACTGCTTAACATCAGGTGGGCCATCTGCTTGTTCCGTCATTCATTAGTATAAAAAAAAAAAAAAAAAAAATAGGAGTTTCTTGTAGCAATATTTACCAACTTATAACTTCATCGTTGGGATGATTTAACTGACTGGTATAAAATAAGGTATACACCACTATTCCAAATACAACAAAAAAAACATGGATAGTCAGTATTCTATAAAGATTGACTCTATGCAAAAAAAAGGTACAAAATAACAATTTCCAAAAATAACCATAAAAAAAGCGGCCAAGTGCAAGTCGGACTCGCCCATGAAGGGTTCCGTAGCAGCAAGTAACATAATATAAAAGTTCTTGGATGGATTACGATTAATGACGTATTAAAAAAAAACTACTTACTAGATCTCATTCAAACCAATTTTGAGTGAATGTTTACATGGTATGTACATCATATATTTTCTTTAGTTTTATAATTCTCTTATTTTAGAAGTTATGGGGGGGGGGCACACTTTTTACCACTTTGGAAGTGTCTCTCGCGCAAACTATTCAGTTTAGAAAAAAATTATATTAGAAACCTCAACATCATTTTTGAAGACCTATCCACAGATAACCCACATTGATGAAAAAATAAATTTGAGTTTCAGTTCTAAGTATGGGGAACCCCAAAAATAATTGTTTTTTTTAAATTTTTGTGTAAAATTCTAAATGCGGTTCACAGAATACATCTACCTACCAAGTTTCAACAGTATAGCTCTTATAGTTTCGGAAAAAAAGGCTGTGACATACACGGACAGACCGACAGACAGACAGACATGACGAAAGATAAAAGATAAAGATAAAGATAATTTATTTGCTTAAACATATGTACAAATTGATGGTATAAATATTAGTAGGACACAATATGAAAATCCAAAGGGAATCCATAAGGGTTCCTTGTCTTTGAGTATGGAACCCTAAAAATGGGAACATTTGGTCAAAACAATTTAATAGTGCATGCGCCATGGAAAGCTACCAAGTTATTATTTCGACGCGTCACGTGTCATCGTACAAAGTCAAAAACAAGTATTATATCCATAAATTTATTCGGATTTTGTCAAGAAAACAAAAGTTTAAATCTTTTTAATTCCATTCGAAAAAAAAACACTACGCAGATTAAATTTGTACCGAATATACTTGGAATAGTCATTTAATTTAAATTTAATTTGTGTTTAAAATTCAAAAATACAAAGAATGTTAAAAGGTATCTTACTAATATTATAAACGTGAAAGTTTGTAAGTATGGATGGATGGAAGGATGGATGGATGGATGGATGGATGGATGGATGGATGTATCTTTGTTACTCTTTCACGTAAAAATTGCTTGATGGATTTGGATGAATCTTGGAACGGAGATAACTGGACTCCCGGAATAACATATAGGCACATTTTTATCCCGATATTCCCACGGAATCGAGACATATGCGGAAAACACCGCAGGGCGCAGCAGCAATGCGAATACTTTTCATCCAATGTTTTATTTATCTTTGTTTCTGTGTGTGTGTGTGTGTGTGTGTGTGTGTGTGTGTGTGTGTGTATTTTTGTGTGGAATATTGTTTGTTGACTGTTACTACTACATCCATGTTGGTGACACAAATAAATGTTTTTCTTTCTTTCTTTTCAATGTACCAGGCGAGCAGCAGAATGCAGGAGTAATTTGGTAACCGAATATCCTATCCTAATTACTCTTTCACGTAAAAACTACGGGATGGATTTGGATGAAATTTGGAATAAAGATAACTAGACTCGCGGAATAACACAGGCACATTTTTATCCCGATATTCCCACGGGATCGAGACTTACGCGGGTGAAACTTACTTCACCAGCGTAAGTCTAATAATACTAGCTTTATAATACTCCGCTACTTAATAATCCTGCGCAGACGAAGTCGCAGGTTACAGCTAGTAAAATTATAAATTGAGTACTAAACAAAAATATAATACACAAATAAAAAGATTCAAACATTTACAAGAGAGCGCCAATGTTTAGGTGAATAAGGGTGGTGGGTGTTTAGGGTGTTAAGGTGGTTTTGGCGCTAGGCACTAAGCACTTATGCGAACTGAAATGCACTTTGTTGCGTCCCAGCAAGGTTCGTTATTTTTTTTTCACGATGTGAGCCTTTTGTTCTTGTTATTATTTATTTTGTGGTCTTACTTACAGTTTTTTTTTTCTCCCAGCTCAATAAAGTGTATAACTGAGTTAGTAGTTATGTTACCGCACATAAGATTAGTAAATCTTGAGCATATTCCGTTTGTTGAACACCATAACAAAATCCCTAGACATGCGAACAGTAACTATATTACATACGGCGCACATGCTTTGGTAAAGCACGTTCTAAAATAATGTTACACTAAACAAGTATTATTTACTAAATAATAAAAAAGCATTAATGTTATCACGATATAATAAACACAGTTTTAAAGGGAATGATCGTAGCGATCGTACAGATCAAAATCATAACAGATAAATATTTACAAAGACATTGATCACTAATATAAGATAAAAAACTTTAGGCGCGAATATCTCGTAACAATATTTCTTGTAGTTACGGTTGTCGCAGACTACGTATTTGTACACTGATGGTATATCTCTGGTATAGCTCTCTCCATGCATAGCCCGCTGTGATACTTTGAGCTTTTGTGTGTGTGATAGTTAGCGATCACGTCTCAGTCACGTAAGTCATCTCTGGCAACACGCACTTATTAAGATGACTGAAATAAAGTCCTCGAGTGGCGACCAACAACCGGACGACGCAGTGTGGGAGGGGAACTTCCAATGTACCAAACTTTATAAAGGTCGCGGGAAGTCTGTGGACGGAGGCGGCTCAAGACCAGTCGTCGTGGCATTCTATGGAAATGTTATATTTCCAGCTGGGCGGATGATGATAATTAATAAAAATAAGGCAAGTAAATATAAACATGTTTGTTTTCCCCTAGGTAGGTACATACCTACTTATAACTCACTTTTTTTATTTTTTGTTGTGTCTAGCTATTGCGGATCAAGAGATACAGCGTTTGTCAAAATCACTTTTTTTGTATTTTGTATAATTTTTAATATTAATAGAATAACAAACAATACTTCCAAACTTTATGACCCTAATTAATAATAAATAATAATAATAATGTTGGACATTTCATTATCTAGCCCCAAGCTAAGCAGAGCTTGTGTTATGGGTACTAGATAATTGATATACTTAATACAATATAATACATAGATAGATATTTTTTATTATACACAGAAAATACCCAGAACACCTGAACAAATATCTGCGATCGCACAAATATTTGTTCCGAGGCGGGAATCGAACCCGCAACCTCCTGCGTCGCAGGCCAACCTTCGCCCGCCGCGCTACAGAGGTCTTCAACACAATTGATTTTAGGGTTTGAATTTCCTATAATCCTTTCATAAAGACGCCAAACCAATTCATGGCATGTTTCAAGAAGCAGGTACTATTATTTATTCTGTGGTTGTACATGGAAATTAGAATTTAGAAGCCGATAAATGTTTGAAAATGTCTTACTAGTCATGTCAAATGCAACGTCCTCGCCGCGCCGTTTTTTTATGCCAATTTGTGGTCAGTATGTTTCAATTACGTGAATTTCTTCCAACATAGTTTGTAGGTACCTATATAATTTATTTGTTTCTTTATCCGTCTTTCTGTACAAAATAACTCGAAAAACTGTTACTATTTTGATTAAATTAATAGTTTTAAATAATAAAATCACTGTATGAGCGTTTTATTAAACAGCCCTACACGTGTAGGTTTTTTTTGTTTTTTATTTATTTCATACACAATATATTTTACACATTTAATTAGGTATAATATTGTACCTTAAAAACCTCCAAAGGTTGACTAGGTACAATCGCCAAAAAGTAGGCGCACATACACATTCAAATTAATATAAACAAACAAGGTAGGTATATTAGTGGATGAAAGTTAATGGAAAAAAAAACATCAGCAGGAAGTTTGGCAGAATAGTGAGTTTTGAGGCGGAGAAAATGATCTAATTTGGGCCCTGCTGGGAAAAATCCTGATTCCCAAGATATTTTTCTGAGCAAGGTCCGTCGTTCAATACCGGTTTAAATTGGGTTGTATGGGTTTGTACGAGGTTTTAATTGATTCTTAAAGTTTAAGACTTGTATGAACTCTAGGGAGGTAGGGTAGGCTAAACCCTCTGTTTTTCGGAGTTGGAAGGGTTTTTTTAAAGGTTTGTAGGGCTTCTTAGGTTGTGAGAGTTTTTAGGGCGTTTTTGATTTAATTTTGTTTTTTTTGGTCCTGTATTTTTTGGTTATTTTTGTGGGTTTGTTCATTTCTTGCCCATGTTCATTTGCGATTCGGTTATGATGGTTTTTATATACTAACTTTGCACCCATATTGGTACAGTTATTGAAGTTGTTGACCACTTTGTCTATTTGGGGTAAAATAAAACGAATAAAACTGTTATAAAATATAACGAAACTTGAAGCACACAGCATAATATGTAAAACACAACATGTGCACAGAGATTTCTCAAGTATCCAGTAGTGGAACGCCTGGGACTTCGCCCGCGTGCAGTTTTTGCTATACAAACTTCAACATCCCGCTGCACCACTTTAGGGTGTGTATTTAGGAAATTCCTTTCTTAGTGCACCGCTATACCACAAAAGAAATGTACCTATGTGAATTTCAGGTCCTATGACCTAGGGTTTAGACTTCGCGTTGATAGTCAGTGACTGAGTCAGTCAGTCACGCAACGATTGTATAGGTGGTATACATTGATTTTATTTTCACATTTATCTGATTACGTACAGAACAAAAATTCAATGCAGTAATTGACAAAACAAGTAATGTGTTTTCTACACAATTGTACGGTTGAGAGGTTTGTTTACCTAATTAGTTCCAAATCCCACCGCAAGGTGGAGGTCACAGGTAATGGAATAGTGTCAAAACTCGATGTGTCATTTTCACAGACCACTCTCTTAAAAAATAGCATGATACAAAGTAAGTTGACGACTTATTGGAAATAACATAGACATAATGATTAGAAAAATACTAAAAACCCTTTTTGTTACTTGAGTTACACCTAGTACCTCCATATCTGTTTCTTCTTAGTGTGTTCTGTGTTTCTGTGTAGCTCTTGTATACAAATAAATATATATTCTTTCTTTCTTTCTTTCTTTTTCTTCTTTCTAAAAGGGAAAGAAAAAACAACTAAATTTAAGTTAAATAGATATGTGGTAGCTTACACTTTGAAAAATGATCACTAAGTAAGCGTCTATAAAGCTTACTTGTACTGGTGTTGAACAACCTCACTGTTTCCATTAACTAAAGAATTGTACGAGCAAGAATCTTTATAAATAAATGATATCTACAAACAACCCGAAATATCGTTACAATCAGATGTCCCACCTGATAATACGCGGCAAACTATGCCTATAATAATGCGTTACCTCACGGGTCAGTCCACCTAGGATGCGCCCTATGCGGCATTGCTGTCCCGCCACCCTGAGACATAAAGATGTAAAGACTCACGTGCCTATAATTTCACCTGCACCCATACCCTTCAAACGGGAACAGAGCAATGCGAGCATTAATTACGGTGATATAGTATGGTAGTCGTATTTCCACCGACGAAACCTCACAAAAAAGCTCTACTACAAGGGTCTATATTTAGGCGTCGGCGATACTAGGACAACCCTACGTATAGTATTATTTTATACCCTACTAAAAGATTTTAGTTTATGGGCACGCCTATATTCCTGCGCTTGTGGAACCCACCGTGTAAAAAGGCCCTTTGAGACTCTTCTTACCCCTTAAGATAAGGCCAACCCGACGCGTTCAACCCGCGCCCTCAGTGGCGTGCGCAGTGGCGACCAATGGTAAGACAATGGATTGCCACCGTGCACGCCACCGCGGCCAAACCAACGCGTTCAGCGTTGGTTTAGCCTTAGCTTTAGGGTGAAAAGGTGTGTTACTTTGTATGTAATCTATTCAGCCTCTTGCCATGTCAGAACCACCTTGAAAACCCATCTGTCTCTGCACTGTCTGCCTGTTGATTCCGTGATACGTGTTACAATGTCGCATTGCGTGTTGGATTGCAAGTTCAACACTTACCATAGAATACGTCTGTGTTCGTGTTTCTATGGCTTCCTCTCATGGACAGATACATTTTCTTGCAGATTTTAAGAGTAAATCGGTCCATATTCACCGGACATTTACGCCAAGAACTTATAACAATTTCATGATAACGAAGACCGAACAAGTAATTAATTTTGTAAAAATTAAAAAAAACCTCAACGCAATGAAACGGCTGAACCGATTTTGATCAAACATATCTAAGAACACTCCCGACAAATTCACCTTTCAAACAAAAAAAAACAGTTCATCCGTTCGGTAGCTACGATGCCACAGACAGACACACACACAGACAGTTCGGGGGTTTAAAATTCGTATTCGCTATCGTGAAACGACTTTGGCGAGGAATAAGAGCCTCCGCACATTGAGCCACTAGTCGGCCACTAAACGCGATTACTAGTTGCTCAGTCAAGCCAATAGACACAGCCACCAATCGCAGCCGCTAGTGGCTTAGTGGCGGCCACCAGTCAGCGCCACTTAAGCCACATTCATTCATTCATAGACACACACCTTTTTCCCCGAAAGGGTAGGCAGAGCCTCAAATGGGCCTCTTTTCACTGTGGGTTGCACCATCGTGGGAAATTGACGTGACAAGTGGTGAGCTTATCGCCGCCATTTTTTCCCATGACTGACTCGGCTAACGCTTTCTTCCAGTATAACACATTCCTTAAATAAGCTAGCAGCCAGGACAAATCTTATACCAACGTATCTTACAAACAAGTCCGGGTAATCCCTTAGTCGGCTTTTACGACATCCACGGGAGGAGATGGAGGGGTCTATTCTTGGACCGGACATACCACGGTCTTAAGCCACATGTTTGGCTAAATTGAATGCAGCAAGACTGACGTGTGTTGGTGGGGACGCGGGCGCCGGGAAGAAACCGGCTACTGTGACCGAGTGTGTGCGCGATGCGAGCGACAAAACGCGGCCACAACGAGCTCGGGCGACTTCCGCAGCTTATGGCTCGAACGGAGCCACTCGAACGCTCGGTTTGCGCCGATACTAGTAGACAGTAGTAGTAGAGCTTTTTTGTGAAAGAGTTCGTCCGAGGAAGTACTACCACCATACATATTTCTGCCGCAAAGCAGTAGTGCTCACATTGCTGTGTTCCGGTTTGAAGAGTAAGGGTGCCGGTGAAATTACAAGCACATGAGACTTTTCGTCGCTATGTCTCAGGGTGGCGGACGCAGTGCAATGCCACATAGGGCACGTCCTAGGTGGACGTGACCTATGAGGCTATGACCTATGACCTATGCACTGTTCATAGGCAGAGGTTACTGCTTAACATCAGGTGGTCCTGCAGCTTGTGGCTCGAACGCGGCCATTCGAACGCTCGATTTTCGCAGATACTATAGAAAATGTATGAAAAAACTCGTCCGCAGCTTGTGGTCGCTTTTAGTGGCCGCGAGTATAGTGGCTCAATGTGCGGAGGCTCTAAAGGGCATGGAAACACAAAGATATACTAGATATACTATCCTTACATACCCCTTACATACATACTTACATCCTTTGTTTGTTATTAATGATAGTGTAAGGAATAAATGCCCTTTTATTTTTTATTTTTTTATATGGTGATTATCGCCACCAAGAAAGTTTATTGTTGAGAACTTGGAATACTATAACTTCACCGTGAGGTTTTAAGGTCAGTCGACCATTGACCTCTTATAACAGAATCGTCCAAATGGGCCATTCTCAAACAGAAGTTTAGGAAACGTTTTCACATGTTTAAGTGTAATCTCGCCTAACGAATATTTAATAGGGACGATTTAACAGTATTATTTTGAATCTGATTTCTTTCGGCTTTTGGTAGCCATTCATCTGTGATTTAAAAAGAAAATAAAAACTAAAATAATGTTTTTGTCAACTGCTATAGTAAACTAACTGTTACTAAAATTGAAATTGCCTCAGTAAAAAGGGAAAACTGTTTGCGCAGTAAATATTTTCTGTTACAGAATTGATAAGATTTTTCTTGTGTTTTTACTGCGTGACTGACAGAACAAGCAGATGGCCCACCTGATGTGAAGCGGTAACCTTTACCTATATCAATGCATTACCTCATAGGTCACGTCCACCTAGGACGAGTACTATGTGGCATTGTACTGCGCCCACCACCCTGACTTATAAAGACGAAAAGTTTCATGTGCCTGTAATTTTCTCTTCAAACCGGAACACAGCACTACTACTTTGAAGCAGCAATAGGTATGATGGTAGTAGTTACCCGGAAGAACTCTTTCACAAATAAAGAATTACGATATCAACGGGTAGAGATGGAGGGGTCTTTTCTCAGGACGGACAAACCAAGGCAAATAGAACTACCAGTTTGTAAAATAATCAAAGAAATTGATTAAAATCTGAGCTCTTTAACAAGTCAATTAAAACTCTAATCCGTTTGTGCACGCTCTGTACGCATTCGGTTTTGCATTATTTCTTTAGTAACTGTGAAAGTAATATGGCTGTTTTTAATATTATTGCTAATCGCTTCGAATTTTAACTTTCAGATTTTCAGATGCAAGTTTTGGACGATATCGAATCTTATTAAGGTTAATGGCGATGGGTAGTTTTACCTTAGTAAGGTTGATCACTATGTTTTTTTTTAACTTCGTAAATGACGGGGCAAGCAGATGGCCCGGCCCACCGGTAAGGCGGTAACCTCTGCCTTTAACAATGCTTTACCCCATAGGTCACATACACCTAGGGCGCACTCTATGAATCTACTGACTCTATGGAAGACCAGCGTTGGTTGTAACGTGTTTACAAATGGCTCATGCTGAGACAGAGACTGTATTGTGACTCAATGCAAAAATTTGTAAAAAATTTACTTTAATTTTAATTTATGTTTGATGATTGAGTTACTTACAAATAAAACATTATCTTTCTTTCTTCTATGTGGCATTGCACTGCGCCCGCCATCCTGAGACTCAAAGATGAAAAGGCTGGTAATTTTACCGTTGAACTTTAGTAAGGTTGATGACTATGGATAGTAGAACATAGTAAGATTGATAACTATGGGTAGATGAACCTTAGTAAGGTTGATAACTATGGGTACCTAGTTGAACCTTAGTAAGGTTGATGACTATGGATAGTAGAACCTACTAAGGTTGATGACTATGGATAGTAGAACCTAGTAAGATTGATAACTATGGATAGATGAACCTTAGTAAGGTTGATAACTATGGGTACCTAGTTGAACCTTAGTAAGGTTGATGACTATGGATAGTAGAACCTAGTAAGATTGATGACTATGGATAGTAGAACCTAGTAAGGTTGATGGATAGTCGAACCTATAGTAAGGTTGATGACGATGGGTATTTTAACCTTAGTAAGGTTGATGACGATGGATAGTTGAACCTTTGTAAGACCCTTCATAGAAGATGAATTTATTTGATTAAATTGCATTTATTAGCTAAGACCCATTTTTGACTAATAAAAAAATACTTACCAACAACATATTCAAGAATGCTGTGTAACCATATACATATAAATAGATTATTGCGTTAAAATCGATAAATACGACCTATCACAATTGACCATCGATTATAACTTAATTGAGTTACAATTTATAGAAATAATCGGTCATTGATTTATTCGATTCTCGCACATTTCGACGTCACCACAACTTAGACCTTATCACAGAAGTTTTTAGGTAGTTTTCTGTATGGGTATTGTGTATGTATGAGTACAATTTGTATGGAAGTAATATCAAAGGGTCGGGCATGCGCCGTTTGATACCTACCATTGAATAAATCAACAAAAACGACGGGTGGCAATGATTTATGTTCGTTTGTGTATTATTTTAACACATGGAATGGCTTGGAGAAAAAAAATGTTACATACCTACTTATTTAAAATTTTGCCTAATTGTTTTAAAAATGTGTTTTTATCCTTGAGAATGCTCTATAGCTAAAAAGGTTCATATATATTTTTGAATTTCGGTATTGTGTTTAGAAAGTATGTTTTTAATTCGTATTTTATGATATGAAAGTAGATAAAATATTTTATGATCGAGTCACTGAAGCGTCTCCATGGTTTTCCATCGATGACTTATTTTAGATCTCTTTGTACAACGAATGTTATTCTTAGTAAAACAATAGGAAGAAAATTTGGCAAGTGTTTGATGTTTACTCCAATTTCATATAAGGCCCCACGCTGCGCAAATAGATGGGGAGTAAAATCTTTAAAAAGAGCGTTAACAAAAGGTGACGTCGTTATGTTTTCGGAACTGGACTGGAGTAACCTCCAGTCACGCGTCACACAATTTTTTTATAATTTTGTTGAATACTTTATTGATTTACAAACAAATATGTGGTGTTTTAGTAGTAGTAGAGTTTTTTTGTGAAAGAGTTCGTCCGGGGAAGTACTACCACCACACCTATTTCTACAGTAGTGCTCGCATTGCTGTGTTCCGGATTGAAAGGTGAAATTACAGGCAAATGAGACTTTTCATCTTTATGTCTCAGGGTGGTGGGCCGGTGCAATGCCACATAGGGTAGATAGATAGATAGATAGAAAATTATTTATTGCACAAGACAAAAAGCAGTACATAGGCGAACTTAATGCAAATTAGCATTTTTAGGGTACGTCCTAGGTGGACGTGACCTATCTGATAATGTACTGTTAATAGGCAGAGGGTACCACTTAACATCAGGTGGGCCATCAGCTTGAACCGTCATACAAATTTGTTTTAAAAAAATAGGTTAAATTAATATCTAAAGTTTGACCTTCTAACTATACAGTTGGACTACAAAAGCTACCACACAAACAAATTTAATCGTCTACCTTATCAAGCCTTAGTTTATCAGCGACTAAAACTACTTTATTATTCAAGCGAACGAAAAATAAACTATTTATTTTTTCTAGACGAAAAAACTAAGCACAATAATGCAGTAAGCTTGCCCCTTATCCGCCGTATAAGTTATGCTAACAAGTTCGCGTGACTGTTAGCTAGGTGGTTGCTTGTTGGGTCACCAAACGCTAGTGATGTGTCAGTCAATCAACCTCTTAGGAATATGAGTAATCAGAAGTAAATTGAGCTTAGTCAGCGGCTTTTTAGTGCTGTTCTATCGGAAATTGTAATGATTTTGCGAAAATGACTGCATATTGATGTTTCCTTTGACAAAATGTTACTCTTTCAGTGTTTTTTTTTGTACTACTTGGTATGATGGATTAAGCAGATGGCCCACCTGATGTTCAGCGGGACCCTGTGCCTATGAACAGTGAATTATCACATAGGTCACGTCTACCTATGACGCACCGTATGTGGCATTGCACTGCGCCCGCCACCCTGAGATATAAGGATGAAAGGTCTCATGTACCTGTAATTTCACTGGCAACCAAAATGTCGTTCCTTCAAACTGGAATACAGCAATGCGAGCACTACTGCTTTGCGGCAGAATTATGTATGGTGGTAGTACTTCCCCGGACGAACTCTTACACAAAAAGCTATACTACTACTAAAACCATTAAAATTGGAAAAATGCGGAACGTTGGTGTATGAAAACACTGAGCTTACAATATTATTAATTCCTTGTTGCCGGCCTAAGGCCCCTCCGTCTCCTCCTGAGGATGTCGTAAATGCCGACGAAAGGATTACACAGGAGATGGGCAGCAGTATCCACCTGAGTTCTTAACACCAATACTACGATCTGCAATCCGCCTGCCTAGTGTGGTGGTTATGGCAAATCCCCCCTTGCATTTTATGGGGGAAGCCTCTTCTAGCAGTGGACGGCTAAGGGCTCAGGTTTGGGCTCAGGTTAGGTCAGTTACTATACAAATAAATAAATAAATAAAATAATAATAAATAATGCTGGACAGTTCACACAACATTATCTAGCCCCAAGCTAAGCAGAGCTTGTGTTATGGGTACTAGATAACTGATATACTTAATACAATATATAACATAGATAGATATTTTTTATTATACATAGAAAATACCCAGAACACCCTGAACAAATATCTGCGATCGCACAAATATTTGTTCCGAGGCGGGAATCGAACCAAATAAATACTTGACTTTACTTGACGAATATACCTTTCGGTGGTTAATCTTGCATATCCCAAAATTACCATAACTGTCAAAGTTTGGATGTTTGTATGTTAGTTATTTAATCAAGCCGAAACGGCAGAACCGATTTCGGTGAAATTTGGTACACAGAAAGATTATTGAGCTATATTTTGATACAGGCCAATAGGATACTTTTTATCCCAGATAACGCGAGCATATTAAGCTGCGGGCGGAGACTAGTGATACACAAGACAGAATATTGGCGTTATTTATACATGTGCTATGCTAACAAAGATCTTTTCTTACAAAGGAATCTTTTCCCTTATGCATGTGTCTGCCAGATGAGCTTGGTTTACGTATTTTTATGCTGTATCAATTGTATATAATTCGAAATGAACGTGTATTAATTCCTTTCTAACTCCTACTGTCTATTTCCAGCATCAAACCACCATCAAAAGACGGCGTCACGAAGAGTAACCCGAGCAAGCGGCACCGTGAGCGTCTCAACGCTGAGCTGGACACCCTGGCGTCTTTACTGCCCTTCGAACAGAACATCCTTAGCAAGCTGGACAGGCTGTCTATACTGCGGCTATCTGTCAGCTATCTGCGAACGAAGAGCTACTTTCAAGGTAAGTACCTAGTATACCCTGGCGTCTTTACTGTCGTCCTTCGAACAGAACATCCTTAGCAAGCTGGACAGGCTGTCTATACTGCGGCTATCCGTCAGCTATCTGCGAACGAAGAGCTACTTTCAAGGTAAGTACCTAGTATACCCTGGCGTCTTTACTGTCGTCCTTCGAACAGAACATCCTTAGCAAGCTGGACAGGCTGTCTATACTGCGGCTATCCGTCAGCTATCTGCGAACGAAGAGCTACTTTCAAGGTAAGTACCTAGTATACCCTGGCGTCTTTACTGTCGTCCTTCGAACAGAACATCCTTAGCAAGCTGGACAGGCTGTCTATACTGCGGCTATCTGTCAGCTATCTGCGAACGAAGAGCTACTTTCAAGGTAAGTACCTAGTATACCCTGGCGTCTTTACTGTCGTCCTTCGAACAGAACATCCTTAGCAAGCTGGACAGGCTGTCTATACTGCGGCTATCTGTCAGCTATCTGCGAACGAAGAGCTACTTTCAAGGTAAGTACCTAGTATACCCTGGCGTCTTTACTGTCGTCCTTCGAACAGAACATCCTTAGCAAGCTGGACAGGCTGTCTATACTGCGGCTATCCGTCAGCTATCTGCGAACGAAGAGCTACTTTCAAGGTAAGTACCTAGTATACCCTGGCGTCTTTACTGTCGTCCTTCGAACAGAACATCCTTAGCAAGCTGGACAGGCTGTCTATACTGCGGCTATCTGTCAGCTATCTGCGAACGAAGAGCTACTTTCAAGGTAAGTACCTAGTATACCCTGGCGTCTTTACTGTCGTCCTTCGAACAGAACATCCTTAGCAAGCTGGACAGGCTGTCTATACTGCGGCTATCCGTCAGCTATCTGCGAACGAAGAGCTACTTTCAAGGTAAGTACCTAGTATACCCTGGCGTCTTTACTGTCGTCCTTCGAACAGAACATCCTTAGCAAGCTGGACAGGCTGTCTATACTGCGGCTATCTGTCAGCTATCTGCGAACGAAGAGCTACTTTCAAGGTAAGTACCTAGTATACCCTGGCGTCTTTACTGTCGTCCTTCGAACAGAACATCCTTAGCAAGCTGGACAGGCTGTCTATACTGCGGCTATCCGTCAGCTATCTGCGAACGAAGAGCTACTTTCTAGGTAAGTACCTAGTATCTGGCTATGCGCCTGATTTAGAGATAAAGTTTAAGACCTACAACGTTATTAATAAATGAACTGAACTGAACTAAAGATTAAAACAAAATTTACTCTACAACATTACAACTACAAAATCATTGGAAGGTGTGTGTCCTAGGGATTATCATTTAGTTGAACATTTCGAGTCTTTTGCGACTAAGATTTTGTGCTTGGGAGCGCAGTATCGTATTTCTAACACAAGACTTATCAATACCTATCCTCTGAAAAGGAAGCTACAACCACAGGTTTTATGAGTTCAAAATAAGCTTAAAGTAGCTTTGATTCTTGAACAAGCGGCACAGCGTATTCGGAATTGGACCACTCGCTTCTGTTCTACCGTATGAACATAAGGCAATGTGCTATGTGGCTGCCAAAATATGGTCTGATCTAGATTCTTTGCATTTATATGCGGTTGAAGATCTACTTTTAAGTTAATTGTGCAGAGATATATAGGGCTGTGAAACAAGCAATTAAGGGTGGCCGTCAGCTAGACCTAACCTCGTTTCGAATAGATTTCATAAAGGAGAAAAATTATCGACAAATAAATTTGAAAACTTATGTGATGCTTATAAATTAATATGTTGGTGGTTATGTTCAGGTACCTTAATATTTCTTTAGGACTTGTCTTAGGTGGAAAAATCTGAAATCTGTTTTTCAGTGTTAGTTTTACAACACCGGTTTTGTAAGTAGAGTGGCAACAAATTTTAGTAGTAGTAGAGCTGTTTTGTGAAAGAGTTCGTCCGGGGAAGTACTACCACCATACCAATTTCTGCCGCAAAGCAGTAGTGCTCGCATTGCTGTGTTCCGGTTTGAAGGGTAAGGGTGCCGGTGAAATTACAGACACATGAGACTTTTACATCTTTATGTCTCAGGGTAGCGGGCGCAGTGCAATGCCACATAGGGCGCGTCCTAGGTGGACGTGACCTATGAGGTAATGCACTTTTCATAGGCAGAGGTTACCGCTTAACATCAGGTGGGCCATCAGCTTGTAGAGATTGTATTCCAGATTTTAAGCCACCGTTCTATGTCGTGCAAATAATTCCAGTCCATCCCAAGGTTGTCTGGCAGAGATCGCTTATAGCGATAAGACCGCCCATTGTACTTCCGTGTTTAGTTTAATATTAATTCTTAATTAGCTTATTTTCTGTGTTGTGCAATAAAGTGTTTTCTATCTATCTTGTTCCGTCTATCAAGTATAATAAAAAAAAAAAAAAAAAAAAAAAAATTATAGTTATATCTATTTGAGGGAAACAGACTTTAAATTGAAAACCACTAAGCTAAGCTAATTGCTAAGCTAAGCTAAGCTAAGCCAAGCTTATTGAAGGTTTTCACGGATAGGTATTGATTAAACTTATAAATTCATAAACTTTTAGATCCTATCTAGCTATTATCAGCATTATACAAACTACCAACTCGCACTATCGTCTAACAAAATCGAATAAATCGATTTAGAGCCAGACGCCGATGTATTCGATTACTTATTAATGTTCCTACCGACACTTATTTAGCGCTGTCCGTGAATTTTATCGGTCTCGTATTAATAATATGCGATGTTCTCGATTCCTGATAATCGATAGGGTTTGATGTAATCGCAACTTTAAATAGTAGCTGGGAAGTTTGTACTCTGCGAAATGCGGTTTGTAAATTAGTAGAGACATAAGTATGCTTTATGTTTATAGATGTCACTGGTAATTAAAAACAAAGACAGTTTTGGATTAAATAAGGGCTAGGTATACTAACCCCGCTAAGTTAATGTTCTACAAACTAAAAAAAATAACTAAGAAATACTACAGTTAAAGTCAAATGCCAATGCCATCATCAGTTGGTGGGCGTTCACTGCTGGACGAGACCACCGCACGATTTAACAAAATAGAGAGATTTGCCACAATCACCACGCTTGGCAGGCGGATACTGCTGCACAGAGAGAGAGCAACCCCTGCTGTAAGAGTTCGTCCGGGGAAGTACTACCACCATACCTATTTCTGCCGCAAAGCAGTAGTGCTCGCATTGCTGTGTTCCGGTTTGAAGGTGCCGGTGAAATTACAGGCACATGAGATTTTTCATCCATATGTCTCAGGGTGGCGGGTGCAGTGCAATGCCACATAGGGTGCGTCCTAGGTGGACGTGACCTATGAGGTAATGCACTGTTCATAGGCAGAGGTTACCGCTTAACATCAGGTGGGCCATCTGCTTGTTCCGTCATTCAAGTAGTATAAAAATAAAATAAATAACATTCCCTGGTGTGGGCCTTAGACAGCTTTTACAACATTCACGGGAGGAGACGAAGGGGTAATTCTAAGAGGGATTTCGATGAAAATCATACCGTATGTTTATTGGATTCTAGTCAGATCATTATTCAAAGTATCAAGTGTACCTGTACTTGATAAAATATCAAAGTATCAAGTGTACCTGTACTTGATAAAATCTGATTTCAAATTGAAACTATAGGATTTAAAATGTATAACTTATTTTTATCGCTTTTTTGAATAAATTGTTCAAAAGCGCCTTCACACTCATAAAACTAAGTACTTACCTATACACAAATGTAAACATTTATTTACAGAAAGAATAATACAAGGTATGTACAAAATACATATGAAACAGTTGTGCTACCTGAAGACCGCTACAAGCGATCTAAAGGTAGCTCAACTGATCCAAATTATATTAAAATGTAAAAATTCAATGAAATATATTTATTTGACAACACGCATAATAAACACAGAACAGACAGAATAGAAAATGAAGGCGTAGATAAAACGGTGTTTTATTTCTCGGAAGTAGATATTATCTCATAGATTTTGGTCAGACCTGTCTCTTAATCAACTTTATAATAGTAATACTAGTCATTTATTCACAATATTATTTGTACGTCAACACATTCTCTAGTGTTCAAAGACAGATTTGGAGTTCATAAGGGTAGGTAGGTACTAACCCCACTAAGTTAATGTTCTACAAACTAAAAAAAATAACTAAGAAATACTACAGTTAAATATTACAGTTGTAATTTTTTCACAATAATAATTGTACGTCAACACATTCTCTAGTGTTTAAAGACAGATTTGGAGTTCATAAGGGCTACGTACTAACCCCACTAAGTTAATGTTCTACAAACTAAAAAAAATAACTAATAAATACTACAGTTAAATATTACAGTTGTAATTTTTTCACAATAATAATTGTACGTCAACACATTCTCTAGAGTTCAAAGACAGATTTGGAGTTCATAAGGGCTACGTACTAACCCCACTAAGTTAATGTTCTACAAACTAAAAAAAATAACTAATAAATACTACAGTTAAATATTACAGTTGTAATTTTTTCACAATATTAATTGTACGTCAGCACATTCTCTAGTAATTGAAAAAACCGGTAATAACTCACGTAGGTACTTGTTCCGAGTCAAACACCCGACTCGAGTACCCCCTTCCTCAAGGAGTATACGCGACGGCTTCCCGGCGATAAGCTGGGAAGCATACATACAGCATATTAGGAAGCCGTCGCGTATACTCCTTGAGGAAGGGGGTATTAAGTCCCAGAAACTCGAGTCGGGTGTTTGACTCGGAACAAGTACCTACGAGAGTTATTACCGGTTTTTTCAATTATGAATATTACTCACGGAAGTACTATTAAAATATTATTATTACATTCTCTAGTGTTCATTCTTTGCTCACGTTTTTACAGGATAAAAATATTCTTAATCTCAATCCAGGTCATAATCTATCGGTGTACCAAATTTGATCGAAATCCATTATAGAATAGAATACCTAGAATATTTATTAATTCAGACAACAAGAGTCCAAGTTTTTGGTAAAAAAACTTAAAACTAGGTTGGTACTTAATAATTAACAATGATTTAGTCCTCTGGACGAGCTTCCAAACCGGAGGACAATCGAACCGATCCGAGAACGCGCTTAGGATGCTGTTGCTTCTCGCGCGAAGCCTGCTCAACAGTGAGGCAGTTTATTTGCACCAGATGGCGTCAAAGGTGTCGGTACGCGCCTCAGTAAACATACCTGAAGCGCTGCAGAAGCGTGGAAGCCGCAACAGAGCCCTAAACGCATTGCTATACTGGTTATGCTGTTTCGGCGTTATTAAGTCCAAACTTTCAAACTTTTCCATTTCTGATATTAGTGGGATAGGCAGCTTGGAGTTACCCACAGGTGGGCAGAAGCCTTCCCAAACGCCACTGCAGTCTATACATAACATAACATAACACCCAACAGTCACATATAAAGTCCTGCCTGATCCCACACTAGGATTCCCTGTATCGTGGGTATCAGGAACTACGAGTACCGTGGTACCATAACCCCCAGACCCGGAACAAATATTTGCAGATCATACAAACATTTGTCCCGCAGCGGGAATCAAACCCGCAACCTCTCGCATCTCAGCCGGCTATTCGCCCGACACGCTACAGACACCGTCTAACAAACTACTTACAAACTGTAAAACTAAGTACCTATCTTTGCAGAACCTGTTCCCTACCACTCGGTAATCAGGAGTAATTACGCTCCAAATGAATTACGAGCGAATATTATATTACTTGGAATATTACACAAATCATAAAGTGAAGTATTTATTCTTAGAAGTACCAGTTATTTAGTGGCTACCGTACTGAGCGAGGATTTTTATTTGTAACGTTGACAGCGCCACCCCGCGGAGCGCCGCCGAAACCGAAACGAGTAATCGAACCTTCAACAATCGATTTAATTAGAATTGTGTGTAAGTTTTAGGTGTAGTGCCGTTGTAAAGAATATTTTCAGTACAGTTGTTCGAAAAGTGTTAGTTAGGTATATTTACTGGCCTTCTAAGCCAGTAAATATAGCTTGAAAGTTAATTTAACTGAATTATTATAGTTTATTTTTCTTTAAAAAAATACTTTATTCCAGTTTAATAAAAAATTTAAGTAGTATTTTAAGTACACATATTTTTATTGAAAATGTGTCATAATTATCATAAGATTAAAAATACAAGATATACAATGTCATTCAATGATTTTACAGTGATTTTTTTGTTCATTGATTTTCGTAGCTAAACTAATACCTAATAACAAATAATAATTACGTGACATTTTCAATCAAAATATATGTGTTAGGTCTCCTAGTTTTAGCAAAATCAGGTTTCGCTATCTCAAAATGTGTTGATTAGCTGTGATGAGCAAAAAACACAAGAAAATTTTAATTTCGCGCCTCATGCGAAAAGTCCCACCTTATAGGTATCTGTTATTAGTACACTTGACTGATAAAAACATCATAAAAATTACTTTGGTACCTACTACCTATTGTTTTGCGATCAACAAAGTAACAATTTTTTTCTCGTAATAACTTTGTCCTCACCTGTACTGTACCGACGAACACACCTCTATAAAGCACTCCAGTGCCCCCCATCGATTTTATACTCCAATCCCTGAATAAAATTATAAGGAATAAAATTATTCGTTCATCCATAACTCTTACACTGATGTATGTATGAAAGCAAGATTTACGCTTCCAATTATAATTTTGTTTGTTTTTGTTGTTAGTTTGTAAATAAGTTTAAAACAAATACCGTTATTAATGAGTTAAGTAGTGACAGAATTCGGCTGTTGTCAGCGCTTTAATGGATTGTTGTACAAATATATATATTTCCTTACAAAAGTTATGGTATAATTTCGTTTGTTTTTGTTATGAGTTTGACATAAAACAAGTACTGCATTTCTTGCATTATATATTTGTGAATTTTTACTAATATCGGAGTATTTACCATGATATGTGAGTTTATTTATTAATCTCATTTTTATAGAGAGAGTCAACAAAACATCTAACGCAAGAATACTGAAATAATGAATGGAATGCCTAACAAATTATTTATTTACCGTAAATATGATACAAGTTTGTTGTTATTTAAAATATTTCTAGGTTACCCATAGGATGCCAAATATCCTCATCATCATCAACCTACTGCAGTCCACTGCTGGACATAGGTCTCTCCCATGGTACGCCACTGAGCCCGGTTTTCGGCTCTCCTCATCCAGTTTCTGCCAGCCACCCCGCGCAAGTCGTCGCTCCACCTAGCCAGAGGGTGTCCTACACTACGTTTGCCCAGACGCGGTCACCACTCAAGAACTCGTTTACTCCACCGATTATCGGTTCTTCTGCAGACATGACCGGCCCACTGCCACTTCAGCTTGATAATCCTCTGGGCTATGTCTAGAACTTTGGTTCTCTGTCGGATAACCTCGTTTCGGATCTTATCCCTCAGGGAGACTCCAAGCATAGCCCTCGCCATAGCTCGCTGAGCGACTTTAAGTTTATGGATCCGTCCTACAGTGAGATGCCAAATATAACCCTTTCCAATGCCATCCATCCGTCAGTGAGTATTCTGTGACGACCTATATTCGTAAGAGGAAGCCAGTTTAAATTTTCACAGATTATGCGCAGGTTGGGCATAAACCCTGTACGAAAATATCAAAATATAAAACAAATCAGAATGGATACATATTTCTGCCTTTTGCGGTAGAAACCTCAGGTCCGTGGGGCGCTGATGTATGGCTTCTCTTCAAGGAGTTATCCAACAGGCTCACAGATGAGATCAATGACCAAAGGGCTAGCGCTTAGCTCGGTCATAAAATCATTATTACCATCCAACGAGGTAACGTCGCCAGTCGTTTGGGCACCCTGCCTACATTCGGTGACCTGAACATAATTTTTTGATAACTAATAGTTCTCATATAAGTACTAATGTACATTTATTTACAGAAATAATAATACAAGTAATACAAGTAGCTATGTACAAAATAGAATAAAAACATATGAAACAGCTGTGCTACCTGAAGACCGCTGCTAACGATCTAAAGTTAGCCCAACTGATCCAAATCACTACCAGACGGAAGCGTCCCTAAGATGCTGCCTGCATTGCCGTATAAGTAGTTCTATTATTTCTGTAAATAAAAACTAAATGGTTTCATTTCAATGTTGTCAAAACTTCTGATTACCAACGTAGGTACTACGGCGTAGAAGCCGTAGATATGTACCTATCTACGTCTTCTACGCCGTAGAACCCATCGCTCACCTCCAAGTTATTTATAAACCTTATTTTTCCGTAAACACCGTGCCAGGCACGGCACGGGGAAGAAAGTATCGATCCTATGCTAATTCACTGCTTACCTAACTTTATTGATGGCGAATCGACCCCATTAGCCAGCATTGGTTTCACGGCGGGGAAAATTTGCTTTATGGAGTTTGAAAGAATACGTCTTGGGTTCGTTTTCAAAATATTAAATTGATCAAGTAATTAGTTTATAATCAGTGCGACTTGATCACTGACACGCACTGAGACACACACCATTTTAATTACGAGAATAGGGCTTCAGGAATGGCTTTTCAAAGCCATTTTTTCTATATTGCTTAAAAATATTTCAAAGGGTTCTTGTTCCGAAACACAATATTTTTTGGATACATAGTATTACATAGTACACAGCTTTATTTGTCTTGTTTTTCGTTTCATAATCCACGTACATAATTTGGTGACAAGTTTCCAATTCAGTATGTGGACATTTAAAATAAGCCAATCACAACCTACAAAGTTTTTAAAACATGATTTTAACATGAATGTTCATAATAAACCACTCTCTAGCCTCAGAGGTTTGCTGGAAGAAAACGCTCGCCATTGTACATGTCTTTGCATTCTGCCTTTTGTATTTGTGTATTTTGTGTGTACAATAAAGAATAAACATAAAAACATGTATGAAATTTCTTAAAACTGGTTTCTCTGGCACGCTCAGTAAAAACAAGTTGAAATTTTTATATTAATCAAAATATTTTTAATTTAATTAATAGTCAATTAAGCGCACATTAGGTCCGCTCTAAAAACGTTCTACCCTCACATTCGCTATGATGGAACCTAGCCTTATCGTGGGTTATTGTTTTACTAAAACCACTCTATTTTTACAGCAAAAAGGTTTAAATTGCCGCGTAGGGTCTTATCGTACTGTAATTGATTTGAGAGACCAAAAAACTATCGTGATAAGGAATTAATTTCTAGAAGGTGGGCATTTACGTGTTAGGGAAAATGTACCTAAGGTGTTAGGTACTACTGTCTAATCTGGCGTAACGTACAAGAAAAGCCTTATAATTATCATCATCAGGCTACAGAAGTACACTGCTCGACGATCATGAGCCGCCTCCATCTGCCATAAATAGACATAAATGACCAAGCAAAAAAACTTCGTCAAGTTTTCTCGTCACCCATCCCACAATGTCTAAAAAAGTCTGTAAGCAGTGCGTCCTACCAGTTATGACTTACGGAGCTGGAACGTGGACACTCACGGTAGGACGGGTCCATAAACTCGCCTAAAGTCCACCTAACTCCATAAAGTCGCTCAGCGAGCTATGGAAAGGGCTATGCTTGGAGTCTCTCTGAGGGATAAGATCCGAAACGAGGAGATCCGACAGAGAACCAAAGATCCGTGGACCAAAGATCGTTGCTGTCTACCAACTCATGCTGAGGCAGAGCCATTTTGTTACATGAGTTATACCTCGTACCTTCATATCAGTTTCTTCTTAGTTTAATAAGTGTTTCTGTGTAGCTCATCTATATATGTTCATATTCTATTCTTATCTCGACGTAGCCCATAGGATTAGTAAGCTGAAGTATCAGTGGGCCGGTCATATTTGCATAGGAATCGATAACCGGAGGAGTCAACGAGTTCTTTAGTGGAGAACGCGTCTTGGCAAACGTAGTGTAGGGCAACCTCTGGCTAGGTTGAGCGATGACTTGCGCGGGGTGGCTGGCAGAAACTGGATGAGGAGAGCTGAAGACCAGGCTCAGTGGCGCGCCATGGGAGAGACCTATGTCCAGCAGTGGACTGCAGTATGTTAATGATGATGATGATGATGACCAAGCGAGACGAGGTCTCAGAGTCTAATTGCAGGATGCAAGGTTTGTAGGTTTGTATGCATTATGATATGTTTGTAAGTATGTGTGTTTGTCTGGAAATAAATGCAGAACCGTTGATGCAATCCTTATTCTTTAATGAACAAAAAACACGAGGAAATCGTACAAATGGAAGACTTAATATGATCCTTGTTTATTTTCTTTATTATTTGCGCCGCGCGGCTTGTGCATTTGCCATTTTCAAGTATATTTATTGTATTTTCAATATAGTTTGCAACGTAATACTCCTTCCAAGTCGTCAAAGCAACAGTCATGTTTTAGCAAAACTGTAGCCGTTTTATTAAAACTTTTGTAGACAATTTCCACCAATTTGAAAAGTCACACAAATCACTTCCATTTAATTTCACGACACGTGTTCTCTTTAAACGAGCTACGTTGGTTAAAATGCCACCAAAATAATAGAAAATAAGTCAAAAAACACTAAAATAAAAGTAGACGACGTACATAATTATTCTGCAATAAAACCGTAGTAGCTTGTTTTTTAGACAAAGATAGATAGATAGATGGAAAATTCTTTATTTCACAGGTCAAAAAAGCAGAACATAGGCGAACTAACAGCATAAGGTATAAGCAGTAGTGCTTGCATTGCTGTGTTCTGGTTTGAAGGGTATGGGCGCCGGTGAAATTACAGGCACATGTGACTTTTCATCTTTATGTCTCAGGGTGGCGAGCGTAGTGCAATGCCACATAGGGTGCGTCCTAGGTGGACGTGACCTATGTGAGAATGCATATCTGCTTGTTCCGTCATTCAAGTAGTATAAAAAAAAAACTTAATGCTAATTAGCATTTTCTTCCAGCTAACCTTTGTGTAATGTAGAGTGATTAAAATGATAGAGGTGATTCAGATGATCCGCAGAGTGGTTAACAGCCGAACCAAAATCAACCTGTTTCATTTATTTATTTATTTCATTTCATTTCGACTTATCTTTAAGTGAATCAGCCTGTATTTTCTGATATACTTTGGTTGGAGGAAATACTTAATCTTACAGTTTTAACGTACTTTCAAACTACGCAACGGAAGCATAAAAAAACAACGAAATATTTCCCAGCCGTTTATACAATAAAACCGTAATCGCCATATTTCACCGATAGCAGTTGAATTAATGGCCAAATTAAAAGGCGCTTTGTAGGTATACAATCGTACCTATTATACCTACTATTAAAACGAATTAAGGCGGAATGGATCGAAAATTAGATGAAGTTTTGCAACTTACTTTAGTTTCAAAATATTTTCAGACTCCTGAAACCCAATTACCTTGGTTACTGAAGACATTATACAAGCTTCTAATATACTTGCAATGTAAGTTCGTTAAGGTAAAATCTTGGAAGTCGAATTAGAATCACTTAACTCTATCGACATCCGACTGAGCAGGAGGGCAATTCTCGTGCTTTAGATTAAGTTGAATTCGACATATGTCGAAAAAAGATGGCGAATACCGAATAAAATCTTAATTTGCTATTCTCGTGATGTCACAAACAGACATAAGTCGACCAAAATAATTCAAATCAAATACGATTTGATGGTTATTGTGAAATTTTCGTGACACTTTTTGTAGACATCCATGCTTTGCTTTGCTTGTGTGTGTTGTGCGTGTGGTAAAATAAATAAATTTTCTTTCTTTTCTTTCTTTCTTTCTTTCTTTCTTCGACATTATCTCTAATTTAGAGATAATCTCTACAATCCGAGAATTGGCCTCCAGAAACTTTGCATACCTGTCAAGTTCCAATGACAATACAATATTATAAAAAAACGGCCAAGTGCGAAACGGACTCGCGCACGTAGGGTTCCGTACCATATATATAAAAACGGCAAAAAAAATAACGTTTGTTGTATTGGCCTTAAATCTTTATTTAGTTTTTTTAGTATTTGTTGTTATAGCGGCCTTCGACCAAATATAGCGGCAACAGAAATACATCATCTGTGAAAATTTCAACTGTCTAACAAAAGCCTGGTGACAGATGGACAGACAGAAAGACGGACAGCCGAGCCTTAGTAATAGGGTCCCGTTTTACCCTTTGGGTACGGAACCCTAAAATCGGATAGACATCAACGTGTCCACTTATTCGGGGACAAACAGGAACTACTCAATTATTTAATAATATCCCAAATATTTTAATGTGATTGTGGTGTGTCCGGCCTAAGAATAGACCTATCCGTCTCCTCGCGTGGATATCTTAAAAGCCGACTAAGGGATTACTTGGACTTGTTGATAAGATTCGTTGGAAGAAGAGTTTGTCCTGGCTGCTAGCTTATTATGGAATGTGTTATTACTGGAAGAAAGCTTTAGCCTAGTCAGTCATGGGAAGCAATGGCGGCGATGAGCTCACCACTTGTCACATATTCCACGACGGTGCAACCCACTGTGAAAAGAGTCCCATTGAGGCTCTGCCTACCCCTTCGGGGCAAAAGGCGTGTGTCTATGTATGTATGGATCCTTAATATTTCTCGGGAATATTTGAGTAAGACTTAAGTTCGACCCAGGAGGGTCGCGGGTTCGTTCCCCGCACGTATGTAGCTCTCCTGCTTTATTGTATTATCTTGCAATAGCTTGTAATTCTCATTCAAACATTTGCTATATAACAAATCACAAAAAACCCGTCGAACTTTTCCCTCGTTTTATTTACATAACAATAAAAAAACGTCTTTTATATCAAAAAGTAAATCAGAATAGAATATAAAACTGCATCATAAAAAATCCCGTCTTCGTCCAATGGGGACGTATAAAATGGCACCCCCAAAAATGAGTGCTTTTAGGTACCGTCAAAATAACAGAGGGTAGTTTGTAAAATTCGCCGACTGCGGTGGATCAGGGTAGGAGGGAGGGGTGAAAACAACCCTTAATGGCGCAATCGCGTGTCACAATTTTGGTAGTGACCCGCCGTGGCCTGTGAAAGTGAAAATATGTACTGAGAGCTGTTGATACCGTACAAAGAACTCTGAATCTCTTTAGCCTCAAAGATTTGCGGAAAGAAACCTTATTTCAGTGTTAATTACGCCTTTGTACAAGTTCGCTAATTACCATGTTTGTTTAAGTTATAACAACCCCCCCTGTCACGTGATCCCCCGGGCCGCGACGCGTCGGCGATCACACGTGTGTAAGATTAAGTATTTTTTTTTTTTTTTTTTTTTATGTGCGTGTTAGTTTCTAAGGTATTTATGTTGATATGGGCTTACTGTTTAGGTTTAGTGCATTTCTCAGTAAGCCTGTTTTTTTTTTTTTTATAATAACAATAAAAATAAGAAGCTAAATAAGATTTTTGAGAAAAAAATTATGTTCAATACAAGCTTTTACAAAATTAGTAATTGTAATCTCGAGCCGATCAAAATGAGCCTAAACACGGCCAGTCTACTATTATCCATCGAGGAATTCCGTTGTCCACCTTCCGTCTCCATCATCAGCTCAGCTCGTTGACACCATCATATTATATTGTCATCGGAACTTGACAGTAGGTATGCCAAATTTCAGCGCAATTGGTTGAGGATAACTTATTTAAAATTCAGTTGCAAGATTCCACCCGGATTCCACCCAGACAAACATACATGCATTGCAAGTTAAATAAAAGCTAGTAAAAATACCTACCTATTAGCAATTGTTTGATTAAAGTGTATTTAATATAAATACAAATACAAATGTTTATTGCGTTTCCAAAAGATACTTAACTTAAAAACAACGATGAAATCTCCTTTTAAGTAAAAAATACTTGTCATAGGAGATCTCGCTCTTGCTTAGGTCTAATTGTATAGTTACCAACTACTTTTACATGGTGATATAATACTAATAAAGATTTGAAAATAACATAAAATATACCTAGGTGTACTATAATATAGGTGTGTAATATAAGATAACTATGAAATGGTGTGTAGTGGATGTTGTGTGTGTGGGTGTGTGTGTGGTTGTAGGTCTGTGTGTGTGTTTTGGTGGGTGTGTATCCCTATCAGTGGGAGGGTTCTCCTGTTACCACCAGTCTCTTAAGAGTCTAGGTATCACAGGAGTAGGCCTCATATGGCGTATGTGTGGAGTGTGTGTGAGTGGGATTGAGTGGTGCCACTAGACGTCCTATTATTCGTTATTTGTTATTATTTTTATTTTATAACTTCCAAAAGTGCTTCAACATCATAGTAGCTTAAAGACGATAACCACTCGGTTATTTTTTTTTTACATTTATGATTGTTTAAGGCGTATATGTTTAAAAGTTTATTTATTTTATTGTATAAACGAGAAAATTGTCTAAAGTACTGTCGTGATGCATACATTGATTTTACATTAGTTGTAATTAAGATGATATCTTTTCTTCTTTTATTTAATTTGGTTGGGTCATATTCAAGGCTTTTATGTTGTTCAAGTAGAAAGTTAAGAACATACAATTTTCGAACAAAAAGTATATCCGCGTCCGAGTACAATATTTCGGTAGAATACCTATAGGGTAATATAATATATATACCTATAATATCTATAGTATTTTATGTTATATCTATAAACAATTGCCTAAGGTCAAAATAGTTTGTAATTTACTCATTTGTATTGTGAATAAATCTTAAAACTACTGACCGTGATTTTTTACAATCGTTAACCCCGATTTCAAGTCGATAGCTACCCGGCCAGTGCATTGTCATTGCGAATCCATAAGCTATTAAAAATAATTACTGTGAATTAATTAAAAAATACAGACAATAGTGAGTAGGTATTTAAAGATAGTTATTATCATCACCGCGTACTAGAAAAAATAAAAGTGGTTTTTTACTTGAGCTCAAAGAATAAATCACGTATTGTTTTTGTGTCTTTCCTCTTCATCTTTTCTCTCGCTCTCCTGTAATCTGAGACAGTGACTTCGTGAAAAGGGACGGAAGTGTGTAGGAAGCGCGCATTTTTCCGAGAGGTTGATCATGTTCAGCCATGCTATCTTCAGCCATGTAGCTTATTACCAAGAAGGTGAGATGTCAGATGTTACACATCATATGCGACTTTAAGGCTCGCTATTTTTTTTATTAAGTTACCTAGTCCAGGAAAAAATTACATCATTTTCCTCCTGTGGATATCGTAAAAGTGGACTAAGGGATTACATCATGTGACGGGCGATGATAAGATTTGATGACTATCTATTCATTAAAGTTATAGGTAAATATGTGTGTTATAGGTTTGTATTTATTTTTAGGCAAATTAGTTTCTTAGCTATATTGTTGTTATTATGTTTCTTTTGCAATTAGTTTTGAGCACGGCAACCTTTATGTTTCATCCTCATGGATGACTGCAACAAAATGCTGCTTAGCATTAAGTCCTGCGTTTGTACAATTTCTTTGTTTTTTTTTGTGTAATCAAGAATTAAATAAATAAAAACGGGCAGCTGCATCCACCTGAGTACTTACTACCAACACTGCGATCATCAATCCGCCTACCAAGTGCGGTGAGGAGGCTTTATCCAACAGTGTAAGTTTATAGGCTGCTGCTGATGATTTTATAGGAAAATTTCATCATCATCATCAGCCCACACTGCTGGACATAGGCCTCTCCCAATACGCACCACTGAGCCTGGTGTTCGGCTCTTCTCATCCACTTTCTGCCCGCCGCCTTTCGTAGGTTATCGCTCCACCTAGCAGAAGGCGCCCACGCTATGTTTACGTACAGGAAAATTTACTTTCTTCTCTTAGAATTAATAACTAATTAATTTTCTTGCTTATTGTCTCTTTTTTTTTCATTTATCTTGATATTTTAACTGCATTATGGTGGTATTATCATCTCTATCAAATCTTTGTTCGAGCGACGCAAATAAAATTTTATTATAACCAAATTGTGAGCAATATTTTCGTAAATATTTTGGAGCGGGCCTTGTTTGTGGTCTACACAAACAGACATAAATACCGACCTTAACGAGTATGTACGTATGCTAGGTATCTAATATACTAAATACAATAGAGGTTCAAGGTATTTTTAAAATGTATTAATAAAACTTCTACTGGTGATAATGATTAAATTCGTTGAAGATGAACGAGGGACGTTTTCTCTGATTGAGAATATATAGGCAAAGTCTAAAATTGTAGGATTACGGAACTTGTAACCTATAAAAATATAGCTCAATTTTGTTGGACATTTTGCAATGACAAAAAGTATTAGTACAGTTTGGTTAGAAGTCGGTTAGAAAGGTTAAGAAGTTAAGAACCTTACATCGCGTTTATTCGCGAAGTCTAAGTTCAGGGCGAACCACTAGTTATCACAACTATGAGCTGATCAAAATGATGCAATGACGCCAATATTTTTTTCTTACTGTTTTAATGAAGAATCAGCGGTAACCTCTGCCATTACCTTGCCATTCTCTATGCATTACCTCATAGGTCAAGTCCACCTTGAACGCACCCCTACGTGGCATTACACTGCGCCTGCCACCCTGAGATATAAAGATCAAAAGTCTCGCCTGTAATTTTACCGGCACTTATACCTTTCAAATTGGAACACAGCAATGCGAGCACTACTGCTTTGCGGAAGAAATAGGTACGGTGGTATTACTTATTTCATAGATACCTACAATAATAAAAAATGGCATAACGCTTTAGATACAATTTAAAGAATACAAATGAAATAGGAAGTTGTAGCTACCTAGTGACCTTTGCAAACTATCTAAAGATAGCTGAACTTATCTTGAAAACCTACCTTATGTACCTAAATATAAATATAAAGCGCCAAGCTCACGTAAACGTAAATAACAACCGTTACATTAATAAATTAATTTTACCCATATTTTTATTTAATTTGCCCAAAGGTTGTCACTCTTATACTGATTAGCATAAACTCATTATGTGGATATAAATTACTCGGATGTTGTAATAAAAACATTATCTAAGCCAGCGCCCTCTAGGGTGGGTTACATTCCACTTTTGATGTGTTTTATTTAGGTTAATTTAATTTGTAACTGAAACTTGTCTAAAACTTGACTAACGGGGACTGCTAAAGAGTGGAATACACTACCGTCGTCTGTCTTTCCTGAAAACTATAATCTGGGTCTCTTCAAGGCTAGAGTGAATAGGTGCCATCTAGACCTTTGTACTCCATCGTTGACCACATCGTCACTTACCCACAGGTGAGATGGCGGTCAAACGAAGGTCTATCATTGTTAAAAAGCAGCTCCTACGACAAACCCTGAATCTTTTCACCACCTTGTTTCACCATCCCGCAGTTATGAGGCCATTAAATAAACACACAGACAAACAGACAGACAGACACAATATGACATCAAAGTTATAACATGTAATAATCTATGTATAAATCTTGACAAAACTAGCATTTATGACATTTAATAATAAACCTCTGACATTAAATATAAAATATTTAGGTAAGAATATAAATGACATTCCAAATACAAAATTTCTATAATAAGTCTTCATTGACTCTAATTTGTCATGAAAACATCACGTGGAAGTAGTGTGCTCTAAATTAAGTCGCTTTTTCAATGCCCTATACATGCTTTCAAAAATAGTAAATAGGTATAGCTGACGGCTAATCTTGCGTACGTAACGTCCACTCTTCGATACGGCATAATATTTTGGGGCAACTGTACGGAGAGAGAAAGAGTGTTTAAAGCACAAAAAAGTGCCTAAGATCCGTGTGTAAATTACATCAAACTGACTCATGTAAGCCATATTTTGAAAATCTTCGCATTTTGACATTACCGTCTTTATATATATTTAAATTAATTAGGTTTGCACGATTAAATAGGAATCAGTTTACTCCATTAAGTAGTAGGAGATTAAAGAATAAAATCGCTATGCCCTCACGTAAAACATCTATGTTCCACAAAAGTATTCTGGGTATGGCACCAAAACTGTTCAATAAAACGTCAATATCAATTGCAGAAATCGAAAACAATAATATTTTTTAAAAACTTTTTGATTTTTTTGCCCTAAAGGTATATTATTCCTTAAATGAATTCTTGACTGATAAATTATTAGAGTAGGTAAGCGTACACATAGCTTTTGTATTTTGTTATTGTTGACATGTGTAAGTTTTCCTAATGTGTGTGTTTAATTAATTAATAATCTTTTAATCAATAATGTGTTTGTAACCTGTAATTTGCTTAACCCAGAATGGTGAAATAGAATAGTGCTGTGTATAAATGTTTGAAGAACCTCTTCAACCCTATTTAGCAAATAAATGATTTGATTTGATTTGATAACACTCCTCTTTTCTAGGTTCAGGCTGAAAACCAGCCGATATCGTCCTCGGTCGGTATCGACATTAGCTAAGGCTGGAGTTATTTAGCCGCACACGTAGGGAAATAATAATTTTTACCCATTCCTTCACCTAGGGTCTTGTTTTATATTTAAGTTTAAAACCCTTTGGGTTTTTTTTTTTTTTTTACATTCTATAATTTTTATTTAGTTGTTTCTATGAAGTGTGTGTGTGTGTGTGTGTGTGCTAAAAAAATAAGTCTTTCTTTCTTTCTTTCTTTTTAATCTCGGGTTAAAATTCAACCCATAGTTGTGAGATTTTCTTGTTTCCTAATATGTGGACTGATAGAAAACAGTTTTTTTCGCGTCTATTTGCTTTTTAACTGTTACTTATACTATTTTGAGCGCTCAATTAGTCAATTAATTTACAGCAAACAGATATTTATTCAAATGAGCCTCTAATCTGTGTACCGAAAGATATAAATCATGGTTGTTATGACTCACAGTCGTTTTGATAATTGGTGTTTATATGTTTGGCCTGAGTAGAATCCATTTTTTTTTTTTTTTTTTTTTTTTTTATACTACTTGAATGACGGAACAAGCAGATCGCCCACCTGATGTTAAGCGGTAACCTCTGCCTATATTGAAATTGAACTTATTGTAATTTTCAGTCCAAAGAAGTCAACTACATTTTGACATTGAAAAAATTGGAGAAAAGTGGTCCAATATGTTCAACTGGTTTAACAGATAGTTGAACATATTGGAGTAGAGGGCCTATGAACAGTGCATTACCTCATAGGTCACGTCCACCTAGGACGCGCCCTATGTGGCATTGCACTGCGCCCGCCACCCTGAGACATAAAGATGAAAAGTCTCATGTGCCTGTAATTTCACCGGCACCCTGACCCTTCAAACCAGAACACAGCAATGCGAGCACTACTGCTTTGCGGCAGAAATAGGTATGGTGGTAGTACTTCCACGGACGAACTCTTTCAAAAAAAAGCTCTACCACTACTAAAAGTATATTTCCTCATATACGAGTATTATATGAGTATATATTTGTAATCACGTCTCGAAAACATAACGACTAACAATTTCGATGGAGTTTGATGTATGGTTTTTTTTTTTTTTTTTTTTTATACTACTTGGATGACTGAACTAGCAAGAGGCCCACCTGATGTTAAGAGGTAACCTCTGCCTATGAACAGTGCATTACCTCATAGGGCACGTCCACCTAGGACGCACCCTATGTGGCATTGCACTGCGCCCGCCACCCTGAGACATAGATGAAAAGTCTCATGTGCCTGTAATTTCACCGGCACCCTTACACTTCAAACCGGAACACAGCAATGCGAGCACTACTGCTTTGCGGCAGAAATAGGTATGGTGGTAGTACTTCCCCGGACGAACTCTTTCACAAAAAAGCTCTACTACTATGTGTGTGGGTGTTTTTGGGGCGAAAAATCGATCTAGTCTAATCTCTGGATAAAGGCGTTTTTCCGAGGTAAACGTGTTTTTCCTAGTTTAGTTTCAGAATAATCTGCAAGGCCAGTATTTGGATGGGTGACCACTTTTTGAATTTAAATTTTTTGCGATTTTTAACCCCCGACGCAAAAACGACGGGGTGGTATAAGTTTGACGTGCCTGTGTGTGTCTGTATGTCTGTCCGTCTGTGGCATCGTAGCTCCCGGACGGATGAACCGATTTTGTTTATTATTTGTTTGAAAGGTGAATTAGTCGGGAGTGTTCTCAGCTATGTTTCATCAAAATCGGTTCAACCGTTTCATTGCGTTGAGGGTTTTTTAATTTTTACAAAATTAATTACTAGTGAAAAACCTATCTTAGCTCGGTCGCACCACGTATTAATTGCGAGAATAATTCCTGGCTATTGCGTTTGCAAGAACCTAAGTATTTCCCTAGTTATGTGATTTAAATGCATCTGATGCGCGGTTGTTCAACCCACGTGAAAAGTGGCCCAATTGAGGCTCTGCTTACCATTTCGGGAAAAAGGCGTGTGTCTTTAAACGTACGTAGTATGTATGTATGTTATTATTAACATTTTATACGTAACAAGCATAAAATTCTAGAAGTTCACCTTGTTTCATTCCCACCCTTTATATATTTTCCTTAGACCGAGTCTTAGCAAGTTCTATAATAAATTCTAAGGTGGATGCTCTTGCTTGCGGCGCGAAATTCAAATTGTTTGGTGCTTTTTGCCCATTACAGCTCATCAACACTTCTTCAGATAACGAAAGTTGATTTCGCGAGAACTAGAAGACTTAACACATGTTTTAATTGATAGTATCTCTTAAATATCATCAGTTTAGCTACAATCCCCCTAAACACATTTATACAGTGTTTTTTTTTTGTTTAGAGGGGTATCGTAGCTAAACTGATGATATTTATGACATACTATCAATTAAAACATGTGTGTTAAGTCTCCTAGTTCTAGCGAAAAAAACTTTCGTTACCTGAAGAAGTGTTCATGAGATGTAATAAGCAAAAAACATCAAAAAAATATAATTTCGCGCCGCAAGCAAAAGCATCCACTTTAAGAGTAGAATAAACAAGCATTGGTGCACTCGCTACTATGTTCAATATAGTTATACAAAAATAAATACAATTTTAAGATAATTACGCGCATTGACAGGCAATAAATAACGGACTATTTATATCACAATGTCAATTAACACGATATAGTGCTTATGAGAGCGGCTACTACTGTCAAAGACTTATTAGCACTTCTATATACCGAAAATATGAACATTGATCTCTATTCCTTCAATTTTGAGTCCAATTTAAATTGAACATATAATTCCACCCTGTATAATAATACCAACATTGATTTTGAACCCTATTTCAATGATGATAAGGTGTTAGTTAAGTGCATTTATAGTGTGGTTGGTAAAACATGTTAAGTTGCGTTAAATAATTAACACAGGGTTAAGTGCGGTCAAAATGGATGAAAAATTATCTTAGTGTTGGAAGATGTATCGCTGGTTACTGTGTTGATAGTTTATTTACAACTACGACTTACTAGGTTTGCTCTTGATAGTAACTTAAAATACTCATAATTACTCGAATACCGACCTCTGTGGCGCGGCGGGCGAAGCTTGGCCTGGGACGCAGGAGGTTGCGGGTTCGATTCCCGCCTCGAAACAAATATTTGTGCAATCGCAGATATTTTTTCAGGGTGTTCTGGGTATTCTCTATGCATAATAAAAAATATCTATCTATTTTATATATTGTATTAAGTATATCCAGTTATCTAGTACCCGTTACACAAGCTCTGCTTAGCTTGGGGTTAGATTATGTTGTGTGGAATATCCAGCATTATTTATTTATTTATATATTTATTTAAGATGTATCGCTGCTTACTGTGTTGATAGTTTATTTACAACCTTGCGACTTACTAGGTTTGCTCTTGATAGTAACGAAAAATACTCATTATTACTCATAATTACTCATAATACTCTTAATTAACTTAATTAGTAGTAAGTAGTACCTAGAGCTTTTTGTGAAAGAGTTCGTCCGGGGAAGTACTACCACCCTACCTATTTGTTCCGTAAAGCAGTACTGGCTCGCATTGCTGTGTTCCGTTTTGAAGGGTATGGTTGCCGGTGAAATTACAGGCACATGAGACTTTTCAACTTTATGTCTCAGGTTGGCGGGTGCAGTGCAATGCCTCAGGGTGCGTCCTAGGTGTCCTATGTGATAATACACTGTTCATAGGCAGAGGGAGTAGGTACCGCTTAACATCAGGTGGGCCATCTGGATCATTAATTCCAAATTGTATAAAAAATAACAAGCATTTATAGAATTAGTTATCGTAACCGTGTGCTGATCAAAATTAGCCCAAACACGGCCAGTCTACTATTATCCATCAACGAGTTCCGTTGCCTTCATCGTCAGATCAGCTCGCTGTCACCAACATATTGTATTGTCATCGGAATTTGACAGGTATGCCAAATTTCAGCTCAATCGGTTGAGGATAACTGCTTTAAAATTCAGTTGCAAGATTCCACCCGGATTCCACACAAACAAACATACATTGCAAGTTAAATAAATGCTTGTAAAAAAAATACTCTACTCATAGCTCACTGTTTATGCTCTAAGTGAAAACAGAATGATGCTAGGATAGCATCTATGTGAGTAAGTGGGACGTCACGCTATGTTTACAGCTAAACGCGCAGACGAATATTGTTATTATTGTAATGAGTTTCCTCTTGGGTAAGAAAACTCATGGAAAGTATTACGCGGTCGAACTGACCCCATTGCGACTCAGAACCCACTAGAAGTTACAAATTTAGGTACAATTGATCGAGTAAGCGAAGTATTTGCAACAGCAAAATTTGTATTCTTCTCTCCGGGTATGTAGTATGTTTGTACTCGTGTACCTACAGGTCGTATTTTTCAACTAATCTTGATGAAACTTGATATACATTATGCTACAACTTATTTATTTTTTGTCGTCGTTTAAAGATGATTGTAGTATGTTCCACTCCTAACTCTACTATATATGTTATATATACTACGTCCTACATTATAAAAAAAAACGCAACATTCTGAAAGATCATTGCAACCATCTTGAAATAATTAATATTCCAGTAACCAGAGATAATTAATGCGATACAGTCACAGACCATGTAATTGTACATTGCAAAGATTGAGTATTGGCAATTTTTATACAACTTTCAATTTTTATCGTCAAGTGCAGACAGGCAACTTTGTTGCAGCAGTTGCCGAGCAAAAGACAGTGGAGTTTATGCGAAAGTTTTTAAAGCGGTCATTACTATTTATTACTGTAAGAAAGCCTTAGCCGAGTCAGTCGTGGGAAGCAAAGGCGGCGACGAGCTCACCACTTGTCACGACTATTTCCCACGATTGTACAACCCACGTGAAAAGAGGCCCATTTGAGGCTCTGTCTATCCTTTCGAAGAAAAAGGCATGTGTGCGTTTAGACAAAGAAAAATCTAGACCCCTGCCGCCTATATTTCCAATCTGTCATCTTAAGCTGCTGCTTATTTTTGCTGTTAACTGCGATTTATTAAGAGTTTTAAATTTATTTTATGTGATTGTTTAATCTGATTTTAAGCCATCGTTCTAAATCATACAAAATAATTACAGTCCAAAGTGGTCTGGCAGATTTCACTCATAGCGATAACTTATTTGTATATTAAAGTTGTAAAATAAACTATCTATCTATCTGAGGGAATTCTAAATACACAGATAGTCTCAATGATATATTTGGAGAATCGCTTTGTATTGCTGGCTTGCTCATTGTTGCCGTATATTTCCATAGGTGGATGTTACATCAAAGTTGCCTAAAGTTGCTCAATTGTAATCTTCCGTGTGTTCACTTATATGGCTGGCCTCCACAGATTTGTTATAATTATTTTAGAAAGCATGCACTACTGTATACTTGCGAGAAAACTATGCTACAGATACGGCAGACAATTATACAATTATGCCACGAGTGTGACGCTATTTGAAATGGTTGGAATCGTCGAAGTATTTATTGTAGTGTATTTGTAGCGTCGTCAAGTATTCTAGTGTACAATTTATATGAAAACATATATATTATGTTGTTTTTTTGTAGGCCGATATTTTGTGCATGTTTTTTATACTAATCCAAAAATATACCTTTATTATGTTCCTTACCAACTAATGAAAAATGTTAGATATGCATTATTGAAATTTAATAAAAAAACATTCATTTTTGTTATAGTAGTTTTTTTAAATACTTTTATAGTAGCAACCAAGCTTACGGCCCACCTGTTAGTAAGCGGTTACCGTAGCCTATGGACGCCTGCAATACCAGAGGGATCACACGCGCGTTGCCGACCCTTTAAAACACCCCTTTTGAAGAACCCCATACTGTAGTCGCTTGGGAAAACCTTAGGTATCTCTTTGATCATAGGCCACCTCTGGTTCAGGTATGTCTCATTAGCTGTGGTTATCCATTGTTTCCAAAAAACTTGTAGTTCACCATTGTTTTACACAACGTTCATCACAGTATCATAATATTTATTACTTTTTAGAATAATTAGAATGGTAAAGGACTATTTGTTTTCTTTTGTAGTTAAATTTTTCATCGAAACTGCTCCATAGCAGCCGAAAAGACGCACAAACTTCACAAATCTAAACACGATCAGCAACCACGACCCGTCATTGGGAGCTGCATAAACTCGGGCCGTGAGCCATAACTCGCTGCGCCCGCGCCGAGCGTCGATCACAATCGGTCGCATTCAAATGAGCCGCGATTTATGAGGGCCGGCCCGATGAGTAAGACATTGTGGGATAGAGTTATACATGGTGTAGACATACCTGGACAGCCCGTAGGACGAACGTGTCAATACTCAAGGAACTCAAGATAACTACTTATAGGCTTTCCTCCATCTGCCTCCAGCGAGTCCTTAAACATTTTGGTCATAAGTACGGACAGGCCGTGACAACTTAGAGAAGCTGATTATCACTGGCAAAATAGACCAGATCTGCACCACTGTCGATTTAAAATTCCACGAATCTGTGCAGCTCGCTAACAACAAATCTTAATGGCACAACATCGTCCGGCAGAAGGTGATACATGGAGGGGTCACGACCCTCAGAATTAAGGAATACGATGCGTGGAGGTGTAGACACACATAGATTTAAAAACATATTTTTTTTTATTATTTCTTGAGTAAGTTACAATCCCCAGACTGTGGAGTTGAAGTTAGAGCCCAATTTTCCCTTTGTTGTGCTTATAAACAAAAGTCGATTTTTGTGCAAGCAAAGTCAGAATCCGCCATTTTTAAAATAAATGTCCTATATTAGTAGTGTTTTTTGAGCAATATCATGTAGTTTTGGTGGCATTAATTCTTCATCATCTGTAGCTGGTAGAGGTCTTCTGAATATAGGCATCCCCATAAAATTCCACGACGAAAGGAATTCAACCGAGTCCATCCAAATCGAACCACGCCATCTCATATCGAAGTAGTAGTAGAGCTTTTTTGTGAATGAGTTCGTCCGGGGAAGTAGCATGCACCACCACACCTATTTCTGCCGCAAAGCAGAGCTCGCATTGCTGTGTTCCAATTTGAAGGGTATGGTTGCCGGTGAAATTACAGGCACATGAGACTTTTCATCTTTATGTCTCAGAGTGGCGGGCGCAGTGCAATGCCACATAGGGTGCGTCCTAGGTGGACGTGACCTGTGAGGTAATGCACTGTTCATAGGCAGAGGGTACCGCTTATCATCAGGTGGGCCATCTGCTTGTTCCGTCATTCTAAGTAGCACATAAAAAAGCTACCTACATCGCTTTAAAATGTCGGAAACACTACAAAGCAAAAAAAAACCGTTAAAAATTATATCAGTTCTGAATGTTCGCAGGTCTATGACACGAAGTTGGTTCGAATCCCATATTTAACAGGTAGCCACTCGACAGTGTCACTGATAACGGATATTGAACAACTACCACATTATTGGAATTACATTATTTTTTAATTCAACATTCTTTAAAGTTTTGTAAATAATAATTATACTGCGTTGCTCATGTTAATGTTAACTTTTCACATTATTTTTTACAAACATACAAATCGACGAATGTCGCCAATGTCGACTAATCTCAAACTCGACAAACTTTGTTTACAAGCACGACAAAGCTTATAAACAACCTCTGTGGCGCGGCGGGCGAAGGTTCGCTTGCGACGTAGAAGAACGCGGGACCGATTCCTGCCTGGAAAAAAAAACGTGTTCTGGGTATTTTATATCTATAATAAAAATTATATATCTATGTAATGTATTGTATAAAGTAATACCAGTTATCTGTTACCCATAACACAAGCTCTGCTAAGCTTGGGGCTTATGTTGTGTGAACTGTCCAGCATTATTTATTTATTTAAAGGGAAAATTGGGCTCCTACTTCGACTCAACAGCCTCAAAAGATTAGTTTACTCAAGAAATAATTAAATAATTATGTAAAAATTTTACACTATTTATAACTATAAAATGTATTTTCAAAACTTCGCGTTCTTCTCTTTTCTGACTAGAAATTGAATAATTAACTAATAAATAGACATGTACAATATTCTTACATACCATAATCAGGTTAGAAATCCGTATATTTTCTGCTCCATTTCATCGACGGTTTCCCAACACTAAAAGGAGCAAAAATAAACAAATCAGCTCACGACTTGGTGACAAAACGTTTTTACGCCTTACCCTTACAGTTGTTACCTTTGTTTTATTTACTCTTTTATTTTTTTACTCATTGTTTTTTGTTACTCTTTCTTGTTTTGCTCAGCTCGTTATGGAGTTTTAATTAAGTTTTAATTTAATCTGCCGGCTCCCGTTGTTTAATTGAGAGAATTTTAAGGTTTTATATCTTACAAACGTATCGGAAGACGCATTGCTTGGTGTGACGGTTTTAATTGTTACCTGGGTTCGATTAAAGTTTTATTTTTGTCAATGAAAACCAAATTTAAAATAAGATGTTGCGCTCTATCCTACCATGGGTTGTGGTTGTTTTACGATTTTTTTTATATTTTATTGTATTTCTTACAGGTTTTTGTTGCCAAAAAGGAAACATTAACATACCTAGTTCAATAAGGTTACAAAGGTATCCAGCATTAAGTTGGCCTACGTCCGGACTTAAAAAGTGAGCTTATATTATAAAGTTATTATAAATTACCACTAGCAGCGCCCCGCGGTTTCACCCGCTTAGATTTTGATCCCGTTGGAATATCGGGATAAAAATGTACCTATGTGCTATTCCGGGAGTCCAGTTATATCTCCATTCCAAATTTCAACCAAATCCGACCAGCCGTTTCAGCGTGAAGAAGTACCAAACACACTAACACACTCACACAAACTTTCGCATTTATAATATTAGTGTGATGTGATAACAGCATTTTTAATAAGCACAGAAGTAAATATGCAGTAATATATACAGATTAAAAATAGTGATGTGAGATGTGACGTTACATAACTCACTCATCACACTCACACTAATATTATAAATGATAAAGTTTGTGTGTTAGTGATTGTTACTTCTTCACGCTAAAACCACTGGACATATTAGGATGAAATTTGAACTAGAGATTGAACTCCAACTCCATAACACCTATGCATATTTATATCCCGATATTCCCACGGAATCGAGACTTACGTGGGTGAAACCGCGGGGCGCTGCTAGTTATCGATAATTGCACCAAATCACGTATCAATTACAAAATCTTTAAGCGGTTTAACTGGAAATATGCGAAAGCAATCTATTGTAGCATCATTAAAATACTAAGCACCAAATAAACGCACATAATGAGCCGCCATTACAACTAACCGAGACGAATACTGGAAAGTGAAATTAGCTTGATGCATTTTACTCGTCGTAATTTGAAACCGTTAATAGTAAGTAATTATGTTCTTATAATCCAATAATCAACACAGAAAATATATACACACTCAAAAAAACAAAAGTAAGGCTCAAGAAAGATGATGATATTATAGAATTGGAATTACCGTGGCTTGGTATCATTTTAGAAACATTACGGCTATACACCACGTACTTTACTATTCTCCTGCTGACGTTTCATTGACCATTTAGAGGTCCTTCTTCATGAGCACCGACCGCGACCACGCTCGAAGGCCGTCAGACGGGAAAAATACGATACGGGATAAAGTAAAGTACGTGGTGTAGAGTCGTAATTTTTCTAAAATGATGAAACTGGTTTATGCCTACCTTGGTTTTTTTGAAGACCTCTGTGTAGCGCGTCGGGCGAGTAGCCGGCTGAGATGTGAAAGGTTGATGTGGGCTCGATTCCCGCTGCGGGGCAAATGTTTGTATGATCTGCAAGTAATTGTTCCAGGTCTGGGTGTTATGGTAGCATGGTACTCGTAGTTTCTGATACCCGTGTCACAGGATATACTAATCTGGGTCAGTACTATACACATAGTTGGCACAAAAATAGATAAAGCATATGAAAAACTTGAACAAAAATATAAAAAGAATGCGGCTAGAGATACTAAACGACAGGGGATGTTGACACCCTGGCTCATGAATTCTTGTCCCACATTCTTGATGCGACAGCGTGGCCCACATGTAAAACCTACTGTCAACCCGGCCCAAACTTATCGTAGACATAGATTAAGTAATAATGATTATGGTAAACTGGAGAATGTACAGTCAGTAAAATAATTTCTTATCACAAAAATATGTTTTATTATTAATCAACACACATCATAAAGTATACATAGCACATTATATAATATAATGATATATAAGAACAGAACTTTCATTATCAGTGTCCCTACCCCACAAACAAAACCCCAACTATCTGTCTTTCATCGAGATTAAATATTAAAAAAACTAAAATCCCCAAACCTCAAAAATACCCATAATCAAAAAATCTCCAAATCTCAAAAATCTCCAGAACTAAAATAATCCCCAAAATTAAAAAAACACCCAAAATATCAAGAAAAAAAACTAAATAATCCCGAGTCTAAAACCAAACCCAAATCCAGAGTCTCAAAAATCTCGAAAATCCCCAAAAGCTCAAAATCTAACAAATCTCAAAAATACCGAAAATCTAAAAATCTAAAATACCTAAAAACAAAATCTTTAAAATTTTCATAAAGTTACGACTATACACCACGTACTTTACTATTATCCTGCTGAATTTTTCTAAAATGGTACCAAGGCACAGTAATTTAAATTCTATAATGATTAAAATGTACAAAATCTAAAAAAAATAGAATTTTGACGTTTTCTGCAGGGATTTGTCCTTATGATCACAGAAAATTAATCGGTTATCAGGTGAGGGACACCGGGTATGAATCAAACCAAAATCAACAATAGAAAACAACAATCAGCTAATAAAAAATCAACATTAAAAAACCAGGTACGGTAATATTTCTAACGCTCATACAACGATAAATATGTGCTTAAATAAGGGCTTAACATGCAAAATTGACTAGACTATTACCACAAATAACATAATTATAAATCAACGTTTACACTTTCATACAATTACTATTCTTACATACATGCATTCACAGTTTAATTTTACACAGATTTAACCTGATGATTTTCTTTGACTGCATATATTTAATTGCATTATAAATGCATTAAGTTTTTGCTCTGACTGTACTTACAATGTACTTTTGTTCCCACAAAATGGAATGGGCCATGTAGTCAACGAAAAACTACATATTTTGGCTATTAATATCCTGGCCCAACGTCGTGGGCCAGGACGTCAACGAAAATAAAGAAAAAATGGGACGCGCTATCGCTGGGCCGCGTAACGTGGGCCAGGCTGTCAACATCCCAACGACAGCTACTATTTTACACGTGGGCCAGGCTATTGCATCAAGAATTTGGGACAGGAATTCGTGAGCCAGGCTGTCAACATCCAAATAAAATACAAGGATGAAATTAGCCATTTTACATATCAAATTGAAATGATCGTGCAATGTTTATCCCGCATATATTATAAATGCGAAAGTTTGTGTGTGTGTGAGTGTGAGTGTGTTTGTTACTTCTTCACGCTGAAACGGTTGAGATAACTGGACTCCCGGAATAACACATAGGCATATTTTTATCCCGATATTCCCACGGGATCGAGACTTACGCGGGGAAACCGCGCGGCGCTACTAGTTTTAGAATAATTACGACTATTGTACACCACTTAATTAGAGTTTTTTTTTGTGAAAGAGTTCGTCCGGGTAAGTACGTCCACCATATCTATTTTTGCCGCAAAGTAGTAGTGCTCGCATTGCTGCATTCCGATTTGAAGGGTACCTACCGGAGAAATTACAGGCACATATACTATTTAATATCTTTATGTCTAGGGTGGATGCAGTGCAATGTCGAATAGGGCGCGTCCTAAGTGGACGTGACCTATGATGTAATGCATTGTTATATGCTGAGCTTATCGCATAACATCAGGAAGGCCGCCTACTTGTTCCGTCCTTAAAAAAACTCCGTACTTTAATAATTTTCACACACCATTATGCATTAAAAAAACCGGCCAAGTGCGAGTCGGACTCACGCACGAAGGGTTCCGAACCATTATCTATAAAAACGGCACATAATCACGTTTGTTGTATGGGAGCCCCCTTAAATATTTATTTTATTCCGTTTTTTCGTATTTGTTATCATAGCGGCAACAGAAATACATCATCTGTGAAAATTTCAACTTTCTATCTATCACGGTTCATGAGATCCAGCCTGGTGACAGACGGAAAGATAGACGGACGGACAGATAGACGGACGGACAGCGGAGTCTTAGTTATAGGGTCTCGTTTTACCCTTTGGGTACGGAACCTTAAAAACTACCGTTACTTGTTACAAACACAACTTATTATAATAACAGATGGCGTAACTAATTGCTCGGCATAAACAAGGTTGTAAGAACAATGTTTAAAAAAAAAACAAATTATTACCATTTATATTTGTGCAAACAATCGATATTCGATTGTATGCAAATTTTACAAGAAAACACTATTAAAATATCACTCAGAGTAAGAAAACTATATGAATTATTATGCAAGACCAAACGTAAGCAAACTTTATAGAAATCTTGTTTCCTGCAAATTTTTCTTTCCGTTCATACTTACCTTCATAGATGCGCTATATCAGTCTATTTTTGTACCTGATGGAAATAAAATAACTCTAACCAGATGCTTGTTCTATAGATAAATAGATAAATAGATAGATAGAACATTATTCATTGCACATCAAACAAAGAAGTACAAAGGCAAACTTAATGATATAAAGCATTATCTTCCAGATAACTTTGGTGTATAGTGGAAATAAGATGTATCGGTAGTGCACAAGAGGGGAAATATTGAATAAGTTTAAGAAAATTACCAAAATAATAATAATAATAATTGCGAAGAGCTTCGACCAGTACCTTAAGAAGCTCTCGCTAAATAGTTGGATCAAGGGTCAGATTCAGAAGGCGGTACTCCTGGACTCGGCCCGCATAGTCAGGAGGTTCCTCTCTCTGCAGCCCTAGCCCCCGACCGTTTGGGCCTCGCTCCGCGGTCAGTGGTTCCCCGTTTTGATTTATATTTTTTACTATAATGTTTTTTACTATTTATTTTTTGTAGATAGTATTCCTTTATAGTGAAAAATGTATTTTTTACGAGATTTTTAATAAATGAGTGGCATAATAATAATAAACTAATAAATAATAATGATTAATAATATTAAATAATAATAATTATAAATATTATAATAATTAAATTATAATTTTTATAATAATTTTATGTCCAGCTTAAAGCAGATTATTGCACCATATACCTGTATTATGCCGTGGTGTGTTCCATTTAAGATTATATACCTATTTCTCCTCCCGTGCTACACGCTGCTGATGATATCTGTGTCTTCTATTCCAAAACGACACTCTGTTTTGACTACGATCGTTTCACTATAAATAAATAACACCCAACATAATATATTTGTAGATCCTGAACGTACACTAAGATTCTCTGTGTCGTATCCTATCTGAAACTACGAGTACCATGGTACCACAACAACCAGACCCGGAACGAATACATACAGATCATGTCACATTTTTCAGCGGGAATAGAACCCGCGACTCTTGCGTATCAGCACTACGACAGCGCTGCGTCACAGAGGTTGTTATTAGCGGTGGTGTTCACTGTTCTTGTGGTTCATACATATAATGTGGCTCTATAGACAAATATTACTCTGATATCGATGCGCTGTAAAACAATAGCGTAGGGATAATAGTTATCACACTTTGTCGATAATCGATTTGGACACGTTTGGGAACTGACTTTGACCAACGTTGTTAATGGTCGATTCAATGGTCCGACACGTTTTTAATTAAGAAATTACTTCAAATACATACATACATACATACATAGACACACGCCTTTTTCCCCGAAGGGGTAGGCAGAGCCACAATAGGCGTCTTTTCACAGTGGGTTGCACCATCGTGGAATATAGACGTGACAAGTGGTGAGCTCATCGCCGCCATTGCTTCCCACGACTGACTCAGCTAACACTTTCTTCAAATAGGTATACTAAATATCCAAATATTAATATTTTTACAAAGAAAAAAAGGTACCTTTAAATTTTCGCGATCAGAACACATAGGTATTGAAAATATCAATAAAAAAACTGTCTATGTAGAGGCCTGTGCCTAGAAGTGGACTTGAACAAGCTGGTGATGATGACGATGGTAAATAAAACTAAAAAAACAAATAAAAATATTTTCATTACCATTTTAATAAAATCACTCATACTCAAAAGATTATATGTTTGTTTGTCTGTCACACCGTAGCAGCTTAATCGATTTGGATGAAATTATATAATTAGAGATTGATGCATAAATTACTTTATATCCCGGTGCCACGCGGGGGAAGATACTAGTTTTTCACAAAACTTCTAAACCAAGTGTGTGTCTACTTCTAAACCACCTACGCTATAGAGTTGGTTTAGAAGTTTTGTGATGTATACAAGCAGGTATTCTTATTACCTTTAATAAAAAATTGGTGAAAGACTCATTATCAACAGGTGATATAAATGAATAAAGGACGAAACTGTGCGCAATTATCATGTACTTAAAAATTAAATATTTTGCAGTAGGTACAATCACCTACAAATACGCCTTATAACTTTGTAGTGGTAACGCATACCAACAACACAAAAAAAAAACCCTGACTATTTAGGTGCTCCATTAAAATTGGAAAAACGCAACGCTTATTGTAAGAGTGCTGACAGCCTGGCCCACTACAGGCGGACCATTGACAGCACGTCCAATTTATCATTATTTTCGTTGTCGCCGTGGCCCACGATGCTGGATGGGACACCATGTCAATAGCCAAAATAAGTTTTTGTTGACAACGTGGCCCATTCCACAAAGTGCATCAGAGTGTAGCACGCATAAAGAAGGACGCCGAAACTAATTACTCTATTCACGACTAGATGTCGCCACGGGAAAGAATAGAACGCGCTATCAGCTATTCCCTTAAAATTGTATTCCAAAAGCATTTTTGCAAGCTCCTGGATTGGAACCAGCTGCTCCAATTTCCACCAAACATAGCTAAAAACCATCACGCAAACACCATCTTTCATTGGTGAAAACTGTATCTAAATCGGTCAACCAGTTTTGGAGATAAATGAGAACATTCGTTGGCACAAAAATACACAACCTAAACGCATACAACTTCTGTGTTTCGTTGGGATAAAAACCATTCAGTGTCTTATAAAATTAATTTTCACTAGAAACGGGATATTTACCATGATTTTTGAGTTTTATATCTTATCTTCTTATTATCTTATATCTTTCTTGTTTTGTTTTCTTATAAAATTGTTAAAAAAGTGAGTCGACAAAGATTAAAAGAAAAAAAAATGGTTCTATTACTACTACGACTAGTAGCCCATACTTTCCTATTGATGGGCAAAGGCCTCCCCCCATTTCCGCCAGTCACTATGGTTTTGTGCAACTGTTTCCCATTCCCTCTCATAGGCGTCCAGTTCATCCCGCCACCTCATGCGTGATGTGCCGCGACGCCGCCCGGCTGGCTGTATTAGGGCTCCATAACGTGGTAATTTTGGCCCAAAGTTTGTCGGGCATGCGGCAAATGTGAACGGCCCAATCCCACTTCAGCCTCGCGGCCTACGCTCCCATACCGGCCACTTTGTTTTGGAGCGCAGTATGGTGTTTCGGATGCGGTCAGTTAGTTTAACGCCCAAAATACAGTTTAACAAAAATAATAGTTCTATTATTAGTCTCCTCCCGTGGATGTCGTAAAAGCCGACTAAGGGATTACCCGGACTTGTTGATAAGAATCGTTGGTATAAGATTTGCCCTGGCTGCTAGCTTATTATGGAATGTGTTATTACTGGAAGAAAGCGTTAGCCGAGTCAGTCGTGGGAAGCAATGGCGGCGATGAGCTCACCACTTGTGACGTCTATATTCCACGATGGTGCAACCCACTGAAAAGAGGCCCATTCAGGTTCTGCCTACCACTTCGGGGATAAAGGCGTGTGTCTATGTATGTATTTATAGTTCTATTAGTAAGATCAAAGAACACAGGATCACAGGCAAGGGATCTACTATAGGAACTACCTCCTCTGAACATTTTTTTATTTTTTTTATTTTACTTAAAATGACGGAACAAACAGATGGCCCACCTGATAATAAGCGGTACCCTCTGCCTATGAACATTGTGTTATTCTACAAGTAGCATAACGTGCTGACAGTACCTACGAAAAAAGACCAAGGTATCATTGTCAATTCTTCACCTGCTTCGATCGTATGTACTCTGCGGCTACTAAATGTACAATTATTGTACTCGTATAGGTTATTATTAATAAAAACTAATTTTGCGGTTGACTGTCCTTATAATTATAAGACATTGTAATATAAGTGATTGGGATTTGACCACCAGACCTATAGACATTGATAATTTCTGAGAATTTTTAGTAATTAAGTGTATATTGAAATCTGAATGCGTGAGGACACCAGTGTTGATTTTGAAATAATTATTTTTTTACTCAACTATCCAGATAGGAGTTTTAAATTAAAAGCTAGTAAATAAAAAAATAAAAAAAATGTTTATTTCTGTTGTCGCACTCGGTTTCGTTGGCAGCATCGGAGCGGACTCGGAAAAGGCGGAAACGACCGACAGAACTGCGGACTGCGACGGGACTCGAACTGATGGCTGCCGGCCGGAGCTCCCGGCATTATGCATACTGATCGTCGTCGCGACAACACGTGTCCCAATATTAAAGTCTATCTGTATAGAGTCTACCCGCATTAAATTATATGTACCTATATAGATATATTAGAGAAGTACTTAGCTTATCCTGACTTATTTAAATAGTGGTGTGATGTTGATAACTGTGTATAATAGTATTATATATGATGTATTAACCGTCTTGTTTCTTTTATCAGAAGTGCTAATCGTGCGACGCCCACAACATGCCACGTAAACGCAAGCATAGGTCAAGGAGGGAGTCATCGACCAGTTCGAGCACGTCGAGCTCCAGCACCAGCAGTCCACATGACCGGCGGCGGCGCAAGAGGGAAAAGCAACGCCGTAAAGGTTCACCAACCGTGAGTCAGAATGTTGTATTATCGTCAGTGATCCCTGAATTCGACCCACTCGCAGACAATGTAGACATGTGGATTAACGTAGTAGAGGCAAACGCTCGCGCGTTTGGGTGGCCCGATAAAATGATTAAGTATCAAGCGCTCCAAAAATTACGAAATACAGCAAAGACATGGCTAGATTCTTTACAAAAAAATCAAACCAGATGGACCACGTGGAAGTGGAAGGAATGGCGTGATACGATCTCGGATACATTTCAAGTTAAACGCAATATGTTTAGATTGCTTAAAGAAGTAATAGATATAAAGCCCGTAGTCAACCAGTCTCTATATGAATTCTTCTTCCAACAAAAAGCGAGAATAGATCGGTTGCAGTTAGGTTTCCGAGAAAGCGATATCATATCCGTTATAGTAGGAACAATCGGTGATCCAAACATAACCGTGGCGGCTGAAGCAGGCAGTTTTAAATACTGTGATGATTTAGCTTCCTTTTTACATGGTAAAATATATTCGCCCATTGAAAAGGAAGTCCCGCAAAAGAATTCACTACCTCTAAAACATGCTTCTCGACCGTTACAAACCATGTACAGTAAATCTGAAAACAAATCAGAGCCTTCTGCTAGTACTAGTAACGTCTCAAATTTGAATTTCAATTGTTACCGTTGTGGTGAGGCTGGTCACAGGAGGAACAACTGCACTGTAAAAGACAGCGTCAGATGTTCCTCGTGCAACAAGTTGGGGCATTTGGAAACCGCTTGTAAATCTAAACCAAAACCGAAGGTCGAGAATAATGTCGAAGTTAAAAAGATTTCAGATCAAAAAACTAAACAAAAATTTTACAAGCGTGTGTCGCTGAATAGTTTTGAGTGTAAAGCATTTTTTGATATGGGCAGTGATTGCTCATTAATTACAACCGCGCTAGTGAACCAGTATAATTTGCAACCTTTTGCTTTGAATAGCCCAATTAATTTGATAGGTTTTCAAAAAGATTTATCTGCTCAAGTGACCGAGGCTGTAGCAGCCACGCTAAAAGTCGATTCTGTAGAATCAATTATTATACTTTACGTCATTGATGCGCTCTCTGGCTGTGACATTCTGATAGGGAGAAATTTTACCGAAGACAGAAGTATAATGTATGTTCGTGTTGGAGATACCTTAACTTTTCAGTCAGTTGAAGCATTGAACGTTTGCAGTGTTGATGCGAAGGTTAACGTAACTAGTGACCATGAAATAATGTTGAAGAGTATTTTATCAAAATACCCGCAATCTTTTTCTCAAGATTTATCGTGTTTGGGAAAAACTTCATGTGTAGAATTAGAGATACAATTGACATCCAGTAAGCCAATTTGTCAGCGACCATACAGAATGTCAGAGTCAGACAGAGCGATTATGCGGGGAATAACAGATGACCTATTAAAAAATGGTATTATTCAGAACAGTAACTCTGCTTATGCAAGCCCAGCACTTTTAGTTGACAAAGCATCTGGGGACAAAAGGTTATGCGTCGATTATAGACAGTTAAATAAAATTACAGTTAAAGAGAAGTACCCGATGCCTATGATTGAGGACCTCATTGATAGATTGCAGGGTTGTCAATACTATACTTCTTTAGATCTTAAAAGTGGGTACCATCAAATTTGTATCAAAGCTGAAGATGTGCACAAAACAGCGTTCGTTACAAATGATTCTCATATGGAGTATTTACGGATGCCATTCGGTATTTGCAATGGTCCAGCTGTTTTCCAAAGATTAATGAATACCGTTTTGGGCAATCTTCGTTTTGGAAGGGTAGTCTGCTATATGGATGACTTGCTTATTGCTACTAAGACCATTGAAGAAAATATTCTTTGTTTAGAAATGGTGTTGGATATTTTTGTGAAGAATGGGCTGACTATTAATTTAGAGAAATGTAATTTTTTCAAAGAACGAATTACATTTTTGGGGTATGATATTTCCGAGCAAGGTGTTCGCCCAAGTGCACGTAAACTTGATGCCATTTCAAAATACCCTACCCCAAAAACAATACACCAGTTAAGGCAATTTTTGGGGCTAATTAATTACTTCAGGAAATTTATAAAAAATTGTGCCCTCCTATGCAAATCACTTACGATTTTACTGAAAAAGGGTGCAATCTGGCAATGGGGCCCTCAACAAGATCATGCTATAACTAATTTAAAAACCGCACTGATTACGAATGCAGTACTTAAAGTATTTGACCCAAAATTACCCATTAATCTATACACTGACGCCAGTCGTGACGGAATAGGGTGTATTTTAGCTCAGACCACTGATAATGGCGAAAAGCCCGTATACTTTTACAGTCGTCAAACTAATAACGATGAAAAAAAATATCATTCTTTCGAATTAGAGCTTTTGGCAATTGTGGCAGGATTACAAAAATTTCGTCATTATTTATTAGGTACTAATTTCAAAATAACCACTGATTGTAATGCCGTGCGACACGCTTTAAGTAAGCAAGAAATTATACCACGTATAAGTAGATGGGTATTGTACACGCAGGATTTTACGTATGAAGTAGTTCACAGAGCCGGCTCACAGATGCAACATGTAGACGCACTAAGCAGAAATCCTGTTAGTGACGTCTGTAATGTATCAGAAATAACTGAAAGCGTAAATACAATAACTGAGGGTGACTGGCTACTATCTGTTCAGCTACAAGATCCAGGTATATGTAGTCTTAGAGACATTTTACAGTCAGGTGAGGCCGAGTCAAATAAGCAGATATTTAATGAATACGAATTATTAGGAAATAAAGTGTACCGAAGAACCGAATTCGGAAGACGTTGGTTAGTACCAAAGCAATGTATATGGTATATTATTCGAGCTAACCATGATGACGTAGGACATTTTGCTGTAGACAAAACTATAGAAAGAATTCGGTCAAAGTACTGGTTCCCTCGCCTAAAGAAAACTGTAAATAAATACATCAAAAACTGTTTAAATTGTATTTATTTTAAAAATGTTCATGGGAAAAAACCAGGTAAATTGTATCCGATTCCAAAACACGCTAGGCCTTTCCACACTCTTCACATCGATCACCTTGGTCCATTTGTTAAAACTGCACAGCAAAATAGCTACCTCTTGGTATTGGTAGACTCGTTCACGAAATTTGTCTTTATTTCGGCTGTAAAGAACACGAAGAGTAAAGTTGTAGTCAATGAATTAAATAAGATATTCAAAGTATTCGGAAATCCTAAACGCCTAGTATGCGATGCCGGTAGCGCTTTTACATCAAAATTGTTCACCAACTATTGCAAAGACCGCAATATTAGGGCTCACATTATTGCTACTGCTGTACCACGTTCAAACGGACAGGTGGAACGCTATAACAGAACGATTTTAGAAGCGTTACGAAGTATGGGTGCTGATACTGAAAATAATAAATGGGACCAGCACATTACAAATATACAACAAGGTATTAACAGCACAATTAATAAAACTACGTCTGCCGTACCGAGTGAGGTTTTCTTCGGGTACAGAATTCGAATGGATAATGATACGATCACTGACGACGATAACACTGAACATTCTGTTGACGTCACCGCATTAAGAAACACGGTCGACGCAAATATAAAGAAAGATGGTGAAAGGCAAAAAGCATCCTTCGATGCTAAAAGAAAAGACGCACCTAACTACGACGTCGGAGACTTGGTGGTGCTTAAAATTCCGAGTCACTCAAATGATGGCCAAAGCACAAAGCTGATGCCTCTCTACAAGGGCCCATTTCAGGTGACTAAAATCTTAGGCCATGATAGATATCAAGTAGCGGATATGAGAGGAGCTGAGAGATCTTCAAAACGGTATGATGGTATAGCATGCGTGGAAAATATGAAGCCATGGATCCACGTTTCTGAGTAATACCGGATGTTGTCAGAGTAGAAAACACGTAAGCTTCACGTAAGTATGGTACCAAGCCACTGTCCCATTCTTCCATATAGTCCTCTCCATCCTAAGGTTGTCTGGAAGAAATCGCTTTAAGCGCTAAGACCGCCTATTGTACATTTCTGTTATTTTTGGTATGTAGTTATGTTTTGTATTACTGTGTGTTATTTTGTCGTAAATGTACAATAAAGAGTTAATATATCTATCTAGCTTGATTTTAAATGAACGACACCGTATTGTTTTAATTTAATTTATTCAAACATTAATCTTGTAAAAATAAATATAATAAAAAAACGTTGAGAACAAAGTGGTCTAATGCAGTCGCTTCAAACATTGTACATGTATACTAGAGTGTTTGCATCAGGCAATCAACAGGCATCCATTGTGAACGCTGTTGTTGGGAAGGTGGTGATATACGACTAGTTTGATCCTGAATGAACATCATCTAGTTTAAACCACAGGTGTAATGCGATCAAACACTCTTCTGTACGGTCCGATGTTGAAGAATAGGTACTGCAAGCATCAATTTTTGCAACTGTATCTAACTCTAATTTATATGTTTTAGCTTCTACACCAGACCAGGACGCAGTTCGAGGACAAACGCGTGAGCAGGACGGCCGGATGTTGTCGCACTCGGTTTCGTTGGCAGCATCGGAGCGGACTCGGAAAAGGCGGAAACGACCGACAGAACTGCGGACTGCGACGGGACTCGAACTGATGGCTGCCGGCCGGAGCTCCCGGCATTATGCATACTGATCGTCGTCGCGACAACACGTGTCCCAATATTAAAGTCTATCTGTATAGAGTCTACCCGCATTAAATTATATGTACCTATATAGATATATTAGAGAAGTACTTAGCTTATCCTGACTTATTTAAATAGTGGTGTGATGTTGATAACTGTGTATAATAGTATTATATATGATGTATTAACCGTCTTGTTTCTTTTATTTCGTTAACTTAAGGTCTACAATTTAACAGGGTTTGGAGTCTCCTTTTAAGCAAAATATATGCTTGTGTTAGGAGATACCGCTCTTCTATATCCATCGTTTGAAATTAAAGTAGTGCATAAACAAAACAATAAACATTTTAGGAAGAAACATTTTTAGTTCATCATCATTATCATCACTGAAAGCGTCCGCTGGACGAGATCTCAAGATTTGCTCAAAGACTCTAATAACTCTTCTTCTTCTTCTTAATGGCTTTTGAGGAATGCTCCGAACAATTTTGCCAATGTCACAAGTGATATAATTAATTATATTTTATAGTCAAGTCGTCAAGAGTCTCCGTCAAGTCATAACCCAGTTTAAATAGTGGCAGAAAAACTGAGTATTTACAGGGAAAAAAACATCATTTTGAAAATACACGCATTACACTCAAATTGCACTACATGTGTTATTTATACAAGTTACACCGGTTAAGATGCCACCAAAATTACACGAAATAACTCGAAAATACACATTAAAATGTACCTAATTAAATAAAAATGTCAATGTTTCTTTCAAAAAAGCAGATTGAAAATCTCTAATAACTCCACGATGCATTTTCATACACTATGAACGCCAAAATATGGCACCTTTGAAAATTCGAACGATGACAAATGACTTCGATAGACTGCCGGTTCACACTCTAGTCCTTCAAATGTGTTCAATAATGAAGCAGCAAGGGACGGAAAAAATGTTACAGAATTGTATCTTTTTTGCGTTTTGTTTACTTTTTGGTTCGAACATTTTGAGCGCTAACGATGTCCATTACTTGGAGATCAGTGGATCAACATGCTTGGAGATCAGTGGATCAACATGCTTGGAGATCAGTGGATCAACAAGCTTGGAGATCAGTGGATCAACAAGCTTGGAGATCAGTGGATCAACCAGCTTGGAGATCAGTGGATCAACACGCTTGGAGATCAAATTTTGGAGTACTTAATCATGTGGATGCCCGTGGTCTAAAAACAATACTAAAAACATTTATTTTTAACCTTTTTCCAGTATGACTACGTTATAGTCATTTTTTTTACAATGACGGCCTCTGTGGCACTGTTTGCGAAGGTTGGCCTGCGACGCAGGAGGTTGCGGGTCCTTGGCAGTCTCCCAGCACTCCTCAAAATTATCAAGATCGTTTTGCCAATGCTTTCTCGGCCGACCCAGAGGTCGCCATCCGTCATGTATCTTCGCCCACCTGTTTGAAAGCATTCGACTGACGTGCCAATCCCATTTGAGCCTGGCTGTTTTGTCTCCTACATTGGCAATACCATTCACTGAACGCAGTATAAAACAATAACTATATATATATATATAATAAAACAAAGTCGTGTTAGTTACACCACTTATAACTCAAGAACGGGTTAACTGGCTGACTATCAACTCACAGCCTAAACCGTAAGTCCTAGAGACCTGACATTTGGAGGATACGTTCCTTTTGTAGTCTAGGGGTATACTTAGAAAGGAATTCCAGAAATTCAACCCCTAAGGGGGTACAGCGAGGTGTTGAAATTTGTATGGAATAGTACACTTGGACGAAGTCGCGGGCATCTTACTAGTATTATATAAAATAGGCTGACAATATAACATGCTACATTTTACTATGAAACATAAACAAACAAGTACAATCAAGAACACAAGATTTAAGTGCTAGTACCCTTGAGCGAGCGAGCAATATTTACGATCCGCTCGCGAGCAATCAATGAGCAAGATATTTTGACGTTTCATTAAAACACTTGACAACTTCATGTGGCGCTGGAGGTTATTTATGTTTGCGACTGTACCTCCGGGGCTACGGATAGGGTAGGGATAGCCGAAAACATATTAAAATATTTTATCGATGATATACTGATAATTCAATCTCCATAAAAATCTGTGTCAACTATAACAAAAATATAATTTGCAGGTATTGGTTTTTTTTATACAGGGTAACAATATTACAAAAGCATTTAATAATTGATAAGGTACCTTTAGTATTAAGTATAACACTTGTGTCAAATCGCGGCTTAGCTTACGTTAAATCAAGGAAAAAGCAGCTTACAACTATATTATTTCACAACCTATCTGTGAACCAAATTGCATCGAAATCGATTCAGTACCTAGTTATTGCATGAACTTACAAAAAACATCCATTATTTTGCGGTTGAATGACTATTCAGTGCATCCGTATTGATCCTAGAAATTCATCCCACGAGCTAAAAGTAATAATAATTATTCCAGATTCATACCATTCATATTCATTTCATTGTTACATTAGAATTAGCTACATTCATTCATAACTTGAAACTTATGAAACCAACTTTGAATGCCATATTATTACTACCACTTCTTGTCATCAGTTCTTTCTTGGTCACCCTGCGATAGGTCAGCGATCACCTTGAGGCACGGCGACCCTGAAAAGGGTTTAGTGACCAATTGTGAACAAACCAGTTGTTCAATTGTCAATTTTTCGTCTCCAGCCTCATAGTTCGTTCTATGGCTGAACTGGTAGAGGCCTCGCCGATTACAGGCGAAGATACGGGTTCGATTCCCGCTGGAACTGATTTTTTGTGTCACATTTAAATTTAATGTTATCCATAAAGTGTGGTTTACTCTTGAACAAGTAATTAATTTTGTAAAAATTAAAAAAAAACCTCAACGCAATGAAATGGCTGAACCGATTTTGATCAAACATAGCAAAGAACATTCCCGAACTTATTCACCTTTCAAACAAAAAAAAACAAAATCAAAATCAGTTCGTCCGTTCGGGAGCTACGATGCCACAGACAGACACACACACACACACACACACACACACAGACACGTCAAACTTATAACACCCTGTCGTTTTTGCGTCGGGAGTTAAAAATAATAAACTTTGAAACCAGTTGTGTTCATTGCAAGATTTCATGGAGTTAAATATACTAAAATCATTTTATGTAAATTAATATAACACAATTTCAATTATACCTATATAATAAGTACCTTAATTAAAGCTGATAATGTATACAGTAGCAATCAAACAAAATATACTTGTTTGAAAATAAAACTGATTTGAAACAGCTGTTGATGTAGAGTAGATAACAGGTCTATCACGATATAATTTGAGATATCGATGAAATCTAATATCACCGATTCACAACCCTATTGTTAGTGGACATAAAGATGTCATAGCTGAGTTTTTGTATATACTCGTAGCATAGATAAAATAATAGTATACCTCGTAGTAATAGATAGAATACTGAGAATAATTATTTACATTTGCAGTTGAAGGTTTTCATCATCATCATACTGTAGACGCCCACCGCTAATACTTGTACTAATATTTATTCTGTGGGTAAACATAGGCTATAGAATGCCACAATGACCAATTTTGAGCCCGCGTCACAACTTTTTTTTTTAAAATACAAACATTCATAGACAGACGCCTTTTTCCTCGAAAGGGTAGACAAAGCCTCAATGGGCCTCTTTTTACAATGGGTTTTGTCATCAGTTCTTTCTTTTCAACACCATCTTGGAATATAGACGAAACAAGTGGTGAGCTCATCGCCGCCATTGCTTCCCACAACTGACTCGGCTAACGCTTTCTTCCAATAATAACACATTCCATAATAAGGTAGCAACTAGGACAAATCTTATACCAACTAATCTTATCAAAGTCCGGGTAATCTCTTAGTCTTTTACGACATCCACGGGAAGAGACAGAGGGGTATATTCTTTGGCCGGACACACCTTAAACTATTTTTGTTAGAAGACCATCGTCGGTTTTAGGGTTCCTTACCTCAAAATGTAGGTACTTACGGAACCGTTATATTCGCTCTCGTGTCTATCTCTTACACCTTATTTTCTCCGAATCTACGGAACGTATAAAAAGATGTTGGACGTATTGCTTAAATAATCGAATTTGGGGGGAGTAACTAGTAGTAGTAGTAGTAACTAGTAGTATTACTAGTAACTAGTAGTAGTAGTAACTAGTAGTAGTACTAGTAACTAGTAGTAGTAGTAACTAGTAGTAGTACTAGTAACTAGTAGTAGTAGTAGTAACTAGTAGTAGTACCAGTAACTAGTAGTAGTAGTAGTAACTAGTAGTAGTACCAGTAACTAGTAGTAGTAGTAGTAACTAGTAGTAGTACCAGTAACTAGTAGTAGTACTAGTAACTAGTAGCAGTACTAGTAACTAGTAGTAGTACTAGTAACTAGTAGCAGTACTAGTAACTAGTAGTAGTACTAGTAACTAGTAGTAGTACTAGTAACTAGTAGTAGTACTAGTAACTAGTAGTAGTACTAGTAACTAGTAGTAGTACTAGTAACTAGTAGTAGTACTAGTAACTAGTAGTAGTACTAGTAACTAGTAGTAGTACTAGTAACTAGTAGTAGTACTAGTAACTAGTAGCAGTACTAGTAACTAGTAGCAGTACTAGTAACTAGTAGCAGTACTAGTAACTAGTAGCAGTACTAGTAACTAGTAGTAGTACTAGTAACTAGTAGTAGTACTAGTAACTAGTAGTAGCACTAGTAACTAGTAGTAGCACTAGTAACTAGTAGCAGTACTAGTAACTAGTAGTAGTACTAGTAACTAGTAGTAGTACTAGTAACTAGTAGTAGTACTAGTAACTAGTAGCAGTACTAGTAACTAGTAGTAGTACTAGTAACAAATAAATAAATGAATTTATTAATTTAAATTGAAAAAAGTTTTATTAAATACATCAGTGACCTTAGAAAAAAGTTGCGTTATACTGTTTTTTATTTAATAAAGTACAATTTTTGTAAGATATAAGAAGATTGAGGTTTTTAACCCCCTCCCCCCCCTCTAAAGATACTGAACCAATGTAAAAAAGTTTACGGGAAAACCTAAACGAAAATCCATAGTATGTAATTTATGAGGAGAAAATGCTTTAACAATGTGTCTGTATAGGAATAACAAGTAGAAATAGTAAACTAGTAACTATCGTAGCCTTCTTATACGGAACCTTCTACACGCGACCGCGACTCTGAATGACTGTTTTTTTGAATATGAAATTCACAGCTTGCATTCTCACGGGTCATTATGGATTATACTTTTTTAATCGATTCAGATTGTAATTGAACGCACGCGCTAATTGTACATTCGAATGGCTATCGAAATTAATGACCGAAAGTTTCTGTAATCGCAACCGTATCGGAGTAAAGTCGATGAAAAAATGGTTTCTAATGTCTCTTAGCAGAGCGGTATGCATTTTCATAAATTCTTTTTTCCATTAATAACACTAAGCTAGCTGCCAGAAGCCCAATTCGCGTAATAAAAATTAGTCAAATAAAGTTGGTCATGTTACAATCTAGTGTCGATGTCACAAACGTCAAAAATGGTATTCATTTCACATGACAAAAAAAACTGGACAGTTCACACAACATTATCTAGCCCCAAGCTAAGCAGAGCTTGTGTTATGGGTACTAGATAACTACTTAATACAATACATTACACAGATAGTTTTTTTTATTACGAATAGAAAATACCCAGATCAACCTTAACAAATATCTGCAGATCGTACAAATATTTGTTCCGAGGCGGGAATCGAACCCGCAACCTCCTGCGTCACTGGCGAATCTACGCCCGCCGCGCCACAGAGGTCATCGAGGTAACTAGCCATTTGTCCGTGGCTTCGCACGAGTAATGTGGATGAAAATCATTACCTGCTATTTTGATATCGAATTGTGTTACATCCAGCAAAACTATTGGTATAAGATTTGTCCTGACTGTTAGCTCATTATGAAATGTGTTCTTACTGGAAGAAAACATTAGCCGAGTCAGTCGTTGGAAGCAATATAATATCATACATACATACATACATAAACTCACGCCTGTTTCCCGGAGGGGTAGGCAGAGACCACGGATTTCCACTTGCTACGATCCTGACACACCTCTTTTGCTTCATTCACTCTCATCACATTCTTCATACATGCTCGTCGGTTAAGGGTACTCTTGACTTGGCCTTTTTCCAGAACGTCTCCGATCTGGTCTGAATACGTTCGCCGAGGTCTTCCCCTTCCCACTGTCCCATTCACGCTCGTCTTGTGTACCCGTTTCGTCAATCTACTATCGTCCATCCTTTCTAAATGCCCAAACCATCTAAGCATACCTTTCTCAATCCTAGTCACTACGTCTTCTTTAATTTCACAACGCTCTCTTATCACACTATTCCTTATTCTATCTCTCAAAGTCACACCACACATACTTCTCAAAGCTCTCATCTCCACTGCATTTATTCTACTTTCATGTTTCTTCTGCCATACCCAACTTTCGCTACCATACATTAGTGTCGGAACTAACACCCCTCTATGCACGGCCAGTCGTGCCTTCTTGGACACATTCCGACTACTCATAAAGGCGTGAAGTGCCCCATTCACTTGGTTTCCAGCATTTACTCTCCTTTCAATATCATCTTCATGCTTGCCGTCTCTTGTGAACAAAGTTCCCAAATATACAAACTTTTTTACTTGTTCCACTCTTTCTCCACCAATCAAAACATCACATTTCGTCATTAGTTCATCTCTTTCAAAAACCATTACTTTCGTCTTACTTACGTTTACTTTAATTCCTTTCCTCTCAAAACATTCATGCGCAATTGTTACCATCTCTTGTAACTCATCCGCGGACGGCGCAAGTATTACTTGGTCGTCGGCGTAGAGAAGACATTTGACGAGTAACTCATTCATTCTTAACCCACATTCACTATCTTTCAAATCTCGCAAACAACTGTCCATGAATAGGTTAAACAGCCACGGTGACGCTACACATCCCTGTCTAACACCCTTTTCGATGCTAAACCATTCAGTGTATGACCCGTGTATTCTTACGCAAGCACTGGAATCCTCGTAGAGAGATTTCAGAGCTCGAATGAGGTTCCTGTCTACCCCATACATCGACAGTACCGACCATAGTTCATTCCTCATCACTTTATCGTAGGCCTTTTCCAAATCCACGAAAGCGCAATAGACTTTTCGACCCTTAGCCAAAATTTTTTAGCCAATATAATATCAAATATCAAATATATTTATTTCTATAGAAAAAACTTATACACACCACTAATTACTAAGTTAACCAACTTACTAACTAAACACTACTTAGTTGCGTCTAAAGTACCTATTTAAAATAGCTAAAAGTCACTTCGGTAGGTATGCATCAAATCAGTTCACTATTCAATGCACTTACCTATTTATAGGCAGGTTTCTAGGTAAAAATATTTGAATAGAACATTATGTTTAGACTACACTGCAAAGGTAAGCGATGGCGGCGATGAGCTTACTGCTCGTCAGGTCTATATTCCACGATGGTGCAACCCACTGTGAAAAGGGGCCCATTGAGGCTCTTCCTTCACCTACGGGGAAAAAGGAATGTGTGTGTGTTTTTTTTAAAAATATTATAAGGTGACGAACTTGCATACGGCCCGCCTGATGAAAAGCAGTCACCGCCGCCTATGGACATCTGCAACACCCACGGTATTGCAAACGCGCTGCCTACCATTAAGAGCCCCGTTGATATATCTCTTGAGTTTACCCATATTGTAGCCCTGTGGGAAGACATCCAACGGGAGCTCATACTTCTATCCTATCCTATCTTATCCTAATCTAAATATATAAAAGAGAAGTCCACTCACTCACTGACCACTCATCACGAAAGCTCGGAAACTACTGGGCCGAGAGGTCTGAAATTTGGCATAAGCATTTATTAAAGGGTGTAGGCGCGCACTAAGAAACGATTTATGAAAATTCGCACCCTAAGGGGTTGAAAAAGGGTGTTAAAGTTTGTATGAAAGTCTACGCGTCGACGAAGTCGCGAGCGGGTCAGCTAGTAATATTATAAACGCGAAAGTTTGTAAGTATGGATAGTTGGATGGATGGATGGATGTTTGTTACTCTTTCACGTAAAAACTACTGGATGGATTTGGATGAAATTTGGAATGGAGATAACTGGACTCCCGGAAGAACACATAGGCACATTTTTATCCCGATATTCCCACGGGATTGAGACATACGCGGGTGAAACCGCGGGGCGCTGCTTGTGTATCTATATATGTATGTATAGAACACGCAAGTGGTCGCCATAAATACACAAACGCTTGACAATAAGAGCCTAAAAGAACCTTACCGGGGTATAGCAGGAGTGAATCAGATAGATGGTCGTTTTAATTGAGCTACACTGGTCTTTCTGATTTATGAGGTGGCCACGCCAAAAGTCATTTCCATTTCGCGCCTCTTGCTTGTGACACACGCTCTTTGAGTTTGACGAACAAAATAAACGATGACGTCTAAAAAAGACTGACATTTCTGTAAGGTTATTCCACGGGGAATCATTTTTCTTTTGTATCGACGACCTCTGTGGTGCTGCGGGCGAAGGTTCACCTGCGACGCAGGAGGTTGCGGGTTCGATTCCCGCCTCGGAACAAATATTTGTACGATCTGCACATATTTGTTCAGGGTGTTCCAGGTATTTTCTATGTACAATAATAAATATATATCTATATAATGTATGTATAGTATTATTAAGTATATCAGTTATCTAGTATCCACAACACAAGCTCTGCTTAGCTTGGGGCTAGATAATGTTGTGTAAGCTGTCCAGCATTATTTATTTATTTATTTTATAATTATTCTTTTGGTAAGATTCAAATTCAAATTCAAAATCTTTATTTCAGGCTTACTGAGAAATAAGTTGAAGTTGTCATAGTTAAGGCCATAAGTCACGGTTTTTAATTTAGGCACCACTTCGAAGACATTTTGTAGTAGCCCCTCTATTTCGAACTTAGAATTAAAAGATTTTTGTTCGAAAATTTTAAATTATAGATTCTTTTAGTATTCGTATCAAAATTCAGTAAGATGCTGACAAAGTTGATATGCACAAATTATTGAACGGAACTGTAAGTTTTACTATTTCATGATAAAACATAATCCAATTATAACAAGATTTTAACAACAATTAAAAAAAATGCTCGGTATGGTTCTCCAAATAAGTTTCGTAAACCACTTGCAAATAATTATAATTTTACATTTTAATCGTATGGTGGAAACTTGAAATTCAAAACATGCTGATAATAACAATAAATGTACCAACAATTTAATGCACAATTTTTATAAGTCACCCAATTGGAAGTTGCTAAGCAAGCTATGAGTTATCTGACATAGAACCACAGTCATCGACAACCGCGGAACAGAAAGCTGAAGTGGCAGTGGGCTGGTTATAAATGAATAATTACCGACAACCATTAGAATAAACACGGTGTTAGCACATAGGCCATGTCTAGGCAATCGTAGTGTTAAGCGCAGTGGACCCCTCTCGGCTACATGAAGTGATCACTTACGAAAGTCGGAAGAAAGTGGATATGAAGGGCTAAACATTGGACTCAGTGACGCGTATTGGGGTAAGCCTATGTCCAGCATACATACATACATACATAGACCCACGGTTTTTTCCCCGAAGGGGTAGGCAGAGCATCAATGGGCCCCTTTTCATAATGGGTTGCAACTTGCACCATCATGGAATATTGACGTGACAAGTGGTGACATCGCCGCCAATGCTTCCCACGACTGGCTCAGCTAACGCTTTCTTCCAGTAATAAGACATTCAACAATAAGCTAGCAACCAGGGCAAATCTTAAACCGACGAATCTTATCGTGGAGTAATATTGGTCTGTGGACGATGAAATACGTCACCACCCAACAAGCTCGCTGATATGTTCACTAAAGCTACTAACCATAAGTCACACACAGGAGATCTTCACGCTTGATAGTCCTGGTACTTCCAGCCTCTTTTAAAGTTTGTTTTATGTTTCATTTGAACGTCCAAATAAAATATTATTCAACTTAGATTGAATTTCATCACCTGCGGCTTAGGCGTGAGCTCTGTTCATCATATTGACAGCATTTATATATTTATTTAAAGTATCACAAGTCCTGTTATGGGAAAAATTAAATATGGCAGCATGGGTATTGGAAAAGAAAGAGAAAAAGAAAAGAAAGAAAATTTATTTATTACCACACGCACAACACACACATAAAACAGAAGACAAAAACAAAAATCTACTAAGTATAGGTATAGGTACTACAAGATCTTAGAGAATTAAAAATAAAAATAAAAATAAAATAAAAACTGTTATAAACTTTGGTAAGATGACAGGTTGTGTGTGTTGTGTGGGGTCAAACAGGTCCCTGTCTATGAATATGCTGCACCAGACCTAGGTTTAGTGCAGCGCTGGTTTTCAGTCAGGGTATTGGATTAAGTAAACAATTGAATGTACGTCTTTCTAGTGTTTTTTGAGTTATTTTGTGTAAAGTTGGCGGTATTTTAACCAATGTAGCTCGTCTATAGAGCACAAGTGTAGTGAAATAAAATGGAAGTGCATTGCGTGACTTTTCAAATTAGTGGAAATTGTCTACCAAAATTTTTGTAAAACGTTTTTACTAAAACATGACTTGACTGTGACTTTGACATCTTGGAAGGATTGTAACGTTGCAAATTATATTGAAAATACATAATAATTATATTTCAAAATGGCAAACGCACAAACCGTGCGACGCCAACTATAAAGAAAAAAAATGAATGTACATATCTATCACTCTCAAGATCAGCCAGTGAAGTGGCAATGGGTAAGCCATATAGCTCGCAGAACCGGCAACCGCTGCTGAATAAAGGTTCTCCAGGGGCGACCACGAACTGAACGGCGACTCAATGAACCGATAACATTTTAACGGATGCTTGAAGTCAGTGGATGGAGGTGGCTCAAGACCTTTCGTCTATGGACTTTATAATGATGTGGACGATTGGATTTATGAAGTATTTCGGTGTGGAGACTTTTCTCTAGATCTTCTTTTGAAAATCTATGGACATGACTTTTTCTTTGCTCTTTACTAAAATGTATAGAAGTGTAAGTGTACATTAATTTTCACTAGAAACGGGATTTTTAAATTTGCAATGTTCCCGATATTTCCCGATATTTTTCGATGTTCCCGTTTCTAGTGAAAATTATACATAACCATGATAGTTTCAAAAGTTAAGTGTAATTGTATTGTAAAATTATAAAATAAAAAGAAAAATAAAAAATAAAAAAACCCCCATCTCTTTGAAACGGCTGAACCGATTATGATAAAACATGCCTAAGAAACATCGCTAGAAAACATGCTTTCAAATAAAATAAACGCATTCAAATAGGTTCATCCGTTTACGAGCTACGGTGCCACAGACACACACACACACACACACACACACATAGCGTTCAAACTTATAACACCCCACTTTTTGCGACGGGGGTTAAAAATCAAGACCTCAATCAATTGTTAGGCTTTAATTAAAACAATAACAAACCTACGGCCTATTATTTGGTGTCAGTATTTTAAATGGCCGCCATTAAAAATAATAAAAACATTAAATGGGTATTACAGTCATGCACAGAACGAGTCAACATACCTTAAGTTGTGATAAGTTCGTCTTTTTGTGTTTCGAGTCGGCGTGACTTGTTGGACTGCCGGCCAACGTAGGCCGTTTACATGGCGACGAAAAGGAGACAACAATTGCTAACTAAATATCGTGAATAGATGAGACTAATTTCTTGTACTACACCAAAAGACTGTGACGTATAGTATAAATGTTTTATAAAAAATATATTTTTCAATACCAGCTAATATACAATTGGTGATCGTGACCGTATGCTGATCAAAATGAGCCTAAACACGGTCAGTCTACTATTATCCCTCGAGGAGTTCCGTTGTCCACCTTCCATCACCAGCATCAGATCAACTCAACGCTACCACCACCATATTGCACCATATTACGCTGTCACCATAATATTGCATTGTCATCGGAACTTAACAGGTATGCAAAATATCATCTCAATCAGTTGAGGATAACTGCTTTGAAATTCAGTTGCAAGATTCCACCCGGCCAAACTACATTGCAAGTTAAATAAAAGCTAGTAATTTATAAATTTTGTGATCGTAACCGTATGCAGTCTACTAGTCCCTCAAGTAGTTCCGTTTTACACCTTCCGTCTCCATCATCAGATCAGCTTGCTGTTACCATAATATTGCATTGTCATCAGATCTTGACAGGTATGCAAAATACCATCTCAATCGGTTGATGATAACTGCTTTAAAATTCAGTTGCAAGATTCTACCCTGACAAACATACATAAATTGCAAGTTAAATAAAAGCTCGTAAAAATGCATGTTGATCGGTCTCTAGATTATACTGGTAATATGGGTTATATATCATACTAGTAGCGCTCTGTGGTTTCATCCGCTTAAGTCGTGATCCCGTGGAGATATCGGGATAAAAATTAGCCTATGTGTTATTCCAGGTCCAGGTATTTAAGGTCCAGCTATAACCATTTTCAGTTTCATGGAAATATGTGCAGCCGTTCCAGCGTGAAAGAGTAACAAACATTCACACACATTATAATATATAACTTTTGCTAGGGTTAGGGCTAGGGTTCGGGGTAAAATAAACGGTCTATCTATTTATGTTTTACTATCTACTGTTGCGGACCAAATCAAAACCGCATGACCATTTCAATCAAGAGTTTATTTTAGACTGCTTTCAAAAACAAAATCATTTTCGAATGATACAATAAAAAACAATTTTTTTTTTTTTTTTTTTACATTTTGTCACCAGCCAGCCTTCCTCAAGCTTTGAAGGTGGCTGGCGTGATTAGTGCGGAAGTTTGGTCACCATCTACTATGTAATAGAAGTATTTCGATATTATATCCATGTCATAGAAATACCTAGTAAATATCTAACAGACATGAATAACTAGTATGAAAACAAATATTCTATTCTAATATTCTATTCAATCTATTCGTCAGCGCCATGTTACCAACCCTATACACTCGGTGTGAAATCAGCATTCAGATAAGCTAACGACCGCGCCCGGGCCCGCTCGTCTCGGTATCAATTACACCGCGACGCAATCTGGGCCGTTTAAATTGAAACTGAACGGACACCGTTTTTAATTAATTGCATAGGATCATTGACTTTTGACATCGATTTTTAGGCTAAGATTTACATAAGGTTTTTTAGTAAAATGGTGGCCGTTTTACTAAACCTTTGGTTGATAATTTCCACCAATTTGAAAAGCCACACAATTCACTTCTATTTACTTTCAGTAGTGAGAGCACAAGTGTAGACTTGTGCTCTTTAAACGAGCTACATTGGTTAAAATGCCACCAAAATAACACAAAATAATTAAAATTCCATTAAGAAAAGGAGTCATTTTTGGGAAGGTAGTCATTTTGGTAAAGTACCTAAACCTTTGATTATACAATTTTTGTAATTCTCTAAGACCTAAACATTATGTCCCTAATCGAAAAATACTAGGAAAGTAAATAAAATAAAAAGAGACAACGTCTCTTTTCGAAAATGGCAGAAAGATTCATTGGTCCTGTATGCGGGCCCTAATTCACCCCCGACCCTACCCCGTGACATACGGGTATCAAGTGAGCCAATCTGCGATTAGCACTGACGTTTCGTTTCACGCAACTGCTCGTGACAGTTGGCGCGGATAGGTGATGTCGCATGAAACGGATCGTTTTTAATTGGATATGAATATTGAATGTTATTGTTTTAATTATCTGTTCGTTTAATTTGTTATTGGGTAATAGTTAGTTTCGGAGTTCCGTAGCGCAAGACTTAAAATATAGGTAAAGCGGTACAATTTATAGGAGAGATCGTAAATTCGTGATTATCTCTTAAAGCGCTAAAAGTTCAATAAAAACTTGTTCAGATGAGACGAAGAAGGCGAGCGCATGAGTATAAGAAGTAAGTCTAAAATTGGTTTTCAATTTTTATAAGGTTTTTGTGAAAAATATATTTTTCAATACAAGCTTTTATACAATTAGTGATCGTAACCGTGTGCTGATCAAAATGAGCCTAAACACGGTAAGTCTAATTTTATCCCTTGAGGAGTTCCGTTGTCCACCTTCCGTCTCCATCATCAGATCAGCTCGCTGTCACCATCATATTGCATTGTCATCGGAACTTGACAGTTGTATGCAAAATATCATCTCAATCGGTTGAGGATAACTGCTTTAAAATTCAGTTACAAGATTCCACATGGACATACATTGCAAGTTAATATAAAGCCTTTGATTATTTATACTTAGACATAATCAAAGTATAAAGCTTATAATAAAATAGTAAAAAGCGGCCAAGTGCGAGTCGGACTCGCCCATGAAGGGTTCCGTAGCAGCAAGTAACATAATATAAAAGTTCTTGGATGGATTACGATTTATGACGTATTAAAAAAAAAATACTAACTAGATCTCTTTCAAACCAATTTTGGTTGGAAGTTTATATGGTAATGTACATCATATTTTTTTTAGTTTTATAATTCTCTTATTTTAGAAGTTATGGGGGGGGGGGACACTTTTTACCACTTTGGAAGTGTCTCTCACGCAAACTATTCAGTTTAGAAAAAAATTATATTTAAAACTTCAATATCATTTTTGAAGACCTTTCCATAGATACCCCACACGTATGGGTTTGATGTTTTTTTTTCTGAGTTTAAGTTCTAAGTAAGGGGAACCCCAAAAATAAATGTTTTTTTTTCAATTTTTGTGTAAAAATCTTAATGCGGTTCACATAATACATCTACCTACCAAGTTTAAACAGTATAGCTCTTATAGTTCCGGAAAAAAAGGCACACACGGACAGACACACAGACATGACGAATCCATAAGGGTTCCTTGTCTTTGACTACGGAACCCTAAAAAGGTGGTCACTTTTGAGGCGAACTACTATAACGTATTTTAATTCATCACAATTTAACTATTTGTAGTTCGCTCCGAAAGTTACCTCGCGATTTGTTGATATAACGAAGAGTTCAGTTGGGTATTTTTTGAAGACCACTTGGACCTCCTTAGCTCTAAAGCCCTTGAACCGATCAAGCTCATGTATGAACTCAAAAATTATAATGATCCACTACCACTAAGATCCAGACTCTCGAGTACCGCCGTAAAGTTGCATGACTTTCGATCTTCTATAGGTTACATTTCGGGGAATGCTCCCAGGAACTTCACGATCTGATCCCACCATGTCCTTTTCATCATAGGACGAGCAGGCGTACAGCTGAGTACCATCCTTACCTCATTAAACCTTCGCATTAAAGTATTCGTACTAAACGTTTCAGTTCTACCTTTATAATGCGAACTGCTTAGGAGTGGAATAAACTACCGTTGTCTGTCTTTTCTGTAAACTCTATTCTGGGTCTAAGGCTAGAGTGAGGTACCTTCTAGACCTTTGTGCTCTATCTTCGGCCACATCGTTACTTACCAACAGGTGAGATCGAGATCAAACAATGTTAAAAAAAACATGTTTCATCAACTTTGGTTCACTGGTTCTGCAGTTATCGTCAGACAAACATACATACCTACGTACAAACATTATACCTAGGTACATACATACACAAACGCCGCATCTTGCAATCAGAGTTTGAGACCACGTTTCGTTCGGCTAATATAACTGAGTGTGGCTGGAGATGAGTTTTGTACAGGACTTTGTTATATTAGACGGAATTCCAGAAATCCAATTCAAATTTGAAATAGATTGTTCAAATATTTAACCAACACTCTGGAGACCAATAAAGCGGTGATTTCAAATAATTCCAAATTCAAATTATTCGAAACATTTACTGAATCGAAATTTTAAATATAGAATAAAGGGTCTTATAACTCTTCGGGGTTCCCATGGAGAGCGTTGACAGCCAATGATTTAGAACCTCTTTGCTCCTTAATTAATGCGAGCGGGGAAAATAGTGTCATCTCATTCTAACAAATCTATTCTTAGGTTCAGGAGTACTGTTGCCCTTTTCTTACAATCCGTAAAATTACCTTGTTATTGAGACATCTTCCTTAGGAGTGATTTGTGGCCGTCGTTCGTCGTCTAGAAATTTTATCGATTTGTTTACTTTGAGAATTAGTGGTAACTGGTTGGTAAGTAACCCTCGATTTATGTATGTATGGTAATTCGGTATCGCCGCACTTTACTTTTAAACCATAAAGTACGATTTGACTTTTTTAGAACTACCTTTTTGTGGCTTGAATTTTCATTATTCAAATTAGGAACATAATACTCCACACTCTTTGATACCTTCTAATATAACACGTAGGTTTGATGTTATAAACAGTTCAGCACAAAAAAGGTTATATAATATTCATAGAACCTTTTTAGCCTACTTAACGTAGGTACTACATAAATTATAGTTTTCACACTCCAAAGGCTAATTTGTCACAACATCCTCGTACACCATAGCTTACCTAAAACTTACTTCTACGCCACCATTGATTACTAATCAGTTAGTATGTAAGCACCGCCTTCAGTACGAAAGATTAAGTAACAGTTAGTATGTAATAGTACCTTATTAAAATGGCTTTGCGAGGGTGACACGCGAACAAACGCGTCAAGTAAGCGTGCACGTCTGAACAACTCACACGGGTTGCAGGGCAGGAAAAGATTGGGTAATTTCAAGTGATATTTGAATAAGTAAGTCTTTTTGGGGGCTTGGCCGAGTTTTAAAGTGAAAATAAAGTTAAGGGGTCGTACGGATCGTCAAATTGTTCTCAACTGAATCGTGCTTCAATACCAATTCGAACTGTTTTCTGGTTAGAAGAGCTTTTTTGTGAAAGAGTTCATCCGGGGAAGTACTACCTCCATACCTATTTCTGCCGTAAAGCAGTAGTGCTCGCATTGCTGTGTTCCGTTTTGAAGGGTATGGCTGCCGGTGAACCTATAGAAAACCTATCTGCAGACAAAACTAAATTTAATATTATGATGGATTATTATTATTGCTTTTTAATTCACTATTATTTTACCTTGTTTCGTTGTCATTATTATTGAATATATTGTAAGGTGAAATACTATTAAATTGTACAAAGGCTAGAGACCAACATTATTATTAAAATTGCATGCTAATTCATGGCGAAATTAGCTGGTCCTAAGATTATTTAATTTAAAATAATACATTATTTTCACCCTGTTGTACCATATTTCATGCAATAAATTATTATTTCATTTATTTTAATTATTTCCTAAAAAACAAATATCTGCAGATCGTATACAAATATTTGTTCCGAGGCGGGAATCGAACTCGTAACATTCTGTGTCGCAGGTGAATTTTCGCCCGCCGCGCCACACAGGTCTTAAAATACCCATCTCCCTACAAAACATTCACCCTAAGTTAATAAACATTAGTTTTACGTACTGTTTCCCCGTGACTGACCATCAGGTCACGGTGCCCTACCATGGGGTCGCTATGAGGTCACCTGGCCGCGTGCCATACTGCAAAACGGTTACCACCAGATGTTACCCGGTTTAATTGTTTTATGTTTATTAGGTGATCTGTTCTATTTTAGGGTCATTATGGTTTTTTAAGCTATTATGGAAGTTATGGGTAAAAAAGCCAAATGTTTTTAATTGTTTAAACTTAAGAGGATAAAATAACTGCTTTTGAGATTTGTATTTCGAGCATTAACATCTAACAAAATATCTTGTATAGCTTTTTCCTACGAACTTTACCATCCCATAAACTAGAGGTTTTTTTTTTTAAAAGATATTTACCAATACAAGCTTTTATACAATTAGCGATCGTAACCGTGTGCTGATAAAAATGAGCCTAAACACGGCCAGTCTACTATTATCCATCGAGGAGTTCCGTTGTCTCCATCATCAGATCAGCTCGCTGTCACCGTTATATTTTATTGTCATCGGAAGTTGACAGGTATGCCAAATTTCAGCTCAATCGGTTGAGGATAACTGCTTTAAAATTCAGTTGCAAGATTTCACCCGGACAAACATATTCCACCCGGACCACAGAAAAAAAAATAGTTCAAGTCCGGATATGCATTGCAAGTTAATATAAAGCTTGTAAAAAACAAAATTCCTCAATTTGGAGTTTTCCCTCTCTATGTGTAATAAAGCCTCCTAGACGCGGTGGTTAGAATACCAAGCCATGTTTTTTTTTATTTTTTATAACATAAACAAGTGGTTTCTACGAGCACTAATATAACGCACTACTTTGTTTTAGCGTAGTGCTGCTTAATATTAAAACACAGAGTATTTTTATATTTTAACTAAAAATATACCTATTGCTGAAAGACCTAAAACTCCACATAGAAAGGCGTTTAGTTAAAAAAACTAGAAAGGCTATCACCTGATTATGTCCACTGCCATAACTCGCAGTCTATAACTTTATGGTGTACCGTCACGAACGGCGTACTTAGTAACCAACTCGTGATAATTGTACCTTTTTATTGGTAATTTTAAAATTATTAATGTGAGGATAGAGAAATTAGAAACACGTACGAAATAACAGTAGTTTTTTAATGTAACATGAATCTACTGCAAGACGCCGCTAGTGGGCTCTGCATACAAACAAAGTTTGTTCATATTTTTAACCGACTTCAGAAAAAGAGGAGCTTCTATATTCGTCTTCACGTCTACTTAGGACGTGCCCTAGGTGGCATTGCACTGCGCCCGCCACCCTGAGACATAAAGATCAAAGGTCTCTTTGTGCCTATAATTTATCTTATGCTTATGTGTTATTCCAGGAGTCCAGCTATCGCATTCCAAATTTTATCCAAATCGGCTCAGCCGTCTCAGCGTGAAAAAGTAACAAACACACGCACACACACTCACAAACTTTCGCATTTATAAATTAGTGTACATAATGTTTTTCGATATCTCGGTTCACTGTGAACAAATTTGAAAAAAACCTTATTTTTTGGCTAACTCTTTCTTCCAGTAATAACACATTCCTTAATAAGCTAGCAGCTAGGACAAATCTTATACCAACGAAACTATACTAAGAAGTTGGGGTAACTAACTAAAATGGTTTTCGTTCAAATGATTAGCGCGATGCAAAATGTGCACAAAATGTGTGTTACAGTTTTGGTTGTGGTTTTATTACAAATTAATTTTCAATTTATTACAAATTAGTACGATTGAGCCCAGAGCCATGTATGTGACTATTGGGAGTTATGTTGTTTAAATATTGCACGAATACTTTCTAATCATTTGCCTAATTAATCAATTTAACTGCATTTTTATGCTAAAAAACATCATCGCAAAGGTAAACATACATCACATATGTAAAGAAATGTCGCGTGCCGTCAATCATATTTAAATACTCATTGTTAGTACCTAAGCGTCATGCGAGCATTACTAAGAAACAATTATAACAATTACTCTTAACTAGCAATCATTCACGGCTTCGCTCGCATTGGGATAAAAATCAGCCAATGTAAAGCATAATCTAGCTCCCTAATTCTTTCTTCTATCTTCTCCCAATTTTTTTTCTTTTAAGAACATGTCAGTATAGGTTTATTATACTTATACAATGCTTATATATGCAGCCAGCATCTTAGTGACGCTTCCGTCTGGTAGTGATTTGGATCAGTTGAGCTACCTTTAGATCGCTAGCAGCGGTCTTCAGGTAGCACAACTGTTTCATATGTATTTTGTACATACCTTGTATTAGTTGTATTATTCTTTCTGTATATAAATGTAGTTAATACTTATATACTACAATATTATATATACATTATTACTAGAACGCTTGAACATATTTGTTATAATGAAACTGATATCACCTTGTACAACCCTAACTTTTTTTCTTTAATTATTCTGCATTTGGTCATACAACATAGTAACATGCTAAACGACAGATAAAACATATTCAGCATCTGTGTTCAAATAATTTATAAAGCAAGTTTCAATTTAACTGCTGTTTTCTACCAGGTGGTTGGTACGTGTTTATATCATTAAGCAGCTATTAGACTCTATAAAATGATCAAATCGTACAAAGCTGACCTGAAGTTTACGCAGAATTTTCTATCTATTTATTTGTTCTGTTTTTCATAAAAAGACTACTACATAGTTATACATTTTTTTTTCAAATGCTTAATTTAAATTGAACTGGGACCAAAAGATTAATTACTCATGACCATCTGCCGTTCAAGTAAAAAGTATCATTGCCTTACAAAATTAATAATGTATGTTCTACCTTTTGCGATTATACTATCTAAGGTCTATCTGAATAAAGAAAACAATGCTAAGTAAGAGTCTTTCCATTCCATTTTCAACAAGTAATTAATTTTGTTAAAATTAAAAAACCCCCAACCTTGAACGGCTGAACCGATTTTGATCAAACAAAGCTAAGAACAATCCCGACAAATACACCTTTCAAACAAAAAAAAAACTGAAATGGGTTCATCCGTTCGGGAGCTACGATGGGACAGACAGACATACACACACACACACACAGAGACGTCAAACTTATAACACCCCTTCGTTTTTCGTCGGGGGTTAAAAAGAGACGTCGTTTACTTTTATTTGATTTCTTTATCTAGTGTTTTTTTTTTAGTTATTTTGTGTTATTTTTGTGGCATTTTAACCAATTAAATCGTTAAAAGAACACATGTGTAGTGAAATGAAATGGAAATGAATTGCGTGACTTTTAAAGTTGGTGGAAATTATGTGTTAAAGTTTTAGTAATATGGCCACCGTCTTACTAAAACATGATGACATCTGTAGCGCGTCGGGCGAGTAGCCGGCTGAGATGCGAAAGGTTTCGGGTTCGATTCCCACTGCGGGACAAATGTTTGTATCATCTGCAAATATTTGTTCCGGGTCAGGGTGTTATGGCACAGAATAAATATTAGTACAAGTAGTTATGGTACCATGGTACTCGTAGTTTCTGATACCCACGACACAGGGAATCCTAGTGTGGGGTCAGGACTATGTATGTGACTGTTATGTTATGACTTGAAAGTGACTGTGGCAACTTGGAAGGATTGTATCGATGCAAAATACAATACAATACAAAAACAATACTTGAAAATCGCAAATGCACAAGACGTGCGGCACCAACTATAATAAAAAAAATGCTATGTGAACAAACAGTGGCCATTATGAATTCAATGTAGATTATTTGCAATACAGACACGTGCGAGTCTTTAATACGGGTTGTGGGTTCTGTATCAATTAATTTTACTTTGACTTATTGGACATTTGAAACATTACTTGTTTAAAATTAATAAATAAAATAATAAATAATGCTAGACAGTTCACACAACATTGTCTAGCCTCAAGCTAAGCAGAGCTTGTGGTTATGGGTACTAGACAACTGATATACTTAATACAATATATTACATAGATAGAAATTTTTAAAATTAGTAATTTAATTCCAATATCTATTAATTTACTTTTGGTTTGCAAATGTAAATAACATTAGCCTTGACGTGGACATCCTAAGAATATACCTCTCCGTCTCTTCCCGTGGATGTCGTAAAAGCCGACTTAGGTCTTAGACCTCTGACTTAACACCAGATGATGGGCAGCAGCATCCACCTGAGTAATTAACACCAACACTGAAATCACCAATCCTGCCAAGCGTGGTGATTATGGCAAATTTGCGTTGCCTTGTCCAGCAGTGGACGTGTAAAAGCTGTTGATTATGATGTGATAAAATTCCTTCTAAAGGACCTAGAGTCATTAAAGAAAGAAATATTTATTTTTAGCACACACACACACACACTTAATAGAAATAAAAAATAAAAAATAAAAAATTGTAAACAAAAAAAAAATATAAAACTCAAAAAACACCCATAGAGTTTTAAACTTAATCATAAAACTAGACCCTACGTGATGGAATTGGTAAAATAGGTCTTTTCCTACGCCTGCGGCTAAACAGGTCCAGCCTCAGCTTAATGATGATACCGACCGATGGTTTTCAGCCTGAACCTAGAATGGGTGACGTCGCGTTACGAGTAACAGTCTACAGGTAAATAAACATAAATTAAACATTAATTATACTTATTAATAGCCAAAAAAAGCTACTTTTAAAACATACATTTAATACTAGAGATCGCCCTCGCTTTTACCCTCATTACTCTCTTGAGAGAATTTTGTGAATGACGGAACAATCAGATGGCCCACCTGATGTTAAGCGGTAACCTCTGCCTTTAACAATGCATTACCTCATAGGTCACGTCCACCTAGGACGCACCCTATGTGGCATTGCACTGCGTCCGCCAACCTGAAACATAAAGATGAAAAGTCTCATATGCCTGTAATTTCACCGGCAACCGGCTCAGCCGTTTTGGCGTGAAAGCACTACAAATATTTAACACCATCATTTATATAAAAATTTGTTGGGATGGATAATGGACTTTATAATAACTACTCAACGTACCGTAGAATCTAGAAAGAAAAAGTCTATATAATCTGATAAAGTTTGTTTTCAATTTAGAAGGAAAAAGTAAAAAGTTGCGACGTTCAGCCCGTAATGACGATTATAAAGGCTGATAAAACCACCGCACTCTCGATTAGTGACGTACCAAAGGACATTATCGATAAATCTATTCGATTGCCTGCACTATCTTGGTCAGCGCTCGCAAAACAATAACTTAGCTCCGTTACAAAAAATACACGCACAGAAACGATGCAACGAGACGACGTGCTCAAATAATTATAATTTCTAGATCTGAATCGTAGCTATTTATAATAAATAGGTATAACAATGAATATGGGTTATTTAAGTGAATAAATGTTAGCTATTTTTCTTATTTATTTGCGTAAAGAAATGTAAATGAGCTGATGTTAATGGTATAATTGTTGTTTGTTGATCTACCTATGTTAGATATTTCTATTGATCGTGGTTTTGTTTTAAAGATTTTGAAGCTTTATTGTTTTTTTATTTATTTTTTAACCTAAGAAACTACTTTCACGTAATATATTTGCATAATAATAATAGCATCACCCACTAATGTTTATGTTGGTGCTATCACTTCTATTATTTTTGTTACGAACTTACCTAGCTCATTTAATACATTACACAAAGTAATGTTATGCTTATACTTGCTTATACTTAAACTAGCTAATATTGCTTATACTTGCTTGCTTTTGCTTATACTTGCTTGCTTTTGCTTATACTTATAAGCAAAAGGTTTTAGGATTGAGATAAGTGTATATAAGTGTAAGTAGCGTAGTATGCCAAGTTTTTACATGAGATAAATTATTACTAGGTACTTATTGTCATTCATGTAAAATTATTGAACATTTTATTACATTGGTAATTTAGATGTTTTGCTGCCATTCCATACCATGAAATCTGAAATCTTCCAGGATAGTTAGCTTAAAACAAATTATTAAAATGCAATTTTTCAATATACATAAGAAAGAGATCAAAATGCTAACCTTTTTGTTTATATGAAATGTTAGGAAACATCGTACCACTTATCCTTTAAATTTTTTGACGCTAACTTCATCGACATCGATAAACGCTCTATCGTCATAGCCCATCCCTATACGTCCATATGGCGTCTCCCACACAGCTGAGGTAATTGGCTCCAAATGACCATAAACCAGCCATATTGTTCGTTTGTTTCAAAAATAATAATTTTGTAATTTATCCTTTTATTATTAACTGGTACTAAAAGTTACAACCTAAATAGTTAGGAGGAAAATTATTACTTTTGCATTTACGCGGTGGAAAAATCACTATATTTCTAGAACAAAGGTTGTTCAGACGATGGTCTACTACCATTTTTAGGGTTCCGTAGCCAAATGGCAAAAAACGGAACCCTTATGGATTCGTCATTTCTGTCTGCCTGACTGTCCGTCCAAATGTCACAGCCACTTTTTTCCGAAACTATAAGAACTATACTGTTGAAACTTGGTAAGTAGATGTATTCTGTAAACCGCATTAAGATTATCACACAAAAATAGAAAAAAAAAACAATAAATTTTGTTGGTTCCCCATGCTTAGAACTAAAACTCATTTTTTTAAAATAAAACCCATACGTGTTGGCGTATCTATGGAAAGGTCTTCAAAAATGATATTGAGGTTATTTTTTTATTTTTTTCTAAACTGAATAGTTTGCGCGTGAGACACTTCCAAAGTGGTAAAATGTGTCCCTCCCAACCCTCCCCCACCCCCTGTAACTTCTAAAATAAGAGAATGATAAAACAAACAAAAAAATATGATGTACATATTACCATGTAAACTTCCACCGAAAATTGGTTTGAACGAGATCTAGTAAGCAGTTTTTTTTTAATACACTATTATTAAAACATCGATCAAAGTTACAACGAACTACAAGAACTTTTATATTATGTTACTTGCTGCTACGGAACCCTTCATGGGTGAGTCCGACTCGCACTTGCCTGTTTTTTTTTTTAATTACAAGCTTTTATTTAACTTGCAACATACCCATGTAATGTTTGTCTGTGTGGAATCTCGCAACAGAATTTTAAAGCAGTTATCCTCTACCAATTGAGCTGATAATTTGCATACCTGTCAAGTTCCGATGACAATGGAATATTATGGTGACAACGAGCTGATCACTGATGGAGAGGGAAGGTGGACAACGGAACTCCTCGAGAGATAATAGTAGACTGGCCGTGTTTGGGCTCATTTTGATCAGCACACGGTTACGATCACTAATTTTATAAAAGCTTGTATCAAAAAAAAAACTCAAAAAACTTTTCAGCGTGAAACCGGTTCTAAACGCATGTCATTGGCTAACGATTTACTTGCATTTCGGCCTGCATCTGCCAGAGTCCACGTGGAGTGAACTTTATTTTACGGATAAAAGTTAAAAAAAACATGCATGAGCAACAACTGACTCATTTAAGAACACCTAGTTTAGTTTTTAAAATAACGTATATGATGCTATGTAATTATAGTAGACCATGCAACAACATTTGTTCAAAAAACAGTGTTTTAAATTCCACCGTATACAGGACAGAATAGGGTTGAAAATGTCAATAGACCTAACATTCCCCTCCTAGAACTTCTCCAATTGCAAAAGGTGCCAAGTTATGCAAATAGCACTTGCAATCAGTAGGCGGGGCGCGCGCGACAAATCACATCTCGTGTAAAGATATAAGGGATGCTGTGATAACAATCTAATATGGGGGAAGAACCTGCCATAGAAAATTGGTCTTCATGGTGTACTAAATAAACACAGATTAATCTACACTAATATTATAAAGAGGAAAGATTTGTATTTTGTGTGTGTGTGTATGTTTGTAATGAATAAACTCAAAAACTAATGAGCCGATTTCAAAAATTATTTCACCATTGGAAAGCTACATTCACCCTGAGTGACATAGGCTACCAGGGGTTTTGGTAGGAGGGGCTGTTTATCATCCTGAAACTACCCGTGCGAAGCCGGGACGAGTCGCTAGTATAATATATAACAAGCAGTTGCAAGCAACCCATGTATGATAAAAGCGTTACGTTGTCAAGATTGATTATTACATTACCCAATATCCACTAAAGTCATTGACATAGCCCACCTGATTAGCAAGATGAAGTGGCAATGGGCTGGTCATATATGCAGAAGCACCGACAACCGTTGGGGTAAGCGAGTTCTTGAGTGGAGACCGCGTCTTGGCAAACGTAGCGTGGGGCGCCCTCTGGCTAGGTCGAGCTACGAAAGGCGGCGGGCAGAAAGTGGATGAGTAGAGCCGAACACCGGGCTCAGTGGCGCGTATTGGGAGAGGCCTATGTCCAGCAGTGGACTAGTGTGGGCTGATGATGGTGATGATGATGAATAACCACAGTTTTCGAGGTTTGTTTTTATGCAAAGTAGGCATTAGTGCTATATATATAGGCTACGCTCGCGTTATGTGTAGTTCTACTCAATTCCGTATCGGTTTAGCGAATTTTGATGGTATTTGGAGTGTGAATGGATGCTAAGGGGGTAGGAGAGGGGGAGGGTGGACTTTTTTTATCTCGACACTAAACATGCGAAGCCGCGGGCATTGTCTAGTTAGCAAATATAAATATTACAAACCAATTAACACAACCTTATTCTGTGCTGTTCCATTACTCTCCATCGCTGATAAAGTTGCAATCCCATAAACATCCATAACACCTGCAGTTATATCATTAAACTTAATGAAATCTAGTTTATTATGCGTTATAAGCCTTTTTATATAAGGTTTTTTAACAAAGGAATATTGTGAAACTGTTTGTTAATGTGTTAGCCGGAATAATTAAGTAAAAACTATTTTACTGATGTGTTTGGTATCTCAAATGTAGAGATAGAAAACATCATGAGTAAAACGAATAACTTTTACTATAACAGCTAGTCTACCATGAAGATGACAATCCGCAACTTCGGAACGAAACGAAGCACGAACGAAAGACGAAGCAAAAGCTACCATGAAACTTCATCGGATTTATTTATTTCGTTCGGGAACCATAACGTATGTTCGTGAGTGAATGAAGGATGACAAGTCTGTTTTCGCTTACAATTTAACTATGCTAAAAATGAATTGGTATAAAACGAATAAATCAAAAATACATTCATTTGTGACGTACACTATAGAATCCAAAACCCACTGAAATATGTCGAGTAAAAATGTTTTCCACTCTGACGTAAACATGGCGCAAACATGGTAACATGGTCTTTTGGCGCGAGGTACAAATAATTTTATTGTATTTTTCTACCACGTTCACAAAGTTACCTATTATATTCGATACATCATTGTGATTTGATTGCTTAGTGAAGGAAAACTCTTAAGGTAAGTAATTGCTTTGTAAATTAGTTGCATGAATCTGCAGGGACCAATAAATCCAACTCACAAAATGTTATGTATTTAATATTTTAGATGAGTAACATCACCACAGCTCAAATGGATGCCCTCCTGACATTCCTCGAAGAGCACCGGCAGTTAGCTCGCGGTCACTTAAGGAATGCAGAAGGGCGCAGCCGCTCAAAGAGCTTGTGGGCTCGGCTCACAGACGAGCTGAATGCACTAGGCGGATGCATTAAAAATGTTAAGCAGTGGCAGAAAGTAAGCAAATTTCATGTATTTCATTAGTTTGTGTCTATTATAAGTAAAATAAGTCTCTATCTAACTTTTAACATTTTAGGTTTGGGCTGATAAGAAGTATTTGGCAAAAAAAGCTGCTGCCGCTGCTCGACGATCTGCCTCGGCCACCGGGGGAGGACCGTCTACTGCCGGGCTACTGTCAGCACAGGATCTACGATCATATCGGTGATGGGAGAGGGTTACGGTGAACCAGAGTCAGATGCTCGTGTATCTATCTGCATTCCCACAGGTATAGTGCTACTTAAGTAATACAATTTACATAGTTTAGTGACTGTTTATGTAAGTAAAACGTACAATTTACTTTTTTAGAACCCTACTCTCCAAGAATATTTTCAAGAGGTGGAAGCACGCAGCTCACATCTCCTGGACCACCATCACCTGCATCACCGTCATCATCAGGAACTGTGTAGGGTTGTACAAGCCGACTTACAAGAAATGTTGGCGGAAGTTAGAACTTGGTGTAGATAGTGTACCTAATAAATAATAAAAATTTTGTTAGTACCTAGGTAAGTTTTGGAATACATTTTAAATACGTATTAAATACATTTTAATTTTTTCTCCTCTTATTCAATCATGGTGTTCATGATATGAAACAAAAATTCAGTAAATAGTGGCTATACCTTTAACCTTTACCTTGTGGCTTGCTGCTTGCTTGATACAAATATGTACAAATATGTTTTTTTGGGAATAATTTTCTTTAAACTCAAGTAATAATATTAGTACCTACCTAAATGGGTGGGTTTCTCGAGGAATGTACCTGACTCATTTAGCGTCAGTTTCTGCGAAGTTCAACATTTTCTTCTTAGATTGCCTACAGAATCAAAGCTAATCTTTCCATTGTAGCCTAAAATATAACTAAAATATAAAGCAAAGCAAGCTATGTTAAATCGTATGTCTATATTAAAAAAAGTGCATTTACACCAAATAAGTTCACTTTTAACACATTTATAACTACAAAACATCATCACAATCATTAATCAACCACTTTTAGATGCATTGAAACCATTTTAACAATAAAATTAGTATTTACGAAAGTAAAAAGTTACCTCTTGAGCTTTCGTGTAATTTGAGGTTAAAATCACGAAGAACGTGCTGTCAAAGTACCGTAACTTCGTTTGTCGGACCACTTCATGGTAGGGTTTGGGACGAACGAAACGTCACGGACCGTCATCGGGCCCGATTTCGGAAAAAGTGTGTTTCATGGTACGAATTGCCCGAAATTTCGGTCCGAAACTTCGGATTTTCGCTTCATGGTAGACCTACAGTACATTATGGTACAAGTGTGTAATGTTGGTGATTACCGCTGAGGCGCCATTGAGACCCCAGCCTTTAGGTGAGGGTCTTAAGAAAGCCGAGGACGGTAATCATCAACACACACGTGTATCATACGACGTTTTTCAACGCACTAGTGAATAAAATAATAATAAAACAGAAATACACACTCTGTGTAAATGTTCAACTGTCTCTATAACTCACTAGTGATTAATAGCAATTTAAAAGTGACTGATTACGAAAGAGTTTGATTACAGGATTGCGCTGAAATTAGAAACACTTTATGAGCAAGTGTGTTGAAAAAAAAACAATGATCACACGATATGACTTTTTCAATAAAATAAAAATACACGACGACAAAAAAAGGAGACTGATCAAATTAGTACAAGAACTGGCCTTGTAAGACGTGAGAGCAAATATAAGGCTATTCTCCCAAATCAATAAAATAAATAATGCTGGACAGTTCACACAACATTATCTAGCCCCAAGCTAAGCAGAGCTTGTGTTATAGGTACTAGATAACTGATATCCTTAACACAATAATACATTACATTGATATATATTTTTACTATACATATAAAATACCCAGAACACCCTGAAATAAATATCTGCGATCGCACAAATATTTGTTTCGAAGCGGGAATCGAACCCGCAACCTCCTGCGTCACAGGTGAACCTTCGCCCGCCGCGCCACAGAGGTCGTCAAAACAAGCAAACATAAAACAGAATTACACACTTTGTGTAAATTTTCAACTTTCTCTGTAACTCACTTATGCGAATAATAGCAATGAAAATGTCAAAATGTTCCTAATTGCGGTGAAATTAGAGCCACTTTATGAGCATTACACGATATGACTTTTTCAATTAAATAAAAATATACGACCACAAAAAAAGGAGACTGAGAAAATTAGTACAAGAACTGGCCTTCGAAGACGTGAGAGAAAATATTAGGCTATTCTCCCGAATGTCCGTAATGTTCTTCTTTTTATGTGAGTACAAGTAACCCAGTGTATGTTTTTGCAGTGGTCATGCACAAAGAGAAGGAGGACCTTCATGGCCACAGGCGAGAACACTCGCCGTACGACCACGCGATGCCGGACGGAGAGCTATTTCTACAGGTAACCTGCAAATTACACTTAGTAATCTAGAAAATAATAGAAAAGAAATAATTAATTTTGAACAGCAAATGCACACAGCTTGGGAACACAATACAATAATAACACAGACAGAACCCATATGTTTTGCTGCGTGTATAGTGTCGTCAAAAAAAGCTTGTGCTCAGCATAATGCTGCAGTAAACTGCAGCGCTGATTTTCAGCACGGGCCTCGGTTGACGCACGGAAAAAATGCACACACACTCTTTTTTTTTTTAACATTGGTAGACCTTTGTTTGACCACGATCACACCTGTTGGTAAGTGACGATGAGGCCGAAGATGGAGCACAAAGGTCTAGAAGGCACCTATTCACTCTAGACTTGACGAGACCCAGATTATAGTTTTCAGGAAAGAGAGAGGACGGTAGCTTATTCCACTCCTTAGCAGTTCGCATTAAAAAGGTAGTACCGACACGTTTTGTGCGAATAGAAGGTATACTAATGAAGGTATGGGTGAAATTATAGGCACATGAGACTTTTCATCTTTATGTCTCAGGGTAGCGAGCGCAGTGCAATGCCACATAGGGTTCGTCCTAGGTGAACGTGACCTATGAGGTATGCATTGTTAAAGGCAGAGGTTACCGCTTAACATCAGGAGGGCCATCTGCTTGTTCCGTCATTTAACGTTCACCTCAGGTTAGATTAGCTTTAATTTTGTTATCTAGACTTATTATACTTTAAATTTAAACTTGTGTGTTAGGTCATATAATTACCGGCAACATAGTTTTCGCTATCTGAAGAAGTGTTGATGAGCTGTGATGAGTATAAAACACGAAAAAAACATAATTTCGCGCCAGAAGCGAAAGCAACCACCTTAATTTTGAATATAGAAGAGGAGGACTAGTATCTTTTTTTTTTAGCTGAATACATTGTTAATTTGCTCCGGAGCAACTGGACAGATTCGCAACTGGACAGATTCTCAACTAGATAGATTCACAATTGGACAGATTCGCTTAATGAAACAAAGTTTAATGAAAGTCGTTAATTAAAATAAACTACGGTTAAGCGACACTTATAATTTCAAGCATCTTCGAATTGGGTCGGGCTGCGGAAGCTACTCGGATTCTGTTCTTCATCATCGACACGCACTGAGACACTTCATACATTTATTCAATAACGTACAGTCCTTCTGGGGCTGGGCTGGTTGTTGGTAGGGTTTGCGGGGACAATATAAGATACACCCGACAGAGAATAACTACAACCTGAATCAGAATTATAATAAAATGCATTTAGGGTTTGAATTTGAACGACAAAATATTTCAAATAATTCAAATAATACTGACAATAATATATGAGACGTAAATTTTTGAGAAATTATGTAGTTACAGACTGTTCACCGTAAGTTCGCACCTGCCATGGAGTATTTATATAGGTGCCATCTTACGGTGAACGAGCTGTACCTATTACAAATTGCGAACACGGGTTTAAAGATTTTAAAATGTCAAATCTTTCAAATAATATAAGATGATTATTATAGAGATCATTTGTAAAAATAAATATAACTGCATTATACCTGGTGTTACCTCAAAATTACGATCACTTTCTTCATTATTGAACTCGTTGAACTTTGAAAGACATGAGGTATCTTGTAAATACTCTCTCAAATCTCAGAATATATTGTCTGCAATAAAACGCAATTTATAAATTATGAATTGTCAATAATAAATCATTGGCAAAGCGCAGGAGCCATAAATATGCGGCATCCAGCTGTACTTTACATTTTACAGTTTCTACTTGAGCTACGACGGTGCGGTTCCATTTGCCTTCCGACGTTCTCGCGTGGATATGCATTGACTGGCGAGACGTGAAAGAGATTCCAATATTTGTTTCTATTATTTCAATGCCATTATGAATACATACATACATATATTGAGACACAGCTTTTCCCCGAAAGGGTAGGCAGAGCCTCAAATGGGCCTCTTTTCACGTGGGTTAAACCATTGTGGGAAATAGACGTGACAAGTGGTGAGCTCATCGCTGCTATTGCTTCCTACAACTGACTCGGCTAACGCTTGATTCCTGTAATAACACATTCCTTAAATAAGCTAGCAACCAGGACAAATCTTATACCAACGAATCTTACTAACAAGTCCGGGAAAAACATTATGAATTGTCAATAATAAATCAATAGCAAGTCTGTATTAATTAATCAAACTCTAGTCAAAAGTCAAGCTAAAGTGTGTTCCAATTTCAAAATTCCAAAACATCATTTACATTTTTGGTGGACTCAAAATCGTCGAGCCTTATTCTAGAGTCTAGTAAATTCAATGCTCGATTGCTTTCGCATTTCATCACAAAACAAGAGTATATATCTACTTCTATTAAGTTTAATTTTAGCAATGTTGTCCTCTAAAGTCGTATAATCATTGGAAACAACCCCCTCGGTATTCCAACGGCAAGTTCGCCAGTTATTCCGGCGTTCCAATGAAATTGCTAGCAAACTACAAAAACTTCCCTCTTTTCTTTACTACCCTGACGGAATAATTTGGGGTGACAGCTCTGATAAGAAAAATGCTGGAACTTTCGACTTGGCATTAGTCATGCGGTACTACTGTAGTTAGTTATGTTGTTATATGCAGTACTCCCCAGAGGTATTTTGATAATTGAAGTAGTAATTCTGTCAGTGTCAAGCACATTTTAGGTTTATGCTTTCACGAAATAATGTCTCCTAAGAGGTTCAACATGGCATTTTTTTAAAAAACGTTATAATTTTTATTTAATAACATTTTAGTGTATTTTTTCGAGTTATTTCGTGTAATTTTTGTGGCATTTTAACCTTAAACTTGGATAAATAGCACATGTGTGATGTAGTGAAATTTAAGTGTATTGCGTGTCTTTTCGAAATGGTGGAGTTTTCCCTGTAAAAACTCGGTTTTTCTGCCACCATTTAAACTGGGTTATGACTTGAAGGAGACCCTTGACGACTTGACTATTAAAAATACAAGTTATATCACTTGCTATTGGAGAAATTGTTTGGATCACTCCTCAGAAGCCATTATTATTATGAAGAAGAAGAATTTATCCGACAAATCTATGCAAAATTATACATACTTTTATAATCATGTTAAATAAATAAATAATAAATAATGCTGGACAGTTCACACAACATTATCTAGCCCTAAGCTAAGCTAAGCTTGTCTTATGAGTACTGGATAACTGATATACTTAATGCAATACATAACATAGATATTTTTATTATACATAGAAGATACCCAGAACATCTGCAGATCGTACAAATCGTACCGCCGCGCTACAGAGGTCGTCAAAATATGAACTATGTCACACTCTAGTGTACTGTAGTGACTGGCGGATATATAGGGGGTAGACTTTCCCCAACAATAGGACAGTATGGGCTAATATAATAATGTCACACTCAATGGCCAATGATATTTTAATGGTCACAGACTGTTCGACGTGGCATTGTATGGCGTATGTCCAGACGTGGATATCCACTGATGATGACGTTACGACAGGCCTTTGGGACCTTCTTGAATCCATTTTGCTCAATCTCCTTTACAATTTTCATTTTTAAATTTCCAGGCACTCAACGGTTTTCTTATGATACTGACGTGCGAGGGAGAGGTTTTCTTCGCGACGCACAGCATCGAGAGTTATTTAGGCTTCCATCAAGTAAGTCACACTTCTTTATTTTATACAAGCTTTTATTTAACTTGCAATGTATGTATGTTTGTCCGGGTGGAATCTTGCAACTGAATTTTCAAGCAGTTATCCTCAACCGATTGAGCTGAAATTTGGCATACCTGTCAAGTTCCGATCATAATACAACATGATGGTGGCAGCGAGCTGATCTGATGATGGAGACGGAAGGTGGACAACGGAACTCCTCGATGTATAGTAGACTAACCATGTTTCGGCTCATTTTGATCAGCACACGGTTACGATCATTTATTTTTAACCCCCGGCGCAAAAACGAAGGGGTGTTATAATTTAGACGTGACTGTATGTGAATGTGTGTGTATGTGTGTGTCTGTCTGTGGCATCGTAGCTCCCGAACGGATGAACTGATTTTGTTTTTTTTTGTTTGAAAGTTGAATTTGTCGGGAGTAGTGTTCTTAGCTATATTTGATTAAAATCGGTTCAGCCGTTTCATTGCGTTGAGGGTTTTTTTTATTTTTACAAAATTAATTACTTCCATAAAAGTTTGTATTAAAAAAACACAAAAAACTTATTTTATTCAGGTCAAAGTTTTCCAACACAGTAATGGGCGAATACATGTGTATATGTGCTACGGGACAAATGTTTAGATGTTCTCCTAATATTTGATGCGGATCTGGGTGTTGTGACCTTGTTACTCGTAGTTTAGAGACTTTGCCTCTCTCTGCGTGTTCTACCGTTTGTATAATGGGTTTTGTCCCGAGGAATTATTTGACATGATGCCTACAGCAACCTTTTTACACGGCACCGCTCGCCATCGGCAGAGGATTCATTCGCACACCTTAGAGCCAGGGTGGTCCCGGACTGTGCGGTTTCAGAGAAACTTCCTCCGGCGAACGCTCAGGTTGTGGAATGATCTCCCTGCTGAGGTTTTCCCGGGCGACTACAGTATGGGGTTATTCTGGTATTTCAGTCGTTCATAGGCTACGGTAACCGCTTACCAACAGGTGGGCCGTAAACTTGTTTGCTACCTTGGTAGTATAAAAAAAAAAAAGTTTCTGATGCTCACAACACAGGGAAGTAGAACTAGTGTAGAATCAGGACTACATATATATGAGACTGTTATAAATATCTATAATATGTTATAATATGTGTTGACATATATACATATGACATATTCCCCCGAAAGGGTAGAACCTCAAATGGGCCTCGTTTCACGTGTGTTGCACCATCGTGCACAACTGGTGAGCTCATCGTCGCCATTGTTTCCCACGGCTGACTCTGCAAACGCTTTCTTCCAGTAATATCACATTCCTTAAATAAGCTAGCAGCTAGGACAAATCGTATACCAACGAATCTTACAAACAAGTCCGGGTAATCCTTTAGTCGGCTCTTACTACATCCACGGGAGGAGATAGATGTAAATTCAACACAAACATTGGTCGGCCGCTATAGGTACCTGTAGCCCCTACAGGGTTGTCAATCTACTTTTAAATTAACCGTACGACATTACCCTTACAGTAAATGTATTTCTAACTAAGCCCGTCACAAAAGGCACGTGTGCCCACAGGAAGCAAGTACCGATTAATGATTTTATGAATCGATTTGGTTTAATCGCTGCCTACCCCTAGTAATTTATTTGACAGGGTAGAGGAGATTGGAAAATTACCAGAAATTTTGTTATGAGCGCCAACAGACTTTTATCGTGGGGTATGCCACAAAATTCGTAATATTAGATTTGATTTTTAATTGAATTAATCAAGTAAGTACAATATTCAAATTAAAAATATGTATGGATACTACATTATAATTCCAAGGGATCACAGTACCAATAAAATAAAAAATAAATAAATAATGCAGGTCAGTTTACACTACATTATCTAGCCCCAAGCTAATTAGATCTTGTGTTATGGGTACTAGATTATATTTAATACAATACTTTACATAGATATATATTTTTGATTATACATAGAAAATACCCAGAACACCCTGAACAAATTATATCTGCAGATCGCACAAATAATTGTTCCAGGGCGGGAATCGAACCCGCAACCTCCTGCGTCGCAGGCGAACGTTCGCCCGCCGCGCCACAGAGGTCGTCAAAAAAAGGAACCAACCAAAAAACCAAACCAAGAAGAAACCAAAGGATAAAGGAACTATGAACCAATCCGCCTGCCAAGTGTGGTGATTGTGGCAAATCCCCCCCATTTAATTCTTTGGGGGAGGCTTTGTCCTACAGTGACTTGTACTTTTAACGGCAGCTGCTCACTGACTATTTGCTAGTAGATCTTTTCTACACCCCACCATTTTATTCAGTTATGGGGTTACATTTATTTACAGAAAGAATAATACAAGGTATGTACAAAATACATATGAAACAGTTGTGCTACCTGAAGACCGCTACAAGCGATCTAAAGGTAGCTCAACTGATCCAAATCACTACCAGACGGAAGCGTCCCTAAGATGCTGGCTGCATTGCCACGCTGAATGGCAATACTAATGCGTTGAGCCAGATAAGAGCCAGCTCTGTATGTTATGTATTGTTCTCTGTCGTGTTTTTTTGCATCCAATTATTTAACTTACACCGTAACTAGCTAGGTATGGGTTGTTTCAAAGTTTGCCACATCTATTATTCATATCCTACGCTGTCAAAGTTGCTCAGGTAACCAAATTACTTGTTCGAATAGCATAAACAAAACAAAGCCAGCTAGGGTGAACGAATTTATATGCTACGGAAAGTTTTATGGTGGGGGGTCGGATTTGAGCCAAAACTTGGGGTTTTTACCTCTGTGACAGTCATATTTTATGGGAAACTTTAATAGCTAAGTGAAGGGCTGGAAATGTACTTATGCGCCTTTTTACTATCATTCATATATCAGGAGGTTTACTCTTGAACACAATTTCGATCAATCGATATTTGACAAGTGTCATTTCGTACTCTTGAATGCCAGCCTAGCGCCAAATTAATTTAATATGTTGCGGATATTTAATGAACGCAACACCTAAAACAGCGAACTTTTGACCAGTGCATACTGCCAAAGTTAACGTACGGTTGCGAAACGTGGGCGATTATCGACACTAACATGTATAGGTAGCGCAGAGAGCAATGGAGAGGTCGATGCTACGGCTATCCCTGCGAGATGAAGTTCGTTCGTTCGTTTCGTATGAGGTAGGGCTGGCCTCTGGTGTCAGAGTTTGTCAAGCCGCCCGAGGGCCTCTGACATGGCTTATCGACTGCTATTAATCAATAACAGCCGGGACCGACAGCTTAACGTGCCCTCCGAAGCACAGAGCGATGGAAATCCGCACATAACTTAGAAAAGTCATTGGTGCGGAGCCTAGGATCGAACCCGGTATCGTTGGATTCTGAGTTGCACTATTGAACCGTTAGGCTACCATCGCTTGGTGAGATGAAGTGCGAAATCAGGAGATTCGCAGACGGTCCAAAGTCACGGACATTGGGAAACGCATCTCACAATTGAAGTGGCAATGGGCAGGACACCTCATGCGCTGCACGGATAATAGATGGAGCCGCAGGATAACCGAGTGGAGACCTTGGGTAGGAGGCCGAAGACCAGGCAGACCGAAAGCACGATGGACCGATGACATTAAAAACGTAGCTGGCCGCCAGTGGAGTCGTGATAATGGGAACAGAGCCGACTGGAAGAAATTAGGGGAGGCATATATCCAATATTGGACGGAGAGATGCTGATAAATGATGATGATGATGATGATGATTTAATGAACTAATTAGGATTGGCATTGAAATTCACGAGTAGTGTAGGCTTCGCACGAGAAGTTTCGGGTTTTTTTTTAACTACGTGAATGACGTAACAGGCAGATGGCCCACCTGATGTTAAGCGGTAACCTCTGCCTTTAAGAATGCATTACCTCACAGTTCCCGTCCACCTAGGACGCGCCCTATGTGGCATTGCACTGCGCCCGCCACCCTGAGATATATAGATGAAAGTCTCATGTGCCTGTAATTTCACCGGCACCTATATATACCCTTCAAACCGGAACACAGCAATGCGAGCACTACTGCTTTGTTGCAGAAATAGGTATGGATGTAGTACTTCCCCGGACGAACAAAGGCATCAAAAGCACTCAACCCAGTCCCGATCTATCCATACATCAAACACCATCAAAATCTGCTAAAGCAGTTTTACGAGTTCTATCAGATTTTTCATGAAATAATTTTCCTATGAGGCACACAACATTATTTCGACACATTGTTTTTTTTTGGTAAACTTGCCTTGCAAAAAAAAAGACTTTCCTATGAACAGTTAATAATAATAATAATAATCAGATTCAGAAGGCGGTACTCCTGGACTCGGCACGTATAGTCAGGAGGTTCCTCTCTCTGCAGCCCTAGCCCCCGACCGTTTGGGCCTCGCTCCGCGGTCGGTGGTTCCCCGTTTTGATTTATATTTTTTACTATAATGTTTTTTACTATTTATTTTTTTGTAGATAGTATTGCTTTGTAGTGAAAAATATATTTTTTTACGAGATTTTTAATAAATGAGTGATATAATAATAATAATAATAATTTGTTGAATATCACACAGGTATTCAGCAACGCTATCAGTATGGAGTTTGGTGTAGATAAGTGTGCGGTCATGCAAGTACAGCGGGGGAAAGTTGTAAATTCCACGAACTTGCAGCTTTCTGAGACAATGTCACTCAGATCTCTCTCCGAAGTGGAAACCTACAAATACCTTGGTATGTCGGAGTCGTTAGGCATGGTAGATAGGGACATAAAGCAGTCGGTGAAGGAGCGTTTCTTTTGCCGCTTGACAAAAGTACTTAACAGTCTTTTGTCGGGTGGCAACAAGGTTCGCGCGTTTAACGGCTGGGTTATGCCTCTGCTCATATACACCTTCGGCATATTAAGGTGGACACAGACAGAGTTAGATGCCCTGGATTGTAGAGTTCGTCATCTATTAACGACCCATCGCATGCGACACCCTCGTTCGTCGGTTATGAGAATGTACATCCCGCGGAAGGATGGAGGTTGAGGCTTTTTAAATGCCAAGACTCTCCACAACCGCGAGGTGTGCAATCTCAGGGAGTACTTCCTCCATGCCGAGTACGGGATGCATCACGATGTCGTTGCAGTTGATAAGAACTTTACCCCGCTCTCCTTAGCAAAAGAGAACTGGCGTAAACCATCAGCCCTGAGCACTCAGGAACGCAAGACCGTATGGGAGAGCAAGGAACTGCACGGGCGGTTTTACAAGGCCCTCACAGGGCCCGATGTAGATCTGCTCGCTTCAGTAAACTGGTTACGTTTCGGTGACCTCTTTGGGGAAACCGAGGGTTTTGTCTGTGCGATTATGGATGAGGTTATCAAGACGAACAACTATCGAAAGTACATCATGAAGGATGGGACGGTTGATATCTGTAGAGCATGTCACCGTCCCGGAGAATCCCTCAGGCATGTGCTTTCGGGTTGTTCGCATCTTGCTAACTCAGAGTATCTGCACAGACACAACCAAGTAGCCAGGATCATTCACCAGCAACTTGCCCTCCGATACGACCTTGTGGGACCTGAGGTGCCGTACTATAAGTACGCGCCTCAGCCGGTTCTTGAAAATGGCCGTGCCACGCTCTACTGGGACCGGTCTATCATCACGGATAGGACTATTGTTGCCAATAAGCCTGATATCGTGCTGGTAGACCGGTCGGAACGCCGGGCGATACTTGTTGATGTCACTATCCCGCATGATGCTAATCTCGTGAAGGCCGAGAAAGACAAGTTAAGCAAGTACCTTGACTTGGCTCACGAGATTACCGCCATGTGGGATGTGGATTCAACGATTATCGTCCCGATAGTCGTTTCAGTGAATGGACTGATTGCGAAGAGCTTCGACCAGTACCTTAAGAAGCTCTCGCTAAATAGTTGGATCAAGGGTCAGATTCAGAAGGCGGTACTCCTGGACTCGGCACGTATAGTCAGGAGGTTCCTCTCTCTGCAGCCCTAGCCCCCGACCGTTTGGGCCTCGCTCCGCGGTCGGTGGTTCCCCGTTTTGATTTATATTTTTTACTATAATGTTTTTTACTATTTATTTTTTTGTAGATAGTATTGCTTTATAGTGAAAAATATATTTTTTTTTTACGAGATTTTTAATAAATGAGTGATATAATAATAATAATTGTCGGAGTCGTTAGGCATGGTAGATGGGGACATAAAGCAGTCGGTGAAGGAGCGTTTCTTTTGCCGCTTGACAAAAGTACTTAACAGTCTTTTGTCGGGAGGCAACAAGGTTCGCGCGTTTAACGGCTGGGTTATGCCTCTGCTCATATACACCTTCGGCATATTAAGGTGGACACAGACAGAGTTAGATGCCCTGCATTGTAGAGTTCGTCTACTATTAACGACCCATCGCATGCGACACCCTCGTTCGTCGGTTATGAGAATGTACATCCCGCGGAAGGATGGAGGTCGAGGCTTTTTAAATGCCAAGACTCTCCACAACCGCGAGGTGTGCAATCTCAGGGAGTACTTCCTCCATGCCGAGTACGGGATGCATCACGATGTCGTTGCAGTTGATCAGAACTTTACCCCGCTCTCCTTAGCAAAAGAGAACTGGCGTAAACCATCAGCCCTGAGCACTCAGGAACGCAAGACCGTATGGGAGAGCAAGGAACTGCACGGGCGGTTTTACAAGGCCCTCACAGGGCCCGATATAGATCTGCTCGCTTCAGTAAACTGGTTACGTTTCGGTGACCTCTTTGGGGAAACCGAGGGTTTTGTCTGTGCGATTATGGATGAGGTCATCAAGACGAACAACTATCGAAAGTACATCATGAAGGATGGGACGGTTGATATCTGTAGAGCATGTCACCGTCCCGGAGAATCCCTCAGGCATGTGCTTTCGGGTTGTTCGCATCTTGCTAACTCAGAGTATCTGCACAGACACAACCAAGTAGCCAGGATCATTCACCAGCAACTTGCCCTCCGATACGACCTTGTGGGACCTGAGGTGCCGTACTATAAGTACGTGCCTCAGCCGGTTCTTGAAAATGGCCGTGCCACGCTCTACTGGGACCGGTCTATCATCACGGATAGGACTATTGTTGCCAATAAGCCTGATATCGTGCTGGTAGACCGGTCGGAACGCCGGGCGATACTTGTTGATGTCACTATCCCGCATGATGCTAATCTCGTGAAGGCCGAGAAAGACAAGTTAAGCAAGTACCTTGACTTGGCTCACGAGATTACCGCCATGTGGGATGTGGATTCAACGATTATCGTCCCGATAGTCGTTTCAGTGAATGGACTGATTGCGAAGAGCTTCGACCAGTACCTTAAGAAGCTCTCGCTAAATAGTTGGATCAAGGGTCAGATTCAGAAGGCGGTACTCCTGGACTCGGCACGTATAGTCAGGAGGTTCCTCTCTCTGCAGTCCTAGCCCCCGACCGTTTGGGCCTCGCTCCGCGGTCGGTGGTTCCCCGTTTTGATTTATATTTTTCACTATAATGTTTTTTACTATTTATTTTTTTATAGATAGTATTGCTTTATAGTGAAGAATATATTTTTTTACGAGATTTTTAATAAATGAGTGGTATAATAATAAATATATATTTTTTTTACGAGATTTAGAATAAATAAGTGAGATAATAATAATAATAAATATAAATAAATAATGCTGGACAGTTCACATAGTATCTAGCTTCAAGCTAAGCAGAGCTTGTGTTATGGGTACGAAATAACTGGTAAACTTAATACAATATATTACATAGCTAGATATTTTTTATTATATATAGAAAATACCCAGAACACCCTGAACAAATATCTGCAGATTTTTCAGGTCTCTCGAAAATTCTGTAGTTTATTCATTCTTAATATTTGTTAGCATACTCTATATTGTCACAGTACCTACAGAACCCACAATACAACCAACAGCAGGCCAACTTTATTTTCATTCGTACGATAAGGCTTATCCAAGATAACGCTGGGGTGACTTAATAAACGTAGAGCCCTTAAAAGGCACTTATCGCTTCTAATTAATATTTTTATACCGTACTATTTTAGAAATATTTAATATGCTTATCTTGGGGTAAGGCAATGCCCGACATAAAAAAAACTTAGGCAATCCATAAAGTTAATGCGGCTCTTTATAATGAAAACTGGGCAATTACTATCAAAATTGCGCTATTAATTAAAGGGGTGACGACCACTCATGAAACTTAGGTGCGTATTATTGTGCTCTAATTAAATAACGCCATAAAATTAGGACGTAACGAGAACCAACTCATTTGAGAATGAAAACAGAAAAACAGAATCTGTTTATTATATTATATAGCGATGCATCCGATACTGATACCGATATATCGGTGATACTTTGGGTTAGCCGATATATCGGTATCGACGATATTTATATGATCGATTCGACGATACTTTCTATTTTTTTAAATTTAGTGTAAACGAGCGTGTTGTCTCGTGTTTGTGAAGATATTATTAAAGAATCGGAGGAAGATGAGCCCCTGTCTGCTCTGAGCTGTAATTCTCTCAAAAAAGAAGTTGAGAGATACCTGAGGTCTCCCAATATATCGAGAGATGCAGACCCATTAGGTTTTCTGGCGCAATGACGTCTTATACCCAAACTTGAAAAAAATTGTTCAGAAGTACTTTAGTTTCCAAATGAGTTCTGTCGCATCTGAGAGACTATTTTCCAGCGCAGGACTTATTCAAACAGACTTGCGAAATCGCCTTTCTCCGCAAAACTTAAGATTACTTTGTTTTTTATATAAAAATCTTATTAATGTTAATTTTAATTACTAAAATTTATAATAATTATCTAATAACGACCTATGTACTTTTCATTTAATAAAAAAATAATCCGACTGGTGATTTATTTATTTTATCTACATGTTTGAATTCACAATTAACGTATCGGTATCGGTATCGGTATCTCCGATATTTTTATTAGAGTATCGGTATCGGTATCGTATCGGCGACAAGGCGTATGGATGCAACCCTAAATTATATCCATTCCTCCCTAACTGTAGTTATCCTTGGACCCATTTTATAAACTAATCAAAGATCTTAGGATCTTCTTTAGAGGTGGCACAACCGCATGTGCGAGCCAAAGACTTCTATTTTTAACCCCCGACGCAAAAACGACGGGGTGTTATAAGTTTGACGTGTCTGTATGTGTGTGTGTGTGTGTGTGTGTGTGTGTGTCTGTCCCATCGTAGCTCAAGAACGGATGAACCGAATTCGATTTTTTGTTTTGTTTGAAAGTTTAATTTGCCGGGAGTGTTCTTAGCTATGTTTGATCAAAATCGGTTCAGCCGTTTCATTGCATTGAGGGTTTTTTTAATTTTTTAATTTTTTTTTTACTTGTTAATAGAAGTCTTTGGTGCGAGCAACCAAGCTTGTCTTATTTATTTTAAATCAAGACAAAGCAAGCAAAATATCTTTTTTTTTTAAATGTTGGATGACTCGATGACTCAGCGGGAGTACGAGAATTTGATAGTAGTGAAATGTTGTTTCCTTCAATCTTTGAGCAATGCAGGCCTCTATTCCGTGTTGATCGATGCCTTCAATACATTTATTGACAGCGTCCGTAGTTTACACCTCGTTTTAGCTAGGGGCGCTGCAAGTAAATGTATTGAAGGAAACGAAACTTCATACAGTTTTGAATACCATCAAATCCTCGTACGTATAGTATTCTTTTATGTGTGCTCGTACTAAACCCCCAGTTGTCTACTCGAATACAGTTAATGAATGGATGAATGTTATGAATCGATGTCGATTGAATGGTTAGTTCGCATGCGTGGATAAAGGAAAGACATGGATTGACAATCAGTGCCAGTGGAAGATATAGATAGGACTTCAATCAGTCATTTTTGAAAGAACCAACAGGTGAGATCGTGGTCAAACAAAGGTAAAAATAAAAGATCTGGTTATTAGGCATATTGTATAGATACTTCGAGCAAAGTACTTTTTACTTTGGTCGAAGTAAGTATAGAAAGATAGAAAATTGCTGTTCTTATTTTTCTACGACATAAGAAGTCGTTTGCTGATATGTGTGATTATGTTAAGTCGTAACTCGTATTGTCCGTGGTTTGATCCTTACCTATTCTAATAATAACTGAAATTCATTGTAAAACAATCGTTCTCCATTCAGCTCCGTCACGATGACTCACATCTCTAACTCACCTCGCTATTCTATCAAGTTATCATTCAACCAAGGGGAGAGTTAGATCAAGTTAAAGCTCACTCACCAGGTGGTCGGCTATCGATCCGCGTTAGTGTAATGGCTGTTACCGTAGTAACTGTTACATAAACTGTGGCTTTACTTGAGGGGTCCTGTGAGACACGTGCATTTAACTTAACTTTTAAATGTTTTGATTTCTGAATCATCAAACTAGTCCTACTTATATTATAAATGTCAAATTTTGGTTGTTTGTTTGAGCTCAATCACGCAGTAATGACTGAACAAATATCGATATTGGTACACAAAGACTTATTGAGACTTTTTATCCGAGTATAAAGCAAGCAAAGCCACGGGTGGACACTACTATGATAATTAAATTAGTAATAGTACAGCGGATAGCTACCGAGTATCATGGCTGCTGTGACGACAGCAGCATTCTAAGGCGAGGCTGAAAAACAGCGTGGCTGAGCTCTCGACCTTTTCTCTTACACTAGACTAAATATGTTATTTTTATACCTATATCCTTGATTATATATTATTTTATAGTATAGCGTAAAGAATAAATGCCCTTTTTTATATTTTTTAAAAATTATACATTGATTACCCCTGTGGCGTGGCTGGTGAATAGTATGCTGAAACAGAGACACAGAATAGTACTAGAGGTATTCGATTCCCACTGCAGGATATGTTGCTTGATCTGCAAAAGTATGTATCAGGTCTGGGTTTTGTAGTACCTACCATGGTACTCGTAGTTCCTGATACCAATAACACAAGGAATCCTTCCAGAATCCTAGCGTTACTTTTCGCAACAATTCTCCATAAAATTGGTATGTCAAAGACATATTATAGTTCTGTTGTCCTCTGAGCAAAATAATAATGAAAACGAAGTTACAGAAACATGCTAGCATTTACTTCTCAGTTTTGGAATAGAGGTAAATTGTACCTTAAACAGATAAAGTTTTACACGAAAATTATATTTTTCTTGAGTGTTTAAATACAAATACATAGTTTAATTTCATACGCATACATTACAGCCCTTAAAACGTTTTATATAAAAATACGTAAGTATTCAAGCCAAACTGAACAAACAAAAGTATAAAAACTACATAAAACATCGGCGCCATCAATCATCGAAAAATAAACCAGACAACCAACTATTGCCAAAACAATAGCGTATCAACAAAACATTTAGTTTCTAAGCAACCAACCCCCTGTGCCGCAACCCTATAAGAACAAAACCAATTACTCAACAAATCATCCTCTGACGTTTTACGCCAACGCAATATGTTCGTTCACTACCATCCCCTGTTCATACAAACCGCGTACAATCCCGTACACCTTTTATTTAGGGCATATTTTTGTTATGATTCATTTACATGGCGACGTAAAGGAGGGGACCAAAAATCATGCCTTGGCGAACCCCATTGATTATCAATTAGTCTTATACTTGCATCGTGCGTTGTTGCCGCATTATGCACACTATTTACACGGTCTTTCACGGGAATGACTATTTATTCACTACATGCAAAATTGAGCTTTATTTACTTGAGTTACAGGATCGAAAGCTTTTGGAAGGTCAGAATTAACACGTCCGTCTTCGTTACAGATGATCCTTTAATGATCGAGTTAAATCAATTTTAGGGTTCGCTTTGGTTTATTGATTTACGATGCGATTATGACTTGCCTTTTCGCTTGTAAAACCTTTATTTTGGGAACTTATTATCTTGTTAAACAGATTGAACATCTTTAGTCTTACAATACTGTAGTTGTTTTTGTATTTATGCTCCAAATTTATCAGGGCTTATCACCTTTACCTTGCTTTCGTTTAAATTCGCTTTTTTATTGCATAATATTTTTATCAAATATTGATTTTTCATTACTATGTAAGTGAAACAGCCAGATAAAGTGAGGTATTATGACAAAAATTTTGGTTAGCGCATTTAAAAACTTTGGCTATTTGGACCGGAAATTATTTTATTCTCAACATTACATACGTACTATACCTACATAGACACGCGCCTTTTCCCTAGAAAGGGTAGGCATATCCTCAATAGGCCTCTATCCACTGTGGACTTGTGGTTTGCACTATCATGGGAATATAGACGTGACAAGTGGTAAGCTCATTGCCGCCATCTCAACATTAGTGTGATTAAAAATACAGTTCAACAAACTTAGTATAAAATGCAAAACAATTCAAAATACTAAAAGGGTTTTATTTAATGTACAGGATAGGAAAATTAAATTTTATTATATTTCTACAAACATAAATAAAATTGAAACTGTTTTTGAGAAAGTGCCAGCTAAATGGTATGACCAGATATTCCTTGTGTTTCAAGAGTGAATAAATGATATGATTGCGATTGTAATGTTTCGTTTCCAGTCAGACATAGTCCACCAGTCGGTGTACGAGCTAGTCCACTCCGAGGATCGGGAGGAGCTGCAGAGACAGCTGCTCTGGAATTCGTTTCTGCCCACCGAGGTCAACAACCTCAACCTGCAGGATGTACTCAGGGCGGACCGAGCGCATCTGCTGGAGAGGAGCTTCACTGTCAGGTTTAGGTGCCTGCTGGACAATACTTCAGGGTTCTTGGTGAGTAATTCAATTCAATTCAATTCAATTCATTTATTTCAGGCAACAGTGAAAAATGTACATTGTACCTAGACAAAGGCCCATAGTAATATATACCTTACAACTAACATACATACATATAAAGATATTTATAACTTAATCTAACACACGTGTGATCGCCGACGCGTCGCGGCCAGGGGGATCACGTGACAGACGGCCCTGGAACCGCCGGAACTTCACCCCTTTTGGCCAATATGCTTTGGTAATATGGCTATTGAATCAACAAACAAATCCGGATATTTTCTTTTCTGTTATTTGTCAGAAAGTAAATATGTATATTACTTAGAAAACAGCTATGGTCTGGCACATGCCAGGCAGATACTTCGAGAAGATATGAGTGTAATGCTTTGGAAACCAAGGCGAATTTCTGCCTCACATACAGGACGTCTCAAGACTATGCAACATGAAGGGAAATTACCTTATATTGTAGATAGCATATATTATACTGAAAAGAGACTTTATTTTATTTTTAAAACTTAGTCTTGGGACGCCCTGCATATTATGTCATATGCCAGGATTGGTATTTTTAACATATTTAACCTTGCATGACCTGTTTTTTTTGTGTTCTAACTTACCTGCGCTGCGCACGCTGGTTATACTGAACTTTTTAGGCTATAACCAGCATATTTGCTAATTATAAACTCTTAGTTTTTCCTTCAATTCAAATCTCTAAACAATATTTTTGCTTTTTCTAGAGGCTAGACATCCGGGGCCGAATCAAAGTACTCCACGGGCAGAACAAGAAGACCGAAGAGCCTCCTCTAGCACTATTCGCGATATGCGCCCCCTTCGGCCCTCCTAGCCTGCTAGAAATACCGCAGAAGGAGGTCATGTTCAAGAGCAAGCATAAGCTTGATCTATCTCTAGTCTCTATGGATCAACGGTGAGTTAAAAACTGGTGAAAACCAGCAAAATGTTAGCAGGATAACATTTTTACTGAAACGCCATCCTGCAGATATTTTGCTAGCTTTTATTCGCATTTTACTTCATTTATCATCTCCATCCTTAAAAAAACATTATTATTCTTGAAAAAATTACATCTTCCGACTACAGTAAAATAATAAGTTATTTCTAGTGAAATCCTAGCACCCATCGAAGAGAAACTATCTAGATTCAAAAATGTTGCAATTGAATTGGAATCTTTAATAAAATATTTAACATCTTCAAACTATTACCTACCTAAAATAGCAAAAAACTGTTGCTAACTAGCTGATGTCTTTTGTATCATTACCCTATAAATATTAGGTACTATTATCCGAAACAGACCATCAAAGCCTTTCAAATAACTCCAAAACACTAAAAACTATCAAAGTATTCTCAATATTGTTACAATAAAAAGGTGCCGATGGACAAAACGAACAAGAATAAAAGAACAATAACGGAAATGCTGGAGTCTTTAGAAACCATGGAATATTGGTAATTGATAGACGAATAGCCGTGACGAAAGTGATTCTCAATAAATAGTTACACGGTGATTGGTAGAAATTATTGACGTGGAAGTGCCTAGCACAGGTTGTGGAAAGGAAACTAACCATCAATTTAGTAAAGGACGAAGATACAACGAAATAATGTCTTGAACAGATGCAAAAGGTAAAGCTTTAAATCTTGCCTACCAGATGGGAGTTATTAAAGCCAGTAATGAAGAAAGACACTAAGAAATTAGAAAACTTTCTTCATTTGTATATTTTTCCGGTTCATTTGTAATTAATTACCATTTTTGTAATCACTTGCATCCGATTCAGCTGTAGTTATGTTCCGATGACAATACAATATCATTGTGATAGCGAGTTAATCTAACGATGGAGATGGAAGGTGGACAAAAGAACTTCTCGATGGTTGAAATAATCTGGTTGCGCTTGTATTCATTAATCTTTTTGATCAGCTAACGTATTCTTTAACACAAAAACTTATTTTCTTTGATTAATTTTATGCAGAAGTTCGGTAACTTCTAAAATAACCGGTGGAGTAAACGAGTTCTTGAGTGGAGACCGCGTCTTGGCAAACGTAGTGTAGGACACGCTCTGGCTAGGAGGAGCGACGACTTGCGCAGGGTGGCTGGCAGAAACTGGATGAGGAGAGCCGAAAACCAGGCTCAGTGTTATGCCATGGGAGAGACCTATGTCCAGCAGTGGACTGCAGTAGGTTGATGATGATGCTGAAGTTAACTGCGTTAGAGGTTTACGAAAGATTTCATCCAAAAAGATAAGATGGGATTATGTAATCATTTTCAAGAATCTTTTTTTTTTGCAACTCTATTAAATTTTATTTTTAGTGATTTATTTATAGGTTATTTATTGTACTAACATAATTTAAGTTATTTTTGTGTTACTAACCCAATATGGATCACTGGTCTGAAATAAACGTTTATATTATATTATTATTTGTCACGTATTTTCTGTTTATAGTATAAGGTAATGACCTTAGTTAGCTACAAGACCACTCATGATATCGCTGCTGTAGTTGGAAATTCAGCAACCCCTATTTATGTTTCAGGGGTAAAATGCTACTCGGCTACACGGACGCCGAGCTCGGCAACATGGGTGGTTATGACCTGGTGCATTACGATGACTTGGCCTATGTAGCAAGCGCTCATCAAGAATGTAAGTATTTTACCTTAGGTATTCAGTTCTATGTCCACAACACGGAAATCCGAAGGAGGACAAAAGTGGCAGATATTGGAGACTATATGGCGAGACTAAAGTGGCGCTGGGCAGGACACTTGACCAGATTTGGTGATGGCAGGTGGCCCTGACCGAGGTGGCCAAGAGCGAGCACTAGAAGCTGTGGCAGACCATCAGCTGGGTGGGCGGATGATATAGAGGCCGTAGAGGGAAAGACCTGGATGCGAATCGCACAGAACCGATTGGAGTGGTGTTTGAGGGAGTGGGCTATTATTTAAGCTCCCAATGATGATTATGATTCAGTTCTAAAATCAGATTTTTGTCCATTAGGTAAAGAGTAGATTATCATTGACCTAAAAGCAAGACCAAGAAAGAACCAACAACATTACGTATGAGTTTCTTACGAATACGAGTATTGATCTATGGAGACTTTGCTCCTTTCTGCAGCATAAGTCGTAACGCAAGTAGTTTTTATGTAAAACTGTTGTCCGCCTGTGGCTTTGGCATTTTGGCGTTTAACCGCGAAAAAAAAAACTATAAATATAAAAAGTTTCTATAATCCAATAGGTCATCTATATACCAAATTTCACCGGATTCGGTTTAGCCGTTTTGGCGTTATTAAGTAACGAACATGTATATAAAAAGTTTGATACTTATAATATTACTACTGCCCGCCCGTTCGCTCGCGTTTTACCAGGATAAAATGAGCATAATCAATCGGTACACCAAATTTCATCGAAATCGACTTTACCGTTTCGGCGTGATTGAGTCACAAACGTACAAACACCAAACAAGAAACTAATGTCGGTAATAGAATAGATGTAATTTCATCACTAGTGTTATATTTTATGTAAAAACTAATTACAAAATCACAGTTTTATCACATAGGTATAATAAATTATAACACTAATTATAAATTATAATCCTTAATGCATAGTTTAAAACAATAGTGCGTATTAAATTTTATTTTCTGTAATAAAACTGGAATTTTACGTTTGTTGCCCTTGGTACCAGTATTATAACTAGTTTTTGCTCAAAATAAAATACTTGAAATTATATCTTTTCTATCACCGATATTGCTTCCTCAAAGTTTGTAAGGGAAATGGTTTAAAACCGTTGGTCCTAAACTTTTGGACCAAAACTAACGTTCACTCATGTTTGTTCCAGTATTAAAAACAGGGGCTTCCGGCATGATAGCATACCGCTTCCAGACCAAAGACGGCCCGTGGCAGTGGCTGCAGACCTCCTCCAGGCTCGTTTATAAGAACTCCAAACCTGACTTCGTCATCAGTACACATCGCCCTCTCATGTGAGTATCAACTTCTCAACTTGACGACCTGAGACGCGAAAGGTTGCGGGTTCGATTCCCGCTGCGGGTCAAATGTTTATATGATCAGCAAATATTTGCTTCGGATCTGGGTGTTAACTGTTATGGTACCATAGTACTCGTGGTTTCTGGTACCCACGACACAGGGTATCCTAGTGTGGGATCAGGACTATATATATGACTGTTGGGTGTTATGTTATGGTGGGTGTTAACTTCTGCTGCTACTTTTGTTCTCAACTCATTCTCTTCGCTCCTGTTTCTTAGTGCAAGCAGGTTATCTTCATTCAACATGTTTACATTAATAGTTCCTGCAAATCTTAAAAAAGACACAATCCACTCCAGAACCGTCCGTGCTCAATTATTAACAGCATTACATTCACTACTAGCCGTGATGGTCTCGGCCTTAGAATAGCAATCCTCTGTCTACCTACCGTCGTGGCTATCGTAAGCGGCAACTGAGGGATTACGCCAGGGGTTGGGTAGCAGTATCCACCCGAGTAGGTACTTAACACCAATACTGCTATCAACAATGGTGATAATGGCAAATCCCCCTATTCTAAGTGGACCGCCTTGGCGGGGACATCAACCAGCTGATGAAGAATAGAAAAGTTTCACAACCAGCACCCGACTGCGGCTTTGCTTGCATGGTACTGGGCTAAAAATTTACTTATGTGTCAATACAGGTCATCAGCTACCTCAACCGGTTCAGCCGTCACTGCATTATCAGATCAAACATCCACACATAATATTGTCTGTATATATTCTGATAAGTAGCTAATGGTCAGCATATATCCTCAACTACAGAGAGACCTCCTGGTCCAGTCCTTATTTAAATATATGTTTCAATAACTCATGTATCTGCATATCTTTCCAGGGAAGAAGAAGGCAGAGACTTGCTTGGAAAAAGAACGATGGACTTCAAAGTGAGCTACCTAGACACCGGTCTGACCAGCTTATACTTCTCCGAGTCAGAGCAGCTCTCCGGCTGTGAGACCAGCGTCACTCCCCCTAGAGCCGCCAGACGATATAAGACACAGTTGCGAGACTTTTTGTCGACTTGTAGGAATAAACGACGAGCACCTTCAACGCCAGCCCCGCCCCCAGTAGACTACCTAGCAGCTGATGCAGTGGCCGCTGCTTATACGAACCTTAACGGAGCGTATACAGCACCGTATGGAGAGTATCCTCCTGCCCCAACATTACACTACCCCCCTCCACCTTTAGACGACAGATTCCTCACCACAGACAACCTCTTCCATCAATACAAGCCCCTATCCTATCACTATACACCTTACGCTCCCAACGGTTTCCTCGAACCCGCGCCGCCTGGGTATGAAGTGGCTCCTACATACCATCGACCACCATCACGGGAGTATACGTATGTGGACAGCAGTGGTCGATATATGAGTCCGATAACCGGGGAAAGGAGATCTCCCAGTGTGGTCCCGGGGCCAAGTCCAGCAGGGTCAAACGGCTCGACGGAACAGGAGAGGATGCAGCAGACGCAGTCAGCGGAAGTCCCTCGTCAGACGGTGCTGATGTGGGGGGCAGGTGGAACTGCTCAAGAGGTCCCGGTGGAGTACTCGCCTCCTCAGGTTTGGCGTTACCATCCATCTCAATACCACACCGCTGAAGCGACTCAATAACGGCTTTTTGTGCAATTTTGGTTTAGCTTTTTTCAATGTCTTCGATCAGGTCTCGAGGCTCACTGAACGGCATGGCAAAGTATCTGGCAATGCCTATGAAATCTTCTACTTTGGTCGAAGTATAAAAAACCTATTTTTAGGTCAGGCATTATGAATGACGTAACCTTTTGTTTAGTTCTAATATTTTGTCTATGCCAATGTAGAAAAACAGTCCGCTTCAGTCACTAGTCAAAGTGTACATTGAGTTTTGAAAGAGGATTTTGAATCATGTTGAACTCAACTCCAGTAGTAGTGAGAAATATTGCAACTTCGTGTTTTTCCGGCCAAGGTAGTTCCATCGTCCATCGTCGTTTCGTCCCAGGACAAAACAAACTTAGCCGACAAAACACGAAGTCGCAATATTTCTCACTACTAACCGAAAATTCTAAGTCTATGCTACTAACTGTACAAGTAAAAATTGATGTCAATAAAGAACTTAGAGTTCAGAATGTAATAATTCAATAAGGGGTTTTCACGGCCGTTTCACATCATGTTTATAGCCTTGGAAATAGATGGCGCCAGCTCTGTACAAGCTAAAGTAGCTCTGTCAAAATGAAGTGAAATGTCAACGTCAACAACGTTGTGATATATTTTCGTGATATTCACACAAAACCACAGACAATGCATTTGTTATTTTGACAAGTATAATTGAGTCAGCGCCATCTATCGAGCCAAATTATACTACTTTTTTTTTATTCGTTAATGAAAAGCCCTCATAGACAACTGACTTAAACTTCAGTGGACTGTTTTTATATTGGCATAGATATTATTTACCCTAGTAGGTACGTACTTACAGAACATACCACAGCCTACTGAAATCGTGTTCACGTAAAACACTACGTGAAGACATTAGATAGGTACTCACATTGCTGTGTTCCGGTTTGAAGGGTATGGCTGCCGGTGAAATTACAGGCACATGAGACTTTCATCTTTATCTCTCAGGGTGGCGGGCGCGGCGCAATGCCACATAGGGTGCGTCCTAGGTGGACGTGACCTATGAGCTAATGCATTGTTAAAGGCAGAGTTTACCGCTTAAAATCAGGAGGGCCATTTGCTTGTTCCGACGTTCACAGTTATAAAAAAAAAGTACGGTTCATATGTTAGAAGTTCAAACAAGTTTACCATGCCGTTTCAGTGAGGCAGGCCCTTAAATCAACTATACATACATACTAGCAGTTCACCCCGAACATGACCACGGGTTGAACCTCCGTAGCTCAAAAACCCTTGCACCGATCAAGCTCATGTTCAAACTGAAAAATTATATTCACACAACCTACCTGCCAACCAAGTTTCATTAAGATTGGATCAACGGTTCTGTAGTTATGAACGTACAAACACAACAACCGGCGCATCCTGCAATAAGACTTTTCATATAGTTTCTACTATTTAAAGTTTTAAACAAACAATATTTGTCCCTACGCATAAAATCTATGATTTGGGATCTCGAAAACGGCTCTAACGATATCAATTAAATTTGCTAATGAGGGTTTTTGAGGCATAGGTCTTATCTCAGGGAAAACGCGATTTACCACCAAAAAATTAATCTTTTCTATTCACTAATCTGTGTTAGTCACAGAATATTGAATAGTTTGTATTCCTCAGCTGAGTGCCGGCATTCGAATTTCGCACAGTTTGAATTAATAAAGACAATACTGGCTGAAGAGGAAACTATGAGATTGTAAGGGTAACGACACACTTCCAGGTCTAGCGCTTAACTGAGTCAGTCCCTGAGGTACGGGAGCGGTACGGGAGGGGTATTTTGCATTACCTCATAGATCACGTCCACCTAGGACGCGCCCTATGTAGCATTGCACTGCGCCGCCACCCTGAGACATAAAGATGAAAAGTCTCATGTGCCTGTAATTTCACCGGCACCCTTACCCTTCAAACCAGAACACAGCAATGCAAGCACTACTGCTTTGCGGCAGAAATAGGTATGTTGGTAGTACTTCCCCGGACGAACTCTTTCACAAAAAAGCTCTACTTCTACTAATGTAAACATAATGTATACGAAAACACCCCTCCCGTACCGCTCCCATACCTCAGGGACTGACTCAGTTAAGCGCTAGACCGCTAGTAGTAAACAGTAACACGATTTTACAAAACAAAACGCTGAGCGAAGCTCTGTCACCAAGTTACTAGTTAATAGTTGATCTAAGGCCAGGCCAATCAATTACGAAATTATTTTAATTTTATAATATAGGTTAGTGACTTCAATATACTTTGTTACCATTTATTTTTCTTTGATACCTCGCTCAGTGGTTCGTAAGGTAGACCATAAAGCCCACTTCACCGAAGCGAACCAGAGATTGTCCTCTTCGCTTTAGTGGACATTGGGCCTTGTGGTCTTTTAGGTCTTGTCAGACTAACAGGGTCCTTCCATTATCGTCTTTAGATATATATGTAAATTATTCGAGAAATTTATCCAAATATTAATAAATGATAGTCGATTTTGTAGCTAATTATGATATGATAGGTTTAAATCACGCAATGCAAATTAAAGTTCTGTAAATAATCTTAGTTAAATTAATTATGAAACTGAGTTTAGGTGAATTCCAATGAAAATAGAACTGTTGAATATTTTTTTTAGATTGTTATTTTTATTTAGCGATATATTAAGTTAAAACTAAAACAATGAGTTGGTCGTAAATAAATAATAGGTACCTTTTAAAAGCATCAAAATATTTTTTTTGTGAAAAATATATTTGGTCCTTCAAGAGAGGACTATTTCTTTGCATCATCGTCTGTGTCGAAAAATTACAGTATGTAATGTATTTCGACAAAGAACCAAAAACATAGTCACAAACTCTATCATCGGAATTCATCTAAACTTGGTATTATAAAGCTTAAGCTTGTGTAGAAGTTTGGGCTTCAAAAGGCAATATGAGTATTATTTTAGTAATAAAACTTTTCAAGTGATCTGCAAAAAATTCATCAACTCCTGGAATTTTATTTGGAAATCCATTTCAACTTTGCTCTTCCAACTCATTGAACTTTACCTTTCTGGCGAATTGATCCAAAACGAATGGTACACATAGGAGCAAAAAAATATGTCATGTCTAACAAAACTATGAAAATTCGTATATTTATTACTTGAACACGCACTGTAAAATCGCACTTGTCATTGTCTCTATAAAAATGAAAGTAAAAAACAAAATTGTTTACATATTAAAAAACATGTTTGTTTCAGTCTTGTTATCATTTCAACTCCCAATATTGAGTAAAGTTGCTTAAATCTCTTGATTTAATTGATTTTTATAGAGACAATCTGAAATAGCACAGCCTTGCCAACGCTCTGTCACGATGTAATTACCCAAATAGTGCCTTTCAATATAACTCGTATACTTACATACTTCCAATAACTTATTATGAATATTATATGACTTTTTCCGTTCGTGCAGTGACCAACGTTGGCAAGGCATCACCGAGTGGCTAAGAATTATTCTTCCGAAATTAGTAAATTTAAGAATTTATATGACTTTTAAGAATGAGCAATAAACTTAAATGTTTTAAAGTAATATATTTAAATTTGAAAATTACAGTTTTTTAACGATAATTCTAGACTTTCTTCATATCTTGACATTGCATCGAAATTAACACCGTTTTGTATTTAATTTTGATTTATTAATTGTCTTTTTTAAATAAATACATATCAGCTATTTTTAAACATTAATGTCATGTTAGATGTTTAATAAAATCAGAGTGCAGTGTGTTCAGTTGTTATAAATAAAATATCACATAATTTTAGATGAATTTCAAAATGAATTTGCTCTAATTTATTCAGTAATTGTAAATAAGTAAATAAGTTTAGTCGCTTTATTGTATTATTGATTCATAATTATTTATATTGAACATAATAATTAAGGTAAATATAATTATTATTCCAACAATTAACTGTATTTATTTTAGCATATCATAATTATGTAATTAAAAAGAAAATTAAATAAATTTTTCATGCCACTGACTTGCTTATTTATTTTCTAACCCAAAAATATTTGTAAAAAACAGGAGATAACTTGTTACTAAGTTATTTGGTAGTTATAAATATTAGATTTATAAGTTATTGTATAAAAAAACAAAGGCAAAACATAATCATCAAGATTATTTTTGAAATCTGGAACAGCGCCATCTCTCTTCTGGGTCGAAAACCAGAATATAAACCATAGTATCATTGTCAGGCCGACTGCTATGAGCACGCTATGAGAATTTTATTAGAATGCTTGCCGTGAGGTGATAGTTAAGGCCATCTCACGTTTAATACATGAAACATAGATGTCGCTTGTTTAAAATTTAATATTTTTTATTGTAAATGCTAGGGAGCATCACCTTGCATAACTCATTATTATCTCAACCTAATGTTAATCTTAATCCTACTAATATTATAAATTGCGGGTAGTTTGTCACTCAACTACTGCGTATCAGATTAATTCGATTTTGCAATGATGTGCACAATAAAGCATAACATAACTAATAGCATTAACATTAGCATTAACTAAGTACCTACCTACCTACCACCACGCGATCGAAGCCACTGGTGGACAGAAGTGGGTAATCAGTACAACAATAAATGACTATCTTACCGGAAATGGGTTAAATGAAACAATAGTGAACGTAATGCTCGGAGGTGTAATGCTTTTACTTTGTATAACACCGCTGAGGATTTAGTAAGGATGGAAAGTCGCAGTATCCCTAGGTGATGAAAACCAGGATGATACTATTGTTACCTATTTGTCCACCTTCATCATCATCATGATCAGCATGCAGAAGTCCACTGCTGGACATAGGCCGCCATAGAATGCCACAACTATCGTCGTGAGCTGTCTCAGGACACTTCCTGCTTCCATGGTAGGTAAGTAGGTAGGTACCTACCTTTTTTTTCGTTATACTCCGAGTGCGGTGCGAGGTTCTGGCGTAGGTGACGTCACTGCTTGGCATCAGCTGAAAATCAGCGCTGAGTAGGTAGGATAATCTGCCTACTCCGCATTATGCTGAGCTGATGCCATTTTGGCGCAAGTTTTTGTTTTATTTGTTAATTTGTTACGGACAGATTGGATGCGTGGGACATTTATTTATTTATTTTCAACTAATAAACATTGTTTTTCATTCTTTTTTTTTAATTTTATTTTTGATTTTATTTTATTTATAACTTAAGTGTCTAAATTATGTTTTTGTATCTGTTTTTGTATGTTTTTGGTTGTTATTTTTTATTTATTTTTCTGTTTTTTGTCCTACTGTTTCCTAGCATTCTGTTTGTTCTGTTTGTTTTTTTTGTTTGTGCCAAATAAATATTTTTCATTTCATTTCATTTCTTTTATAAAAATAGGGCATTATAATTTGACAATGCTATTGCAGCTACGAATTTTGTTTGTTGTTGTTTTAATAATTAGATTTTTGTGTTTTGTTTGACTTGAGTAAGTGTTCCTTGTGAGAGCCTATGGTATGAATAAATAATTGCATTGAATTAAAGCTACCTGATCCCACGACACGGGGTATTTATTAAGAGATCAGTACCTACTATGTATGTGATTGTTGGGTATGTCTTGTGTTTATTGCTCGCAAAATTAACAACCGTTGGGGAATAAAGGTTTTTGAGTGGCGACCACTAACTGACGGCGCAGTGTATTATAGGCCTCACGATGGGCCAACGACATTTTAAAGGTACCAACCAAACTCAGAACAAAATATATTTGCAGATAATACAAACATTTGTCCCGCAGCGTGAATCGAACCCACAACCTCTCGCATCTTGACCGAGTACAAAGTATAAAATAGCCCGCCGCGCCAAAGAGATATTTCGATTGAATTTTAGGATAGGAGGCCGTAATTGGCAAAATTCTTTGGTTGCATGTAATGTTGCCCACTAATAAATGACGACGATTTCAATTTAATATGTTTTTTTATTATTACAAGCATTATATGGATGTCCGTTTGGAATCTTGCAACTGAATTTTAAAGCAGTTATCCTCAACCGATTGAGATGATATTTTGCATACCTGTGAAGTTCCGGTGACAATACAATATGATCGTGCCAGCGAGCTGATTTGATGATGGAGCCGGAAGGTGGACATCGGAACTCCTCGAGGGATAATAGTAGTAGTCTGGCCGTGTTTAGGCTCATTTTGATCAGCACACGGTCACTAATTTTATAAAAGTTTGTAATTTAAAAAATATTTTTCGCAAAAAAACTTATTTCGAGTTAATTTCATGTAATGTTGGTGGCATTTTAACAGGTTTAGGTATCTTGGATAAATAGCAAAAGTTAAATATAAGTGTATTGCGTGTCTTTTCGGAATAGTGGATTTTGTCCTCCAAAAACTTGGTTTTTATGCCACAATTTAAACTGGGTTATGACTTAACGGAGACTCTTGACGACTTGAATAATTTTATAACAATTATACTTACTGACATTGGCGACATTGTTTGGAGTACTTATTCCTCAGAAGCCATTGCAGGTCAGTCAGAAAGTGACAGAACCACAACCCAAAATACCCGTTCCGCTCGCGGAACGAAAAGTAAGCGAAAATCACGAAAATATTTTTTTTGCGACGTGAAAAACAGTCGCATCACAGAATTATACGTACAACTTGATTTCTTTGCCGACATTTAAATGAAATAAAAAACTCTAACTTTTCAATCGAAAACAGCTGCAATTTGTTATTTTTAGGGTTCCGTACGCAAAGGGTAAAACGGGACCCTATTATTCCATCTGTCTGTCCGTCTGTCACCAGGCTGTATGTCATGAACCGTGATAGTTAGACAGTTAAAATTTTCACAGTTGATGTATTTCTGTATATTTCTGATATATTTCATTCTAATTGAATGACGGAATAAGCTGATGGCCCACCTGATGTTAAGCGGTAACCACTGCCTATGAACAGTGCATTACCTCATAGGTCACGTCCACCTAGGACGCGCCCTATGTGGCATTGCAATGCGCCCGCCACCCTGAGACATAAAGATGAAAACATGACGCTATAACATCAAATAAGTACTAAATAAGTATTTAATTTTGTAAAAATTAAAAAAACACTCAACGCAATGAAACGGCTTAACCGATTTTGATCAAATATAGCTAAGAACACTCCCGACAAATACACCTTTCAAACAAAAAAAAACTAAATTGGTTCATCCGTTCGGGAGCTACGATGCCACAGACAGACATACACACACACACACAGACCCGTCAAACTTATAACACCCCGTCGTTTTTGCGCTGGGGTTAAAAACATAATAAAATAAATATTTAAGGAGGCTCCCATACAAACGTGTTTTTTGCCGTTCTTATAGATAATGGTACTACGGAACCCTTCGTGCGTTAGTCCGATTTGCACTTGGCCGGTTTTTTTCACATGTTTAATGAACAGGTAGAACATTTTTGTACGTTCTTTTCTGGGTCAATGAATGACATATACCTATATTTTTTCAGGACATAACATTGACTCCTCTATGAGGAGAAAGCCTCCAAATAAGATCAACCAGCTATCCTGCGTACGTCTGTAGTAATATATCAACAAACGATCATTGTGCAGTAAAATGAACTGAATGACATGAATTTTAGTAGTAGTAGAGCTTTTTTGTGAAAGAGTTCGTCCGGGGAAGTACTACCACCATACCTATTTCTGCCGCAATGCAGTAGTGCTCGCATTGCTGTGTTCCGGTTTGAAGGGTAAGGGTGCCGGTGAAATTACAGGCACATGAGACTTTTCATCTTTATGTCTCAGGGTGGCGGGCGCAGTGCAATGCCACATAGGTTGCGTCGTAGGTGGACGTGATCTATGAGGTAATGCACTGTTCATAGGCAGAGGTTACCGCTTAACATCAGGTGGGCCTCTTGCATGATCCGTCATACAAGTAGTATTAAAAAAAAAAAAAAAAAAAATGTATTGCTACAACGTGTTTCTCTGGTTATATTCGCCTCGCCCGATTATTCCAACCATCATTGTAAGATCTGATGAACATGAGGACTCCTGATAAAGAAAATGCGAGCTCTGTCCCTTTAGATATATATAATATTAGGATATTAGCATTATAACAAGGTACAGATGTTGTTGTTTTGCGAGCAGCCGTAAATAAACAAAGTGTAGTGAGAGCGGGTGACGCGTGCCGAGATTGATAGGACATTACATAGAGCTGTGAATAAGAGGCTGGGTTCTTTGAATAATACATTTATTTACATAAAGAATAATACAAGGTATGTACAAAATACATATGAAACAGTTGTGCTACCTGAAGACCGCTACAAGCGATCTAAAGGTAGCTCAACTGATCCAAATCACTACCAGGCGGAAGCGTCGCTAAGATGCTGGCTGCATTGCCACGCTGAATGGCAATACTAATGCGTTGAGCCAGATAAGAGCCAGCTCTCGGGTCACGCGTCGCTTCGACCAGATGCCCTGAAAGAATTTTGAAAACGCGATGGGCCCTGGAACCCCACGGACCCAGAGTCTCGACCCCGAAAGGCTCAAATAAGTAAGCTCTGTCGAGACTTGCATATTTGCGTCTTTTGAGGTCCTCAGCGGAATCTGCCGCCGCACCGGCCCTAACTGATGTCCCGGACAGATGAGATGGCGCAAGGGTATCAACGCATGTAGCGTCCCACACCAAAGGCCTACCCTTCTCCCACGGAACAAGAGTCATGCCGTCAGGCCGCTTACCATCGTCACGAAACAGACCATTCGGTTAATATCACTGGGTTCTTTTAATATCACACTAATATTATAAATACGAAAGTTTGTGTTTGTGGGTGTGTAAGTATGTTTGTTACTTCTTCACGCTGAAACGGCTTGACGGATTTTGATGAAATTTGGAATGGAGATAGCTTGACTCCCGGAATAACACAAGGCACATATTTATCCTGATATTCCCACGGGATCGAGACTTACGCGGGAAACACCGCAGGGCGCAGCTAGTTGATAATATTTGTATCCCAGACAACCTGACAGACATAATATTTGTACCTGTATACCACATTTAAATAAATAAATTGAAATAGTGATTTTTTATGTTTTTTTTGATCAAAAATTCTGTTGATTAATCTGACCCACTACTTTACCGGAAAAAGTAATGTTTCGAGTCTTATAAATGCTCAATAACTCGAAAATAAAATAATTATGTACTCAAATTCCATGTACCAATCAAGCTCATGTTCATACACACGCCTCTCTCACCGAAGGGGTAGGCAGAGCCTCAATGGACCGCTTTTCAGAGTGGGTTGCAACATCGTGGAATACAGACGTGACAAGTGGTGAGCTCATCGCCGTCATTGCTTCCTACGACTGACTCTGCTAACGCTTTCTTCCAGTAATAACAGATTCCTTAAATAAGCTGGTAGCCAGGACAAATCTCAAAAAAAATAACAACGAATCTTACAAACAAGTCCGGGTAATCCCTTAGTCGGCTTTTACAACATCCACGGGAGGAGATGCAGGTGTCTATTCTTGGGCCGGACACTACGGACATAACTACGTACGGACATAATTATTTTAATCTTATATCTGGTTCTGTGAAGTCATAGTTAATTCTTCCTACTATATGATAACCTCAGGCTGAAGGAATTAATTTGGAATGAATCGGTTGCTAAGGGCCTCAGCAACCTTCAGATTAATTCCCAGAAATCCCACCGCATTCTTAACATCAGTAAAAAAAATCGTCTAACGGAATCCCACCTTCAATAGGTACTCAAAAGGGTCTGTACCTGCTAGAGAAAGTGGTAATATCATCTCTATGCCTCGCTTCACAGTCGGCTAAGCATCAGTAATCTGAACGAAGCCGCACGCACGCACAGCCCATCCAGCTTTCGAGTAGACAGCACGTTATATGAAAATTAAGTTTTTGTAATAAAAAGTGTGGAAAATGCAGTTGACAAGCGCCTTCTGTTATGCCCTTTTGACGGTGAGTGTATATTACGATTATTTTTTGCTATAGTTATTAAAAATATGTAATTGTTAACCCACACTTATAGAAAATAATAACATTCCAACATAGATACTTATTTATCACTACGATTTCAATTTCGAAATAGTTTTTTTTTTGAATTGTTTCACCCGGTTTTTTAAAACCCGACGCAAAAACGACGGGGTGTTATAAGTTTGACGTGTCTGTGTGTGTGTGTGTGTGTGTGTCTCTGTCTGTCGCGTCGTAGCTTCTGAACGGATGTACCGATTTTAGCCGTTTCATTGAGGGTATTTAAATTTTTACAAAATTAATTAGTTGTTAATTCATTTATTAAGGACAACAAACAATTAGCTACACTCATGTGGCACTAAATATAGCATAACAGGTTCTTATATAAGATTTACCAGCCCCGTTGTCCAACTATTTATACCTACTACATACCTTTACGAGCCCCGCTGTCCAACTATTTATACCTACTACATACATTTTACCCAGAAGGGGTAGACAGAGCCTCAATAGGCTTCTTTTCATCGTGGGAATATAATAGACGTGACCAGTTGTGAGCTCATCGCCGCCATTGCTTCCCACAAATTACTCGACTAGCTCTTTCTTCCAGTAATAACACATAATGACCAAAAATTGTTTTGAAATATCGAAATAATTGATATATCACACTAATATTATAAATGCGAAAGTGTGTGCGTGTGTGCGTGTGTTTGTTACTTCTTAACGCTGAAATGGCTTGACGAATTTGGATGAAATTTGGAATGGAGATAACTGGACTCCCTGAATAACACAGGCATATTTTTATCCCGATATTCCCACGGGACCGAGACTTATACGGGTGAAACCACGGGGCGCTGCTAGCATGTGATAATTTTATTTAAATATTTGTGCTGTGGTGTTTCTGACCTGAGAATGGATCCTTCTGTCTCCTCCCATGGATGTCGAAAAGCCGTCTAAGGCAGCAGCATCCAATTGTACCAATCAATACTAATACTGCGATCACCAATCTGCCTGCCAATTATGTTAATTATGGACCCCCCCCCCCCCCCCCATTGCAGTCAATAGAGGCAGCCTCATCCAGCAGTGGACGTTTAAAGGCTGCATGATAAATTATAAATATTATACAAGTAATTAGTTTTGTAATTTAAAAAAAAAAAACAACTCTATAATACGGCTGAACCGATTTTGATCAAACATCAAACAGCTTCTCTGTTTATATAAAGCACAAGTCCGGGCTGGTATGGAGTACTGCTGCCATGTTTGGGATGGTTCGGCCAAATACCAGCTTGCTGCCTTGGACTCGATCGAACGTAGAGCTTTCAGGCTTATAGGTGAGCAACATATGGCGGAGACTAAGATCCAGAGTATCGAGCACCGCCGTAAGGTTGCATGCCTTTCAATCTTCTATAGGTTACATTTCGGGGAATGCTCCCAGGAACTGCACGATCTGATCCCACCATCTCCTTTTCATCATAGGACGAGCAGGCGTACGGCTCAGTACCATCCTTACCTCATTGGTATACCTTCTATTCGCACAAAACGTTTCGGTTCTACCTTTATAATGCGAACTGCTAAGGAGTGGAATACACTGCCGTCGTCTGTCTTTCCTGAAAACTATAATCTGGGTCTCTTCAAGTCTAGAGTGAATAGGTGCCTACTAGACCTTTGTGCTCCATCTTCGGCCACATCGTCACTTACCAACAGGTTAGATCGTGGACAAACAAAGGTCTATCAAAGTTAAAAAAAAAAAAAAAATAGTTAAGAACACTCCCGACAAATTCAACTTTCAAACAAAAAAAAAACTAAATCGGTTCATCCGTTCGGGAGCTACGATGCCACAGACAGACACATACACAGACACACACACAGACACGTCAAACTTATAACACCCCGTCGTTTTTGCGTCGGGGGTTAAAAAGTACGAATAACCATTGTTATGAAATCATTAAATTACTGCCTTCCTGAGGCATATGATTAAACTTAATACATAATGGTGTGGAAGGTACTTATAAAACCATAAAATACTAATTACATCAGTAAGTTAATTTGGATTAAGTCAATTTGAATAATAAGTTGACCACTACGACCTAGTCTCATCTTTCTCTCCTTTTTGACGACCTCTGTGGCGCGGCGGGCGATCGTTCGCCTGCGACGCCGGAGGTTGCGGGTTCGATTCCCACCTCAGAACAAAACTTTGTGCGTTCTGCAGATATTTAATCAGGGTGTTCTGGGTATTTTCTATCTATAATAAAAATATCTATCTATGTATAATACTGTATTAAGTATATCAGTTATCTAGTACCCAAAACACAAGCTATGCTTAGCTTGGGGCTAGATAATGTTGTGTGAACTGTCCAGCATTATTTATTTATTTATTTATTATACATTGAAAAAACACCCAGAACACCCTGAACAAATATCTGCAGATCGCACAAATATAAGGTAGGGTTATGTTTGTAGCAGTCTATATACGTATGCATTTACGTATGTAAACACAATAACCCCTCTTTCCTATTCCATATATTTTGGCTGGTAACTGATTAATCCGTATACCTACTTAGTATTTATACGTAAATAATAATAATAAAACACTAGCAATATTGATCAAAATTGGTTCTGCTACTCAAATAACAATACAAAACCAGCCAAGTGCGAGTCGGACTCGCGCACGAGGGGTTCCTTACCATTATCTATAAAAACGGCAAAAATATTTATTTTATTCTGTTTTTTTAGTATTTTTAGTTGTTTAGTATTTTTAGTAGTTTTTAGTATTTTAGTTTTTTTATTAGTAGTTTTATAGTGTTTGTTATTCAATCTCGTCCAAATGGGCTGGAACGATTTCGATGAAATTCGGTAGACATAGATTATAACCTGGATTGAGCTATAGGCTAATTTATATCGCGGTAAAATACAATTGAATCTGCAGTTGCACACTTGTACTAATAAAATACGATTGAATCTTCAGGTGCACACTAGTACTTTTATAATACGATTAAATCTGCAGGTGCACACTAGTACTATTAAAATACGATTTAATCTGCAGGTGCACACTAGTACTATTAAAATACGATTGAATCTGCAGGTGCATACTAGTACTGTTAAAATACGATTGAATCTGCAGTTGCACACTTGTACTATTAAAATACGATTGAATCTGCAGGTGCACACTAGTACTATTAAAATACGATTGAATCTGCAGGTGCACACTAGTACTATTAAGAACGCATTTTCTCTTCACAAATATTTTCATTTTCCCGTTGGAATTTAAGAACTTTCTGGTTTTTCTGGAAAAATATGAGTATTCTCATTTCATTTTCTCCATATACAGTATATATTTATACTAGTGGCCTCCCGCGGCTTCGCTCTTTATCGGGGTATAAGTAGCCTATAGCTCAATCCAGGTCAGCCGGCCTAGCCAAGTGGCATTCGCTTCGAAGCGATTCCATTTTTACAATCGTAATTCAATACAAAAGACCACGTGGCATTTCGATAGCATACGTCAATCTCATACATTTTTGGCTTTTCTACAAGCGACATCGCTATTCGATTGTTACTTTGTCTACGGCCTCAGGTCTATCATCGAAACCAGTTCAGCCGTTTTGGCGTGATTAAGTAATAAACGTACAAACATTGTAATTTTGACATTTATGATATTAGTGGAATTTGAATTTTGGCTAAGTATTTTCTGAGGTACCATTAAAATACATATATAGATACACGCCTTTTTCCCCGAAAGGGTAAGCAGAGCCCCAAATGGGCTTATTTTGACCGTGGGTTCCATCGTGGGATATAAACGTGACAAGTGGTGAGCTCATCGCCGCCATTGCTTCCTACGACTGACTCAGCTAACGCTTTCTTTCGGTAATAACACATTCCATAATAAGCTAGCAGCTAGGACAAATCTTATACCAACGAATCTCACAAACAAGTCGGGTACTCAAAATATTCGCACCTATCGCCCCGGCTTCGCACGGGTAACCCCCGGTGAAAAACAGCCCCCCCCCCCGATTTTTTATTACTTATTCTGCTATTCGGAGCGGAAAAGTATCCACCAAAAAAGAGATAACTAACATCGGTCCAGCCGACCTTGAGTTATAAGTGGTGTAACTAACACGATTTTGTTTTATACAGGGTGTAACATAATATCCCTATAAGCCCGGGGAGGGGGTATTCTACACATCATGGCGAATAACTAAGACGACTCTAAAAATTTAGTAGATTTTCATTTATGAAATGCCGCTTAAACATCCTGAAATTCCGTAGGAAATGTACCTAACACAACATGAGGACGTACTGTACGTTAAGGTACCTTACGTAGGGCTGCCTCATGTGGTGCTAGGCAAATTACTGGAAGAACTTCAGGAATTTCTCGAGGACTTTTTTACAAGACATTCATGAATGAAAAACATCGAAATTTAAAAATTCGTAGATCTAAAGTTATTCGTCATGATGTGTAGAACACCCCTCCCCGGGCTTATAGGGATATTATGTTACACCCTGTATATATAAGATATTAGGATTCCCAGTGCAGTGTCAATAGTGGCTTTAAAGCTTGTCATATTGTGGCAATTTGAGCCACAACAAAAAACTAGACTATTTTTTTTAACACTTTCTCACGTTCAAGATCTTCTGAAAGTGGACCGCTCACCGCGGCGGCCGTGACATTTGACACGCGCTGGTCATTGTTGCATTAAGACATGTGATATGAAGAGAGAAGTTAGCTCGTAGGTTTAATGGCAGTCGGAAGTAGGTCACGGAGAAATTTAACATATTTTAATGCTTTAGCTAGTTGTTTGTTTCTTAGTTCATAGCTGCCAGAACTTCGGAACCCTATTATAGTTTATTGAAATTAGAACATATCGTCAGATCGCACTTTTTTGTGGCATCTACCCCGGTTCCCGGATTTAAGTCTATGTTAACCTATAAGGTTAAGTGGTTTAAGCGGTATATTAGCCTATAAGGTATATATTTATATGGGCTTAATGTTTAGGTATAATTTTATTGTACATTTTCCAGGTAGCCTGAAATAAAGATTATATTATTATTTTTAAGGTTAACCTTGTGCTAGTTTTAAGTTAGAGAAATATAATTCTATTTAGTTCTTGGCTTGTTGCTCTTTACTGATTGATCGTTTTTGTTACATATATATGTGTATATATATATATCTGTATGAAAAATAATCTGTCCAAACAAGAATCTGTTCAAAACAGAATCCGTCCAGCAAGGAATCTGGCGAAAAAGGCCTTAATCTTTACTTTTTCTGTTAACCTCCTCGCCAGATTCCTTGTCATTGTCATCTATTAACAAATGGCCTTTAATGGGATTGGGGCCCTGACTGCCGCAACTAGACTCTGTATCTTCTTCTCTGGGGATTTACATGTGATATTTACGTAAACATAACATACTCGTAGAAAGCGATTATTAATTTCTCCATAAAATTAGAGTTTTTTGAAAGATAAATCGTGTGAAGTTAAATAAACCGTGTAAACCGGTTTTGAGCAGTGAAAGGCTTTTTCGATTTATACTCGAAATTACGTAAAGGTCAAGGCTTTGAGAATATAGCTGTACGAAAATCAGTTCGTGCATTATGTTTATTATATACACGATAATTATTGGGTTTTTATATAGTTACCAATAAAAGTATGCTTTTGGTATTCGCTGCATGATCTTGAGGCTGTGAAGGGAGTTGATGTCATTTATACGAAAAAAAACACGCTACAAAAACTAATTAGTAAGTGAGACAGTTTAGTTGGCCAACAATTGACGTATTTTTCTCACCAACTAAAACAAAGTAACTTTTGATATCTTTAAAGATAAAGATAAGTTTATTTAACATAGAATAAGTACAACAAAACATAATTAAAGATTCTCCTGCTGACGTTTCGTTGAACATTTAGAGGTCCTTCTTCATGTATAGTCGTAATTTTTCTAAAATGATACCAAGCCACTGTAACTTCAATTATATAATTAAAGATGTTCGTAAGTATATGAAAATAAGAGAACTTTGTCTTCCGTGCTAGTTTAAAAACTATTACTTATTCTGTGGTTACGACAAGGTAACGCTTTTCGGTAGGTATGAGTAGAATGGGTCATACTGGACCTTTAGTAAAATTTTATCTAAACATAAGCCCATATAAATATATACCTTAGCTAACATACATATTTTATACTTTATCTTTATATTTTATCTATAGGCATATAATAGCAGTCGATAAGCCATGTCAGAGGCCCTCGGGCGGCTTGACAAACTCTGACACCAGAGGCCAGCACTACCTCATACGAAACGAAACAAATAGCCGTTGGTGTTAGTGGATTATTCACATTTTTCATGTATACGTATATAATTCGAGTGTGCAATGTCTCATTAAACTAGCTTCCCACCTAGTATCTAGTAAGAAATCAATTCAATTTTGTTTTTTTAGAAATCATCATCAAATACGTAATACATATTTTTTGACTTTGACTTTTGACTTCGACATCATCAGCGGGCAGAATGCGGAGAACGGCCATGACCCTACTCCTGACTTCTTGTCGGCCTTTGACATTAGACCTAGACAGAGACGTGCATTCTGAAAAGCAATAAAAAATAATTTCTGAAGTGAGTCAGAATGTCAAGAAAAACTTATCTAGATCCATACATGGAATACCTACTCTCAATTACCTATTGTAAGAAGTTTCCCATACAATTACATAACTTTCAGTATCGGAAGAGTTATCGCTAAGCGATAAAAACGGAAAACTATGAGAACGCACAGATTGTTGTTTTTTTTCTTAAAATTTATATTCTAAGAAAGAGTATTGTAACACCCCCCCTACCTTCTCTATTGTACCTAATAATCTAACTACCTATTATACCGCGCGCACTCACCGACTTCCTACTTTACTCTGTGGAGTTACGATAACTTTAATCTTACTTACTTCTTTAAACACTATAAATTGGCCATATGATCGTCTAGATATATACCTACGTTGTGTCTTGTAATAACTCGAGTTCTTTATTTGTTAATATTGTCGAGTCTTAACGTATCCTAACTACATAAAATATTTTACCTTTTTATCGATATTCTCGTAATAGTTGTTACTAATTCTAATAGGAAAGATACCTATTTAAATTTTATTTTACTTCAGTACACGTCGGAACAATTAATTAAAAGATTACTCCAGAGATTTATTTCCATTATAGTTTGTTATTTCTTTGTAAAAGAATAAGCTACAATTAAAGTTCCTAGTAATATTTTGAACATTCTGATTTTACAATTTCTGAGGTTTATTGATTTTGACTCTAGGGCTTCAATACAGACATGTTTGTATTGTGCTATTTCAAGATACTTTTACGTGACAGGATTGCATCTGTAATAGATCCATTAGGGAAATGACAAGGAAATTACTTGTATAAATTATTTGCTTCTCAGATATAATTTTTAAGTTATTTCTTTAATTATTTGAAGGATGAACCAAATTTGATAAGGTTCATATCCAGAGATAAGCGACTTTTGGAGAACAGCCCCGTCCGCGCTGCCCTCGGTGGATTTCTTCCAAAACTTTTGGTCAATCCTCCCTCGCTTGGACATAGGTAATTACCTAATATTGTCCGTGAGTTTTATCCAAATGATATTCTAATTAAAATCACTTCCTTTTTACTTTAATACAAGGGATTTTAGAGGATCGCGAACCTATTTCTGTCGGAGTAAGTTTGTTAGTCATTTTCAAACATTCCAGGGAATTTTACATTTAATCAATAACGCAAAATCAACCACATACATCCTTCACCTTTGGTTAACTTTGGGATTTATCTAGGCTTCCTGAAGCCTAGGAAAATCCCTACTTGATTCATACCCCTACTTACAAATAATTCTAAATATTCTCTGTAGGATAAATAGAATTCCTAGTTGGATTATCCAGATAGGAATAATCGCTTGTGAAAATTCTAGACTATATTTAAATGAAATTTTCCTTCCGAGAACGATAATATTCAATTACAAGATTCTCCTTTTATCTAGTATTTTAATACGTTTGATAATTATTTTGCCCGTTCCTTTATGAAAGAATAATAGTAAACTAAATTAATTCACCGGTTAAATTTTAGAAAATGCCAATTTGTAAGATTGGTCTAAATACGCACTAATACAATGCCTATATAAGTGTGCCTAATTACCTGGCTAAATTGGGTGTGTGTGATTCAAACTTTGAGAAAACCGTTCTCATTTTGTTTTAAATGTGCAGTTAAATGTGTATGTCTTCTGACGAGGTGCAAGGTCAGAATACCTAGATTGAACTATTAAGGATAGGATATCTGTCGCTGTGTAACCTAAAGCGACAGACGGAGCCTAGAGGTCAGGAATAAGGTTTAAGGAGGGATGAGATTTTGCCTTTCTAGCGGACTCACTAGAAAACCTTTTCAGGCGGATAGAGGTTTCCTGTCCAGCAAAAAATGGATTCCTGAAAACATTAAAACAGGAGAGGATCTATTGACTACGACAGTCCAACAAATATCTCTCTTCGAAGACCGTTCACTTTGTCACTAGCTAAACATAACTTTGACTTTGAATATTTAAGAACACTTGAAAAACATCTCCAAAAAGAAACTAGTTAATTTCTTTTATTTTGGACGGCTTTTCAAATTAATTTTATATTTCACAAAAATTTAAACTTTCACTAAATTATATTCAATTTCACTTATTATGGTCTACTTCCCAGAATCAATCCTAATATTTCAAAGTATAAATTTCTAGCTTTTAAACGAACTTTAAAATCACTTCGTAATTAATTAACACAATTTAATATTTTACCCCAGCGTTACCACGCAAACGTGATACTACTCCCAGAATTATCCAGCACTGATCCCCCTTCAGCTGTTACCTTTCCTTTTAAAGTCGCCATCCAAGATAAAACATTTCATTCAATTTTGAATCTTATTCATACGATTCCTAAACAGGAATTGGTGTGTTGCTTCAAAGTATTCTGAAAATCGGATGTTTATATTTTTTGTATATAAACATTCTCACAGTCCAACTCTCTGAAAAAACGACAGAACAAACCCTCTATTGTTTCCGACCTCATTATTCAAGTATCGCTCGATTTATTTGATAACAATATATAATAATTTTATTTGAGCGTTTGTGAGATACTAATGAATCCAGTAAAAATGGTTCGTTACAGTCGCCCCTCAAAATTTACGCAGACACTCAACTTTGTGTCCGGAGAAAATTTTCCTCGTCTATTAATCTCACAAATATTGTTTAGTACAATCATAATTATGATATTTGTATACCATATCTTCCAAAAATTTTTTTTTTTTTATTATTACCCTATTCTTTATTAAAATTAATCCTCATCTAGATCCATGTTGAATCAACATAAGCTTTTTATTTCATTATTAATTTAATTCCCAACCCCAAAATATTTTTTTCAAATCATCTGGTTTCCACACTTTCATTCAGTCATTCTGCCTCTGTTAATTCAACAATTCAACTAGAATATTATTTACACCCCAACCTTTATTTATTTATGTTGATTAATTCTGAAATCAATTCCATATACTATAAATTTGTAAGATATTTGCTATCACATAGCTCAGGAATCTCTGAAGAAAATTTATCTACCGGTATTAGCATAGATAAATTTTAGGCATGGTTCTTCATACCTTAAAACTGAGTAAATTCAGACAGGGACTTTTGAAGAATAATTATTCACCCGTATCAGTATGAATTAATTATAGGCACTGCTTTGCTTGGCCAAAGTATGTACTAAACTTACTAGTTAATTCTAACCACGAGTGAAGAAAAGGCAAGAATCTCTAAATCCTTTCTCATCTCTTCACAAATATGTATATTAATTTCAGAATCAATTTATCTTCTCCTTTTGGTTTTTATTTACAAAACCCCTTTTCGACAGTGTTTTTTTTTTTATTTTGGAATCAGTTTCCTTTATATTCTGAATGTATTTTTTTTTTTTTTTTTTTTTTTATTCTTACGATATATATATTTGTATATTTATTATTATATATTCTTTTATTTTTATTTTATTCTTAAGCCACTTGGCTACAACAACTCTCAGAAGTCTTGTTCTCCATTGCAAAATAAAATTCTTTACAATTTACTAAGGTCAAATTCAAACAGTATCGATATGTGTGTTTCACCTGTGTGCGTGAGTACCTAGCTGATTAGTGTAATTTAGACCAATAATCAATAACGTACATCTTCATACCAATATTGACATCAACTACATGTTGTCGCTAGTTTATCTGATTCATTATCCCAGCTTGGAAAAGACTGCACGAAGGAAAATGGGTTGTGGATCCATCTCATCCCTAGTAGAACTAAGGCCGGCACAGTCCTAGGAACAACCAACATTACGTTTCCCTGGAGAGCGCTCCTTTGCCAACTACAATCTACTCCTCCCAATGTCTTCAATCCTCAGACAAGCACGTATAAAATGTCTAAACCAACCTCAATAATTCGATGCATTTATTTAACCATTGGAGTTGTCCGTGTGCTTAATCCGGGCAAAAAACCGATTTTGCCGCACGTATAATTAGAACTGCTAACTAAAGCACTCTGTGACGGGGAATCATAGTCTATTGACTTTAACCTAACACCAAACCCCTCTTTAGTCAACCGTCCTTTGTGAAATGTGATGTCTGTTGAATACAACCCTAGTAAAGTGTTTCATTCTACAGATCCTTAGTTTCCCAGAGCCCTCATTCTGATTTTAAAACATTCACACAATCACCCTTAATATCTCTCATTATATGTTATTCATTCCATACTCTTTCATACAAAATTATTTTTTTGTTTTTTATTCACTCCATTACTCAAATTTTCCCTCTGTTTCATTTCTCCTTTCTCACTTTCATTTCTTCTCTATGAACCTAAGGTTTCTTTTGTAAATTGAAACTAAGTCTCCAAAAAGAAATTTTTATAATTCTGAATTAAATACCCTTCCCTTTTCAAATCCAAATTCTAGTATGTTAATGAATTTAATAGAGAACAATTCATCCGTAAAAGTTGTCAACCAAATATTTTTAATAATATTTTATTATTTGTCAGTTTGTATATTGTACAATTATTATTCTACCACTCATGGTGGTTTGTGTTATAGTATTTATTACACATTATTTTGTTTCACTTTATAATTTTTTTTAAATTATTATTATATATAAATCAAAATGGCTTCTTAATTCCTGTTTAAAGATCGTAATCGTTGTACATCTCAAAATATAAAAAAATATTTTGATTGAAAAGAGGAAAGTCGCCGACACACCCCTTTACCTATGGATACTAATCCCAATTGATCCACATTAATTTTACTTTATATTTTTATAATCCTGTTTTCTTTTACAGGTTAAATTGTTTTCTGAATTCAAAACTAGGGTCAACCAGAACTTTATATCTATAAGTAAACTCTCCCCCAAGCCTCCAGTTACAATTTTTTATTTTTATTTTTATTTTTTATTTATTAATTTAACAAAATCTCTTATTTTAATATTTTAAATTTTATCAAACATATATAATAATGATACATATTAATACAACTGTATTTAAGCTATAATTATAAACGCAGAACTTAAAATTTACCTTTAAACAATTTAAAATCTTTTTTCTTATATAACTCACTAAGTTATTTACTTATACTAACTCTTTTTTTTTTTTATATTCTTACATATTTCAAAACTTAATTCTATGCAGTTCTCTTCCTTCCTATATTAATTACTAGCAATGTTCATTTATAATATCTCGTTAAATGGATTGTATTGAATTTACCCCTTATCTCTTTAGTTTCAGGATTTGTTAAAATATACACATTTTTATAAGGATTACTTGATACCACAAACGGACCCTCATACAATGACTCAAACTTCTTTGTTATTTTATCTTTTGCCTTTGATTTATTTATTTTCTTAATTTTTACCAAATCCCCTATCTCATATTGAATTAAACGATATCGTTGGTTGAACTTTTGTCTACGTTTTTTCCCTTTTTCTTTTAAATTCCTTCGAACCAGCTCTCGAATTTGGTCTACCGAATTTAATCTTATTTCTCCGGTCCCTAAATATTTATCTATTGTTAGTGTGGTTGACTGCCCGTACATAATTTCGCACGGAGTAAACTCTGTACTTTCATGGTATGTATTATTGTACAATTCCTCCAATTCAGGTAAAACTTTCACCCAACTATTATGTTTATGTCCACAATATGTACGAAACAATCGGCCTAATTCCCTATTTACTCTTTCTACGGTGTTGGGTCTTGGGTTTCTAACTGTAGTGTAAATCACATTTACCCCCTTTTGTTTCATAAATTCTTTCCAAATTTTGCTTGCAAATTGTGAACCATTATCTGACATTATTGCTTGCGGTTTTATAATTTCAAAAAACTTCTTTGCCCTCCCTAATACTGAACGAGCTGTAGCTTGTCTTAATTCATAAAATTTAACAAATTTGCTAAAAGTATCCTGAAAGATTAAAATATAATTATATCCAAATGCTCCAGTTGGTAATGGTCCGTATAAATCCACCATTACTATATCCCCTATATTTTCTGTAATTATAGACTGACATGGCCCTACAAAGTTTTTGTTTGCGGGTTTATTGATTTGACATTCATGGCATTTCTTCAATATAAGTTTGACTTGACGAGTAAGTCCCTTCCAATAAAATCTATCCCTTATGTATTTAATTACTTTAAAAGCCCCTTGATGACCCATCTCCAGATGTATTTGTTTGATTACATCTTCACTTAAACATTTTGGCAAATAAACTACAAATTCTTTATTCTTACCTACTTGAATATATAAAATTCCCTTTTCCTGTTTAATCCTTTCTTTTAGTCTTTTAAATTTTGTAGGATTTTCACTATTATTTTCTCTTGATTTTAATATCGATTTAATATCCTCATCTTGTATTTGTAATTCGGATATCTTTTTTAATTTAATAATCAGATCTTGGTTCTCCCTTCTTCCTACATATAAAATTTCTGGCAATCTAACTTTATCTTCTTGGAGCAGATCACTTGCCGGTGGATACCGAGACAAAACATCTGCCACTACGTTTTCTTTTCCTTTAATGTGCTCTACCTCATAATTAAAATTCTCTAAATAATTTATCCATCTCGTAACTCGCGCATTATATAATTTCCAATTCTTTACAAAAGTTAAGGCTTTGTGATCTGTTTTAATTATGACTTTAGTTCCCCTTAAATAAGTTTCGAATTTTTCTAAACAGTTTATGACCGCATAAAATTCCTGTTCTGTCACTGTCCAATTCAACTGAGCCCCTCTTAAAGCTTTACTATGAAATCCTATTGTTCTTATTTCTCCCTGATCATCTAGTTGATACAATACCCCTGCCATTCCTATGCCCGAACTATCAGTCTGCAAATAAAATGGTTTTCTCAAATCCGGATGTTGAAGTTCTATCGTTTTTATGAATAACCTCTTTATTTTATCAAAAGCTTGTTGTTCTCTTTCACCCCACCTCCAAATTGTCCCTTTTTTTAATAATTCACATAAAACTTGAGAATGGGAACTGTAATCAGGTATAAACCTCCTATAAAAGTTACACAATCCCAGAAATGCCCTTATTTGTTTTAACTTTTTCGGAACTGGGAATTCTTGAATTGATTTTACTTTATCTGGATCTGTTCTTAACCCCTCTGTAGATATTATATACCCTAACATTTTAACCCTTTTGCATATAAATTCACATTTTTTTAAATTACAAGTTAAACCCGCCTTTTGTAATCTCCCTAATACTACTTCCAAATGTTCAATATGTTGCGTGTAAGTTCCCGTCGTTATTATGGCCAAATCATCTAAGTAATTAACACAAAAATCTCTAACTTCGTGGCCTAAAATTTTGTCCATAGCCCTGCTAAAACTTCCAACAGAAGTTTTGAGACCTTGTGGTAATACATTGTATACATATGATTTCCCATTAAAAGTAAAGCCCGTATATTTTTTGCTATTATCAGAAATAGGAATTTGGAAATAAGCATTATTCAAATCAACTACGCTAATAAAATTTGCCCCATGAAAGGAATTCATGACATCTATCTGAAGTGGAGGTTTTTCTGTTTCAGCCACCATGTATTTATTAATTTCTCTGGCATCTAACAATACTCTAATAGATCCGTCTCGTTTTAAAGTAAATGTTAATGGACTGCAAAAAGGGGTAGATGATCTACTAATTATTCCCTGTTCTTCCATCTCCTTTAGCTTCTTTTCTACCTTTTCTCTATACGCATAAGGCACCGGGTATGTTTTTTTTACTATGGCCAAATGCGATTCCATCTCTATGTTATGTTGATAACAATTAGCCCTCCCCAATTTTTCTGAAAATAACCCTTTATATTTATTCAATAATTTCATTAATTTTTCCCTTTCATCAATCCCTAGTTTTGTCCCAGTTACTATTTCTTGTAGCGTTTTTTCTAAATTTTCTGTTTCTTCTATGCTAATCTCTTGTGACCTCTTAATGTCTAGATTTTCTTCGGTCTTTAAAAAATTTACTAAATGTCTCTCTCCATTTATTTCAAACTCTATACCCCTTTTTTCTCGAGTTATTTGAATTGTAACTTCCTTTTGTTGTAACCAATCAAACCCTAAGATTATGTGATTGACCAAACCGGGTACTACTAAACATCCCGTTTCTATGATGATATCGTTCAACTTTATAGGCAAAAGAACCATACTACGTATTTCAACACTTTTATGCCCTACCGCAGTTCTAATTTGAAATGATTTTACAGGCATAAGCGGAATTTGATTTGTTGGATTTGATTTAAGCACATTCCATAACTCCTCAGAAATGCAGGTTATGTCACTACCAGTATCTATTAAACTTACTACTTCATATTCAAATATTTGAGCTGTTATTTCCGATTTGAAATGTTTATACTCCTTTTCTTCTGATTCTTCTTCAAATACAGAATTAACTTTATCTATTTTTATATCTTGTAATGAGTGTTGTTCTATTTTTAGTTTCAATACCTCCACTATTTGTTCTAATATTTGGTCATTTCTTTGTACTTCTTCCCGAAATCCTAACCCCTCTCGTCTACCTCTGTCTACTAACCATCCCCGCTTTGGTATCATCAATCCTTTATTTTTCTTACCTAACGTTTGTCCTGGTTCCCAACCCATCAGATTCATTATTTTTAACACTACGTTCCCTGTGAATTTAACTGAATCGGGAACTACATTTTCAGTTTCTTTTAGTTTAAATTTACATTATTAGTTTTGTTCGCTTCTGTCACTGCATTCACTCCAGCTGGCTTGTTATTTACCATTCTGTTTTGTCCTGTTGACGGGCGCTGCCAGGTTCTATATTTCTGTTGAACTTCCCTAAATTTCTCCTTGTCCTTCCCGGTCCCATATGCCGTCGAAACGTGTGTCTCTTGTTTGTTTATATCGTCCATGTTTCTCAAAAACTCTGCTGTCTCTATTGTGGTTTCAATCTTGGATGTAAACCACCCCTGTTGAATGTACTTCGGAAAATGACGGATGATATCTGCTATCAATTGTTTCTCCGGAATTTTAAAAGTTAGCATCTGAGCTTTCCCTGCTAGTCGTAAGAAATGGTTCAGCATAGAAGGTGTTTTCACCCGATCCCAAACTCCCTGTGCTATATTTCTTCTAAGCTCGCTTTGTTCCTTCTCTCCCCAATAAGTTGAAAGAAAATCTACCTTGAAATCTTCAACCGTCTCCCACCTACTTTTATAAATCCGAGCCCACTCACGTGCATCACCCACCAAACATTCTAAAATGACTTCTAATTCTTTGCCATCCTTTGAAGCCTTTTTTAAATAAATGTCCAAATCCTCTAAGAAGGTCATAGGTTGAATCTGATCCTTCTCCCCAAACTTAGGTTTGTCCATATTCAAATTCCTTATATTATATATCACTTTTTTGTAACCTTCCCTGGATATTTCATTTTCTTTGATTTGTTCATTATTCTCCTTTTCTTTGTTTAAATTTTGTTCTGTTGTTTCCGTATTGGTTGTTTTACAGTGTTCCTCTCCACTTTCTGCCACCGATTCCGCTTCTAATCCGTTAGACGCTTGAGTTTTATATGTTTTAACTTCTTCGCTTAAGGCATCCACTTTAGTAGCTAAGGACATCATGGTCTGTTTCAATGTTCTTAAAAAGGCCCCCGTGGATTTTCCACTTTTTGGTTTTTCCTTGATTGTAGAATTTGATTTTTTTTTACGTTTTGATGTAGATTTATCTTCCTTTTCCAAATTTTGAAAACTTTCCGACTCCAAGATTTCTTGATTTTGATTTGTTTCCGTCTCTTTACTTCCAAGGCGATCTGGCCTTTTACGCTTTCGTATAGGCTTCATTTTTTTTTTGTTTGATTGGTTACGATTTGTTTCCGTTTCTTTGTTTTTAAAGCGTTCTGAGCTTTTTCGTTTTTCGGTTAGACTTCACTCCCCTTTTTTTTTTTTTTTTTTTTTTTTTTTTTTTTATAAATAAATAAACTTGCCTAAAGTTTATTTAATTATAACCTTTTTTTTTCAATTCTGGTTTCCTCCTGAAATCAAAATAATATAGCTTCCCTAATCTCTAACCATGTTTTAACTTTGATAAATAAAATAAATAAATAAGTAAATTATGCTTAAAACAAGGTTAGTGAAAAGTAATCAAGTCAATTAAATTAATTCAAAGTCAAATTAAAAATAATCAAATCTATTCAAAACGAATTAAAATTAATCAAGGTTATTCAAAGTTTAAATTAAAGTTATAAAATAAAGCAGAGGTTTAAATTTATTTTTTATATAATATTTTTAATTGAAATCAATCAAAATTAATTATAATTATTCAAAGTTTAAATTAAAGTTACAAAATAAATACAAAGGTTTAAATTTATTTTTATATAATATTTTTAATCGAAATCAATCAAAATTAATTAAAATTATTCAAAGTTTAAATTAAGGTTACAAAATAAATACAAAGTTTTAAATTTATTTTTATATATATTTTTTTTTTATTATTATTTATCTATCATAATTATTATTCATTTTTTATTATCACTGTCATCGAAGAACTATTTCCGTTTTTTTTTTTTTATATCATATTAACGCCCCCCCAAGTTTTATACTTTTGAAATCAGCAATCGCTCTCCAATGTTTTTTTAATTATTTTATTTAGTTTGTTAAAACTTAATTATTTTAAGAATAAATTTTAAAATCCATTTTCCGTCAAACAATCGTAATATTTTTAAACTCCCGTGTTTATAAAAGAAACCATTAATCTTCCAAGTTTTATAGACTAGACTTAGCAATTGTGTAACCTAAATCGCCACCCGTCATATTCCTATCTGTCTGTCAAAGTAACCCACGATTTTTATTAAAATATCCTAACTTTTGCGAATTCAATCTATAATGTGAACCCCCCCCAGATAAAATCATTAAGCAAATTATTATTGGTATTGTTCAATCATACATATTTTCTTACATATGTAATATCACTATAACGTTCTAATGTTTAAATTCATACATTTCTTTATGATGTTACGTAATTTTACGCAAGTTAGTCAGAGCCCAAACGAGCGCGCATTCGCTTCTAATATCTGTGAGTTACTGCGGATGAATTGGTTGGAGCTGGATGGTATGGTTGCCAACTGTTCCTTTTAGCAACGCGTGACTTTAATTAAATTGGACAGTCGAACAACCAACCACAAAGGAAACAGTTCCATACTAAAAAAATAGTTGAATAACCAGCCCCACGTAATCAAACCGTGCTTTCTATCCTAGCTTAGTTCGATCAGTCTTAAGATATATTGCGCCAGAAAAATGGATCCAACGTTCCATATATTACGCCAAATCTATCCGTACCTTCTTAGACCGGCCTCCCTAATTCGATCCGCTAAATGGTAATAATTTTTACTCTGTGTCAATTTGATCTGACTTTACCACGGCGTTCAAAAAGTGAAAGTTCACGAGTGTGTTGTCTCTGTCTATGTTGAGATTTGCTCTGCGACATCATATTAATCGTTACTTTCCAATATTAATTGTCAGAAGTTCCAAATAAATTATCATTTGAGAAACTAATATTACTTTGATGTAGTAGGCAATTATAATACGAAAATGAACCGCGGTGTCTCAAAAATTAACCTTGTATATACAGAACAAAGATAACTGTATGGACTAATTACGACTAACCATACTGCTAGTGACATCTTCCGGCCTTCGCAAAGAAATGCTTTCAAATTTCAATCGTGTAGAACGCGTGAGATGAATCTTATACAAGCAAACCAACCGAGTTCCTCCTCTGGGCACCAGATGTCAACACAGAACCTACTCAAAACTTTTGTTAATCGCGATTTACTCGGTATAAAGATTCTAAAAGACATTAGTCTTAGTGTTAATTTTGTCCTAGGTTTCTGTGAACTTTATAAATGACAAAGTAATTATTATTTCAAAACACCCAAAGCCACATCAACAGACGCGCCTCGCGTTGTCGAATTTGACTCTATGAAAGATCGTTAAATCCCGTGTTAGTTCAGTTACTCAACGATAGGTGTTCATTTTTCTATATCGCAAACAAATCGTAGCTTTCGTATGAGACGGTGTCGACCTCTGGCGTTAAATCCTGTCAAGCCGTCATCGCCCTCCTTTAGCTAGTTAACAGCCCGGACCGAAAAATCGAACCATAGTTATAGGTACCCAGCCTCGCATAGTTTCACCTAGATGTCGCTACTGGAAAGATTAGAATGTAATTATCGTAACGTTTTGACTTATTTGTAATTAATTTCTGAACAAAACGGAGTCACTGTGTTCTCTCATTCTTTCACTACGCTCTGTTACGCACATCGTCTCTGTCTCTCGCTTGTTTGGCAATACGAATAAAACAGAGTGGCAACGTCTCATAACAGCCAGTATTGCACGAATCAACAACTTCGCGTCGCTCATTGCGTTCCGAGCTGAAGATTAGAATACTCAACTAATCTGTACTACTCTAACATGTGGAGTCCGTCTCTCTCACACGCATCCACAATAATGCCCTGTTCTTTTTTAGATAATAATTGATTACTTTAAAAGGCCCAGCGGTATGGCAGACCGTAGTGATGCGCGACTTTAACTAAATTGGACAGTCGAACAACTAGCCACTATTTAATTGTTAAGTTGAATTAAAAAATAGTGCTTTACTAAAAAGTTAGTCGAATAAACGAATACTATTTTAATTCAGTAGGTAATAATAGTACGAAGACGAACCGCGGCGCCTCAAAATGATCTCTGTGTACACGGAACAAGGAACATTTCAATGAATATAGGCTTGCCCATGTGGTCGACTGCACGAGTCACGTATAGTATGCAGGTACCTAGTTCAAATCAAAAACACAACTCCAGAGTCCAGACAGACCGTTATGCATGTGTAACGAGCGCAGCTGATAGTATCTAGGTAACGTCTCTTTCACGCAACATGAAGGGCCTAGCACTGAGCCGACGAAGGCAGCCGATTCGCGACGGAAAACTGCGAGTCGGTTAAGTACCGAAATAAATAGTGGAAGAACAGGCGGAGGCACCCGATTCGCAACGGAAAACCGCGAGTCGGCTAGGTAACGAAAAAAAATTAGTGGTACTGCATTGGAAGAATGAATTCATTCAGTGTTTACCGACTTCAGTCGCACTAGTTGAATATTTTTGTTAGTTGAATAAGTCGAATACTTTTATTCATAGTCGCGCATCGCTAGCAGACCGTTCCGTGTTCCGAATTCGATAGTACTTAGGTTCACACCTCTCCTAAATAACGATTAACCAAATCCACTTAAACCACGCGTGCCTACGAAGTCCCAGTTCGGGGCGGACCACCAGTTACTAAGATAAATATTACTCCCAAATCAAAAGAACTTCTATAAACAACTTATAAATATTACCAATCTGTCAACCCACTCAATTGTTGCTACTTAAAAGTGAGTAGTTCACACTACTCACTTAATGACATAAAATACCCACGCGTCAATAGCAAATCAACAACAAAGTCCTGTTCAGTGAAATGAAAGTTCTCACGTCTCAAGTGTAACGATCACTCGACAACAATCACACAACAACGCTTTGTTTAGTGAAACTAATCACTCACGATTTGAGTGGAGTACTCTCGCAACAATAATCCTTTGTTTCCTAAGTAGGTGGGTTAAAGAATGACCTAATAACCCACATATTTTGTTTATATCGAAAACTCTACTAGAAAGAAACTACCAACAAAAAAAACTAAATTATACCGTGAATAAGACCCGACAATAACAAATCCCATACCACAGACAACAAATTGCCAAGTTTTGACTTGGCTTTAAAAATAAGAAAGTTATCGTAACATTATTAATTATTTCTTAGCAGTATCCTTAATAACCAAAATTAATCCTGGTCACGGCACCAAATTGTAACACCCCCCCTACCTTCTCTATTGTACCTAATAATCTAACTACCTATTATACCGCGCGCACTCACCGACTTCCTACTTTACTCTGTGGAGTTACGATAACTTTAATCTTACTTACTTCTTTAAACACTATAAATTGGCCATATGATCGTCTAGATATATACCTACGTTGTGTCTTGTAATAACTCGAGTTCTTTATTTGTTAATATTGTCGAGTCTTAACGTATCCTAACTACATAAAATATTTTACCTTTTTATCGATATTCTCGTAATAGTTGTTACTAATTCTAATAGGAAAGATACCTATTTAAATTTTATTTTACTTCAGTACACGTCGGAACAATTAATTAAAAGATTACTCCAGAGATTTATTTCCATTATAGTTTGTTATTCCTTTGTAAAAGAATAAGCTACAATTAAAGTTCCTAGTAATATTTTGAACATTCTGATTTTACAATTTCTGAGGTTTATTGATTTTGACTCTAGGGCTTCAATACAGACATGTTTGTATTGTGCTATTTCAAGATACTTTTACGTGACAGGATTGCATCTGTAATAGATCCATTAGGGAAATGACAAGGAAATTACTTGTATAAATTATTTGCTTCTCAGATATAATTTTTAAGTTATTTCTTTAATTATTTGAAGGATGAACCAAATTTGATAAGGTTCATATCCAGAGATAAGCGACTTTTGGAGAACAGCCCCGTCCGCGCTGCCCTCGGTGGATTTCTTCCAAAACTTTTGGTCAATCCTCCCTCGCTTGGACATAGGTAATTACCTAATATTGTCCGTGAGTTTTATCCAAATGATATTCTAATTAAAATCACTTCCTTTTTACTTTAATACAAGGGATTTTAGAGGATCGCGAACCTATTTCTGTCGGAGTAAGTTTGTTAGTCATTTTCAAACATTCCAGGGAATTTTACATTTAATCAATAACGCAAAATCAACCACATACATCCTTCACCTTTGGTTAACTTTGGGATTTATCTAGGCTTCCTGAAGCCTAGGAAAATCCCTACTTGATTCATACCCCTACTTACAAATAATTCTAAATATTCTCTGTAGGATAAATAGAATTCCTAGTTGGATTATCCAGATAGGAATAATCGCTTGTGAAAATTCTAGACTATATTTAAATGAAATTTTCCTTCCGAGAACGATAATATTCAATTACAAGATTCTCCTTTTATCTAGTATTTTAATACGTTTGATAATTATTTTGCCCGTTCCTTTATGAAAGAATAATAGTAAACTAAATTAATTCACCGGTTAAATTTTAGAAAATGCCAATTTGTAAGATTGGTCTAAATACGCACTAATACAATGCCTATATAAGTGTGCCTAATTACCTGGCTAAATTGGGTGTGTGTGATTCAAACTTTGAGAAAACCGTTCTCATTTTGTTTTAAATGTGCAGTTAAATGTGTATGTCTTCTGACGAGGTGCAAGGTCAGAATACCTAGATTGAACTATTAAGGATAGGATATCTGTCGCTGTGTAACCTAAAGCGACAGACGGAGCCTAGAGGTCAGGAATAAGGTTTAAGGAGGGATGAGATTTTGCCTTTCTAGCGGACTCACTAGAAAACCTTTTCAGGCGGATAGAGGTTTCCTGTCCAGCAAAAAATGGATTCCTGAAAACATTAAAACAGGAGAGGATCTATTGACTACGACAGTCCAACAAATATCTCTCTTCGAAGACCGTTCACTTTGTCACTAGCTAAACATAACTTTGACTTTGAATATTTAAGAACACTTGAAAAACATCTCCAAAAAGAAACTAGTTAATTTCTTTTATTTTGGACGGCTTTTCAAATTAATTTTATATTTCACAAAAATTTAAACTTTCACTAAATTATATTCAATTTCACTTATTATGGTCTACTTCCCAGAATCAATCCTAATATTTCAAAGTATAAATTTCTAGCTTTTAAACGAACTTTAAAATCACTTCGTAATTAATTAACACAATTTAATATTTTACCCCAGCTCCAGAAGAGATCTGGATAATTTACTCCCAGAATTATCCAGCACTGATCCCCCTTCAGCTGTTACCTTTCCTTTTAAAGTCGCCATCCAAGATAAAACATTTCATTCAATTTTGAATCTTATTCATACGATTCCTAAACAGGAATTGGTGTGTTGCTTCAAAGTATTCTGAAAATCGGATGTTTATATTTTTTGTATATAAACATTCTCACAGTCCAACTCTCTGAAAAAACGACAGAACAAACCCTCTATTGTTTCCGACCTCATTATTCAAGTATCGCTCGATTTATTTGATAACAATATATAATAATTTTATTTGAGCGTTTGTGAGATACTAATGAATCCAGTAAAAATGGTTCGTTACAGTATATTTGGTGAAACTTTTATAGTCCTTATTTTTTGTGCAAATAACTATAAATAAATTCCGATTATCACAGGGAGATTAAACTAATTCGTGATTCAGACACTAATCTAGCTAATGTTCGCACTTAAAAATTATATTCACATAACTTATCGCTTAACATTAGGTGGGCTATCTGCTTGTTCCGTCATTCAAGTAGTATAAAAATAAAAAAAAAATAAAAAAACTTACCTACCAAGTCTCATCAAGATTGGATCAACGGTTCTGCAGTTATTGTCGAACAAACACACATACTTACACAGCAATTAGACTCTGAGACTGTTTCTAGTGACGTAAATAAAACCATGTCACTAAGTTCCCGCCACGAGAAGCTATAAACTTTATACAACTTGGTATAACGGATCCAGCACTAGCACTTACGGCTATTATATGCCTAAGTATATCAAAAGTTTATTTGTTTTAGTTAGTGAGAAAAATACGTAAATAGTTGGCCAACTAAACTGTCTCACTTACCTACTAATTAGTTTTTGTAGCGTGATTTTTTCGTATAAATAACATCAACACCCTTCACAGCCTCAAGATCATGTAGCGAATATCAAACGCTCTTACTTTTAGTGTTACCTATACACGCTCATACTTTTAGTGTTACCTATACACGCTCATACTTTTAGTGTTACCTATACACGCTCATACTTTTAGTGTTACCTATACACGCTCATACTTTTAGTGTTACCTATACACGCTCATACTTTTAGTGTTACCTATACAAAACCCCAATAAGCTATAAATATCATAAATACAGTTACTTATCGACAATTAAATCAAAAATAAATAATCACAAATTCAATCAACAACGAGCAATTTCACTAGGTCGGGTTTGAGTGTTTACAAAATTTATTAGTAGTAGTAGTAGCGCTTTTTTGTGAAAGAGTTCCTCCGAGGAAGTAGTACCACCATACCTGTTTCTGCCGCAAAGCAGTAGTGCTCGCATTGCTGTGTTCTGGTACTTGTACTACTATTTATTCTGTGGTTACGGTTTAAAGGGGTGCCGATGAAATTACAGGCACATGAGACTTCTCATCTTTATGTCTCAGGGTGGCGGGCGCAGTGCAATGCCACATAGGGCGCGTCCTAGGTGGACGTGACGTATGAGGTAGTGCATTGTTCATAGGCAGAGGGTACCGCTTAACATCAGGTGGGCCACAGGCTTGATCCGTCATACAAAATTGTATAAACTTTATAGATTCTTGTGTCGTGGACCTTAAGTTTCCGTCACCCAAATCCTTTACAAGTTACAAGTTGTAACAAATAGCGTCATTTTATACCGCACACTTTCGCTTTTTAACAATAATGGTGCTGTCTTGTCATGGTGTACGGTTATATCCTATTTGTATGGATTAGTACACCGTGTAGGTGTCAATTCCATTTTTCTGTGCAGTAATGGATGGAAAGTAGATGTGTCCTATGATGTATGAGGGTAGCAAGACAGGTAACAATGGAAGACAATCATCCTGATAGATGACAGCTTGAAAGCCTAGGAATTCTTACACAAATGTTAAGAGGAATTTACTTCCGGACTGCATACGTATTTTGCTTCTATTTTGGCTATTACCTCATCTTTTACCTTGTCTGATAAACACCATCTTCTTAAACGGCCAGGGTGACTGGTAGATAATGCTATTAGCCTTAAGTCCTCCTGGCATTACTGTTTCGTGTGAAAGTCTTAAATATGTTTCATTAGAAAGAAAGAAAGAAAGAAAGAAAGGTATTTATTTTGACCAAAACTGCACACACACACATTACATTACTGCTGCATTACTATTACTATTAGCCCATACTATCCCATAGTTGTCCAAAAGGCCTCACCCCATTTCCGCCAGTCACTACGGTTTTGTGCAACAGTTTCCCATTCCCTTTCATAGGCGTCCAGTTCATCCCGCCACCTCATGCGTGGTCTGCCGCAACGCCGCCGGCGCCTGGCTGTATCAGGACTCCATGCCGTGGTAATTTTGGCCCACAGTTCGTCGGGCATGTGGCAAACGTGACCAACCCAATCTCACTTCAGCCTCGCGGCCTTCTCTACCATATCGGCGACTTTGGTTTTGGAGCGCAGTATGGTGGTTCAGATGCGGTCAGTTAGTTTAACGCCCAAAATACTGTACTCTTGAGTATGGATTTCTGGATGTTTGTCAAAGACCAACTTAAATAAATAAAGAATTATAATTAATTCAGTACCCATAATTAACTCTGTCCATAACCACCAACCAAGCCGTTACACAAGAACCACGCCTTCGCTTTCTGTGTTGCCTGCTGCGAACTGTAACCAATTTCACTTATCGAAAGTGTACAAAGTACTTATTATCATAAATATCGGGATCCATGTTTTACATCGAAGAAACAAAGAAGTTAATCCCACTAATATTACTTACATACATACATATACACACGCCTTCCCCGAAAGGATAGGCAGAGCATCAAATGGGCCTCCTTTCACTGGGTTGCACCATCGTGGGCAAAAGACGTCACGAGTGGTGAGCTCATCGCAGCCATTGCTTCCCACGACTGACTATGCTAACGCTTTCTTCCAGTAATAACAGATTCCTTAAATAAGCTGGTAGCCAGGACAAATCTCAAAAAAAATAACAACGAATCTTACAAACAAGTCCGGGTAATCCCTTAGTCAGCTTTTACGACATCCATGGGAGGAGCCGGATGGATCTATTCTCGGGCTGGTCACACCACAGTGATATTAATGTCAAAGTTACAATGTTTGGATTTATTTTGGTTTTATTGATGTGTAACATCTTTCCTCTCGGTTTCCTGCAATTTATGTGAGTGATTTCATTTCAAATTATATTTTGATTTACAATTGTATGTTTGGTTTTATGGTTATTATTGCTTTAAAGGGAACCTTAATAATATAAAATATTTAGTTAACTACCACAAAGTTTGTACGCCTAGCGCAGATCACAGTGCACTTAAAAATATTGAAACCACTTTTATTCACAAATAAATATATCGAAACTGAAATTGAAAAGTAAACGTGCATTTTCCGAGAGGTTGGTACTATCAGCCATGTTGCTTATTACCAAGGATGTGAGATATCAGATCATATGCGACTAATGTAAGGCCATGGATATAGTGTAAGGCTCGCCCTTTTTTTTTCAATATAAATTTAACCCTGTGCGCAGCACTTTGTCCAGCGTTTCTCGAGTTTTTAAATCCTTTCCAAGAATACGATTTTTCAGGGTCCTCAAATCTTTTTTTTAACTACTTGGATGACGCGGTAACCTCTGCCTCTCATAGGTCACGTCCACCTAGGACACATCTATGTGGCATTGCACTGCGCCCGCCACCCTGAGACATAAAGATAAAGTCTCATGTGCCTGTAACTTCACCGGCTCCCGTACCCTTCAAACCGGAACACACCAATGCGCGCACTAATGATATGCGGCAGAAATAGGTATGGAGGTAGTACTTCCCGAGACGAAGTCTTCCACAAAAAAGCTCTACTACTACTAAAATAATTAAACTGTAGCGTTAGTTGCAAGTGTTGGGGGAAGTGCCTTTATTCAGACAAGCCATCGGCGCGGCGTGACCTGATCACAAAACATTACCAAAACATAAGCCTTTACATAATGGAAGGCTATGATGCAATATTTGTACCTAACACAACAAGCCCTAAACAATGACAAAATTACCATTAAAACCTTCATATTTTGTCCAACCTCATCTCCATACAGAAATAGGACTTTCATAACATTTTTGTATTCCATAAACATATAGGTGACTACTAAGTGACCCCTAGAGATCCTAATTTGCATAAAGGAAAGCATCACGCGTTTTGGTTCAGCAATGAGTATGTCATGTCATTGAGAACAGTATTATAATTGTATGGTAATCGAAAGAAATCTTGTAAGCTGTACTAAATTTTATATAATGCCTGATTTTGGTCATAGATTTTGTAAGATCACTTTCTAGTTGTTTGCATGTTTAGAATTTATGAGAAATGCACGGTTTTGGAATACTAATCTAGTAAGTAGTGAGTTGTAACTCCCAACAGATAACTTACAAATTTTACATGCTTTTGTCCGGTTGGAATCTTGCAACTGAATTTTAAACGAGCTATCCTCAACCGATTGAGCTGAAATGTGGCATACCTGTCATGTTCCAATGAAAATTCAATATGGTGGTGACAGCGAGCTGATCTGATAATGGAGACACGGCCAAGGTGGACAACGGAACTCCTCGATGTATAATAGTAGACTGGCCGTGTTTAGGCTCATTTTGATCAGCACACGGTAACGATCACTAATTTTATAAAAGCTTGTGTTGAAACATATATTTTTTACAAAAAACTTATATTTCTATATAATTGGCGCTGCACGGCTTCTGCGTTTGCCATTTACAAGTTATTTTTTATTTTCATTAGTGTATTTTCAATATTATTTGCAACGTTACTATCCTTCCAAGTCCTCAAAGTCAAAGTCGAGTCATGTTTTAGTAAAACGGCCACCGTTTTTCTAGATAACTTTGGTAGATAATTTCTTCCAATTTGAAACCATTTAATTTCACTTCACTTGTGCTCTTTAAAAAAATAACACAAAATAACTAAAAAAAAACTAGGAAAAGAAACAAACCAAAAATAAAGGACGTCTCTTTTCAAAAATGGCGGGAAGAGTTTATAACTTACAGATAGTCAGATAGTCAGATAGTCAGATAGTCAGATAGTCAGATAGTCAGATAGTCAGATAGTCAGATAGTCAGATAGTCAGATAGTCAGATAGTCAGATAGTCAGATAGTCAGATAGTCAGATAGTCAGATAGTCAGATAGTCATTTAATCATACAAAAGGTACACGTCAAACAAATAATTTTCACAAAATGAGTCGACCATTACACATCGTACTTAAAACAAAAATCAAAATCAAAATAACAAATATACAATAAACAAAAAACATGTCACATCTAGGATTACCTAGGTAATTAAATTAATTTCAGGCTAGTGAACTCATCGAAAGTGTAGAAGGTCTGCACAATTAATAAGCCAGCGCTTCAACCTGGACTATGCTGATACTAGCATATTCAAGTACATTACCATCAGTTCAATCAAGTGTTGTACGAGGCTTCCCATAGAATGCTATGGGAAGATTTTCCATAACCTCCACGCTTGGAGACGAGTGAGATATTTAAAATTTTAGGGCAATGCGTAACTTGCTCACTCAGTAATGGTAAAGGTGATGTTAATACAGTAACTACTTGATGATGTAATCGAAATAAATCGAAAACATAAACACGATTGGTTAAAATCTAAAGGTCTATTTTTATTTATTTTTATATTAGGGACGAAGAGAAACTGTTCTCCCTCGTGGTGCTATTTGTTGGACAAAATAGTAGGACTACGAAAAACTGCAAAACTTTTCTAGATTGGTTTATTTTTTGATATGGGCCCTTGTAAAACCAGTTTTAGGTCCCTCCTTCAAATAGAGACGGTACAATTTTATACTATTCGGTTGGCAATCACAGTAAACTCATACAAGTATCAATCATTTCCATCATTCATGAACTGTTGGAAGTACATATGTTAACCGACAAAAGTAAACTCTTAAATGTCGGTGAGAATGTTAATTTCCTTAAAATTCATTGCACCCTGTTGTCCTTAAATTTTGTCCGTTTGGTAGATTTGTAAGATAATCATTGGAATACAATTATTATGTAGATGGAACCTGTACACATGCTTGCAGTTTTAGTATAAAGGCTACATGAAATATGTGTCAAAAACAAACACATATCTCAATTGATCGTTGAATTAAACTATGTCAATGCTTTTTTTGTGTTTAAGTGAATAATCATTAACCTAATCTACTATTTAGTCTAATCCTTACTGCTTTTAAATTTCAGATAACGATGACAGCAAAATGCATACAAGCAGAAGGCAGACGGCATGATATAGAACAAAAAGTCGACAAAAGACTAAGCAGAAGAGATGCCACCGTAATCGTAGACAACATGCCTCTACATAGAGCATTCCACAAAGCAAATGCTATCGTATACAAAAGAATATCTAAACACCGATATTCACCACCGGCGTCAAAACATGTGCGTACGCGACCAGTACGCGCTTGGAAAACTAGCAGGAAGCCAGCGCACGGGCACACGGGAAAAGTAAAATACGGAATACCGAGTCACAAGAAACGCAATCTAAAGCCGAGATACGGACCACCAAAACGACAAGCAATAAGATCAATGTATAGACCAATAAAGAAGAAGCCACCGAACTTGTTCACATCTAACTTGCACCAAGCAGAACACCAGACCTTTGGAGAACCACCAACAAGTTTCGATGACTACCACCCGTCTAAGTCTGACTATAATGATTACGGAAAACCAAGTTTTAGTCACTTCCCTAAGCCAAGCTCCAGTGATTTTTATAAACCAGACACCAGTGAATTCCATGCGCCAAACGTCAATAATATCCAGAAACTAAGTCTAAGTGACTTCCAAAAATCAACACATGGATCTGAAAATCAACATTTCGACGAATACCCAGCACAGCAGAGCTATGGTGAGCCACCTGTAGATTCATATGGAGCTCCGATCGAAGATAATCTACACGATTTGGTGTACCCCTCGGCTCAGAGCTTCCAAGACACCTCTAGTTACTTCGATCCGGCTTCTAGCTCTAGCTTTAAGAGCTATCAACAAGATCAAAACATAGATAGCAAATATGAATTTTCAAAGAAACTACCAACGTTCACAAATCCCGATAACGATGTTTTCGTGACTCCAATACCACAAGAAGCCGTAGAAGAACTGGATCTGAACTCTTACTCCGATATCTACAAATACAGACAAATGGAGGACAAAAAAAAGTCACATCAAAAGAAGATCATGAACAAACCATGGAAGAATAAGAAGTTGAACGATGAGATTATAGTTGGTGGACAGTACGCAGAACCTCCAGCAAGATACGTGCAAAAGACCCAGAGGGATAATGTTCCATCTCGATACATATCTGAATTAGTAGCATCAGAGGCAAACTCTCCGTATATCAATTACAAGAACAGTAATATGGCCTTCAGTCCACAAAATCTAAACGATGCTTTTAGTACTTAGATAAAAAACTATTTATCGAGAAACAATTGCAATTAGTTTTTTGTTATTTGTTCGGCTTCTAAATTATAATAGAAACATGTTATTTTCGAATCTAAAATATATAAACTTATTATTTGTGAAACGGTCTATACCAGTCTCATTTGTATCATTAAAATTTTCTAGATCACTTTTACTTGTATTGTAGTTGTATGTTGTATTCTTGCTGTAAATAAAGATTGTTAAACTAACTTCTACCATGATATTTAATCAAATACCTTTGTATTTGTCAGTGCCCTAAATTTTAGCTTTTGAATAAGTTAGTAAAATGTGTTTTTATAATTAAAACAAATTATTTATAATATAAATCTATAATAAAAGAAGCTTATACAGTTATTCTATCAAAAGCTTAAACAATTCTTACATAATTCTTCACAAAACTTAAGTAAATTAGGTTAGTCTAAAAGTCCTATCACTATTGCTATTAACACTGTGGAAACTATATTATATAGTAGGTACATAGTTTTCAAACATGTAGACAAAATACAACTTAATTGTGAGTATTATATTACTAATTTGGTATAATAATTTTATCACCTAAATTATGGTTCATTTGTTTCTTTGAATACAGACATGTTCTGCATAAGAAGATGGGCGAAAAACTGGTAAGTCCTAAAAAATTCAAATATCCTTAGATTTTAATCAAGAGATCAAAGAAAGTTAGTACATGTTAAATAACAATTCAGCAAACTACCTACCGTTTAAGACGTATTATAGTGACGGCTTCTAGATTTACGTGTTATACCGGAAATGTGGTAAAGGTACTTTAACTGAGGCAAGGAATGTGCCAAAGAAACCTTAGCTGGGGCAAGGAATGTGCCAAAGGTACCTTAGCTGAGGCAAGGAATGTGCCAAAGGTACTTTAGCTGGGACTAGGAATGTGCCAAAGGTGCCTTAGCTCGGGCAAGGAATGTGCCAAAGGTACCATAGCTAGGGCAAGGAATGTGCCAAAGGTACCTTAGCTTTGCCAAAGGTACCTTTGCTGAGGCAAGGAATGTGCCAAAGGTCCATAGCTAGGGCAAGGAATGTGCCAAAGGTACCTTTGCTGAGGCAAGGAATGTGCCAAAAGTACCTTAGCTGAGGCAAGGAATGTGCCAAAGGTACCTTTGCTGAGGCAAGGAATGTGCCAAAACTACCTTAGCTGAGGCAAGGAATGTGCCAAAGGTACCTTAGCTGGGGCAAGAAATATGCCAAAGGTACCTTAGCTGAGGCAAGGAATTTGCCAAAGGTACCTTTGCTGAGCCAAGGAATGTGGTCAGAGAAGGTCATTAATAATAATAATAATTAATTTATAGCGTTATTACAGGTTCATTATCAATTAGTACATGTTCTTAAAATCTATGTTATGTTATATACATCAGTGACAGATGAAATATAATGAATATCAAGGTGAATAGAAATAATTTTATCCCTTGTGTTTTATTTTAAGAAAAACTAATAACAAAATGGCAATAACTAATATTTACTTTAAAAAGTTTATACTTGAAATAAAACACTAGTAATGCGATTATTAATATTATATCTACGACATTGGTTCCTCAAGTTTGTAATCGGGTTTGAACAAATCTTCAGTTTCAGTAACAATGCATTTAGCTTCCCTTAACAACGCATTTAGCCTTTCTTAACAACGCGTTTTCCTTTCCTTAATAACGCGTTTTGCCTTGTCACGTGTTTCTTTCTCCTAGCATTACCACAAGCTGTCCTTGCAGCTTCGCAAGCACTATGCGCTGCGGTCTTCGTCGCCACGCACTCCGCACAAGCGCATTGTAGCTTATGCTGTAGGTGAGCTAATCGAGCTCGGGCCTCGGAAAGGTTGTGGCATTTCTCCTGTAAGCCAAACTTGGTCTTCTCTAGAACGCAGTGCGCTATCTTTTCGAGCTGGGCCGCCAGTTGCGTCGCTTGCATCATCAGCTTGTGCTGTGGGATTGAAAATTGAAACACATAACACCCAAAAGTCACATACTCGTACAACGTCCTGATGCCCAATCACGCTTGGTATACCTTTGTTTGACCACGATCTCACCTGTTAGTAAGTGACGATGTGGCCGAAGATGAAGCACAAAGGTCTAGAAGTCTATTCACGCTACCCTTAAAGATACCCAGATTATAGTTTTCAGGAAAGACAGACGATGGTAGTGTATTCCACTCCTTAGCAGTTCGCATTATAAAGATATAACTGAAACGAATAGAGGGTATACTAATGAGGTAAGGGTGGTACCGAGCCGTGTGTCTGCCCGTCCTATGATGAAAAGGAGATGGTGGGATCAGATCGTGAAGTTCCTGGGAGCGTTCCCCGAAATGTAACCTATAGAATACCTATTTTGAAACATTTCAAACGTTTGAACGTTATGTTTTTGGTTTTGGTTTAGATTTGCTTCTTTAGGCTGATGTACAAAATGGTATATGGCTATTTTCTGAACGTTTGTATTCCGTTTCTACCGTTGACCTTACTAAAAAGGGATCCTTGTTTGAACAGGACTGAAATTTTCAGATTATAATAATAAATAATGCTGGTCAGTTCACACAACATTATCTAGCCCCAAGCTAAACAGAGCTTGTGTTATGGGTACTAGATAACTGATATACTTAATACATTACATAGATAGATATTTTTATTATACAGAGAAAATACCCAGAACACCATGAACAGCAGATCGTAAAAATATATTGTTCCAAGGCGGGAATCGAACCCGCAATATCCTGCATCGCAGGCGTCGCACCACAATGGTCGTCGAGGAAGATATGCGTGTAGTTTGCGTTTTAACTATGTTGAAAAAATCGGTAGAGATACCTACAGTTCAAAAATTCTTAGGCCAATTGAAGGAAGGATCCCTAAACGTAGGTAAAGTTCGATCGATGACTACACCAACGAACCTTCTAAAACAAAGCTAAAACGTTTTCGTTTCAATGAAGCGCTATACGAAATTTGCACAACTTAAAGGTTTTGATTGGGGTCCTGATTCCAATACTAGGAACACCTGTGACTTGGGAATCCTAGCTAAGTGGACCATGGAATAACCAACCGGTCCCAAAAAAAATTGCAGAGCGTGCAAAAAAATACCGCAGTGGAAATCGAACCCGCACCTCTCGCGTCTCAGCTAGCTACCCGCCCGCTGCGCCTCGACGATCATCAAGACTTTCTAAAAGCTTGTAATCGATATAATTATGTGGTCTGTGTCTCAATCTTCTCCAACATACCAAAGTACCTACCTACTATTGAAATGTATTGTATGTAAAGTATAGCATAATTATAAGAACCAATTTACAAATTGGTTCTATTCTATTAATAGAAAATAAGCAAAAGCATTATGATTTAGATTTATATTTGAAAAATGTTATTGAAGTCAAAAACATCACAATAATTTACAATCCTCCGTTAGAGACCAAAATCTATTTTGAATTAGTCAAACATTTGAAGAATTTAGTTGTTGAAAATGATTTGCAGATAGTCGGGACACATGCCAGCACTGTTGCTGCTGCTATGAAGGAACACAGAGAGATGCAAATCATTGTGGAGTCTGAGTAAGCTTCAATCTTCAAGTCTTCAAACCCTTGGGAAAAAGAAAAGCAAGGTTTTACGAAATAGTGGATAGAAATTCAAAAGGCTCTTCTACAATTACTACCGAAAAGGATTAAAAGAAATAAAACTGAATCAAGTATTTTTGAGAATTTTTCGTTATTCTGGTAGTATTTTGAATTTGTCAATCAGGTTTCGTAAAACTTTGATCCCCTTATTGGGTAGGAATTGCTGAAGATTCAAATAGAAACTTAAATCCTCTTATTGGGTAGGAATTGCTTAAGATTCAAAAACAAACTTGTTAATAAATATTGTTATAAGTCTGAATAAGCGGTGTATGGTGCATAGGTATATATAAAAGAAACACATTAATATTCATCACTTTTTCTACATTTTATCTGTGGATATTGCAACTCGCGTCCACGATCGCAATATAACGTCATAATAGTACGTAGTGGGCAGCGCACATCAGGTTTAGGTAGGTATCTACTTAAAAACTGATCAGATCCCTGAAACAGTGAACTGTTCAGTGAAGACGGTTCCCTTCCTTCATAAAATCATCAGTTTCTGCAGATTTTCATAACTACTAGTACTAAGAATGACCGAACAATCCAAACCAAAATTAAATTTTCCTGGTTATTTCCGAAACTGCATGGCCGAATGTTCAATAGGCAGATTTCACTGATTTATATTTCGCCATTCGACCCCATATAATTTCACGTAACATGCATTTGGCCGAATTTAACCAAACAACTGTTTGTCAAATTACGTTTCCGTAATTAAAATAGGAGAGTCGACCATGTTATTTGGCCAACCAACTATTCTGATGAGCAATAAGCAAATTTTAATTGCGGCTATATATTTACCTTAGTACGGCAAATGCTACAGTGAAATCATATTCGGTCAAAAGTTATTCAGTCATACGGTGGTAAACCCTGGAGTAACTAACAGAAAAAAACGCCTGTTACCTGAGCAGTAGCCTCTTGCGCAGCCTGTACAGCCGAGTTTACCGTACTCTGCTGCTGATGGACCGCTGCTGTATTCTCTGCCACCACAGCCTCTGCCTCTTTCACCTCTTGCTGCAACTGTTCAACAACAGCTTGCTTGCCGGCAAGAGCTGCTTCTGCTGCCTTCGCTGCTTGCAGTGCTTTCTCAGCTAGTTGGGTTTTCACCTGTGGAAGAATAAAAACTTTTTACTTGAAACTTGAAATGACTGTGCAAGAACCATGTGTATATTTTGTAAGGATACCTCGTGTCCTACAGATTACGAAAGTATGGGCGTTGAAAAAATCTGTTGAGATCCTTAGTCCCCACTCCCACAGTAATACCACTCCCGCTATTTATACACTCCGTTATTATTTTTGAATAGGGTTTTAAACTTGAGTTAAATAGTGCCATATTATACGCTAAAATAGTTGTCCCAATATTCAAATTAAAGTCACAAAACTGGTAGGATAGAAAATATTTTTATTCATAAATTTTTACCCAATCCTAGGTAAACTCAGGTGTTTATAGACTTGACAAACATTTAAAGTGCACTGATAAGGACTAAGATATACACGCATCAGCTCCGAGAGCTGCCTGTGTATTATAAATAAATAAACTAAAAAAAACATTTATAAAAATGCAGGTTTACGCAACTCCCCATTCTGTATTCAAGAGGGGGTCCTCCTCACCGCCTTTGCCACTTTACCCGCCACCGACCCTTAAAACGACAGTGAATATACCACATCCCAACCGAATACTTACCATATGAGCAGCCTGAGCACCTGCCGCGTTTTGCGCTGCTTGAGCTGCATTCGCTTCAGCGGCTGCTTTCTGAGCAATACTGGTCGCACATTTCCCTTTACATTCCCTCTGGGCTTCCCGTATCTTGTTTTCCTTCTTCACTTCCAACTGTTTTGTTAGTTGTGGCAGGTTACTTGGCACCTGTCTCAGCCGTTCCACTTTCCGTCGCTCCGGGAATCCCCAAGCTGGCACCGTCAGTAACAGCAACAACAGAAGTCTCATCTATTAACACTTTTACTATCTTGTCATGAACAACGGCAAAATCAATTACCAGGAATACCCTAGGGGTCTACGTTTATTATTTTCTTCATTGTGGGCCAAAAAAAGTTGTTTTTATTTAAAACAAATCACAATCAGTTTGTTAGATTGACACTAGGAATGACATTGTCATAGTTCTTATTTCAGAAGGAATTGGCTTTGAGGTTTTACTCTGAAGTGAAGAGGATAGAATGTTTTACCATTCCTCCTTCTAGAGCCTGCATAACGAAAGTTGGTTATATCCATGAAGTCAATTTCAAGCTTCTTGAGGCCCACTTACAGTTTTACTATAGTATAGATTCTTACGTAGTTATTGTATCCTCTTTGGTATAGATATTTAGAAAACATTTATGATTATGATTTGTATAATTTTCAAACCTTTTCCCAACATACTTTCTGGAATCAATAGATTTCTGACAAGAAGAAAATTAGAAGAATAAAAGTGTCATGTAAAAAGCTGTCATGGCCATGGATTGTTTTGTTTAAAAATTATGGAATATCTTGTAGATCTTCCTGTAAATTATGTGTTTTAGTTATTTAGTGATCTCGTTAAATGACCTCACAACATCTTGAAGAGGGAACGAAAACACAAATTTCTGGGATAACATTTGGTTTCGAAGGTAAGCTTAAGCTATAAATTGCTAATTATTTAAGCCTCTTAAAAATAGACCTTGCCATATACGATAACTTAATCTCAACTTTATATTGAAGTTTCATTATTTCAAACATCATAATAGCTCTCAAAAAAACATGAATGTGTTTTACAAAAACTTCACTTGTAACTAAAAAAATAACAAACAAACAATGTAGGTAATCAAGTCATGGTATTAATTTTTAACCTAATTGCAGTTGTCGTATCAAAATTATACTAAGCATGTTAAGTAGTTCGGAAACAACTAGAAACATTTAAAAAAATGCAGGTTTTTCGCAACTCCCCATTCTGTATTCAAGAGGGGGTCCTCCTCACCGCCTTCTAATGATGAAGTCAGGAGGCGGACAGTGGAGCTCTCCTATGAGAGACAAATCTGGCGATCTTTTCGACCACTTCCCGATATCCGATTATACTGAAATTTGGCATACATACCGGTCAAGTTCCGGTAGGTAAACCAATTCAGGTGATAATACAATATGAATGGTGGCAGCGAGCTGTACTGATGATAGAGATAGAAGGTGAATAACAAAACTCCTTGATTAGGTAGAGTTTGGGCTCATTTTTATCAGCTCACTGTTACAAATATCAAATTTTTAAATGCGCTTTTCGAAAATAATGCTTTTCAATAATAAAACTTACTTTTTGCAGAATTAGCTCCACTCGTCGTTGCTTCATCTCCTACACAAGGTGGCAATTGGTGGCCTTTGCAATTGAGCCCTCAAAAGATGATTTGCCTCTCACTGTACGCTATGATAGCATCAGCCACAATACTAGCGTGCGTGCCCGTCTGTTTAAAGCACGGTGATTTTGGCAAAGTATTCAGATGCCTCAAGAAGAAATAGCAATGTTGGCCTGTTTAACTTACTTATCCGCACTCGTAGCCGCCAGTTGTATAGCATGCTGCCCAATTTTACTCGATAAGTGCTGGGCCGTAAGCTGCAATAAGGAGGAACATCTGCCCTGTATGACCCCGTGTTGTCCCAATCGGACGCAAAATGCCGTGTAATAAATATTTTGTAGATATGATCGTTTTATTAAAGCTGTTTAGTAAGTCGGAACCTAGGCACCCATCTCCGATTTACTGCAATTCTTAGGCCCGTACATACTAGCAGTTTAACTGATTGATAAAATGATTCAAATTTAAACAGTTTCTGTCAATGGACGGAAATGGTTATAATCTCATTGTTCCGTCATTCCAAGTTGCATAAAAAATAACTGATTGCGAATATAAAAGAGAACATACATACAGAACATGCCCAGTAGTGGGACACAACGATCACCCGCTGGTCGTGTTGCTCCAAGAATACATTAGTTTATACAGGGTGTAACATAATATCCCTATAAGCCCGGGGAGGGGGAATTCTACACATCATGGTGAATAACTTTAGTTCTAGGACTTTTTAAAATTGGAAGTTTTTAATTCATGAAATGCCTTGTAAAAATCCTGAAATTCCGCAATAAATTCCTGAAACTCCTCCAGAAATGTACCTAACACAACGTGAGGCAGCCCTACGTAAGGTACCATAACGTACCGTAACATCCTCATGCTGTGTTAGGAACATTTCTTGAGGAATTTCAGGATGTTTACGTGACATTTCATTAATAAAAAACTGCGAAATTTAAAAAGTCATAGAAGTAAAGTTTTTCGCCTTGATGTGTAGAATACCCCCACCCCGGGCTTATAGGGATATTATGTTACACCCTGTATACAAACTAGTGACTAGCCCCGGCTTCGCACGGGTAGTTTCAGGATGAAAAACAGCCCCCCACCCTCCTACTCCCCGCATCCATCCACATACCAAATGCCAGCAACATTAGCTTAACCTAATTTTCACTAGAAACGGGATATTTACCATGATTTTTGAGATTTAAATGTTCCCGATATTTCGGCACAGTTGCATGCGCCATGATCACGGGAGAATTAACTAAAGTCTTTGCGAGTAGATGTTATTGGTGGATATATCGATCTACCCTCTTTCTCACTCTTTTATTACGAAAGATACTACTACCGTCGGTTTCATTGTCACACTTTACACCAACTCGACACACAACACTAACGGTGTCCGGACGCGTAGCAGGTACCACACTTTTTTGATTCTTACACATTCTCACCACAGGCTTCCATACTCCAGACAATTTAAATCCACCTTCTTCGTTGAAATTTCTGTACTTAATAATATCAATTGCCTCCTGTACCATTCTTGGTATTTAATGTCGCTCTGTTGAGATTACCTGGGGACTGTGTAGCTCGATCCAATGATTTGAGCCAGATTCCAAAAGGTGTTCTGCTATGGCTGACTTATGTATGTCCCTGTTCTTGACTGCTCGTATGTGCTCCTTAACCCGACACGCTATCGTACATTGGCCAAACGAAACGTACGATAGCGTTTCGGGTTAAGGAGCATAGTGTAGTGGGGATAGTGTAGCTTCCCAATAGTGAAATAATTTTTCAAATCGGTTGAGTAGTTTCGGAGCCTATTCAATGCAAAAGATGATTTACAAACAAACAATCAAATCTTTCTCTTTATAATATTAGTATAGATTATTATAAATCTGTGGTTGTGCTAAAACCTTTTTTCCTTCTTTTAAAAACCTTTCCTTCTAAGGTCACAACCTCTTTTATCTTATTCCTGACTCACTGTCACTATAGAAGAAACATTTCTAATTTTTAAAAAATATGTCATTTTGATAATATCATTCATTTGAGAAAACCGAGAAAAATTTATATGTGATGTTTTACAGCCACTATGAGTGTAAAATTACTGTGGAATGTAGCTAGGATAATCTTACTCTCAGGATTGTTTTTTAGCATTTGAACTGGAGTGAGGATCAATCATAGCTTTGGCCCTAATCCGATTCTTGGGCCAGGAGAGCTGGAAAATGTAAGTTCTAGATTCTGCTGTTCATCTGCCTCGTCCATACCAAGGCAAAAATTGGGAACACCTCTGGTAGAAGTAGAACTTCAAAATCGCGATCACAGTGACTGACTGTGCCTTACTGTTTTTCAACACAGTATGTGCCCTGACGTGGACTAGGCCTTAGAAACTATTGTACCTAGCCATTAGCTAAGATTTGGATCAGACCAGTCCCTAGCCTGGATTACAGCGGAGCAATAACATGCAACATTGTGGCATGCCACGGCTGCTGCTACAATAAATTAAATGTCGCATATTGTTGCAAGAATCATGCGACATGTCAACACCTTGCGCCATGTGGCAGATTGTCGTCCCTTCTATCCAAACCCTATGCATTTCATTCGACATTTTGATGTCAATATTTCTGAGCTATTTATATTTTTGGTCATGGAGTGGTCTAATCTGGACCATGTTATGTCCACTTCTGGACGAGGATTGTAGAATGCATAATGGGGTAATATGCCATAATACCCCGCTTGCCAGGCTGATTGGTGATCGCAGTGTTGAGTAACTTATGTACATGCTGATAACCATCCCCTGATGGTATCATTCCTTAGTCGGCTTTTTCAAAATTCACGGGAGGATTTAGGATTTAGGGGATAATTCATAGGCCGGGCACGGCAAATTCAAATTATATAGGTAGTAGGACGTAATACCTAAGTATATAAATTTCAAAATATGTAAGCTGTATGGAATAACCTACTATATAAGGTGCAGCCAATGTTCTAGACCAGCCTTTTTTCCTATGGTGTCCTAATCGATCAAGTCGACCAAATTCTATTCAAGAAATCAGACAAGATGCTCCCTAAGCGTATTACCGCCGCATGCGGCTTGGCAGCAAATGTTGCAGTTTGTAGCAGTTCAGTTCAGTTCAGTTCAGTCATGTTCAGTTTGTACACATGGCTTTGCTCCAGCGTAAACCAGGCTTATGATTACAGCCCTGATTTGGAACAGGTTTTGAATAATTAACAAATTTAAGCAAGATTTTTATAACTATAATAAAATAACTAGGTCGGCCCATGTTTAGTGTAGGGTTGCGAAGTCAAAACAATCTTTATTCGATCAATTGAAAAGTTAATCGCAGGATATCCGAGATAGTAGGTATGTACCTACATTTTATAAGAAAGTAGGTATCAAACATGATCTAATTACATGGGAAATGTGGGGAACACATTGGTGAACACACCAACTTGGCAGGGTATATCTCGTTGACGAAAGGGCGTTATCGGCAGGTACCCGAAATTTAACCAGTATAATACCAGGACAGGTGCAAGATTTTTTGTTATTATTCTTGCTTCACCCTTGATGAAATTAGGTGGATAAGTTGTAGGATACAAATAGATCAAAACCAACATAAAACGTTAGCATTAAGGGCCCTCAGGACAATAACGCGAGTGAAAATGTGACCGACACTTGTTACATAAGTTTAAAAATGTAACTAATTTGTCTTTCTGCTGGGCTCAAAGACTTTTGAAATTGATTCAGCGATATTACAGAAACATTTGAAGCAAGCAGGTAAAGCTTTCCACATTTACTATTGTGATTATGAATCCACCGTTTCCCAATGAACTTCGTTCGTTGTTTCAGATTCATTTCCATGGTGTGCGGTTCACTTGCCGGGATTTGACTGCTGCCACTTTCTTCGTCCGTGTGTCCGTCTGTGCTGTCTGCTGAAGCCAAAACTACGCCTGTACTGCCAAACTGCCTTATAGTTAATTGTGGACATGAGTGAAAAGTGTTAACTGCCTTTGTAAGCAAATCATTCTTCTTTCAACTCCTTTTGTGAACTCTTTCCCTAATGTTTAACAAATTCAACAATTTTTTGTTTAATATTATCTGAACCTTTGGAACGAAAATGGTTTGTCTCAACATTTGTACTTTAATTACCTTCCTGGCTATTGTTTTTGTGGCTCCTGTAGTCGCTGAGAAAATTATCAATTGCTACAAGAAAGAAAGCAATAATAAGAAGAAATGAATTCACTCAATCTTTTAAATTAAACGCCTATGCCTAACAAATCTATAAGTTTCATTTATTTTATTTAAAGTCATCCAATTATCAATTTAGGAAAATATAATTATGATCTTAATCTCCACTCATGTGTAGGTACCTATTGATATCCTGCTTTTTCATCAAGTGATCTGAATGAACGCAGATTAGTAAATTCAAAAACAGTATTTAAGTATGTAAGTTAATTTGATAATCGTACCTACAATGGAACTTACTTTCATACGCTATAAGGTACAATAACAAAGTTAAGCATTGTCCTTGATGATATTAAACTCTCATATAACCAAAAAGAAGGAGCCAGCACGATCACAAAATATAAGCATATAAAATAATAAAATTCAAAGCTCTTACAACAATTTTTTTTAATATTCCATCTGCCACGGCATTGTCCACTTGATAATTTTTTTAACCAGTTCTTCAGTGCTCTTGACGCATCTCTATTTACATTTTTAATAAGTTAAGCACCATTGTCTACTGCAACGCCCCCTAGTGATGTGTGGTAATCAAACCTATCAAAGAACCTTTAATTATTATGAAAACAGCAACAAAATCATGGGGGTGTAAAAAGAGGGGTGGATCATCGTTGGCAAGTCATCATGGTACATCCAAATCTATTTAGGTCACATCCGCTAGATTACAGGTTCACCAATTTTTCCAAGTCAATTTTTTTCCTCATTTTATGACAAACGCGGTATCTATCGAATGAGGAATCATGAAGATTACCTGTTCGTCTGAGGAAAATTCGGAAAAAATATTCGTCTGAGGAAAATTCGGAAAAAATAAATTATCCGACGTAAGTGGAATCTGGCGGATGTGTCTTAAATCTCCGAATCACCTCGTGTATGTTCTACGATTTTGGATAGTTTACTTACGAGTAATAGTTATTTTCATACTCAATTTTTGACCAATTCCTGTGGAAAAGAGTTTATCACAGTTTATTCGTGTTTCTATGATGAAGTCATTGGATTAGCACAACGAAGGATAAGGACATAGTTTGTAAAGTGAGAGAGTTTTTGATGTTGCATCAAACTTGCTTATTCATTTAATGATAGGACGAAAACAGGTAAAATTTTCCTATATTTTTTTGTCTCAGCAATTGTACTGGAAATGAATATGAAAAGGTGACATTTTCAAAAATAAATATCGTAAAAAAACTTCCCCTTTTCATGAACCACCAATATTTTACGACAAACCTTTAAGTTTTGTTGTGCTAATCCAACGACTTCAACGTTTAAACATGATTATACGTGAGCAGTTTTCTATAGGAATTGCTAAAAGTTCAAGCTCAAAAGTAATCATTACAATTTAAATATAAAAAATCGTTGAACATACGACGACCTCTGTGGCGCGGCGGGCGAAGGTTGGCCTGCAACGCAGGAGGTTGCGGGTTCGATTCGCGGGTTCGATTCCCGCCACGGAACAAATATTTGTGCGATCGCAGATATTTGTTCAGGGTGTTCTGGGTATTTTTCTATATATAATAAAAAATATCTATGTAATAAATATTGTATTGTATCTTAAATTGATAGTATATCTAGTACCCATAACACAAGCTCTGCTTAGCTTGGGGCTTGATAATGTTGTGTGAACTGTCCAGCATTATTTATTTTATTTATTTATACATGGTGATTTGGATGTGCCCTGAGGTCTTCTAACTCGCTGCTTCCGGTGATCCGCCTCTATAGTTACACTCTGTATACTGGCTCTTTCCATCGACTGGAAAAAAACAGTAAAACAGGGCTCATCATTTGAAAACTTGAGTGTTGTTTTTTAAAATCCTTGTATTCGTGTTAATATGAATAAATCAGGTTCATACAATCTACGCACTCTTAACCTATTAGTGCACGAGCGAGCGAACTAGCAGCACAGAATACAAAATAGTACAAGTACAGAAGGTTGACTCCGCAAAATCATTTAAATAAATAGCGACTCTTGCACCCACACAATGAAGTGCAATTCAGGTTGCACAGCGCTAATTACCTACAGCTAAAGTCACCTAGTCTCTCTTTCTATCTCATACCTAACTCTTATCTTGTCTGACTCACTGAATAGACTCGACAAGTCGAGCCCGCCGGGTACTTGTAGCTTCATATCTAAAGTGTGGAGTGCGCCACGCCTGCTCGCAGTCTTGTACGTTTATAATCTTAGTACTTGGATAAATGTATTAACTGCTTTATATACTTTATCCCTTTTTTGATTTGTTTCAGATTATTTGATTGGTATGGTGTGTGTGTCACTTATGACTGTCCTGTACGCTGCTGTATTAATGGTCACCATACCATTTTGTACCAAAAAGCTACTCAAAGCACCCTGTTTATGTCAACAAGGAGGAAAGTCTGAGTGATCTATTTTGATCACCTTTATTTCGGATTTAGCTTAATATTTCAAAATGATTTGCATGACCGTGGCTACAGCGTTTTTGGCCGCTGGATTCATAGTGTGTGGTCCTTTTTTGTGTGAGAAAGTATTGAAATGTGCCTCTTCTAAACCTAAGAAATAGTGTATTGATGTTGGACCTCGTTGTTATGTAATAAATGTACCAATATTGCAATAACCTATGGTTTCCTTTCTATCAAGCGAAGTGAAGGTCTGTCTAGAAACTTTTTCCCAAAAAATGTATGGTTATTATATATTTTGATCAGTTTTTTTTAATACTATGATCAGAATCTGTGCATTTTTAGTGTGTTGCAACTAATGGTTTTAAGTGACATACGCAGAGACGAGAATGATTCTTAAATTTATCTTGAAATAATTCCTTTATTCCAAACACTACAATTTATAATCAATTCTTTGTTTTGTGAGGTATAGAGCTGCTCATCATCGAAGCCGAATAAGTTGTCTATTGGTTTAAACTTATGCCATGTGTCGCGATTGCACATCTAGTGGCACGGATTATTGAGATGATGATTCTTGATCTTATTGTTAGCCAAACCATCAGTACGCTTGGGACCTATTCTTTAGTTCAATAATCACCTATAGAATTTTGTTCCAAATCTGGGTTTGTAATCTTGCCTTTCAGCAGATAATTCTTACAAACATTCCATCGATATTATGAAATTCGTAGGTACCATAGCTTCATAAAATTGTTCTATTTACATTTTAACAGATACCCAAGACTGGAAAAGTGGATGCATGATTTGCATATCGCTGCTCTCCTTTGTCACCGCGGCTACCGTGGTGATATGCCTACCTATCTGCACCAGTAGGTTTCTGGAGGGGAAATGTGGGTGCCCTACCGAGCCCATCTGTCATGAGTGTGGTCAACCCTATTAAATCTTGAATTTGAAATTCTCATTGAATTTCTGATTCTAGTTTATTAGATAAAAGGCATATTTCTCGTAGGTACCTAGGTATAATGATTTCAAAGATTATTTGATCATGTTGTTTTTTTAAACTTTAAACTTAGCTTTCATTAGATAATACTGTTTTTTTAATTATTTGGTACACATATAAAAGCTTTATAACAATTTTAAAACTTATATTGCTAATTTAATACGAGCTATCGTCTGAAATATTCATGAATATCCATTATGGTATCAAGTATATTATCAAAATCACCTGCAACTTATTATTTTTCATTGAAATAATCTGTGCCTTGTTACTTTTCACTGAAATCTTCTGTATTTTTGTCGGTGTTGTATGTGTGATATGCGTGAGTCTGTGTACTATGTTGATCATGACTGGACTCCTAATGATCTGTGCTACGATGTGTGAGAAGCGCCTTATTTGTATTCAAAAATCGTCTATTTATTAAAAAGTAATAAATTGTAATATATTTCCCTTCTTAACCGTGGTCCGGTTGTGTAGTCCGGCCAGCCGGACCGTGGAAAATTTCTTTTTTCGATTGTCCGGTGGCGATACTGTTTGGTTGGTTGTACATCTGTACACTGTACCTTGGTCCGGTAATATCGCCACCGAACAATCGAAAAATACAAATTTTCCATAGTCCGGCTGGCGAACAAATCCCCCGTTAAATTGTCTCGACGCCTAAACGACACAATACAATATATAAATATGTCTCCATCTATCTATTGATTTAAAATTAATACAACCAACGCAATGCGATTTGATAAACAGTAAAGTCAGATCACTGTCAATATTGATGTTGACGGTTGAGGTTGACATGATCTACACTGATTTTGAAAAAGCGTTTGATCGTGTTGATCACGTCATCCTGATTCGCAAGCTTAATGAACTTGGCATACAGGGTGATCTCTTACGCTGGGTCAAATCTTATATCAGCAATAGAATGCAGGCAGTTGTTATAGGTGGAGCAAGATCTGACTTCATATCTATACCTTCGGGTGTCCCACAAGGATCTTTGCTTGGACCTCTTCTTTACCTGGCTTACTTGTATGACATTGGTTCCTGCTTCAGGCATGCGAATTTTTCATTATTCGCTGACGATAAAAAAGTCTACTATAACGTTCGATCAGTTGATGATTGCATGCGACTGCAGGAGGACATCAGTTAATGAATGCATGCGACTGCAGGAGGACTTAGATAGGCTTACCGTATCTGAATAATCGAATTGGCGTTAACGTGAGTAAATGCATGCATATTTGTTTTACGCGAAGTAGCAACCCTATATATTATGATTATAAGCTTAGCAACTACTCAATTGATAAAACGCAATGCGTCTGAGACTTAGGTGTACTTCTAGATCATATTCTGATAGTAACAAAGCCTTTTACAAACATTGCTTGCTTAAAAGTACTTTATTATGCTTACATACGTAGTGTGCTGGAACACTGCAGCTCCGTCTGGAACCCACAGTATGTCACTTATGACCACGCTATAGCGTGGTCATGAAAGCGGCTGGCGTGGCTGTAGCGTGGTGGTGTGATTCTATAGAATCGATACAAAGGAAGTTTGTAAAACACTTAAACTTCCGTAAAAATTCAATTCAGAGCAGCTGTGGTGCATCACACCGTGAGCACGAACTGATGTCACTACGTGGCAGAAGAATTATGCAGGATATGTCATTGTTGCATGATGTATGTTCTGGCATCATGGACTTTACCTATGTAACTGATATTCCTTATCCGGCTTTCCTGCCGTTTTTGTTTTTTGTTGACCTTGCATGCGTACCTACCTGCTTTTTAAACGAACTGTATACAAAATGTGGATTTAAATTGGTTTCAGAATAGCATATAGTGTATATCTTATAACTAACTATAAGATCAATGTAAATCCTGGATTAATAAATTTAAAAAAATATGAATGTTTCGTGTTTTATCTTTGAATAATTATACATACTTCACTACAAGTGACAGTCGAGCAAAAAGATTACATTCTGCATTTATTACAAGTGGTTAAGATTTTCAATGGTCCGGTTGACCGGACAGCTGAAATGTTATTTCTTTCCTTGGTGCGGTTAACCGTATCACAGAAAAAATAAATTTTCCACAGTCCGGCTGGCCGGACTACACAACCGGACCACGGTTAAGAAGGGATATATTTCATATAAAATGTCACTATTGTGTTTCTTTTAGATAGATAGGTAACTAGAAACCACTATTGTACAACAAAAAATAAACTTTTCAAAAAAGCGGCTATGTGCGAGTCGGACTCACCCATGAAGGGTTCCGTAGCAGCAAGTAACATAATATAAAAGTTCTAGGATGGTTTACGATTTATGACGTATTAAAAAAAACTACTTACTAGATCTCGTTCAAACCAATTTTCGTTGGAAGTTTACATGGTAATCTTCGATAAAGTTCTATATCTTTTATCGAAGATGGTAATGATCATATTTTTTTTTTAGTTTTGTCATTTTCTTATTTTAGAAGTTACGGGGGGGGGGGGGGGGGGCTCACACTCATTTTACCACTTTGGAAATGTATCTCGCGCAAACTATTCAGTTTAGAAAAAAAATATTGTAACCTTATTATCATTTTTGAAGACCTATCCATAGTATACCCCCAAGTATGGGTGAAAGTATATGAAGAAAAAAAAAATGAGTTTCATTTCTAAGAACGGAGAACCCCAAAAAATATTGTTTTTTTTTCTATGTTTTTGTGAAAATCTTAATGCGGTTCACAGAATATATCTATTTACCAAGTTTCAACAGCATAGCTCTTATAGTTAGTAAACATAAAGACATATACTATGTCTATGTCTTTATGTTTAAATGTTGCATAGCCGTAATTATTCTTAAATAATACCGTTATTAATCAATCAATATTTCAACTCTATAGCTATTTTTATTTACTTTACGTATCAGTCTATCAGGTAGTAGAAAAAGTATCATTCGAATCAACCATAAAACGGCAACAGAGTGTCTTGTCTGCAAATGTAATATTCCGGACACAAGGCACCCCTGGAAGACACCCCTGGGGGTGCCATGGGGATTTAGATTCGGACCCGTGGCACTCCTTGGTCAATAAGTGCAGTGCTTTTGAATGCTTTTATATATAGGATGATCGATACAAACCAGGAGGACCCCAGGGGGATCTCTTTGTTAAAGATGTAAAAATTCGTAACAAGCAACTTACATGGTCGTGTGGTGTACACTCCATGAATTTTTGTGTGGGATTTGAGGTTCTCAATGTGCCCGCTAGGGGCGCTCTTCGGTGTATCATTTTCAGACTCTAGACTCTAGGAATGAAGCTTTCGATCGTGTAAGGCAAAGATAAATTTTATGCTCCTTACAAATTATATATTTTAGTATTTTTGTAACCTTTTGTTTCACTTTTGTTCAAAGTTTTCTCCAATTCCTTCAATCTGCTGTCCCTGTCTTTAGCGGCCTCTCACCACCCTTTCTCTACTTTTACCGAATCACCAATATAGTTAAGCAAGTTGATAGCATTCAATTAAAAAAAAATTATAACTTAGGCAGGAGAAATGATACAAAAACTTACATAGAAATTAGGAAGTTCATTTAATCGTACACTAAACATACACCGTAATATCACTTGACTGAACTACTAGACTAAGCCATTGAGCAAATACTATCGTACTTGAAGAAATAAATAACTGACGAGTTATGACACTAAATTATTGACTAAGTGAATAATTTTGACTACGTTTTCTCTATTGGACTTGTGTGTCTCTGTGGCGTTACAATAGTTACTATTTCTTTCTTTCTCCTTATGCTTTCCTGTCTTGGTATTGTTCTGTCATCTGCCTTTGTTTTATGCGCTTGACTTCCTTCGTTGTCCTGTCTTCCTAGCACCGCCTCATCAAGTTTCGTTATGACTGCTAAAGGCGTAGCGTATGGACCGACTAATCTAGCCATTGGCGTCGGTCTCACTATTTGGACTTTCTCATTATTGATAATGGTCATTTCTTTGTCTTGTTTCTCAGCGCTTGATCTGTAAAACCGTTTAACTTCAGGTAGTTGTACGTTCTCTAAACTCGCCGGGTCTATTCTGTATGAGCTTTCTAGTTGGTCGATTAGTTTTTCTTGTTTTACAGTAGTAACAATAGATTCTATAGGTTGAATTTCTTGCTTGATTATTTCAACTAGTGATGATGATAGTACAGGCTGAAATGTTACATCTGCAGGTTTACTAGTAGTGCGTAAAGTAGTGGTAGGTTTACTAGTAGTAGGAGATTTAGTTGTAGTCAAGTTGCTATATTTCAATGTCATTCGTCTTCTGTGAGTCTTGTCTCTTGTTCCAGAAGACAAAGCATTAGTTTTGTTGTAATTCATATCAGCTTTGACGGTGATAAGTTTATATTCTGAAGAAGTTTCTTGAGAATTAGAAATATTCTTAGAATTGTTGCTTAGATTCCTTTGCACATTATTTCTAGTTGTATTATTGATATTTCTATTTTCTCTGTAAATAGGAGTAAGGTCGGTGGTATATTCAATCTTGTGGTTGTTTCTCTCGTCTATAATTGGTTGTGGAGTAATGATTTGAACAGAGCTTGGGCTGGATTCTAATTTGACGCTGTCTTGATTTTCAAGGATAGTTATTGCTTCTTTGATGCCGTGAACGTCTTCGGGGTTGGTTGGGCGACCTGTAATAACGAAAAATTTCTATTAAAAACGGAAAAGCCTTGTTTTTTTACATTATGTAAGCCAAACATTTTGAACAACAGAATTCAAATCCATACCACCATACATAGGTAATTTCACTTTGACGCTGGTGACGAAAACATTACCCCTGATCATCATCATCATCAGCTAATAGAAGTTCACTGCTGGACTACGGTCTCGCTCATGGAATGCCACGACGAAAGGTCTTAAGCACACTCCATCCAAAACCTTCCTGCGACTGCGACTTTTAAAAAGCCATCCATCGAGGTTGTCTTCCTAAAATGCGCCTTCCTGTATTTGGTTGACACACGAACCTTTATCCCCAACGAACGGTTGTCAGATCTATGAGCTCTAATAAATGCCTACTCATTGTGCCCACTCATTGCCACTTCAACTTGCTATAGCAATATATTACTTGCAATAGCTATCTCAATATCTCAATAGCCGCGTAACTTTAATATGTTGCTTAAGGACAATGACCACGTCTGAGTGCCGTAAGTTACCAAGTATATTTTCATATTAAGTGGCCTGAAATTTTTGAACAAGCGGTACTCAAACCCACACCTTCCTTAAGGGCAAGGCATCGCTAATTTTGCTTTATTATGAGATGACGCTGGCGACGAAAACATCACTAAGATAGAAACTAAATAACAACGGAACAATCACTGACCCATGTGGAACTCCACATTGAATATGCTTTACTGGTCAGATGTGGGAGTTAGACAGAGTGTACTCACCATCCTCCATCTCCTTCTTGTAAGAGCTGAAGAATGTTAAAGCCTTCATCAGCTGGTAACTCTTGGACACGGGTATGTTGGTGTCGTATAGCTTGCGGGTGTTCTTGCAGTCGACATAGAACCACCAGTTGCACTTGAGGATGGTCTGGTCGAAGAGTGTGGACTCCGGGCAGAGGAACGACTTCATGACGAGTCCGTCGTCAGTGAGCGCGCACACATGGAACACCTGACAAATACGAAAAGTCATTTCATTACAGACATCACTATAAATCTAATCTCTGAGTATGGCTCTACGGAGAACAAATGGATACTGTAAACCATCCTGGGATATTTTAATTTCGGTTAAATAGCTTTATTGCACTCTTATTTTATACTAAAACTACACAAATACATCAGTGACCCATGGCGATACTCAAATGAGGGTTGGCAAGCAAAACGACACTGGGTAAGCATTTTCTGTACAAAAACGGTGTCAATTTGAATTGAGAGTAAGTTTGTATTTAGTAGGAACACGAGGAGGAAGCGGTTTTTTTTGTTTAACTTTTGTCACAAACATGGCTTTTGATAATAATTTTTTTTAAAAGATATCTTTTATTACCACCATTAAATAAATATTTGGTTAAAATTTAATATACACGTTAACATTGAAAAATCTTTTTTCACTTTCATGGTCAAGTTAAATAAGGTAAATCACCCCTTTTCCCTGTGATTGCGGTTTGTAAAATCGCGTGTGATAGAGGGACGGACGGACAAACTGACAGATCTAATGATGTTCCGATTTCCCAATTTTGGTCGGAATACTTTTTTACTAAATAGATAAAGCTTACCATGCATCCGAGGGTCTCATCTCCGTACAATCCCGGGAAATACTTCTGATCACCGCAATGGAAGCTGGTGTCTGGTAGTTCCACCTTGGACTGAAAATGGTCGTCGAAATTCTTCTCGTAGCCGACTGGATAGTATTCTCGGGGAGCGTTCATCACTTTGCCCGTTGTTGGGGCTCTGTAGAGAAGCAGAGTTAGTGTATCTAATGCTTTGCTTTGACAATATCAGAAATGGATGAGGTTCAAAGGGCCTCTATGACAAGGCAGGCGAGAAGTCAGCTGAGACGCGAGATAAGTGCGGTTTCGATTCCCGCTGCGGAGCAAATGTTTGCATGATCTGTAAATACTTTTTTTTTACGTGAATGACTGAACAAGCATATATGTGGCCCACACCTGATGTTAAGCGGTAACCTCTGCCTTTAACATTGCATTACCTCATAGGTCACGTCCACCTAGGACGCACCCTATGTGGTATTGCACTGCGGCCGCCACCCTGAGACATAAAGATGAAAAGTCTCCTGTGTCTGTAATTTCATCGGCAACCATACCCTTCAAACCGGAACACAGCAATGCGAGCACTACAGCTTTGCGGCAGAAATAGGTATGGTGGTAGTACTTCCTCGGACGAACTCTTTCACAAAAAAGCTGTACTGCTCCTAGCTACTACTACTAGTTTGGGAGTTGTGGTAACATAACATAGCACACATAGTTTCCTGATATCTCCGACGCAGGGCTAGACTATGTGTGTTGGGTGTTATTTATGAGTAGCAACTGGCCTTAGCTTTAGATAGTGAATTCGATCGTTTGACATTTGAGGAACCACATGTCAAACGATCAGTGCAAAGCCGGTGCAACTGACCAGGTATGGTACGTCTTAGATAGACGTGACCTACGAGGTATTGGAATTGTAATGAGCAAGAAGCCCACAGATCAGTTGCAACACACTAAAAAAAACATTACGCTATAGTTCCAATGTAAACGTAGATAACGCTTTTTTGCCGTTGAAACATGATCTGGTGACGTAAATTCCATGATATTTACCTTTTTGGCTTCTGCGTCGGCAGCACGATCTCCGGTTCAGGTTCCGGCTCGAAGACAACTACTGGTTTCTGAGTAGTCGTTGTAGATGTAGTTGTTGGGATCGGCAGATTCGCATACTTGCTTAACAGCTGCTGTTGTCTCAACGCAATCGCTGCTTCTACCGCCTCCATAGATATGTTTCCTGCTTTTGCAATCTCTGCTATCTTGGAGTTTATATCGTCCTTGCTGAATTTGAGCACGGTATCATCGCTGTATCCAGTTATAGAGTTGTAATCGTCGACCTTTTTGGTGTTGTACGCGTAGGTAGCTAGGTCGTGGACTTGGTGGGGTACGGGATCTAAAACAGGGTTGGGTCGGGTGTTTATCTGTTTAAAGACGGGTGCTGGTATAATTGAGAGACCTTGTGGAATGAATTGTGGACTAATGGTTGGTGGAGCTGAAAGTGGAGTTGGCATAGGCATAAATTGGTTTATAGATTGATAAGGCTGATTGGCTGGTATTGAGTAAAGCGGTTCTACAATGATGGGATTGGGTGTGATTCTTATAGGCTGACCATACTGAACTGCGGTCATCTGTGACACCATTTTTGATATTTGGTTGTGTGATTGTGGGAATATCTCACTTTGGTAAGCAAGTCCTGGTCCTTTTGACTGCGGGATTTGAAGCGGCGAGTATTTTGCTGTAATTGGGACTACTTTTAATGAGTCTTCTTTCGGTGGTATGGGCTTGAAGGCTGGGATTCCCATTGGCATTGGCTTAGCCATGGTGACGGTTGGTGCAGGTCGTGGCTGGTTCCCAGTCGCAAACCGAGAGATGGTGGAAGGTGCTTCGACGGTGGGTCCGACGACTATTGGCTGCATGGTGCTGGAAACCCTGTGCAGGCTGGTGAGTTTGTCCATAGCGGCCTGGTTGGGCCGGCTCACTGGCGGGGCCATGGGACGCATCATGATACGGTTTTGTTTGCCGCGCTTCTGAAACGTATTACAAAACTTGTTAGTATTTGGTTGATTTCAAGTTCAAAAATAAACTAAAGGAATTCGTGTTTAAGACGTGCTTAAGTATCTAATTTAAATCGTCAGTTTCAGTTTATTATTATTTTTATGACTACTTAAAATCTTATGCTGCTTCATTACTAGATTATTTGTTTTTACTAGATGAGTTTTTTTTTTTTTTTAGTCTGTTATGTAAATAAGCATTTTAATATATAAATTTGTATTGAGTGCAATTACATGCTATATTATAATTCTGACACAATCTTAAATCAATCAAATAAATAAATGAAATTAAATAATATTTTAATCTTGAACTTTTTTTTTCGTGGCTCTAGTTCTTTCTTGCTAGCCCTGTGGTGGGTCAGTGTCTAATGAGGTATGGTAGCCTAGAAAAAAGGGGCCTTGAAGTTGAAAAAAGCAATGGGGTGAAAGGATTCAGTATGTCTCTCAGAGGTTTTCACGCATGTAATTGAAATCTTCAAACTTTTGTTTCTAGGACATGCCGGCTTCCTCGCAATGTTTATTTTTACCGCTTAGCACCAAAATCACTGGACTTCCGCATATCAATTTATCGAATGGAAAAGACTATTATTGCACGACCAGAACTCGTACCTAAGATCTACGTTTTTCTAGTTACCTCAGCACCAGTGATATTGAATACCTACTTTATTTGGATTGGTACTGTAGCACAAATCTAAATCTGAATCTCTAGCTAGAAGGTTACAAGCCCCATAAACCAGTATATAGGGGTTTTAAAAATTTCAAAACATTCACATTAGATGTCCATTTTCATAAACTATGCCCATTTTAAACTTTATCACGTCTGATTATTAGGTACGTGATAGGCATTGAGAAAACCACAAGTTCATCTACATAGGTTCATCGTGGTTTTTGGTCGCATTAATGATCGAAGGTCGTGTTCCTCAATTCTTTATGGCCTTAATTGCTTTTACCAAGGTGTGGCTACTTTATTTACTTTATGCTAGATAGCGCATAGGTATGACTAGTTAGAGAAATACGGCCTCCAGGAGTTTGGTCCTATATAGGTGTGACTAGAAATAAATTTTACCAAACGACACCTGTAGGATTGCATTTACTCTCGTATCTAGACTAGTTAGAGAAATACGGCCTCCAGGCGTTTGGTCCTATATAGGTGTGACTAGAAATTAATTTTACCAAACGACACCTGTAGGATTGCATTTACTCTCGTATCTAGTCAAAACCAAGCGTGTCGAGTAAAACAGAGCTTACGTTGGTCTCGTAAGCGCCCTGTACTGTGGGTTACTTGACTTTTACTCCGAGTAGATTTATTGAGTTGATGCATCGCTAGATGGCGCTGGCGTGCCTTACTAGGACGTTTAATAATGCGACTGACCGTTCGCTATTATATTACCTCCATATTCAACCTACTTTATAGTTGCCCGTAAGGTCAACAATTCTAATTTATTTATGTTCGTTCGCTCACGAATCAATTCATGGTCGGAAAATTGATTTTGTACTAAATGAGTCCTTCCTATTTTATTAATGGATCACACTTATAGTATTATTGGACCATTTTGTCCATTCGTCGTGTTTCTTTTTTTGGGATTCATTGAATTTCGTAGGAGCTCCTTTCCAGCTTATAATTAGGTCACATGTAGGTATAGAATTTTTTGTGCCAGGATATACCGGTTTTCTCAAAGTGTTTTCTTTCATAATTTGAACGTGTTACACCAGTAAGATGAAATAACTAGTTGCTGATCTTCTATACCACTGATAATGATTTTGAAAATGTAACCAGTTAGTGGTCAAACACCGCCCATTACGTATTTATTGCTTAACAATGAATCAAGTTTGATTTCGTAACAATCCTTGAATGTATAAAAGACATTAAAATCTAAAGCCAGTAATTTATTTTAACTATAACTTTTAGCTTCCGACGATTAAAATTACATTAATGGCAAAAACATGACCTTTGCGGTCACGGAATTTTATGTTCTAAGCAAAAAACTTTTTCTAAATAATCATCTTCATCATCAGTTTATAATAGTCCACCCCCATAGCAAGCCACGATGATCAGTCTTGAGCCCCCTCCATCTATCGGCTTCCTGTGACGTCGGTCCATCAAGCGGTGTGCCTTCCTATACTGCATCGTCTGGTTCATGGTCGCCATACGGGAATCTTTATTCCCCAACGGTTGCTGCTTCTGCTATATAGTTTGCCCATTGCCAACTTGCTAATTCTGAGCTATCGGCTTGGTTCTTCTACTAAACTACTTTGTTCAGATTTTATCACGTAGTGTTTTCCGAGCATAGTTCTCTCCATCACCCGCTTTATCTTAGATTCAAAGACCATTATCAACATCACCAGGCTACATTTGTCCACTGCTGGAAATAGGCTGGTTCAAGTAAAACAGGTTCATAGCTCTCACCTCTTGCTTATTGTTTGTTCTTGTTGCATCTACCAGATTGGGTGGTGCTCCATTTTTGACGTTGACTGATCTTCTCCTGCTGGGATCCAGGTTAGTGAGGGACTGCTCGAAGCCCAACTCATCTCCAAGACTGAACCCTGGAATTGAAATAAAAGTTTTTTTAGTGCTTTGCAGTTATGCGCTTTTCACATTATTGACTAATGTCTAAAAGATCCAAACATGCTTTTCACATTATTAACTAACTAGTTTTTTATGCTTTACAGTTACGCTTTTCACAACTGTTACTAAATTGGAAAAGACCCAAACATGCTTTCACATTATTAACTTACTTGGAAAAAACCAAACATGCTTTTCACATTCTAGACTAACTTGGTAAGATACAAACATCAAAAAATACAAACAAAAAACTCTCAAATTGATAATATCAGTAGGCTCCAATCTACCTTGGCAGGCAGTAATCTACCTTGTTTACCATTTAACTATATTTAAGACTCGTTACATTAGTTATGTTGAAATCTGTTAAAATATTTCTGTAGTTCCGGTGACATGCGCTGCATACCTAAAGGTGCGATTACACCCACGTGCGGCACTGCGTGGCACAATTTACGGCACAAAAGTCTCACAAAAGAAAACATAATCTACAATATGCAGCGAGTCGGCGTCACGGCAGACCACGCAGGAGATGGCAACGCCAAGACAGCGAAGTGATTACTACTAAGTTTGGTCTGACATAAAAAAGTGCTTTATAATCCGCTAGGAGATTAAAATTTCAGCACTAAGTGTCCCAAAAAAGCACTATATCTAACTCTGAAAGCGCTAAGGTGGCAGCACTGGCCAACAGTAACAGTAGAAGTAACAATATGTAGGTACGCACACTCCATCGTAATGTTCGCACACAATTACGAGCTCGTGAGTGCACTCACCGAGCCTCGAGTCTGTATGTTTGATAATCATCAACACGGGCGTGTAGTGTATCACGGACTCGTCCGCATTTTTAAAAAAAATAACTTCTTTCTTATTTGTTTATTTTACGTTCACTTGAAATCGCAGACACTATCGCACGCAGTCGTTGGTCGGTATTCTTCTTCTTTTATTTTTAATAAAATATGGCATTGACTTTGACAAAATAACTATCAAATTCCATAGATTTTCAGTTTTAAATTCAATTCAAAAACATTATAAAACAAACATTGCTACGTTCGTGTAGCAGACGTTCGTGTGCTTACGATTGGCACGGTGTTGAAGTAATAGACTCAAGCGTAGACTACACGACACGAGAGACAGGGGTGTATGCTGTAAGCTCACGCCACGCCCGTGTTGATGATTGTCAAACATACAGACTCGAGGCTCAGACAGTGGACTCGCCATAGCGCGCATGCACACGCTGTTGACGCACTCAGTCTTGCTTTGTGGGCGCGCCCCTAAGCGTAAACAATGTTCGCGTACATCGCACAGCCTGGCATGGCTTTGTCGGTGGAGACAGAGACAGAGACAAACACATCTTTAGCACAGTGATTCAGTGTTCTGCACAAGTTTTATCACGTTGTATGCTTCACACTATGTAAACAATTAAATTAAATTAAATTAAGAGAACAAGTACGAGATTTCATCATCATCATCTCCCTGGCCCTTATCCCAGTTAACTAGGGTTTCTTTTCTTCCATTATTTCCGTCATAATAATACCTACTCACATCTTTCCATTTTCTTCCTAAACATGTCGTCTTTCACACAGTCCATCCATCTCTTTTTAGGCCAGCCTTCTACTCTTGTATCCATCCACATTCACATTCATTACTCTTCTTGTAACATGCCCATACCATGCAATTACTCCTCATCTTTTCTGTTACTGCCGCTACTTACAACATTCTAAAGATATACTTATTTCTTATCTTACCTACCCATTATTGTCACTCCACACACATCCATCTCAACATTCGAATCTCCGCTTGCCATGCACTACTACTCTCTTTATTTATCAATGTTTACGTATTTTGAGACCTACATTTGATAAAAGCTTATTTGTTACATTTATTATTATTACTTGTATTATTGTTTACTTGCAGTGCCCCGCGGTTTCACCCGCATAAGTCTCGATCCCGTGGGAATATCGGATTGAAAATTCAGGAGTCCAGTTATCTCCATTCCAAATTTCATCCAAATCCGTCTATATAGCCGTTTCAGCGTGAAGAAGTAACAAACACACTACCACACTCACACACAAACTTTTGCATTTATAATATTAGTGTGATGTGATTCTGTGGCTAGACAGGTGTTTTAAGAAACTATCGAGTTTTTCCTACTAGAACGGACTAATAAGTTTTTAGATGTTATTTTATTTATGAATAACAAAATATATTAGATTATCAAAACTCTGTTTTGAAATGATATCAAGTAACCAGTGTGTTAGTTACATCAATCATAGGTCAATATGTAAGTAGACACTGATAGGTGAAAGTAAAGTAGAACAATTTCGCATTGAACGGGAAGATGCACTACATTTAATATTTTCTATTCTTGTAACCCTGTATTATTGAGAAAGTAGAAAGCATAGCAAAGCTTTGAGTTCATTGGTGTATTGAGCCTGTATCACGATTTAAAGGAATGCCTTTCAGAATGATGGAGTCAAACGTATTCAGTGTTCAACACACGTTTATTGACCTTACCTACTTTATTATCGTCTTCAAATAAGGAGGTCTATTTCATGTAGAGCATGACCAAGTTGAATTTTACTGATGACAAAGACATATATATCATCATAATCATCATCACCAGCCTACAGAAGTCCACTGCTGGATATAGGCCTCCCCATAGCATAGAATGACATAATCGTCGGTCTTAAGCCGTCTCCATTCACCGCCTTCCTGCGACCTGTAAAATGTCTTTGGTCCATTGAGTATTACTCTTTTGCGCCGTCTGGTTTGTGGTTGCCACTCGAGAACCTTTCTGCCCTAAGCCCCAATAGTCTAAGATCCGCACTAGAAACGATCTTGACCCATCTTTTTAACGGATGAAAAGTATTTTTTATTAAATTTAATATATAGGAAAATATATCTACAATGGGTTGTCTAAAAAATTTCTGTCCAGACAATATGTAATAAAAAAATAAAAATTACTTTTTACTTTTTTTAATAACCGTGATAGTTAGACTGGTGAAATTTTCACAAATGATGTATTTCTGTTGCCGCTATAACAACAAACACACAGAATAAAATAAATATTTAAGGGGGCTCCCATCCAACAAACGTGTTTTTTTGCCGTTTTTATAGATAATGGTACGGAACCATTCGCACTTGGCTTGTTTTTAAATTTTTAACGAATCGTAGTCTGGTCAGGAATTTTTTAGACAACCCACTCGAGATATATTTTCTAATATATTAAATTTGATATAAAATAAACATCCATCCAACCATTAAACAGATGGGTGAATATAAAGTCTAATATATTAAATTTGATATAAAACAAACATCCATCCATCCATTAAACAGATGGGTGAATATAAAGTCTAATATATTAAATTTGATATAAAATACTTGTTATCCATTAAACATATGGGTGAAGGTCGTTTCTAGTGCGGATCCTCTACTACAACTAGTGTTACTTACATATATCTCGTTGCCTATAGATGTCATCTGTAATGGTTACTTTGTGAATTGTATATGCCTTTAGAATTTTAATGACTATACGTGGTCATGATTTTAGTTCGCATCAATAATGAGGGAAATCCCTAAGGTTATTTGAAAGCAATCTTGCAATATGCCGCCATTGATTTTATTTTAGAATGAAACACGTTTTACTTGTTTTCAATGTCGCTACTTGCGCTTGCTTACTTTCAGAGTTCGCAAGTGCCTAATTACATACGAGTATATACATAAGCTCACGCCTGTTTCCCGGAGAGGTAGGCAGAGACCATGGATTACCACTTTTTTTTAAAATTACGTTAATGATGGAACAATCAGATGGCCCACCCTTTGTTAAGCGGTAACCTCCGCTTTTAACAATGCATTACGTCATATGTCACGTCCACCTAGGACGTGCCCTATGTACACTGCACCCGCCACCCTGAGACTTAAAGATGAAAAGTCTCATGTGCCTGTAATTTCACCGGCACCCATAACCTTCAATCCGGAACACAGTAATGCGAGCACTACTGCTTTGCGGCAGAAATAGGTATGAAGGTAGTTCTTAGTAGTAGTAGAGGGTACTTTCCCGAACGAAATCTTTCACAAAAAAGCTCTACTACTACTAAAACTTTGCTTACTACTACTTAAACCACTTGCTACGATCCTGACATACCACTTTTGCTTGATTCACGTTCATCAGACTCTTCATACATTTGGATACTCCAATAATTGATATTTGAAGATATTATTGCAAGAGTCACCTCACTTAGATACACTAAGTATCAAATGTTGGCTGGCCATCTGCCAGTTCCTTTACAAAAAAAAACTCTCATATCTATCATTATAATTATCAGTCACGCCTGTTTTCTACAAAGGTAACCAATTTACAGTTCACCGCATCATTTCCTTAGATCGGAACCCGCCAGGATACGAGACCAGCTTCTTTTATATCATTACTGTATAGCAAGTTGAACTTACCTATACTGGCATGTGCTTTCAACCCTCCGAGATTCCGTACCCTGAAGAGTCCAGACTTTTTGAACGCGCAATTGATTTTGAACCCGAAGTCCGACTCCAGCACGCATAACGGCGATACGATTTCTGTAAATAGATAAAAAAAAACATTGGTTTAATTTTGAACACGACACATACAGCGACAAAAGTAAATTTGAGTTAACCTAAAGAATTTTAACAGAAATAAACAATGTGGCGATGGCCTCACCTGGTCACTTTTATATTCCTGCGATTGTGTGACCCACACTGAAGGTACCATTGAGGCTTTGCCTTGCCCTTCCATGGAAAAAGGTGTGTAATTATGAAGGTCAGTTCAGTTCAGTTCTTGAACAAGTGGCCTTTGCGGAGTAGACCACAGTTTCGCCAATGTCATGAGGGTCATATTGATGTGTGGTGTCGGAAATAAGCCGACCGTGACATAACAGAAGGCTGTGACACACCGGCACTACCTAACACAAAAATGCCTTGGCGTATTTGGCATATGAATATCTTCTCTCGTGGATGTCATAAAAGCTAACTAAGGTATTACAACAGGGAATGGACAGCAGCACACACTTGTATACTCAACACCAACACTGTGATTACTAATCCCGCTGCCAAGCGGGGTGATTATGAAAAATCCTCCCCTTTTTATTGGGGGAAGCTTTGTCCAGTACTGGAAGTCCAATGGCTACTATCTGCTGATGAATTCTTGTTTGTATTCGACATTTTAGGCGTCACGACACACCTACATATTATGAATCCGGCTGACATTCTTGACACTTATTAAATTAATTGTAATAAAAGCAGGATGTCTGAATTTTTAACCAATTAGTTTGTTTATTTTAAGCTTTACGTATAACTATGTTATAGAATTATTCGAAAGTGCTGATAAAATCGTAGTGGAATGTTGCACAATCTTGAAGCTTTTTGAGCTTTCAGTACCTACCTGATAGTGTGTATTTGCTTAGATTGTCTATAAATTATCAAGTTTATTTGTAGGTGTACGCTACTTTTGGCGCAATGTTCGGTATTACATAATATTATAAAGATGGTATTTATAAATAGGTATATCAAGCGAAGCATATCCTGTCTTCATAGATTTAAACATCATATTTGTTGGTTTTTGTCGTATAAACTTATGCTGATTCTCTTCACATTATACTTTTGTCTACTTAAGAATTTTAACTTCGCTTTCTTTGCATCAGCTTCTCCTTATATTCCCGGGGTACCACACAGACACTTTCAACCTAGTAGTAAGAAGGATCACATAAAGCGCGCGTGTTTGTTGCCTTAGTTTTAATAGAAGTCTTTGGTTTGTTGTCTGATTATTCTAGGTTTGGTCGTGTTTGATGGAACAGGAGTAATTTTAGTATAAAAGACGATTCACAATGATCCCTGTGACTTTAATAATATTTATGAATTTGAATTAGGTGAAATTTAATAAGGTTGAGCTAAAACACTGCAATATAGCACAGAAAACATGTTTACAATACAAATAGTATTTACTTTCGTTCCTAGCATACGAGAAATAAGACTCAAAATCAGGATACTAAAAATCAGATAATTTCATGAAACATATCGACCCTAAGAATCAATTCGTCAAATAAAGACTTACCTCAAGGTAATGAAGTTCCATTCTCTTTAAAGATCAATGATCTCGCACTTCCTGATTTACGCTAATTTAAGGAAACGTTATATGGAGGGGGGAGGGTATTTTGGTTACCCGGGAGCTACTTTAATTCGTACTTACTAGGGTTTTGTTAAAACATCCAAGCGCATTAGTTCAATTTAGTCTGATTCAGAAGATCCGAGAAAGTCCTAGGATCCACTAACAATGTTTCTAAGTCAAATGACTAATCTGACACATAGTAGATGCGTCATGCCTCGTTAATAACAAAGCGGATCCTATTACCTAACGCGTATTTTCCGGCAATATCGTAAAGACTTGTAAGGAATGAATTAACTTGGCTGACCTGATTTCACTTTGGCATTTTCGACCTCCTCGTCAGATTATTATTCTTGCCTTGTATGTTTACATGAAGAACATAAAATGTTGTATAAAACCTTTTACTCATTTAAAATGAAAGGTCTCCCTCATCGAGTGCAATGCGAGGAATTGCCATAAACACCATACCTAGGTGTTTATGGCAACACCACCATTGTTCATAGGCAGAGGTTACCGCTTAACATCAGGTGGGCCTCTTGTTTGTTCCGTCATCCAAGAAGTATAAAAAAAAAAAAACTTTACCCGGACTTCTTTGTAAGTTTCGTTGTTATATGATTTGTCCAATATTTATATAATATTTATTATATTTGTTCCAATTTGTGTCAGCTTGTACGATACTTTAAGAGCGAGTTTTGCATAAAATAACAATGTTGGTAAGTTATTGATTTCAAGTACACAAACATACAAAATCTGAATATTGTTATTTAATAATACAAAAAATCAATAAAAATCTTAGTAAATACAGATTGGCTAGGATAAAAAAAATTACAAGCTTTTATTTATCTTGCAATGTATGTATGTTTGTCTGGGTGGAATCCAGGTGGAATCCAAAAATTTCTCTATGGTGGAATCTTGCAACTGAATTTTAAAGCAGTTATCCCGAACCGATTGAGCTGAAATTTGGCATACCTGTCAAGTTCCGATGATAATACAATATAATGGTGACAGCAAGCTGATCTTATGATGGAAACGGTAGGTGGACAACGGAACTCCGCGTTGGATAATAGTAGACTGGCCGTGTTTAGGCTCATTTTGATCAGCACACGGTTACGATCACTAATTTTATAAAAGTTTGTATAGAAAAATATATTTTCACAAATAACTTATGTACTTGTGTTAATTGTAGGATTATTTCTGGAAATAAATATTTTTCTTAAAGACTACGAATGCAATTTTAAATGTGATGAAACAAAATTTACCAACATTGCATTGGTTTTATTAGTTTCAAATGCGTGAGTCACAAAACTTTATGATTATCGTATTTGGGCACTAAGACCACAGTTAATAGGCCCACTGGTTGGTATATGCCGAGGTAAAGTGGACTGGTGTTCACGCCTATTTGTTTGTTTACAAGTTTCTAGTAAACGGCAGCTGGCAATGCAGTAAACCAGTTTTCATGGTTCCGTAGACAAATAAGAAACCGTTGTTGTTTAATAATTTATTGTATTTCACAGCCATTTTAATAATAGTTCATTATTACTGTAGAGCTGAGCAAAATTATATTTGTTACTGTTACATACAGGATCCATTTGTGATCTTAAGGTGGATGCGCACGCTTGCGGCGCGAAATTCAAATTTTTTGGTGTTTTTTGCCCATTACAGCTCATCAACACTTCTTCAGATAACGAAAGTTGAGTTTGCGACAACTAGGAGACTTAACACACATGTTTTAATTGATAGTATCTCATAAATATCATCAGTTTAGCTATGATACCCCTAACACATTTTTACAGTGGTTTTGTTTGTTTAGGGGGTATCGTAGCTAAACTGATGATATTTATGAGATACAATCAATTAAAACATGTGTGTTAGGTCTCCTAGTTGTCGCGAACTCAACTTTCGTCATCTGAAGAAGTGTTGATGACCTGTAAAGGGCAAAAAACACCAAAAAATTTTAATCTCGCGCCGCAAACGTGAGCATTCACCTTAAGCTTGGTCTGACACGCACTTGATTGATTTTTATTATGTAGTAGGTACTTATACTTACTATTTGATACAAGTAAACGGGAATGCACCCGCTATTATATATACTACATACTATTTGTCACTGCTAACAACTAACCCTGCCTAATGCGTGATCCGACACACACTTGACTGGGTTTTATATAGTACTATTATTTATTATGTGATAGTACTAGCAGCGCCCGCGATGTTACCCGCATAAGTCTCAATCCCGTGGGAATATCGGTATAAAAATGTGCCTTTGTGTTATTCCGGGAGACAAGCTGTCTCCATTCCAAATTTCATCTAAATCCGTCGAGCCGTTTCAGCGTGAAGAAGTAACAAATACACGCACACACACTCACAAACTTTCGTATTTATAATATTAGTAAGATTTACGATATCATACAACAAAACAGCAAAATAAACTTACACATATGTGATATAAAGCATTATCCCATTACTATGTCTAGGTACTTATTGGAAGAAAGCGTTAGCCGAGTCAGTCTGGGAAGCAATGGCGGCGATGAGCTCACCACTTGTCACGTCTTTATTCCTATGATGGTGCAACCTACAGCGAAATGAGGCCCATTGAGACTCTGTCTACCCTTTGGGGGAAAAAGGCGTACGTGAGTATTTTTACCGCAACTTTGAGTTAAAATCTACCTACATTTTCTCTAAATGTCCTTGCACTCCCACTACACTAACGATGACCTCTGTAGCGCGTCGGGCGAGTAGCCGGCTGAGATGTGAAAGGTTTCGGGTTCGATTCGCTGCGGGACAAACGCTTGTATGATCTGCTAATATTTGTTCTGGGTCTGGATGTTATGGTACCAGGGTACTCGTAGTTCTTGATACCCACGACACAGGGAACCATAGTGTGGGATCAGGACTAAGTATATGACTGTTGGGTGTTATGTTATGTTACTAATAAGGAAATTATCGTAAATTTGTCATAAAAAGTAGGTATTTGGTGCGTAGCTTTTAAAAGTGTGTCAAAACAGATCTCACTGAGTTGACTACCTTAAAAGTTAATCTTGAACCTATCAAATCCTTGTAAAGTACACATTATTCCGTAACTTTCCCCGCATATCAATGCTGTATGACGTCAGAGTGGAGTCGCGATGCGAACCAGCTGACCGGTTCGACGTCCGACGCGGATGTTTGGGAGAAAGGCTGCGCTACTTAGGAGCATTTAGGTTTTAGCAGGCAATAACTTTGATTGTGTCTAGACGGAATTTGTGTCAGCTTGTACGATACTTTATGAGCGAGTTTTGAATAAAAAAAGCAATTGTATAATAGCAATGTTGGTAAGTTATTGATTTCAAGTACACAAACATCCAACCGCTTTAACAAATGCAAACAGGCTTACCAACAGGTGGGCCGTATGCTTGTTTAGCTACCTTGGTAGTATAAAAAAAACATACAAAATCTGTATATTGTTATTTAATAATACAAAAAATCAATAAAAATCTTAGTAAATACAGATTGGCTAGGATTACATTTTTACAAGCTTTTATTTATCTTGCAATGTATGTATGTTTGTCTGGGTGGAATCCGGGTGGAATCTTGAAACTGAATTTTAAAGCAGTTATCCACAACCGATTGAGCTGAAATTTGGCATACCTGTCAAGATTATTCCGATGACAATACAATATGTTTTTTTTTTTTTAATTGTAAATTTGCCTCCCTACTAACGTTATTATAAGCGCTACTAACAAAATATGGATAATGTCTGAAATAAATAAATAGAATAGAATTGAATATGATGGTGACAGCGAGCTTATCTGATGATGGAGACGGAATGTGGACAACAGAACTCCTCGATGGTTAATAGTAGACCGGCCGTGTTTAGGCTCATTTTGATCAGCACACGGTTACAAACACTAATTTTATCAAAGCTTGTATAAAAAATATATTTTTCACTACAAACTTATTCTTTTATTTTAATTTGAGTTGAATGATGGAACAAGCAGATTATGGTAACTGTTCCTATATCAATGTCCTCACAGTTCGAGTCCACCTAGGACGCGCCCTATGCGGCATTGCACTTCGCCCGTCACTTTGAGACATATGATGAAAAGTCTCAGTGTGTGCCTGTTAGTTCACCGGCACTCATATACACTCTTCAAACCGTAACACAGCAATGCGAGAACTATTTTGCGGCAGAAATAGGTATGGCGGTAGTATATCCCGGACGAACTCTTTCACTAAAAAGGTTTTTTATGTGTAAAAATCTTTCCTCTCGCTCTCCCGTAATCTGTGGGAGTGATTTAGTGAAAAGGGACGGAAGTGTTTAACAGGAAGCGCGCATTTTTCCGAGAGGTCAGCCATGTTGCTTATTACCAAGGAGGTGAGATGTCAGATGGTACACATCATAAGAGACTACTATAAGATAAGATAAGATAAATTGTTTATATCAGATTTCACACAATAAAACTTCATATGTCATCAATTTTGTTATTAATAAATCTTATATTTAATGCTAGCACAGATACCATAATACTAACTAGTGATGTTAGCAAGTATATACAAGTAATAAATTTTGTGAAAATTAAAAAACCCTCAACGTAATGAAACAGCTGAACCGATTTTGATCAAACATAGCTAAGAACACTCCCGACAAATTCACCTTTCAAACAAAACAAAAAAAACGAATTCGGTTCATCCGTTCGCAAGCTACTATGCCACAGACAGACACATACACACACACACACACACAGAGACACGTCAAACTTATAACACCCCGTCGATTTTGCGTCGGGGGTTAAAAATAAGGCTAGTTCGTTTTTTTTTTTCATTTTGTTACGATGCGGCCGGCCATGGTGCACAAACTCTACTAACAAACTGTACTCCACACTTCGTCTGCGTCTACTGTAGTAATGGTTATACTACTAACAAATACTAAGACACTTCATTAATGTTTGACACAACCTAGACTTGTGTTTTACGAGTAGTAACCCCTGTGCAACCGGTTGTGATTTACATTTTTTTTTTTTTTTTTACGGGAGGCCGCAGTGCTCTCAGATGATTTATTATGTAAAAGTAAATTGGTTAGACACCTACCCAAGCAAACGTAAAAATTGTCCTAATCGTAGCTTATAACAAACAAGACCACACCACGTACCACACAAGACAAATTTGTCCCTATGTATATATTAGGAACTGATAAAGTAGTACTATTATGGTGATATTTTAAAGGTCGCAGGAAGTCGGTGGATGGAAGCGGCTCAAAACCTTTCGGCGTAGCATTATATGAAGGAAGCCTATGTTCAGCAGTGAACTTCTACGGGTTGATGATGATGATGATGTTGATGAAGTAGTCGAAATAACAAGAAAACAAGGCTGTCTATTAAATTATCATAATTTTATTGATGAAAAGTGAAAATTGCTATTATGCGTAACCAGCGAAGCGTGCACTCAGATGGACGTCATGAAATATGTTTGTGACTGTAGAAAGTGTGGACGTGGTCTAATATTTACAAATTATCATTGAAGTCTTCGACCAAAGTAAAATAAATGGACTGGCCTTACCCATACAAAACGTCCGTGAAAAATAAGACAATTCGGATTTAGGGTACGTTCAACAAATAAACTATCTATCTATCTATCTATCTATCTATCCAGCCACTGCTGAGTAAAGGCCTCTTCTCTATAGCGCCACTCCTGGCGGTCTTTTAAATAAACTAGGTGAAATTAAATTATTGAACTTCTTAAATACTGTATTTTTTAATACTTAATACTTTAACAGATGCAATGCGTTTTCTAAAGTTATTTCAGTAGGTTTATAGTACAAAAAATCGCCGAAAAAAATGCAATTATTGAATGAAACTTTTACAAAAATACATGGTTCCCTTCTGTTTTATGTAGTTACGTATCTATTTTTCAGCTCTCAAACATACACAATATAAATCAATAGAAAAGCAAGTCCACCTAAGGTCTTCAGCTCAATCAATTTGTGAAAAATATATTTTTCATCACTCAATAAACTAAGAAAATATCATAAAAATCGTACGGAAACATAAATGTATAAAAATTCCAGTATTTAAGAAACTGCAGAGTGCAGTTTTAAGAATTTTGCACAATGAGTTTTTTTATACTACTTGGAATGACAGATCAAGAAGATGGCCCACCTGATGTTAAGTGGTACCCTCTGCCTATGAACAGTGCATTACCTCAGGTCACGTCCACCTAGGACGCGCCCTATGTGGCATTCCACTGCGCCCGCCACCCTGAAACATAAAGATGAAAAGTCCCATGTGGCCGTAATTTCATCGGCACCCTTACCCTTCAAACCGGAACACAGCAATGCGAGCACTACTGCATTGCGGCAGAAACAGGTATGGTGGTAGTACTTCCCCGGACGAACTCTTTCACAAAAAAGCTCTACTACTACTAACCGTTTTTTGGCGTATAGAATTCATTGTATAGAAAATGATCAGAGCAAATACGGGAAAATGTATTCCACTTCCAAAAGTCGTCTGTTCTTGCTCGTCTTATGACTTCTATCCATTTTTGTTTACCTTAGATTTTTTTTTGAAAGCTATAAGGTTAATTAACATGCCATTACATATTATATGCAATTACCTAAAGCGACGTGCTTAAATGGAATGTAAACAACGTGCAATGTTTTGACGTAAATAATGCAAATTACAATTCTAAAGCAATACGATACCCCTTAGGCATCAGATTTTTTTGCAGTCTGTACCGGACCATCCGTCATGCGTGAAGTCTTGTCAAATATTTCGTCGCTGTAGTTGGAAAACTAACTAAGTAATAACAACAACAAAACCAACATCGCGAGAAAAAAGGGGTTTTACTGTTTTATTGCGTCAAAAATGGCAATAACTTTTTTATCGTAACTAATTTTTCAGTCCGTGTTTTGATATGTTATAGATTGGTACTGTATCTATTTTCGAATTTAATGATAATACATTTTAGTTCTTTTGATTAAGAGAAAAAAATAAAAAAACGACTATGTATTTTTCCCTCGCCAAAGTTTTGAATAATTGAAATGATCTATTATTTACTTATTTGAATATGACAATCCTATCCATGGGTATAGATTTATATAATATTAAAATACATTTTAAAATAAAACCAACTTATAATCATTTCTTTTTATCAAGACTGAATATTAGAAAACTACTGAAACACCTACATTATTTTAGCAGACTTATAAATTCAAAGTAAGTGACATAACAAACTTATCATACGACTAATGCTTATGAAATCAACAAAATGAAAAAAAATTGTGGAACACAATAATTCTAAGTATCAAAAAGAAAAAGGTATGTCGACTAAAATTAAAACTATCTACGAGTATAAACTTGTGTCTGTTAACTTTCATTCAGAGTGGGGAACATTGAGATAATGTCCTGGGGCGTAGTCCTCCTTGTCGCTCGTCCTCTAGAGCAAGACGTGTCCATCGACATGTATGGGCCATCATAACCATGCAATAAAGTCGATTTCGCAAAATGTGTTAGTTATGTAGTTTTCCTACCACACGACGATTTATAAGTTTTTTATCAATTGATGAAAATTATATTACAAAACCTTTACTTACGAATTAAATACGATGCCTGAAGCTTTATTTGTATTTCTTGTGTTGTTTGCACTTGCAGAAAAGCACAGGAAGGCATTATATTACCAAGGTATCTAATTTTGGTATTTTTCAGCATAGCTGTCACTCGTTGCCGTGACAAAGACTGACTGAAGCGAAGTATACTAGCTAGGTCTGTTTAGAAGCTTCAAAACTATCGTTCCCTAAGGCCCGTCCATTCATTTTATTTACGTCGATGATTGAAGTATACTGATACGCCACATTTAGATGACTTTAAGCTACTACTGTCCGTCCGCGGTTACACAGGATAAAAAGTAGCTTAGTTCAATACAGGTCTATACGTGTACCAAATTTTATTGAATTAGGTTCAGCTGTTTTGGCGTAATTCACAACCGAACATCCAAACATCGTCACATTGTTATTTATGATATTAGTGGGATGAGATGAATAATATTTTATGCTGAATAAAATTGAAACTATTTCACAATTAAGCAGTTTTTTTTATTATTCTCATTTAATTTAGCTTCCATGAGAACACTCAACTTCACTTACACACATTAGAATTTTCATCTTTATCTCAGGGTGGCGGGCGCAGTGCAATGCCGCATAGGTTGCGTCCTAGGTGGACGTGACCTATGTGGTAATGCGTTAGGTTACCGCTTAACATCTGCTTGTTCCGTAATTCAAGTAGTCAAAAAAAAGAAGTCCTCAGTTTGTGTATACGTATGACGAACCAACGAACAAGTGCGTTCAAATTGGCGTAAAATCGCATCAATTGCACGCACATTGTATATACGGTACAAATTAGAGTGTCAGACTTTGCTATTGATAGTGTCTTCTGTTGGTTACGATCAATTTGCTTTGATGGGATTATGAAGGGAAAGTGTAGACAATGGCCAATTTGTGAAAAAAAAAGTTCTGGTTTAGTCAAATGTTGGTTGCAAATTTCTTCATAGACAACAAGATAATTTTACTTAAAAAAACCCGAATGTTTTTATATTAATATGGTGCAATCCACAGTGAAAAGTGGCCCATTTGAGGCTCTGCCTACCCTTTCGGGGAAAAAAGCGTGTGTCTATTTATGTATGTAGTTTGCTGAAAAAATACTATTAGAGCTTTTTAGTAGAGTAGTTAGAGTAGAGTAGAGTTAGTAGTAGAGCTTTTTTGTGAAAGAGTTCGTCTGGGGAAGTACTACCACCATACCTATTTCTGCTACAAAGCAGTAGTGCTGCACTGCTGTGTTCCGGTTTGAAGGCTATGGGTACCAGTGAAATTACGGCACATGAGACTTTTCATATTTATGTCTCAGGGTGGCAGGCGCAGTGCAATGCCACATTGGGTGCGTCCTAGGCGGACGTGACCTATGAGGTAATTAACTGTTCATAGGCAGAGGGTACCGCTTAACATCAGGTGGGCCATCTGCTTGATCCGTAATACCAAGTTGTATTAAAAAAACAACACTTAAGACGTCTATTTCCAACGATGGTGCAATCCACAGTGAAAATAGGCCCATTTGAGGCGCCTACCCTTTCGGGGAAAAAGGCGTATGTATGTATCTATGTAGTTTGCTGAAACATAATACGAAATCTGTTTTAAATAAGTCAGTCGCTGTGCATAAAACCATAGCAAAGTAAAGTAAAGTAAAAATGTATTTCGGTACAATTTACATGCTAAGATATAAGCTGTGCCGTGTATAGTGCTGTCACAAAGGGTCCATGCTCAGCATAATGCTGCAGTAAACATACAAACATAGATAGTATAACCAAAGACTTCTATTAAAACCTCAGTTTTAATAGAAGTCTTTGAGTATAACATACAACGAGTGTCAACCGCAGAAGGCCACACTGGGCCCTCAAATATGAATGAACTGGCAGGTCACTTTCCATTTCTGCGTGAAAGCGAGTCCGGCTGCGTTACCTGGCGACCCGCGACAGATTACTACGCTAATTATACAGCTGGGAATTACTCTTCTTTACGGAGGAATGTGACAGAAGATAGTGTCATAATATGACAAGTCTCAAACGCAAGCATTCTAAAGGTAGGTACATAACCGTTTCCCATAAAAAAATTTGAGGAACCAATTACTTAGTAGTGAAAAAGTGCCTTTCAAATTCCCAGTAAAAAAAGGGGAATAGGAAGACCTCAACATGGTTGACAAATGTCCAGAATGACATGAAAATACTTGCCCTAACCAAAGCCACGAACCACCGAAATAGATGGCGCCACATGATTAGGAAAGCCGACCTCGAGTAACGGGATTGAGCGAGGGCAAATAAGAAGAAGAAGAGAGTGACTAGGAAGATATCATACATGTCTTGTACTTCCATATAATGTACACTTCATCGCCAACATTACAAAATAAATTACGATAAAAACGTAATACTTTTTTGCCCTTTCATAAAAGGTTAATCTACAATTAACGCTAATTTTCCACTTTGTCACTTCTATTCATCTCGCTCAAAAAGATTTAACTACATATATTTACTGACCCAAAACTGCTATGCTGTTTTAAACCTTATTTATATACCCATATAAGTGCAAATTAGGCTGTATTTCGTTGCGAATCATAAATAAAAGGTGGCTAATCACCCGTTTGTTTTATGCAAGAAATAAATCGTTTACGCACCATGTCTCGTGTGCGAATGATTTATTATTCAATGTTTCGAAAATTATTAGTACGTAGTACCTTCACACGTAGGGCGTACCTACCTACCTATGATATGATTATTATAATAGGATATGGTTTTTTGCGACATAACTACCGCCAATAACACCAGTTAATATACCTAATACCAGCATAGGTTGCTAGCTTGCTAGTCAACCAACTCATGCTGAGGCAGAGCCATTTTGTTACTTGAGTTGCACTTGGTAACTTCATATCTGTTTCCCTTAGTCTAAGTTTTTTATGTGTAACTCTTGTATACAAATAAATATATATTCCTTGTTGCTTTTTTTCTAAATGTTGTTAGAGTGTGTCCCACATTACATAGAATTTAGTATTTAGAGGAAAAAGATGGCCAAGTCTGCGACTGCGCAGAGTTTACATACCTCTAATAGGTTATCTCGAGGTTAAGAGGCTGTCAAGAGTCAAATAGGCTTTTTTAAACGTATTTTAAACAAAATCTACACAGTTTAAGACAAAAAGTATATATAGTTAATCTTCATCATATTTCTAAGGGCATAATCGAGCCCAGAACATGATTTCGAGAAAATTTCTGGATAACATTAAATCGTGAACTTACCTTAACAATGCACTTATAACGTAAATATCTCTATAACCTATCAGCCTACACTGATAAAATTAATATGAGTAACAAATAATATTATTTTAGAGGGCATGGTCGATTTATATTTTCGATTACGTAGCTAATACGAGTATTTGTTAAAATACCGTTTTTGTTCACTTTTCGTCGCGCGATCGCTGTTCTGTCACTTTCGCACTTTACTGAGTCAGATAGGGTGAGCTATCTTAGTATTGTCATTAAGATAGGGTATTTTGCATTTTGGATGCAAAATTACCAATGTTTGATTAAATTTTTATGTGACTAAATCAAGTACAATATTCAAATTAAAAATATGCATGGATACTACATTACCGTAGGATCCCAGACGCGATGATACAAAATTTTCTCGATAAAAAAATCACAAAGTTACCTCTAACTTTTGGCTAGATTCGATTCTTTAACAATATGGTACAGATTATTAGGTCAAAAATTGGATAAAATATATCAATACAATAAAACGGAGGGATAATTATCTTTTTCTGCCTGGGGTTGGCGCAGTCTTAATTCAAATAAAAGAAAGAGCGGTTACCAACTTTTTTCAAGTCAACCCAGTCAAGACAGAGAAAACACTCCACCTTTGCACTGACCTCACCGGCGAGTTCAAAGAACCTTCTTAGTACCTTCTGTACCTTTGCCTAAACCGGTACAAGCATGTTCCGGGGCGTTCTGTCCGATCCTCCCAACATGGCAATAGCCGAAGTTCGTGCTTAAGTGGTGCCCTTGTGCTCGTTGCCCCAACCTAACTTTACAGGTTGAACGCCATCTGCGCTCACCAAAATGCAATTAAACCCTTCCGAAAAAAAAATTTTTTTTTTCAGGTCATCGTTTCCTTCGTATAAACAAGTTCACCGACCATTTCTTCTGCACTTGACCCACAGAGTTGCGCAACGCGTCATTACAACTACATTAAGCATCATTATCGAGAGACTATTGCCCCGGTGATCTAATGGAAGTACCCTGAGTACTTCCACAGTCATTGAACAGTTACTTTAACGACTCTTTACCAACAGGGTCCCTTATTGATTTTTACGAGTCATTGTGATGAAGCAACCTCATTTAATTTATCTATATCTGGTGCGACCAAGTTTCGCTCGGCGTTTTTTTTTTAAATCGTGTTTATTATGTGATTCTCTACCCTTATCGTATACAAGCATATTTAGTGCATACATACATACATAGACACACGCCTTTTTACCCGAAGGGGTAGGCAGAGCCTCAATGGGCCTCTTTTCACAGTGGGTGGCACCATCGTGGAATATAGACGTGACGAGTGGTGAGCTCGTCGCCGCCATTGCTTCAATGACATGTATTATTGACATTAATTAATATTATCATTATTATTATTATTTTTTATTATTATTATTTTTCTCTGTAATTTTATGATGACTAGTATTTGTATTATGTTATAATTTGTAATTTGTAATTTAATTTGTAAAATATGGATTTGTATTACTTATCTGAAATAAATGATTAATAATAATATTTCATACATGCATTAAAAATTACAAAAAAAATATTGGTTGAATTAGGGGCACTGGATAAATATTAATAAGAAGTACATTTATGAACCCTTTTTCTCCGAAGTAAATGATGTATTCATTCATAATAAAAAAAGTTTGTTCGCACTTTTTTGTGATTATCAACACCACCTACTTTACAAGAGCCGTCTATCATTGCACCCGCTCACTAAATACCAGGTACTACGAAATAAAAAACGGAAAGGTTCAAGAGGTCAGTATTACTATTAGTACACATCAAACATTACACAATGTTTGACTGAGCTAGGGTTACAGGTTACATGCATTACACATACTAATACGCTGAAACCACATAACGTAACCAGGTACATGTTGAAATGACCGTGTACCTCTTTACTGAAAATGTTTAAACAAATACCTACTCATTGTTTTCGAAGTTCAAATAGTACCTATATTTTGCAATAGGTCATTTAAAGATTTGTTACATACAACCTAAAAGTCGGTAAGTAGGTATATATAGATATTTATTACCTAAAAACTAAGCCGTGGTGTGTCCAGCCCAAGAATAGACCCCTCAATCTCCTCCGGTGGATGTCGTAAAAGCCGATTAAGGGATTACCTGGACTTTACCCGGACTTGTTGATAAGATTCTTTGGTATAAGATTTGTCCTGGTTGCTAGCTTATTATTAGAATGTGTTATTACTGGAAGAAAGCGTTAGCTGCGTTAGGTGCAAGTCAGTCAAGAAACATATATTTTTTCCAGCACATAAAATTGACTCCTCTATGAGGAGAAAGCCTCCAAATAAGACTAGCACTCTAAAAATAGTCGATTCAAGAACTTTATTTTCCGGATGTCCACTAGAAATTTCAGATTGTTATTACCTATACAAATACAGTATGGAAATAATTTATGAGCAATAAAATGACAACAGCAAACATCAGTCCGTAATCAACATTGTGTTCGAAGGTTTGGAAACAGTTGCTAACTTGTTTGTTAAACCTTAGTTAGGTAAACGTTCTTTGGAAACTCTTACAAAAGTAATAAATATGATTGACGTCTGGTTGTAATATTCACATTGTGTGAAGTATTTATCATAATATAATATAATTTATTCATAAAAAAAGATATCAGTAGGTATACACCAAAAACTTAAAACCATGACAGCATCGAAGGTCTTCTTTATACGTTTATGAGAGGTTCTTATTACAGCTAGGTATAAGTATACGTAATCACTAGTACCTAAACTAGGCCGAGCCTGTGCTATAGGTACTAGTTCCTTCCATTTTAACAACTTAAATAAATGTAGCATCAGTGATAACACAAAACCCACATCTTACTGAATATAACCAAGTATGTTTATGAAACCACCCACATAATAAATTCATTTATCATTATGAAAAAGACTTCAACGCGCTACTACTGCTTGTAATATTCTGCATGAATTTGATCTCTTAAATCCCCGAATAAAAAGAGGATGTTATGAGTTTGAGACCATTTAAAGATAGTCGGGGCTTTGTTATAAAATAACATACATACCCACATACATACATAGACACACGCCTTTTTCCCCGAAAGGGTAGGCAGAGCCTCAAATAGGCCTCTTTTTATTGTGGTTTGCACCATCGTTCAAGACCGCTCATCGGGGCATTCAATGGGGGAGGCAGTGGACTTCTGTTGATGATGATGATGACTTAATAAGTTTATGCAGAGCTGATTCAGTTAATTAAAGAGTTAATTTGAACTTTGACTTTAACACACGGCTACAACTATTTTAATTTAATTATTCGTTAAAATGAGGCTATTAAGTTGCGTTAACCAATTAAAACAAACAAATAATCTAATAAATTAATAGATATAAAATCGTGACTGACTGACTTACTGACTGACTATCAACGCACAGCCTAAACCGTAAGTCCTAGAGACCTGAAATTAGGAGGGTACGTTCCTTTTGTAGTCTAGGGGTACACTAAGAAAGGAATTCAATAAATTCAACCCCTATGGGGACGCAGCGAGGTGTTGAAGTTTGTATGGAAAATAACACGCGGACGAAGTCGCGTGCATTCCACTAGTTTATCTATAGAAACAAGGTTATCGATGCATAAATATCGATGCAGAGGTATTAAATTAAATCCAAATAGTTAGCTCGGAATAGTAATAAGTGGTCGAGCGTGAGCCTATGTGTAAAGCGTAAGCAGTTTTTGAATAACACTATGCTAGTTATTAATCTCGCTTGAAACTGCCCATTTTCAACTCTGTCAAAAGGAGAAATAAGGATAACAAAGTATTGTAAACTGTGTTAATAGTTCTTCAGGTTATATGGTAACAACAGTCAATTTCGGAAGTACTACAGTTTAGAATTTTAAGAATAAATTATGTTACTATAATGTACTATAATTGATTAATAGCAGTCGATAAGCCATGTCAGAGGCCCTCAGGTGGCTTGACAAACTCTGACACCAGAGGCCAGCACTACCTCATACGAAACGACGACGACTATAATTATGTATGTATGTTCTTTAAAGTGCCTTAAAAATAATTTTCATCAACCTCTTTACCTTTATTTAAATATTTATTTGACGACCTCTATGGCGCGGTGGGCGAAGGTTGGCCGGCGACACAGGAGGTTGCGGGTTCTATTCCCGCCTCGGAACAAATATTTGTGCGATCGCATTTGTTCAGGGTGTTCTGGGTATTTTCTATGTATAATAACAAAATATCTGCCTATGTAATATAGTGTATTGAGTATATCAGTTATTTAGTACCCATAACACAAGCTCTGCTTAGCTTGGGGCTAGTTAATGTTTTGTGAACTGTCCAGCATTATTTATTTAATTATTTATTATTATTGTTTACTTAAATAAATAAATAATGTTCATCAACCTTTTTACTTAAAAAGTTTTTTTTATTAGGCTTTGCGTAAATTTAGGCCCGTCACTGTTTGACAATAGTAAAATGCAAAAAAAAAGTAAGATTTCTTAACTTTTAATAGATTTGCCTGTAAAGCCTCTCATGTTTGAAAATGATGTACCTACTTAACCATTGTAGCTCCAGAGGTTATGAACGAATTAATATAACATAATATCAAAACAACCAACAGTCACAAACATATTTAGTCCTGATCCCACACTAGGATCCCTGCGTCGTGGGTAGCAGGAACAACGCATACCATGGTACCACAACAACACAAATCCATAACAAATATTTTCAGATCATACAAATATTTGTGTTGCCACGGGATTTGAACCCGCAACCCCTCACATTTCAGCCGCCTGCTTGCCCGCCGTGCTTCAGAGGTCGTCAAAAAAGAAGAGGTCAAATTTATTAAGTAGGTACTTTAGCATGGGTTAAACACTGATTTATAGACATGTTTGATTTAAATATGTTCAGCTTCACCCTTATTCGCAGTGACCAAATGTGACTACACGGGCTCGCTACGATACCTGCGTGGAATCATCGTACAGAATACATTGTAACGGCACACGTTATTGGCAAGTAATCTCCTATAGTCATACCGAATAACAGCCCTGTTTATATAATAATAAATAATAATAAATAATGCTGGACACAGTTCACACAACATTATATAGCCCCAAGCTAAGCTAGAGCTTGTGTTATGGGTACTAGATAACTGATATACTTAATATAATACATTACATAGATAGATATTTTTATTATGCATAGAAAACACCCAGAACACCCTGAACAAATATCTGCAGAACGCACAAATTATTTGTTCCGACGCGGGAATCGAACCCGCAACCTCCTGCGTCGCAGGCGAACCATTGCCAGCCGCGCCACAGAGGTCGTCTATAAATAAATAATAAAAAACTTTATTTGTCTTCAGTAACTTGCACTACTTAACATTCCATGTACCTAGAACTTAGATTAAATATAGGTACCTACATAATTTAACAATTTAAAGCATAGTGTACTACACATAGCATAGTAGCAGCGTAGTGTGTGTGTGTGCGTGTTCTTTTTTTTATTCTGTCTTGAGGTAATCAATTGTAGGACTTATGTAGCTAGGTACCTATACATGATGTGGTCTCATTATGGTTCTAAAAAAACGGGTACATGGCTGAGCCCTAACTCCTAACTAAGTTTCCCTGTGTTTAGAATATCAGTTGTTAATAATGTATATTTGAAATTTTCATAGTAGTATGAACACTATTACCTACATTTTATTTATGTTCATATGAGTGGTATGCGGTTCACATCTGCATAGTTATCGCTATATCGTTTCTTGTTACTCTTTGGTGGACCCTATGGTGTTCGTGATCTTAGTTCAATGTCGATCGTCGCACATTCTCTGCATAATAGCTAACCATGGTGGTGTTTATGGGTAATAATATCGATAATCTCTGGGTGTGTACGTGATTTTACTTTTTAGGGTTCCGTACCCAAATGGTAAAACGCGACCCTATTACGAAGGCTCCGCTGTCCGCCTGTCACCAGGCTGTATCTCATGAATCGTGATAGTTAGACAGTTGAAATTTTTACAGATGATATTGTATATTATCTGTTGCCGCTATATCAACAATAATAAAAAGACAATAAAAACACAATAAAATAAATATAAAGGGGCTCCCATACAACAAACGTGTTTTTTTTGCCTTTTTTATAGATAATGGTGTCACCAGGCTGTATCTCATGAACTGTGATAGATAGATAGATAGTTGAAATTTTCACAGATGATATATTTCTGTTGCTACTTTAACAACAAATACAAAAAAAAAAAAATCCGGTCGGTTTTTTTTTTCTTAGTATGTTTTTACTATCGAACCGCCCGCTCCTGTTTCACTCAATTTTGTAGTTTCTCACAATACGCAATTGAAGTTCTGTACATAATAATTAGAACTGGACAACATGAATTTATAATCCCAAAGCTCTATAAACCCTTGAAATTCTTACAAACCCATAAAAAAAGCAACACAAAAATAGGATTATGACGAAAAAGTAATTTCAAAAGGAGTTTTAACGGCTACTAAACTTCACACCATCGTAAACTTTGACGCCTTTTTGATTAGTAGCACCGCAGACTATTACATGCATACACACTAAATGTTATTAATCTGCTTATCCCTGATGAATGCCATGTCACCATTTTAAAATATCTGGGGTTCCTTAAATTCCTATTAATATAATTACCAAAGTTTCATTACTTACTGCAAGTGTTATTACTTGTTTGTAAGATTCGTTGGTATAAGATTTTTCCTGGCTGCTAGCTTATTATGGAATGTGTTATTACTGGAAGACAGCGTTAGCAGAGTCAGTCGTGGGAAGCAATTGCGGCGATGAGCTTACTACTTGTCACGTCTATATCCCACGATGGTCCACCCACGTTGAAAAGAGACCCATGTCAGGCTCAGCCTACCCTTTCGGGGAAAAAGGCGGGTGTCTATGTATGTATGTATGAATTTTTACATAATCAAATTATCGTGACTTTGTTTAATTAAAAGCACAGTTAGGTTACTGAATTAATTATTAGAGACTAATTTACCGACAAAACTAGACAGACAAAGGCCAAAGCAATCATTCATAATGCTAACGGTATTTACATCAACACCATCATCATCATCATCAGCCTGTTAAAATCCACTGCTAGCTATAGAACGCCACGACTGGTTGAACCGCCTCCATCCGCCGGCTTCCTGCGACCTTTAAAATTACCTCGGTCATTATCTGGTTCGTGGTCGCGGTTGTCAGTTCTGTGATTTACATTAAATTTAAATACTTTATAAGTATTTGATTTCATAATTCATTGGGTTAATTTACCTCCACTATTAACATTGCTTATAATTACTTTTCTGCGTCAGAGTCCGGATTCCGTTATATATCATTAGTTAATTTAAGTGACTATAAATAAATCATAAATAGTAATATGTAATTATGAAATTTTAACGTAATAAATCCACGTATTTCGCAACCGAACCCGCAAGGTTGTAAGGCAGCCTTGCACGTCCGTTCAATTATATTTCGTTTTCACTTCCTACAGTTTTACTGGCTTCTGTTCACTATATTATTATATTTTCACACCACCTGCTCGACAATGTCCAATTACATATCATGCAACCTCAACGTAAAGTAAAGGTGTATGAAACTCCCTAGGGAATAAAGTGATTTGAATTTGGAACGTCAAATTCGTGTGGAAACTTGTGGAAAACTCAAGGTAAAAAAATGCCCATATGGTATTGTAAAGAGGTTTGTTCCAAATCGAACTGGCCACCATAAGCAGGACCCAAAGAAAAAAGAAAAAGGTACGTTAACAGAGAACACAGACCAAGAGTGTACTACAAAGAATGTGAAACAAAAGACGGTGTTTGGTGCTGTGATTTTCAGTGATTTTTTATTGTCTCGCAGATGGTGTGAAATGTAGAGTATGCTCCTCTGGAATAGAACCTGTCTTCGTCTTGGGCAGCTTCAACCCCTCGCTTCACTCAGGACCCTATATAATCCCTCGCTACGCTCAGGAGGTAACTCTAGAGTCCTTCGTTACGCTCACGGTTCAATATGCCGCCCACGACGTAAGACACTGCTTTATTACCATAGTGCATAATCTACTATTAAGAGCCTGTGGTGTCCCACTGCAGGGCAAAGACTTCCTTTTCTTCTATCCAGTCCTCTCTATTTTAAGCCACTGTGGACCAATCCAACTCCAATTAAATAGGTATCTATTTGGTCGCTCCATCTTCGCTGCGGTCTGCCACGAGATCGTTTTCCGTTCAGATGGGCCACTATATATTTTTCTTTATTTTTTAACATAGATAGACCTTTGGTACGATCTTACCTGTTGGTAAGTGACGACGTGGCCGAAGATGGAGCCCAACGGTCTAGAAAGCACATATTCACACAGCCTTGAAGAGACCCAGATTATAGTCTTTAGGAATATCAGGTCAATATCAGAAAAGTAATATATTAGTATTAATGTCAAAACCAAAATGACATTATGACAATATCGTAGGAAGTTGGTGGATGCGGGCAGCTCAAGACAATACGTGGCGACAATAAATGGGAGAGATTGTATCCAGCAGTGGACATCAATTGGCAGATGAACATGAAACCTAGTATCTTATAATGACAAAGAATGTAGTTGATGATAGCATTTTTCGTAGCGCACTAGAAAAGATTTCAACGGGCCAGACAAACGCGTTCAGCGCGCGTCCGCGGTGGCGTGCACGGTGGCGATCCATTGTCTTACCATTGATCGCCACCGTGCACGCCACTGAAGACGCGGTCTGAACGCATTGTTTTGGCCTTACACTTATTGGCCTACACTTTGACTTATTGGCCGCATCCAAAAGCTCAATGTTGCGCAGCAGGCTATGGACAGAGTTACGCACAGACTTTCACTAGGTAAGTGATAGAATCTGAACTAAGCAGATCCATAGAAGAATATGCTATTACCAGTTTCAGCAGTTTAGTATGCTAATTAAGATCTGAATTGAGCAATACGCTTCTTTGTATACCGGTATAACGCGAGCAGCGCCGCGGTCAGGCTACACTAGTGTAGTATTAATAAAATGTAAACTGATTTGAAGTGACGCAGCCTTTTGTATGTGTTAGACGGAAATTGTTTTTGTATGTTATTTGTGCCACTACAGCGCATAATTGATCTTGTGATTAATTAATTCCGATGGCTTTTTTTTCTACGTGTTCTACTTTAGGTGATATGTATTATTTTTATTTGTAGTTTAATTTTGTATTGCCTTTAAATAAAGGGAATCGCCATATTATTTTATTATTTTGTTTAGTGCTTCGTTTTACAACATAATTTGTACACGTTACTCTCATAACATTGGTTACGATGTTAGATTCTGTAAGCTAAGAAATAATTTGAAATTTATTTACACACTTATATTAAAAGGTCAACTTTTATATTTCAGCCATCTCTACCTAGATTTAAATAGTATCGAGACTCGTCTTTAGATGTAGTTTTGTAATATGAACCGTACAAAAGATAATGCAAATTGCATATGCAACGCGCAAGTGAATTGTGTAACATTTGTATAACATTTCTAATTTGGAATTGCATATAGTTACGTTTGTAATGTGAATGTGATGCTAATAAAATGTGTTTCAGTACGATTATTTAAAATAAATACACGAATAAATGGGTGCTTAATTCTGCACCGTTCTCGTTTGGTCATATTGTTAAGAGGGCTTTGACCTCATGTTAAAATATCAGGGAGGATAAACAAGGTAGGTTTATATTGGGGAGCCCAATGCAGGTATTTTTTTTATACTACTTTGAATGACGGAACAAGCAGATGACTCACCTGATGATAAGCGAAACCCTCTGCCTATGAACAGTGCATTATCACATAGTTCATGTCCGCTAGAACGCACCCTATGTGGCATTGCACAGCGCCCGCCACCCTGAGACATGAAGATGAAAAGTCTCATGAGCCTGTTATTTCACCGGCGCCGGAACACAGCAATGCGAGCACTACTGCTTTGCGGCAGAAAAAGGTATGGTGATAGTACTTCCTCGGACGAACTCTTTCACAAAAAAGCTAATACTTCAAGGAATATTTTTACGCAAGTAATTATGTAAATAAAGAGAATAAACAATGGTTAGAAGCGCAACTATGTAACTACTACTTATTGCCCATTTATTTCTAAAACAGACTTGTTATGTGTATTGTTGTACGAATGATACACTATACGTTATACACAGTTAAATATGTTAAATTCATGAATTTGCATGAAGCACATGACTTGGTTCGAGACATTGATCATTCTGGTCAAGGCTTTCTCATATCTAGTTAGACGACAACAACATTTGCGATGAGATTCAGTGTTATAAGAAGCATTTCTTAATTTAAAATTCTGATGACGGTTTAGCCATTCATAAGATTTCCATTCAAATTATAAAGTCTGCTAAAACTTATAATCACTTAAAAGCGATTGGGATTGGATATAATACATAATACTTAATACATTTGGATCAGTTGAGCTACCTTTAGATCGCTTGCAGCGGTCTTCAGTTAGCACAACTGTTTCATATGTATTTTGTACATACCTTGTATTATTCTTTCTGTAAATAAATGTACTTAAAAGCGCAGTTTTTTTTATACTACTTCGGATGTCGGATCATGCAGATGGCCCACCTGTTGTAAAGCGGGACCCTCTGCCTATGAACAGTGAATGAACTCATAGGTCACGTCCACCTAGGACGCACCCTATGTGGCATTGCACTGCGCCCACCACCCTGAGACATAAAGATGAAAATCTCATGTGTCTGTAATTTCACCGGCACCCATACCCTTCAAACAGGACCACAGCAATGCGAGCCCTACTGCTTTGCAGCAGAAATAGGTATGGTGGTAGTACTTCCCCGGACGAACTCTTACACAAAAAAACTCTACTACTACTATTTATAGATATGTCTAGAAATAGAATACAACAAATTTGGAGACATGGGATGTATATGAAATGAATAAATAAATAAATAAATATTGCTGGACAGTTCACACAACATTATCTAGCCCCAAGCTAAGCAGAGCTTGTGTTATGGGTACTAGATAACTGATAAACTTAATACAATATATTACATAGATAGATATGTTTTATTATGCATATAAAATACCCAGAACACCCTGAACAAATATCTGTGATCGCACATTTGTTCCGAGGCGGGAATCGAACCAGCAACCTCCTGCGTCGCAGGCCAAGCTGGAGTGTGTACCTACAACACAAGCACACCTTCACTACAATGGTAATTTACGGCCACTGAGCAAACAATACTTTAAAAATAATACAGAACAAGAGACACGTGAGAGGATGGAATCATTTCTAAGCACACAAATTCTTTGCAGATTTATAAGCAGAATTGTTTACCTATCCTAATTTATTTATTTATTTATTTATTTATTAGAGTCACCAACATAGTGTACACCGAAAAAAGTAAAAATACACACAAGATAGTTAAGTTATACACATGCCAAGTGCTACCACAATTATAGTTGACTAACAACATGCTATTAATAATAAAGAGCGAGAACTGATTAAAAAAATTAAAAATAAAACATTATCACAAATTAATTAAAAAACACAACATGCCCTACAAATTGAAATTAAAGAAAAAAAGTAGTTTGAGTTAAATATTATTAATTACGAATACAAAAGAAACAAGCTCAGTGTATCCTAGATGTAGATTTTCCGTTTTAAACGTCATTTCCTAAGCAATTTCCTTGTATCCGTTGAATCAACCCGACATTACATACGTTTAGAACGTCAAAAAGATGACCTCTATGGCTCGGCGAGCGCTTAGCCGGAGAGTCTCGTAAGGTGAGGTTCAATTCCTGCTGCAGAATAAATGGATGCAATTATTTGATCTATTTCATGGTTACTTTGGTACCACGCTACCACGCTACTCGTAGTTACTGATAACCACGACACAGGGAATTCTTTTGTGGAATCACATATTTATGTGACTATTATCATCATTGATTATAATCATCATAGTTATAGTTCATGGGCATAAAAAAAAAAAGTATTTTATTCAAGGACCATTTTGAATCGACTTATAAAATAAATTTACTCCTGTTCCAACGCGACCAAACCTAGAAGAATCAGGCAACAAACACGGCGCGCGCTTTATTTGATGATTCATCTTACTACTAGGTGGGGAGCGCCTTTAGGGAGCGCCTGTGTGGTGCCTCGAGAACAAGTGGAAGCAAATTCAAAGATAAAACGAAAAATCATCTTACTACTAGGTGGGGAGCGCCTGTGGGGAGCGCCTGTGTGGTGCCTCGAGAACAAGTGGAAGCAAATTCAAAGATAAAAGGAAAAACCATCTTACTACGAGGTGGGGAGCGCCTGTGGGGAGCGCCTGTGTTGTGCCTCGAGAACAAGTGGAAGTAAATTCAAAGATAAAAGGAAAACCAACTTAAAATCCAGTCAAAAGTAAGATACGAACATGCACAACCATATAGTCTCACGACTTTATTCCCCAATAGGAGAATATCCACATATCTGCCCAAGCAAGCTTTTGGACACTTGCAAAGTGTGCTCCAGGTTTTAGAATATACCAGCACCTTATCGATTGAACTTAAAGGTCCTTCCATCGGTACGTATAACCTCTATCATCTATATCTATCACCAGCTGTTAGACATTCAATGCTGGACGAGACCCTCCCATGGAATGCAATGTGTATTTGCCATAATCACCAAGCTTGGCAGGAAGATTATGTTCGCAATTCACAGTATTCAAGATGAGTATCAGGTGGATTCTGATTGGATGCTGCCCACACCCCGGTGTAATCCCTTATAATAGACAACAAAAGATTATAGTTTATTATTCTTCAAGTGTAAACCACACTTTATAGATAACATTAAATTTAAATGTAACCCTAAAATTTAGTTCCAGCGGGACTCGAACCCGCAACCTCGCCTGTGATCGGCGATGCCTTTACCAATTCGGCCATAGAACGAGCTATGACGCTGAAGACGAAATTTGTGGGCACTGTCAACTCGGCTATAGCGGCGTCATAGCTCGTTCTATTGCCGAATTGGTAAAGGCATCGCCGAACACAGGCGAGGTTGCGGGTTCGAGTCCCGCTGGAACGAAATTTTTGGGTTACATTTAAATTTAACAATAGAATATATATTTATTTGCAACTATCTTTAAAAACTATACAAAAATATCAGGTACAAATAACATAGAATCAGATATTGAAATGTCGTTGCAAAAAGGCCCTAACTCAGCATATGAAAGTTGTAAACAACCTGAGCTGGTCTTCCGTCTCTTACGACAGCCATTTGGGCACACCACAGCAGGGTTCATTTAAATGCATGGCGTGTGTAAATCTCGACTTGAAAGCAGCAGCCTCATGGATAGGATGCTCTGCGTTTGCGCATCATAACCTTGCAAGTAAGTATTACCCAACTCGACTGCCGATAGTTTCACCACACGCGATCTCTGAGCTAATCACCTGCTAATGGATAACCATGTGAGTGTCCGGCCTTAAAGATATGGCCTAAAAATCGCTTCAATGTTTGCAAACAAAGCATTATTTAAAATAACAGTCGTGGAGTAAATATATTCTATTATTTTTCAAAACGGAAATTTTTCTAGTAGCGTCTGAGGTGTGAGAATAAACGCGTAAGTCACGGATCACACTCACCCTGAGGAAGACCTTCCATTAGGCACCATCCAAAAAGATCCCCAAATAAACCTACAAAATACCTAACAAATAGTAGCCTGACAGTGTTTAGGCTCATTTTGATCTGCTCACGGTCAGGGCTGTCTCTACCCGGGAGTGCAAGGGGTGCAGGACACCCAAATGGGAGATGAAAGGGATCTCTTTGGACCCCTTTGGGGTTCCTCTATACCGGGTCAGTCCGGGTAATTTTGAAGTCTGCATCTAATCGCACAAAAGTTGGAATATCCTTTCGTCATCAGTCACAAAGACCTTTCCATGATAAAATCCCTCATGCCTCAACCGGATTGATTTGGCACCAACTTCAACATTCATTTCTGAAGATTATATTTCAACTCGCCATAGAATTCTGCAGATTGACAATTCAGAGCATTATCTCTTCTAAATTATGTACCCGTAAACGTCAGCATCATGGTCTTCTGCGGTCTTCACAATAAAGCCAAAATCCAAATTACCTCTCGCTTTCAACATGTAATTTCAGTGATGTGTTGCAAATGTCTTTTGAATTTGATTAGTAATAAATTTCAACAGTTTTGTTCACAATATCTCATTATTTTGGTACATATCAATACATCTATAGTATTTCGTAAGCTTTACAATTTTAAGACTAGCTTTAGCCAGCGTTAAATCAATATATATAAAATCGTTGCGTGACTGACTGACTGACTTACTGACTGATTATCAACGCACAGCCTAAACTGACCTAGAGACCTGACATTTGGAGGGTACGTTCACATTGTGTACTAGGGGTGCACTAAGAAAAAAAAAACAGAAATTTAACCCCTAAGGCAGTATTGAAATTTGTATAGAAAAGTACACGCGGACGAAGTTGCGGGTATTCCTCTAGTACCCAATATATTTGTTATTGTTATCGCATTCAAATCGCAGACAGAAATAGTTTATGAAAGTTACATTGTAACAGTGTTTTTCGTGCAAATGTTTAACTACGAGAATGGCGGAACAAACAGATGGCCCACCTGATAATAAGCGGTAACCTCTGCCTTTCCTTTAACAATGCATTACCTCATAGGTCACGTCCAGCTAGGCCGCACCCTATGTGGCATTGCACTGCGCCCGCCACTTTGAGACATAAAGATGAAAGTCTCTAGTGCCTTTAATTTCACTCTTCAAACTTCAAGTGTAGGAAGGCCCCGTCTCGGTTGAGCAAAGACGTTTTAAAAAAAGCCGTAGGAAGTTGAGGGATGGAGGCGGCTCAAGACCAATAATCGTGTCATTTTATAAAGGAGGCTTATGTCCAGCAGTGGCATTATATAGGCTGATGATGATGAATATGACGTCACTGATACGTGCTCAAATATACAAAGAAGGATGTGAATTGTGATACTTCTGTGCCGGGTAGTAATTTTTCATCGTATTTCTTCAAGCAAGTTTGTTTTAGGAAGGCCATACTTTGTACTGTTTAAAAACAAGCCACGCAACACTGCATTGCAACACGCATGTACTCATACATCTCTCTACAACTCTCAAGCAAATAATGTTTTTTTTTGTTTTTTTTTATACTACTTGAATGACGGAACAAGCAGATGGCCCACCTGATGTTAAGCGGTAAGCTCTGCCTATGAACAGTGCATTACCTCAGGTCACGTCCACCTAGGACGCACCCTATGTTGCATTGCACTGCGCCCGCCACCCTGAGACAAAGATGAAAAGTCTCATGTGCCTGTAATTTTGTGTGGTATTGTTGAATATATAAATTTTCTGTTCATGTGCCCACAACTGGGACTCAATGCCTACTGTGTCTCTTTCTCTGTGGTCAGTACTTCATGCCTTTAGATCGTGGCCACTAGGAAGTCTTTACTGGTGTGGACGCCTTGTCTCCAGCGATTCCTATTGACGGCCATCCGCACCACATATTAAAACTTAGTTTTTCCATCTCGGAGCTTGGTTGTCGTTGATCTACCTCGAGATCCCCTCTAGCTTTCCCACGATGACCAGCTTTTCGAATTTTTTGACTCTACCAACTAGGACTCTGGACTACCGTAAGAGACTGGCGTACCGTGGAGAGCGGATCGACGCTATCCACCAGGGGTGGGGGGGGGGGGGGGGGGTTGGATTCCAACACTACCCGTGTGCAGCAGGGGCGAGTTGCTAGTTATTGTTTATAGAAGATAGATTGTAAAAACTCAAGCATATAAATAAAATTTGAACCCATGGCCTTAGTTCAAGCGATTTGGTGGATTCGATTTGACCGACAAAGCTCAACAAAGAATAATCAACAAATTAGGTAAACGCTATACAAAAAATAAAAAAAACTATCACTTAAAGTCGATAGAGGGATTTGGTTTCGAGAACGCTTCCTTATAGCGTCGGTAAACAATGCCAGCTGGCCAGAAATCCGGATCACATCCTTATACTTTGCCTGGACCTGGAGAGCATATATGACTTGAAGTCAGTGGCCCTGTTGGTCTGCAGACACTGGAGAGACAGTCGAATTGCCGCCCCCTGAATCCGGCCTTGGCACCTCTTCGTCATAAAAACAGTTCCATTTAAAAACAATACATCCAAACCGGGCATGCAATACAGCAACACGCACTAACATGCAATACAGCATTCACTCTCACTCGTCTACTCTCTACTAGTAAATATTGGCTATTGTTGAACAGGGAAACTGTGTGCCGATTGTTAACAAAAACAATGGTTGCCGGAGAAAATATGCAGTTAGGCGGAATGGCTTTTAACGTTTAATAATTTTATTGAGTAACAGTTAAATGGAGAGGTTAACTGATTTCATAACAAGAATAAACTTCTTCAAGAAAAATAAACTTTTTTTTGAAGAAATCGTATTCGTGTGCTATTGTAGAGTCAAAAGCACACGCATTATGCATTATGACCCTGAAAACACTGCAATAATGGGCCATTTACGAACAACTTTTTTTTGTTGAAAAAAATATTCAATCTATCTATCACCATCACCATCATTATTATAATCAGTCAGAAGACAAACACAATGTATTAGAAACACACTAACACTAACGTAAACACACTATTTTAGAAAAATGATTTCTTACTGACCCTCGGTTGACCACGGATCTCACCTGTTGGTAAGTGACGATGCGGCCGACGTTGGAGCACGAAAGTCTAGAAGGCACCTATTCACTCTAGGTGGAACCGAAACTTAGACCGAATTGCGGGTATACTGATGAGGTAAGGATGATACTGAGCCATGCGCCTGCTTGTCGTATGATGAAAAGGAGACGGTGGGATCAGATCATGTAGCACCTGGGCACATTCCCCGAAATGTAACCTTTAGAAGATCGAAAGGCATGCTACTTTACGTCGGTGTTCGAGACTCTTGATCCTAGTCTCCACTACAAAAATTAAAACAACGAATTACTAAATAATACATGTACAATGAGCGACCTTATCGCATAGGCCTTCGGATATTTTTTTTGCTAAATATTTGTTAGAATCTCTTGGTGTAAATAATAGTATTTCAGGGCTCAATTACATCTGCGCTAGTATCTCGTGTATTATTTAATTAATTGGCCCCTGAGAATAATGTTTAAAGAAGGTGTAGCATTATTTTAGACAATAGAATATCCGCGATAACTATCTGTAATCTAGTGTTATAATGACAAATAATACCTTTGAGGTCATCGACAGACAGAATTAAATTATTATGTGAAAAAAACGTTACTTATAACGTTACATAATAAAATTGCAGGCTCAGTTATTTATTTATAAAAAAACTTGCATTGCCATGGATAATGGCCAGAGAATGACCAGCGCATCCATCTGAGTACTCAACACCAATACTGCGATCACCAATCCGCCTGCGTGGTGATTATGGCAAATCCAAGAGGCCTCGTCCAAGAGTGGACGAATAACAGCTGATGATGATACAGAAATACAGTTTTACCCAAAATATAAGTCATCACGATGTAGGTACCTGCGTCATAGACCAATTTCTATAGCGCGGGAACCATCTTTCTAACAATAGCAATCGCGCGCTAAAATCTTGCGCTGTCAATTTAGCGGCAAAATCGCGGCCGGTCGACTTTTAGATGTGAGCGGGACAAAGCTACACAGCGGGTCAGAGCTATATACTATACGTTCGATTACTATCTCTGTGCTTTTCTGCGCAAATGAAAACAGTCGATCGGACTTATATTTTTGGTAAAATTGTAGATACATCCTGCGTTCTGAAATTTAGTGAATTTAGTAGACGAACTAAAACTCCATAAAATATGTTTCCAGACATTATTCCTAATTTCATTTCATTCTAGTTGAATCTTTCTTATAACGTCATCATGTTTTTTTTTTCTATGTCAAGATGTGTTGATGAGCTGTGATTAGAGAAAAACTCAACCAAATTTTAATTTCGCGTCTCATTCGAAAAGTTACAACTTAAAGCAAAGTAAATAGGATAAGATAAGGCTTAAACTTCTCACAATCCATGCAGTAAAGTCCACTATTATTACACAATTCCTCAAACGCGTTCTTGCATAAATATTATCTCAAACAATTGTAGAAAGTGCTAGTAATAAAATCAAGTTACAAACTGTATGTAACTTGTAAAACTTGATTCCATAGAGCAATTTGTGTAATATAAGTAATTTTCATGTAATAATACGTACTGGAATGAAACCGGTGCAAAGTCGGTACTTTGCAAGACTCAGCAACGTACAATTGATACCCACTTGATATAACCCTGACTCACCCAATTATTACTAGTAGTTCGCCCCGAACTGAGGCCTCGACTATCTCAACGAAGCCTTTACAGAAGCTCATTATTGAACTCGCCAATTGTATTGGTTTTACTTGCCTGCCTCTATCATGGCGATTAGACCAACTGTGTGAAAATTATTCTCAAACATAGTTAAGCGTTTCGGTTCTACTTTTATAATACGAACGACATATATACGATAGTACGACATTTCGGGGAATGCTCCCAGGAACTTCACGATCTGATCCCACCATCTCCTGTTCATCATAGGACGAGCAGACACGCGGCTTGGTACCCTCCTTTCCTCATTAGGATACCTTCTATTTGTACTAAACGTGTCAGTTGTACCTTTGTAATGCGAACTGCTAAGGATTGGAATACACTACCGTCGTCTTTCTTTCCTGAAAACTATGATCTGGGTCTTTTCAAAGCTAGTGTGAATAGATGCCTTCTAGACCTTTATGCTCCATCTTCAATGTGGTCAAACCAATGTCTATCAAAGTTTTAAAAAAACTGCTAAGGAGTGGATTAAGCAACCGTCGTCTGTCTTTCCTGAAAACAATCTGGGTCTCTTCAAGGCAAGAGTAAATAGGTGCCTTCTAGGCCTTTGTGCTCCATCGTCGGCCACATCGTCACTTACCAACAGGTGAATTAGGGCGCGTCCTCGGTAAACGTGACCTGTGAGCTAACGCATTGTTATAGGCAGAGGAAACAGGTGGGTCATATGCTGACGGAACACGTCATTCATTCACATAAAAAAGGTGAGATCTTCGGAATGCAAGGTTTTTAGGCTGTATATATTTTTCTCAGTAATGTAAAACAAGTGTTGGTTGCATTAAGGTCACCTCTACCACAGATAAAATAATACTATACCCTCTACGAAATTGTGTTGAGATTCAAGAACAGTATTTTCATGGGCATATAGAATATGTCAACCCGGGCTATCATGCCCATATAATAATAAACTGAGATTGTCTGTGTGTCTGTTTTATTTTAATAGCCCTGAGTACTGTCACGCGATAGTTTTAGCCAACAAATAATTGTTATTACAATGCAATATCAGAAATAAAGTTGTTTCTTGTATCAGTGATAGCGGATACTTACTGCAACTTTTCTGATAGGTATCAGAAAAGTTGCAGTAAGTATCCGCTACACTTAATAAGTATTTTATAGAAAAAGATTTTTTCAAAACACGCTTTTATAAAATTAGTAATCTGAACCATGAGCTGGTCAAAATGAGCCCAAACACTGCCAGTCTACTATTATCCATAGAGGAGTTCTGTTCTCCACTTTCCGTTTCCATCATCAGATCAGTTCGTTGTCAACATAATATTGTATTGTCATAGGTCCTTGATGAGTATGCAAAGTTTCAATTTAATCAGACGTTTTGAAGTAGGTGAAAATCACGTCTAAAGATTCCATTATATACCTAAAAGAAACTTACAACATAAGTTTGAACGATTGAAAGATCAAAAGCAACTATAAGCTAGGTTACTTGGGGTCATGGTACCAATAATAATGTTACAGCGTAGTAGGTTTATATATCTATTTCCCATTGAACACTATGTTTGGAAACGACACCTATAAAAGTGTTTACTACATTTAAGTATGGATGCTGGACTAAAAGAAGTCCCATAAGTTTTCTGACTGTATAAAATGTAAAGTAATGTAATGTAATGTAATGTTTATTTTCTCAAATAGTTGGCGGTACATTAGTAAGGTTTACGAAAACACAAATACAAATAGCTTAATTAAGTAGCTTTACATTAATTCATACAGCGTTACTAACAAAAATTAAGTTTTTACCAATTTAAGCTCTATTCCCCACACTAGGTCTCCAGTGAGCCTGTAATTAAATAAAACTGTATCTGGATCAATATTCTAAGGTGGCTTAGTGTTGAGGAATTGGAGATTCCTCAACTCATAGATTGTATGTTATTGGACATGCAAACTTTTACTATAAGAAGTAAAAGTAGTCATGCATTTACGAGTGTAGATTAGATCTTTTATAATAGACTAAGGATATAATTGTCAACCATTATCGTTTGAATAACTTTGGGAATTATCAGAAGCGATTAAGTGGTAAGGTTAATTGGCTATGCAAAGTTAAGTAATAGCATTCTTTGATAATCTGCAAATCGTTTTTGCTATACGGAATTTCTTGATAATTATTTCATTCATTCATATTGAGTTGCGTTAATGATGCGTATTTTCCATGTCGACCTTTGTAGCGCGTTGGCGAGTAGCCGGCTGAGATGCGATAGGTTGCGTTTTCGATTCCCGCTGCGGAACAATGTTTGTATGATCTGCATATATTTGTTCCGGGTATGGGTGTTATGAAACCATGGTACACGTAGTTTGTGATACCCACGACACAGAGAATCCTAGCGTTGGATCAGGACTACGTAGGTAACTGTTGCGTGTTATATTTACGTTGGATTAAACTGCTTTGGACCAGACGCCCATACAAACTGCTGCGTGTCTTTTACGGGTATACTGAGTGTAGCTCTGATTAAATACGATAGTAGGTACCGCATGCAAGACAGGCCAGTAGAGTCGAGGCATTTCAAAGGTGAACAATAAAATGTATCAGCTCCAAAACAGAGACGGACCACGTTTGGAAGTAGAATTAGACCAATGAATATATTCACATACAAATGGCTTAATTACAATGCTACAAGAAAGTCAAGTGCGACCTATTAAGGTGATACCTTTCACTGGCAGTTGCAGTTGGGTGAAAGTATATAATCGTAAATATCTATAGGCAAAAGATGTCCAGATCAAACAGTAAATTTAGATGTTCATACATGAAGATGACTTGTAATCTTGTGTCATAAGATATGATTTGCTTTAAAATGCAATCAACAAAGATTTTTATGACAATGAACATAATACATTTAGAACAAAAAATATTTTAGCACAGATTTAGACATTCTTATCTGAGAATGTTCCAGGAGTCAAAACTCAAGATTTGCCAGAGGGCAATGGAACGCAGAATTTTGGGTTACAAGAGAACCGACCATGTTAGAAACACCACGCTGCTGTCCCTGACAGGTCTTGCCGACGTAGGTGACAAAACAGCCAGGCTTAAATGGGACTGGGCAGGCATGTCAGTCGAATGCTTCCCAAAAAGTGGGCGAACATCAGCACCCTTTGGATACCTGAAGGACGGTGACCTCGAGGTTGGCCGAGAAAGCGTTGGCAAGACGATCTTCTGAATTTTGAGAAGGAGTGGTGGGAGACTGCCAAAGACAAATGGAAGAATTTGGGGGAGACTTTTGCCCAGCAGTGGGACAATAAAAAAAGAGGAAAAAAACACTGAGAATGAACCTGTGCGCATGTATGTGGTGGTGTTGGTGTTGTGTGTTTGTTGTGTGTATAATTATAAATGATGTACTTTCTGGGTCATCAAGACACCCGGAGGGTTATGCAAAACTAATTAAAAACCCACATTACAATTGAAATAACAACAAACAAACACACTAACAACCATGCGACGGGTAATAAATAATGCCCAAAAGAGCATATTCGAAAGTTCCATAAAAACATCGCCACATACATGCTATGTGGTGGTGTTGGTGTTGTGTGTTTATTGTATGTATAATTATAAATGATGTACTTTCTGGGTCATCAAGACACCCGGAGAGTTATGCAAAACTAATTAAAAACCCACATTACAATTGAAATAACAACAAACAAACACACTAACAACCATGCGACGGGTAATAAATAATGCCCAAAAGAGCATATTCGAAAGTTCCATAAAAACATCGCCACAGGCAAAACTTCGGAAAACCCCTGGTACTTTATCTTCCTACATCTTTGCTAACAGACATCAGCTGACCCCTAAGCATTATAAGTATTATTCATGGTCAATAAATTCACACGATTATACGCGACTCTTTGGAGTAGGTGACGAAATTTAGGACGTATTACCATATTTTACTATAGATACGTGATAAAAATGAATGAGATGTGGATGACAAAATACTGAAGTACGGAACTTGTGACATTTTGGCAATGAGGATTAAAAATGTAACCTCTAGCATGATCCAAGAAAACAAGGTCCACAGATGACGTCACTATCAAGTTGCCATTTATAACAACAATGAAAAAACTTATGAAAAAAAACTTTGGTAATTCCAATAACAATGCACTGTTCATAGGCAGAGGTTACCGCCTAACATCAGGTGGGCCATCTGCTTGATCCGTCATTCAAGTAGTATACAAAAAAAATACAAAAAAAACCCCGACTACTTGAATAATTTTGATATACCCAGTGTCACACTCACAATTAAGACGAATCTAAGGACACCTCTCAAGCTAAAATTCATCGGCTACAGAGAGAGCTACAGATATATACTATACATACATACACTCTAAAAACATAACCCTCCTTCAGGCGCATTCGGCTAAAATATTTAAATTCGTCTAATAAAATTAAACAAACCCTATTACTAAGGCTCCGCTGCCCGTCTGTCCTTCTGTCACCAGGCTGTATCTCATGAACCGTGATAGTTAGACTGTTGAAATTTTCACAGATGATGTATTTCTGTTGCCGGTATAACAACAAATACTCGTACTAAAAAAAAACTAATAAGTATTTAAGGCGCTTTTACAAAAAACGTGTTTTTTTGCCGTTTTTATAGATCATGGTACGGAACCCTTCGTGCGCGAGTCTGACTCGCATCGTCCACTTCTCATAATATCCACCGCTCTTTTTCTCAATATGACCACTTCACAAAACGTCCACTTCGCAAAATGTACACTAGACCCTTAAGGCTGTCTCAATTCTCATCGTAGGCTGGTGTTTCCCATGTGACGATCGTTTCTCAGAATAGCATACCTGGCGAAGTAGGTATATGACCTCTAGTTTTTTATTAAACCACATAAATAAACTAAATGCTTGACTAATGTTTTTTTCCTTGCCATGTTTTCACGTCGTTTCTTACGTACCAGGTTGCATTTACTATTCATCTGAGTACTTTATTTTTTATCATAAATGGCAACAATGTTAACTGGTATTGGAAGAGAGGTAGGTGATTTATTAGATAGCTTGCCATTCTTCGAAAGATTTCTTTTCCCAGCACATTTAATGAATAGGCAGAGCTTTATTGTCTCATAAATATTAGTTTTGATATTCACTTTCTTTGTATAAATTAGCTGACTTTCACTGACTTCACTAATCAGTTATTTTAGTGTAGATTTCCATGTTTTCTTGTAAAAATTGTTTGTGAAAATCCAATTTTAATACCATATTGATAGTGATGTTTTCGTTGATTAAAAGATGTTATTGTAGAAATTAAAAAGTATAACTTAAAGTTAAAGTAGACTTTCTTCTTGAGGCTCTACGGTATCTGCAGAGATATGTCGTAGTTTCCCGAACGCTGACCATCGAATTTTCTCAGGCAATTAAATAGCTGAACTCTCTCTCTCTTTTCTTCTGTCTGTACAATTACAGACTATAATAAAATCCGTCTGTTTATACTTCCCAGAACCCATCAGTGTATAATTACGGGGAAATGCATGTATAGTGAAGTTATTGGAGCGGTCGGTTAAATTGCGTGAAACATGACAGCTTATCGAGTAATGACATTTCAAACGATGTCCGTGACCGTCTCTGGGTCAGCTTTTACAAAAAACTGACCTTATTTTAACCGCCGACGCAAAAATAGGGGTGTTATAACTTTGACCGCTGTGTGTCTGTGGAACCGTAGCTCATAGACGGGTGAGTCGATTAAAATGTTTTTATTTTATTAAAAGCATTTTATTTCTTGCGATGGTTCTTAGATATGTTTTATCAAAATTGGTTCAGCCGTTTCATTTCATTGGGTTTTTTAAATTTTAAAATTCTTCTTGTAATTTATGTATTAATTCTAGGCACAAAGCGACTAAGGCACACTGACTTTTATTTACGCAGCGAGCAAACGCTTAGAATGAACTTACTATACTTAAAAATGTGTGCTTAGAATGTTTACTCTATATTCTAAGTTTGCATGCCGTCCTAGACTTTGTTCATATCATTTGATCGTATTCATAACGCCAAAAAAAAACTCAAAAACAGATATTGCTCCGACAGGGCGGGGGCCGGGCCACACAGGCGTTGCAGGTTAATGCTTGCTACCAAAACGCCAAACAAAAGACATCAGACGCGCTCCAGTGCGCAGAGAAAATGATTTTATTACAAGCTATTTATTATTTAGCTTGCAATGTATGTATGTTTGGCTGGGTGGAATCCGGGTGGAATCTTGTAACTGAATTTTGAAGCAGTTATCCTCAACCGATTGAGCTGAAATTTGGCATACCCGTCAAGTTCCGATGACTATACAAATGATGGTGACAGCGAGCTGATCTGATGATGGAGACGGAAGGTGGAGAGCAAAACTCCCGGATGGATAATAGTAGACTGGCCGTGTTTAGGCTCATTTTGATCAGCACACGGTTACAATCACTTATTTTATAAAGGATTCGATTGAAAAATATATTTTTCACTAAAAACTTATTACAACTAAAGGCATAGTTGATTGATAAACATCAACGGGATTAGGTAACACATACCTACCTTCTTCCATGTATTGTGTAACCAAAAATTCATGATTGTTCAAATTTAATGTCAAATTAACCCGTATACGATATTAGATAACTAATAATTTAATTTTTTTACACAACTTGGAATGACGGGTCAAGCAGATTGCCCACCTGATGTTAACCTGTACCCTCTGCCTATGAACAGTGCATTATCACATAGGGCACCTAGGACGCACCCTATGTGCCATTGCACTGCGCCCGCCACCCTAAGACATAAAGATGAAAAGTCTCATGTGCCTGTAATTTCACCGGCAGCCATACCCTTCAAATCGGAATACAGCAATGCAAGCACTACTGCTTTGTGGCAGAAATAGGTATGGTGGTAGTACTTACCCGGTCGAACTCTTTCACAAAAAAGCTCTACTACTACTTAAAGTTGCTGTAAAAGTTGCTATATAATTTGTCTGTTTCTAAATAGGTATTTGTTTGTAGTGTTTCAAGTATTTTGAAATCAAGAGAACTCGAGACGTATCTTAGAACTACTTGATAAATTAGTAATCGAACATTACTCTTAGAGTCTATGATTTCGTAATGTAACGAACCATCTTTACTGGATTCATTAGTATCTCACAAATGCTCAAATAAAATTATTATATCTTGTTATCAAATAAATCGAGCGATACTTGAATAATGAGGTCGGAAACAATAGAGGGTTTGTTCTGTCGTTTTTTCAGAGAATTGGGATGTGGGAACGTTTATATACAAAAAATATAAACATTCGATTTTCAGAGTACTTTGAAGGAACACACCAATTCCTGTTTAGGAATCGTATGAATAAGATTCAAAATTGAATGAAATGTTTTATCTTGGTTGGCGACTTTAAATAGAGATGTAACAGCTGAAGGCGGGGTCAGTGCTGGATAATTCTGGAAGTAGTATCACGTTTGCGTGGTAACGCTGGGGTAAAATATTAAATTGTGTTAATTAATTACGAAGTGATTTTAAAGTTCGTTTAAAAGCTAGAAATTTATACCTTGAAATATTAGGATTGATTCTATAAAGTGGAATAGTCCATAATAAGTGAAATTAAATATAATTTAGTGAAAGTTTAAATTTTGTGAAATATAAAAATAATTTGAAAGACCGCCCAAAATTAGAGAAATTAACTAGTTTCTTTTTGGTGATGTTTTTCAAGTGTTCTTAAATATTCAAAGTCAATGGGGAAGAAGTGATTAGACTTGTGACAAAGTGAACGATTTTCGAAGGAAGATATTTGTTAGACTGTCGTAGTCTATAAAGTATCTTCTATTTTAATGTTTTCAGGTTCCGATATCTTGTTTGACAGGAATCCCTTTATCAGCCCGAAAGGGTTGTCTCGTGAGTCCGCGGGACAGACAAGATCTTACCCCCCCCCTTAAACCTTATTCCTAACCCCTAGGCTCCGTCTGTCGCTTTAGGTTACACAGCGATAGATATCCTATCCTTAGTAGTTCAATCTAGGTATTCTGACCTTGCACCTCGTCAGAAGACATACACATTTAACTGCACATTTAAATCAAAATGAGAACGGTTTTCTCAAAGTTTGAATTACACACACCCAATTTAGCCAGGTAATTAGGCACACTCACGTAGGCATTGTACTAGTGCGTACGTAGACCAACCTTACAAATTGGCATTTTCTAAAATTTAATCAGAGATTTAATTTAGTTTTTTATTATTCTTTCATAAAAGACCGGGTAAAATATTATTCAAACGTATTAAAATACTAGATAAAAAAGAGAATCTTGTAATAGAGAATTATCGTTCACGGAATGAAAAACTCAATTAAATATAGTCTAGAGTTTTCACGAGTGATTATTCCTACCTGGATAATCCGACTAGGAATTCTATTTATCCTACAGAGAATATTTAGAATTATTTGTAAGTAGGGGTATGAATCAAGTAGGGATTTTCCTAGGCTTCAGGAAGCCTAGATAAATCCCAAAGTTAACCAAAGGTGAAGGATGTATGTGGTTGATTTTGCGTTATTGATTAAATGTAAAATTCCCTGGAATGTTTGAAAATGACTAACAAACTTACTCCGACGGAAATAGGTTCGCGATCCTCTAAAATCCCTTGTATTAAAGTAAAAAGGAATTGATTTGAATTAGAATATCATTTGGATAAAATTCTCGGACAATATTAGGCAATCTACCTATGTCCAAGCGAGGGAGGATTGACCAAAAGCATTGGAAGAAATCCACCGAGGGCAGCGCGGACGGGGCTGTTCTCCAAAAAGTCGCTTATCTCTGGATATGAACCTTATCAAATTTGGTTCATCCTTCAAATAATTAAAGAAATAACTTAAAAATTCTATCTGAGAAGCAAATAATTTATACAAGTAATTTCTTGTCATTTCCCTAATGGATCTATTACAGATGCAAATCTGTCACGTAAAAGTATCTTGAAATAGCACAAGACATACATGTCTGTATCGAAGCTAGAGTCAAAATCAATAAACCTCAGAAATTGTAAAATCAGAATGTTCAAAATATTACTAGGAACTTTAATTGTAGCTTATTCTTTTACAAAGGAATAACAAACTATAATGGAAATAAATCTCTGGAGTAATCTTTTAATTAATTGTTCCGATGTGTACTGAAGTAAAATAAAATTTAAGTAGGTATCTTTCCTATTAGAATTAGTAGCAACTATTACGAGGATATCGATAAAAAGGTAAAATATTTTATGTAGTTAGGATACGTTAAGACTCGACAATATTAACAAATAAAGAACTCGAGTTATTACAAGACACAACGTAGGTATATATCTAGACGATCATATGGCCAATTTATAGTGTTTAAAGAAGTAGGTAAGATTAAAGTTATCGTAACTCCACAGAGTAAAGTAGGAAGTCGGTGAGTGCGCGCGGTATAATAGGTAGTTAGATTATTAGGTATAATAGAGAAGGTATTAGGGGGGGTGTTACAGTAAGTGTAGTGCTTTAAATTATTTGCAACCTTGTTATAAGTAAGTAAGACATCAAAACCACTTGAAACTTGGGCATGAGCCATTTAAATTATGCGCCTGTCCTTGCATTTTTTCACGTGTTCTTGATAGATAAATAACATCAAAATAACCGCCCAAGTGCGAGTAGGACTCGCACACGAAGGGTTCCGCACCATCGTACAAGATTTACACTATGAACTTTTTATTATTATAAATTAAAGAGGGACCTCCCTTTAATTTACAGTTCATACTTATGTTAAGTATAGGCCTATACAGTCTAAGTTATACCTAGTAGTAGAGCTTTTTTGTGAAAGAGTTCGTCCTGGGCAGTACAATCACCATACCTATTTCTGCTGCAAAGCAGTAGTGCTCGCATTGCTGTGTTCCAGATATGGGTTGGTTGTCGGTGAAATTACAGACTCATTAAACTTTTCATCTTTATGTCTCAGGGTGGCGGTGCAATGCCACATAGGGTGCGTCCTAGGTGGACGTGACCTATGTGATAATGCACTGTTCATAGGCAGAGGGTACCGCTTAAGATCAGGTGGGCCATCTGCTTGACCCGTAAATCCAAGTAGTATAAAAAAAACGCTTGCTTGTTACAAAAACGTAGCCACTTACCAGTAAGAGGTGTGAATCTATGATTATGATACGTCTGTCCTTGCGTCTCTTTGCGAGTGCCCGCTAACAGGCGTTGCGATCTTTACCTTAAGTGTGAATTTTTAACTTTCACAATATGACACAGTCTACATGACTCAGTAGGATGCCTGTATCTGACTTACCAATAGGTAGCATGATATTTTAAAGTCTACATCAATGTGGTATATTTTCTTGATTCACAAAATATTGTCACGGCCTCTGCATTTCCTTTAATGTATTTTTTAGTACGTACCTGAAACAAAATAATATGTGATCAAAATTGTGTAGTGTAAAAAAAGAGCGTGTCTTACAGTAGTCGCATATGATGTGTAACATCTGATATCTCACCTCCTTGGTAATAAGCAACATGTCTGTACCAACTTCTCTAAAAAATGCGCTCTTCCTGTAACAAACTTCCGTCCCTTTTCACGAAATCACTCCCACAGATTGCAGGAACGCGAGAGAAAAGATGTTACACATCAATAAATATTACATGGGCAGGTATTTACACAGTGGCCATGCTAAAGTTGCGTGGCAGATTATAATAAAATAAGTAACCTTTAGTAAAAAACTAATTTAAAAAAAAACCTTTTTGATAATGAATAAAGAATTATCTGTTTATCTATGTACTTGCTGGATAGAAGCGTTAAGATTAATATTTCAATAAGTTTTTTTACTGCTGATAACCTGCTGCATTTTCTACACTATGGCACTAATATTGGGTTAAGACCAATATAGTGAATGTTATGTACAGTGCAAACATACCTGACATTGACTTTCGTTTTGCCAAACTTGTTGATACATAATTGAAGCCTGCAACAGCGAACTGCATAGTGTTATGTATGTATATCTATATAGCTAGAGTGTCTGAACAATTTTAATTTTTGTAACATAGGTACATTACCTACATACTAGCTGTATTTATTTTTATGTGTTTTAAACATCTGTAATTTTGCGTAGGGAAAAAAGTTATGCAGCGGATGCAAGGAAATTACTAAATTATATTCCTGGTAGGTATGAAACACTCAGGAAATTAATTTTAGGCTGCGCCAATTTCAGACAGTAAGAAATCCAATGCTGGACATAGGGTGAATCATACGCGAAAACAGTTCAGCGCCCTTCGTGTGTTGTAAAATAATGCATTCAGAGTGCCGATGGGTCAGCCTCGGTTCTGTAGCGCTTCGGGGATGTTTGCTGAGGGGCGCGTGGACTGTTTCTACAGCATCATGCGCAAGCGGGGAACATCTCTGGTGCGCAGGGTCCGGGCCAGCTCCAATGGTATTCTGAGCATATTCGCAAATTGGTTTGTTTGCGTATACATGTACCACTGCACTCTGATGCATGCCCTCCCTCACTAATGACAATCACTTCAAATAAGACATTTATAAATAATTATAATAATTTCGTGACATAACATGTACCTATTGACATTTTGAATTTTTTGTAATTTGTTTTAATTTAATTTATCCTGTGTTTTTGAATAATTAAATGATTTGATATGTCCAGCAGTGGACTTCCACAGGCGGATGATGATGATGTCATATTGTTCAATGTTAGTTAATTTGGAGTATTCAATTGTAATTATTCTTACTAACCATAGTGTAGATAGACAAATGTAATTTACTAACCAAATGATCCTTGTTGATTGAACAATTAAATGAAAAATATATATAATAATATAGGCCTCCAATAAAATGTCGTCGGCCCATCGAAGGGGGGGGGGAAATTGCGGATCCGGTTCGTGGTCGACATATTCGAAACCTTATATATATTATTATTTACTTCAAACTAATAAAAATACAATCGGTTTAGTCTTTTCTCCGCACTAGGACTTTTTGTTTTAAACGTCATTCGCTGTATCATCATCGTTGCGTTCACCGTTGCAACAAAAAACCGACTTTACACAACCCCAGGCAGAAATCTTCATACAAAAAGAGCGCCTCGCTCCGCTCAAAAAAGCGTTTTTTCTTGAATATCTTGTAAAATATAGATAATTTTATAAAACCCCTACAATTAACCATCGGCTTTGTTATATTGATCTTATTTATCAAATTGTATACCAATACAATAGACAATGGAAAAAAAACGTAACTTTGTTTTTTTTTCTATCGAGAAAATATTGTCCTATCTTATTTCTGGTACAGTGTTCCTTCGGAATTATAATGTATATCCATGCATGTTTTTAATTTGAATATTGTACTTTATTTAGTCTGTTAAAAATCATATCTAAGTTACAGTAATTTTGCTGCATACCCCACCTTAAAACGTCAATTATACAAAAGTACTATTACTAAATCCTAAAGAACCTTAAAGTCAAAGTGCAAGTTACAGTGAACGGCGTAATAGGAATTAGGTACATATTATCTTGCATTTATCCATTTACAAAACCATCACCATCCTTAATTACACGCATTCTACCTTTATGATAACCACAAACAATAGGTAGCTGTCATCAAATCTAGCCATCTTCAAATGCAATAAAAACTTTTCATCATCAAAATTTTGTAATTTTGTGTTAGCCAACGTGATCAATAGCTTAGCATCTAATATGTCACCATCTGGAGGTCAGTTTCAACACAGATCCTATCGTTATTAGCTTCTAATGTAAATGGAAGGTGCCAGGTTTCTGTAAGGTGTGTGAGTTGTGATGAAAATATCTGACTTGTGATATGATGATGAAAATTTTTATGGGAATTTGTCATTCGATTCGCCTATACAATAGTTGCCCAGTCGCCTTCAGATGTCATAAATTGTGAATTAATAATATATTTTGTCAATAAAGAAAAGATAAAGTACCCGTCTCACGGCCTTCGAGCGTGGTCGCGGTCGGTGCTCATGAAGAAGGACCTCTAAATGGTCAACGAAACGTCAGCAGGAGAATAGTAAAGTACGTGGTGTATAGCCGTCATTTTTATAAAATGATACCAAGCCACGGTAATTTAAATTCTACAATAAAGAAAAAATAAAATAATTGTGAGACACAATTAAACTAGGAACCATTATTGCAGTATTAGGTATGTCGTAAAAATTCCTTATCGTAGATTTGTTTTTTAATTGACTAAATCAAGTACAATATTAAAATTAAAAATATGTTTGGATACTATATTATAATTCCAAGGGATCACTGTACCAGAAACACGATATGACAATATTTTCACGATAGAAAAAAAAAACAAAGTTACGTCAGTATTTTGGCTAGATTCGATTGTTTTTTAAATTGGTGGATATAATTGGGTAACAAAATAGAACAATACAACAAAGTCTAGGGTTTCCTTTTAGGGTAAAATTATCAATATTTTATGAGATATCTACACTAATATTATAAAGAGGAAAGATTTGTATTTTTGTGTGTGTGTATGTTTGTAATGAATAAACACAAAAACTACTGTGCCGATTTTAAAAATTCTTTCAGCATTGGAAAGCTACATTCACCCTGAGTGACATAGGCTTCCAGATGGGGGATAGGAGGGGGGGGGGGGGCTGTTTTTCATCCTGAAACTACCCGTGTGAAGCCGGAACGAGTCGCTAGTATTCAATAAAACCCGCAAGTACGAGAAACGCGATGCGTTTTTTTTTTTGTATGAAGATTTCTGCCTTGGGTTCGCGCAGTCCTAAGATAGGAACATTATAGTGTCTTGAAATTTAGACTAATCGAATTGCTTAAATTTCAGCAAATAGAGCAAAAACAAAAAAAACTGTTGTATTTTGAAATTTGAACAACCAAAGCATCACAAAGAATCTTCTAACACCTTCTTATCTAAGTCGTAACACCCACAAAAGCCATTACGTTCTCGAGCTAAAATTAGTTACAAATGAAAATGCAATAGCATTGCCCTGTGCAACCCAAGTTTCTCTCAAATTGCCTTCATAATTGTATGGTAAGTAATAGTTTTACTAAGAGTAGCCAGCTGTCGAAACTACATTATAGTTTAACAACCAACATGCAATTGTAAGCTGGAAATGTTATTTTTTAGGTTTATGTGATCGGTGACGTGTTTTGTTAAATATAAATACATACACAGACATACGCCTCTTTCCCCGAAAGGGTAGGCAGCGCTTTGGGCCTCTTTTCAAAGTGGGTTGCACCATTGTGGAATATAAACGTGACAAGTGGTGATCTCATCGCCGCTATTGCTTCCCACGACTAACTCAGCTAACGCTTTCTTCCAGTAATAATACATTCTATAATAAGCTAGCAGCCAGGATAAATCTTATACCAACGAATCTTGTTAACAAGTCCGGGTAATCTGATATACGTATTTATTTAGTTTAATAGGATTTTTTTGTAATAATAGTTTTGTAACAAAGTCTTACGCAATGTTCTTAGATATAGGTACCTTGTATGAACCTATCTACACTACACTATGTACATACGATTTTCTGCCTTAGTACGTTCAAACAAGATACGAAACTCGTACAAGTAAAATGAACAAAAACCCCGAACTATTTTAAGTGTTCCATTAAAAATCAAGGACCCGAAGCGAATCTCTCTATTCACGGCTAGATGTCACCATAGGAAAAAATAGAAAGCGCTTTCGGCTGAAATTCTATGCATTTACAACCATCAAAAAAATCCTTCAAAAATTCTTGATGATCTTGGAAAAGGCTGCACCAATTTAAAGCAAATATCACTAAAAACTCAAAATTGTTTAATCCGTTTGGGAGCTACGATGCCTCAGCAGATAGGTTGAAGAACTCCCTTTACCGCATTCGAACTTTATGGGCGGCCCATTATGCGTGAGACACAGTAGATAGGTAAACAATTACACACAGATACTCAGATACACAGGCGCACGCACACACACACACGCCAAACTTATAACACTCCTCTTTTTGGCCGGAGGTTAAAAAATAATATTATGACTGCACAGCACCAGACTTAACTCGTAGAAATGTTGACATGTAGTTGAAGAAAATAAAGAAGGTAAGAAGGACCATTTGATTTTCATTGCACTTAACTCACCCCCAATACGTAGAGTCATATATCTACTAAATGGCATAAATAAACAGCCTACTTAACTTTCATCCCCAAATTCAGTTAGAAAGTATGAAATTTTGCATATTACTTTGAACAGAAATACATACCTAGATATTGTAAAATACCCACTTTCATGTATATCTATCAAAATCGACCACTTCGCCCACTTTCATTCAAGAGCGCTCTGCTAATAACTAGGTACGTTTACTTACCTTGGAAATAATACAAAAACAGTGAAATTGCAAACAAAACTCGATAATTATGCTCTTCACACTCGCGGAGAAAGTGATGGTCGTGGGTTTTGTTTACGAAGAATGAATTGGCCATAACATGTACTTTGAGCTTTTACCGAACCGGTTTTTGGAAAGCTAATAGTCTATTTCAAGTACCTAAGTTATCATTATCAGCCTACAGATAATATTGGTGGCATTTTAACCGGTGTAACATATGTATAGAGCACATGTGTGGTGTAGTTAGATAGAAGTGTATTGCGTGTCTTTATGGAATGGTGGATTTTGTCTTCTAAACCTTGGTTTTTCTGCCACCATTTTAACCAGGGTTATTACAGAGACTATGTATGACTTGATCACTTCTTCTCTTCATAAAATGGCTTCTAAGGAGTACTCCACACAATTTCGCCAATGTCAAGTGATATAATTATATTTAGTTGTACAGTTTTATTAACGGGTTTTACTTGTATTTATTACTTGACATTGGCTAAATAGTTAGAAATAATCCTAAGAAGTCATTAAAAAAAAGTCTAAGGCTAAAATAAATACACGTAACTTAGCACGTACTAATGCTAAGCATTGTCTCTGTCCCTGTCTAGCACGTGTGATTTAAAATGTGTGTGAAAGTGACAGGGATAATGCTAAGAATTAGATTGTGCTAATTAAGATCTACTTATCTCAGCCTTAGTCTTTCGGTGGTCAACTGAGCCCACAGCTCGTTCAGCGGGCACAGTACCACTGTCAGTTTATTTGGTGGATGACTTGACCCACTATTCGGTCACTCAGCCCGCGGGCCCAGTTGACCACTTTCAACCAAAGACTATAAACCTCTAAAGGTTTCTATTAAACCTCAGTTTTTAACCCCCTATGTAAAAACGAAGAGGTTTTAAGTTTTACGTGTCTGTGTGTGTATGTCTGTGTGTGTGTGTGTGTGTGTGTGTGTGTGTGTGTATGTATGTGTGTCTGTGTGTGTGTATGTGTGTGTCTGTCCCATCGTAGCTCCCGAACAGATGAACCGATTTCGTTTTTTTTTTGTTTGAAATGTGAATATGTCGGGAGGTTCTTAGCTATGTTTGATCAAAATCGGTTCAGCCGTTTCATTGCGTTGGGGGTTTAAAATTAATTATTTGTAATTGACTTCTAGTCTTTGCTTTCAACCCACTCAGCCCACGGGCCAACCACTACCCTAGAGTTCTACCCTCTTCGTGGTCAACCCAGCCCACAATTACGTCCAGGGATTACTATCAATGTATTGCGTACTTGGTATGCTATGGTACATGTCGAAATTCTTTTGTCTCGCATTAGGTGCATTTCGTCAAGTAACCATGGCCTGCCAACAAGCCGAAACGATTTCGCTTACGTACAATTTACAATTTAATGTACGCATGATAACTGAGCTCAATCATTAAGTTAAGTAATCTTATAACAAGTGTAAAAAGTCTGGTTTCCTAAGAAGTGGTGACTGAACATAGGTATATGACGGCCGAAATAAAGCGATAGAGTTCATAAGGGCAGAGCATAAAGAAATCTTAGAGAGATCCTCACAAGAATCAGCTTTCTTCGATCGAGTAGCTGTATTTCTGTATTTTGAACACACATTTTTGTATGGTTTTAATTAGTTTTCCAGTCCCGGTGTCTGTGGGTAAAAGAAAGAAAAAAAGAAATGAAATTTATTTTGACCAAAACAGACCAAAATAGATAAAGATAAATGATAAAAATATATTTATTTTGTAACCACATCAAAATAAACAATTCGTATATTTTAGGCGTAAACATCGGTAAAAAAAAGGCAACTAATCAGCGAGGTCCGTACCTAAGTGGTGCCCCTGTGCTATTTGCCCCAACCTAACTTTGCAGGTTGAGCGCCATCTGCGCTCACCAACAGCCCGGTAACGCAGTCATGACCCCAGGAGGTAACCTGCATCTAAATCTATTCGGAAAAAAAGGCAACTAATCAGCGAGGTCCGTACCTAAGTAGTGCCCCTGTGCTATTTGCCCCAACCTAACTTTGCAGGTTGAGCGCCATCTGCGCTCACCAACAGCCCGGTAACGTAGTCATGACCCCAGGAGGTCAACTGCATCTAAATCCATTCGGAAAAAAAAAGGCAACTAATCAGCATGTGCTATGGCAGAGTTAGTGCCATAGCGCTGGTCTTCCGTGGTCGCACATGGGAGCGCATAATGGCTGCTGCGGTACACGATGACATTAAATAACTATAAATTACATTGAATTATCCAACCATAACTATACCTACTAAAATCTATTAGACTTAACTATACTATACACAATACATTTATTTACAGAAAGAATAATACAACTAATATAAGGTATGTACAAAATACATATGGAACAGTTGTGCTATCTGAAGACCGCTGCTAGCGATCTAAAGGTAGCTCAACTGATCCAAATCACTATACTATACCATAATCCTCAATAATATAAAACTCCAAAACTTGACAACTTGTGTTACGTGAGGTTAAAATCTTGTTAAAATCACACTTCACTTTCAGCAATTACAATCAAATCTTGCAAGTTTTTGACCCACTTCTCGGTGTTCGATTGAGTTGAAATTTGGCATAAATGTCAAGTTCAGATGACAGTGCAATATTATGGTGAAAGCGAGCTGATCTGATGATGTAGACGGAAGGTGGACAACGGCACTCCTCGATGGATAATAGTAAACTGGCAGTGTTTGGGCTCATTTTGATCAGCACATCGTTCCGATCACTAATTTCATAAAAGTTTGTTTTGAAAAAGATATTTTTCATCAAAAAACTTGTTTTCTCTTATATAGCCGTGGTGTGTCCGGCCCAAGAATAGACCCCTCAATCTCCTCCCGTGGATGTCGTAAAAGCCGACATAGGTATTAACCGGAGTTGTTTGTAAGATTCGTTGGTATAAGATTTGTCCTGGCTGCTAGCTTATTTAATGAATGTGTTATTACTGGAAGAAAGCGTTAGCAAAGTCAGTCGTGAAAAGCAATAGCGGCGATGAGGTCACCACTTGTCACGTCTATTTCCCACGATGATGTAAACCACAGTGAAAACAGGCCCATTAGGCTCTGCCTACCCTTTCGGGGAAAAAGGCGTGTGTATGCTTCGACCAAATTTACTTCTTTTTTTTTTACTTTGATATACCTTTGTTCGACCACGATCTCACCTGTTACTAAGTGACAATGTGGCCGAAGATGGAGCACAAAGGTCTAGAAGGCACCTATTCACTCTAGCCTTGAAGAGAGCCAGATTATAGTTTACAGGAAAGACAGACGACGGTAGTGTAATTGATGGTTTTTTTTTGTAGTGTGTGTCTTTGGACGAAGTATGTATGCATGTATGTAAATCTATTAACAGATTTGTATTCTTTCTCTGTACTCTGGGTACACTGACACCCTATGTATAAATCAGCAATGCAGGGATTGTAGGGTCATACAAGATCTTGTTATTGCATGCCACTCTCAACCTAGGTGTAATTACTAAACTAGACCACAGATAAAAGAATACTACTAGACGCAACATCGAGACTGCGTGTAATTCCAACGGGCAGTTTCTAATACCTAACACTTTCTTAGTGTTTTTATAGAAAACTGGTGTATCTACCCACAGCTCCAACTGCGTGAAACTTGGGTATTTGCTAAGATGTTTAATTAATACAGTAAAATCATTCTCTTTAAATATCCTACACTAATATTGGAAATTTCGCGATTTTTTTTCCGTAAAAACAGGGTTCAAGTTTAATCATTAATCATGAATTTCGAAAACTCGAAAATTAAATGAATTAGTAATAAATAAATAATTAATGCTGGACTAGTTCACACAACATTATCTAGCCCCAAGCTAAGTAGAACTTGTGTTGTGGGTACTAGGTAGATAACTGATATACTTAATACAATAGGTACGAGTATATTACATAGACAGATATTTTTTATTATACATAGAAAATACCCAGAACACCCTGAACAAATATCTGCAGATCGTACAAATATTTATTCCGAGGCGGGAGTTAAACCCGCAACCTCCTGCGTCGCAAGCGAACCTTCGCCCGCCGCGCCACAGAGGTCGTCAAATCCTAAAGATCTCTCTCTAAAATTTAACCAGTCGTCACTCACCACCAAGTTGCATTGGTAGGTACCTAATTCTGATCTAATTCCATAACCTTGCCTTAGTCCATGACTATGGCAATGAGTTCCTAAACGGATATCTTAGCTAATCATAAATCTTGACGACTATCTCGACACATTAATAAACCTCATTAAACGTTTTTAAACCGCTATAGGGCAAGTTTAAATTGAGTTTTAAACGCACTTATGTTATAATGTACGTGTTAAGTAGTGTCAGCGTTGCAGCCATACCAAAATTACTGCTGCGTAGAGACTTTAAACCTGTAAGATCACCTTTTTACCAATCATATAATCCTCTCTATCTAGAAAATATCTGGAATATGTTTTTTTTTAATTCTACCAACTCTTAATCAGTTCTCCCTATCATCAAAGGTTTGCTGGAAGAAAACTCTTTTAGGGTTAAGCTCGCCTTTGTACATGTCCTATATATGTAAGTTGTTTTTCTTCTCTGTGTGTACAATAAAGAATAAAGAATTATTTTTACTTGCAATGTATGTATATTTGTTGGGGTGGAATCAGCGTGGAATCTTGCAACTGAATTTTAAAGCAGTTATCCTCAACCGATTGAGATGTTATTTTGCATACATGTCAAGTTCCGAAGACAATGCAATATTATGGTGACAGCAAGCTGATCTGATAATGGAGACGGAAGGTGGACAAAGGAACTCCTCGATGGATAATAGTAGACTGGCCGTGTTTAGGCTCATTTTGATCAGCACACGGTTACGATCACTAATGTTATAAAAGCTTGTATTGAAAAATATTTATTTCATAAAAAACTTAATTGTATTATTTTTTGGTGTCAATTTAGTATTACAATTTAATTCTATTCAATCCCCTAACCCCAGCTAGAGAGTTGTTTAGTTGATTCTTTCGCCATGAGTTTGTCATTCAAGTTTTTGCGTCTGTAATTTCACCGGCATGCGGCAGTCCGGCAATGCCGAGCAACATTACGTAACCTTCTAATGTGGACACCTAGCCTTAGAACCGTAACAGTTTGGTTAAGTTTATTCTACGACGTTCGAGCAAGGTTACTCTGATTGATGAAAACTTAAATCCAGTTTACCAGTAGTTTACTTTAAAAATATAACGAGAACAGCAAATTTCAATGTTAAATTTACATTCGCGCAGAAGTTGGGTGTACTGAAAAATAATGTAGTAGGTAGAGTTTTTCATAAGAGATAATCACATTTTTTTATGTTTGTTGCCTTATATCTCCGTCATTTATAAAAAGTTTTTTTTTGTTTATCTGACACGTAGTACTTCCGGATTGTTCCCATTATCATCAAAACAGGTTCTGACGATGGGATCCATGAGGAATTGAGGGAACACCTCAAATATTATAGGCACACATAAAGCGATTTGTGTATTTTCAGCAACAATTCAAGCAGGAAGTGGTGACGTGGAACTGATGTGGAAGACCATTAGATGCCATTGGAACTCCTCAATGATAAGTATTTCACGGGTGTGATAAGGGTGACTTTCCGATATCTGATTGATCTGAAATTTGGCATACCTGCCTAGTTCCGATGACAATACAATATAATGGTGACAGCGAGCTGATTTGATGATGGTGACGAAAGGTGGACAACGGAACTCCGCGATGGATAGTAGACTGTCCGTGTTTAAGCTTATTGTGATCAGCACACGGGGATATTGTATTGGGGATAAATTCCTAGCTTCGAAGCCGGTTATTTTTCGTAAAGAATTATTTTGCTTTCCAAAGCATTGTTTCTATGCAATTAACTCAAAAGTTCAAAAGGAATAAATGTTAAAAAAATAGTTGAACGATAACGTTAAAACTTAATAATGAAAGTTGCAACCCTTTTATATTATACAAGATATAAAATAGAAGAAATAAATAAATAGAAGAAGTTGTCATCGCTAGTATAAATTATGATTTAGAGTGTATTTAAAAGGTAGAGTAGCCTCATATAATTTAGAGTAAACGGTATACTATAACATTAATAGTTGCGTTTCTCTACGTTATCCAACGAAGTAACCAGCGAATATTTTGTGTTTTTAGAAGCAAAAAGAGACGTAGCTGCAAAAAATTACTGTTTACTAAAATCTTTAGAGTGAGGACAGGAATTATACACCTTCACGAATGATACGAAAATATATAACCACGATGCGACTTACCCTGGGTCGTAGCCATAAACAATTCCAGTCCCAAGATATCTCCACTTAGACTATAATGAAGTTGCTATGAACTTCCCCATTCGTCTATAATAACAACGCACCCGATTGGTACGGCAAACCAGTGTCATGTATTATTCAAGAGCATCAGATAGCGGTACCCGAGAGATCCCTTATCAGAACGAGGCTGATCCGGTCGTTGTCCAACGGTGTCACAGGGCATGTGGGTACCGCTATGAGGGATAAGTGGCGGCAACTTACTGAATGTGGCGCTGTAAGGTCAGCGAGCCAGCATTCTTGGATATTTGAATACTTGCGTCCTAGGTGGACGTGAACTATGTGGTTATGTACTGTTCATAGGCAGAGGGTACCACTTAACATCAGGTGGGCCATCTGCTTGACCCGTTGCAAATCGAAAAAAAATACAATGTTTTATTTAACTTGCAATGTATGTATGTTTGAAGGAAACGAATGGAATGGTATGTCACAGGCAAAGAGAGACCTATACGCAGCAGTGGGTAAAAGTCAGGGTGTGGATGAGTTTTTTGTTTATACTACTTGAATGACGGAACAAGCAGATGGCCCACCTGATGTGGTAACCTCTGCCTATGAACAGAGCATTACCTCATAGGTCACGTCCACCTAGGACGCGCCCTATGTGGCATTGCACTGCACCCGCCACCCTGAGACATAAAGATGAAAAGAATAAGATGATAAATGATGATGATGGAGAAGGAAGGTGGACAACGGAACTCCGCGATGGATAGTAGACTGGCCGTGTTTAGGCTTATTGTGATCAGCACACGGGGATATTGTATTGGGGATAAATTCCTAGCTTCGAAGCCGGTTTTTTTTCGTAAAGAATTATTTTGCTCTCCAAAGCATTGTTTCTATGCAATTAACTCAAAAGTTCAAAAGGCATAAATGTTAAAAACGACCTCTGTGGCGCGGCGGGCGAAGCTTGGCCTGCGAAGCAGGAGGTTGCGGGTTTGATTCCCGCCTCGGAACAAATATTTGTGCGATTGCAGATATTTGTTCAGGGTGTTCTGGGTATTTTCTATGTATAATAAAAAATATCTATCTATGTAATATATTGTATTAAGTATATATAGTATAGTCACGTATAGTTATCTAGTACCCATAACACAAGCTCTGCTTAGCTTAGGGCTAGATAATGTTGTGTGAACTGTCCAGTATTATTTATTTATTTATTTATTTATTTATGATGATGATGATGATGATGTATGTATGTTTGTCCTAGAGGAATCTTGCAACTGAATTTTAAAGCAGTTATCCTCAACCGATTGAGATGATATTTTGCATACATGTCAAGTTCCGATGACCATGCGATATTATGGTGACAGCGATCTGATCTGATGATGGAGACGGAAGGTGGACAACGGAACTCTTCGAGATATAATAGTAGACTGGCCGTGTTTAAGCTCATTTTGATCAGCACACGGTTACGATCACTAATTTTATAAAAGCTTGTATTGAAAAATTTATTTTTCATAAAAAAAAAAAATATACGACGTGCTAGGTGGTTGCGTTTACACTCAAGTTCAATCGATACTTACAAGTTAATTTTGTAAAAAAAAAAACCATACAACATACAAAGACACAAGCCTTTATCCCCGAAAGGCTAGGCAGAGCCTCAAATAGGCCTCTTTTCACTGTGGGTTGTACCATCGTGAGATAAAGACGTGACAAGTGGTAAGCTCATCGCCGCCATTGCTTTCCACGACTGACTGTGCTAACGCTTTCTTCCAGTAATACTACATTCCTTAAATAAGCTAGCAGCCAGGACAAATATTATACCAACGAATCTTACAAATAAGTCCGGGTCCTTAATCGCCTTTTACGACATCTACGGGAGGAGATTGAAGGGTCTATTCCTAGGCCGGACACATTAGGTTTTCTTTTAAATTTCCTCAGTCATTGCTGTTGAGACATTCGAGCATCAAGGCGTGAAGACAGGCAGGTTTTTTTTTATATACTACTTGGAATGACTAATCTCTCAGATGGCCCACCTGAAGTTAAGCGGTACCCTCTGCCTATGAACAGTGCATTAGTCATGCCAACGTAGGACGCACCCTCTGTGGCATTGCACTGCGTCCGCCACCCTGAGACATAATAATGAAAGGTCTCATGTGCCTGTAATTTCACCAGCACCCATAACCTTCAAACCGGAACACAGCAATACGAGTACTACTGCTTTGCGGCAGAAGTAGCTATGGTGGTAGTAAATTATCCCTTAATAGAAGATACCTACGGTAGCATAGTTAGGGTTATTGAAGAACCGTGTCAGGCCGGTCGCAACCATGTCACAGGTGGTAGTACCGCTATCATTGAGAGCAATTCGTGGTCGTGACGGGAAAGGTGTGTTCGGTAAGTTCAACGGTTTACTTGTCACAGACGATGTAGGTACTACTTGTGTTTAGTTAGTCTATGGTACTACGTATGAATGGAGCTACGAGTACGTTTGAAAGACTCTAATCTAATGAGTTCGATGACATTGTTGATTTTTAGGGTTCCGTATCTAAAGCGTAAAACGGGACCCTATTACTAAGACTCCGCTGTCCGTCTGTCTGTCTGTCCGTCTGTCACCAGGCTGAATCTCATGAACCGTAATAGTTAGACAGTTGAAATTTTCACAGATGATGTATTTCTGTTGCCGCTAAAAAAGAGAATAAAATATATATTTAAAGGGACTTCCATACAACAAACGTGTTTTTTTGCCGTTTTTATAGGTATTGGTACGGAACCCTTCGTGCGTGAGTACGACTCGCACTTGGCCATTTTTTAAATCTAATCTTTGAAACTGAATGCATACAAACCAAGTTTGGTCTTATTTCAGATATTATTTCATCAAAATATATTAAAATTCTGTTAGTAGTAGAGCATTTTTGTGAAAGAGTTCGTCCGGGGAAGTACTACCACCATACCTATTTCTGCCGCAAAGTAGTAGTGCTTGCATTGCTGTGTTTTGGTTTGAAGGGTATAATGGTGCCGGTAAAATTCAGGCACATGGGCTTTTCATCTTTATGTCTCAGGGTGGCGGGCGCAGTGCAATGCCACATAGGGTGCGTCCTAGGTGGACGTGACCTATGAGGTATTGCATTGTTAAAGGCAGAGGTTACCGCTTAACATCAGGTGGGTCATCAGCTCACTACGTCATTCACGGAGTTTAAAAAATTTGTAGAAAATAGGATTCCAAATGACACTGACTCAAAAAAAATGTATGGAAATCCTATGATATCGTTTAATTCCTAGGAATGTACGACCTCTGTGGCGCGGCGGGCAAAGGTTTGCCTGAGACGCAGTAGGTTGCGAGTTTGGTTCCCTCCTCGGAACAAATATTTGTCACGATCTGCAGATAATTGTTCAAGGTGTTCTCGGTATTTTCTATGTATAATAAAATATATCTATCTATGTTATGTATTGTATTCAGTATATCAGTTATCTAGTACCCATAACACAAGCTCTGCTTAGCTCGGGGCTAGATAATGTTGTATGAACTGTCCAGCATTATTTATTTATTCTCCAGCTTATGCCAAACAAATGAATGGTTACTGTACGTTAGCCGCTTTCCACTTTAAACTTGGACCGCTTCTGATAGCGATTCTTTGGCTGCATGCAATGACCGTGACTCGTTGGTGTAAATGCGGTTGTTTTTGCTACCGTTGCGTAATTTCACTAAAGCTAGGTATGTGTAAGGCCGCACGCACAGATAGTGTCTCCTGTTGTCCTTAGATTTGGAGACAAAATAAGGAGACGAGAAATATTTTCAACTAGTGCAAAGCCAGCGATTTCTTCCGCGTAGACTTTTTTTATACAGCGTTCAACACCTCACTGCACCCCTTAGGATGATAAATTTCGAAAATTCCTTATATTAATGAAACCATTGACCACAAAAGGATGTACTCTGTAAATTTCAGGTCTTTAAATCTTATGCTTATACGCTTCGACCAAAGAAATTGGTCGAAGCTTATACGGCTATGCTTTGATAGTCAGGTATCAGTCACTTCACATACATACATACATACATACATACATACATACATGCATACATACATACATAGATACATGCATTTTTCCCCGGAAGGGTATAGGCAGAGCTTCAAATGGGCCTCTTTTCACTGTGGGTTACAGCATCGTGGGAAATAGACGTGACAAGTAGTGAGCTCATCGCCGCCATTGCTTCCCACGACTGACTCTACTAACGCTTTCTTCCAGTAATAACACAGCAATAACAGGTTAAGATTTTATATATTGATGATTGATACTAAATTTATTAATAATCTATGGTGGCGCTTTTTTTTTTAACCCCCGACGCAAAAACGAATGTGTGTTATAAGTTTGACGTGTCTGTGTGGTTGTGTGTATATCTGTGGCATCGTAGCTCCCGAACGGATGAACCGATTTAGTTTTTTTGTTTGTTTGAAAGGTGAATATGTCGGGATTGCTCTTAGCTATGATTGATCAAAATCGATTCAGCCGTTTCATTACGTTGGTGGTTTTTATAATTTTTACAAAATTAATTACTTGTTGTAATATTGTCTTTACAAAGATTATCGCTACCCTATCAAAGTAGCAGTGTAAAAAGTTTTGGTTGACATTAAAATCAAAGATAACGTCGCGGCAGGGTCATCTAGTTATTAATATATTATTGCCTTCCTTTTAAACTCTACAAGAGTCAACACCAGAGGTCGTTACGAGGGGAAACCAGACGTTTGGTGATTAATTTATTAGTTGTTGGACGAGTCCACTTTCACTGGCCGCGAAAGTAGTGGCTATTTATGCATTTTTAATAATGGAAACAAAATGTCTGCTCTACATTTGTTGAGTTGAAGGTCGACTACGGCTAGTATAGTATTATTTTATCTGTGACTACGGTAAAGGTGCCAATATACCTAGGAAGATGGACTACCTCCATGCAATATACCTATACAACAGATAAAAATCTGGTATGATGGAGGTTCATCTCTATGAACGAGATGTAGAATAGTATTTTTTATACTTTCGCGATCAGAACACTTAATATTATATTGATATTATCACGGGTATTTATTAGGTATTTATTCAGGTATTTATTGCGTGTTACCTTATTATTTATTTTCCCAACTATTCGGGAAAATAAAGAATAAGGTAATACGTATCTACATAAAGAGATGTAGAATGATTCAAGTCTATAAGGTAGGGCCATCTCTGATCAAATAGGTTTTGTTCAGAGATGCGGAACAAATTTTAGTAGTAGTAGAGTTTTTTTGTGAAAGAGTTCGTCTGGAGAAGTACTACCACCATACCAATTTCTGCCGCAAAGCAGTAGTGCTCGCATTGCTGTATTCCGGTTTGAAGGGTATGGGTGCCGGTGAAATTACAGGCACATGAGACTATTCATCTTTGTCTCAAGGTGGCGGGCGCAGTGCAATGCCACATAGGGTGCGTCCTAGGTGGACGAGACCTATGAGGTAATGCACTGTTCATAGGCAGAGGGTACCGCTTAACATCATGTGCTTGATCCTTCATTACAAGAATATTAAAAATAAAAAAGTTTATCATGTTTTTATGTTGTTTATATAATATTTTATACAGGGAATCCTAGTGGACTATAATGTGGCTGTTGGGTGCTATGTTGTGTTATGTTATTTAATTTTACTACACTTCTGTTCTTTAGGTAGGTAACATGATATATTACTAAAAAAACAACAGAAAATGAAAATAAATAAAAATGGACGACGTTATTTTTCAAACAAACGGAGAAAAAACGAAAAGTTACTCTGTTGCCGGGAATTGTCGATTTCTCTGGAAAGCAAGCACTAACTACTCTCTACTCTACTACTAACTCTCTTGGTAGTACACGTAGGCACAGAATAAATATTAGTACACGTAGATACTTACTTAAGTGTAGGTAGGTCCCTTTGTTGTAAATGTAAGTACCTATTGCTAAGAGGTTTAACGAATCGTTAAGAGAATGTCATAGGTACTTAATTATTTTTAACGACTTGGATACTTATTGATTTATGAATGGAACTTGCTGTAAAATAAATGAATGACTTACCTACCCTGTGACCTATTTTTGTAGGCCGCATAATCTATACCTTATTACCTACCTATTAATTACTAAGAGGTTAAGAATAACTAAGAGATTAAGAAGAGGTAAGAATATTTTTTAACACAACTAGTGTAAATTCTACGTAGCTTCTCTAAAACTAAACAGTAGTAAAGCCCTTAGAAATGTATACGAGGAAGGTAGAAACGGAAACAGCTAATTCTATTCAGCAACAAAGTATCGACACCTGTGTGTGTGTGTTTATTAAATAAAATCATAGGTATAACTACAAAACACGTATTAATTTGGTACAAAAATGACAAAAATTAATGCCCCGGTATTTCTCACTTTCACAATAATCGCTAGGTACTTACCAATAAAAACAGCCAGCAATAAAATGCACCCGAAGTAACGTGCTTGCATCATTTTAAAATCCGAATCCTTACACTTTCACTAATAAAATCAACACCAATTCACATCCGTTCATGAAAATAATTAAACACTATCAAACACCCATTTTAGTTTTCACAAGAACATTTCGTGGTTTGAAAAATTGAATTCTATTTTCAAATCGCCGCCAATTTTTGACACTTTATTTTTTTAGATTCGATACTTTTTTTTTTTTTACCTAGCGTTCGCGTTCGAAAGTCAAACGGCAACTGTGCGCCACCGGCCAGTGCGACAGGTGGGCAACCGTGAAGTAAGTTACTTGAAGTAACGAGCCATGCTAACCTGGAAAATTGAAGAGTAAATTAATTAGCAACTTCGCCCGTTCATAACTGTGGCGAATCAAATGTGTCGTGTAGCGTATTCAGCGATGGAAGAATGATGATGCTCTGTGATTTCTGTCAAAGGCCTGAAAGTAATTTAGTTTCAGAATAAGGACTAAAGCTAATTTAGTAGTTTATGCCGAAGCTTGTAGTATAAGGAGTACTTTTCTATAAATAGCGAGGAAAAAAAAAATAACAAAAATTGCATAAAATATGGTACAACAGGATGAAAAATATAAGATTAAAATATAATCTTAGTACCGGCACATTTCGCCATGAGTTAGCATGCAATTTTTATAATAATGTTAGTCACTAGCTTACAGTTTAATAGTATTTATTCTTACAATATAAAATATACTATATACCTATATATAAAATACACTTTTCTTGGTGTTCTTGAATGACATAGCTTACCTTAACATCAAGGGTGATATTATACAATATGCTGATGGCACTATAATATTGTCAGCAGAATCTAGTGAAGAACTTCTGGATGGAATAAGGAACACAATAGCTACAGTGAACACCTGGTTCGAGATGAACGGGCTGAAACTAAATGCGGACAAAACTAACGTAATCGTTTTTAATACAGTATCACCTCATCAGATTAGTTTTCCGATACATTTAATAAACGGAAGTACCATAATGACTTCAAATCTAGTTAAGTTGTTAGGTTTAGAATTGGATCCTGTGCTGTCGTGGAAGCACCATGTAGATACAACATGCAGGAAAATGGCGAGAGGAATATATGCACTTAAACAGCTCAGATCGATATCTTCAGAAAAATCCCTAAAAGAAGTATACTACGGATATATTCACTCAATCATGTCATATGGTATCATTTTAGGGGGTTGCTCATCAGACTATGAGAGAGTCCTAAAGTTGCAAAAGCGTGTCGTACGGGTGTTAATGAGGGCCGAATATAGGGAATCATGTCGTAATCATTTTAAAACATTAAAAATCCTAACATCTGTATCAGTTTATATACTCGAGATTATAAAATTTGTTAGGTTTAATTTGAATGAGTATACGATAAGGGGGAACTATGGCAAACGTAGTGTCCGAAACAAGATGATTCTTGAGCCAATCCACCACCGTCTGAACATGTCAGCAAAACTGCCCAAACTAATGGGACAGCAAATTTATAACAAACTTCCCCAAAATATAAAATTAATAAAAAGTGACATTTTCTTATAGAAGTTAAGAAACTGTTGCTTGACAAAACGTTATACGGCGTCAAAGAGTTTTTGGTAAACGATTACAGCCTCGTTAATTGTCGAACTGGTGGAACCACCAATTTTTACATAGTGGTGGGTGTGCTCCTAGTTCTGTGCCTACCAATATACCTACCTATTTTTACAACATTCTTTGTTTTGTTTACTGTTTTTTTTTCCGTTGTTGGTATTATTTTCTGTGTTGAGAATTATTAAGTTATTAAAAAATGACAATCGCCCCTATACAGCGATAAAAATAATTTAAAAATGTACCTATTAATTATAAGTTTTTAGACCATTGTTCTTTGTTGCCTGTGCACCTAATTTAAGTATTTATATTATTTGTTATGTGTTATAACCATCGAGCAACACGGAATGGAGACGCCATCAAAGGCATTCCCCGCTGTAGTTCCCCTCTAAATTGAATGCCCTCGAGGGCATACAGCTTATAAAAAACTAGCTGTCGTCGATCGCTCTGTCAGACTGAATCGACTCGCGTGGGATATAGTGCTCTAAGAAAAATGCCGAATTGTTCAGTTTTATGCTGTAAAAAAATGATTGGATCATCAAATTTACAAAAAGATAGTGTTTCCTTTCACATGTACTTGAATTTCAATTAAATTATTATAACTTATTGCATGAAAATTTACCAAGTAAAATTAAGCCGTATAAAAACAAAAGTGGCCATCTCAGATTTTGTAATTTTTGAGTTCGTGTTCGGGATAAAATAATAAAACTGAACGGTTTAACAAAACAAACCGTGAATATTTTATTCAATAACACTGGTTCACTCTTCACTGCGACTGCACTTCAGTACACTGGTCATTCATTACTCTAAAATCACTGCCAAGTTACGTGATTTATTCGCAATGAAAGCCAATTCCCTTACGACTGCCCTGCTCGCTCGGCAATCGAGCTCCACTTAATCGTGAGACACAGGGGCGACATAAAAGTGACCAAAAGCGTAGATATAAATGTGTATAATACATCAATGTGCATTTCAGGATTTATTCTGCTGACGTAAACATGTATATAACGTGTAATGTCAGTAAGCCAAGATCTGGATGATTACTTAATATCCTTGATTACTAAATACAATTCATTAAACACGTTCGACAAAATGTGACATGTGGAATAACGTGTATTTGTATTTGATGGCTATGTAACCACTAACTAACCGGTAACTACTAACTACTACTACTTCGTGTCACGGGCTCTTTCTTAGTTCACTAACCAGCTTGAGATATAGTGTCCCTGAAAGGGGCCTAGTGACCAATGGTGAAAGAACCAGTATGGTAAAAGGATTAATTGTGCCTCGCAGAGGTGTATGATGATATGTCAACGTAAATGTCATGTGTAACTAAAAAATGTTATATTTAAAGAAATAGAATTAAATCACACTACTATTAACAACAAGTGTAACATGAAAAAGTTTGTACATTTGGGAACTTTGATTACAAGAGATGGCAAGCATGAAGATGATATTTAAATGAGAGTAAATTCTGGAAACCAGGTGAACTTAACGCCTTATTATCAGCCGGAACGTATTCAAAAAGGCACGACTGGATGTGCATAGAGGAGTGTTAGTGCCAAAACTAATGTATGGTGGTTGCGAAAGTTGCTAAGGCAGAATAAACATGAAAGTAAAATAAATGCACTGAAGATGAGAGGTTTGAGAAGTATGTATGGTGGACTTTGAGAGATAGAATAAGAAACTGTGTGTTAAGAAAGCATTGTAAAATGAAAGAGCACGTGTATAGTGACAAGGATTGAGAAAGATATGCTTGGATGGTTTGGGTTATTGGTTAAAGGATGAATGATAGTAGATTGACGAAACTAGTTCATAAGATGAGCATGAATGGGACAGTTGGAAGGGGGAGACCTCGGTGAAGGTATTCAGAATAGATCAGGGTCGATCTGGAGAATGGCCAGGCTAAGAGCGCCCTTAACCAATGAGCATATATGAAGAATGTGATGTGAGTGAATGAAGCGAAACAGGTATGCCAGGATCGTAGCAAGTGGAAATTCATGGTCTCTGCCTACTTCTCTGGGAAACAGGCGTGAGTATGTGTGTATGTTTGTAATATTATAAATGCTAAATTTTCTAAGGATTGGATGAAATTTAGAACGGCGATAGCTGGACCACTGGAATAGTTTTAAATTTTATTTAGATGTTCCCATAGGATCAAAACTTATGCGAGTGAAATCGCGGGTTGCTTCTAGTTTATAATAAGAATAAAACTACGTGGTTAATTTTATCAAAATCGGCAATATTGATCATACTTAAATAACTTTACTCTTTTCAGTTAAAAGTAAATAAAGATGCTTTAAAAAAATCGTTGATCGCCCATTGTGAGGTTACTGTACAATCTTTGCACGTTGTGTTTGCCTATAATGAGGGGTTTTCACGGCCATACCAAATCATCTATAAACCCTTGAAAATAGATGTCGCTGCTGTGTACTTAACTGTAAAAATAAAGTGAAATGTAAAAGTCAACAACGAAGTGATATATTTTCGTGGTATTTTGTTACTATCACACAAAATAACAGAGGTACGATGGATTTGTTGATTTTGACAACCACAGTTGAGTCAGGGCCATCAATTGAGCCAAATTGAATAAAAAAAAAAACTTAAATGAAAAGCCCCCATTGGTTTCTTCTGTAGCTAAAGATAGGTATATAGTTCATATATGCATGTCGGATCCTCAAGATCCCTCCGAGCGGCAAAAGGCAACTTAGGGGCTTTCCAGTGGGTCTCGTGCAAATGAGGAAAATTCAAAAGAGGTTTCACTAAGATTTTATTCAAACTGACTTTGAACTTGATTTTGTATTTTGTTGATTAAATCGTGTGCACTCTGCCAACGCCGATGTAATAATGAGCTCTGGCGCTTTCGTACGCTCCTTTTATATCCACAAACCACACCACAAACCTCTTCTTCTCAGAGCCTCTTTTCTGAATGTATCTTGCCTTAAATCTCAGTCCTATTTAAAATATTCTTATAACAAAGGTGATTATTTATCTATTAACAACAAGATCGCGGACATGGACTGGAATGCTGAATTTGATTCGCGTTCGCTCGAGGAAGCAGTTGAGTTTTTTTATTCGATTTTAGATCAGCTTAAACACCAATATGTCCCGTCTAGGTTGGTCAGTGACAGCTCTTACCCTAAGTGGTTTAGCCGGGCACTCATTAGATTAATTAAGGAAAAATATAGGCATTATAGGAAATATAAAACTTATGGTGGACTTACAGACTTAGCCACTTACAAACTTTTACGTAATCGAATCCAACTCTTGGAAAAGAAATGCTTCGCCGATTATATGTCATCCATTGAGAATAGTATTGAACAAAATCCAAAAAAGTTTTGGTCCTACATAAAAAGTCGCTCGAAATCAAATGGTATACCTTCACATCTAAATTATTTAGACGCTTCAGTAGCTACAGGTGAATCTATCTGCGAAGCATACTCTAAGTATTTTCATTCTACTTTCCTTGTCCCCTCTGGCATCTGTTCTTATAACGTTGACTCATTAGTCCCTTCAGAGGCTGTGAAATGCGATATTGGCAGTATTGAGATCGATCCTGATGAGGTGTTTAAATTGATCTCTAACCTTGATTTATCCAAGTCTGCTGGCCCAGACCACGTTAGCCCTGTCTTCCTCAAGTCGTGTGCTAAGTCAATTTACATTCCTGTTTCATTTTTATTTAAGAAATCAATATCTTTGAGTGCCGTACCTAAGCTCTGGAAAGCAGCATTTGTATCGCCAATTTATAAAAAGGGCTCTAAATGTGAGATTATCAACTATAGGCCTATCTCCAAGCTATGCTTAGTTGCTAAGCTATTTGAAAGGATAGTGTACAATTAGATTTATTCAGCGCTTCATCAGCACTTCTCCCCCTTCCAGCATGGGTTCCTTAAAGGGCGGTCGACTGTGTCTAACCTTATTATTTTCAATGAGTTCTTGAGTGAGTCAATGGATAATGGTCGTCAGGTTGACGTAATCTATACTGACTACAGCAAGGCCTATGATAGGATTGACCATAGCCTTCTGTTGCTTAAGTTATTTAGTATGGGTATTAGAGGGGATCTGCTCCGTTGGTTCTCGTCGTACATCTGCAGTAGGTCGCAGGCTGTTGTTGTTAATAATTATATGTCCAGCTGGGTTCTTATTCCTAGTGGAGTCCCCCAAGGATCACTGCTCGGACCCTTGCTCTTCCTGATATTTATTAATGATATCTCTTCCTGTTTTGTCAACAGTAACCTGCTTTCATTTGCTGATGATATGAAGATTTTTAAGACTATAGTTACTCCTCGGGATGTGCTTGACTTGCAGGCTGATTTATATCGACTTGACACGTACTGTGCTAGTAATAAACTAGATCTCAATCCGTCTAAATGCTTTACTATTACATATACTCGCAAAAAAACTGTAGTCAAATCAGTTTATCTATTAAAAAATCAGAGGTTGCAGGATTGCACGGTTATGAGAGATCTAGGCGTGCTGCATGATTCTAAACTTCTCTTTGACTCTCATATCGATTCCATCATTGCTAAAGCGTCCAAAGCTTTAGGCTTTATAATGAGAAGCTCCGTTAGTTTTAGTAGATGTAAAACATTTAAAATTTTATATTGCACTTACGTGCGCAGCATACTTGAATATGCTTCTCAAATTTGGAGTCCACGTAATGATACCTATATCTACAGAATTGAGCGTATTCAAACCAAATTTATTAAGTTTATTTGCTTTCGCCTTAAGGTTCCGTATAATTCTGCTAACTATGTTGACCTTTGTCGTAAATTCCACCTTCTGCCACTCAAAAAAAGGCGTGAAATTGGTGACCTGCTGTTCTTGCTCAAAATCACTAATAATCATATTAATTGCCCCGAACTTCTTAGTAAAATAACACTTGTTGTTCCCCGTACAATAATTAGATATAACGAGATTATTCATGTACCAATAGTTAGAACGAATTATCGCCAAAACTCCTATTTATGGCGAGTTGGTAACCAATTTAATAAATTATCTAAGCAAATAGGTCTAGACCTATTCTACTCCAGTGTCGGTTCCGTGAGGCGGCGGCTCAGTTCTGACTTTTTCTCGCCCTCCGCGGAGGATGATGAAATTTCGTCATGAGATAGGTGTGGTTTACTTTTTTGGTTCTTGTTATTATTATTTTTTTGTTTACTATTATTTATATCTGTTTCCTTCATTTATACTGTTTGTTTTACTTTTACTGTTATAGTTATACTGTTGTTTTCTGTTTTGTATGTATTCATCATTTGTATCTCTCATTTTTTATTTTTTATTCTATTTTTCTGCTATGTGTTTTGTATACCAGATTGTAGTTTATAGTACTTTTTAGTCCACTCAGCCTGTTCTCTCTTTTTATGTATCTATTATTATTTCTAAACGTGAAAACCTTTTAATAGCCTTCTGCTTTAACTTCTTTTATTTATTTTGTATGCATGTGCTGCTGGTTTTCCTTATAATAAATATAATAAATATAATATAATATAATATCCGAGCTTCGATCGCTTTGCGTCTTTGCGTAAACAAGACTCGGGCGCATTCGTTTGGGTGGCGCGACACGACAGAATACGATTGTTCGCAGCCGTACACATGGTGTTTATAAGCCTTCAATCTCAGTAGATCTATTCTCCAGATTCATCATATGACTTCTCTCTCCGACATACATGTGTAGACTGTTGGTAAACCTAATTTTTTTTATATTAAATAAGCAACTGTTAACAATAACTGCCTCAATGCACACTGAAACAGCTTTGTGCTCATTTAACAGTTTTTTTTATTTCTCAAAAATTTCTGTATGTGAGTTGCCCGTGTTTTCTTTTATACAACTAAATTAGTGATGTGCCTCAATAATAAAGTAGATTATTTATCGATAAAATAAATGCTCGTTTAATATGTTTTACAAGCTATTGAAATTTGATTTATATTATTCGGGAGCCATAGCCTAGCCTAACCTAACTTTCTAACCGTTAATCCAATCACTATGAAGGTATTGGTATGTAACAAGGTAGGTAACTGTTATGATTTTAATTTGAAATTATTCATTTTATACCATAAGTTGACGACCTCTGTGGCGCGGTGGACGAAGGTTCGCCTGTGACGCAGGAGGTTGCGGGTTTGATTCCCGCCTCAGAACAAATATTTGTACGATCTTCAGATATTTGTTCAGGGTGTTCTGGGTATTTTCTATGTTAATGCAAAATAAATATCTATGTAATGTACTGTACTAGGGATATCAGTTATCTAGTCCATATCACAAGCTGTGCTTGGCTTGGGGCTGGATAATCTTGTGTGAACTGTGTCCAGCATCAAAAAATAAAATAAAAATAAATATACTTATATATATAATGAAATTCACTTAGGTACAATGTGAAAGAAAACACCATCTTTTCGTAAATTCGATGTTCCAGACCTTGATTTAGAGCTGAATATGTAACGATTCGACATTTCAGTATTTGTAGCACTGTCACACTGTTTTACTCTATGCGTCACACGATCGGTTCAGTCTGACAGAGCAATCGGCCCATCATGATACAATTTTATTACTAGCAAAAGCAAAACATGCTTGGTGAGGGCTAGCAAGCTTTTTTTCCGTGATTATTTATATTTAAACAAAGACATGAATTTAAATTACTATGCTAAATTACAACGGATAATTTTTTCGTTAAGTGTACCACAAAATTGCATGGGATAGTAGAGGACTCGCTTCGCTCGCCCTAATGATCGGGCGAAAACAGTTTTACTAACGCGTATGCCCAAATGAAATTGTGCATAGCCAGAGGGGAACGACATCTTGACATGAATTTAAATTACTATGTGATATTACAAATCTAGAGGTGTGATAGTTTTTCGTAAAAAGTTGCATGCCTACCTAGGTTGTGGGATACGTGATCACGATAAATTAACAAAAGCATTTCCCAGTTTGAACTCATTTACTCATTTTCAAGAAAAGTCGTGTCATGAGTGTCCGTACTGTGTCGTGGGATTTTCCTATTCAAATCCTATTTTTTGATTGACCAAAGAATTAAAAAAAAAATTGCTAGGTATAATTTTTTCAACGCGATATTCTGTTCACTAGGTAAAGCGCTAAGTATTACTTTACCTACCATTGTTTAACATTAACATAACTTAACACACCCAACACATACCTACATAGTTGTGATCCCACACTAGGATCCCATGTGACGTGGGATAATTATGCCTGAAATGTAAAAAAAAAACTATTTTACATTTTAATGACTAATGTAGTTTTTTGGCACTTAGGATCATGATTTTTGGTTTTTGACAATAACAGTGACTGACAGATATAATACATCGTATATTTCGTGGCCAGAACCGACATGGATTATGTAGGTTAGAAGGATGACGGCAGCTAAGTAAAGCGTTTTTTCCTTTCCTTTCCTTTCGTCTCTTTTGACTTGCCGACCCATAGTTTTATGAAATTATTGTATGCTTTGAACAAAATTCTAATTAAATATTCCCAAGAACTAATCATCCCATGAGCTAGTGGTTGTACCTGGGGTACTCAAAATTTTCTTGATTTTTTCTCTATACTCTAAGTTTCCGCGTTTACCCCCTCTCTCTCCAGCCTACTACTACCTTTTACTAATCTAAAATTTCATAGTGATCCACAAAATGATCTGTATGTTATCCTCGATAACAACTCCGGAACTCCTCCTTCACAGAGAGCGTTCAACCCTTCCCCCCATACCTAGCCGCCCTTAAATCCCTTCAATGACCCTTGATGGTAGCACAGAATATATACAGTAGGCAAAGTAAGTTCCTACCAAAAAGTTATCGATACTATTAATTTATCGACTTGAGTGCTGGAAGTCCCTAGAACGGGTGTTACTGTCAATTTTGTGACATAACATGATGTTTGTACACAGAAAGCATCTATGTGTGTATAAAGATTTTTGATGTGTTGCTGTTTATAGATGTGTGCGTTTATAGCGATAGAACGACTGGTTACAAAAGTGTGCATTAAACTGTAAGTGAGTGCGTGAAGCCCCCCCCAAAAATTTCTGAATAAATATGTATCGGTTGACAGCTCTAAGGCGTCTCCCCTCCGGTAAGGAGGCCTGCGTTGCTCGATGGTTATAACCTATGGCAATAAAAAAATCTAATCTATTCTATTCTATTATATATAAAAATAAAATCAAAATGTCAAAAACCAAATACCTAGATAGGTTGGGGTGTACTATTATTTATTCTGTGGTTGGGGTCGACCTTCAAATTCTTCTACCTATTCAAATAAAAAACAAGCCAACAAGTGTGTAGTTATCTAACATCTCGCCTCCTTGGTAATAAGTAACATGGCTGTTACACACTTCCATCTCTTTTCACGAAATCACTCCAACAGATTCCAGAAAAGCGAGAGGAAAGAACTAAATGAGTAGAGACTCGTTTTTGGCTCTCTTCCCGCCATTTTCGAAAAGAGAAGTTCGTCTACTTTTATTTCATTTCCTAGTGTTTTTTCTTATAGTTTTTTTTTGTCTTGGGCTGGATATATAATTATAATCAAAGGTTTTTTTGAGCTATTTTGTTTAATTTTGGTGGGATTTTAACCAATGTGGCTCGTCTATAGAGCACAAGTGTAGTGAAATTAAATGGATGTGTATTGCGTGACTTTTCAGATTGGTGGAAATTGTCTAGAAGTTTTAGTAGAACGGCCACCGTTTTACTAAAATATAACTGTGACTTTGACGACTTGGAAGGATTGTGAAAATACAATAACAAATCATAGATACTGTAAAATGGCACGTGCACCCCAAAACTTACTGTCTTTTTTCTATTTTAGTGTGAAAATCTTAATGCGGTTCACAGAATACATATACCTACTTACCAAGTTTCATAGCAAGTAGCATAGTTCTTATAGTTTCGGAAAAAAGTGGCGTTGACATACGGACGGACAGACAGACAGACAGACATGACGAATCCATAAGGGTTCCGTTTTTTGCCATTTGGCAACGGAACCCTAAAAAACAGTCAAGCAACTTCATGAAATAGTCATAAATAGCTATAGTTTATAAATGTGTAAAATCAGCTCAACACAATGCTGAGAGAGTTTTTTTTTAAAAAAAAAAAATATAATTGGCGCCGCACGGCTTGTGCATTTTGCCATTTTCAAGTAAGTATCTGTATTTTCACTATATTGTATTTTCAATATATTTTGCAACGTTACACTCCTTCCAAGTCGTCAAAGTCACAGTCGAGTCATGATTTAGTAAAACGGTGGCCAATTTTACTAAAACTTTGGTAGACAATTTCCACCAATTTCAAAAGTCACGCAATTCACTTCCATTTCATTTCACTACACTTGTGCTTTTTAAACGAGCTACATTAGTTAAAATGCAACCTAAATAACACAAAATAACTCAAGAAAACACTAGGAAAAGAAATAAAATAAAAGTAGATAACGTCTCTTTTCGAAAATGGCGGGAAGAGTCTCCCTGAGAGGGTTTGCGCAGAAAATCATCACACCTCATTCTGACAGGGCTGCTACTCAACTTGAGGGTCAAGGAGGCCGCAACACTATACCTACGAAGCAAAGAGAGAGCCCCTGCCAATTCTGAAGTATCGATTGGTAGAAGGAAAGACCAACTTCCTTGAAAACGTGCACCCTACACAGGAAGCTGAGTGAAGCTTTGCCTGCCTGACGAGTAAAGAAGAAGAAGACGTCCAGTTACTGCAAGGAACTGCAGTCCAAATATACACTGACGGTAGTAAACTGTAGGGGAAAGTAGGGTCAGCGTTAACCAAGTGGTATAGGTAACGGTGTCGAACTTATGGACGGGTATAACGCAAGATTACCAATCTTAGATTTGATTTTCAACTGACTAAATCATTTACAATACTTATGCAAGTATGCATTACTCGACAGAGGGTAGGTACATATTTGAGCCGTTTGGCGTGGAAACTCTAGGCCCGTGGGGACCAGGGGCACATACAATTTTCAAGGAACTTGCGGAGCGTCTTTTTGATTCCACGCGCGACCGGAATGCTGGCTTTTATTTTGATCAACGAATAAGCATTGCCATTCAGCGTGGCAATGCAGCCAGCATTCTGGGCACGTTGTCGTCGGGTGACGGCTTGCTGATCTGATAGGTTGGTTTTTATTTTTGTTTTAGTTTTGTTTTATTGTATTAGTCTTAAATGTCGCATTTGTCTGTTAATTTTATGTTTGTTTTTTATCTATATAATGTATTAGGTATAGTACAATATTACAATTATAAATATGCATAGGATACTAATTATAATTCCGAGGGATCACTGTACCAGAAACAGCACAATATTAGATAGAAAAAAAAACCCAAAGTCACATCTATTGGCTAGGATTCGATTGTTTATTAAAATGGAGAATATTATTGGGTAAAAAAAAATTGTATAAAGATTTCTGCATGGTGTTGGTGTAACCTTAAAACTCGGAAGTGGAGGACTGTACCGTCTGCACCGTTTTTCAGGCGAAGCTGTACGCGATCTATCGTGCCACAGAAATGGTAGTAAGGAGCAGAGAAACCAAATTCCTAATATTTAGCAAATCCAGATCAACATTATAAATTTTACTACTCTCACCCACAGTAGCGGCACAGAATAAATACCCTTTGATTATAGTAAATACCTAATAGAAGCTTCGACCAAAGTAAAATAAATGGGCTGGCCTTACCCATTCAAAACTTCCGTGAAAAATAAGACAATTCAGATTTAAGGTACGGTCAACAAATAAACTATCTATCTATCTATATATCTATCCAGCCGGTAACACCCACTGCTGAGTAAAGGCCTATTCTCTATAGCGCCACTCCTGGCGGTCTTGTAAATAAACTAGGGGAAATTAAATTAATGAACTTCTTAAAAACTGTATTTTTTTAATACCAATCTGTTTTACTTTAACAGATGCAATGTGTTTTCTAAAGTTATTTCAGTAGATTTATAGTACAAAAAATCGCCGAAAAAAATGCAATTATTGAATGAATTTTTACAAAAATACATGGTTCCCTTCTGTTTTATGTAGTTACGTATCTATTTTTCAGCTCTCAAACATACACAATATAAATCAATAGAAAAGCAAGTCCACCTAAGGTCTTCAGCTCAATCAATTTGTGAAAAATATATTTTTCATCACTCAATAAACTAAGAAAATATCATAAAAATCGTACGGAAACATAAATGTATAAAAATTCCAGTATTTAAGAAACTGCAGAGTGCAGTTTTAAGAATTTTGCACAATGAGTTTTTTTATACTACTTGGAATGACAGATCAAGAAGATGGCCCACCTGATGTTAAGTGGTACCCTCTGCCTATGAACAGTGCATTACCTCAGGTCACGTCCACCTAGGACGCGCCCTATGTGGCATTCCACTGCGCCCGCCACCCTGAAACATAAAGATGAAAAGTCCCATGTGGCCGTAATTTCATCGGCACCCTTACCCTTCAAACCGGAACACAGCAATGCGAGCACTACTGCTTTGCGGCAGAAACAGGTATGGTGGTAGTACTTCCCCGGACGAACTCTTTTACAAAAAAGCTCTACTACTACTAACCGTTTTTTGGCGTATAGAATTCATTGTGTAGAAAATGATCAGAGCAAATACGGGAAAATGTATTCCACTTCCAAAAGTCGTCTGTTCTTGCTCGTCTTATGACTTCTATCCATTTTTGTTTACCTTAGATTTTTTTTGGAAAGCTATAAGGTTAATTAACATGCCATTACATATTATATGCAATTACCTAAAGCGACGTAATTAGCAATGTTTTGACGTAAATAATGCAAATTACAATTCTAAATCAATACGATACCCCTTAGGCATCAGATTTTTTTGCAGTCTGTACCGGACCATCCGTCATGCGTGAAGTCTTGTCAAATATTTCGTCGCTGTGGTTGGAAAACTAAATAAGTAATAACAGCAACAAAACCAACATCGCGAGAAAAACGAGATTTACTGTTTTATTGCGTCAAAAATGGCAATAGCTTTTTTATCGTAACTAATTTTTCAGTCCGTGTTTTGATATGTTATAGATTGGTACTGTATCTATTTTAGAATTTAATGATAATAAATTTTAGTTCTTTTCATTAAGAGAAAAAAATAAAAAAACGACTACTTATGTATTTTTCCCTCGCCAAAGTTTTGAATAATTGAAATGATCTATTATTTACTTATTTGAATATGACAATCCTATCCATGGGTATAGATTTATATAATATTAAAATACATTTTAAAATAAAACCAACTTATAATCATTTCTTTTTATCAAGACTGAATATTAGAAAACTACTGAAACACCTACATTATTTTAGCAGACTTATAAATTCAAAGTAAGTGACATAACAAACTTATCATACGACTAATGCTTATAAAATCAACAAAATGAAAAAAAATTGTGGAACACAATAATTCTAAGTATCAAAAAGAAAAAGGTATGTCGACTAAAATTAAAACTATCTACGAGTATAAACGTGTGTCTGTTAACTTTCATTCAGAGTGGGGAACATTGAGATAATGTCCTGGGGCGTAGTCCTCCTTGTCGCTCGTCCTCTAGTGCAAGACGTGTCCATCGACATGTATGGGCTATCATAACCATGCAATAAAGTCGATTTCGCAAAATGTGTTACTTATGTAGTTTTCCTACCACACGACGATTTATAAGTTTTTTATCAATTGATGAAAATTATATTACAAAACCTTTACTTACGAATTAAATGCGATGCCTGAAGCTTTATTTGTATTTCTTGTGTTGTTTGCACTTGCAGAAAAGCACAGGAAGGCATTGTATTACCAAGGTATCTAATTTTGGTATTTTTCAGCATAGCTGTCACTCGTTGCCGTGACAAAGACTGACTGAAGCGAAGTATACTAGCTAGGTCTGTTTAGAAGCTTCAAAACTATCGTTCCCTAAGTCCCGTCCATTCATTTTATTTACGTCGATGTGTTGTACCATATTTTATGCAATTTTTGTTATTTTTTTTTCCTCGCTATTTATAGAAAAGTACTCCTTATACTACAAGCTTCGGCATAAACTACTAAATTAGCTTTAGTCCTTATTCTGAAACTAAATTACTTTCAGGCCTTTGACAGAAATCACAGAGCATCATCATTCTTCCATCGCTGAAAACTAAAATGGGTGTTTGATAGTGTTTAATTATTTTCATGAACGGATGTGAATTGGTGTTGATTTTATTAGTGAAAGTGTAAGGATTCGGATTTTAAAATGATGCAAGCACGTTACTTCGGGTGCATTTCATTGTATTATTATTATTATTATTATTATTATTATTTTTTATTTTTTTGTAGGTATAGGTATACTTCTATTCATTTTATTTACGTCGATGAATAGAAGTATACCTATACCTACTTAGTAGGAAAAATTTAAGAGAAGTAGTAAACACCGGGAAGGAGATCGGCCTCTACTGGGTACCTACACAAGGGTAGGCGTATGTATAATTTAATTACACACGAATTTCACACCTACCTTTAATAGCTCACAGAACTAGCAACGTAGGTAGGTTATAGGTAAGGCCTTCCCACTCTATGGACCGATGACATTGTGGTTGTAGGTCGCGGGATGTCGGTGAATGAAGCAGTGGACTTCTTCTGGATGATGATAATAGAACATTTCAGTTTACAGAGGTATATTGAATACAGGACGGCCTACCCCACAGCCTACCCATCAATGGTCCTCATCAGTTCAGTTTAGCGACATCTACCAGATGTGACTAGGAACTTTACAAAAAAGCTACCGGTAACTTAACATCTAATAGATGGCGCAAGCGTCAGTTTGTAGGACGGTTTATGCATTAGAACATAACAGATGGAACTAGCATCGCATCATTTCACGAATAGAGTATTTTGTTGAGATCTTGTATTTTCTTTTTCTTTTTCTTTTTTTAAAAGAAGAATACAATACAAGATCTCAAATAAGGTTCTGAGATTCTGTGGCTGTAGTTTCCACCATTCTTCCGTGTTTCCACGATGGAGGAATAAGTGAAGTTGGTATGGCACTGTCAATCTCGCTGTCAATGTAGACACTGATGACTGACACTTATCTGACACTGACACCCCCACAACCGCAAGTCGCCTTTTTTACATTCTTTTCTTCCGTATTCCGTCCGTTCAGTATTTCCGTAACATAACATTACTGGTAAAAAACATCGAATTTGCAAAGCATCAGCAAATGCTATTTTTGAATGTACACACTGCCATTTTATTACTAGAATATAATCCAGCCAGCTGTCGATGACGCCATCAATAAAATTCTACAGACAGACGACGTTTCTAACTTTTCGAAGCATCAAAGGTTCCGTCCGTCAGTTTACGTCGGTCGTCGCCGTTGGCAGTGAACGGAACGAAGTGTCGTCATAAATAAAGATCGCTCGGTGGCTGGCTGAAGAAAATAGTGAATCAAAGTATGAGTTTTCAAAATATGTTCGAATAAAAAGTGTAAAAGTGAGTGACTGTCATCTAGCAAGATGGTTGATGACGTGCAAGATATTATTGAAACCGCTGAAAGTAAAGGTATATGTGCAATTATATTTGGAAATGTGTTGTTCTGGTGTTTAAAAATGTGATTGAAAAATTGTCTAACCCTAAACCGTACCGTGGCCCCCACGTCGAGGATCGTACACTTCTTTCGAGAATGTCTGCAGTGATATCGCTGTCAGGGCCCAGTGTTTTGTTTTTTACCTATAATGGGATGTCTTTTCACGTCGTGGTATGTTCTATTTTTAGCTAAACGCCTGCTAGACGGCACAATGTGCCTCAGAATGTGTTGAAAAATGTTAGGATGAGTTGCACTGAGTACTGTCATTTGACAGATTACGCTGTAATTCTCGCCGAATTACTTGTTTATTCCTGGTATTTTGTTGTTATTATGTTTTTCTAATGTTCAATTATATATAGACTTCCTTAACATGACGTGTCTTTCGAGATTTGTGGACCATTACCTTGCACGTATGACGAGTTTCTTACTCACTGAATTATAGCTACTTTGATGATAATTACTTACATATTGTGTGTACAGTACATATTTTGCACAGTGCACTCTGCTTTCTTTTTTATCTTATCAGAGCTCTATCTGTGTATTGCGTACAAGGATCTTATCTACCCTATACCATGAGATTGCGTACCAAACAGTCAAATTATAAAAAAACACATTTGAGCTGTGGCATTGTTAATACCTATATTTTATAGATAGATAATAATAAACTTGATATTATGCCACATTGCAAAGCATAAATACTGATAAAGAACTCTAGATATAAAAACATTATTACTAACTCTTTCATCTATAGCTAATCCATTACATTATCTACCAAACTTTCCGACCTCTCGTGTAATAGTATTAAGTATTTAAAGAAGTTTATTTCTCGTAAAAACAAAATACTTCACTTATAATAAGATATCAAATAATAGGTACATACTAGTACTTATGTTAACATATTCCGGCCACTGGAGCCTTACGTAGGTGTATACGTAATGTACGTGTAGGTACTATAGGTTATTTTTGTTTATCGTATTACTACCCATCTGGGACTAAAAACATATGAATAAAGATACGTGATATGTTTAAAAAAAAAAATTGCCAAGCAATGTGTGTATGTCTGATTCTTTTAGGAATATAGATCATCATAAGTTTTTAGCGAAAAATATTTTTTTCAATACAAGTTTTTATAAAATTTGTGATTGTAACCGTGTGCTGATCAAAATGAGCCTAAACACGGACAGTCTACTATTATCCATCGAGGATTTCCGTTGTCCACCTTCCGTCTCCATCATCAAATCAGCTCGCTGTCACCATCATATTGTATTGTCATCGGAACTTGTCAGGTATGCCAAATTTCAGCTAAATCGGTTGAGGATAACTGCTTTAAAATTCAGTTGCAAGATTCCACCTGGACATAAGTACATTGCAAGTTAAAGAAAAGCTTGGGGGGGCTCTCAATACAAGAAACGTGATGTTTTTGCTCGATATTGATAACGGTAACAGGGAGACGCTTGAAATATTCACAGAATATTTAGTTATAGGTACACAAATATTTAAATTAAAATAAAACATATTTAAGGGGGGCTCCCATACAACAAACATGATTATTTTGCCGTTTTTATAGATAATGGTATGGACCCCTTCGTGCGCGTGTCCGACTTGCACTTGGCCGGTTTTTTATAAATTACTAATATTGCATTGCATCTCTTCAAAATAAATACAGGGTTGGGTTTAGAACCAAGACACCTGATTTAATTTTATTTATTTATTTAACTCAAAAGTTACTTAGACTCATAATAGGTAGGTACACATACATTCATACATTTAAGGTTTGCATGCAGGTTTATTGAGATCCCCAGATAGAAACCCAGTTTATTTTTCTTAGGAAATCGGAATTGAAGTATTTACATTCAAAGAAAACTAACCTGAATACATACCTGCTAAATTGTACCATTTTCAAATAAAACCTCTTTTAAAAATGATGACCAAGTTCTAATCCCACCTTTTTGTATTGTTGGAATGCATCTTGAACAAAAACACCAGCTATTCTTACCCAATCTATTCATTCAGAGATAGCATGACATTCACTTAGACATTCTCTTAAAATTCCCAATGCATTGCTCCACTCATCATCATGATCCATAAGACATTGATAGTTGGACGAGGCATCCCCCATATAATGCAGTGGGGGGGGATTTTCCATAATCACCACATTTGGCATGCAGAATGGTGATCACAATACTGGTGTTGAGTACTCAGGTGCATGCTGATACCTAACCGCTGGTGTAATACTTTAGTCGGCTATACAACCTCCACAGGAGGAGATGGAGGGGTCCATTCTTAGGCCGGACACACCACAGCATGCTCTGTTATGGTCATTCAAATCATAAAACCACAATCTCGGGCAATGGCAGGTCGACACAACAAAATGACTTCATCTCATTAAAAAATGTATGTAGGAGTTGAATATCATGTGTCCAAATTAGCATTAATATTGTTGACACATTTTATTGTCGGCAGATAATCTTGTTAACTCAATCTTATCTGATGAAGTGTGAAGATGATGTCAACATCAGAATCATCATCAGGGCATTGTGTCCATTGCTGTAGGCCTCCTCCATATAATGCCACAACAAACAGTCTTGAGCTAACTGCATCCACCAACATTCTCTAGAGGTTAAAATGTAATCGATCTAATGAGTGGGGACCTTTTGATACCTGCTTGGGGTTATTGTCACCAAGAACATTATAAGCTCAATTTGTATCATCATCATCATGGCCTGACTTCATTGACTGCTGAGTTTAGCTGTCCTCTTAGTATTATTCACTTTATTTAGTTTGATCCTGAGATGGTCTCATCCAACTAACGTCCCGCCACCATTCAAAAAGGGAAAAACTTTATCTAAGGTTTACACATACTCATGCCACATACGGCGCGTCCTAGGTGGACGTGAGCTATGTGGTAATGCATTTTTAAAAGCAGTCCTTAACATAAGATGGGGATCTGCTTGAACAGTTCAGGCAGTAAAAAAAAATGCTGCTTTCCAAGCATGTTGATTAGGGCAAATCCCCCCCCAAATTGCATTCTATTCAGTGGATTTTTATAGGCTGCCGATGACTCATTATTTTCTAATCTATCCTTCCATCAAAAAGTCTACACTAGAAGGACCAATGAGTTTGTTATAGACCCAGGATCTCTGCAGATGGATGTGTTAAATTAAGACCGTTTGTTGTGGGATACATAGGATAGATTAACTCTTTATAGATCACCACACAGAAACAGTACAAAAAAAAAACACAAAAGCCGGCCATTTGCGAGTTGGACTCGCGCACGAAGGGTTCCGTACCATAATTAATAAAAACGGCAAAAAAAACACGTTTGTTATATATGGGAGCCCGCTTAAATATTTATTTTATTCTGTTTTTAGTACTTTTTGTTATAGAAATATATTATCTGAGAAAATTTCAACTATCTAACTATCACGGCTCATGAGATACAGCCTGGTGACAGACGGACAACCGAGCCTTAGTAATAGGGTCCCGTTTAACCCTTTAGGTATGGAACCCTAAAAAGGCAAAACTATGGCGGCATTGTTGGGGATGACCTGGCCTGTGTGCAATAGTAGAGATCTTTCAGCTGATGATGTTTCTACATCAGCTCTATTTCTGCATTATGAACAACTAAGTAATCCTCTTAACTTCAATTTGCTCAATGCAAATTTTTACCAGACACCTACTAAAATATTGAATTGCAGACAGAGTGAAGTGTACCTACTTACATCCTATGCATAATTTATGGCTGAATCATTCATCAAGAAGCTACAAACATCAATATTTGACTTCCTTAACAGAATATAAATTGATGCTTATTTATACTGAGCTAAAGTTGATTTTGTTTTATTGGAATTAATAAAATGGAATGACAAATTTTATGTACCTGGCGACTTTCAAATCAATTTACTGTACATTCATGTAGAAAGCTTTAGTTTGTTGCTTTTCGCTCTCTTCCGTTAAAGCCTTCACACCGAGGGCTGTTAAGAAGTGGATTGGGTAGCTTAATCATCAGTTTATAATGACAAGACAGAGAATGTTAAGAACATCAAACAAATTAAGTTAATAGGTACTAACGTTAGTAGGTAGGTACATAATATTATAGCTAAACTATTCACCCAGTTACCAGCACTTAGTAAGGCCCTGAGTGGCACCAAGCTAGAATCTCCTAGCTTTTTTTTTCCTGAACCTATAATGTCCCACTGCTGGGCAAAGGTAAAATACTTCCACTTGTCCATCTCTTTGGCAGTCTCACTCCTTCTCAAAATTAACAAGATGGTCCCGCCAACGTTTTCTTGGCCGACCCCGAGGTCGCCGTACTTCAGGTATTCAGGGTGTGCTGATATTCACCCACCTGTTGGGAAGAATTCGACTGACGTGCCCCGCCCAATCCCATTTGAGCCTGGCTGTTTTTAACCCCCGACGCAAAAACGACGGGGTGTTTTAAGTTTGACGTGTCTGTGTGTGTTTGTGTGTGTGTGTCTGCCTGTGGCAACGTAGCTCCCGAAAGGATGAACCGTTTTTTTTTGTATGAAACGTGAATGTTCTTATTATGTTTGATCAAAATCGGTTCAGCCGTTTCATTGCGTTGAGGGTTATTTATATTTTTACATATTACTAATCACTTGTGTTACGTACGTCGGCAATACCAGTAAAGGAGCTCAGTAAGTAAGAAAAAGGATAATAAAATATTGTTATCTAGCTGTATTTTTTTAAGATTCTTCTATACCTACTTGGTCACAAAGAATCTCTTTTTAATTTTAATAAGATTGTTAAATCCAGTGCGATTTAAACTGAAATTTTAAATGATTTTTATATAGGTAGGTACTAGGTAGGTACTTACCTTAAATCCTTTCACCACACTGGTTCTTCCATCATAGGTCACTAGGCCCTTTTCAGGGCTATTATATCTCAAGGGCCCCATACACTAAAACACAGATTTAATTAAACTCATGAATCAGTCTATATAGAAGAAGAAGAAGTCCCATAAAACTCCACTGCTGTACATAGGCCTCCCCTATAGAATGTCACGTCGATCGGTCTAAAGCTGCCTCCATCCACCCACTTCGTTCTACCTTTAGCTATAACGTCTGTTGCCTAATGTTGTTAAACAATTTTTCATATTATCTGGTACTATGACATTATTTAACTACCTACTTCCACAAACCATTAACAATAAGAAAATTGGCCTTGCCGGAGTGAACTTGAGTTCTCCAAATTATCTTAGTTCTAAAGACCGGTCAAACTAGACTTTATACCGTTGTAATAGAGTTGAATAGAATCAATAAAATGTGGGTGCTGACAATTATAAACTTTTGCTTAGACAAGTCAAATTTGAGGCCAAACTATGCTCGTGCAATAAGTGTGGGCGCTGATTCATATATAAAAATCGGAAAATGGCTGCATTGAAAATATTTTTAGAATAATATCACCCACGTGGATTTCATCAACTTTCCACGCCCACTATTTAAGAAATATGCCCTTTTTACTTCAAAATCGAGTCAGTCATGGAAAGCAATGGCGGCGATGAGCTCACCACTTGTCACGTCTATATTCCACGATGGTGCAACCCACTGTGAAAAGAGGCCCATTGAGGCTCTGCCTACCCCCCTTCGGGGAAAAAGGCGTGTGTCTATGTATGTATGTATGTATGTAAAATGTGTTATTGCTTTAAAAGAAAATTATATTTGTTTGAAATACTCAGAAAAATAACAACTTCTCCATATTCAAACAAAGTTAACAAACACTATAAACGTAATTGTTTTCAATTAAAAATCACCATATTAAGTATTAAGTAGGTAGGTACTACCTACCTACTCTTCATAAGTGGATTACCTTATACGTACCTCAACACGAGAATTATTTTTCTTTACTATCTGGAAAGCGAAGGTGACGAAGATTGCCACCCGTCACGTCTTGAAGAAAGCGACAGACAAACATACATACATTGCAAGTTAAATAAAAGCTTGTAAAAAATCCAAAGTTTGCTTTGGATTACATAAAAAAAGCCTACCGCTTCCAAACGCTTGAAGCGATTTTAATGATTCTTTCACAGTATTAAAAGGCAATTTATAGGTTTATAAAATAAAGTTTACATATTTGAAAACAGTCATTCACTTGAGACAGTTGCGGTTTTTCGTGATTTTCGCTCACTATTTGTTTTGCGTGCTCTGTTCTGTCCCTTTCTTACTTACCTGAACTTTACTGAGTTAGATAGTGACATAATTTGGGGTGACTAATCTACCTTAATGTATCTTCTGGATCGTGGTTTCCACCCACTTCAACAGCCCTTACCCAAAAAGCTCTAACTGCTTGTTACAAGCTTTTATTTAACTTGCAATGGTAGGTATGGTTGTCTGGGTGGAATCCGGGTGGAATCTTGCAACTGAATTTTAAAGCAGTTATCCTCAACCGATTGAGCTGAAATTTAGCACGCCTGTCAAGTTCCGATGGTAGTACAATAGTATGATGACAGCTAGCTGATTTGATAATGGGACGGAAGTTGGACAACGGAACTCCTCGATGGTTATTAGTAGACTGGCCGTGTTTAGGCTCATTTTAATCAGCACACGGTTACGATCACTAATTTTATAAAAGTTGTTTTTTTTGTTTTTGTTTATATGTATCCGCAATCAGTTGGTGGACTACAGGCGGATGAGTGGATGGTTTCTTGTCGTTTGGGATCCGGACTCATCAGACCTTCTTCCCTCATTATAGTAGGTTGTCCAGAATATGGCTTCTCTTCAACCTCTTTGTGTCGCTTGGGTTTTCAACTAACGCTCTTGCCAGCGGATTAGACTGTGTTTTTAGGCGGTCCAAATAACTGTTTCCTCGGAGTTTAATTTCCTGGTCAACTGTGGGGACTTCTAGATACTCGTGGATCACATTGTTGGTTGTGAACATGGTGCATTTACCAGGGCACGTAAGAGAATGTTTGTTGTGAAAAATATTTTTCACAATAAACTTATTAGGTACCTACTGTAAAGATATGTGTAAGAAGCTTGCGTGACACATCTATCGTACGCCAATACTTTCCGATAAGCCAGAGCCACAGTACTGTTTACACTAGATATTAGGTACATATCGTCAGTACCTACCTACTTTTACGTAAGCGGAATCCTCTTTACATCTCGTTTATCTTAAACGATCGTGTTACTGCAGTATCGACGATATCAGTTTTCTCTCGTCATTCTTGCACCATCCCAGCTCTGAATACTGAAGTCGGCTCTTGTGAAGTCACTGTTCCCACGCACCGTATCGTCACAAAATACATGTATTTTGTGGTATCGTTCATTGCTATTCCAATTTTCATAGTATAATACAATAGACATACGCCTTTTTCCCCGAAGGTTTAGGGAGAGACTCAGTGGGCCTCTTTTCACCGTGGGTTGCACCATCGTGGGAATAGAGACGTGACAAGTTATGAGCTCATCGCGGCCATTGCTTCCCAAGACTGACTCGGCTAACACTTTCAGTAATAGGATCCAGGACAATTCTTATATACCAACGAATCTAACAAGTCCGCGTAATCCCTCAGTCGGCTTTTACGACATCCACGGGAGTAGATGGAGGGGTCTATTCTTGGGCCGGACACACCACGCCAGTATTGTCGATTTTATCTCCAAAGTGTTTGCTCCTGCCGAATTTTTATACATAACTTCAAACAAACACTTGCGTAAGAAGCTAAGTGCATATTGTATTATCGCATCTACTAGCTAGCTGATTGATTTAGCTAGCTTTCTTATTTTTAACCCTTGACGCAAAAACAATGTGTGTGTCTTCGTGTGTATCTGTTTGTGTGTCTGTGTGTGTGTCTGTCTGTGGCATCGTAGCTCCCGAACGGATGACCAGCTTTTTTTTTTTTTTTTTTTTATTGAAATGTGATATTGTTGGTTGTGTTCTTAGCTATGTTTGATCAAAATCGGTTCAGCCATTTCATTGAATAGAGGGTTTTTTTTAAATTTTTACAAAATTAATTACTTGTGTCTAGCATCAGCTTGGCTGGGTTGGGGTTAACAGGCAGCAGGAGCTCAAAGTTCTGTGCAAGTATCCCTTTGTTTGCTATAAATTTGTCGTTGGTGTCGTTAGCAAAAAGTTCCCATCGGAACTTCCATGCGGTTATTTGATCCCTGATTATCTTTTTATTTTTTACAAAGCAATTTTTTTGCCTTTCACCGTTAATTTAAAAGATCGAGGCAGCTTTCCGATGATTTTACTGCGTTTCTCTGCTGATCGATACCATTAGATAACATTGTAAGTCTGTGATTTCCCATATCGCTGTACCAGTACGCGATGTCAATCGAAGTTAAAGTTACGTAGTAACTATTAAGTAATATGTGGTTAAAGTATGGCTCATGTCTGATTAAAAGGGGTTTTTTAAGTAGGAAGCAAGCACTACTTATCAAGCAACCTGAAGTTTTTTTTTTACTACTTGAATGGCGGGTCAAGCAGATGGCCCACCTGATGTTAAGCGGTAACCTCTGCATATATTCTGTGCCTCTGCTTATGAACAGTGCATTACCTCATAGGTCGCGTCCACCTAGGACGCACCCTATGTGGCACTGCACTGCGCCCGCCACCTTGAGACATAAAGATGAAAAGTCTCATGTGCCTGTAATTTCACCGGCGCCCGGAAGTTGCATGAGTATTGAATTTTAACTCAGTCACGTCACTCCACCTCCACCCGACAGGTGCTAACTTTCAGTCGCTAAAGTTCTCGTTTCAGGGGTTTTGTTTTTCCTTTGATTCTGTCTGAGTGAAGTACTAAATTTATTAACTACTTGAAGTTAGGCGCCAGTCTAAAAATAGATATTGATGTTTTAGCTAAAACCTTGTTACCGTCGACCTTGAAAACTGCAGTTATTTTGGCGTAAGTTGCTCTATCATTTCCAAATGTGTTCCTTTCCATACTTAGTTTACCTAAAAGTTCTTCCATCAAGTTTACAATCCACCTAGGATAACTAATAGGGGGTTTTATTGGCCAGCTGGCCTTTTCAAGGCCATGCCCGCTGGCCAAGAATTGTCACAGCCTATTGGTCTGCCGGCTCTCTGGACTGGTATTGTGTGCTGTAGGCTGTATCCGTTATGCCACTTATTTGCTTTTTTAATACCTACTTTGCTTAAAGTGACCTCGTAAACCCTTTGCGCATACTGATCACAGATATCTTAATAATGATCTAAAGCCTAGTTGTACGTTTTATCTGTGATGTCAGATTCTTAGCATACTTACTACCGCTGAGCTAGAGTAAGCTCAGACTGTACATTCTCAGTAATATTGTGTACACATTCCGTAAATACTCCTACACATCAATTCAATAATCAAGTGCCTATCTACAGATAGGCACTTGATTATTGAATTGAAAAAAAAATGGAAAAAGAGCAGGTAAATGGATAATGATATGGTACACCATATCATTATCCATTTACCTGCTCGTATGATCGGTACAAGAGCTAATTTGGTGGAGTTCAATTAATTCTTCATTGATTGAATGATCCATCATCCATGTCTTTTTTTTTCACCTTTTTTGTGAAGAAGTTTGTCCGGAGAAGTACTACCACTACTACTATTTCTGCCGCAAAGCAGTATTGCTAGCATTGCTGTGTTCCGGTTTGAAGGGTGGTGCCGGTGTAGTTACAGGCTCATGAGACTTTTCATCTAAGTCAAAGTCAAAGTCAAAAGTATTTTATTCATTGAAATCACAAGGATCATTTTGAATCGTCTTAAAAAATAAATTTACAGTTACTCCTGTTCCAACGCAACCAGACCTAGAAGAATCAGGCAACAAACACGGTCTGTTTTTCTTTTGATGATCCTTCTTACTAGTAGGTGGAGAGCGCCTGTGTGGTGCCTCGAGAACAAGTGGAAGCTGATTCAAGGAAAAAAGGAAAACCAAATTAAAAGCCTTACTTAGGTAGGCAGTCAAAAGTAAGATGATAGAGAGAATCAGCAAAAGTTCATAAGGCAGCACACACTACGCTTGATATACACATAAATAACACATCAGTAATAAATTATATGCAGGTACAGACATTGCAAATTGACAAATTAGGTGTCGAGGGGCAGAGCGACATCAGGCCACGCGGCTTTATCATTAACATAGTCATGTAGTGTGTAATACGCTTTCTTAATTAAATTATTCTTTATGTAAGATTTAAATCTTCGAATCGAAAGTTTAGAAGCACTTTCTGGAAGTTTATTATAGAACCGAACAGAATTCCCCATAAAAGACCCACTTACTTTTTTTAATCTAAATTTGGGAATACTCAGTTTATTTTTATTTCTCGTGTTAAAACAATGCACGTCACTTTTTTTCATAAATCTATCTAAGTGTTTATGTGTATATAATGTTTCGTAGATGTATTGCGATATTACGGTGAGAATGTTAATCTGTCTCAAGGTGGCGAAGTGCAATGCTACATAGGGTGCGTCCTAGGTAGACGTGACCTGTGAGGTAATGCATTGTGAAAGGCAGATGTTACCGCTCAACATCAGGTGGGCAATCTACATGTCCCGTCATTAATTCAGCTAAAGTTAAAAAAAAAACTATTAGAAAGGTTTTAAAATTGTCCAGAAAACTAAATTTCCCTGAAATAAATGTACCAACTCGCCCATTTAGTGCAAGAAGTTTAGGCTTGTTTACTAGTTAAATTATAGTGTTCAGTTTCAAAACCCCCAATTCTATCACTCGCATAAAGCTTCCAAAGCTTTAGTTCTGAGCTAAAGTTACTGTGCTTTGTTTGAATAAAAGTTCTCTATAGACTTTTAGGTAAGTTGGCTTTCTTCAACATGATGCAATACACTGACAGTACCATCTGCTTACAGCTGGTATTATTATGAGTTAACGTAAGCAAGCTGAGTCTCACTGGTGATATTTCTTCTTCCCTTTGATTTGGCACAATATTTTCTAACATGAGTTTATAACAATAATTTTTGTCTAAGTTCAAGGTCATCATCATCATCATCATCATCGCAGCCCTCAATCACCCACTGCTCTATATAGGCCTGGTTTCTCTTCAGCCATCTTCCTCGGTCCTGTGCGTCTCTCAACCATGTATTATCCGCTGATACAAAATACAAATACAAATGTTTATTTCATTAACTTAAAGTCTACAATTTAACAGGGTTTGGACACTCCTTTTAAGCAAAAAATATGCTTGTGTTAGGAGATACCGCTCTTCTATATCCATCGTTTTTTTTTTAAGTAGTATTTGTACATAAACATAACATTAAACATTTTTAGCAACAAAACAAAGACAACAAACAGACAGCGCAGAGAAAAAGTTTGATAATTATTGTAACCTAATAATTGTAACCAAGTATGAGGAAGTGTATGTGGGTGTGTGGTATGTGGTGTGTGGTGTGTGAGGCAGTGTGGGTAAATGTATGTTTGATACGATGCCGTCGACCCATCTCGCGTTCGGACGACCTGGATTTCTTCTGCCCGATTTCGGCCACCACTCTGTCGAGGCTTGCACCGGCCGTCACCACGTCTGGCCAGGTGTCCTGCCCAACTCCACTTGAGGTTCATCGCTCTGTCCCTGACGACGAATAAATTAGGTTAAATATAACTTGGAGTAGCCTAACTGGTTACTCGTGATATCAACTTTTGTTGTTGCCATAACAATAGCTCTTTATAATAGTGCAAAATCTCATACTTTTAAAGCCGTTCCATGTCTGGGACAGCCCCTTGGACCGATAATTCAATTCTAAAAGTCTGGCCGAGGTCATAATTCATGACCTTGCACACAAATCGATTGTGATACTGTCTGGAATACGGGGTAACTAACCTCGCACGAAATATGCCACGAAGGTGAATCAATCTAATTGAAATGAAACTTACCTAATATTCAAACGTTCCGTTTGACACTTCGTCATAGTTTTGTACTATTGTATATTCTGTGTCATAGCCTCTAATGGTGCCTCCACATGTTCGCCGTTAAAAGCAAACCTCTACAAACGTTTGCATAAATTAAGTGAGATAAATGTCGTCACCACACGTTTGCAGTTTGTCGCAAAGTTTTGTGGAATATATTCATTTATATAACCTTATAACCATTGTTTGTTAATACGGGCTGACATGAACAATATGTTCAAAAGCCGCTAAATAAAGAGAAAATAATAAATAAATAAAATGATGGTTATTATACTAGGCAAGCCACATATAAAGTCCTTGGGGTTCCAAATGCAGGGTTCTCCTTTTGGAAGCATTTCGAAAATGTCATCGTTTGACCATATTTTTCACCAATGTGGATGTTTTTCACCAACACGGTTTTCGTCGTCGCCTCGTTGGTGTATAAATACAATAACGATAGATGCAACGCAAACGTTTACAGCAAATTTTCTTCGATTTTTGCACAAAAACCGTCATTGCCCGGATCAGCGTACAAACCAACGCGAACACCCTATTGACACGTTTATGTTTGTAGAATATTTGCCTTTGTTTGCCAAATATTTGGTACCTTTAAACCCGTCTAAGTTTACGCAACGACTAGGTACTGGATGCGAGACATTTCCGCAACGCATGCCCGTTTTCATTAGTCGATATGAAACTACTGCGGAACGCGTTGAGTCTGTAAGGCCGTAAGGTTGCATGCCTTTCGATCTTCTATAGGTTACATTTCGGGGAGTGCTCGCAGGAACTTCACGATCTGATCCCACCATCTCCTTTTCATCATAGGACGAGCAAGCGTACGGCTCGGCTCTTACCTCATTAGTATACCTTCTATTTGTACTAAACGTTTCAGTTCTACTTTTATAATGCGAACTGCTAAGGAGTGGAAAAAACTACCGTCGTCTGTTTTTCCTGAAAACTGTAATCTGGGTCTCTTCAAGAGAGAATAGAGAGAGAGAGAGAGAGAGAGGATAGTGAGAGTGCCTTCTAGACCTTTGTGCTCCATCTTCGGCCACATCGTCACTTACCAACAGGTGAGATCGTGGTCAAACAAAGGTCTATCAAAAAAAAAACTGAGTCTGTCCACAAATTTGCTAATTTATGCGATATTGCTTGGTCGATCGATACAGTAGCTCACCAAGCCGGGCTAGGTTTTTGAAAGTCCTCTAAAACAACTGATCGTTTCCATTTAATTATTTAATTTAATTTTGTATCATATAACAGATATGATTTCTTATATAAATTGTTTAATGACGTACCTAAGTACATGTATGGTGTCAAAAGGGAAATAAAGATTATCATTATCATTAGTCATTAATCCGCATGGGGACTGCGGAGATCTACAGAAATCTACGCATCTAGAAGTCGTTACGTACCGTCTATTAAAAAAAACCGGCCAAGTGCGAGTCGGAGTCGCGCACGAAGGGTTCCGTACCATTATCTATAAAAACGAAAAAAAAACACGTTTGCTGTATGGGAGCCCTTCTAAACATTTATTTTATTCTGTGTTTTAGTATTTGTTGTTATAGCGGCAACAGAAATACATCATCTGTGAAAATTTCAACTGTCTTAACTATCATGGTTCATGAGATACAGCGGTTTATCTATAAAAATGGCAAAAAAATACGTTTGTTGTATCGGAGCCCCCTTAAATGTTTATTTTATTCTGTTTTCATTAGGTATTTGTTGTTATAGCGGCAACAGAAATACATCATCTGTGAAAATTTCAACTGTCTAACTATCACGGTTCATGAGATACAGCCGGACAGCGGAGCCTTAGTAATGGGTTCCCTTTGGGTACGGAACCCTAAAAAGCGCCTTTCTGGTTTTTATCATAACAAGCAGAATAGTTTTTTGTGTAACCTCGTCGATCTAGGCGTTGGTGTAGGTGTCTGGTGGCAAAAAAACACTTATTGTGACTCAGGAAAAGTAGATCGAATCGGCTGTAGAAACCTTGTACTTTTTATTACAAACTCTTATTTGTATGTTTGGGCCAAATCAAGCAACTGATTTTTAAAGCAGTTATCCTCAACCGATTGATGAAATTTTGCATACCTGTCAAGTTCCGATGACAATTCAATGTTATGGTGACAGCGAGCTGATCTGATGATGGTAACAACGGAACTTCTTGATAATAGTATGGATAATAGTAGAATGGCCGTGTTTAGGCTCATTTCGATCAGCACACGGTTCCGATTACTAATTTTATAAAAGCTTGTATTGAAAAATGTTTTATTTCGTAACTCGTAACACTTATGAAAGAATCTACAATGAAAATATATTAAGACTAGGACAATAAATATTCCTAGTTGTATGTTGTGGGTATTTAAAGGATTTGGTGATGTCTAACTTTATGTAATACATATTATTTAGACCTATATTATTAGAAAGCATCTTACTGAACGCATGGTTGTCAATATTATGGAGATAAGATTACCAATACACTCCAGAATACTGAGAAATTCAATTAAGTACGTGTACGTTGATGTTTTGTTTAGAGTAGAGCTTCACCTTCGTCAGTCATCGCATCAATCTAATATTCATCAGCACGTTCTCGTAGGAGCGATCCCAATCATTAGAACCTCGATCCTAGAGCGATCTATTTCTTTGAGAGTCGATACCTGCTGGTCTAGCGCTTAACTGAGTCAGTCCCTGCGGTATGGGAGCGGTACGGGAGGGGTGTTTTCGTAGCGTCAAAATGAAGCGTGGCTTCATGTCATCTGATAATTTGTGAGACGAAAACTCCCCTCCCGTACCGCTCCCATACCTCAGCGACTGACTGCAGTTGTGCGCAGCGCAGGTTCTTCTGGCTGAGTGATCAGATTAGTCTGAGTCATTGATTCTAGTCGCATTAATATTACTAAATTCAAGTTGAAGACTCGTAAAAATACTTTTAAAATAACGTAACCTAGCAAGTGGTATAGCGACATTCTTGTTTGATGACGTTGCAATATTTACCAACTACACTTATTGATCGTATTCATTGAATTGTACGGGCATACCCATTCAGTATTATTGATCAAAGTATGTTGCGTGACTTTCCACGTGGTAGTTCGTACGTGTTTGGAAATAATTGGGTCAAAGTGGGAGCGCCTTGGAATTCTGAATTTTGGGGACTGGTTGAAATTGATCCTAGATATTTAGTGCTTTGGAAACTACTTTTGTTACTACGGCAATGTTCAACGAGCGAATCGTAACTCATCCAATACCTACCTCTCCATTCCATCAGTTAGGAGCGAATTTATATTACACTAGCGTTTTGCACGCCGCTTCGCATGCTTGGTGTCGGGATAAAAAACAGTCCCCCTGCCCCCTTCTGTCATAGTCAGCGCGTCACATCCGTCACAGCGTCCATCCACACACCAAATATCATCAAACGATCAACTGTCGACCCAACCAGGCGTTGTCCTGTCTAATGTACAAGAGTTCTTACAAAAATCCCCTTGAAAAAATTCAGTTTTCCTGAATTTTCCGGGCAACTTTTAATTTTTTTCTTTCCCCAAAATATTAATCAGACTATAACAAACATTAAAAAAAAAAAAAACTTTTTATCCTTTCTCAAGTGATGAGCTTACCAACAACAAATTTTATTTTTATTTGTATAGATGACAAGTCTCACTCTCAAGTCATCATCATCATCATCATCAGTCTGTAGGGAATGAGAGTCTCAATTCTCTAATAAAAACAATTCAAAATGATCTATACTTATTATAGTCCTTGTCTGTTTATTCATCATCAAGTTTCCTAAAATTAACTCACAAATTCTTCCAACCGTCTTTGCTCTGACGGCGTCTCCATCAGTCGTCGTTCTTACCGCGTCTTATAAAACATCTCAAATTAAACCGAAAACCAAAATAAAATCGTTACAATCATCAACTTTCACTTACATGTCTGGCGCCAATAAAAACTGTTTCTTTCATTCGTTTATGAGCATTGGGCAGTAAATCGGATCTTTAGAAATGGAGCGGAGATAATAGGCTCTTATATGCACGAGCATGGAAAAAGGATAAGCCCTGGAACATTCTACGAATTACCCAAGTAGCACAAACTGCGGTCTACTTTTGGTGTTCATGTGTACGTCAAGCATTTGAAAAGTCTTATAAATGTTCACATGTGATCCTACAGCTGAAAAAAGCAGCCAAGTGCGAATCGGACTCGCCCATGAAGGGTTCCGTAGCAGCAAGTAACATAATATAAAGGTTCTAGGATGGTTTACGATTTATGACGTATTAAAAAAAACTACTTACTAGATCTCGTTCAAACCAATTTTCGTTGGAAGTTTACATGGTAATGTACATCATATATTTTTTGTAGTTTTATCATTCTATTATTTTAGAAGTTACGGGGGGGGGGACACACATTTTACCACTTTGGAAGTGTCTCTCGCGCAAACTATTCAGTTTAGAAAAAAAAATATTAGAAACCCCAATATAATTTTTGAAGACCTATACATAGATACACCACACGTATGGGTTTGATGAAAAAAAAAATGAGTTTCGGTTCTAAGTATGGGGAACCCCAAAAATAATTGATAATTTTTTTCTATTTTTGTGTAAAAATCTTAATGCGGTTCACACTACCTACCAAGTTTCAACAGTATAGCACTTATAGTTTCGGATAAAAGTGGCTGTGACATACACGGACAGACAGACAGACAGACAGACAGAGAGACTGACAGACAGACATGACTAATCCATAAGGGTTCCTTGTCTTTGACTACGGAACCCTAAAAATACCTATAGTCTGTACAGTGGCAGTATAAAAGTTGAAAAATATTGTATTGTAGTACTCTTGGCATAAACGTTGTTACTGTGCAGCCACTACCATGTTAGCATCATGTGGAGGAAAATTATGCTAAGAAGATATGTTAAAATATCGAATGGGCGGAGGTTAGCAAGAAAACAATAGCTACAAGAAAGTGACAGCGCTGCTAGACCTCACTTGAACCCGGGAAGAGATGAGGAATAGATTTCTGCCGCTCGGAAGTAACTGACGTAAGCGACAAATAATAAAACTTAATTTTGCTTCTAAAGTAGCATATATATAAATAAATCCTTCTCTATTAATCTAAGTAATGTAATTACCTACTGAATATTACACAAATTAACGCTTAATATATTCCCTAATCGAAGGAGGGACCTAAAACGGGTTCTAGGAGGGACATTTAAATAAAAAACTATTGAGAAAATGTTTACCAATCGTGTTTCTGTTATAGATTTATTTAGATTACATCCTCAAGTTACTGTGTTAATATCAAGTTAATACCTTAACCGTTATTGAGTGAGCAACGACTCCAAAGTTTCAACATATCGCACTAGGAATACCACTATTTTTTGCTTACATTTTTGGAGAGCCTTACATTTATAAAGTCAGGCTTTACAGTAGAGTGTGTCGAGAGTGCTGTAATTCATACTCGCATTACTTCCGTAAACCAATGATCTATCTCTGGTGTAGTTCACTTAAATTCTCAAGAATACTGGGTAATTTGTACTTGAAGAACATTCTCTGTGCTAACATCAGATATCCTGACAAATCCAAGAGCTGTATCTTCAGGTCTAGCGCTTAACTGAGTCAGTCCTTGAGGTATGGTTGGTAATTGTTTTAGATTATGGTGTGCAATAAAGTATTTTCTATCTTCTATCTATGAGAGCGGTACGGGAGGGGTGTTTTCGTTTACATTATGTCACAATGTCATCTGATAATTTGGGAGACGAAAACACCCCCCCGTACCGCTCCCATGCCTCAGGGACTGACTCAGTTAAGCGCTTGACCTGTAGATACAGCTCTTGGATTTGTCAAGAAATAACAACAAAAACAACAAATTTGTCTGTAATAACTTTATTTCCAAAATGTTGTAATTATGCAGTATAATTTTTGGATAGATCTGATTGACCTATAGTTTCGCGGCTAAGTGACCCTCTATTGGGGTCAAGTTCAAGTTGTTTGCGAGTAATTGTCGTGATGAATCTTGACAGAACTGTCTGTCGTTTTGCATGACTTAATTTGTTTATTCTTCAAATTATCTAAAGTCTTAATTTTCATCTCCAAAAGGAATTTGCTGTGTCTTGTCTGAATGGCAATTTTTTTTTTTTCTTCATGTTATTTTAGTCTTCTTTTTCATGTCTAGAAGGGTATTGCTGTTTCCAGCATTTTTATTTACCTTAAACGGTTGTTAAAGCATCGTTTATTCAACAATATGCTTGCCAGTGTAGATTTATTCAACAATATGCTTGCCAGTGTAGATTTATTCAACAATATGCTTGCCAGTGTAGATTTATTCAACAATATGCTTGCCAGTGTAAATTTCATGACTTCTTCATCTAATACATATAGTACACGTTGTAATCATTCATGGGTCATCGGATTGAGATCAAGTGTTAATAGCCAATTAAAGTCTGGTGCAGTGCATGAGATAATAATCTGCAGATATCATTAGAATTCGATCACCTTCACAACGCCATCTGAAGACGATACACGATCACCTTATCACAACGCCATCTGAAGACGATACAATTTTCACCAATAAGCGATTTCAAGATATACCTACTGCGAACACCTGGCTCGAGAACACGTCTGAACACATCTGAAGTACTAGGTTCTATGGGGGCGTGCTTACTGAGAACAACCGATAACACGCCGCTTTCTCGGACCAGTATACGCACCTCCACATAAACTTTTGCTTATACGCGAACGTGACGGAACGGTCGGATCGGGTGTTGGCACTATATCCCTGACATTAGAATCAAATCAGGGTGATCTTCATAGACTATGAATTTAATATTTAATCTGACAACTTTGTAATAAGTAGCATTCATATTAATAATTCAATATATGGGCCTGATTTCGTATCGTTCACTTTTATGCAATCGATTGGAATTGGATTGCGATGTGCTGACCTTGTTATGCTCTGTTTCACCCTTGTCTTGAAGTCTTGTCGTCATCGTCATTCTAAATGTCGTCCTTTACCAAGGATTTTGAAAAACGTTGGGACTTTTCTGAATTACGTGATTAGAAATTGTTTTTCGACTGAAACTTTGTGCTCCTTTAGGACTTCAGCAAATTATTTAAATCTGTCCTTTTTCATCAGCCTGTCTTAACTTCCGACCCCAAGTTTTGTAGGTACGGGATTTTTGGTGAACAACTTTCTGTAGCTTGCTGGGGATTCCTGATTTGAACTGATGTTTCTTCCACAGCGTCGCAAGAAGTACTAGACAGAGCAAGGCTAGCACGAGAAAGACGCGAGGCTGAACAGAGAAAACGACTAGACGAGTTACGCGCACATGCTGCCGCCGCCCAGGCTCAGCGGGAGAAGAGAGACGATGACCGACGACGGCGGCAGGCCGACCAGCGGGCCAAAGACGACGACAGACGGGTTCAGGTGACCACACACGTTTGTTACATTTTACTATTATGTAGACGTAAGGTTGGGCAGGTTCAGCGGGAGAATAGGGATGTGGACTGACGGTGGGCAGCTGCGAAGACGATAACGATGGGTTCGGGTCAACAGACACGCTTCATTTTACTGTAATATAGAAACGAAAAAAGAAAAGAAATGAAAAACATTTATTTGGCACACAACAAAAAACAAACAGAACAAACAGAATACTAGGAATACAGTAGGACAAAAGCAGAAAAATAAATAAAAAATAACAACAAAAACAAAAAACAGATACAAAAACATAATTAAGACACTTAAATAAAAAAATAAAAAAAAACTATGTTAACTAAATAAAAAAAATGTCCCACGCATCCATTCTGCCCGAACCAAATTAACAAAGGAAAAAAAAAACGCGCCTAAATGGCATACAGCTCAGCATAATGCGGAGTAGGTAGATTATCCTACCTACTCAGCGCTGATTTTCAGCTGATGCCAAGCAGTGACGTCACCTACGCCAGAACCTCGCACCGCACTCGGAGTATAACGGTGAGGCATTATATAAAAAATCATGAGAATACATACTAAATACTTAAAAAATATGAAGAAAAAATATATAATATAGAGGTAATTATATCTCGATTTCCTATATTCGAATCAGTCCAAGAGATGGTGTCCAACTTGTCACTTCTTGGCAAACGAAAGGCAAAACAATTGATTGGCTTTGGCAGCCTAGATTCTAGATCTAGATAGCATAAACCTGGGAAGATTCTGCATAAGGTTGCATGCGCTGTCCGGTAAGTACCTCTCGTTCTGGAATCAAGGATATCAACATAACATATAATGGCATAAACCGGCTGAAGCACAGATTAATTAACAGCAGGAACATATACTTCACTCTCATAGAATAAGACATAACGCTGTAGTTACATACAAAAAAAATACAGGCGTTCTACATACTACATTTTGTGATGCCGAGGAATGAAGCGCCAGTAGGTATTTAGCCCGAAAACTTGAACGAGTGACGGAGACCTGGCAGAAGTGCCATTGAACTTAGATGTGTCATATTTTAGTAGTAGTAGAGCTTTTTTGTGAAAGAATTCGTCGGGGGAAGTACTACCGCCATACCTATTTCTGCCGTAAAGCAGTAGTGCTCGCTTTGCTGTGTTCCGGTTTGAAGGGTAAGGGTGCCGGTGAAATTACAGGCACATGAGACTTCTCATCTTTATGTCTCAGGGTGGCGGGCGCAGTGCAATGCCACATGGGTACGTCCTAGGTGGACGTGACCTATGAGCTAATGCACTGTTCATAGGCAGAGGGTACCACTTCACATCAGGTGGGCCATCTGCTTGTTCCGTCATTAAGTAAGGTTACTACTAACTACTAGTTTCTCTTGTTACTAGTTTGTAAGGTGTGCAATATAGTATTTTCATTCATTCATTCAAGTAGTATAAAAAAAAAGGTGGCTCATCTGCTTGAAGCGTCATTCCAAGAAGTATACAAAAAAAAATACTTAGCAAGAAACCTCTACAGAAAGCGCCATTCCCAAGGTACAATCGCTATGAAGTTTTCAGCTGTTTTGGAAGCAGATTGTCTATGTAAAACTGAGATTCCTATATGTGCTCTTTGATAAAGTAGGCGTAGAGTCGTAGAATACTCGCCCGCAATGAAATGATGTGACCTTGCTACGATCTACTTTATAAAGTAGCTAATCCCTTGAGGACTAGCCGGATCAAACGCCTTCCTTCAGTGAGTAATAGGATGATAGTTTTGTAAGTTGACCAATATCCTTATCTTTCGTAGTGTAATATCATCTATCTCCACTCTGGTTTCAGCTAAAAATCAGCATTGGGCGGTAATGCACCCAACATTTATGCTGTGACACACATTCACATGAGCCGATTTATACTGCCTACTTTAGGTACTAGTTTCTAGGTGCTTGTTTTTAGGGTTCCGTACCCAAAGGGTAAAACGGGACCCTATTACTAAGACCCCGCTGTCCGTCAGTCACCAGGCGGTTTCTCATGAAACGTGATAGTTAGACAGTTGAAATTTTCACAGACGATGTATTTCTTTTGCCACTAATACAACAGATACTAATAAACAGAATAAAATAAATATTTAAGGGGGCTCCCATACAAGAAATGTGCTTTTTTACCGTTTTTAGGGTTCCGTAACCAAACTACGGAACCCTTATAGATTCGTCATGTCTGTCTGTCTCTCTGTCTATCTATCTGTCCGTGTATGTCCCAGCCACTTTTTTCCGAAACTATAAGAGCTATGCTGTTGAAACTTGATATGTAGATGTATTCTGTGAGCCGCATTAAAATTTTCACACAAAAATAGAAAAAAAAAAGAGTAATTTTTGGGGTTCCCCATACATAGTACTGAAACAATTTTTTTTTTCATCAATCCCATACTTGTGGGGTCTCTATGGATAGGTCTTCAAAAATTATATTGAGGTTACTTATATAATTTTTTTCCTAAACTGAATAGTTTGCGCGAGAGACACTTCCAAAGTGGTAAAATGTGCCCCCCCCCCCCCCCCCCCCCCCCCCGTAACTTCTAAAACAATAAAACTAAAAAAAAAAAAAAGCGAAAACTTCCAACGAAAATTGGTTTGAACGAGATCTAGTTAGTAGTTTTTTTTTAATACGTCATAAATCGTAATCCATCCAAGATCTTTTATATTATGTTACTTGCTGCTACGGAACCCTTCATGTGCGAGTCCGACTCGCACTTGGCCGCTTTTTTTAGTTAATGTTACGGAACCCTTCGTGCGCGAGTCCGAATCGCACTCAGCCGGGTTTTTCTTTTTAATTTGTGTTTCCTTTTTTGTATTATCGGCTTTGTTTTTATGTATTTGTGTTTTTTGTGTCAAATAAACTTTTTTCTATTTATATTTATATCATATACATGCTTGGTGAAATACACTGGAAAACTATCTTGCCTCGACCGGCATGCCTCACTTTACCTTGCCTTGAAAAATCTTGCCTTTCCCCTTCACAAGGGTAGTGCCTTGTATAGCTAATAAATACCTATAAAATCTATATTTAAAAGCTATGTATCATCTGTAATATCATAGAATTCATCGCGTAGGTGTTTAAATCGATATTCTATGCTGATAACATTCGCCAATTTAAAATTCACATCAGTATCCCCTCATCCGTTTCGTTTCGTTTCGTGAAGTTGGCTCGCGTCAAAACATCTACAATTTCCAGTGGACATTACTTTTGCAAATCACTCGGGAAGTAATTGTTCTCGACCGTCGACCGTACGTGCTTGGCCACAGTGCAAGCGGTTGCGACAGCGGGCGACATGAAAAATCATAGCCTACGAATTGTTCACCTCCTTACCTTGTCTGTTTAAAGTGTTAAAACAGCATTGCCTTAATATGAAGTGTGCTTATCAAGCGAAGTATGGCACATAACAATATACGTTTAGAATGTGCTCATCAAGACCTTTATTTTGATAACAAACATGATAAAGTTTTTTTTTAAACATAGATTTTGGTTCTAAAAATCTGTTTTTTTATGTAGGCTGTGACACTCGCGCAATAAAGACTAATCTAACGACATATCATTCATCAAAATCGGTTCAGCCGTTTAGTAGTTACGGGGAACATAGGGACGGGCATACATACATACAGGGTTCGACCAAAGCATACAGGTCAAACACATAATCCTCCTTAGCTTCACCGCAGTCCGCTAAAAATGCACTCTTCCACGGGTTGATCAATGTTGACGGGTTGGTATAGAAGAGGTTAGGTTCAGTTCAGTTATTTGTTTATAAGAAAAACTCTTACACGTCAAATGGTTAAAAACAGATAGGATTGCGTGCATGCTTCAGTTTTTTTGCCCTTGCATTCGCCAAGACATCCAGTAAAAATCCACCACCGCTCCCACTCCAGTCGCCGCGCATTCACTATAGCCGAGGGCTTGCTTCGTATCGTTTGGCACGATGTCCGTCGCATCAGGCCAGACTGACTTCACTTTCTCCAGAGTAAAATAATAGTTACCGTAATACGGCGGCCGGTGAAAATTAGAAATTACAGTCGCGAAAACAAAACTCTACGTACGGCTAATGGAAAACAACGTCAGAGATATCTGAATGTGAGCACGAATGAGTCCAAGGTTCGGTCTGAGTCTGAGTCTACCTATACATACATTAATATTATCAATAAGTACTAACGGTTCTAGTATTATTTGCGCATTCTTAAGACTCGCAAAGTTACTTGTAGTCGTTGTGTTACATGCTCACTCAGTAACATTAAAGGTTACAAACTTGATGTTAATACAGAATTTACTTGAGGATGTTATCTGAATAAATCATAGACAAGAAACACGATTGGGGAAACTTTTCTCGATAGCTATATTTTATGAAATTGGCCCTTCTAAAACCCGTTTAAGGTCCCTCCTTCGGTTAGAAAAAATATTAAGGGTATTTTTTTATACTATTCAGTAGATAATCGCATTACTTAGTTTAATACTAGATCATTTATATTTTATATTCGCTACTTTAGATGCAAAACGATGTTTTATCATTTGTCGCCTACGTTGGCTACTTCCGAGCGGCAGAAATCTATACCTCATCTCTTCCCGGGTTCAAGTGAGCAATAGCACTGTCACTTTCTTGCAGCTATTGTTTTCTTGCTAGACTCCGCCCATTCGATATTTCAACATATCGCCTCAATGGAAATCACATTCGTCTTTGAGTTTCTCAAACATCCGCAATCTAGACGGTTCAAGTAGTTCCGTCACACAGGCAGTAGTTCCGTATTGCATGTGCAATGTTCCAACTTCCAACGTCGATTTGACTGTGATGACGGTTTCGCAATCTGATGTTCACTTTTTATGTTCTACAATAGAAACTTGAAAGTCTTGATGCGGTTCAGGAAACAGAACAGTGGTTTTGTATCGATCGTTGAGCGGATGAGTCAGATTTTCCTATTAGGATTTAAGGTGGATGCACTCGCTTAAGGCGCGGAATTCAAATTTTTTGGTGTTTTTTGCTCATTACAGCTCTTGAACACTTGTTCAGATAACGAAGGAGTCTTAACACACATGTTTTTATTGATAGCATTTCATAAATATCACCAGTTTAGCTACGATCACCCTAGATAAAAAAAACACTGCAATAATGTGGTTAGGGGGATCGTAGCTAAACTGATGATATTTTTGAGATACTAAACATGTGTGTTAAGTCTCCTAGTTCTCGCGAAATCAACTTTCGCTATCTGAAGAAGACAGTAAGTGTTCATGAGCTGTAATGGGCAACGAACACCAAATAATTCAACCTTAAAACAGTTATTTTGCACTCCTTATTATTTGGAGTTTTTCTGCTGCTGCCACATTCTTTCAATAGCTAGCGTTCAAAGTCAATTAGGACCTCTCTTACGCACACCAATTAGCATCTACAGGCGGCGATGCATTGCAATTGCTTAGCACCTTTCAAACACGATCCGCCGTCTTCTATTCTAGAACCGTCTTTGCGCAGATTATCTAGACTGGACTGCAACTGGATTATTACTCGCCAAGAAAGGCGTTGTTTTGCATTCCTTATTTAATGAAGTAACTTTCGAAGCTATATATTTTCTGATAACAGTTCTATTAGAAACTCAATCTTCGTAATACCATTCTCAGCATCTGGTTTCTTCCTGTTCACTATCACTATGTTTGTTGTCCTATAAAAAGTATTTTTTCATTACATACATTAAGACCAATCCCAGGCAGAAATATCCATACAAAAAAAAAACACATCGAGCCTCTCGAAAAAGCCCTTTTTAATGAATATCTCGTAAAATGATTGATGCTTTTACGAAACCCCTACAGTAAACCCTCGGCTTTGTTGTATTGATTTTATTTATCTAATTTTGAGTACAATAGTTTGCACCATTTTAATAAACAATCGAATCTAGCCAAAAATTGGAGATGACTTTGTTTTTTTTTTTTTATTCTGAAAATATTTTCCTATTATGTTTCTGGTACAGTGATCCATCGAAATTATAATGTAGATATCTATACATATTTTTTATTTAAATATTGTACTTGATTTAGCCACTTAAAAATCATCTAAGATTAGGAATTTTGCAGCATACCTTAGCGTAATACTTCTGATTCCATTTATCTGTACAATGTACATGTATTTAAATAGCCCTATCTCGTATCACTAGGAAAACGAGTAAACAGGAACACTCGCTTCTGTTTGCTGCTAATTAGAGTCCAGCATGTGCTAATTAGAGATTTCCACTTGCAATGGTCTTGCTGACACACTTCCCTTTGCCCTGCATATACCCTGAATTGTTTCTTTCACCATGCCATTTATAATTTCCTAAATGTATTTAAAACGTCGAATTTCTCAGCTACAAATTATTTTCAATTCTTATGTAAATGACGCCGTCATCACACGGCCTTGCTTAGGTGATGTCATGCATTTACATTCCGATTCCATATTGTTTTAACCTGTCCACATAATTGTTAGATTCCAAAGATATCAGTATCATTGGGACTTTCTTTACTAGCGGGGAAACATGTAGTATTCCTGCCTAAATACATTCAGCAGTATATAATAGCCTGAAGAAACTGTAGTTTATGTTAACCTTCGATAGCCATCCACTGTTCCCGACTGTTTTTGCCTAGCTTGTTATTATTGAATTTTCAACAAAAATTGTATACTAATTATCTGTGACGTATGTATATCTTTGTGAAATCACTCCAATCACATTCAGTTGACATGCATATTTATCTGCATCAGTACCACTGTTGTCTTCCCTGCTCTAGCTATCATTCTCATTATCACACTGAGGATAAGCTGATTTAATATCCAAATCTTCCATCGGACTCTCTTCCTCGTTACTAAAGATTACGTATTGTACAAATAAATATTGTATCATGATTCATGTCCCCTTTTATATTTGGCATAATCGCCTAAATTTTCACACTGCCTTTATTGTTCATATCGCCACAAATCTGGCTCCTGACAATGGCCACGGCAGATTCCGAATCATCACAATGGCCAGGTTAGCGGGTCACGGCTTACATAACACCATCCTATTGTTGATTATGAGGTCATGCTGGTATGGTACTATAGAATAGTAGCATAGGTTGACGTGCGTAAGTGCGGACGTCAAATTGAGAGGAGACTAGATAGACTGGGCACAAAGACGTACTCATTGCGTATTACCTGTTGTTTGTTTAACGAGGCAGAATTTAGAATAACGTTTTCCTTTCAAACTTTTTAAATAGTCTTTCCTTTTATTGTTGAAATATATCCGGCAACAAAATTAATAGTTGAGAGAAAAATAGGTATTGTGCCAAAGTCACCAATGCGAACCTTTGGCACAGCAATTTAACCCGCCAAAGGTCTCTTTCCAAGGTTAGATACTTAATATTATTGACCTTATTTAGGTTATTATTATTCAATCTGTGATCTTGCGTCACCTGCAGCAGTGAATATTGTTGAAAACTAATGTTGGTTATAATATTCTTACCCTTGATATATCCAGCTGTCCTACTTCTAGGTTATAAGTGTCCCCAAATCCTTCTACTTTTCTGGGACCTTTGTTATATCCATCCAAGCCCGATCGATGTCCAAAGCACCATGTCAGCGCCCTACTTTTGGCCACAGTTCTTCATACTGCCTGCAAAACCACAAATCTAAAGCATAATGTACGGAGCAAATATGACCTAATGCTTTTGAAAAACCTCTAGACAGATCACAAACAAAATGTTATCGAGATAATATGACGGACGGATTAACCTGCTCTCCGAAGCGTGGGCAGATTAGATTACTATGACAAATAGTTCCAATAAATAGACAAGTACGTAACAAGACCGTAAACTATCGCGATAGTTAAGAGTAAACGTGGTTTGTTATACTTATTTATATATTCTCCCTACATTTGTCATAATCGTATTCCCCTGTTTTCTCCTCCAAACCTGGACCGATTTTAACTTTTTTGAAAGTCTTTATATATGAAGGACTTTAATAATTTTTTTGTTTTATTTCTTATCTTCTTTTTTTAATATAGAAAAAAAAAACATAAGAGCATGGCAGTAGTTGGTATAGATGGTATGGTAAAAAATATTTGTTCTAGTGTCATTATCTAGGGAGAAAATGGGGGATTATTTTGTATGGAATAAACACCGTTTCCACAGCATTTCCTTTTAATCATGGAAGTATTCGTTTTGTGAAATATGACGGCCTTAGGAAGTCAGGACAGACCATCAGCTCTCTTGTCGAATGGTATTGTAAAGACTATAGAAAGACGGTGGATTCGATTTGAAGAGGACCTACGTGATATATAATATATAGGAGTGGGTGTTACGGTCTGATTAGATCGGACAGATGCCCAGACAGTAAATAGGTACAATACAGGTGTTTCTATTACACATCTTCATATCCCCCTGTGCATACAAATTGTAAGGAATGGTCCCTATGGCTTAGAATACCAACCATGAACAACTGTGATTCACAAGCAATTTGGGGCTTACGGTCGGTAGCCAACTAGTAAAATGGTTACTCCACCTAGTAGGCACCATGCCTACTGTTATCCTGCAGGCCCTGTGGGCTGCACCGACAATGCTTAGGATCTGGAAGGTACTGGTCGAAGTGTATCCAATTTAAATATGGATTTGAAAAATCAAGAAGAAAGAACCAAAGCTGAAAGGTCTTCTATAATAAATGTCACAGAAACGACTACTAGGTTATTACTATAGAAATCCACTCCGCAAACTTTAGATAAAATAGAATTCATGCGCTACAAGAGATTAGAAAAATATTCTCTGTTGTGTTGTGACGTCAGAGCTCTATCGAGTGCGGAATTTCGGAATGTGTGTAATTGCGCTTCTAGCCATTCTCAAATACAACGATCTGTAATATCGTACCAGTCTTTGTATTAGCAATTGTTAGAGATGAATTCACCTATTATGTGGGAATACGCATGCCTCTATGGGATATCTCGCATAGTTGAGTTGTTAGTCTTATTTCACATAAACCTAACACTTCTAGCTCTCACCTTAACTATCTGAATGTTCATTGATATAGCGATGCAGCCTTTTGAATGACTCCATTGACATTTGATTATTGTCTTGATTTGCATTGTGTGTAGAGTTTATTTAGTATTTATGCCTACCACTATTGTTTATCAGTGATATCCATAACATTGTCATTGTGCTGAAAAATTCTCTTCAGATCACTATTGTCTTTCATGAGGAATGCTTTTCGCATTGATACCTCTTAACCTTTAAAACCAGTGTACTTACTGTTAAACAGTTTGCTTTTATAGGTGCGTGCGGAAAAAAGACTCAAGCGTAACAGCCAGTTTCTTTAAATGTACATGTGATTATATTTACAACTTGAAATACCTCAAAAGTGCATATAATTTCAAATAATCATACTTCTAAATAAGGTCAAAACCGCACAAGCGCTTCCAAACATCTAAAGAATTGAGAAATACAAAAATAACTTTCGGGTCGTCGAGTAGTGCATCAAAAATGTTTAAAATTATCCCGGGAGGCGCGACAGGAATAGTCTCACTTCCTTCAGGACTCCGATACTGACGAAAGTATTCTACGTGATAGGAAGTGAAATTAAATTAGGTACAGTTTTATCTATAGGAAAGTGTATTCAAGTGAGTCTGCAGTTAGTGACTGAACATCGTGTAATTCATAGAAAATCGTATATTTCAAGAATAAATATTTAATTTTGAAAAATCGTCTGGAAATGGAAATGAACTGTTATATGATAACCAGCGTGGATTTTGCTGAACGAAGAAATCGAGAGAAGATGGTAGGTATTTTGAGTGTTTTATTAAATGGTTTTAAAATATCAAGAAACGTACTTCAATTGCCATCTTTTCTAACGTCAATATTTTGACAACACATATATTCTCTGAACAAATTAAGGTATTCTGGAGAGAGGCCAGGTTAAGTAAGAGTACCCGAATACGGAGTGCATAATATCAAATATGTGATGAGAGTGATCTAAGCTAATGAGGTATGTCAGGATCGTAGTAACTGGAAATCTGTATTCTCTGCCTAATGCATGCTTTTATGTAAATATTGAAAGTCTTAAAGTTTACACTGCAAGTTTGAATATGAATTCAAACAAGATAAGACGATTATACTGTGTGCGACAAAAGAGAAAGTATTTCAAGGATATTTGAATTTCATCGGGAAAATATTCTGCACGATAATTTTACTAGTATAATTTTATGAAAACTTTGGAAAAGTAGAATAAGTAGCCCTGATTGATGTCAAAGAATATGTATCTAAGCTGACTCTTCTAAAAATTTAATAAAATTATGTTATCGCTTCGATGGAAAGTAAAAAAAAATATATATAATGTATTGCAGATCTTCATACTATTATCATCAGGTATCTTCCGTATTATTGAACTGGAAGCAACACTTTAAAGCCACAAATTAATATGAATAATTTCAAAAATCTCTTCTGCTAGGTATCCCATATAAGCATCCAAAGACATGTTCATAATAGCTTAGTATCCAGTACTAGTCTCGACCTCAAACGCCTAAGTCATTCACCCGTCCAGGTGGGCGGCTAGCTATGCTATTCAAATCATTCCCTCAATTTAATCTTCCGATGCTCAGTTTCCTTGTAAATATCACAATATTTTATGCATATGGTATTGCAATCTAAGCGTGCCATCTCCTATTTGTATATAAGTTGTCTCAAGCCCGCAACGAGAGTGACTAAGAAATTGCTATCTGTGCTAGAAGTTGTATGATACAGTGGTGGGTCATCTATTTGTACAAATAACTAGAACCAATTAATAATATTCATCTTCATCAACGTCTTCTAATGAAGCGTCGCCTTTGTTGCCTCTGGTTTTTCGGGTCCTGAATCCAAATAGCGTAAACTGTTCTTTTTTAGGGTTCCGTACCCAAAGAGTGAAACAGGACCATATTAATAAGACTCCGCTGTCCGTCCGTCTGTCTGTCTGTCCGTCTGTCACCAGGTTGTACAGATCCACCAACTTATATGTAGAATGAAATGTATGTAGATGATAGTAAACTACATACATTTAATTCTACTGATAAGTTAGAGGATCTGTATATCATGAACCGTGATAGTTAGACAACAGATGATGTATTTCTGTTACCGCTATAACAACAAATACTAATAAACAGAATAAAATAAATATTTAAGGGGGTATAACTTTTGAAACTATCATGGTTATGTACATCATTTTCACTAGAAACGGGATATTTATACCATGATTGCCGAAATATCGGGAACATTTAAAACTCGAAAATCATGGTAAATATCCCGTTTCTAGTGAAAATTATTTTAAACGTGTTTTTTTAGATAATGGCACGGAACCCTTCGTGCGCGAGTCTGACTCACACTTGGCCGGTTTTTTTTTTAAATTCATTTATCGGTATTCATTTGCAGCTAATAATGGCTGCTTGCTCCCACCATTTCAGAATTGAACATCAATCATAGTTTCATCTTTCCCATGTACGGAATGTTGTTCTATCTAAAAGCTTTGTAAAATCAATGTTTTATCGCTTTAAAAATAAATTATAAATGCGTATTTTAAATGCAAACACGCGGTATTATGCTCTTCCTGTTCACGATTGAACACTCACCAGTTCATTCATTAAAGCTGTTTCATAAATAGTGGGTGGAGACGCAATGAATAAGCGAGTAAAGGTGGTTTCTGAACTAGGAGTATTTACGTGTAATGGATACGAGTTCATCATCTTATCATCATTCTTTATCCTATTCTTTATCCTGTATTGTTCATGATGAATTAAGGTGGGGTATATATAACGCAAAATTACCAATCTTAGGTTAGATTTTTAACTGACTAAATCTGATTAAAAATATGCATGGATACTAAATTATAATACCGAGAGATCACCCAGGAAGATACAAGAAAGGACAAATTTTTCTCGATAAAAAAAAACCACAAAGTTACCTCCAACATTTTGCTAGATTCGATTGTTTTTTTATTTTTATGAAACTAATGTCAAACTAGCTTACGGCCCACCTGATGTAAAGTGGTCACCGTCGCTTATAGACACCGGCAACACCAGGGGAATTGTCGATGCGCTGCCTACCCTGAAGGAATTTATGATCATTTTTCTTGAAGCTACATATGTCGCAACCAAGCGGGAAAACCTCAGATGGAAGCTCATTCCATAGTTTATAGGTATGGGGAAGAAATGTTTCAATATGGTACAGATTATTGGCTCAATAATTGGATATTAAGATCAATACAATAAAACGGAGGGTTCATCCACGGGGTTTTTTAATATTATCTATATTTCACAAGATATTCAATAAAAACCACTTTTTCGAGCGGTGCTTGGCGTTTTTTTTGTTTTTTCTGCCTGGCCTGCCTTAATGCTTCCATCATAATTGTTCAAGATTCCTGCTTACTAAGGACCGTTCAATCATTCATCATAATGGTATTTGGTCACCTTCGATTTTACTCAGGGCGCTATTCAGTCTGCCATCATCTAGTTTTGCTATCATGTAACAATGACGACAGTGTGTCTTAAACGTCAATGTCTGACCTTGTAGTTGTTACACTTAACATTCAACTTTAGTTAGACACTACAACAGTAAACAGGTTGAGTGAAACGAATACCTATTTGTTACCGTGCACATTGAACGAATGCTATGCCTATTAGTCAGTGACCATCTTATTATGGCACATGGAAAATAGCGGTGATACGACGAGGAAGCATGACACTGACACACTTGGCCGGTTTTATGGGGCTGCGAAAATAAAGCAGCCGTCGTCGTCTGGTATGTCGGCTTACATAGTTTTTTAAGAAGCAAAAAACGTGCATGATTGATCATTCAACATGTGGATTAATAGGTATCGTCTGTGGGGAATAGCACTGGCCATCATTATCATTATTGAAGAGATTGTTACAAGGTTTTATTTAACCCGTCTGTCTGTGAGAGACAAATCTTGCAACTGTATTTTAAACAAGTTCCACCCAACTGATTCAGCTGAAATTTTACATACCTGTCAAGTTCCGATGGCATTACAATATCATGGCTACAGTGAGCTGATCTGATGATGGAGACGGAAGGTGGTCAACGGAACTCCGCGATGACTAATAGTAGTCTGGCAGTGTCTGGGCTCACAGTTCCGATCACTAATTTCAGAATAACTTGTTTTAAAAATATTATTTTGAACAAAAAACTAATTACAATTTGATAATCTATTTGTATAACCAACTAATTATCATCCCCAATAAAACGGGAATTCGGATAAGAACGTCATTGTTGTGACTGAGAAAAGTGTCTGTACTATATGCGAGAGCAAAACTGCTGGCAAATGCCAGTAATTGGTTAACAAACAAGTAAGCTGACATATTGAGCGCGAGCACCATGCGCCTGACATTGACCGTGCGACAGAGACGCTAATATGACGACATGATGAGGCTGTTATAAATAACGTGCAATTTTGTTTGTTTTGGTATGAAAACTGTTTCCGTCCTTTATTGTGGAACAAATTGGATTATGCACACATATATCACAAAAGTAGCTGGTGCTCTTAGCTTACTGGAAAACTATTGTTTCTTAAATGTCATCAGCTGCTGTTAAAGTAATTAATGGCTGCTGAACTTTATGTCCGATCAACACTTGAATTTGTTATTGTCAAAGGTAAGCTTTGCCATTTTCCATTTGCTTTCTTTCATCATTAGTTTCTAGCTATAGCTATTATCTCGCGTGTCGATTCAAAGGTACCGTAGTGGTGGTAAAATAGAGTACCTATGTAATTTCTTCTCTGTATTTATTAAATACAATGTATATATCTCTCAGTCTGTACGTTTCTTACATCGGTTCTATTGAACCGATTTTAATACATTTTGACTCTCGTGCTGGGTTTATGTTAGTAGGTTTGTGGGTAGTACATGTTTAAATTCCACGTGTGTGAGCCTCGGGCAAACCCACTTATATCATAAATGTCAAAGTTACGATGTTTGTTACTCAATCACGCCGAAACAGCTGAACCGATTTCGAAGACATTTGGTACACTCGGTACATCTTTAAATTCCACGTGGGTGGAGCCTCGGGCAAAACCCACTAATATCATAAATGTAAAAGTTACGATTTATGTTACTCAATCACGCCGAAACGGCTGAACAGATTTCGAAGACATTTGGTACACAGCTAGATTATGACCTAACTGGATTGAGGCTTTTACCCTGGTAAAATGCAAGCAAAGCCACGGGCATGACCGTGGGACACTAGAGCTATAAATATAATAAGGTATCGAACTATGACAGATGTACGTGCGCAGTCAAGCCGAACTGAGATATCGTTTTACTGACTCCCTTATCTATGCGTCTGCCTGGCCCTTTGGGATGTCTTCTTATCTATGTGCCTCTGGTTTTGATTCATATTGGATTCAGCAACAGCATCTTGAGATTCCTTGGACGTATAAAGTAATATGACGACCTCTGTAGCGCGGTGGGCAAAGTATCGCCTGCGACGCAGGAGGTTGCAGGTTCGATTCCCGCCTCAGAACAAATATTAGTACGATTTGCAGATATTTGTTCAGGGTGTTCTGGGTATTTTCTATGTATAATAAAAAATATCTATTTATGTAATGTATTGTATTAAGTATATCAGTTATCTATTACCCATAACACAAGCTCTGCTTAGCTTGGGGCTCAAAATTCAAACGTCATTTATTCAATAAGTTAAAAAAAAAAAAACTCTTTGACACGTCACTTTTTATAAAATTATTATAGATTGCAATCTTATTATTAGATATACATTTGTTTTGGCTGAGTTGGAGCAAGTTCAGTCCCAAGCTTTATTATCATAGAATAGAATAGAATAGAATAGAATAGAATAGAATAGAATAGTTTTTATTACATAACTTAAGGATACATTACATAATGCTTATATAGGTACTGAAGGTTAAAACAACTATTGAGGCAGGCACTATGAGGTTTAGGAACCTACCTCCTGTGCTAGTTTAAAACTGTGTTACGGCGAGGTAGCTCTTAACTCCCCATCATCTATCATCTAAATAATCTGAGATTTTATAGTACGCTTTTTTAGAAAGTTTATTTTTAATTTGTTTATCGACAACTTTAGCACGTCGCTTGGGATCTTGTTATAGAAGCGTACACATTGTCAACATGTCTTTTAAACGATTTACTAACTATTAATATGCTAGATAATGTTGTCTGAACTGTCCAGGTTTTTCTTTTTATATTTCTGCTAATATGATACATAATAGTTCGTCTAAAAATATGCTTATCTACACTCCATTACCCATCATCCAATAGCACTTAGCATTTAGTTATTGCGTTCATCGCCCTGATATAATTCAGGCCTTGGGCAAACACCTGCTGTATCGTTACACAGATCAATAAACTGTGATCGAAAATTAATAGCTTTAAATCCTGTTCTACACTTTGTAACGTTCTAATTATGAATGGGGCGTCAAGACCTGCATTGTCGTCTTGCTGCAGTGTGTTTTGTACATTGTCCCCTCCTGCTAAATCTAGTTACCTACTCTAGCCAGTACAGCTCCTTAAAAGACACAGATCTTTGGATTGATAGCAGCATTGCTCAAGTGTTTCCAAGGGCTATGTTAGAGAGCAGGACGTAGGAAGCGTTTACAATAAGACGCGACGCGAGTCGTAGTATGTGACGTGACCAAGTTTGTGCTTTGTTCTGGTGGTCTATTGCCGAGGAATAGACCACCAGAACTTCCCGACTTTCTATACAAGGGTTCGTATAACTTCGAATCCCCCTCGTCCTCCTCCACACGTAACATGTAAAACGGTATAGGAAAACGTGAGGAACCTGGCAGGTTTTACGGAGCGCACTAATACATTCTCTACACTGGAGGGCGATTCTTGGATTGTAGACATTGATGTCGTAAAGAGATAATGTGGAAACAAGATGGCGAATATTGAAATTTTATTCAACATTCGCCATCTTGCTTCGACATCGACATCAATATCTACAATCCAAAAATCGGCCTCCAGGTCTTTCATCATCCTCCAGAAGGCGTTTCTCAAGGTCACCATCCTCATTCTGGTCGCTGACTTGAGCAGAGTGTCAAAACCCTGCACAACGATTCTGTAACACGGTTATTTCTTACAGGTAGAAGAACGCAAACGCGCGATATGGGAAGCTTCCATATCCCGACGCGAAGCGTTGCTGCAGCGCGAGCGCGACCGCTCGGAGCGTCTCGAGCGACAGCGAGCCGCTCGCTCGGCACCTCGGCCGGCGTTTGCGTTCGGCTCGTCCACGCCGCGACTGCTCGAACCGCTAGACTCCGGGGGATTCTTTTGGGCAGCGCGCAGGTGTGTAATGTAACTTGTAACATGCTCAGAACGAGTGACTAAGTGCGGTCGATGATAGGCTCTTCAGCCCCCTTTTTCGCTATGACCAAACGTGACATAACTTGTCTCGTTGCGATATCTGCGTGGAATAATCGTTTAGAATACGTTATGACGTCGCACGTTATTGGCAAGGAATCTCCTATGTCATAGCGAATAAGGGTCCAGGCTGGTGCCAGTCGTTGACGAACTCTGTGGCGCGGCGGGCTGAAATGCGAGCTGTTACGGGTCCGATTCCCGATGCGGGACAAAGTTTGTATGACCTGCAAATATTTGTACAGTCTGTGTGTTGTGGTAGGTACCATTGTGCTCGTAGTCCCACGACGCGACGAGGGGATCCTAGTGTAGGATCAGGACTATGTATGTGACTGTTGGGTGTTATGTTATGTTTGCAATCAACACACGAGGCGAGCTTAGCCTAGCCATGCGCTTGCTCCGCGCTCCTGGTCTATCGTTACGACGTCTAAAAATGCCTTTAGTTTGAAAGAAGAGTTACCGATGTAAAAACACATTCGGGATGGGTTCCTAAATTATTGTTCACGCGTGTTGTTTTTCCAGCACTTTTTATTTAATTGTATTATAAAAAGCAATATAATTTTTAATATATTATTTTGCTTAGCTTTTTCTTTGAATTTTAACTTTTGGGTGAAGGTTATCCCTGCATTTTATACTCCAATGTTTATTTTTTGTTACATTTTATTTTTGTGTTAATATTTATTTTGTTTTTTTTCCTCCTCCAGTACCAACCCCATTGATCAGGTCAACTTTTTTGATTCGCTGTAAGAAATTTTCCTACTTTTTTGTTGTTTTTGTTATACTAATGTATTATCTGTTGTGTCCCTTCTGTTTTCGTACTTAGTGTTTGGTTTGAAATTAATCCATTTATATGGCATGTGATTAATTAAGTATTTAGTTTTTTTGCATTTGTTTGTTGCAAGTATGGTATTTAGTATCTAGTTCATATGTATCATAACATGTACTAGATCAGCATTTGATACGGTAGTTATAGGTTTGTGTTTGAAATCTTAGTCTATAAGATGTGATGGTTTTTTGCTTGCATGTTTTACGCTTTGGTAACTTGTATTGTAGCTAAGTTTGTAATTATTTTTCAGGTGCTTATATGCCTGAATTCATCCATTAATTCGTGTCCATTTTAAGATTCCCTACCTCAAAAGGTACTGACTGAAGCATTATAGGATCACACTCGTGTACCTATGTCTATCTGTCTGTTTGTTTGTCACAGCCTATTTTCTACGAATCTACTCGAAAAAGTTGAAATTTGGTACATATATAGTGTTAGGTTTACGAAGAAACTATTATGTAATCTGTGGTTAGGTGACCTAATCACGTACAGCGTAACTAAACAAATTCTGATTTTGGGGGTCAATGTTGGGGGGACACTATAAAATAAAACTTGTCAAGTGCCTCATAATATGGCAATCAATGAAGGGGCTCAATACGCGAAATACTTTTTTCATAATTTTAAAATGCATAGTTGATAAGAACTAAAATCTATTGATTCTCCCCCCCAAATCCCCCATCCCCCAATTCCCTCTCCATCACCAAAAATACTGAGCTCATAAAATAGAGCCGTCAAAGCCAAAAGTATTTTATTCATTGAAATCACAAGGATCATTTTGAATAATCTTCCTCATAGTTTACAGGAAAACCTAAATAAAAAATCCGAACTACTTAAATTCCCACGGGAAATGGAAAACATTCGTGAACAGAAAATGCATATACAATGTGTTAATTTCACCGTCTCACTCTATCGCGTACACAAAAGAGTGAAATCTCACTAGAAAAGGGATATTTACCTTGATTTTTGATTGTTTCCGATATTTCGGCACAGTTGCAAGCGCCATGATCACGGGAGAACTAACTAAAGTCTTTGCGAGTAGATGTTATTGAAAATCATGGTAAATATCCCGTTTCTAGTGAAAAGTACGTACATAACCATGATAGTTTCATAAGTTATATCTGTGGTCAATGTACAAAGGAAGAGTTATGTTTCTATAAGTAGCCACTGGCCCGCGAGGTAATCTTGAATTCTTTAGACGGCGGCCCATATTGAGGTCAACCTGTGTATCCCTGGGTGAATCTAGGAATCTTTAGACAGTGCCTACGTTTTAGGTCAGCCTGGTAAGCTGCATAACGTGTTGCTAGAACAAATGTCAAGCTACAAAGCCCTTGGCTAGTAGCCAAATAACTAGATTGCAAAGTTATACTGTTATGGTAACCGGGACTTTCGTAACCGTTTGTCTCATAAAATATCTCTATAAATATAAGTAATTGGTGTGTTCAATTAAATTCATTTATTCATACCATAGGCTCACAGGGAACACTTAGTCAAGTCAAACAAAACACAAAACTCAAATTATACAAAATAAAATAAAACAACACAAAAAAAACAACTGATCAACTGATTTGAGGGACTGACTGACTATCAACGTACATCCTGAACCGTATAAAAGTCCTGAAATTTGGTGGGTAAATTCATAATCTGGTCTGGGGGTGCACTAAGGAGTTTCCGAAATCCACCCCCTAAAGGAAAGCAGTGGAGCGTTGAAGTTTGTATGGAAAAAAATAACAGCAAAGTCGTGGCATTCCTAGCTTATTTGAATATCCGAAAAACCGATAACCGTTGGAGTAAGTGTTCGTGAGATGAGATGATTCCATGAGATGGACTGACCACATCAAGGCAGCTTTGGACGGTCCACTGCATGAATGTACCCGGAAAGCTGCGGTGCGAGATGAGTGGCGAAGGAGTGTGAAGCGAGCCACAGACCCTGAAGTGACGATCACGACCAAGAGTGTAACACGAAGAGAGTTCTAGAGTGGAGACCGCGTCTTGGAAAACGTATAGTGTGGGACACCCCAAAGGCTAGGTGGAGCGATGACTAACGAAAAGCGGCTGCAGAAAATGGATGAGAAGATACGATCACCGTGCTCACTGGCGCGTTGTGGGAGAGAGGCTTATGATATTATGATGATATTTGAAAGTAATTGCTACATCTAAAAAGTTAGAAGTACAATATTTTTTACAAAGTAGGTATTTTAAATAAAATCTTAATGAACTCAGAATATGCTCCGCTTTTATTTGACATCCCATTCGATACAGAGACGCCCACTTTTTTGGCTGTATCATCCGTCATACTGATTTAGTTCGTGTAAAATGTAGCCTATGTGTTGCGGATCATACTAGCGAATCGGTTCACACCTCATTCAACACGTAGCTATTTTTGTAAAAATCAAAAAACCCTCAACGCATTGAAACGGCTGAACCGACTTTGATCAAACATAGCTAAGAACACCCCCGACAAATTCACCTTTCAAACAAGAAAAAAATAGAAATCGGTTCATACGTTCGGGAGCTACGATGCCACAGATACACACACACACAGACACGTCAAACTTATAACACCCCGTCGTTTTTGCGTCGGGGGTTAAAAATCGGATGAGTAGTTTAAGAGCTACGGCGGAACATACCTACGTAAAAATACATACATACGAGCGAAAGTGTACATTTTGCGTTTTGAACGTTCTGCGTGTGAACGACATACCTACTCTTCTCTCTCTTCTTAGTCGTTTTCTTCATTACTGAAGGTCGTGCCCGTCTTGAAATGCTTTGGTAGAGGAATTGACGAGCTGCTTCCTTGCCAGCCTGTCTTCGGCTCGTCTAAGGGCGATAGTGACAGGGAGGCCTGTTAATGCCTTGACTTGGTCAGACCAGCGGCTAGGTGATCGGCCTCGAGGTCTTTTCCGTTCTATCTTCCCAACCACCACCAGTTTGTCCAGGTTGCCCGGTTGCCTCCGAGCTATGTGACCGAAATAGCTCAATACTCGCTGGTAACAAATAGTGGAGTCTGGTTTTGATCTGCAGTTGGTCGAGAATGGACTTGTTAGCTCTTTTTGCAGTCCAAGGTATACGCAACATTCTCCTCCAACACCACATCTCGAATGCGTCGATCTTTTTCCTGTCCACAACACGGATCGTCCAGGACTCATACTACATATGGTTGACATACCTACATAACTGCTAAAAACATGACCCTTCATTTTGAGTGAGGCCACCAGGACCTTGGCTTTGTCGTAGACGTATACAAAAAATTGGCGATAGGTAAATTGTTAATTGATTAAGCTGTACCTAAGTCTGTTGTAACTAATATTGATGATGTATAATCATGACGATGCGTATTGTGGTTGATAATGATAGTCGAACTCAACCAATGTGATACATCAAACTAAACACCTGTATAATAATTAGCTTTACTAAGTACTACGTGATACATTGGCCCATTTCCTGGTGTAATCCCTTACTCGACTTTTGCGACATCCACGGGAGGAGACGGAGGAGTATATTCTTAGGCCGGACACTCGACGGCATACATAACGAAACTCATTTTGGACATAAGTAGTTCTACCTTCAGTTCTAGTAGTTCAGACAAAATATTTCCTACTTATAGTACTTTTAGATAATTCCCAATCGATTAGATTATCGTCATTATGGATGCAATGGTGGCGATGAGCTCACCCCTTGTCACATCTATTACCCATGATAGTGCAACTTACAGTGAAAAGAGGCCCATTGAGGCTCTGCCTACCCTCGGGGAAAAAGGCATATGTATGTATGTATGTATTTAGATGCTAACTAGCTTTTTCCACGCTGTTCTATCCCAGGCTTTTCTTAGGGCCTTCTCCCGTGGAGTACTACTGAAAATAGACGGGGTTCGTTTTTTCATGCCCTTCTCCCATCTCTTATTTTCTTCTTCGTCGTAGTATTATTTACTGAAGGTCGAGTCCATCCTGAAAGGATTTTGTAGAGATGCTAACGAGCTTCTTGCACGCTGTTCTATTCTCGGCTTGTCTAAGGGCCTTCTCCCATGCAGCACTAAAAATATAGATGGTTTTTTTTATGTAAACTTGTCCATTTATTTGTTAACGATGTCTCCCTAGACTAACGCTCTCTTAGTTCATCAGACTGATCAGACAAGAGTTTGAACATAACCCATAGACGAAGTTTTTAGGGTTCCGTACCCAAAGGGTAAAACGGGGCCCTATTACTAAGACTCCGCTGTCCGTGCGTCTGTCTGCCTGTCTGTCCGTCTGTCACCAGGCTGTATCTTATGAACCGTGATAGTTAGACAGTCGAAATTTTCACAGATGATGTATTTTTGTTGCCGCTATAACAAGAAATACAAAAAAACAGAATAAAATAAATATTTAAGGGGGCTACCATACAACAAACGTGTTTTTTGCCGTTTTTATAGATAATGGTCCGGAACCCTTCGTGCGCGAGTCCGCTTCGCACTTGGGCTTTTTTTTACATCTCGCTTGTTGGTAATTGAAAATGTGGCCGAAGCTGGAACACAAAGGTCTAGAAGGCACCTATTCAATCAAGCCTTGAAGAGACCTAGATTATAGTTTTCAGGAAGACAGACGACGGAAGTGTATTCCACTCCTTAGCAGTTCGCACAAAAATAATAATAATTTATAATAATTTAAATAAGCTACTGATTGCTCAGTATATCAGTTGCCTGCACCCAAACCCGAATAAATTTTCCGCTAAAAATTATCTGCAATTAATAAAGATTAGATAAGCCATTTGCTACCAGACATAACCAAAAGAATATATTTTACTGTGTATTGATAGGTACTGAAATAGCACTCCGACCACGAACCATAAGGTAACTGTGAATAGGAGATATGCATCTTTAAAGAAACGGTTGGGTGAACTATGTGATTAACTACAATATGCCCGTTTTCATTATATTTAGTACCTACTTCCAATTTCGACGCCATCGCCAAACAGACGTCTTCACACAAAAAAACGCATCACGCCTCTCGAAAAGGGCATTTTAATTGAATATCTCGTACCCCGGACTTGTTTGTAAGATTCGTTGGTATAAGATGTGTCCTTCATAACGCATGTCCTGTTATTCGCTATGACCAAACGTGACATAACGCGGGCACGTTACGATTGCTGCGTGGAATCATCGTTCAGTATACACGCTCCTATGGTAATAGCGAATAACAGCCCTTGTTGCTAGCTTATTTGAGGAATGTGTTATTACCGAAAGAAAGCGTTAGCAGAGTCAGTCGTGGGAAGCAATGGCGGCTATGAGCTTACCACTGGTCACGTCTATTTCCCACGATGTTGCAACCCACGGTGAAAAGTGGTCCATTGTGGCACTGCCTTCCCTTTCGGGGAAAAAGGCGTGTGTCTATGTATGTAGGTATCTCGTAAAATATAGATCATTTTACAAAACCCTCACGTAAGCCTTCGATTTTATTGTATTGATATCATTAGTTTTTGACCCAATAATCTGATCCATATTGAGCTTCGATCAAGAATACTCTTAATCAAAGATATTGAGAAACAATCGAATCTATAGCTAATAGTTAGAGGTAACTTTGTGCTTTTTTCTACCAAGAAAAAATCTACTACAGTGTTTTTGATACAGTGATCCCTCGAAATTATTATGAACAAGCAGCGCCCTGCGGTTTAACCCGCGTAAGTCTCGATCCCGTGGGGATATCGGGATAAAAATGTGCCTATGTGTTATTCCGGGAGTCTCCATTCCAAGTTTAATCCAAATCCATCCAGTAGTTTTTACGTGAAAGAGTAACAAACATCCCCCCATCCATCCATACTTACAAACTTTCGCGTTTATAATATTAAGTAGTTAGTAGGACAGGATAGGATAGCCATGCATAATTTGCAAGGTTATATTTGTCTAGGTCAAATCTTGCAAGCTGAATTAGAACCACTTCTTGATATCCGATTGATTGGAAATTTTGCGATTCCTCTCAAGTTCCAATGACAATACAATATTATGGTAAAAGCGAGCTGATGTGATGGTGGAGACGGAAGGTGGACAACGGAACTCTACGATGGATAGATGGTGTTTAAGCTTATTTTGATCAGCACACTGTAATTGGAACTTCACAGGTATGGCAAATTTCAGCTCAATCGGACATCTGGAAGTCACCCTTATCGGAACCCGTGAAATACTTGTCATTGAGGAGTTCCGGTGACCATAATGTGGTTTTCTTCGTCAGTTCCACTTCACCAAAGAATACTTTCTGAATGCACATGTTTGACTTGTTGCTGAAAATACCAAAATCGCTATATGTTTGCCTATAATATTTAAGGAGTAACCTCAATTCCTCATGGATCCCATTATCAGAACCAGATTTTGATAAAAATGGGACCAATCTGGAAGTATATATCCTTTCAAGTAAAAAAAGAGTTTTCCAAATCGGTTTATAAATGACGAAGATATGAGGAACCTCCTTTTTGATATCGGTTAAATTTAGTCAGGGTTTTTTTTACAAGCTTTTATTTAACTTGCAATTTATGTATGTTTGTCTGGGTGGAATCCGGGTGGAATCTTGCAACTGAATTTTAAAGCAGTTATCCACAACCAATTGAGCTGAAACTTGGCATACCTGTCAAGTTCCGATGACAAAACAATATGATGGTGACAGCGAGCTGATCTGATGATGGAAACGGAAGGTGGACAACGGAACTCCTCCATGGATAATAGTAGATTGACCGTGGTTAGGCTCATTTTGATCAGCACACGGTTACGATCACTAATTTTATAAAAGCTTATATTGAAAAATATATTTGAAAAAATCTTATTTATTTTTATAAAATTTAACTCGGCAATACCATGTCGGTGTGGCAGGAAAAAATATGAATAATCCACATTATCCAAGTTATTATTGGCTGCCCCCATCTATCGTCCTTTGGTTATGTTGTATGTGTTCTATTTATAGTGACAACTCACATCACTCGTTCACTATCAAATGAATTCTGCTAATTTGACTCACAATAAGATCACTATCTAAATAGATTACGTTCATAGTTCTTATTGCCCTGAGTTATGGTTTAGAATCGTTAGTTCGACGTCATGCAGCAGTTTAGCTCGCATGAGCCATAGTAATTATAAAGTGTGTAGACTGGTTATGGGTTTTAGACGACCTTTACAAGGGCATTGTTTTGGTAACATGAACTGGATATTTTGATTTAGCTTCAGACGGACACAATGTTTTTTTATGATCTGCTAATATTTGTTCCGGATCTGTGTGTTGTGGTACCATGGTACTCGTAGTTCCACCCACGATAAAGGGGATCCGTGTGCTATATCTGTATATTACAAGGTGTTCAATGAAAAAAATGTTTTTGAGCGTCTCGATGTTTTTTTTTATTATTTACCTCTGTGTTGGGCATGTGCCTGTAATTTCACCGTCACCCATTCATTCATACCGGAACACTGTTCTGGGTCTGGGTGTTGTGGTACCATGGTACTCGTAGCTCCTGATACCCACGACACAGGGGGTCCTAGTGATCAGGACTTTCTATGTGACTGATAAGTACCTGGGCAGGTAGTCAATTTACTCAGAAAATATAAATCAAGAAGTCAAGAAGGTAGGTAGGTTCGTTTTCGATGTGAGCACTACTGCTTTGCAGGTTTGTTTTCAATGTGAGCACTACTACTTTGCGGCAGAAATAAGTATAGTACCTACTTCTCCGGACGAAATATTTAGTCTTCATTGTGATAGGACTCTCGTCTTTGTGGACTGAATCGACCCTCAGAGACTCTCAGAAAACGGGTCTAATTATGTCCGATCAACCATATAATTGTGACCTGACAGTCCTGACAGTCTCTGTGGTTCTATCATATCACAGGAACACGGTATGACCACGCGCACCCCCTAGTGGACCGTGAAGGCGCCTGATGGTTTCAGTTACGTCTATTTCAGAAAAAATAGACCAAAAACAGGCAGCAACCACGTGAAGGATGGCCATCAGACTTGTCTTGGGGATCAGCGACCCGCGCTACTCCCAGGACCATTCGCCTCCTTGCCAACTCACTCTTGAGCGGGCAAGGCCAAGACCCGCCCGATTACACAATACCTAGGTTAACTCCGTAATCCCTACCGATAAATCCTGCGGTAACCACGTTCGCGGTTTCCTCCAGGTGACGTCATCATCCTTCCTACAATTGTCTCCATTGTCTCGCAAACAATAACCTTAGCCGATTTCGAAAGAGAATTTTGATGAAAATTGTTATGCAATGCAGGTCAATGAACTTTGCCTGAAGCCGATTGTGGTTGGAGCAGGTTTTTAAACGATAAGTGTTGTACATATTATAATCGTGAATTCGTGATCTAATCAGTACCTACCTAAGTCCCCGTTTTCATCAACATCACCATCATCAGTATTTTTACTGCCAAGTAAAAGTATTTCGAGTAGTTCCTGATTGATCCCTTGGCTATGATCCTGTGGACTTTGATCGTCTTAAGGCCACTTTCAAATCCCTAATAGATCCCTTGATGTCCGCTATGGTGGACAAGCAGCCTAATGTTAGCAAACTTATCCCAATACAAATGGTAGAGAAATAAAGTTGTGAAACTGTTGTAGGACACTCAACATTTTTGTAGCTGAAAGAAACATAATCTTACGGATTGCTATTTCAAAAAGTATTATCGAAATAGAAAGAAATGACAATAAAAAATTATATAAAGAAACAAGGCTATGGCAAACACACAGACTATCATATATAATATAATATTGTGTCTCTTAGCACCATCCACGCATCATTGTCACGCATTTGACGACCTCTGTGGCGTGGCGGGTGAAGGTTCGCCTGCGACGCAGGAGGTTGCTGGTTCGATTCCCGCCTCTGAACAAATATGTGTACGATCTGCAGATATTTGTTCAGGGTGTTCTGGGTATTATCTAAGTATAACAAAAAATATCTATCTATGTAATGTATTGTATTAAGTATATCAGTTCTGCTTAGCTTGGGGCTAGATAATGTTGTGTGAACTGTCCAGCATTATTTATTATTTATCTATTTTTATTTACACATATTGGCGTCTTTTGTTGTGGCAACACAACGCCGGTCTTCCACTGAGGCCATGCAGGCAACCCTAATGCTTTGCACCGCGAATGCGAAACTAACCCTTATATCACACAATTTCCTACCAAAATACTAAAAAGTCGCTTGCACGTTTCAGGGCTGCATCAACAACGAATGTGATGTTTGCGTCTGCGCCGCTCACGAGACGCGCCTCTGCACTTCAGCTGGATATCTCAGACACTGATAACAAAGGTAAAATAACCTTTATTTCTACAATAGTAAGACTCAATTCACACCAATTCAAGTCGGCTGTATCAGTACCAAAATGTACGCAGCATTTTAAACTTTTATCTTTTTTTCTATAAAACATTTTATGTTTTGTGTGGTTGTGGTGGTCTTGGCCTGAGTGTATGACTCCTCATGTGGAGGTCAGAAAAGGCAACTAAGGGATTAAGCCAGGGGATTTCCATATGAAAAGACCATTACGACCTCTGTGGCACGGCAGGCGAAGGTTTGCCTGCGACGCAGGAGGTTGCGGGTTCCATTCCCGCCTCGGAACAAACCTTTTTAGAAATATGTTCTATGTATAATAAAAAATATCGATCTATGTAATGTATTGTATTAAGTATATCAGTTATCTATTACCCATAACAAAAGCTCTGCTTAGCTTGGGGCTAGATAATTTTGTGTGAACTGTCCAGCATTATTTATTATTATTTTTATTAACACCAACCTCGATCACCAATCCGCCTGCCAAGAGTGGTGATTATGGCAAATCCCCCATTGCGTTATAGGGGAGACGTCGTCCAGTAGTGAGCATCAAGGCTGATGATGATGAGGATAGAAAAGGAATTAGTTGTTCTACTAATTAAAATTAAGATACGCAAAGCATGCGTAATGCATGAAGTCATTATTTGTCAAAGGCAAAATCTTCATTAAATAGTGACCTCATTAGACTCTTGTTGGCATTTTTTTATTGAAACTAGTAAACTTGTACCGTGTATAAAACGTGGATTATCCTTGGAATCCTACTAATATTATAAACGCGAAAGTTTGTAAGTATGGATGGATGGATGGATGGATGGATGGATGTTTGTTACTCTTTCACGTAAAAACTACACACAAAAAACACAAAAAAAAAAAAATATACAAAACACACAAAAAACACAAAACACACAAAAAAACACAAAAACAAAAAAAATGGATGGATGGATGTATCTTTGTTACTCTTTCACGTAAAAACTACTGGATGGATTTGGATGAAATTTGGAATGGAGATAAATGGACTCCCGGAATAACACATAGGCACATTTTTATCCCGATATTCCCACGGGATCGAGACTTAGGCGGGTGAAACCGCGGGGCGCTGCTTGTAGATACATAAAGTTGAAAGGAAATCGTTTAGCTTGGTAGGGGCAAGTTATGAGGAGGGATGAAACGCATGTAACTAAGAAAGTTATGAATATGAATGTTAGTGGATGGAAGGGAAGAGGAAGACCTGAGAAAAGACGGATGGACTGCGTGAGAGATGATATGAATGAGAAGGGAGTGAATGATGAGATGACGGCTGACAGGGGAGAGTTGAAAAAAAAGACGTACAGAGCCGACCACAAATAAATTGGGAAAAGGGCAAGACAATGATAATGATGAATTACATATATTATTGCATCTGTTACTATCCTGGATATGAGCATAATACGTTGGGAACCCTCCTATTTAACGTGGTAATGTCCCTTATTTTTTAGTTGACTTAGTGATTTGTATGGAAATCTAGCTAACCACCTGACTTATGCTAGTTTGATTCTATACTATTTAATGGGAGACTGACAAACCATATGTTATTAGTATATATATTAGTGTCTAGATAGTGTCTTTTTTTATTAATCTTTTGTGTCCCACTGCTGGGCAATGGTCTCCCCCAAAATTTTCCACTCATCCCTGTTTTTGGCAGTTTCCCACCACTCTTGCTCGTAAGCCTCAAGATCGTTACATCTGAGGTTTTCCCAATTGGTTACGACATGTGTCGCTTCAAGAAAAATGATCATAAATTCCTTCAGAGTAGGCAGCGCATCGACAATGCCCCCGGTGTTGCCTGTGTCTATAAGCGACGGTGACCACTTTACATTAGGTGGGCCGTAGGTTAGTTTACCTATTAGTTTCATAAAAAAAACGCCTTCTCGGCCAGCCCCGTCGTCGCATTCCGTCATCCAAGGAGTTATGTTCGCCCACTTCTCAGGGTGCATCTTACTGACGTGGCCAGCCCATTCCCACTTGAGCTTTGCTGTTCTCCCCACATCGCCAATGCCAGTTATCGAACGCAGCATGGTGTTCCGCACTCGGTCGATGCGTTTAAGACCGAGAATGCTGCGTTCCATTGCTTTCTGGCAAATCTTGAGCCTGGACTTGTGTAACTCGGTCAGCGACCATGTCTGCGCACCGTAGGTCAGGACGGGCAGATTACCATGATTTTCCAGTGTTTAGTTAGTTCTCCCGTGATCATGGCGCATGCAACTGTGCCGAAATATCTTTCATGAGTGTATACAAAATTAATGAATTTATATTTAAATAAGGAGCGGGGTAGCGGTACAGTTCCCTTAAGATTCTGTTTACGGTACTTTGCAAGTGCAGCCGCTGACTCATGCTAGTCAATAATTAAACTCATTCGTGCACAGTTAAATTTATTCCACGCGCAAACCAGTCCTTCAAATGCTTATGGTATAGTTTTGGAGGTCATCTATGTAGGTGGAATAACAGCCTTGCCCTTGATATGGAGCCAGGCCTGGGTCACTTCATCGTCATCATCATCATAGACGAAGCCTCCCTCATAGAATGCAATGAGGGTGGACTAGCCATTATAACTTCAACAAGCTGTGTAACCGTATGGACTTTGATATATTCTGCACGAGTGTCAAATCAGCCAGGCAGTGGTTGTGTAGTGAGTTCTTTATTGATTGAGTGGACAAAATTATTAAATGTAAGTGTTGATTATAAGGTACTTCTTAATAAGTAGATAATCCATGTATTAACAGTTAACAGTTACGTATTATGCAGTTAATATTTTGGTTAAATAAATATGTTACATCGTAGAAAAAAAACGTTTCAATTTTTCAGTACAAATCGGCAATTTTATACATCAACCCCTAATATTTTCGCGCGCTACACGCCACAGTACCGGCTTGAAGACGAAGGTTCAAAATAGCTGGTGTGTATGCCACAGATTCGTCTTCGTTGTCGATTCTTGATGTCAAAGTGAAACTTTATTCTACTGTTTTTTTCTGTGCTTTTGATTCGGAGTCAGTCAGTCTGCCAGTCTACATCGTAACCAGTACTAGTAAAGTGACCAATTAGTTACATAAATAATTTTTTTGTTTGTTTTCTTGCCGCCCAAGCAGTGATGTTTCGAAGCATGTGTAAGTATTTTTATCGATAAGACCGGAAGGCCAAATCTCGTAAGTAGAAATAAGTTGTGGTTGTTGTTTTTTTTTTTTTTTTCAAAACCTGCTTTTATGAAATTAGTGATTAAAACCGTGTGTTGATCAATGGCAAAACCCAAACACGGCCAGTATATTATTATCTATCGAGGAGTTACGTGGTCCACCTTTCGTCTTCATCATCAGGTCAGCTGTGCAGGAGTATGTTTACCTCGGGCAGATCATACAGCTAGGTAAACATAACTTCGAGAAAGAATTAAGTAGGAAAATTCAGCTTGGCTGGGCAGCATTTGGAAAACTTCGTCAAGTTTTCTCGTCGCCCATCCCACAATGCCTAAAGACAAAAGTCTTTAACCAGTGCGTCCTACCAGTTATGACTTACGGAGCTGAAACGTGGACACTCACTGTAGGAGGGGTCCATAAACTTAAAGTCGCTCAGCGAGCTATGGAGAGGGCTATGCTTGGAGTCTCTCTGAGGGATAAGATCCGAAACGAGGTTATCCGGCAGAGAACCAAAGTTCTAGACATAGCCCAGAGGATTAGCAAGCTGAAGTGGCAGTGGGCCGGTCATGTCTGCAGAAGAACCGATAATCGGTGGAGTAAACGAGTTCTTGAGTGGAGACCGCGTCTAGGCAAACGTAGTGTAGGACACCCTCTGGCTAGGTGGAGCGACGACTTGCGCGGGGTGTCTGGCAGAAACTGGATGAGGAGAGCCGAAAACCGGGCTCAGTGGCGTGCCATGGGAGAGACCTATGTCCAGCAGTGGACTGCAGTAGGTTGATGATGATGATGATGATCAGATCAGCTTGCTGTCACCATAATATTGTATTGTCACCAGAACTAGAGGTGTACTTAAAACGGTGGTTCAAAATTCAGTTGCAAGATTTGTCCCAAACATACTAACAAACTAACAGGTGAAGTTACATAAAAGCTTGTCAAAATCATTCTCGTATCATGATCTGATCAAGTCTCGATGTCTTAAGTGTGATCTTCTCAGTAGTTTTATCCATACAAACTTCAACACCCCACTGCACCAGTACAGTAAATTATTTTCTTATTGTACCCCTAGACCACATAAAGAATGTACCCTCAAAATGTCATGTCTCTATGACTGGCCGTTTAGGCTGTGCGTTGATAGTCAGTCACGCATCGGTTTTATACGTGTTGATTGGTTATTTTGACATCTACGATTGTCTTGCTAGCGACTTGATAACGTCAAATATTCATGCTAAGGCCTCTGATGATGTTGAATTTTGATAAAGGAGCATTGAAGTAGGTAAAACACGCGCCAGGTGCAGATAATAAATGATATGCAGTAGTTTCAAAAAGCCATAGACATGGGTTACTTACGACAAGTTCCGATGACAATAATATCAAAAATACATTTTAATTGCAGTAGCGCGTATTATAAAAACGGTGTAAATTTTGCTAAAAATAAGTTTAAGAGAAGCCTATATTTGACTCTTGACAGCCTCTTAATGTCGTAAAATTTATTATGCTCCTAGCTGGTACCTACTAGCTAGATTTTAATTTCTGTTAGAAAAAAATACGCTAACACCAATTTTACCAATTTCATTATCAATGCTTCAAGTAATTCAATCTCAATACTTTAAAAAAACTCGTCAAGGCCTTGTACCGTGGAATGTCAAAGACCTTATCTTTTGTACTAATTCCAGTATAAGAACATCTGTGCAAATCTTGATACCTAGTATACCAACTTACATGGTAATATTGCGATGAAATATATGATACCTTTAATATCTAAATAAACACAATGATACACTCATACGAAACGCATGGTCATGTGTCCTTGTGACGGATTAGGCTTGATAGTGCTAATTCAGCAAAGATGCTGATCTCTTGATTATATTGCTCAAAAATGAACTGTATTGCAACGGCGTAGATTTGCTTGTTCTGAAGTTGATCTTACATGGAATAAAGTTGGAATTGCTTGTTTTATGACGACCGGACCCGACCATGTTAATGCACCAGTAGGTAATGTTCTTGTAAAATTTTGCAATAGGTTTAAACTGTACAAACATACATAACAACATAGGACACACAGGACAACATAGGAGGTTGCGGGTTCGATTCCCGCCTCTGAACAAATATTTGTGCGATCGCAGATATTTGTTCTGGCTATTTTGTATGTATAATAAAAAATATCTATTTTTGTAATATATTTTGTTAAGTATATCAGCTATCTAGTACCCATAACACAAGCTCTGCTTAGCTTGGGTCTAGATAATGTTGTGTGAACTGTCCAGCATTATTTATTTATTTATACTTCTAAGATTTTTTTTTTACCTTAATAGAAGAATGTAATTGAAAAAGATTATTACCAACAACACAGATTTAAAAATAAAAATACAATTGATAGAAAAATTAACAAGATTCGCTATTACAAAAAAGCCCCCTAACTCAGCATATGCAGGTTGTAAACAACCTGCGCTGGTCTTCTGTTTGAGCCTTTTCTAACAGCAGACATGTATCATGAAACGAAATATACCACAATACCACATAATATAATATATTCAAGTCCGCGTTTAACCACGATCCAACCTGTTAGTTAGTGACGATGTGGACGCCGATACAGCACCATGGTCAAGAAAGCCGTCAGTATCCCATTTTCATAAACCGACACAACTTAGGGCAGCACACGCATGTCTGAGGACGGTATACCAGAACTAATAAACAAAAACTAAACTAAAGCATAGATTTTTTGGCATTTTTTCACTCTTTTATCGTGTCTCTTGCCCTAGAATAGGCTTTTATTACTTTTTGGTTGAAAGCTGTATATTACGGCTAGATACGGGTCTGGCGATTTATATGGCAAGAGTTGTAGAATTATCTGGCTGACCACAGACAGGGAGAAAAGGAAAGGGTCGGTTAGAGAAAGTATTTAAGGTCCGATAGTTAAATCAATTTGTTGGCACCTTATTACGTTATAGAACAGAAAAGAATAGAATATTTATTTATTCATACAACAAGAGTCCAACTTTTTAGTAAAACAACTCAAAACTAGGTTATTAGTTAATAATTAACAATGACTTAGTCCTCTGGACGAGGTTCCAAACCAGAGGACAATCGAGCCGATCCGAGAACGCACTTAGGATGCTGTTGCTGCTGGTGCGAAGCCTGCTCGGCCGTCTTTTTGCGTCAGGTGGCGTCAAAGGTGTCTGTTATAACAGTATATGGAGCATACTACGTTTAGACAGGCTTCAAATTTCAGTTTTAAGTAAGATTATAAGATAATAATATCCCCTATGATAATTATCAACGCCCGCCCTCAGAATACATTTCTCTGTTAAAGATGCCCGAATATTTGCCATTGTACACTAATGTTTGAACGTTCTAGACACATTTCCAGACGACTTTGTACTAAAGTTGTGACTTTGTGTATTTCCAGACGAGCCGGACCGACAGCTCCCGGTGATGTGGTCGTCGGTGGCGCGGCGCCGCACCGACCTGGTGCCCACGATGCCCGCGCCGCGCGCTCCAGGTAGGGCGTACTCCATGACGCGCCTCGACCGCCTGCCGCACTCGCCCGCCACACACCTCAGCCGGACGCGTAAGGAACCCAACTCATATCCATACAGGCTTCGCCGGCTTTCGCGGATCTTTCAATAACACCACACTCTTCTATGAGGGCTTCCAGCTTCTGCTGTGGTCGGCTTTTGGGCTGGTTTTCGCTTCTTGGTCTATGACTCGCGGTTTTAATTTTTCTTAACGGTGTTGTGTTCGACGTTGCTCACACGACTTTTCAGTAAGCTAAGTAAGATTTCGGTCAATGCGTTGCTCACGCAACGACTTTTCAGTAAGCTAAGGAAGGTTTTGATCAATTCGTTGCTCACGCTACGACTTTTCAGTAGGCTAAGTAAGATTTTGATCAATTCGTTGCTCACACAACGACTTTTCAGTATGCTAAGTAAGATTTCGGTCAGTTCGTTGCTCATGCTACGACTTTTCAGTAAGCTAAGTAATATTTCGGTCAATTCGTTGCTCACGCTACGACTTTTCAGTAGGCTATGTAAGATTTTGATCAATTCGTTGCTCACACAACGACTTTTCAGTAAGCTAAGTAAGATTTCGGTCAGTTCGTTGCTCACGGTACGACTTTTCAGTAAGCTAAGTAAGATTTTGATCAATTCGTTGCTCAGACAACGACTTTTCAGTAAGCTAAGTAAGATTTCGGTCAATTCGTTGCTCACGCTACGACTTTTCAGTAAGCTAAGTAAGATTTCGGTCAATTCGTTGCTCACGCTACGACTTTTCAGTAAGCTAAGTAAGATTTCAGTCAATTCGTTGCTCATGCTACGACTTTTCAGTAAGCTAAGTAAGATTTCAGTCAATTCGTTGCTCACGCTACGACTTTTCAGTTATCAAAGTAACGTTTTGTTTAATTCGTTGCTCACGCTACGACTTTTCAGTAAGCTAACTAAGGTTTTGATCAATTAGTTGCTCACGCAACGACTTTTCAGTTAGATAAGTAAGGTCTTGGTAAATTCGTTGCTCACGCTACGACTTTTCAGTAAGCTAAGTAAGGTTTTGATCAATTCGATGCTCACACAACGACTTTTCAGTAAGCTAACTAAGGTTTAGATCAATTAGTTGCTCACACAACGACTTTTCAGTAAACTAACTAAGGTTTTGATCAATTATTTGCTCATAAAACGTCTTCTCAGTAAGCTAACTAAGGTTTTGATCAATTAGTTGCTCACGCAACGACTTTTCAGTAAGCTAACTAAGGTTTTGATCAATTATTTGCACATACAACGTCTTCTCAGTAAGCTAAGCAGGATTTTGTTGAAATCGTTGCCGACACGACTTTTCACTAAACATAGCAAGATTTCGTTGCTACTGCATTGATTTTTACCTGATTTCGCGTATTATACGATTTTACTACTGCTAGTTAGAGACAGCAAAAAAGACAACCTCTTGGGTGTTTTTAACATTTACTTATGGCCTTAAATATTACTTGTATTTGTTTAGTATTGTCCTTAAGAATCGATTTTCATGTAAGGCCGACGGTACGCAAATCAATGGGAAGTATAATCGTAAAATCAAGCGTTACCAAAAAGTGAAGTCGTTAAATATTCTCAGGCAATGCTTTTGTGAAGTGTTTAATCTTCATTTTACTAACAACGATATACAAACCTTCTCACCGCTTTATATTTCAACAGCAGATATCATTTGGTGATTGTTTGAAAGGAGTCTCTGCGATGCGCTGTGCTTTCTTTATACGGGATATTTCATCGTCACTATGCCCTTTTCGGGCCACCTTACCTCAAGTTTGTCACTGACCTAATGCAACCAAGAAACCAATAACACGACCAACGAACGAAATCTGATTCTTTACATTCAACTGGGTATCATTACTACACCATCATAAGGTAAAACTCTCATCTCACTGGTGGCTGGCTGGTTCTTCGGTTTGGATTCTAAACTTCTTTCTTTTTATAAAGGTAAGAGCTATATTGGCACCTCTCGGGACCTTTACGCGCATAAAGGTATGATGCACTATTACTAATTTATTTTCGATACACGCCATAGAAGCGAGTGTGAATATAGTGGCAGAAAACCCAGTTAAGACTGCGCAAACCCAGGCAGAAATCTTCATTAAAAATAAACGCCTCGCGCGCTTACCTTTTTTTTTTATACTACTGTTATGACGGAACAACCAAATGGCCCACCTGATGTTAAGCGGTAACCTCTGCCTATGAATAGTGCATTACTTCAAAGGTCACGTCCATCTAGGACGCACCCTATGTAGCATTGCACTGCGCTCGCCACCCTGAGAACGGTCCGGCCTCTCGAGAAAGCGGTTTTAATGAATATCTCGTAAAATATAGATCATTTACAAAAGCCACACAGTAAATTCTTGGCTTTGTTGTATTGTATTTAATTATCTAATTTTGTACCCAATAATCTGCACCATTTGAATAAACAATCGAATCAAGCCAAAAACTTGAAGTAACTTTGTTTTTTGTTTTCTTTTGAAAAATTATTGTCCTATCGCGTTTTCTGTTACAGTGGTCCTGGATACTACATTATAATTCCGAAATTATAAAGTAGTATCCATGCAAATTTTTAATTTGAATATTATTCTTGATTTAGTCAGTTAAAAATCTAATCTAAGATTGGTAATTTTGCGTTAAGCTTTGAAAGGGTTAAAAACATAACAAAATGAGAAAAAATATCATTTGCAAGATTAGACCTGAATATACATACTGCATTTTTGGTTTTTCACTAAGATCCTAATTATTACGTAAAAAATTTGATAAGTACAATCACTTTTTATAGGGATATTAACTATAAGGAAATTTTTCACTTGCTGCTAATTTCACACTCGCTACTAGGCGAGTTTTGTTTGTTTGTTTGTAACTAATTTCACCAACATTTACCTGTCCTTATAAACCAGATGTATCATAACAGCCGGAGACTGTATATGTCAGTGGAAGCTGAAGTTAGCGTGAAGGGGGCTGTTTTTTTGGGGAATGCTTATTTTACGAATAATTTTGATTATAATTATTTTGTACTAGTATCCGTTTAGCTTGCGTTTTACCAGGCTAAAAAGTAGCCTATAGACAGCTCAATCCAGGGCATAATCTTTTTGTGTACTAAATTTCATCGAAATCGGTTCAGCCGTTTTTGGGTGATTAAGTAACAAACATCCGAATGTCGTATTTTTGTTATTAATTATATTAGTGCGATTGTTCGCATTTGTTTCTCAATAAACCTTTATCCGTAACGGAATTGTTTTATCTATAAATGTTGGTGAATAATAAACTTTACTGCTTCGTAACAAGGCTTGCTATACAGAGACTCAAATCGGCAAACCCACGCCTGGTTCACGGCTCGGTATATCAACCGCAATCAGTGTGGTGAGACGAAAAAACAAACCGGGAAACCATAGCTTTGTCTAAATGTTGGTGAATAATAAACTTTACTGCTTCGTAACAAGGCTTGCTATACAGAGACTCAAATCGGCAAACCCACGCCTGGTTCAAGGCTCGGTATATCAACCGCAACCAGTGTGGTGAGACGAAAAAACAAACCGAGAAACCATAGCTCTATGTCTAAATGTTGGTGAATAATAAACTATACTGCTTCGTAACAAGGCTTGCTATACCACAGAGACGCGAAGCGGCGAAACCACGCCTGGCTCGCGTCCCGGCAGCGCATTATCAAACGCAACCAGTGTGGTGAGAAGACCAAACTCTGCGCCGCGGAAACCTAGACCTGCTTCTATAGCCGGAACGGGGGTTAACACGCCTAGAGGTAAGATAATGCTACCTTAAAGGTACCGTGTACGACGCTAGTCAGTCTTAATGGTCTGTATGATCTAGTAGCGTACCCTACGGCGCAGCCCACGTGGTACCTTCAGCAATAAAAAATATTTTATATGAATCCTGGTCATTCTATCTGAGCACCAAATATCATCGAAATAGGTCCAGTCGTTTTGTCGTGATTGGGCTAACATCTAAACGTTTATGACTAGTAGGATCTTATTCCATTATTTGTTTTAAATACTTGTAAATATAAAATGCAGACATTTTTATATGTTTTATGTTGCATTGCACTTGCTTTTTATGTGATATAATGCGCGTCATGTAAAAAGAACGCTGGCGGTCAAGCTTCTTCAGGCGTTCCAGCGTTCTTTTTAAGAGATGACTTATTTTTCTACTTATTTAAGAGAACTATACCTATGCATTGAATGAGTGCCTACCTACTTTACTACAAATAATGTACAATTATAGTAAGTACAATTATAAAAAGACGCCAGCGTTCTTCCCACTAGAATTCCCTGTGTCGTGGGTATCAGAAACTACGAGTACCATGGTACCATAACACCCAGACCCGGAACAAATATTTGCAGATCATAGAAACGGGAATCGAACCCGCAACCTTTCGCATATCAGCGCTAATCGCCTGACGCGATACAGAGGTCGTAAAGTTACAAGAAATCTGGGTTCAAGATAAATTGTCTAAAAAATTGGCATGTTATGGGGAGGGATGAAACGCATGTAACTAAGAACGTTATGAATATGAATGTTAGTGGATGGAAGGGAAGAGAAAGACCTAGGAAAAGATGGGTGGATTGCGTGAGAGATGATATGAATGAGAAGGGAGTGAATGATGACGTGACAGCTGATAGAGGAGTGGAAGAAAAAGACGTACTGCGCCAACCCTAACTAAAATGGGACAAGGGCAAGACGGTGATGATGTTACCTTTTTTTTTGAACATTGAGTACCTTTTTTTTGACCACGATCTCACCTGTTGGTAAGTGACGATGTGGCCGAAGATGGAGCACAAAGGTCTAGAAGGCACCTATTCACTCTAGCCTTGAATAGACCCAGATTATAGTTTTCAGGAAAAACAGACGACGTTAGGGTATTCCACTCCTTAGCAGTTCGCGTTATAAAGGTAGAACTGAAACGTTTTGTGCGAATAGAAGGTATACTAATGAGGTAAGGATGGTACTGAGCCGTGCGCCTGCTCGTCTTATGATGAAAAGGAGATGGTGGGACCTTTCTACGATGTAACTGGTTGTCTCCCGGCAGACTTCATGTCGCAGAGCGTCGCGACCACACCGTCCGTGTCGCGCGACAGCACGGCGCTGATAGACGCGCCGCGTCGCACGCCCTCGACGACGCCGCGCCGTCCGCGACCGGCCTCCTTGTACGCTAATGCTAAACCTGGTATGTAGTATCTGTCATCATCAATAGCCTTTAGACGCCCACTGCTGGACACGGCCTCCACATAAAATGCAATAGAACTGTTGTTAGTAGTAGAGCTTTTTTGTGAAAGAGTTAGTCTGGGGAAGTACTACCACCATACAGTTTTACCCAAAATATAAGTCCGATCGACTGTTTTCGTTTGCGCAGAAAAGAACAGACTGATATCCGACAGTAGGCGAACATATAGTAAAGCTCTGTCTCGCTATATAGCTCTGTCCCGCTCACATCTAAGAGTCAAGTAATGAACGACCGGCTGCGATTTTGCCGCGAAATCGATTAACCAATACCAGCGCAAGATTTTAGCGCGCGATTGCTATTGGTAGAAAGAAGGTTCCCGCGCTATGGAAATTGGTCTACGGCGCAGGTACGTCGGGCGACTTATATTTTCGGTAAACTGTATCTATTTCTGCCGCAAATCAGTAGTGCTCGCATTGCTGTGTTCCGGTTTGAAGGGTGCCGGTGAAATTACAGGCACATGAGACTTTTCATCTCTATGTCTGACGGTGGCGGGCGCAGTGCAATGCTACATAGGCTGCGTCCTAGACGGACGTGACCTATGTGATAATGCCCTGTTCATAGGCAGAGACCGCTTATCATCAGGTGCGCCATCTGCTGGATCTGTCGCCAACATGGTTTAAAAAAATGCCTTAATCACCACGCTTTGCAGGTGGATTGGTGATCGCAGTACTCAGGTAGATGCTCCTACTCATCCCCTGGCGTAATCCCTTACTCGGCTTTGACGACATCCACGGGAGGGGACGGAGGGTCTATTTAGGCCGTATTCTCTGTGCCCCATTCTTTTACTATTTTGATTAGTGTATGTAACCTGCTAGTTGCATCTAAAGATAGACAGTAACCACCGTTACAACTGCAATACCTCTTAGGTCACGTATGCCCACCTTGGACGTGCCCTACGTGGTATTGCGCAGCGTCCATCTGTCTGTAATTTCTCCGGCACCCATAAACATCCAACCGGAACACAGCAATTACAACTTGGCAGCAGAAATTGAGCTGTGAATTTTCCTAAAAGTTTGACAGTCATACATACATGCATACATAGGCACACGCCTTTTTCCCCGAAAGGGTAGACAGAGCAGCATTGGGCCTCTTTTCACTGTGGGTTGCACCATCGTGTGATATAGACGTGACAAAGGGTGAGTTCATCGCCGCCATTGCGACCTCCGTGGCGCGGCGGGCGAAGGTTTGCCTGTGACGCAGGCAACCTGTGACTGAGGTTGCGGGTTAGATTCCTGCCTCAGAACAAATATTTTTGTCATCGCGGTTTTTTTTTTTTCAAGGTATCCTGTGTATTTTCTATGTATAATAAAAATATCTATCTATGTTCTATATTGTATTAAGTATATCAGTTATCTAGTACCTATAACACAAGCTCTGTTTAGCTTGGGGCTAGATAATGTTGTGTGAACTGTCCAGGATTATTTATTTATATATTTTTATTGTTTCCCTCAAATAAATCGGCTAACACATTCCTTAATAAGCTAACAGCCAGGACAAATCGTATACCAACGAATCTTACTAACAGTCCAGGTAATCTCGTAGTCTGCTTTTACGACATCCACTGGAGAAGATGGAGGGGTCTGTTCTCAGGCCGGACACACCACGGCCATACCGTATTATGTACAATTTTGATGTGTAATTCGTGTTTTACAGCGACGCCAATAGCGCCTGGTGAGGGCAAACCACCCGTGCACAGAAAACCAAAGCCATCCAAAGAACACGAGAAGGTAACACTATAACCATCAGTTATCATACAACAAACGTGTTTTTTTAGATAATGGAACGGAACCCTTCGTGCGCAAGTCCGACTCGCACTAGGCCGGTTTTTTGCTCATCACAGCTCATCAACACAATTTGAGATAGCGAAACCTTATTTTGCGGAAACTAGGAGACCTAACGCGCATATATTGATTGATAGTGTCTTATTACCTACAAAAGTCACTGCACCAACACAAAGCTCAAAGTTGCTACGCGAAACAACTTGCTACGCCGTTTAACATCCACAGCCTGGGGTGCTTCTCCACAAGCTCTCTGCTTCTCGGCTGGTGAATGCCCATGCCCAGTGTGACATCGATCCGCACAAGCCCAAGAAGTAGACGTAGCACTAAATGAAACATGCAGAATAATAACTGGCTGTCTGAAACCCACTCCACTCGCTGCACTATACCCACTTGCAGGTATAGCCCCTCCGGATATCCGCAGAGCTATCGCCTGTTCAGTTGAGAAATCAAAACAGGAAAACGACAGCAGACACTCACTTTATGGCACCAAGAAGGGCAGAAGTAGACTCAAGAGCCGCAGCAGCTTCCTTAAGTCGACCGAAGCACTCACAGTCGACAGCCCTAGCGAGGTGCGAATAAAACTGTGGTTCGAAAGACACCCTCACCTTGCCGACCACGTTGTACCTGCAGAGAAGCTCCCTTCGGGACATGAACTGCCATGGTCCATCTGGAAATCTCTGAACCGACTCCGGAGCCAGGTGGGCCGCTGCAGGTATAACTTAGTTAAATGGGGGTATTCCGACGAGGCACAATGTGACTGTGGGTTCACTCCACAAACGATGCCTCACTTGCTGTCTTGTCCACTGCACCAACACCTGCACCCTAAATGACCTGTGCGAAGCAACTGAAAATGCTGTCGACGTGGCTAAATTTTGGTCTAAAACAATATAATTATCTATTATGGGAACCAACGACACGATGAAGAAGAAGATTACCTACGAATGTCTATGAAGAAAAGAATCACTATTACAATCGTTGAATGACATTCGTAGCTATACTAATTAGGAGACACTATCAATCAAAACACGCGTGTTAAGTCTCCTAGTTTCTGCAAAATCAGGTTTCGCTTTCTCAAAATGTGTTGCTGAGCGGTGATGAGCAAAAAACAATAATTTTTGAATTTGCCACTAGCGAAACCTTGTGCCTTTGTAACTGAAAGCCGATTTACGCTTATCTACACTAATATAATATTATAAAGAGGAAACTTTATATTTAATTTTTTATTATGAATAAATTCAAAAACTACTGTGCCGATTTCAAAAATTCTTTCACCATTGGAAAGCTACATTCACCCTGAGTGACATAGGCTACCAGGGTGGGTTGGGCTGTTTTTCATCCTGAAACTACCCGTGCCTTTCATTTTGTAGTGTTTTTTTTTAGTTATTTTGTGTAATTTTGGTGGCATTTCAACCAATGTAGCTCGTCTATCGTGTATTGCGTGACTTTTCAAATTGTCTACCAAAGTTTTTGTAAAACGGCCATCGTTTTACTAAGGTCTTGGAAGGATTGTAGTATTGCAAATTATATTGAAAATACAAAAATTAAACTTGTATAATGATCCCTGTCTCTTACAAAACTGACAAAAATATTGAACGTGTGTTTACAAAACTTTTAATTCTCATGTTATACTAGGAATAATGTTATTTTTGTTTGCAGACGCCTCGCGGCAAGTCCCTGTCGGTGTCGCCGGGCCGTGCGCTGTCGCCCTCGCCGCACGCCTCTAAAGAAACCAGTGTGGAGAAGGACATACCCCTCAAGGTAATTACATACACCATTACAGCTGCAACACCTCTTAGGTTACGTACATCCACCTTGGGCGTGCCAACGTGAACTACGTGCTACGTGCTGCGTGCTACGTGGTATTAACCTGCGTCCATTTCTCCGGCACCCATAAACATCCAACCGGAACACAGTAATTACAACTTGGCAACAAAAATTGAGGTGTGATTTTTCCTAAATGTTTGACAGTCATACATACATAGACACACGCCTTTTTCCCCGAAAGGGTAGAGTCCCACATGGGCCCCTCTTCATCGAGGGTTGCACCATCGTGGAATATAGACGTGACAAGTGGTGAGCTCATCGCCGCCGTTGCTTCCCACGACTGACTCTGCTAACGCTTTCTTCCGGTAATAACACATTCCATAAATAAGCTAGCAGCCATGTAACTGTTGTTTACTATTTATTTTGCAGTAGTAGAGCTTTTTTGTGAAAGAGTTCGTCCGGGGAAGTACTACCACCATACCTATTTCTGCCACAAAGCAGTAGTGCTCGCTGTGTTTCGGTTTGAAGGGTATGGGTGCCGGTGAAATTACAGGCACATGAGACTTTTCATCTTTATATCTCAGGGTGGCGGGCGCAGTGTAATACCACATAGGGTGCGTCCTAGGTGCACGTAACGTATGAGAGAATGCACTGTTCATAGGCAGAGGTTACCGCTTAACATCAGGTAGGCCATCTGCTTGTTCTGTCATACAAGTAGCCTAAAAAAAAAGAGAGTTGTATATGTCAATCCCAGGAACCACTTTTTGCCCAACCGTGTAGCAAACACTTGGAACCGGCTACCAGAGACAGTGATTAGTGCTCCCTTGGTGAACTCGTTTAAGAACCGAGTTGATAAACATTTTAAAGACAGTGCACTGAAATGATATACACGCATTAGCCTATGCTGCTAGTGTATTAAATGAAGATTATGCACTGAGGGAATAAAGCAGTGTCTTAGGTCGCGGGCGACAACCCTTATCGTAACAAGGGACTTGAGTCCTGAGTGCAGCGAGGGTTTCAAGCTGCCCAAGACGAAAACAGGGTTTATTCCAGAGGAGCATACTCTACTTTTCACACCTTCTGCGAGACAATAAAAACTTACTGAAAATCGCAGCACCAAACACCGTCTTTTGTTTCACATTCTTTGTAAACGCACCTTTTTTTTGAGTTCTACTTATGGTGGCCAGAGCGATTTTCGAACAAACCTCTATAAAATACCATAAGGGCATTTTTTTTACTTACGCGGCTGTTACACAAGGAGAGTTTCTCGCACGCGAGCGGCGACTTCTTATAGGAAATATTAGTTTATTCGTCGCTCGGGTGTGAGAAACTCAAATAACTTTATTCCCTAGGGAGTTTCATACAACTTTATATTCCTTAAGAGATAATGCTTTACTTTACGTTGAGGCTGCATGATATGTAATTGGACATGGTCGAGCAGTTTTACTATAAAAACTTTCGTGAGTCATATCAATTATTTTATAAACACGGGAATATTTCACGTACCGTTAAATCGATGTAAGCACCGACATTGTTTCGACCCGTTTCTGTGCTAAACGGGACGCGGGGGGAGCGCGTCGCGTTCACTCACCTTGAAAAAGACTCTCGAAACGGGTCGAAACAATGTCGGTGCTTACATCGATTTAACGGTACGTGAAATATTCCCGTGTTTATAAAATAATTAATGGTCGTGCAGGTGGTGTGAAAATGTCCTAATCTATATATACAATAAACATAAAAATATAAAAGAGAAGTCCACACACACACTCACTCACTCACTCACGAAATCTCGGAAACCACTGGGCCAAGAGGTCTGAAATTTGGCACAAGCTTTCTTAAAGGGGTGCAGGCCCGCACTAAGAAACTATTTTTGAAAATTCGCACCCTAAGGGGTTGAAAAAGGGTGTTAAAGTTTGTATGAAAGTCTACGCGTTGACGAAGTCGCGAGCGGGTCAGCTAGTAATATTATAAACGCGAAAGTTTGTAAGGATGTATCTTTGTTATTCTTTCACGTAAAAACTACTGGATGGATTTGGATGAAATTTGGAACGGAGATAACTGGACTCCCGGAATAACACATAGGCACATTTTTATCCCGATATTCCTACGGGATCGAGACTATTACGCGAGTGAAACCGCGGGGCGCTGCTTGTAATAATATAATATTAATATGTGTGGTGTTGCAGCCGGTGTGTGTGGAGCCCGCGCCGGCGCGCGAGCTGAGCGCGGCCGAGGTCTCCGACAAGCTGGAAGCGCTGACGCTCAACGGGCACGATCACACGCGACCTGAGAAGGTAACATCGTAATTTTTTTTGTACAACTTGTAATGAAAAAAAGAAAAGTAGAAAAGAAAGAAAGAAAATACATTTATTCACCAAAAATCAGCCAGTTAAACAAAATAATAACATAGAAAATACCATTATAGAAAAGTAAAAATGAGAAAATACAGAATAAAATAAGTTGTTTGGTGAAAAGGCAACGACTCGGCTTGTTGTGCCTAGTCCGAAAACCAGACGCTGTATTTCAGTCTTGCCAAGGGAGAGGGGATTTCAAAATAATACAAAAATATAAAAGAAAGAAAAAATATTTATTTGTGTCAACAACATGAGTCAACAAACAATATTCCTGCAGACTAAAAGACACACACACAGAAACAAAGAAAAATTAAAATAATTTGTGCCTCTTGGTACCAGCCATACATACATCACTGACACAAATTGGCGTCCAGCTCAGTATTTGTTGTGTTGTAGCAACACAACGCTGATCTTCTGCTGAAAACATCTAAGTGAAAAACACGGATGTCGGCTTCACAATAAATAATTAATAATGACGGATCAAGCAGATGTCCCACCTGATGTTAAGCTCCACCATCTGCCTATGAACAGTGCATTATCACATAGGTCACATTCACCTAGGACGCGCCCTATGTGGCACTGCACTGCGCCCGACACCCTGAGACATAAAGACGGAAGGTCTCATGTGCCTGTAATTTCACCGGCAATCATACCCTTCAATCCGGTACACAGCAATGCGAGCACTACTGCTTTGCTTCAGAAATAGGTATGATGGTAGTCCCCGGACGAACTCTTTCATAAAAAAGCTCTACTACTGCTACATTATACTATTCTACTATTATCCATCGAGGAGTTCCTCCGTCTCCATCAGATCAGCTCGCTGGCACTATTATATTGTATTGTCATCTGAACTTGATAGGTATGCACAGTTTCAGCTCAATCGGTTGAGGATAACTGCTTTAAAATTCAGTTGCAAGATTTAGTCCGAACATACAAACATTGAAAGTTAAATTAAAGCTTATAAAAAAATGTTCACTATGTTAAGACTGATGTACAATATCAATTAAGGCAGGTAATTATGTCTAGGAGAATTACAAAACATAATTTTGACCTCTGTGGCGCAGCGGGCGAATGTTCGCCTGCGACGCAGGAGGTTGCGGGTTCGATTCCTGTCTCTGAACAAATATTTGTACGATCTGCATATATTTGTTTAGGGTGTTCTGGGTATTTTATATATATCATAAAAATTATCTATCTATGTAATATATTGTATTAAGTATATCAGTTATCTAGTACCCATACCACAAGCTCTGCTTAGCTTGGGGCTAGATAATGTTGTGTGAACTGTCCGGCATTATTTTATTTATTTATTTAAGTACACATACGGCAAACTTCATTCTTATATTAAATTACACAAAGGTCACTATTAATCACACAGTCACTGCGTATCGCCTTATTCATACTGCCATCATTATTTCCAGCAAACAAACGAAATCCAAGAAGCCGTGGAAATAATAGATACGAAACTCGAAGCGCTAGAATTGAAACCCGAAGTAAAGCAACCCGAAAAACCGATAGAAACGCAGAAGGAACAAAAGCCGGTGGAAATCCAGAAAGAACCAGCACAGAAGGAGCAGAAGGCACCAGAGAAGAGGGAAGAGAAGAAGGAGCCCTCTCAGGAGAAGACTGATGATTCAGATATGACAGGTATTAGATTCACGTCTTATGACTACTACTAAAGAAGACTTAATGTGTTGCTTTCGCTTGTGGAAATTCTTTTTTTTTCGTGTTTTTTGCTCATCATAGCTCATCAACACTTCTTCAGATAGCGAAAACTAATTTTCCGGTAATTATATGACCTAACACAGAAGTTTAATTTTATAGTATCACATAAATATCATTACTATAAGCTACGATTGTGCTTCAATGGTAATGCAGTGTTTTTTTTTTGTTTCAAGCTCATTCATAGCCAAACTAATGATATTTATGTGATACTATAAATTAAAACTTCTGTGTTAGGTCATATAATTACCGTCAAATTAGTTTTCGCTATTTGAAGAAGTGTTGATGAGCTGTGATGAGCAAAAAAACACGAAAAAAATTGAATTTCGCGTCACAATCGACTGCAACCACCTTAAAGTCTTCAATCAGTGCGTCCTACCAGTAATGACCTATGGTGCCGAGACGTGGGCACTCACGGTAGGGCAGTGAGTGTCCACAGTGTGAGTGGAGCTAATCAACCAGTTCAAGGTTGCACAGCGAGCTATGGAACGGGCTATGCTCGGAGTTTCTCTGAAAGATAAAATCTGAAATGAGATTATCCGACAGAGAAATAAAGTCATTGACATAGCCCACCGGATTGGCAAGCTGAAGTCGCAATGGGCTGGTCATATATGCCAAAGAACCGACAACCGTTAGGGCAAGCTAGTTCTTGAGTGGAGACCGCGTCTTGGCAAACGTAGCGTGGGGCGCCCTCTGGCTAGGTGGAGCGATGACTTACGAAAGGCGGCGGCAGAAAGTGGATGAGAAGAGCCGAACACCGGGCTCTGTGGCGCGTATTGGAAGAGGCCTATCTATTTCTGCCGCAAAGCAGTAGTGCTCTCATTGCTGTGTTCCGGTTAGAAGGGTATGGGTGCTGGTGAAATTACAGGCACATTAGACTTTCATCTTTATGTCTCAGGGTGGCGGGCGCAGTGCAATACCACATAGGGTGCATCCTAGTTGGACGTGCCCTATGATGTAATGCACTGTTAAAGGCAGAGGTTACCGCTTAACATCAGGTGGACGCATCTGCTTGTTCCGTCATTCACGCAGTTTGACCAGCAGTGGACTAGTGTGGGCTGATGATGATAGTGTGCACCAGTCTGTGCATTAAGACCATCTTGTTTTTGTCTGTAATTTGAACCTTTTAACGAGTCACGTATTTTAGTAGGAGAATGTCAGTCCTCTCGTATTATTCGTCCGTGATAGTATGTAGGTACTATATTCTCTTAAGATCTTGTCATTTAAAACGAAAACTATGAAACTGTTCCAGCATCAATGATCGGCCGAAAGATCACGACCGAGGAGGAAGCGAAGGCGGCGCTCGCTGAGAGACGGCGTCGCGCGCGCGAGGAGTTAGAGAGACAAGCGGAACTTGAGAGACAGAGGTAAATACACACATACATACGAAAGATCACGACCGAGGAGGAAGCGAAGGCGGCGCTCGCTGAGAGACGGCGTCGCGCGCGCGAGGAGTTAGAGAGACAAGCTGAACTTGAGAGACAGAGGTAAATACATACATACATATGAAAGATGAGGACCGAGAAGGAAGCGAAGGCGCCGCTCGCTGAGAGACGTCTGAGATTCCCAGGGTATATAAAGGTGCCCTATTTTTGGACCAATTACGGTATTTTCGCATTATCTCCTCGTTGAAAACGATTTTTTATTATATTTCAGACTGCAACGCGAAGCCGAAGAGGAAATGGAGCGGCAACGCGTTGAGGAGGAGAGGCAACGTCGCGAAGAGGAAGAAGCACGGGAATTAGCGAAGCTGCAGCGCTCCATGGAAGAGGAGAAACTCAGGAAAGCTATCGAGGTATGAATCAATATGAATATGTATGAATATTAAATCATGATCAACAATTTCTTCTTTTTTTTTATCTACGTGCATGACGTAGCAAGCATATGACCCACCTGATGTTAAGCGGTAACCTCTGCTTTTGACAATGCAATACCTCATAGGTCTTGTCCACCTAGGACGCACCGTATGTGGCATTGCACTGCGCCCGCCACCCTGAGACATAAAGATGAAAAGTCTCATGTGCATGTAATTTCACCTGGAATTTCACAAATATGGAAATTTAACGATTATTGACTTTAAACTCAAGCTCAAGGTCGCGTAACCAGCTATGGAGAGAGCTGTGCTAGCTCCTCCTCGCGTCGTATTCCTCAATGCTAGCGGTCGTGACCCCCTCCTTGGATCACTTTCTGCCGGACGATGTTGCGCCAATGAGATCTGTTGCCAGCGAGCTGCACATCTTCGTGGAATTTTGAATCTACGGTGGTACGGATTTGGTCTGACTATCGTAACGGGCTACGGCCACAATTTTGACAGTGATAATCAGCTTCTCTTAGTCGTCACTCTCTTTCCGTGCTATATGACCAAAATACTCAAGGACTCGCTGGACGCAGATGGAAGAAAGCCTAGTAGTTATCTTGAGTTCCTTGAGTATTGACACGTTCGTCCAGGGGATTCGCAGCATCCGTCTCCAACCCCACATCTCGAAAGCGTCAACACATCTGCGATCCTTCGCTTTGAGAGTCCCGGTTTCTGCACCGTGCAGGAATATAGAAAAGACTAGGCTCGGATGAGTCTAATTTTGGTCCTATTGGTCTTATTGCTGTGCTAGCTACGCGTGATAAAATCCAAAACCGAAGTTTCCTCGAAGTAATTTTGAAACAAAAATCGCTAACGTGTTTCAGGCACAACAGCAGCTCGAGCGTGAGGAAGCCGAGCGCAAGACTCGCGAAGATGCAGAGAAGCAGGCCAGACTCCGAGAAGATGAAGAGAAGAGGAAGGCGGCGGAAGAGGCGGAGAAGTTACGAAGAGAAGAGGCCGAGAGGGAAGAGAAGGAACGGATCTTGAGGAAGCAACGCGTTGAAGCTATCATGGCGCGGACCCGGCTCAGGAAGGTAAGCAGCTCAACTTGAAGGGGGGAGGAAGGCGGTGGAAGACGCGGAGAATAAGGCCTGGTTTCCACCAAAGCGAGAGGAGACGAGAGATTGTTTTTAACCCCTGACGTAAAAACGAAGGGGTGTTAAAATTTTGAAGTATCTGTGTGTGTGTGTGTGTGTGTGTGTTTGTCTGTCCCATCGTAGCTCCCGAGTGGATGAACAGATTTAGTTTTTTTTTTGTTTGAAAGGTGAATTTGTCGGGTGTGTTCTTAGCTATGTCTGATCAAAATCAGTTCAGCCGTTTCATTGCGATGGGTTTTTTTTAATTTTTACAAAATTAATTACTTGATAATAACCAATCAGCCGGCCTAGCCAAGTGGCATTCGCTTCGAAGCGATTCCATTTCTACAGTTGTAATACAATACAATAGACAACGTGACATTTCGATAGCTTACGTCAATCTCATGCATTGTTGGCTTTTCTACAAGCGACATCGCTAATAGAATGTTACCTTGTCTACGGCCTCCGGGCTGTTATTTGCTATGACCATAGGAGATTACTTGACAATAACGTGTGACGTCACAATGTATTCTGAACGATGATTCCACGCAGCAATCGTAACGAGCCTGCGTTATGTCACGAATAAGGCATATAGCGAATAAGGGAGCAGATTTCGTTATTTCTACATATCCTCTCCTCTTAGTTTCGGTGGAAATGGATCAAGCTGAGAGGAGAGGAGATAAATAAATAAATAATAAAATAATAAATAATGCTGGACAGTTCCTGCACATTATCTAGCCCCAAACTAAGCAGAGCTTGTGTTATGGGTACTAGATAACTGATATACTTAATACAATACATTATATAGATAGATATTAACCAGAACACCCTGGACAAATATCTGCAGATCGTATAAATATTTGTTCCGAGTTGGGAATCAAACCCGCAACCACCTGAGTCGCAGGCGAACCTTCGCCCGCCGCGAGGTCGTCAATACAATTTTATTTGAACATTACTTCCTATCTAATTACTAACTACGTATTGCTATCTTAAACTGTGTTTTAAATTAACTTCCTTTTTATAATAGTGATTGTTCTTGTTGTTATTCGTGCTTAGTCCGTGCGTCAACCGAGGTCCGTGCTGAAAATCAGCGCTGCAGTTTACTGCATTATGCTGCACGGACCTTTTTATAGCACTATACACAGCACAAACGCTATTAGCCCATGTTGTCTATTTTACTTACTTACTAAGGGATGACACCAGGGGATTGTCAGTAGCATCCACCGGAGTACTCAACACCAATACTGCGATTACCAATCCGCCTGCACGCATGGTGATTATCGCAAATTGCATTCAATGGAGCCTCGTCCAATAGTGGTATAAATATATAATAAATAAATAAATAATGCTGGACAGTTCACACAACATTATCTAGCCTCAAGCTAAGCAGAGCTTGTGTTATGGGTACTAGATAACTGATATACTTAATACAATACATTGAATAGATAGATATTTTTGATGTATAATAAACCCAGAACACCCTCAACAAATATATGCGATCGCACAAATATTTGTTCTGAGGCGGGAATCGAACTCGCAACTTCCTGCGTCGCAGGCGAACCTTCGCCCGCTGCGCCATAGAGGTCGTCAAAGAACGAGAGTATTGTATTAATTGCAGGCTGAAGAAGACAAAAAGCAACAAGAGAACAAACAAAGCCAACCTCCCGCGCCCTCGGCTGCCCCAGCCGTGGACAACGGAGTCGTGCCCACGCCCACGCCTGCTCCACTAGTGGACAACGGAGCGCCCGCGCCTGTGGATAACGGAAACGTTGCCACTGACGATCTACTTGGATTCGACACTAGTCAGGTTAGCTCATCATTATAAACCTTTAGAAGTCCACTGCTGGACATAGGCCTAGAATGCCACGACGAATGGTCTTGAACCGCCTCCATCCACCGACCTCTTGCCATGTTAGTTGTCAGTCGAATCACTGATCCTTTCATGGAACCCTATATGTATGTGGATCTGAAAATACATTTTTTCATGAGCGAAACGAGTTCTTTGAGTTTTCAATTATAAGCGTTTGTATGTATGTTAGTCCGATGAAAACTTCCGAACTGTTAATCTGAACCTCAGGAAGTTAGGAATAATTATGTATTAATACAGGGGTAGATAGGGGGGTTTTGTTAGTAGTAGAGCTTTTTGTGAAAGAGTTCGTCCTGGGAAGTACTACTGCAATACCTGATTCTGCCGCAAAGCAGTAGTGCTCGCATTGCTGTGTACCGGTTTGAAGGGTATGGGTGCCGTTGAAATTACAGGCACATGAGACTTTTCATCTTTGTCTCAGGGTGGCGGGCGCAGTGCAATGTCACATAGGTCGCGTCCTAGGTGAACGTAACCCATAGGTAGTAATGCACTGTTAAAGGCAGAGGTTACCGCTCAACATTAGGTGGGCCATCTGCTTCTTCAGTCATTCAAGAAGTAAACAAATAACCCTAAGAGGCTGTGGTGTGTTCGGCCTAAGAATAAATCCCTCCGTCTCCTCCTGTGGATGTCGTAAAATCCGACTAATGCACTGTTAAAGGTAGAGGCTACCGCTCAACATCAGGTGGGTCATCTGCTTGTTCTGACACCTCAGTTTAAGACAACTAATGAATTTGCAGGTGGCAGTACCTCAAATCCCTGAGAGTAATTCATCGCCCCTCCCGGGTGCGGTGGAGGGGGCGGCACCGGTCGGCAATAACGGCAACCACACCGGCGACCTGCTGGGCCTGTCCCAGCAACATGATGTAAGTACCGCAGCGGACGAGCCCACTGCTGGGACTCGTGGCTTGTGGTGGGACATGCCGCAAAATAGACTTGATTTTTAACTGACTAATTTCGTTCAATCTCAGTAGATCCATTGTCCAGATCCATAGTGGATCTAGTGAGATATATTTTTCTCTGTAGATCGGTTTCCCAATAATTTGGATGTGATGAGAATGTTTATTGCTAATAGATCTATTTTTAAAATAACGGTAATATTTATTGGATCTAATGATTATTTACTGTCTCATAAGATATAATGACAGATAAATTAAGAGGATTTTTATCTTCAAATATATTATGTAATTAAAAGTAATGAACTTAATATTAATATGACCTAACGCAATTTTTCCAAAAAATGGGCTATGCCAATTTCGCCATTTGCGAGCTGCCTTTGTGCGAATAAAATGCAATCATCATTGTGGACGTTTAATTAGCGGCGTTTAGGAGATGACCTTTTCTTATGGCTTTCCCAACGGTCACAATTGAGAGAAGCTAGTGATGATTCTTGATGTAAAATGTGATATGACATGAATCTCTTGTTTATTACTTTTAGAGTTCATGCATGATAGATGATCATCAATGAAGTTTTAATAGCAAAACACTGGATCTACTGGTCTTATTAGATCCATTACTGGATCTAGTGGGAAAATAATTTCTCGTACACCCACACCTTCGTAACTGGAGCTGGTTAACGGATCTTGCGTGAATAATACTTCTCAATAGATCCACACTGTCAAAAGATCACAATCTACAGAGAAAAATATGTCTCACTAGATCCACTATGGATCTGGACGATGGATCTACTGAGATTGAACGACTAATTTAAGTAAGTATTTTTTATTTATTTTATACTTCATAGAACGACGAATCATGCTGATGGACCACCTGATGTTAAATGGTACCCTCTGCCTGTCTCGAGCCACAAGCAATTTCTCGCCGGACGTCAGGTGGCGCTATACCCGCTAAAGGGTAGAGCTTGTTTAATGGGGTTGGCTTTAGACACCCGGTTATCACTGTACCAGAAAAAAGATGGACAACATTTAAAAAAAAAAACAAAGCTACGTCTATTTTTTGGCTAGTTAATGGGTTAAGCTAGTTAAGTTAGATAAATAAAATCAATACAATAAAGCCGAGGGTTTACTGTAGGGGTTGTGTAAAATTATCTATATTTTACGAGATATTCAATAAAAATAGCTTTTTCGAACGGCCCGAGGAGTTTTTTTGTATGAAGTTTTCTGCCTGGGATTGGTGCAGTCTTACACGAAACTTGTGATTTGTCTAGTCGATAGATGGAGGCGACTAAAATTCCTTAGCCTGGAGGTCTCTGATTTAAAATGTTTAATTCACAGAATGAGGACAAAATGGTCGAGCAGTCCACAAAGCCAATCGACAACACCCCCCCAAACGCAGAGACCAACAACGGTAACGGCGAAGGTGACGGTCCCCACATCAACGCCGACCCCCACACCAACGCCGGCCTCCAGACCAACGCCGGCCTCCACACAAACGCCGGTCCCCACACCAACGCCGGTCTATCGGCAAACTTCATACAAAACGAGATTGCGACGAACGAGGGCCAAACCAAACTAGCTGACAAACTGTTGGACGATGATTTCACTACGCACAACGGCCACGGAGCGCACACCCATCCGCTCACATTACAGAATGCAATCTAAAGACATAGGCATAAGGTCTAAAATTGAAAACTGCAGACGCAGTCGCATAATCTTGTTGCAAGCGTAGAATACGATTGGAGTTTATATCGCTCTCGCATTTTGTTGGCTGAATTATACCTAATTGTATTGGAATAGGGTTGATTTTAAAGCGTACATATTGGCTGCATTTTGACACGTAAAATCTTCCAATCGCAAACAATTTCTCAGAACTAATAAACTGATAACTATATTGACTATGCGCACTATTTAAGTTCAATATTACTGAATTATTTTATTATATGTAAAGACGAATATTTTGGAAACGGCTGAATCTATTTCCATTAGACTTTCTGAGAACCATCTCGCAAATTTCAGCCTACAAACTACTTCACCGCAATAACAGGTCTGATTTGACCGTATCTGGTCCATATCGATTCTGGACAGGACTGATTCTAGGTCGGTCTGATTCCTGATTGGTCAGATCCTGGATTGGACTGATTCTAGATTCGTCGGATCCTGGATTGGCCTGATTCTAGATTCGTCGGATCCTGGATTGGCCTGATTCTAGATTCGTCAGATTATTGATTGGACTGATTCTGTATTGACATCTATTGGAGTTGCAAGAAATGTAAAGTTTGGATACTTTTCAATTATATAAATTCCTGATTTAATTAGTTCCAAGCAAATACATAAATGGCACCTCAGATTTTTTTTGGTATTAATAATTATTTAAAATGGTGCCTTGCCTTATGTTCTAAATAACAATCGGTGCTAATATGTTTTGTTATTTAAATTATTCAATTTGGCAATATTTGTTTGTCTGTAAGAACCGTTTGGCTCTAACGATTTTGATGAAATTCATTTGATAGAGGTTTTTAGAGCCTAGTTCCTGAGCAAAGCTCAATCGTCCAATTTTTATACGACAAAGAAATCATAAAATGAAATTCTCAAATTCATTTTCCAGAAGTCTGCAACAGCCGATATGTATGGTTTGAAAGTTATGTGTACATCTGTCGAATCAAGTCACAAATCCAAAGGAGATCGGCCATTTTTGGTATGACTTTGGAGTTAAACACGCCGCCATTTTACATTTCAAAAATAAAAAGTAATATATCTCCCAGTGCTGATTAATAGCGGATATTCAAAGCGTTTTGACAGATGTTTTCATTAATTTGTCATAACTGATCGATATGCCACGTCTGAATGGTCTAACCAAAGTTCCCTTAGATTGTGTTCTTCAAATCAAACAGAGGGCTAGTATGCAAATTTTACAAGCAACTTTAAGATTTTTGTGTGGGATTTGAGGTTCCCAATGTTCCCGCTAGGGGCGCTCTTCGATTTATCTATACAAAAATCCGTGTAGTGTACACCACACGGCCGTGTAAGTTGCTTGTCAAATTTGCAGACTAGCCCCTCAGGTGTTATCATTGTTAGACGTAGAAACTTATTTTCACTAACCAATTCTTATTATACGGAACACTTAAAGCATGGTACACTGTCAGGTTTCTTATTAACTGTGAAATCGTTAAGTATCTCTTTAGCGTGGTGGCCCATAACTGGTTGGTGAAAGCATTAACCCCTTTATTCAATATAAAATTAGCCCTGTCATTGTTGAAAGAGATGGCAATACTTTAAGCATTGTTTAACTTTGATCTTGTAATCTAGAACGCATAAATTCGCCTTCAACAATAGTAGAAATCCAATGTGAACTATATTACTATCCCTATCATTCTCATAGAGAGTGAGCGAGACAGATACACTTGTATGGATTAGTTAGTTGATGTGTAAACTATTTATTAGCAGCTCTGTCATTCGAAGATTTTTATGAATAGCTTTTGGTATTTTGCATTTTTTGTACGCAACAGGCTTTATTTTTAAATAGTGTTACATATTCAATAATAGTCATTTATTGTTAAAGTATTACGGCCCTTTGCACCAACCAATACTTAGCGCAAAGGAAAATTAGAGCATCTTTAACACAGAAATCTGAAACAAGCAGAAATATTATCTGGATTTCGGTATTTTTCTGCTCCGCTACTTTGTACATATACAAACTTGAATTATTTTACATGTATGTATGTATGTAAATCCATTTTTCCTACAAGTATTTTATCTTTTGACTTCGATTTTTGCAACGATCGCGGTACAAGCTTTATGTCGCTATCCTGAGCAAATCGCCACGCGCAAATCGCCACGCCATGCTGTTTATTTCCGTTTTAAGCTGTTTTCTCCTCATTAGTTAAAGTAAGTGGAAAATAACTGAAAAGTCATCACGTACCTTTGACATTTTATCATAAAATTCTGTGTTTAATTAATGATTTAACGTTGCAATTACTTGTTAATACAAACCACTAAACTGCGAGTGAAAAAGTGTGTACAATTTGCTCAAACGCTGGACCACGCGCCACTTATCCTTTTAAATTCTCCTTTATTCAGATTTCTATGACAGTTTTCTATAATAACTGTTAATTCCAGTACTACTTATGCACTACGGCTATCTTCGTCTTTTCGAAACAGAAATATGAGTGCTAGTGAGTGAAAAAGGGACAGACACGAACGAAGATTACCGAGCGCATTACTTTCAAAGTAGACTGTACAGAAAGTTAACTTAGATTTTAAGTTGGGTTGGTGCATTCAGGCATTCCTTGCAATAATTTGGTTCAAAATATACTGATGATAAAAACACCAAATATTCGTGTTCTAAGTCCACCAACACATAAATATACGGTTTCAGTAACCATTGGTCTTCTTCTTATCTTAGGTAATGGCTTCTGTGCGTTATTTTTTAACAATTTAGCCAATGTCAAGTGATTATATTATTATATTTTTATAGTCAAGTCGTCAAGGGTCTCCGTCAAGTTCAATGACATATAATTTATGAAAACAGCTGTCAATGTCTTGTTAATGTATAATCAGATGCTCATAGGACTTACAGCCTAAGAATTTTTCTATAATCTAAATTAATTGACTTCCTTCTCTTCATATAATGGCTTCTGAGGAGTGCTACAAAAAATTTCGCCAATGTCAAATTTTTTTTTTTATTTTTTTTTTTTTTAATGATATAATAAAATGTTGTATAGTCAAGTCGTTAAGTGTCTCAGTCAAGACAAAACCCAGTTCGAATGGTTGAAAAACTGAGTATGACATGCAATACACTTAAATTTCACTACATCACACATGTGCTATTTATCCAGATTACACCGGTTAAAATGCCACCAAAATTACTCGAAATAACTCGAAATAATACATTAAAATGTGATTAAATATAAATTAAGACGTTGCTTTAAAAAATGGCAGATTTAAATCCATTGATTGACTTAAAAACTAATACACATATAACTATAAGACAAATGACTGATGACTCACATTTATCTTGAAGTTAAGTCAGTCTTAACAGCCGTTTAACCGCTCGCTTATGTGTTGGTGGACTTTATCTAACTCCATTTATATAAAAGCAGTATTTAAAAATTAATAATGACAAAATCTTTGGTTAGCCGTCGCTTCAAAAATTATAATAAGCAAATGAACGTATTTTTCATACAGCCCAATACTTATGCTAGTTAGTTCGTTAACAAAATAATAAATTAGGTAAAGACTAAAATAATAAATAAATCATTAATGTTTTGTAGTGAATATAATGTCAACCGTATGACCTAGGTTGTGTGTATCGTTAAATTTAAGTTTCTATTTATTGTGATTTATTATTTAATTATTATGTATTCTGCCGATGATTTCGCTAAATACATATCATTGCATATGTTGTGTAACATTGCTAAAATCAATAAATGAATCAAACTAAAATCTACTAAACTATAATTGGTGTTGGTTGGTTCTTCCTCATGGTCTTTGTAATCAAACTAGTTAGACTATCAGGAATAATTTTCCTTGGGGTCAAACTAATTCGTTACAGAACTCATTTTTACTTTTTATCTGTACAATTATGAATCAAATTTACTGTCAATAATTAATATAAATGTCACTTATTGATAGGCAATACATAAAATATTGGAAGTCTTAAGTCGTTCAATATTATTTATGATGTTTTGACAAGGTACGTTGTTAGTTTTTTAAACTTCAAGTATTTATGTAGGTATATAAAATATTTCACCATAGCAGACAAATGTTTTATTTCTTACTTTTATTTTCAACTAGCAGCCCTCTCGCGACTTCTTTCGCGTGGTCCCGGAGACAAAAAAGCAGCGACTACCTTTTTTTAAATTGTTTCATACAAACCTTACCCTGACAGTAAAGAACACAACAAAAAAAACAATTTGGTGCAGTCGTGCTCAAGTTATAGCGTGACCAAGACTGATATGACTGTATTTTTCGTCAACCAGACATGACCACAAGGAAAATGATCCGTGATGGTCAAACTAGTTGGACTACAAAGTTAGCGTATGATGTTTATCGCAAAATACCTTTGAACAATGTTATCCAGTTAGAATGTTAAACTAGGCGTTTCTTAAATAATTTAATGGTGGCAGTATTCTAACACCACGTCCATTCATAAAAGAAGTCATGAAATACGTCGCTTAATTGTACAGAATAATGTAATACGGTTTCTCAGGCGACAGAGACAGATATATACGAAGCAGCCGGTGCAAGCGAGACAAATATATGCGCGCATTTCGTCGCACAGGCTACTTCACACGGACTGACGATGCGCTTGCGCATGTGATTGTGGAAACTAAGTGTAACCGTGCTTTTGTAAGCATCAGCGATTGGTAATTTAGTGACTGGTTTTAGTTGAAATTGTAGACCATTTTGGCCCATTTCGAAGCGATCTGGGATCAAATAGCCTCGTTGTGAGTGTTTATATACCTTCAACGAAGCTAAGAGCTTTAGCAGAGCAACAGTATCTATTTGTGGAGAATACCATGTGTAAACTTTTTTAATTAGTTTTCAGTAATAATTTTGCTTGTCGATATAATATCGGGCAAGAATTTGGCATTCTCCTTTACAAACATTACACCATCTATATTAATAATCAATTTCAATCAACTTGTAAGCTCGACTATAGAAAAATACTAAAGCTATTTTGAGTAGGTTTTTAATAAAACGCTAGGCAAATGTCTAGTGAAATATGCAACAAAACACACTATATATTGATTAATTTATTTAATTAATTTAATTTTTGAGACTTTCATACAATTTAGATGTATTATTAAGTAGTTAGCGTTCAACTAAATAATTATTAATTTTCGTATTATTATGTCATCAAATTTAATTAGTAACATTGTTAGTGTTTTTGATATTATATTTGATGTCATGTAAATACAATCATTACGTTTATTATGTCTGTTTGTTATGTAGCATTAGGCCCATTGGTACCAACATGTAAACGGGCTGATTAGCTTTAACCATCTGTTATACTGACCGATGGTGTAAAGGGAGGGATTTTGGCGGTCGCGACCGACTGACGCGAACCACTGCTGCTGCCCGGCGCGACATAGTCGCCACATTGGAAAGTTGATAATAGTAATAAATATTGTAAATTTACAATATAGGTCAATATGGTAAATAACTACTTGCTTAGGTACGTTATATTTAAACAATAAATAAGTTTTATTATAATTTTTAAACAATACTAAATTAATTAATACAAATTACAATAATAATGCATGTCAAATTTTTATTTAATTTTATATTTTTTATTAACTCGTTATAGGTATAGACAGTTTGATCGATAATTCAGAGTTTCAGTCGGTTTTTTTTTCTTCATATTAATTGTTGGCGCCTCTGTGACTGTCAGGAAGCTAGTTATGCTAGCTGGACTTGTTCTGGATACTAATCCCTATTGCGCGGTGCACCGCGACCACGGTCGCCGCTGCAGTGTCGCCGCTGCCAGGTCGCGTTTGCCAAGTCGCGGCTGCCAAGATCCTAGTGCTACCTTTAGAAAACATCTTGGTTTTTGTTTAACCGTCCGTTTATATGTTGAACTGGGCCTTTCTATTTTGAGTTAGGTATCACTTTGGAAAATCCGTCGGCAAGATTATTATTCAGTAAACCCATTAGTAACTCTAGATAAAAAATGTAAACTTAGTACCTAAATCGGAGTTAATAACTGGGGATGTTCCTTCATTCATTGTTTCCAATACACAAACATTTTTATTAGATTTTGTAACGATTTATTTGTCTTCACGTCTTTACGTATTTTCTTGTTATGTTTGTGACAATGGTTTCAGAAGGCGGATTTACTAATTCATAGACATAAATATTCGTGTAATATTATATATATAATATTATATATGTTCATCTCATAAACTATTTAGTTTCTTATTATGTATTTGTAACACTCACAACCCTAAATAAATAATAAACAAGTTTTTTTTTTTAATTACCTTTATTATCTTATTGTTCCAATGCTTTGGTCACTGCAAAAGTCGTCACTTTTCATACGAGCAAAGGTATACTTGTAGTTAAAACATCTCATATCGAAATACACGCTATTCCAAACCTTATATTTATCAAATTTAGAGTATATTTCGATATGTCATATTGTTATTGACATGTTAAGCTTGTAGATACCATACACAATTTACTATAATATTTTTGCTAATCCATTTTTTCACGTTTAAACTTTGAATCATGAATTAGGTGGCATCACAGTGTTGACCTCTCTTTCACATTGTCCAGTGTTCGAAAGAGAGGTCCGACTGGGATAAGTGGTTATTCACGAATGTGAGTTGGTATTGGTAATGTTTGGTGCATTTGTGAATTGTGACAGAACGATTTTAATAAGTACAAATCGTGAAGCCACCAACATTCCTAGTCTTTGTATGAAAAAAGGTATTTAAGGCGGATTCTCTCGCTTGTGGCGCGAAATATATATTTTTTGGTGTTTTTTGATCATAATTGCTCATGAACACTTCTTCAGATAGCGAAAGTTGATTTCACAAATACAAGCAGACTTAACACACATGTTTTAATTGACAGTATCTCATAAATATCATCAGTTTAGCTACGAATACACAAGACAAAAAAACACAAAAATTGTGTTTTGTGTGTACTGATGATATTTATGAGATACTACCAATTAAAACACGTGTGTTAAGTCTCCTAGTTTTCGCGAAATCGACTTTCGCTATCTGAAGAAGTGTTGTTGAGCAGTAATGAGCAAAAAATACTGAAAAAAAATTTTTCACGGCACAATCTAAAGCATCCACCTTAAATTATATGTGATATGAAAACCCCTATTGAGCATTATTGTATTTATACATGAGCTTTTTAATAGAAAACTGTATTTAAAGTCGTTCTGTTCCAATAAGACGTGCATTTTGGAACTATCTGTGAAATTTTTCCATTCAAAATATTAACTTCTTTGAGTGCGTAAAGTTTCCCATTATGTGTTTTACCTTCATTGTCTTGAGTGGGAAAATGTATGGATTCCACTAGTGCGTTCCATCTATTGATAAAATGTATGTTTCCATACATTCTATACGGTTACTGTCATACAAGCGGTGTAGTGTATATGTATCACGAGACATGGCTTCTTAACGTTCTTTATTATGTTAGCGATCGATGGATTTATAAGGAGAAGTTTTAATAAAAAATATTATGAAATTTCACAAGAGTTTCATTTGTAATACCTGAAATGAATGTCATGTTGTAGCGACCTATTTGTTTTGACGACCTCTGTGGCGCGGCGGGCGAAGCATGGCCTGCGACGCAGGAGGTTGCGGGTTCGATTCCCGCCTCGGAACAAATATTTGTGCGATCGCAGATATTTGTTCAGGGTGTTCTGGGTATTTTATAAGTATAATAAAAAAAATATCCATGTATGTGATATATTGTATTAAGTATATCAGTTATCTAGTACCCATAACACAAGCTCTGCTTTGCTTGGGGCTAGATAATGTTGTGTGAACTGTCCAGCGTTTTTTTTTTTAATTTATTTACCTATTAGTACTCTCGCTCGGGACGTTTAAATCTCGAAAAAGTTTACCGTTTGCTTTGTGAAGTTGTTCTTGACTACGCCTTTGTGGATATAAAAATATAGGTACAAGTAATTAATTTTGTAAAAATTAAAAAAAAACTCGACGCAATGAAACGGCTGAACCGATTTTGATCAAACATAACTAAGAACACTCCCGACAAAATAACCTTTCAAACAAAAAAAAATCGGTTCATCCGTTCGCGAGCAACGATGCCACAGACACACAGACACGTCAAACTTATAACACCCCGTCGTTTTTGCTTTGGGGGTTAAAAACCGAAGTCTTAGGCGCAAGCCAGATAGAAGCGGCGCGTCGCAACTTTGGCGCGCCGTCTCGACGCCTTTCCAATGTTCTTTCATATAAAATGTAGGAGAGAGACGACGTGAAAAACAGGAGGTACGCTGATGGCACGCCATGCCCGCGTGTATCCCGAAAGTCATACGTCATACCAGTATGACAGAGGAATAACCCGTTTATATCTGGCTTGCGCCTTAAGGTAAGCGTCCACAGGCCCGCATCGCACGTAACGGATTTTAGTTTGCCTTGTATAAAAACTCATACAACAGCGTCCACTGATCCGCACCGTACGAACAGCTCATCGGCAATGCCTACATGCGATGCGTACCGATGACGTCATACGGAATGCCGATCAGTGGACGCGCCCCGCGCGGTCGCTCCGGAAGTTATGCTTCCTTTTTCTAGTTTTTAAACAAGCAATAACGACTTCTTCATCGCTTTCCTCCATTCTCACAAACACTTTCCGCACGTACGATCACTACAAAAATCCGAATGAAGGTGGCATCGGCAATCCGATTGCTGATACTCGCGTCGGCAATCCGATCGCTGCCGATACAGTGGACGCAGTCTAATTAATCTATTTGATGCGATGCGGGCCTGTGGACGCTTACCTTTAAAGATCGTAACCCGCCGTAGCCACCACGTCGTGACGACCTCTGTGGCGCGGCGGGCGAAGGTTGGCCTGCGACGCAGGAGGTTGCGGGTTCGATTCCCGCCTCGGAACAAATATTTGTGCGATCGCAGATATTTGTTCTGGGTGTTCTGGGTATTTTCTATGTATAATAAAAAATATCTATCTATTTAATGTATTGTATTAAGTATATCAGTTATCTAGTACCCATAACACAAGCTCTGCTTAGCTTGGGGCTAGATAATGTTGTGTGAACTGTGTCCAGCATTATTTATTTATTTATTTATTATTATATACAGGGTGGAAAATAAAATCGTGTTTGTAGGGAAGGTACGTACCTTATATATTGATAGTCTATTTTACTGAATGGATCGTTTCTTTTATTTTCAAAAATAGGTGGCATTACACGTCGTTTGTTCTTCAGTATTACGAAGCTGAATAATCACTTTTTTTTTTGTCTATAATATTCAGGTTTAAGATTTGTCCCACACTGACATACTAACAGGTCAAGTTAGCTCAAAGCTTGTAATTAAGAGTGCCAGGCTGGCAATGACACATTTTTGTTATGTTTTTGGTTGTTCATGAATTTAAAAGAGAACATTCTGGAAAATACACAAACAGAGCGAAGGCAAACAACAAAAATAAAAAATGTGGACGTTTTTCACCTATTAAAAAAAAACTATGTTTGCGAGCCCGCCAGGTCTTTAGACGGTCATCATCATCATCATCATCATCACCCCACACTAGTCCACTGCTGGTCATAGGCCTCTGCCAATACGCGCCACTGAGCACGGTGTTCGGCTCTTCTCATCCACTTTCTGCCCGCCGCCTTTCTTAGGTCATCACTCTACTTAGCCAGGGGGTGCCCCACGCTACGTTCAGGCGGGCTAGCCTAGACGCTAGATGCAAGACGATGAGTCAGTGGTGACAAATCAGTGGTGGTCAGTTGTGGTTAAGTTTGGGCCACATATCTGCTCGAAACTGTTTTTCTGTGGCACTGTCCCTTTCAGTTGCTCAAAAACCTCGTTCTCTTGGGAAAAACTGCAGAACCAGCACATCGCATCGATAGATTCCATTCACGCTCTGGCGAGTAACGTCCGTGGCGCGGTGGACGATTAGCCGGCTGAGATGCGATAGGTGCCAGTTCGATTCTCGCTCTCATCACGAACTGCAGTTATTTGTTCCTGAATGTTGTGGTACCAACTTACCAGCGGTGAAGAGTTGGTGATCAGATGGTCCAACAGGGAAACATGATGAATATTTCCCCTCTCTGAGTACCTACAGTGAAATATTTCGCGTTTGTTTTCACGGTGGCCGGAAAGATGTGGCTCGGTCTTCGAGCCACATCAAAGTTAAATCCAAATAGGTAGTACATAACATAACACCCGACAGTCACATACATATTCCTGATCCCACAGTAGGATTCCCTGATTCCCAGCTATGAAATAGAGTAAAATTTATTGAGTATTGTCACAAAGTACGTAAAGCGACGGCGCGCGCATTCTACATCATCATCAGCCCACACTAGTCCACTACTGGGCATAGGCCTCTCCCAATACGTGCCACTGAGCCCGGTGTTCTGCTCTTCTCATCCACATTCTGCCCGCCGCTTTTCGTAGGTCATCGCTCCACCTAGCCAGAGGGTGCCCCACGCTACGTTTGCCAAGACGCGGTCTCCACTCAAGAACTCGCTTACACCAACGGTCATAGAGGAAAGTAATAAAGGGGGAACCAACGGTTGTCGGGTCTTCGGCATACATGACCCAGCCCATTGCCACTTCAGCTTGCCAATCCGGTGGGCTCTATGTCAATGACTTAAGTTCTCTTTTGGATAATCTCATTTCGGATTTTATCTTTCAGAGAAACTCCGAGCATAGCCCTTTCCATAGCTTATGTGCAACCTTGAACTGGTGGATTAGCCCTACCGCTTTCTACATATTTTGTGGTAGGTAATGCTGTGGCCGATAAAAAAAATTGTTGGAATATTTGTACAATCAGTGAAAAAAGTTGAACCTATAGGAGAATAAATTTTAAAGTAAAACAACTATTTGAATTGGCAACTGCGTTTATGTTTAATACCACATGCTATTGTTAGAAATCGAAACAAATACATAATTAATAACATTTTGCCAGCCTTTACAAAATGTTAAAAAATATATAGGAAAATACAGTTAAGTAATAAAAATATTAATCTATAAAACTAATTAGATAAAATCACCTAGTTATTAACATAGAATATTAATTAGCTTAATAATTTCATAAATAGTTATAAAATGTTATTGGGTAAGTAAAATAAACTCTAGGATTTCAATGAGATACACGTTTTTATTTAATATTTATTTAAATAAGTACATCTGCAATTTTATAACAGATCTTGAAGCTAGCTATTAATACTTTCAACAATTATTCTAATTTTAACAATATAATTTTCGACATTAATTAATTTGACCTTGAAGAAATATTTTTATAAAATACTCTAGGTACATAATAGGTAGGTACGTTTAGTTTTACAAATAAATATCTCTACATGAATAAAAGTAGTAAAGTAAATAAATAATTAAATATTATTTATTAATTTGAGATCACATTTAATTATATAAGTAATTGATTAATTATGGTAAGGCAAGCCAGTAGTTAAATTATCTTTGAATAGGTATTTCTGTTGGGAATAAATATTAAGCTAAAAGGTAAATTTATATGAGAAAATAAGTGAAACTCCGTTCAAGGGTTAAAGGTAGATTAGTAACTAAAAGCAACCTGCCCACCGAGCCATATAGGTATCTGTGAAAATCTTTCTACCTCTTTGATAGTTACAAGCAAACGTTGCGAATCGTCCTTGAATAAATAAATAACAGGAAACTATTACAGAAGAAAATGTAAGTAGGTAAATACTGACTTATCGTAACCGTTTTGAAAACATAAGTAAAGGCAATCAGAGGCAGATAAAGTACCTAGAAGAATACGCGTAGTTTCCTGACTGACGTTCTAATACGTTGTACGCCATCTTAACCAGCGTAGACTACTAGCAACTTATAAAATAAAGTATGTAAGATATATCTTATTGACTAGTCCATTCTATAATCACGTAAACACTAAAATAAGCCTTTATTTTCATTGGCCAGAAACCCTTATATATAGGTACTTTCAGATATGTCAACGAAGAAGTCTTAAAGAAGTAGGTAGGCTCGTATATAAGGTACATATTTTTTAATATTTTTATCCCTTTTAGTTCGGGGTTTCCGCCTCGGGACTCGATTCTGTAACAAAAAGGATTAATGTTAAAAAGGTAATTTTAAAAGCGAGATGGAGTTTTATAATTATTAATTAGCTGCTAATTGTTTTCATTAGAACCAATTATAGACCTTTTAATCGGAAAAAAATGTTCGTTGTTCCATATTAAATAACTATAGACTTAGTAAGAAATAATTTTAGCTTTTTGTGTTATATGGTACCGCTGGGACAGTCGAGTTCTCTCATACAAACGAAGTTTGCTCCTACGTGGATTATTATCTAGGCAAACACTCCATGAAAGCTTGTACACATGATCAAAACATTGTCAAAACATTGTTTTTGGAAATGTGATTAATGAAATATTTTAATGGTTTAATTGTTTATATTTAATATTATAATTGACGATGCTTTTGCAGATAACTTATCGCTTGTTTTACATAACTGGGTATTTTTAATAAGAAATTATTAGTTTTTTCTATTTTTTGTGTAAAAACTGAGGTACCTACTTACCTACTTACTTTGTTAATTTGACTTGTCCAAGCACATGCAATATGTCAAAGGACATGAATAAATTAAATGAAATGAAATACATTGATATCGAGGCCCGTGGTTTGTCAGTTTCTCATAAAAATATATGGTTTCCTAATCACACTGACTTAAAGCACAGATAAAATAATACTATACTAGTTCTTAAAGTAACATTTGTATGGTAATCTTATAACCCATGCTAGTTTGATTTCTATACAATTTAATGTGGACCTGACAATCCACAGATCTAGATTTTAGTCTCTAGATAGATCTAGAGACTAGATAGAGAGAGATCTAGATAGATCTAGAGACTAAAATCTAGATCTGTGGATTGTCAGGTCCTCATTAAATTGTATAGAAATCAAACTAGCATGGGTTATAAGATTACCATACAAAAGTTACTTTAAGTACTAGTATAGTATTATTTTCTATTTTTTTTTTGTTTTACCAAGGTAGCAAACAAGCTTACGGCCCACATGTTGGTAAGCGGTTACCGTAACTTATGAACGCCTGCAATACTAGAGGCATAACACGCGCGTTGCCGACCCTTTAAAAACACCCCTTGTGAAGAATTAATTAATTGACTTGAATTAATTAATATTCCAGTGAGAAACAGTTCGTCCGGGGAAGTACCACCACCATACCTATTTCTGCTGCAAAGCAGTAGTGCTCGCATTGCTGTGTTCCGGATTGAAGGGTTATGGTTGCCGGTGAAATTACAGGCACATGGGACTTTTCATCTTAATGTCTCAGGGGGCGCGGTGTAATGACACATAGGGTGCGTCCTAGGTGGACGTGAAATGCACTGTCCATAGGCAGAGGGTACCGCTTAACATCAGGTGAGCCATCTGCTTGATCCGTAAATCTAAATTGTATAAAAAAAAGTTGACGAGAGACTTGCGCCTGTGGGTTCGGTATCGTTATAATCTTGTTATAATGCTGAATATGATTTTTTTTCAGAGATTTTTCCATAGAAACAACCTACAAGCTCCTAGCGTTCCAAATTTGAAATATATCTAGCATTGTGTGGGTCTACTGGAACAGGACATTTTGGTCGTTTTCACTATTAGGGTCGCAGACTTTTAGTACATAGTTGGTAGGTAGCACTTTTGTTGAATATATTTAGCCGTCCCTGAGAAAAGTCCATACCCACAGACAGACAAATGGCGAAGTAACCCTCTATCTCATGAGCTTAAGAATTTAAGGCTTCTTTTGATGACCTCTGTGGCGCGGCAGGCGAAGGTTCGCCTGCAATGCAGGAGGGAAAAATATTTGTACGATCTGCAGATATTTGTTCAGGGTGTTCTGGGTATTTTCTATGTATAATGAAAAATATATATTATCTATGTAATGTATTGTATTAAGTATATCAGTTTTCAAGTGCCCATAACACAAGCTCTGCTTAGCTTGGGGCTAGATAATGTTGAGTCCAGTTTTTTTAAGGATTTTTTTTTTCCTTCTGATGAACGGAAGTCCAAAAATATTAGTTTTAATTCGAGTTCCAAATCGGATTACCCAACTAAACCCTCACGTACGAATTGAGGCCATCCTTGCTAATCGAAGAAGTTACAAATGGTTCAGAATGGGTACTCAATATGTCACTATCGAGGTAGGCTTAGAATTCAATTCATAATTAATCATCACAGAACATAGTTTATCCGCCGGCGTTATTCCTCGTAATGGTAATTTTTAACACTCTTCTTATAACACGCTTCACTTGTATTTGGAAGTCATTTTTGGGGTTCCGTACCCGAAGGGTAAAACGGAACCCTTTTACTAAGACTCCACCGTCCGTCCGTCTGTCCGTCTGTCACCAGGCTGTATTTCATGAACCGTGATAGTTAGACAGTTGAAATTTTCACAGATGACGTACTTCTGTTGCCTCTATAACAACTAAAACTAAAAAACAGAATAAAATAAATGTTTAAGGGGGCTCCCATACATCCATACGTGTGTTTTTTTTTGCGGTTTTTATAGATAATAGTACGAACGTTCACACAGGAACCCTTCGCGCGACTTGCACTTGGACGGTTTTTAACCAACTTATTATTGTCGTATGAATATGAAACTTTGTATGTATATGTAGTTTGGATGACAATAATATAATTTGGTATCTTGGAGCTGATCTGATGATGGAGCTAGGAGTTGGATAGGCAAACTCTCGTCTGGGGGACGAATCTGGCGATCGCATTACCACTTCCTGATACCCGATTGAACTGAAATTCGACATACCTGCTAAGTTCCGAGGACAATACCATATTATGGTAACAGCGAGCAACTGATGATGGAGACGGAAGGTGGACAAAGAAACTCCTCGATGATTAATAGTAGCCTGTCAGTGTTTGAACTCATTTAGATCAGCTCACGGTTCCGATTACCTACTAATTTCATAATTGCGTGTTTTGAAAAAAAACACGCTTTTTCAATAAAAATTAACCCCCAACTAAAAAGATCCCAATATAATGTAACCGGCCTAACTCAATTTTAGGCCAATCTATATTTTATAAATAAGTATCAAAATATAGGCTAGAGTTTGTAGATATATTGCTTAGATAGAGTGAGTATGCCAATGTTTTTGCCAAATATCTAGAAATAAAAAGTGCTTGGTTTTCCAACCTCTTGCAGTTTTTATCTCTCTCTGCAGAAACAAATTACGGAAAATACCAACACTTTATATAAACTAGGATGGTATAGCGGTAGAGAGGCCTTGAAAGGCTCTAGAAAAGATAAAAATGTCTAAAATCTCACCATCAGCCCACTTCTTGCCACGCATTCCAATGAACCCCATCGATCCCTTCCTTTTCGGGAAAGGCCTGCTCTGGTCCAGCAAAAACTTAATCTCTTGCGCCCCGCTGTTCTTCAGATCTTTTTTGCCACGAACACCAATAAATTTCCCCCTGAATGACACATCATACGGGCGCTTGTTTTGTAACGACTTCTTTCCACGTACACCGAAAAACTGGTGTATACTGGCAGCACGCTTTTCAATCTCATTCGTGAAACGTTCGCCATCGCTGAGCTCATTCGAATCTGTTACCGCTTCAATAGAGGTTGGACGGTCTAGCTTATTCAGATACTCGGTTAGGATTTGGTTTAGCAGCGGGAATTCGTTGGCATTTTCATTATTAGAGGCATAGTCTATCTGACCAAACAGGGAGCCTTGCTTGGGGGCGTATTCGAAGCTCTCTGGATAGCTGGCTTCGTTTGAAAACATGTCTTTCTTGCCTCGCATGCCAACAAATCCCATAGGAGCTCGCTTCTCTTCATCTAAATAAAGGTCTTTCTTGCCTCGCATGCCGACAAATCCCATTGGAGCTCGCTTTTCTTCATCTAAATAAAGGTCTTTCTTGCCTCGCATGCCCATGAAACCCATCTGTGCTCGTTTGAAGTATAGTTCAGGCTCGAATACATCGCTAGTGTCGTACAAGTTCTTCTTTCCCTTCACTCCGACGAAGAACTGTGGTTTTCGCTTGTAGAACTGCTCACCTTCCATGAGCTTTTTTCCCCGCATGCCGAGGAACCCCTGCGGGCCACGTTTCTCTAGCTCCTGGCTGGTGACGGCAGCGATCAGGTGGATGGTCACGAAGGCGATAATGCTTTTGGATAGGCGAGACATTGTGGTATGGATCTGTAACAAAAGGTTGATGTTATTTTCATTATCGTTTTTACGTCAAGATTAGGTTTGATTTAATAAAGTTGTTTTTATAACAATTATTTAAGATGCCTGAATTATTTATTTTATTTATTTATTCATAGACGAGCCGCTTTCGTTGATATGTCTACATCAAAACAGTGTGGAATATCTAATTTTGGGTCACTTTTTTAAAGTTTTGATTTGTCCTTTCGATGCCAGTTGTCGAGTTTATTTTTGAATGCAATTACTGACTTGGCAGTAACAAATTCGTCTGGTAGTATGTTGCAATTGTGGACCAATCTGTTACTGAAGAAGTGATGTGCAACAAGTGCGTTGGCAGGATCTCGAGCCAGTTTAAATAGGTGGCCACGAGATGATCTTTCTTTCTTCACAGAGATATCATGTAGGTATGGCAGGTTGTATTGGTAGGTCAGGATTTTATGTCTCTATGAGGTCACCGCGATTGCATTGACTTTCAGACAGCTTCTAATAAGAAACACACTAAGGATAGCACGCATCAGCATGGTGGTGGCACCAGCGGCGTGGGGGCGAATGACGTATGAATGCATCATGCGATATTATACCATAATAATAGACACTCTTTGTACGAGTATCCACAGAGATATCAAACCCTTAGTCGTCTAAAACATTACTATGGAGAATCCATACTTTTCACTAGAAACGGGATATTTACCATGATTTATGAGTGGG